>CM062804.1:440950960-442380960 GCA_031772625.1 Pinus tabuliformis | reverse complement strand
TTTCTAGTTTATTCCCTTCCATTCATTTCTTGCAAAAGATACAAAAAATTTCATTGGAATTTCTATCCAAAAACAAAACGGAAAAGTCATTTCTTTCATGCCTCATAGAGTTTGGGATAATTAAAGAAAATTTCTACCTAAAACCCCCACTCCTAAAAAAAATCTTCCTTCACTTATTGACTATAAGCCTCCAACTCTATCGATAGAGGATATAGAGGTTTTTTGAGGTGAGAAGGTAAGGATTTCGCAGGATCTTGTTGGAGGAGAAGGACCTCCATCAACCACTAATAGTATGTCTAGAATCATGTATCCCGAAGTATTTTCTATCATGAGAGCAAATGAAGAAACAAATAGGAAAAATATTAACCCCACTTTTGTTCCAAATTTCCTTGGAATGGCTTCTAATGATCGTAACAACTTCATGTTTGAATTTGTTGTAGTTTACATGAAATATGATTATACATCATACCAGTTGAATTTCAAATTGTTTCTTACATGGGGACAAATGCAATAAACATCTGGAAGAATTCAATAAACATGGTGAGTTGTTTCATATGATTATACTACATGGTGACAAATGCAATAAACATTCAACACCAAATGTGGGTATTACTACAGAGAAAGAGATACAGGGGTTGAAATATCCAGAATGGCCCAAGGGCCATATGAAACATTAGAAGACTATGAGGAAATATTTCAATTAAGCTACAAGAGGGAACATAATGACACTCCCCAGATGGACTCATTGAAATTATTCTTTCTCCTCGGGGTCAGAGAAGAACTAATGGAGACCCTCAATATGTTTCCCAATGGATATATTTATTTTCTCAACTATGAAGACATCAAAATAGTTGTTAAAAACAATTCTAGAGCTACTAAAAGGAGGTAGATTTAGATAGGCTTTGGTAAGTCCTTCATCATATACTTCAGTCGTTAAGCAAAATAGGAGGTATGTTAGAATATTTTAAAAGTGATATCTTACACACCTTTTCTCTACATATGAAAATACTACAAATTAAGAAAAAATAAGTGGGAGTAGAAAGGAAATTAACCATATTTTTCCCTAGATTCAATAAGAGGCATCCTAGAATAGAAATATGTTCTATGTTTGAAGAGAATCATTCAACTAATAGGTGTCTATTTCTGCTAGGTTTGAAAGCGATGTACCGAGGAGGAAAATGAGGCATGGAATAGCTTTGTTTTTCCAGCTAGATCATATCAACAAGGTATGAACTATCCCTAATTTCTAATTTTAAGTTATAATTCACAATTTCAATCTTGGTATCCACCTAGAACCTCACCTTTTTCTATTCCTACTCCATAGTTCAGTCCTCTCCAACCTTCTATTTCTCATTTTCAGTCATACTAGCACCAACCTCCTCAATGGGGAAATCCATCATCAAGGTGGAGGCATCAAGTAGTGCAACCACTTTCCCCAATGCTTAATCATCCTTAACCAAAACAACTTGAAAAAAGATACTTTGAAATAACCAAAAATGCCTCCTCAACCAAATATGAACCCCAAAAATATGCAGGCACAACTAGTCTATAGTGGAGAGACATATTATCTTATCTATGTTTTAGAAATGCAAGAAATCAACCTCAAGTCTGGGAAGGTAATTCATAATTCTCACTCACTTTCTATAATAGAATATATTGAAGATGAGATGGAATATCTCACTCCTCAACCCAACAATCCTCCTATCCTAAAAGCTTGATCCATCTCAAAACACACACCCCAAAAGAGGTTGAGATTTTGGGACAGCTAAAAAATATGTGTCAAGATTCCCCTCTTGCAAACCATCAAGGATGTTCCTATATAAAATAGATTCATAAAAGAGAAATGTCTTATGACACTAGGAAGGAGAAGAAAAGTGCCCCTACTATCACTTATTTATGCATTTTTATCTTACCAATCAATCATGAATTTTTCTCCAGTTAAACACTTGTGCTTAATAGGTGTACTTAATATTACTTTTTGTGCACTTGGTTCACTTAGATAATAATATTTTCAATCATTGTTTCTCATTTTAAATTTTTTAAAAAGTTGATTTATGTCTCGACTTGCTGCATGAAACCATGGATCTACTTGTTTGATGCATTAATTGACCCATCAAGGAAACATAAGCTTAAGAAAGATTCCTTTAACCTTATACAAAATTCCTTTACCTTTTAAACACCTTATATCACATTTAGAACTCATAAAACTCTTGTTGGCTATTTCCTATTGAAAAATAGGGCATCCTGTAATAGTAGACAGATTACACCACAACACTTCCATATTTTCTCTCAAAGCTTGTTTATCATTCCTTAAGAAATTAAAACATACATGAGACCCTAGAGATGGAGTTTGGAAGTTCATATACCCCTCAGAAAACTTACCCTCATAACTATATCAAAAAATGCTTTCTTTTCTATAATTAGGGTTTACTATTTTAATGTATTCTTTCAATTGTAAGTTGGTTTACCATGTAAATAGGAAATACTTGATATTTCTCCAAAAAGTTTTAAAAGCTTCCCTTTCATTTATTTTAGTTAGAATAGGTTTATTTCCTATCATATATTTTCCTACAAAACATAGCAGGTTTATTTCCTGTCATTTAATTTTCTGCAAATAGAGTACAGTTATTGTATGTCATTTACTTTTCTACAAGTAGGATAGAGTTACTTTATATTGTTTACTTTGTTACAAGATAAAGTAGGTATATTTGTTCCTTTATTATGAGAATATCCTTTAGCGTAGATAGCATAATGATATGTGTACATTTAACCTCCCTTTAGTTACATAAGATTAAGCAAAGGAGAACACATTTCCTACTACAAACAGAGTGATAACTCCTCTTACTTTTATACGAACCCCGAGTTGATAGTTAAAGTCAAGACACTTAGGAGTTTCAACATTCTTATTGTAATACTAAGGGCAATCAAGTAGATCAAAAAATATTGTAGATAATAGTTGTTTAAAACCACAACCAATGCACATCAGACCCTCGAGATGGAGTTTATAATTTCAAAGGCCCCATAGAAACCTTACCTTGGTAATTGTAGCAAAAACTGATTTCTATTTTATAATTAGGGTTTATAGTTTGAATGTATTATTTCAGTCATAAGTTGGTTTATCACACATCTTAAAATATAATTTATTTTTCTCCGACATTCTTCAAATGATTTTCTTTCCTTTCCTACAGTTAGCATAATTTTTCCTATCATTTATTTTCCTCCAAAAAATAGTAGCTTTATTTCCTGTCATTTATTTTCTAAAAATAGAGTAGGGTTACCTTCTCTCATTTAATTTTATGCAAATAGGAGAGGGTTATTTTCTATTGTTTCCTTTCTTGCAAGATAAAGTAGGTCTATTTGTTGTTCCTTATTTTTTTGAGAATTTCCTATAACATAGATAGAAAAAGTGGTTTATGTGCATTTTACTTCCTTTTAGTTGCATCAAGTCAACCAAAGGAGAATATATTTCTTGTTGCACAAATATTGTTTACTTCTTTAAAGTTTGTAATGACCACGGGTTGATAATTAAATTCAAGAGTTTTTTTGTTGTGATACTAAGGGCCATCAAGTAGGTTAGCAAAGATTGTATATAATAATTATTTAAGACCACAACTGACATAACTAGAAAGTTATTATGTGATGGTCAGACTAGACCCATTTATATTGATTTCAAAGGGGGGGAACTACCAAACATTAGAGAAGGATAATAATGGAAAGAGTAAGAAAAAAATGGAGAATGAATAAATTAGTGTTTCCATCAATGACCTACAATGTCTAGTGTTTCCATCAATACCAAAGTGGGAGTTTGTTAGCAAAATGTTCGCATTGATGTCAAAGAGTGTTGCAACTTGATGCCAAAGGTAGTCGCTGATTGATGAGTCCTTGATGTTCGTAAGTTTTTGCTTAGCTAAAGTCATTTATGGAGCATATATTTAATGTTAGTGTGAAAATTCCTAGAAGGTGTACCGAAAACTCTCACTTAGGTCACTAGGTGACAAGTGACCCTAACAAACAAGTTGATGGATGTTGTCATTCTAGATCAACAATACAAAAATGGAAAATTTGTTGTAAAAGAAAATAAGATCCAAAATAAATAGAAACAAAATAATGTATCCAGAATAATAACCGAGTGGAAAGACAATTTTAAATTAATAAATATTTATTGATAACACCTGGTGAAGGAGATCTACATATTTGTCTGTAAGTCCCCCTCCGTGGCATGGGTCCTTTGATATCCTTGATTCTTCAGAAATAGAATTCCCTCTCTCAATCGTTTCAAAAACCAAAACAAAGTGAAGAACCCAAATGGGAGATCAATAAAATGATGATAATGTTGACGATGATAATGATCATGGTGAAGAATGGATGAAAACCCCTCCTTTATATAGCAAAGTATGGAGTTAATCTCAAAAATTGAGAATAATAAAATATTATTGACCAAAATTCAGATCTAACTACTTGGAATACTTTATTATATTTATTGGGGAGGGAAAAGGAATTTAAAATGGTTAAATTCCTTTATTTAGAAATAATTAACAAATAAAATGATTTATTAACTATTTCACAGGAAAGAAGAAAGGTGTGAAATCAAAATAATTATTAAATAGTGATTTAATAATTATTATAATAACAAAAGTAAGCAAATTCTAATAAATAATGATTTTATTTAAATATTCATAAGGGATTTAGTCAAATGTGACTGAATAATTATTAAATAATGATTTATCAAAGAGATTTAGAATAGTCGGTGAAGGAGTGCACTGCTAAGGCGCTCCGTAAGCAAAGGTCACTGGTTCTAGTCTCACCGATACCAAAAAATCCAGCATGGTTTCCGCTGGTGCAGCTCAGGCCGGGTGCGATCCTTGGGTGACTTTAACGGCTTAGACGCCCCTGAGTCATGGCCTCTCAACCATAGGGTAAGAGTGATTTTCAGGATTCACCCACTTATCAACCAAAAAAAAAATTATTAAATAATGATTTAATAATAATTCCTAGAGAAAATTGAATAAATAATGATTTATCTAATTATTCTCACTGGGTTTTTTTTATTTAAATCAGTAAATAATTTAATAAAATTGGTTTATTAAATTACTTTCCACAGTGAGAGTGATTTTACTATGGTAAAATTAAATCCACATGTTGTATTTCGATCCACGTAGTTAGAAATGGCTAGATGATAATTTTTTGGTGATAACAAATTACCCCACATTGATTGTTAGGAGGAAATCGACCAAGATATGTTGTAGATTACACTTCCACAAGACACCAAAAGGGGAGTCAGAGGGAGAGGGAGAGAGATCTGAAGCAAGTCAAGGATGGAAAAATAATGTACAGGGAAATAACTACAATATTTATAGAAGTATTATTTTATGTGGTATTACATGATCTCAAATGAGGTGAGGGGGGTATACCCATACCTGCCAAAATAATTGAGTACAAAGAATAATGGTGAGCCCAACAAAGTGAGACTGAGCTATAAAGTACATGATACATGGTACATGATACACTGGCATGAATGGGCCGGAAAATAATACAATGGATCCCATATACATAATGTACCTGGAAAAAACATAGGCCAAGACTCAATACAATAATATATGAGTACATGAGATACAGTGCCCCTCAAACTCAAATGGGGAGGGGGGATCAAAAGCAAGGAAGCCTTGTTGAATAGGAAAGGGCTCTAAAAATTTGAATGGATCATCTAGAGGAGACATGCATGCTATAGGCGCTGCAAGCGATGGAAACCGAACCCATCAAATCTACAAAACTGCATCAGAGGGTGGATCAACATCTGTGGTCATCTGGGCATGTGGGTAGCTACCTGAAGGGCCACCACCTCATGAGATCTCAAACATCTCACACACACCCGCAAATCACTGGGACAATCATCTAGATCTGCAAACTATCAAGCCTGCGAATCTCAATTGTGTGATAAGGATCTGAGGTTGAGCACGTGAGAAACAACTAAGTCAAAGGGAAATAATGAGTCACTTTTCCTAATCTGAGGCGCTGAAAAAGATGGAATTTGGAACCAAGGGACACCGCCCTCTAGACTTCTCTTATGGAATAAATGTGTTGAGGTCGACAAGAGAGAGCCCGTGAGAGTTAAGGCAATGAGGAATCCTCAACAAAGGCACGAGGGAATATAACAGAGTGACTATTGGACTGACATCAAGGATGATGATGGAAGGAAAGATGATGGATGGCAGACTAATGACTTCCCTTGTCAGAGCATAATAAAAATGGTTGACCTGGTAGCGACTGACTCAAATCTGGAGGGGATGGTCAATGACTAAAACGGGTGTTCGTCAAAGATAAGGGAGAAGGACTGGAGGCTAGATATGAGTAAAATTAAAGAAATGCAGCATGATGATGAAGGGAGAACTGTAATGGGACACAATGTGGACTCGAAACAGACTCCATAAGTACAAGGGTACACATCTGAGATGCTCTGAACAAGGGTGACTCGATGATTTTTCCATATGGGGGAGGCCCAGTGGGGACCATAAAAACATGGGTAAATGATGGTTACTCATGACAAAAATTGACATGAGAGTCAACTAATGCAAAGGTAAAGTGGTACCAGAGAACGGGTGGCTCAAATGAAGAGATTCGATTTTAAAGGGCTGTAAAGTGAAACTTCACGTAAAGAATGGCTTCCAAGTGAAGTGTTAAATTACCAAAAATAAGGAGAGATCCATTATAGAACTCAGTGAGAGCTTTCCAATGGTGTTGATGGTTCGTCAAATGGAGCTACGGTTTGGTCGCAGTGGGCGACACAAAAAATGAGGGTTTTTCCTATAAAAGAGATTTTTGCTTGCAAATTAAATTCATTTGCATAACGAGATGTGGAGAATTTGGAGAGGAGGAGAAGGCCCTAAATCTTGTGGATCATAGCAGACAAACATACCATTATAATTTGGATCAATGACTTTCAGGTATGTGACCTTGTATAAAAATGGCCTTAAGATTCTTGGAAGGATGGTTCCCAGTGAAGAATCAAGGTAAGAAAGGAATACATGAATGAACTACTAGAGAAGTTCTAGAATCATCCCTACCCACAAATTCAAACATGCAGATTTGGTGGTAAGTGTGTAATCACATAAAGTATAAAGGTTGAAGATATGGTATCAGTCATCTACAATATGCAATGTTTATATGACTCGTCAAAGAGGCTAGTAGGACAAACTATCGAGGGAATGAAAGGATAATTTACCATACCTAGATCTGTGGGGTCTAGGTTAAGGCTTATGTTAATCAAGTGAGAATGTGGCTAGGGGGGTTCATCATGCCCCCAAGCATGGGATACTGCCCCCAAGCATATGTGATGGAGGGGACTGATATAGTATGTGAAGGTGGGAATGATTCCCCCCTACAAAAGGAGTTTGTGGGGTGCCATTGTGTTCCAAGTGTTCGAATAAGGGATTCAAGCATCCTGGCCCAACTAGAATGATATCCTCTAAAGGATGATGAGTAGATGAAGGGGAATGTGTGCCCCAAATTTTGTATGGATATATGGAGTATGCTATGAGCATGCGAGATGTAGTTAGAGTAGTGGACTCCAAACAAATTTTGATAATGTGGTTCACCATTTGTTTATGGTTGTCGTATTATGGGAAGAATAGATATATATAGTTAGAGAAAGGAAATTCTGGATTACCAATCTCATTTGGTACTGCATCTATGAATCAAATGGAATGAATGTCCAGGTTCACATACATGGTGTCACTATAGCAAAGAGTGGTTGCAGAGATAATGAATTGATGCTCTCCTAGAAAGCATGAGGGTTTAACAATAATAATGTCTAAGGGACTGGGTTGTTGAGGTAAGATTGAGGGATGAGTAAGTGGATCATCCCAAGAGTGATATGAAGTGACATCAGACTCTAGAGGTTCTTCTAAATTGGGAATAATAATGGTAATAGAGTCGAAAATATTAGATGCATTAGGAGGGTTGGGGAGAATTACTTCTCCTAGATTCTAAAAGGTGGATGATCCCTCACCCAAACATTCAATGGTAATGTAATGGCCACATGGTGGATGTGGAATGAAATCACGGGTTCGAAGTAAGAGGTAATTGAGCCAATTGGCTTCAATATGCATGAATTCTTTGGACTCCACAACATATTGGTCATGGCTCTACTGCAAAAGGAAGTATGCACAATGGTGCATATCATCCCAAGGGTAATCAAGGGTGGTCATAGCTTTCATAATGTATTCATCAAAGTGGAATATGGGAAGCCTTGAGGAAGAAAGACCACATTAAGAGGAAGATCTACTTGAAGCATCTTCATGAGAAATGAGGTTCACATACGCATCGTCACGACTGGGAGAGATATGACTCATAGAGGGGAAATCTACCGATGTTGAGACCAATGAGTCTGCTTAAGGAGTTTCAACAAAATCACAAGAGGAGATATCTAGGGAGTTCTCATCGAGTGATCTCATGAATGATGATAGGTAGATGATGGGAGCATAACTACCTGTTATCTCGACATCAAGAGGAGGGATCACAATTGGTGGTTAGGAGACCTCCTGTTCTAGATTAGATGTGTGACCAGAATCTGCAGGTAAAGGAGAAGGGGACTTAGTACGAGCGGCGTTTATTTTGTGAAGTACTTGAAGTGTATCATGAAAATATTCAAGATGGGGAGAGTGATGGGAATAATGACCATAGCTATCACACAAAGAACAAGTGTGGTTTATGTGTAATGAGAAGATTCTCTTTGAAGATTTAGGCAAGGTTACTTGGACCTCAGGGATGTTAGGATCGGGAAAGGTATCATTGACAACCTCTTTAATGGGAGGGAGTTTAGGATAGTTATTGGTGGCATTACCAACAACACCACAAGCACAACAAGGAAAATTTTAAGGATGGAAATTTATGTTAAAGTTTAGAAGCGTTGGTGAATCTTACTAGTCATTAATATGAAAATTACAAAATGTTTGGGGATATTTTTTGTAAAAATACTTAGATCTATAATAAATTTATACTATTCTATATAAAATTTTGGTGATTTTTTACGTAAAATAATTTTATACTATAAAATTTGGGCGAATAACTTTTAAAAAAAAATGGAAATTGGAGAATCTTTTTTTGGAAAAAACATTGAAAATTAGCCCACTTGTGAATATTAGCCCCTAAAATATTCCCTGAAGCATAGGGAGGAAGAGGCTTTTGGGGCTTAGGGGAAGTTGGAGTTTCTAGGGGAGCCTTGTCTTGAGATCCCTTATTTTAGGATTTGGTCCCCTCACCATATGCTTTCATAGTAGGAGTAGGCTCCTGCTGAGGTTTTTGTGGAATTGAAGAAAAGCGAGGGGTAGGAACGATCAGTTGGACTAGGGTCAAAGCGATGTAAGGTTTCAATTGATGAGGTGGAGTGTTTGCAATGGGATCAATGTACTAGACTAGGATCCCTAGGGTCATATTAGGTAGATGCAATGTAGCCATGGTAGGTGTCGAATAAACTCCGGGAGGTGGAAACAAGAGCAATATCTTACCAAAAGGGTAAAGACCTGAAGGAACAACTTTCACATCGTTAAGGGTTGGGGGAATGGAACTGGGTGAAAAAGGATTAGGAGAGACACCAATAAAAGGAGGTGGTCCTTGAGGATTTGTATTGTTAGGCATGGTTGATTTAGGCATTGTTATGAAACAAGCTCACAAAAAGATAGAAAAGAAAGATAAATGCCTTAGAATTCACCCTCTTCGAGG
Source organism: Pinus tabuliformis (assembly GCA_031772625.1). NCBI lineage: Eukaryota > Viridiplantae > Streptophyta > Pinopsida > Pinales > Pinaceae > Pinus > Pinus tabuliformis. Next base: position 442,371,243 of record CM062804.1, on the reverse strand, counting down.
GGGCAACCTCCTTTACATTACACAAATGAGCAATTCTCGGATGATACAAATGACATGTCCTCCTTTCTATATATAGGAGTCTAAGAGGTCATAATATAATCAGAGCTGACATAACAATAATAATGTAAGGGCACAATAATAATAATATGGGGACTACATGGACACAACAATATAATACGGGGGTTGTACTAATAACCATAAGGGGTTACACTAGTAGTATAGGGACCTAACATGCCCCTCTCCTTCAAAAATTGTTGTCCTCAACACTTGAGTAGTTCTTGATGTTTATGTATAGAGTTCTTGTCCTCCCATGTGGAATCTTCAGTGGGTAAGTTCTTCCATTAGATGAGATACTCTGAAATTGATCAATTTCGTAGCTGTCGGGTTTTTGTTTCTGTGACTGCTCCAGGCTCCAATATTATTTTTTCTTCCTTGTCAAGTTCTAGCAATGTTGTTTGAACTGGGATATTTTACAACTTTTGAATGAGTGGCCACACTTCTTCATCCTTCTTTCATTCATCCCTTGCTTCATTTATCCAATCTGGTTGGATAATAGAAATAGCACACAACAATGCTTCCACATCCTCATCCTTTCTTGAGAGTGCATCTGCCACAACATTTTGCTTCCCTTTTTTGTAGATGATTTCAAAGTCATAACCCAACATCTTTGTGACCCATTTTTGTTGCTCTTCAGAGGATAATATTTGTTCTAAAAAGTATTTAAGACTATCATGATCCATTTTTACCTTGAAGCATCTTCCCATTAGGTAGGGTTGTCATTTCTTAAGTGCATGTAGTTTTGCCAATATTTCCTTCTCATAAATATCTTTGTGTAAATACTTTCCTTTGATTGGACGACTTTTGAAAGCAATGGGTCTTTCATCTTGCATTAAAATAGCACCAATTCCATTTCCTGAAGCATTACATTCCATAATAAAGGTTTTTGTGATGTCAAGCGTAGCTAAGACCAGTGCTTAGCACATTGCCTCTTTAAGATGTTCGAAGGCCTTTGTTGCTTCTGGAGTCCATGAAAATGCATCTTTCTTCAATAATGTTGTTAGAGGTGCTGCTATTCTCCCATAATTCTTAACAAACTTGCAATAATACCCTATCAACCCGAGAAATCCTTGCAGATGCTTTATGCATGTGGGGATTTTCCATTCTTTAATGACTTTAATTTTGCTAGGGTCTACCTTAACACCTTCATGAGATACAATATGACCCAAATATTCCACCTCTTGTACTTCAAAGAAACATTTGGACCTTTTTTCATATAATTGTTTCTCCTCCAATAGTTTGAGCACCCCGTCAACACGTTGAACATGATCCTTCCAAGACTTTTTGTAGATTAGTATATCATCAAAAAATACTAACACAATTTTTATAAGGAAGGGTTTGAAAATGGAATTCATCAAACCTTGAAATGTAGAAGGTGCATTGGTAAGGCCAAAAGGCATGACCAAAAATTCATAATGACCCTCATGAGTTCTAAATGTTGTTTTCAGAATGTCTTCGGTCTTCATTCTGATTTGATGATATTGTGAATGAAGATCCAACTTGGTGAAGTAAATTGATCCATGCAATTCATCTAATAATTAATCAATGACAGGAATGGGAAATTTATCTTTAATAGTGAGCTTGTTGAGCTCCCTATAATTCGGACACATCCGCTATGATCCATCCTTCTTGTGCACCAATACTACTAGAGCAGAGAAACAACTTTGACTAGGTTGAATTATACCAGCCTTTAGCATTTCTGCAACCATACGTTCAATTTCACTCTTTTGGGCATAAGGATATTTGTATGGCCTGATGTTTGGAGGAACACTTCCTGGAATCAAATGAATAGCATTATCATGATCACGAATAGGTGGGAGGCCTTTGGGAGTCTCAAATACCTTGGAATGGTTATCTAAAACTTTTAGGAGATCTAGAGAAATAGATGATTTCGATGTGGGAACCTCTAGCAAACATAATTGTGAAATTACGCCTTGTTGTTCCTTCTTTAGAAGATTTTTCATACCATTAGAGCTGATTATCTTTCCCGGTTCCCCTACAAGGCCCCTTAATTCAACTTCCTTTCCTTCCGCACAAAATTTCATGAAAATTTCTTGAAAATTAAAAGCTATTGCACCCAAGGATTGTAGCCATTGTACTCCTAGTACAACATCAGCACCACCCATTGGAATGGAAAGCAATGGGCTATTCAATACATATTCTCCCATGGATAGCTTGATATCATGTCACTTTCCAGAGTAATTTATTGCTCCTCCACTTGCAACCATCACTTGACACTCTGGTGTTGGATATAGGAATCAATTCAATTCTTTGGCTATCTTACAATGAATAAAATTATGGGTACTTCCCGAATCAATCAACACTATTACCTTTTTATTCTTGATATGTCCTTCTATATTGATAGTTTGAGGAGTGGTAATTCCAGCCAATGCATTACAAGATATGGTTGGATTCATTTCTTCTTTATCTAGGGTTTGTTCCTGGAGCATATCCTCTTCTTTTGAAATTTCTTGTTCCTTTTCTTCCTCCTCTTCACAATCTATGTAGAATAATTTCTTCTCAACACACTTATGACCTTTAGTGTATTTGATATCACAACTGTAACAAAGCCCTTTTTCTCTTTTTTCTTCCAACTTTTTGGTGTCAACCTTGTAGGTTGTGGAAGGCTAGGGGAAACAACACTTCCAACTTTATAGTTGTGAGTGGTAGGCTTGCTGATTGCTATAATTTTGCTTTCCATTTTTCTTGCTAACCTGAATGCCTTCTCCAATGAATCAGGTTCCCAAAGGTGAACCTCATGTTGGATATTATCCTTTAAAGTCCCTATGAACACATCAATCCTATGCTCCTCTGGAATATATTTTACCCTTATGTTCAATTTTTGGAAGTCCTCAATGTGCTCCATATTTGAACCCTTTTGTTTGAGATTTATCAATTGGCTAAAAAAGGTGTTTCTTTTTGTATCCTCATAATGTGCTATCTTTTCTTTCGTAAAAAATTTCCCAAGTGACAATTTCTTTATGAGAGCAAAGCCATCACCATACAAATTGATTTGGTTCCAAATATAAAGTTTCAATACATACCTTGTGTGTGTTTTGCACATTATGAAGATCGAAAAATTGTTCCATCTGTAGTATCCATGTTCTGGGATCCTTGCCATCAAACTTTCTCATATCGATTTTTGGAACATGGTGGGTCTTCAATCCAACATTAAAGTCTATGAAATCATGATTAACATTTCTTTTGTTCTCATCATGAGTTTCCTTTAGTACCCTTTCACCATTAGTAACCATTTCTTGTAGCAACTTATTCAAATTTATCTTTAATTCTTCCATCTTAGCATCCATGTCATTCATCTTAGTGTCCATTCCTTTCATATTAGCTTCCATTCAATCCATCTTAGCTTCCATGCCATCCATATTAACTTGCATGCCATTCATATTAGCTTCCACACCATTCATCTTGACTTCAGTTACCTTTTGTGAGAGTGAAATTTGTTGTACTTGGTCTTGTAATTTTGATATATCGTGTTGCATTTCTTCCTCTTCTTCATGAGTCATGCTAGAGCTTTTAGGTTGCTTACTAGGTGTTTCCATTTTCTTTCTTTGGGGCATCAATTAATTCTAATAATTCTTCACTATTACCTTTGAATTCCTTCAAACTTATTTTTCAAACCAACCTTATGCAAAATTTTAAAAAAACTACACACCGTTTTTTTAGTTTGTAAGAGATCGATATTAAATATTTTTTATCTCTATAACTATGGATCTTGAATATCTGAAATCACATCCTATCATATCCAATTGAGTCCTATTTCTAACTGCACAAGTCTGATCAATATTGGATTCTCCAAGGAAGAGTTATGCCAAATCTCCCACGATGACCTAATTATATACTAGTTTAGTAGAGCGAACTTGTACAAAGTGCCATGTGTCACTATTTCGACCTTAGTACCTGAAACTAATAAATAGAAAACTACAGGCAGTCCTATTTCTGAAACTTCTTATGAAATTTCAATTTGATCCTCAGAACAAAAGTTATGATGATTTTCCCCAGGTCACCTGTCTGGATTGTAATTCCGCAGTCTGCAAAAACCCTAACTTCCTTAGATCATATCTCTGAAAATATAGTGAGACAAGATCTGAAATTTGGACTCAAAGTTCAGAATGATTTCGGCTCAAATGGGTTTTTGTTTAGCTTCTGAAACATCGAAGGAAAAAGTTATAGCGAAAATGCCACAATGACCTATTTGGAGCAGCGAAACCCTAGAATCCAAAGCTCTGATACCAAATGTTATGAAACCAGCTCAGAAAAAGATAGAAAAGAAAGATAAACACCTTAGAATTCAGCCTCTTCAAGGGGGAAACCTCCTTTAAATTACACTAATGAACAATTCTTGGATGATACAAATGACAAGACCTCCTTTCTATATATAGGAGTCTAAGGGGTCATAATATAATCAGAGCCGACATAACAATAATAATGTAAGAGCACAATAATAACAATAGTGGGCTTCTATGGGGCACAATAATAACAATATGGGGACTACATGGGCACAACAATATAATAAGGGGGTTGTACTAATAACAATAATGGGTTACACTATTAGTATAGGGACCTAACAAGCATAACAGGTTGTGAAGGTGCAGACCGTTGTGTAGACATAGAGGATCGTTTCAGGGCGACCCACGATGCTTGGAGCATGTAAACACTCAATGAGCTAGGATCAAAAGGAGTAGGTGGTGGGCTATAGTAAGCACCAATAAAAGAGAAATCTTTATAGACTCCTGGAAAAATAGACGAGAAAATCTTATTGTCAGCTACAGATGAAATGCTGGTCTGAAGCGAAGTTTGGGGTTTTGGATCGTAATACATCAACTAATTGACAATGATGATATTTCCATTATGGGGAAAGCACATATTATGGTGAACCATATATGTGACAACTAACATGGCATAAGTATAAATATGACCCAAAAGGATGTTAGATTCAAGGGGAGCATCAATGACTTCGATGTTAATACAGATGGTCTTGCCAGCGACTATGACTGGGAAGTTGCAATATAAGCCAAGGAGTTGTGAGGGGTGCCCATCCCATGCACGCAAAGTGATCGTGGACGGATATCAATCAGCGGAACCAAGTTGTTTCCAAAAATTGGTGGCCATCACACAAGTGGATGTGCCTTCATCAATGATACACTACTAGACATGGTGTTTCGAATGGAGACTAGAATTTGGAAAGAAACAAATGAAGGTAAATAATGGTTATCCAACTTGTCAACATGAAAGACAATCATCTGATTGTCTTGAGGATCTACGGTGCCTAGAGCAGATAGTAGATATTTTTGTTATGATGAGCATGTCTGGAGGACTTCCAACATTGACATGAAAGTAGGAGACTGTACCTAGTCATCTACTATGCTATATGTATGGGCAAATTTGGCAAAAGAAGCATTTCGACATAATGAAATTTTAGGGATATTAGGTATGACCTCAATTATAGGTTGAGAGATCTGTAAGGTATTTTTGGGTGTTGATAGAGGCTTTGTAGAAACTTTGGGTTGGGAATGAGTCGCAGACTTAATAGGTGGCTTGTCATACTCACGTGATTTAGTTTGGAGGCTGACTTGTTCGGTGTTTAACTCATCAGAATTCATCATGAGAATATGATAATCATGGTGACCAGATTGAGGATCTGGTTGAGCAGCCTAGCCTTGTGAAGGTTGGGCATCTATATACCCTTGGCGAGGAAAACGATTGGTAAGCACAGCTAGTTGAGATGAAGCAGGAGGGGGAAGAGGAGAAGAAGGTTCCGATCCTCGAGAAGCTGCTTGAGCTTCCCATGCTTAGTGAATGTGAGGTAATAGGGGACACTTATGAGTATAGTGACCATAGACTCCACAACAAGCACAAGGTTTATTCATATGAAGACCCTTGTTCTTCTTAGGCTAACTGCCCTATTGGTGGGTTGCAGGGTTAGGTGGAGGACCCTGAGGGGCATTGGGTGGAGCACCCCGGTTACCTTAATTACCTTGCTGTTGTTGGTTCCAATTTCCATTCCCCTTATTTGTTTTCTTAGGATTTAGGGGATTGGGACCACGCTGCTTAGCATATAATTATCCTTGTAGAGGAGGTGCTTGCTCGGCGGAGGGGGAGCAGGCATGGGGGGTTGAGGCACTAGTGGCAAAGGAGATGGAGTGATAGGTTATGCATATGAAAAATAAGGATATGGGGAAACATTGGTATAAGTAGGCTATACAACATATAGCCCTAGCATCGATTGATGCAGATGAGGATATGCATATGGCATGTTGGGACTTGGATAAGGAGTGCCTTGGTAAGGATTGGGGGAGGGATACTTGTACATGGGACTGGTCCCTCCCTAAGGTTAAACATAACTGATATGAGGAGTAGTATATGGTTGGGGGTGTGAAAGAGTTCCAAATTTCCATCCATGGCATGAGATTCCCCTACTCATTAGCAACACTAGGCCAAGGCAGATCATGGATGACGGTGTAAACATAACCTTACTGGGCATAAATCAGGTCAAATTTGAGAGCTACCTGTAGGGCTTGTTGCTCGGATTGAGGAAAGTGAGAATAAATGTCTTTTTCAATGGGAGCCAACAACGATCTAAGAAACCAATCAATATAGACTCCGTCTTCGAAATCAGGAGCTCGACAGACACTCCTCCTTCTACTTCATTCTTGAACATGGTCAAAAAGTCAAGTGGAAGAAGTTTGACAGAATGATGTCAAAATTTCAGTGCTAGTTTCATAATGGATAGGTAACTAGAGATATTAAAGAAAGGTCGTGGAAAGAGTTGCTAAGGTGGAATGGGTTGCCCTACACTGGTTTACATACCACTTCGCAGCATATCTAGTGAGCATGCGTTGGAACAACCAAAAATGAATGGAGTCATCAGTAATAGAATTGGATGAACACCACATTTGAAAGGAGAAATCATGATTGGTTGCATCTTCTCTAGGATTACCCTCAAACTTTGGGATGTCTGAAGGGAGTTTTATAGGCATTGCTGACCATGTGGAATCATGGAGAAGAGGATCATTGATATGATGGTTAAAATCTAGGAGACTGAGACCAGTGAGAAAAGGAAGTAAAGGAGTCAAAGTGACCACACCAGTTGAGGTTCGCTAATGGGGGCACCCTGTTTGGCACTTGAGTGACCGCCCTGGGTTCCTACTCCTACATTAGTGCCTAACATGATGGTGGTATGATGATGAGGGGGTGTAGGGTGAAAGGATAAATCAGTAGAATTAGAATCAGAATCAGAATTAAAATGATGACACGATGGAGGACTGGGAGGATGAACTCACTCTCGACGGGGAGGAGTGGTATGGCCTGATGGGAACTAAGGGTGAAGCCCTTGAATTCAACATGAAAAGCACCTTGGAGGCACTATGATGTCTAGACTAAGTGATAATGATAAGAAGAAAAGAGAAACAAATAGCAAGCAAACACCTAGTTCAATGGTGCTAAGTGTAAACTGACTATTTTAATGATGTTACTCTAATGAAAGAAAACACGTCCTATCAAATAAAAAATACTGCTAACCTATAGGTGATTTGAATCCTCAAACAATCATAAAACTACTGTTTCAGATGGCCTTCCAAAGAACTTTCTTGACATAATCACATCCCCACAATAAGAGTTGTCTAGAGAAGCATGGGGTAGAGGATCAATTGCTTCTCATAGCAAGTCCTATAAGGTGTTTTCCTAAGATTGGTCACTATGGTTACCTTTGTCCCACGGGGGTGGTCAAGTCCTGAGATTCTTGGTAATGAGCCACCACACAGAATTCCCTGCCATAGGTTGGGTAGCCCTGAGGAGAACTCCTTGCACAATGACCTAACATAACCCCCTCTGAATCATATTTTTGATGCACTTCGGCTTTGACCAAGGGATGGTGAAGGGTTTTAATCTCCCTAATACAACAAGCTCTATTTCTTAATGAAAAGTGACTGATGGTTATTATTGGAAGCCTATACCACTGACCCTACACCTACACAACAAATATTTTTAGCACTGATGACGAAGTGGGCTTGATATATTTGTGCTGATTTATTAAGGTGTAGTGTTTAATGTCTTGGCTTGGCAGTGTTAACCAAGCTCTCTTTCTATTAAGGTGTGAGTGTGTGTAAAATATGCATCAAGTGGATGAGGTAATTAAGAATGTTTCATGATGCCATATGTTGTTGAAGGTAAAATGTTGAAATACTGTAAATGAATCTGAAATGGCATAGAATTAAACAGTCAATCAAGCATACACAACCCCACCCACAAGGTACACTAAGAATCTCAGCAAGAGAAGGCAAACAGGCTACTCAAAGACACATAAAGAGGCCAAAAAGATTTGATGTCAAGGGACTAGGATCTAAAGGCTCTATGCTATTGACAATGGTGCAGACAAACAACAAAAATCATAATGGAAAATTGTTATAAAGGAGAGGCATGAAGCTCTGAGACCTAGGGGGTCAAGGGGATCCTAAGGGGGAAAAGGCAAACCCATACTCTAAAGTGAGAAAAGGTAAAATAAACCTATCCAATGGATTTGAAAAGTAATGGATCAAATATTAAAACCAGAGGCTAAAAATGTTGAAAACCCTAGACTCCTCACTCAACAAATGTATTCCTGAAAATGTGGAGGAGTACTCTAAACCCTAGGGGGATATTTCCTTCCTCAAAGAGATGAAACAAGTGGATCCAGGCCTAAGGTAGATTGATTAACAGAATTAAAAAACCCAAACCAGTATGCAGACAACACTTTCGGAAAAACTATAAAAAAATTGAAAAAAATTCACAAAACCTGGGGAGTGCTAGTACTAACCTGTTTCATGAGCTAGCGCAGTTTTTGGGGCAAAAAGTGCACTATGGAGCACACTAAATAGGTAAAAAAGTGCGTTATGTTCCTGCTTGTCTCAGCCAACAGATTCCAAACAAATTTCCATCTTCTGCTTGGATGGTACCTATGACTTGCGGAAAAGACCAGAAACCCTTACGAATCTAAAAATTTGACAAAATAGGGCTTAAAATTGGAAATAAAATTGAGAGGATTAAAAAATGGCTGAAGAAATCATGAAATTTTTGAAAGTTCAGTGACCCAAGAATGTGGTTGTTAAAACAGCGGAGTCAGCATTGGTTGACGACAAATGTAACTAAAGACCCAGTGGAATTTCCACTTGTTATGTGAAAAATCTTGGAAGGTGTACCAAAAAACCTCACTTAAGTCACTAGGTAATAAGTGACCTTAACAACAAGTTGATTGTTGTCGTCTTTCTAGATCTGTAATACAAATGGAAAATCTGCAGTAAAAGAAAATAAGATCCAAAATAAATAGAAGAAAAATAGTTTTTCCAATTAATAAGCCAGTGGAAAGACAATTTTAAATGAATAAATCTTTATTGATAACATCTAGTGAAGGAGATCTACAGATTGGTCTATAAGTCCCCCTCCCTGGGATGGGTCCTTTGATATCCTTGATGCTTCAAAAGTATAATTTTGTCTCTCAATCGTGTGAAAAACCCAAACAAGGTGAAGAACTCAAATGGGAGCTCAAGAAAATGATGATAATGTTGACGATGATAATGATCATGGTGAAGAATGGATGAAAAAACCTCTTTTATATAGCAAAGTATGGATTTAATCTCAAAAATGGAGAATAATAAAATATTATTGACAAAATACAAATCTAACTACTTGGAATACTTTATTTATTGGAGAGAGAAAAGGAATTTAAAATGGTTAAATTCCTTTATTTGGAAATAATTAATAAATAAAGTGATTTATTAACTATTTCACGAGAAACAAGAAAGGTGTGAAATCAAAATAATTATTAAATAGTGATTTAATATTTTTCTAATAACAAAAATAAGGAAATTCAAATAAATAATTATTTATTTAAATATTCCTAAGGGATTTAGTCAAATGTGACAAGGAATAATTAATAAATAGTGAGTTAATAATAATTCCTAGAGAAAATTAAATAAATAATGATTTATCTAATTATTCTCACACAGATTTTTTATTTAAATTAGAAAGTAATTTAATAAAAGTGGTTTACTAAATTATTTTCCATAGTGAAAGTGCTTTTACTATGGTAAAATTAAATGCACATGGTGTATTTCGATCCACCTAGTTAGAAATGGCTAGGTGATCATTTTTTGGTGATAACATTTAGTGGAGATTTCACTATATGATACTATCCCACATAATTATACAAGGTGGTTAGAGGGATAGGCATAAAAAAAACCATTCCAATGATATATGGCAACCTGAAACTCCCAAGGGTCGAGAAGTTATGGCTAGTTGAAATTTGGCGAGGTTCCAGGGGCCTCATTGTTCCATAGAGGCTTGAAAAAATGCAAGAGATGAACTAATCCTCATCAGTTGCAGAACAAATTGATGTTCACACCCCAAGATGTTTCGTAGTGAGGCATTGGCATGAAGTTGCATGGTTTTTCAATTCAAAGAACCTACAAGATGGGCTTTACTTTTGTCAATAGACACTCATATTTCCATTTGTACCCTAGGAGCTTGGTAAAAGGACACAAGTGGAGAGATCTCATGGAAGAAAAAACCCATGAACGACAATGTCTCTAGCAAGTGCTATGAATATTCACACCATTCCCTAGTAGTTGGTGTATGGTGCTATGTTGTGGAGATGGGAAAGTCAAGAGATGGAGACTCAGAGATGGATTTGACACTTTAAAAAGAAAATTCACATCCTAATATCTCTGAGTGAAAAGGGAAAATTAACAGAAAACGCATGTCCTTGGACACCTAAACAAAAGTCTTTGGGCATATTCCTCTATACAAGATGGCATACCATAGGAATAGGTGGTGCAAGCCTATTCATAATTTTTAATAATTATTTTTAAAATTTTAAATGTTTTTAGAATAATGCTTATTAATAAACTTAACATAGATTTTTTGTTATTTTTATATTAGTAATATTCAAACCTTAACAAATATTATAGTAATATTCGTTTAGTAAAAATGATGAGAGTAAGATAGAAAATTCAGCTAATAGTTATACTCACTTCACATACTTTTTTTGAGACTAATATCCATTGTAACAATTTTCTCCAAAGAAACCAAATCTTAACTTGTTACTATAAAAAAATTTAAACATGAGATGGTAATATAAGTATCATCTCAATAAACTGCTTGAAGTAACTCCACTTGATTTTTTCTTTATAACTTTTCATTCATATATATATATATATATATATATATATAAACAAAGTGAAACATATTAATATATATTTAATAATGTTTTTAGCTTTTATAATAAAATCTATAAATATAGTATAAATAAAAATTAATATTTTAGCGTATGAATTAATAATATCCATTGAAGATTTTACTTGTTAAGGCTATAATATCTCAGAAAGAAAAAGAATAAATAAATAAATAAAAATAAAAATAATACATACATATATATTCAGATTGTAATTTTTTTGAGATATTATAGCCTTAACAAGTAATATATATATATATATATATATATATATATATATATATATATATATATATATATATATATATATATATATATATATATATATATATATATATAGAGAGAGAGAGAGAGAGAGAGAGAGAGAGAGAGAGAGTGAGTTGATGAATTATTTTGGGAAAAAAAAATCATCATTTTAAAACAAATTAACGTGGTAAAACATATAATAATATCATTTTTTCATAATTTAGAAACATATTCATAACTTTAGTAAGATTTTTAATTTTTTTCTTTAATATAGCAATGACTTATTGTTATTATTATTGAAAAAAGGGAGAAAAATCCATGACACTTAAGATGGAGAATATATTTAGTTTCTATTTCAGTTTGATTAAAATATATTTTGTTTCTTAGAACCCAAACACTCAATTGGGTGATGTACAATTAATTATTCTAGCTTCATGAGTGAACCTTGAAGAAAACAGGGCAACAAAGTTGAAGAGAATAGTAAGAAAGGACATAGAACAACCACTATGGGCTAGGGAAGAGCTTCCATCCCTGCATCTCATCATTTCCATTCACAAGCTTATAGAAAAATATACCAACATGGAAAAAATCAACAAGGAAAGGTAGGAAAAGGAAATCTTTCACTTTGAGTATTCCTTTAGGCCATTGGGTGAGCAAAGCATGTAAGCATGCCAAAGAAGATGGCACAAATTTCCAGAAAAATTTAAGGATAACATAATATCATTCACCTAAAAAGTTAGGGATTGCATTGGCCAAAACACCTATTTACAAAATAAGCATCCAAAGACTTGGAGTCCACTCGATTGGACTCAACTTTAGTTCTTCCTTATTTTTGGTCTATAGGAGCATTGTGAACAAGAAGAGGAAAATAGGGAACAAACATAACTTGAGGAGACTATAGAGTTCCATCCAAAAGGGGCTACCGCATCTAAAACATCTTATGATGTGAGACAAACCATCAAGGTAATGAATGAAAAGAAACAATATCAATAGGTTTCCAAATAGTTTTTGTTACAGTTAGTAAGGTGAGGTTTCGATGGGGCCTCTAAAATTCTAAAATCCATCTCCAGGGTTTGATGTTTATTGGTTGTGGCTGCAAGAAATTATTATTTACAACCTATGCTAAATTATTTGATGGCCCTCACTATTACAATAACAATGTTGAAACTCCTAAGGCTTGAGGCTTTAATTATCAACCTCATGTTCATACAAACTTAAGAGGAGTTATCATTGTGTGTGTAATAGGAGAAGTATTCTCCTTTGGTTGAACTTATGTAACCAAAGGGAAATTAAATGTACAATGGCCACTTTTGCTATCTAGGCTACATGAAATGCTCATGAAAACAAGGAACAACAAATAGACCTACTTCAGCTTGCAATAAAGTAAACAAAAAATGTAACCCTATCCTATTTGTAGAAAAGTAAATGACAAATGGTAATCCTACTCTATTAGTAGAAAAATAAATGGCATGAAATAAACCTACTCTATTTTTTCCTGAAAATAAATGAAAATAAATAAACTTGTGCTAACTACAAGAAAGGAAATTAAATATTTTCTATAATTCTATATAAATATGAACTATATTATATTATTCATGGTAAACCAATTTACAACTAAAAAAATCCATTCAAATAATAAACCCTATTTATAAAGAAAGAAAGTAGTTTTCCCTATAGTTATTAGGGTAAGGATTTTAAGGGGTCTCTGAACTTCCAAAATCGATCTCCAAGGTTTGATGTGTGTTATAATATGCTTAGGAATGATAAATAGGATTTGAATGAAAATGTGGTGGTGTTCTGGTGCAATCAGTGTACTACTACATGATGCGCTTATTTTTCTATAGGAAATAGTCAAGAGAAGTTCTACACGAGTTCTAAATGTGATTTAAGGGGTGAAGAAGATAAGGAAATTTTTACAAAGTAGAGGATCCTTTCTTGAGCTTAGGTTCTCTTGATGGGTCAATTCACACATCAAACAAGTAGATCTACAGTTTCCTATAACTCATCTAAACATAAATAAACTTGTTAAAAGATTGTAGAAATAGGTAATAATGACTGAAAATATGATGATCTAATTGAGCCACTTGCAAAACAAATAATACTAAATACACATATTAAGAATTGTTATCTAATTGAAAGAAAAATTCATGATTGATTAGTAAAATCAATGTGCATAAATGACAGATAGTAGGCACACATTTTCTTCTCCTTCCTAGCCTAATAATAAATTTCTCTTTAATGAATCTATTGTATATAGGAACATCCTTGATGGTTTGCAAGAGGGGAATATCAACACAACTTTTTATTTCTCCCAAAAGATTAGCATCTTTTGGGGTGTGCGTTTTACGATGGATCAACTTTTGAGGATAGGGAGGTTTTTTGGGTTGAGTGACATTTTTTTGTTTTTTTTTGTATGCGTCTTTTTTCCAAGCTCCTAGGGTGTGAATGGCAATATAAGTGTCTATCCACAAAAATAATTCCCATCTCACAATTTCTTTAAACTGCAGTGCCATTGAGCTCTATGACAATGAATCACTTCGAAAAATGTTGGGGTGTGAACGTCAACTTGTTTTAAAACTCGTGAGGATTAGTTCAACTTGTGTCTTTTTGCAAGTTTATATAGAACCATGAGGCCCTTGGAACCTTGCCAATTTTAAATTGGCCATAAGTTTTTGAGGATTGGGAGTTTCAAGTTTCTACATATCATTGGAAAGTTCTTTTTGAGGCCTATCTATCTAACCATCTTGGTGATTTGTTTAAGATAATATTCTATAGTGAAATGATCCCAAGGATTAAACAATCTCTAACCACCTTTGGCATCAAATGGTAACACTCTTTGATATCAATCGCAACATTTCGCTAACAATCTCCTACTTTGGCATTGATGGAAACACTAAACATTGTAGGTCATTGATGGCAACACTCATTTGTTCATTCTCCAATTTTTGGTTATTCTCTCCATTATTATCCTCTAATTTTTTCTATTTCTCCCCATTTGAAATCAGTAGCGAAGGGTTTGGCAAGACCATCACATAATAGGTTGTTGATTATTACAACAACAACGCTGAAACTACCAGCAGTCTTGACTTTGAATAGCAACTAGGGGTCGATACAAACTTTAGAGGAGTCATCAATGTGCGTGCAACAAGAAATGTATTCTCCTTTAGTTGTCTTGAACTAAAAGGAAGCTAAAATGCACATAAACCATTTTTTCTATTTAGGCTATAGGAAATGCTCAAAAAAACAAGGAATAACAAATAAAATTATATATATATATATATATATATATATATATATATATATATATATATATATATATATATAGAGAGAGAGAGAGAGAGAGAGAGAGAGAGAGAGTTGATGAATTATTTTGGAAAAAAAAAACTTTCATCATTTTAAAACAAATTAACGTGGTAAAACATATAATAATATCATTTTATCATAATTTAGAAACATATTCATAACTTTAGTAAGATTTTTAACTTTTTTCTTTAATATAGCAATGTCTTATTGTTATTATTATTGAAAAAAAGGAGAAAATCTGTGACACTTAAGATGGAGAATTTATTTAGTTTCTCTTTCAGTTTTATTAAAATATATTTGTTTCTTAGAACCCAAACTCTCAATTGGGTGATGTACAATTAATTATTCTAGCTTCATGGGTGAACCGTGAAGAAAACAGGGCAACAAAGTTCAAGAGAATAGTAGGAAAGGACGTAGAACAACCACTATGGGCTAGGGAAGAGCTTCCATCCCTGCATCTCATCATTTCCATTCACAAGCTCATAGAAAAATATACCAACATGGAAAAAATCAACAAGGAAAGGTAGGAAAATGAAATCTTTCACTTTGAGTATTCCTTTAGGCTATTGGGTGAGAAAAGCCTCTAAGCATGCCAAAGAAGATGGCACAAATTTCTAGAAAATTTAAGGATAACATAATATCATTCATCTAAAAAATTAGGGATTGCATTGGCAAAAACACCTCTTTACAAAATAAGCATCCAAAGACTTGGAGTCCACTCGATTGGAATCAAGTTTAGTTCTTCCTTATTTTTGGCCTATAGGAGCATCAGGACCAAGAAGAGGAAAATAGGGAACAAACATAACTTGAGGAGACTACAGAGTTCCATCCAGAAGGGACTACCACATCTAAAACATCTTAGGATGTGAGACAAACCATCAATATAATGAATGAAAAGAAACAATATGAATAGGTTTCCAAATGATGAGCAATAGTTTTAGCAGGGGTATGATTTTCCTTCCAAATAGGTATAACTTAAGGCCCATATAACCATCGTTAGGTGTATTTAATATTTCCTTTTGCACTTAATAATTTATTTTTAAGCTTTACTATGTTCTTAGGATGGTTAAGAGATGATTTCCAAATCTTGTGTTGCTAATGAATTTATTGTCTAGGATATTGAGAATATTTGATGCAAATCACACATGAGTCCAACAAGAGGAAAATATGGGGCTTGTCCCTATGTAAAGATAATTGAAACTTGACTGGCTAAAGGACATTATCACCTCCCTATAGTTGCAAAGTCATTAGGGAACTAGATTCTACTTTATATTGTTTTTTAAGGAAGCAATCATCTCCTAAAGGAGGCTAACCCTCAATAATTATTTTTATAAATAAAGGGCCTTAGTATCCCATTAGGGATTCAGAGCATTAGAAAATATCGACAATAGTAGAGAAAGTTTTCTTTCCCTTATTTTAGCCTTGTTATGTTCCAAGTAATAGTACATTTGTTGATTAATAAAAACACTCGTTTGTTTCCTATTTGATTATGCTTTAAGGGACCCGAGTCTCCTTCGATTACGATCCAACTTCGGTACTCATGTCTTTAAAAAATATTGTCTTTGTAGGGTTAGCGACAAATATTCTTTCTAGTTTGTTTATGTATCTTACATTAATCAATTCATAAATAGTTTCTTTGATGCAATGAAACTCTTTAGTTGAATTTTAACTCATCCTTTCTTTTGTTTTATTTTCTACAATGAGTACTTTATCATTCATGTACTTTGATTTTACTAGCCAATCATTCAGTTTTCTTCAATTAAACAATATTTCTTAATAGCTATAGTTAGTATCATCTTTGGTGCACATGGATCATTTATATCATCATATTTTCACTCATTGCTACACATTTTTGTAATTTCTTAACACGTTTATTTCTATCTATACGAGCTATAAGAAACTATAGATATGCATGTTTGATGTGTGAATTAACCCATCAAGGGAAAATGAGCTTTTGAAAGACTCCCTTAGCCTTTTATAACCTTCCTTTACATTCTTCACCCCTTAGACTATATTTAGAACTCATAAAACTACTCTAGGTTGTTTCCTATAGCAAAAGAGTAGTATTTTTACACTCAAAGTATTTTTATCGTTCGTTAGCACATTACAATGCACATCAAACCCTTGATATGGATTTTAGAAGCTCAGAGGCCCTATAGAAAGCTTACCCTAATAACTATAACAATACCTACTTTCTTTTATGTAATTAGGGTTTATTTTTTAAATGTCTTCCTTCAACTGTAAGTTGGTTTATCATGCATTGTTTTATAGACTTGATTTTTCTCCAACATTCTTGAAATGATTTTCCTTCCTTCCCTACAGTTAGCGTAGGCTTATTTCCTGTCATTTATTTTCCTACAAAACATAGTAGGTTTATTTCATGTCATAGTAAGTAGGGTTACCTTTTGTTATTTACTTTTCTACAAATAGGATACGGTTACTTCCTCTTGTTTTCTTTCCTACAAGCTAAAGTAGGTCTATTTGTTGTTCCATGTGTTTTTTTAACATGTCCTATAGCCTAGATAGAAAGAGTGGTATCCGTACATTTTAACTTCCCTTCAGTTGCATAAGATCAACCAAAGGAGAATATATTTCCTACTGCACACACAATGTTGACTCCTCTTATGTTTGTATGAACCCTATTTTGATAATTAAAGTTGAGACCATCAATATTGTTAAAATTCTTGTCGTAATACTGATGGTCGTCACTTCCTGGCATCATTTTTCAAGAATTAATTAATTAATTAATTAAATATAAAAATTATATATATATATGATGATGATGATGATGAATTATTTTGGAAAAAAAATCATCATTTTAAAACAAGTTAACGTGGTAAAAAACGTATAATAATATCATTTTATCATAATTTAGAAACATATTCATAACTTTAGTAAGATTTTTAATTTTTTTCTTTAATATAACAATGACTTATTGTTATTATTATTGAGAAAAAGGAGAAAAATATATGACACTTAAGATGGAGAATATATTTAGTTTCTCTTTCAGTTTGATTAAAATATATTTTGTTTCTTAGAACCCAAACTCTCAATTGGGTGATGTACAATTAATTATTCTAGCTTCATGGGTGAACCATGAAGAAAACAGGGCAACAAAGTTCAAGAGAATAGTAGGAAAGGACATAGAACAACCACTATAGACTATGGAAGAGCTTCCATCCCTGCATCTCATCATTTCCATTCACAAGCTCATAGAAAAATATACCAACATGGAAAAAATCAACAAGGAAAGGTAGGAAAAGGAAATATTTCACTTTGAGTATTCCTTTAGGCTATTGGGTGAGAAAATATTGTTAGCATGCCAAAGAAGATGGCACAAATTTCTAGAAAATTTAATAATAACATAATATCATTCACCTAAAAAGTTAGGGATTGCATTGACCAAAATCACTGTTTACAAAATAAGCATCCAAAGACTTGGAGGCCACTCGATTGGACTCAGGTTTAGTTCTTCCTTATTTTGACCTATAGGAGCATCATGACCAAGAATAGGAAAATAGGGAACAAACATAACTTGAAGAGACTACAAAGTTCCATCCAAAAGGGGCTACCACATCTAAAACATCTTAGGATGTGAGATAAACCATCAAGATAATGAATGAAAAGAAACAAGATGAATAGGTTTTCAAATGATGAGCAATAGTTTTAGTAGGGGTATGATTTTCCTTCCAAATAGGTATAACTTAAGGCCCATATAACCATCATTAGGTGTATTTAATATTTCCTTTTGCACTTAATAATGTATTTTTAAGCTTTAATATGTTCTTAGGATGGTTAAGAGATGATTTCCAAATCTTGTGTTGCTAATGAATTTATTGTCTAGGATATTGAGAATATTTTATGCAAATCACACATGAGTCCAACAAGAGGAAAATATGGGGCTTGTCCCTATGGAAAGATAATCAAAACTTGGCTGGCTCAAGGACGACCTCCCTATAGTTGCAAAGTCAATAGGGAACCATATTCTACTTTATATTGTTTTTTAAGTAAGCAATCATCTTGTGAAGGAGGCTAACCCTCAATAATTATTTGTATAAATAAGGGACCTTAGTTTCCCATTAGGGATTCAGAGCATTAGAAAATATTGAAAATAGTAGAGAAATTTTTATTGCCCTTATTTTAGCCTTGTCATGTTCCAAGTAATAGTACATTTGTTGATTAATAAAAACACTTGTTTGTTTCCTATCTGATTATCCTTTAAGGGACTCGAGCCTCCTTCGATTACAATCCAACTTGGGTACTCATGTATCTAAAAAATATTGTCTTTGTAGGCTTAGTGAAAAATATTCTTTCTAATTTGTTTATGTATCTTACATTAATCGATTCATAAATAGTTTCTTTGATGCAATGAAACTCTTTAGTTGAATTTTAACTCATCCTTTCTTTTGTTTTATTTTCTATGATGAGTACTTTATCATTCATATACTTTGATTTTAGTAGCCAATCATTCAGTTTTCTTTCAATTATACAATATTTCTTAATAGATATAGTTAGTATCATTTTTGGTGCACATGGATCACTTATATCATCATGTTTTTACTCATTGTTACACATTTTTGTAATTTGTTAGCAAGTTTATTTCTATTTATACAAGCTATAAGAAACCCTAGATATGTGTGTTTGATGTGTGAATTAACCAATCAAGGGAAAATGAGCTTAGGAAAGACTCCCTTACCCTTTTATAACCTTCCTTTACATTCTTCACCCCTTAGACTATATTTAGATCTAATAAAACTACTCTAGGTTGTTTCCTATAGAAAAAGAGTGGTACTTACACTCAAACCATTTTTATCGTTCGTTAGCACATTACAATGCACATCAGACCCTTGATATGGATTTTAGAATATCAGAGGCCATATAGAAAGCTTACCCTAGTAACTATAACAATACCTACTTTCTTTTATG
The DNA here is from genome assembly GCA_031772625.1 of Pinus tabuliformis. Taxonomy (NCBI): domain Eukaryota; kingdom Viridiplantae; phylum Streptophyta; class Pinopsida; order Pinales; family Pinaceae; genus Pinus; species Pinus tabuliformis. The sequence continues at coordinate 442,351,490 of CM062804.1, read as the reverse complement.
TAATTAGGGTTTATTTTTTAAATGTCTTCCTTCAACTGTAAGTTGGTTTATCATGCATCATTTTATAGGCTTGACTTTTCTCCAACATTCTTGAAATAATTTTCTTTCCTTTCCTATAGTTAGCGTAGGCTTATTTCCTATCATTTATTTTCCTACAAAACATAGTAGGTTTATTTCATGTCATAGTAAGTAGGGTTACCTTTTGTTATTTACTTTTCTACAAATAGGATAAGGTCACTTCTTGTTGTTTTCTTTCCTACAAGCTAAAGTAGGTATATTTGTTGTTCCATGTTTTTTTTAACATGTCCTGTAGCCTAGATAGAAAAAGTGGTATCCGTACATTTTAACTTCCCTTCAGTTGCATAAGATCAACCAACGGGGAATATATTTCCTACTGCACACAAAATGTTGACTCCTCTTATGTTTGTATGAACCCTATTTTGATAATTAAAGTTGAGACCATTAATATTGTTAAAATTCTTGTCGTAATACTAATGGTTGTCACTTCTTGGTATCATTTTCCAGGAGGTGTTAAATTAGGTATTGTTTTCCTCTCTAGTTGACTACCTTCCATTTATTTCTCAAAACAAATACAAAACAAAAAAACATTGGAATTTCTATCTAAAGACAAAACAAAAAGTTCATTTCTTTTAGGCCTCACCAAGTTAGGGATAATTCGAGAAAAATTTTACCTAATACCCCCACTCCTAAAAACATCCTACCTTCACTTATTGACTGTGAGCCTCCAACTCTATCTATAGGGGATATAGAGGCATTTTAAGGTGATAATGTGAGGATTTTTGAGGATCTTTCATGAGGAGAATAACCTCCATCAACAACTGATATTATGGCTAGAAACATGTAGCTTGATGTCTTTTCTACGAGGGAGCCAAATGAAGAAGCTATATGAAAAATATTAACCTCACTACTCTTCCAAATTTCCATGGAATGGATTGTTAGGATCCTAACACCTTCATGTTTGAATTTGTTGCAATCTACAACACATATCATTATACATCAAATGAGAAAAATCTAAAATTGTTTCCTCCAACCCCTAAAGCTGTAACCTTGCGCTGGTTCATGAACTTAGAAGGAAGGAGCATCACCACATGGGCATAGATGCAACAAGAATTCAACACAAAATGTGGGTATTACTACAGACTAAGATAGATAAGGGATGAAATCTTCCGAATGACCTAAGGGCTAGATGAATTGCTAGAAGAATATGAGGAAAGATTTCAACTAAGTTACAAGAGTGCACATAATTTCACTCTTGATATGGACTCATTGAAATTAGTCTTGCTACTAGGGGTCATATAACAACTAATGGAGATGCTCAATATGTTGGCCAATGGAGATATTTATCTTCTCAACCATAAAGACATAAAGATAGTGTTCAAAAACGATTCTAGAGCTACCAAGAAAAGAGGTAGATCCAATTAGGCTTGGTAATTCCTTCATCCTCTACTTTAGTCATTAAGAATAAAGTAGGAGGTATGCTTGATTTTTTTTAAATGATATCTTACACACCATTTCCATACAGATGGAAATAATATAGTCTGAGAAAATAAAAGAGGAAGCAAAAATGGCATTAACAATAGTTTTCCCTTTATGCAACAAGAAGCATCCTAGTAATCAGTTCCCATTAAATTTTATGGAAATATGTTCTATGTTTGAATAAAACCATTCAAATAACAAATATCCATATCTTTTAGGCTTGAAAGTGATGTACGAAAGAGTAGGAGGCATGGAGTAGCTTTTCTTTGCCAACTAGAAAAGGTCACAAGGCCCTTGACCATATCAATAAGGTATAAATTATCCCTCCTCTTTCCTTACAAGTTATAATGCACAATTTCAACCTCGGTGTCCACCAAGCACCTCACCCATTTCTATGCCTACTCCATGGTATTGTCCTCTCCAACCTAGTATTTCTCCTTTTCAGCCATACCAACACCAACCTACTTAATGGGTAAATCCATCATCAGGGTGGAGACATTAGGTAGTGCAACCACTTTCCATAATTATTTCTCCTTGTTACCGAGAAAAGTGTCTATTTAGAACTGCTCTATCCCACTAAGGTGTGACAGCTGCCTTAGAAACAAACAGAGAAAAACTACTTTTGTATTTCCTTTATGAACTATAAATAGGGAGGAATAGAAAGAACCAACCTATGTCTTGCGCTAATCCTTTGATTCAATCCCTCTCTTCTTTGACAGCTTCCAGCTACCTGCTCCCTTACTTGCCCAGCTTCACCAAGTACCTGTAAGATCACAGAAGAAGAAAACTATACAAAGACATGGATCTATATTCATAAATAACTTAGGATCAGATTTAAGTTAACCATACAAATGTAACAAGCATCAATGATACAAAAGCAAGGAGGAGAAACTCAAATAGTTTTTATTGATAAACAAGAAGATCCAGGAGGAGTTACAACCGATGATTCCTGACCTAGCATCAACCTCCCAGCAAAGAAGCCCCTCTTCACCTCCAACAAAGCATAGATCACCCAATTCTCTGATGTTTGTTTCAAAACCAACAGCAATTCCTTACAATGTGCAAAATTCTAGCCTCTGGATCTCTGGGATGAGGGATCCATATATAGATGTATGCAAGGAGGATGAGTCAGCTTGTGATTTGATTAGTGTCTTCTCTCTGTCAGTTCTTGCTTCCAATTGGAGACTGAAGGCCTCTTACTCATCCTTGGTCGAATTCAATGAGGCAAGTGTCATAGGAGAAGATTCTGGAAGCTTCCATTGTCTCTCCACCTCGCAGAATGACACTGCCATTTGTCATTTCTCGCTCAACACACCCTCATAGTGCATTTAGGTGCATTGCAACGCACCTAGCCAGTGGATTTAGGTGCTATGCAACGCACTTAGCTAGTGGAGCAGCTGAAATGATCCTGTTTTGACTTATTCTGAGCAGTTTCTGGTGGAGAACTTCTGGGAGAAGTTGTAATTTGTTGACCTTGTTCCTTTAGGGGTTAGAACAACACTTTTAGGGACTTAGGAGCCCTTGGTTTATGGACATTTCATGCTTGGAGCTGTAAGGCACAAAAATGTCTATAACAGTTGCCCCCTAAAGTATGAGGCCGTTAATCGGGTGAAATGCTTTATTATGAGGATCCGAAGTTCTTTCAATGCTGGGAGGAGACCTGTAATAAGATACAATACAATACATTATCTTCATACTGTTTTCATGATCTAGCTGAGGCGGGCATTCCCATGCTCAGCTTTATAAATTCCTTTTCATGTACATAGGACAGACAATCGTCTGATTGTAGACTGATGATTCTGATAGAGCCATCATCCTTTTGGTAGGATGATTATCTGTGCTGCAATGTTGTACATTTGAATGTCTTTATTTCCCTGAATATATATCGCAGCCCGGATGGATGAAACTAGATCCGGAGTCTTCAATCTCGTCCGATCTTCACTCGAAGTACAAGTCGATCCATGTGAGAAATGTTTTGAAGTCGAACATGGAAAGACATCGCTTGATTACCAGTCAATGATGTAAACTGTTAACAAGCGCGAGAGGAATCACCGATAATGATAATGATCCTCAAGGTACTGCAGTACAATTCACGTGGTGTGAATAAAGGACTTGGCGTCGAACACCACGCAAAATCTCTCGGTCGAAGGTCATTGATGTAAACCTATCGCCGAAAGTGAGAAACTTGCCATTGAGGCATGCAAGCTTCAAAGTACTGAATGGGGTGTTCCTAGACCAACTTCTTGGATAATGAGCTGATGTCGACAAGAAATGATCCGTCATAGGAGGGCCTTAATGAATCCCACATCAATGACACGGAACGGAGCAAATGATTTTGATGGAGGTGAAAACGATCTGATGATATACGGTTCAGGGTGGCAGTCATGAAGGAATGGAGTATAATGTATGGTAGTGGGTGGGACACAGGTGGCCTTTCTGGATGACTTCTCTTGAACATGTCGGCGACACTGATGTGATGGATTGGTAGCATTAATCCCAAATGTGGATGGTATGGTGTGACCATGGCGATGTGATCGGTGAATGAAACAACCCAACCCGACTCGGACAAGGAGTGGAAGTGTCATGTTCAAGAGCGACTTGCTACCAATAAAGATTCTTTGAGTTTTCTTCCCAATTTTCCCCAGTCATTGCTGACCAGTACCTCTTTATTTTTGTCAAGCTTGAGGAGGATAACATATGCTTGTTCTATAATTTGCCCTTTGGGCAAACCCATCGCTATGTTTTAACGAGCCTAGCGATAGTAAAACTCGTTCTCGTCTAAAGACAAGTTTGTCGCTATTAACCTTTTTAACGAGTTTAATGACAAAGATAACTCGGTCCTTTTCATTTTTAGAGAGTCTGAAAAGGTACGTAAAGGTAACTCCAAAATTCCTTTTTCGTCATCCAATCCCTTAAGTCCGAAAAAGTATAAAACAATACAGAAGGGATGAATTTTCGATAGTTTTAACGAGCCGAACAAAACAAGCGCTCGATCTTTTTGTGCAATAATCCCTCGGGTCCAAAAGGGATAGCACTTCCTGTCCCTTTAATGAGCTGGAAGGCCAAGAACTCGACAATCTTTTCATATTTTACGAGTCAGTTGAAAAGAGCTTAAAGAAGACTCGTCTTTTGAGGAACGAGTGATAAAATGGGTAGCAGCTGATTCCAGGTAAGGTTTGGAATTTTCCAATCACGGCAATGTCACAAGGATGGCTAGTGAAATCACTCTTCGCAGCTGTTCCTCAAAATGGGTAAACAATCAAATGGAGGTGAATGATCGGCTAATGAAAAGGTGGAGGTGACGGTGCAAACACGACCAAGGCTTTAATGGCTGAAGTATTACATTCACGGTGGTTATTTACCAGGGAATAGTTCATTTTTTAATGAGCTTAAACGCGGGTGGAAACATTTGCTCGGTGCGGGTTTATTTTTTAACGAGCTAGAACCTTGCGGTAACACTGCTCAATTAATCCAGTCATATGATAAGAATGTCTCATATAAAAATGGCAATTTTTAGAGTTTTTCCCCACATCCTTTCTTTATGCAAGTTAGGAAACGACCAATCCTACGAGTTTAAAGGGTTAGAGGTCCTAAAAATTTAAAAAAATAAATAGTCGCCCTTCGCTTGCACTCAAAAAGGTTTGCATGCCCCCAGGTATAAAACAAAGTTTCAAGGTTACCTCTACTTCTATCCGCCAAAACATTTGTTTTACCGAGAGAGGCCTACCTCTTACAGGTTACCCAAAGATTGTTCTATTTGCGGCGCAAACAAAACACTTCTTTGGCAATGTTTACCGAAATAAACAAAGGTGAGTGGCGGCGCTCGCCAACTCACATAACTTTGACAAGAGGATCTTTTTCTAGAATAAACCCCTCTTCCAATCACGGACGGGGGTACAGACTAGTCATATTCTCCCGCGGAAACCTACCCTATACCCAAAGTTTTCCTGCCGAAGCAGACCAGGATGCATGCCCCCTGGGTTTTAGTCATATCCCTTCGAATTACTCACGCTTATCGGGAGGATGGACTGGAGATTGAGACATTTCTTGCGTGAAAAGACCATTCAGGGATGGTATATGACTATTTGCTCTGTATGATCCGGGAAATGAAAGCTGGTCCATGAGCTTGACCACTCTTCCTTCGTGCGGAAAACACATTACTCTAAAGAGTGAGGAGATAATTTCCTCCATGCAATAAATATAGTCTCGTCCAAGGAGTAGATTGTAATCCAGGGGTCCTTGAACTACCATTACGTTCATGCGAACTGTTTTCCTTCTCAATGTTATGGGCACATCGGGAAGGATCCCTAAAGGTCGACTGGTTCCTTTATCAAAGCCTGTCAAATTTCTCATCTCAGGCAAAAGCGATGGTGAACCAAGCACTTTCCAAGCAGTTGAGGAAAGGATACTCATAGAAGCCCCCTCATCTATGATGGTACCAGCCATAACCATTCTATATATTTGAATGATGATTCAGAATGGTACACTTGCTGGTAAACGGGGTCTGCCTAGTTGATTCCAGTCGAAGGAGACAACTAGGTTGCTTGGAGGTGGGACCGAATAGACGGCTGGGTACGGCTCTGACGAACTTCCTTCCTGCGGTAAAGGAATGGGTAAATTGCCCCCATGTTCATCGAAGTCTATGTTTATGAAGAGAATTTGGACGGTGTCATCCTTGTTCTCTTCAGTGACTGTATCATCTGAAGATAAAACCTCTGAAGGCAAGATCGGGTCAACTGCCGCCTTGACCTTTTGACTTTCGTCTGGTATGGATCCGGATGGTTTATCTTCAATGATAGGTGCTTTGGCTGACCACCTAAGCGAGCCAGCCGGATTTTCAACTAATGACAGACTCGGTAAGAGTTTTTATATCCAGGAGGAAGTCGTAACGGTGAAACCGGACGATCATCCAAAACTCTTTTAGCTTCATCTAAGAAGGGACAACGATGGACGGCATGATCGCCTTCGCACAGTTTACAAGGAAATCTAAATTTCCCTTTTTGTCCTGGGGCTTCACTTTCACTAGTTGATGGTGTGCTTTCAACATTATCATTAGAGGTTGACGACACTCGGTTGTGCAAACGAGGAGACCAGTCCCTTAATATCCGAGGGATGCAAGGAAAATCTCTGTGAAAGTGGTCTCCTTTGCAAATGACACATGGCGATTTAGGCCTGGTCGGTGCAGTGTGTGGATTTTCGTTAGACGACACTCGTTTTCCCCCATTCCCCTTTGGCTCCTTCTTCTTCTTCTCTTTCTTCTTCTTTTCCTTCTTCTCCTTAGGAACTTGACCTTTGGCTTTACTAGCCCCATCAAGCGAAGAGGAAGGAGGAGAGGAAGAATTAGAGGAAGTAGAAGGCTGGTGGGCAACTCTGGACTCGTCTAATTGCTGATTCGATTGTCAGGAATGGTGGTGTTCTGAACGACAGAGGTTGAGAAGAGCCATACTGGCAAACCAATTGTCAGCCCTGGAAGCGACAATGTGGCCATATGGGATGCACCAACATCTCCCCAAGAGGAGAAGGGACTAGGATTTCCACCAAGGGGAATTCCTTGGTTGGTAGATTCCATTTTCTCAACCCAAGATCAACGTAGGAAAGGGGTATGAATATTCCGTTTAAAATAAATTTTTATACGCTTTGACACAACTTGTTTTTTCAGTTTTTAAGAGTCGAGAAAAAACAAAAGTTGACTCTAGTCTCCTTCGATTTTTAATGAGCCTGAAGTGACAAGTGCTCAGATGGACCTTTTCCGTTAAGGAGTCTGAAAAGGAACGAAAGGGACTGCTCTGGAGGTCTATGTAGAGGGAGTACCAAACCAATCGCAAAACTGCAGAATACTTTTTACGGTACGGCAGTCAATCTTCCCGAATGCTGTGTTCAGTGCATTGCGATCAGTAGGGCGGCCGACACGGCTTCCTATGGATAAAGGATTTAAGCCTATAGGGGTCTCCCAAAATATACTCGACGGTACGTGGGAGCACAAGTCCGTACTGGCATTTATCGTCTCAAAGTGGAGGAATCAGCCAACCATCAGTGAGGACAACAGTTACCAGGCTTTACGACGCCGGAATACGTCTCTAGCCTAGACCTCTAAATGTTGTGCGTTAAGTTCCAAAGAGTTGTTAGATTCATTGAATTTATTTTAAGTTGATCTTGCTTATGAAGTTTTCCTTTTGGGTTCACCACGAGATGTAGATGTAATTCCTAAAATGCAATCTAAAGATGATAAACAAACTTTTATCTCTTTTCTGCAATGAAAATCCTAGCTACTAGGGGAAAAGAAAGACACAATCTTTTCACAACGAGCAAAGAGCACACTGTAAATGCACTTTCCTAAATCAAGCCAAACAAACTGTCTATATGCAATGCACATGCATGTATTTGTTTTGCACTTTCTTAGTATTGATGCTAAAAAGAAAGTTGATGTACAAATCTGAATTTGCTTTCAAGCGACAAACACAAACAAGCTTCTTTTCGAAATCAAAAGATAGAGATGATTACGACACTTTATGATTTTGAAATGAATACTCGTTTTGACACTAGAAAATCACAAATTCAGACCAAAGGCAATAGTAAAAATATAATCGACCATCAACAGCAATCAAGCTTTCTCCTATGATCAAAATCGACACTTGCGACAGATCTAAATCAAAGGACGACAGTACGACTACTCTACTTTTGCAATGGAAAACTGTAAACGACTCAACAAACACACAAAAACATCTACAGTTCTTTTGTACAAAGGAGGCGGAATATCAGTAAGGAAAAGGGGTTTTAAAGAGACATAGACTGATCACAGGCTGCAAAATTCAGAGACAAAACTGGAAAGAATGAAGCACAAGAACCTCAGCTGCACAGGGCTAGGTTGATTAGCGCACCTATAACACAGAGAAACTGCATTGCAGCGCAGGTTGCCCTTTTGAGAAGTGCGTTGAAATGCAGGATCTCTTCACAGTACCTGCGCTGGGCCAGAAATGAGAATTCTATCCGGGTTCTGGGTCACAGTTTACAGTTTAGTCTTTGGTTTTTGGCCGAGTGAAAGCAATCAATAATGCACAATCAGGGGTAGATCTAAGGAGGGTCTAAGAGCTATCACAAGGGCAATCAGATAGTCTGTGAATCAGCTGTTCAAATCATAAATAGATCCAGTGAATGGATTAAAGCAGCAGATGTCTACTTTGCATTTGTTATGGCAAATGCAGTTCGAATGCTACTTATAAGTTTATGAAACAAACAACAAGAGATACACAAACAAACTAATTAGACATTGTCCCCAGTGGAGTCACCATTTTGTTACCGGGAAAAGTGTTTATTTAGAACTACTCTATCCCACTAAGGTGTGACAGCTGCCTTAGAAACAAACAGAGAAAAACTACTTTTGTATTTCCTTTATGAACTATAAATAGGGAGGAATAGAAAGCACCAACCTGTGTCTTGCGCTAATCCTTTGATTCAATCCCTCTCTTCTTTGACAACTTCTAGCTACCTGCTCCCTTACTTGCCCAGCTTCACCAAGTACCTGTAAGATCACAGAAGAAGAAAACTATACAAAGATATGGATCTATATTCATAAATAACTTAGGATCAGATTTAAGTTAACCATACAAATGTAACAAGCATCAATGATACAAAAAAATGGAGGAGAAACTCAAATAGTTTTTATTGATAAACAAGAAGATCCAGGAGGAGTTACAACCGATGATTCCTGACCCAGCATCAACCTCCCAGCAAAGAAGCCCCTCTTCACCTCCAACAAAGCATAGATCACCCAATTCTCTGATGTTTGTCTCAAAACCAACAACAATTCCTTACAATGTGCAAAATTCCAGCCTCTTGATCTCTGGGATGAGGGATCCATATATAGATGTATGCAAGGAGGATGAGTCAGCTTGTGATTTGATTAGTGTCTTCTCTCTATCAGTTCTTGCTTCCACTTGGAGACTGAAGGCCTCTTACTCATCCTTGGTCGAATTCAGTGAGGCAAGTGTCATAGGAGAAGATTCTGGAAGCTTCCATTGTCTCTCCACCTCGCGGAATGACACTGCCATTTGTCATTTCTCGCTCAACGCACCCTCATAGTGCATTTAGGTGCGTTGCAACGCACCTAGCCAGTGGATTTAGGTGCTATGCAACGCACTTAGCTAGTGGAGCAGCTGAAATGATCCTATTTTGACTTATTCTGAGCAGTTTCTGGTAGAGAACTCCTGGGAGAAGCTGTAATTTGTTGATCTTGTTCCTTTAGGGGTTAGAACAACACTTTTAGGGACTTAGGAGCCCTTGGTTTATGGACATCATGCTTGGAGCTGTAAGGCACAAAAATGTCTATAACACTCCTCCTCAACCAAAGCCACCTAAAAATAATCCATTGAAATAGCCACAAATTCCTACTCAACCAAATCTGGACCTAAATAATATGCTGGCCCAACTAGACTACAGTGGAGAGACATATTATCCTTTCTATGTTGTAGAAATCCAAGAAATCAACCTCAGGTCTAGGAAGGCACTTCCTAATGTTCAACTACTTTCTCCACCAAAAAATATTGAGGAAGAGATGGAAAACCTAACTCCTCAACCCAAAAACCCAAAAACCCTCGCTATCCTAAAAGGTTGATCCATCGTAAAACACACACCTCAGAAGAAGCTGAACTTTTGGGAGAAATATAAAATTTGTGTTAATATTCCCCTCTTGCAAACCATGAAGGATGTTCCTATATAAAATAGATTCATTAAAGAGAAATTTATTATTAGGCCAGGAAGGAGAAGAAAATATGTGCCTACTATCTGTCATTTATGCACATCGATTTTACCAATCAATCATGCATTTTTCTTTCAATTAGATAACAATTCTTAATACGTGTATTTAGTATTATTTCTTCTGCAAGTGGCTCAATTATATCAGCATATTTTCAGTCACTATTACCTATTTCTGCGATCTTTTAGCAAGTTTATTTATGTTTAGACGAGTTATAGGAAACTATAGATCTACTTGTTTGATGTGTGAATTGACCCATTAAGGGAACCTAAGCTCAAGAAAGAATCCTCTACCTTGTAAAAATTTCCTTATCTTCTTCACCCCTTAAATCACATTTAGAACTCGTGTAGAAATTCTCTTAACTATATCCTATAGAAAAATAGAGGCATCGTGTACTAGTACAATGATTGCACCAGAACATCACCACATTTTCATTCAAATCCTATTTATCATTCCTAAGCATATTATAACACACATCAAACCTTGGAGATTGATTTTGGAAGTTTAGAGACCCCTTAAAATCCTTAACCTAATAACTATAGGAAAAACCACTTTCTTTCTTTGTAAATAGGGTTTATTATTTGAATGGATTTTTTCAGTTGTAAATTGGTTTACCATGAATAATAAAATATACTTCACATTTATATAGAATTATTGAAAATATTTAATTTCCTTTCTTGTAGTTAACACAAGTTTATTTATTTTCATTTATTTTCCAGAAAAAACATAGTAGGTTTATTTCATGCCATTTATTTTTCTACTAATAGAGTAGGATTACCATTTGTCATTTAGTTTTCTACAAATAGGATAGGGTTACATTTTTTTTTACTTTCTTGCAAGTTGAAGTAGTTCTATTTGTTGTTCCTTGTTTTCATGAGCATTTCATGTAGCCTAGATAGCAAAAGTGGCCATTGTACATTTAATTTCCCTTTGGTTACATAAGTTCAACCAAAGGAGAATACTTCTCCTATTACACACACAATGACAACTCCTCTTAAGTTTGCATGAACGTGAGGTTGATAATTAAAGCCTAGAGCCTTAGGAGTTTCAAAATTCTTATTGTAATACTAAGGGCCATCAAATAATTTAGCAAAGGTTGTAAATAACAATTGCTTGCAGCGACAACCAATACACATCAAACCTTGGAGATGGATTTTCGAATTTTAGAGGCCCCATAGAAACCTCACCTTACTAACTGTAACAAAAACTACTTTCTATTTTGTAAGTATGGTTTACAATTTGAATCTCTTCCTTGAGTTATAAGTTGGTTTATCATGCATTATAAAATATAATTTATTTTTCTCTACCATTCTTGAAATGATTTTCTTTCCTTTCCTGCAATTAGCATAGGTTTGTTTCTTATTATTTATTTTACTGTAAAATGGACTAGTTTATTTCCTTTCATTCTCTTTTACGATTAGAGTAGGGTTACCTTATGTCATTCACATTTCTACAAATGAGATAGGGTTACTTTCTGTTGTTTACTTTTGTGCAAGCTAGAGTAGGTCTATTTGTCATTCCTTGTTTTTTTTTAGCATTTCCTATAACCTAAATAGAAAAATGGTTTATGTGCATTTTAGCTTCCTTTTAGTTCAAGACAACTAAAGGAGAATGCATTTCTTGTTGCACGCACATTGATAACTCCTCTAAAGTTTGTATCGACACCAGGTTGCTATTCAATGTCGAGACCCCTGGTAGTTTCAGCATTGTTGTAATAATCAACAACCTATTATGTGATGGTCTTACCAGACCCTTTGCTACTGATGCCAAATGGGGAGAAATAGAAAACATTAGAGGATAATAATGGAGAGAATAACCAAAAATTGGAGAATGAATAGATGAGTGTTGCCATCAATGACCTACAATGCTTAGTGTTTCCATCAATGTCAAAGTATGAGATTGTTAGCGAAATGTCGCCTTTGATGTCAAAGAGTGTTACCATTTGATGCCAAAAGTGGTTAGAGATTGTTTAATCCTTGGGATCATTTCACTATAGAATATCATCTCAAACAACTCACCAAGATGGTTAGATGGATAGGCCTCAAATAGACGTTTCCAATGATATATAGAAACTTGAAACTCCCAATCCTCAAAAACTTATGACTAATTAAAAATTGGCAAGGTTCCAAGGGCCTCATGGTTCTATATAAGCTTGCAAAAATACACAAGTTGAACTAATCCTCATGAGTTTTAAAACAAGTTGACGTTCACACCCCAAAACTTTTCGTAGTGATTCATTGTCATGGAGCTGCAGTTAAAAGAACTTGTGGAATTATTTTTGTGAATAGACACTTATATTGCCATTCACACCCTAGGATTTTGGAAAAAGGACACATGTGGAGTGATCCCGTGGAAGACAGGACCCCCGAATAGGAATTTCTAACAGGTGTTGTGAATATTCAGGTCCTGCCCTCGGAGCTCTTGGATGGTGCTATGTTGTGGGGATGGTCAAGACCCGAGATGGACACTAAGAGATGAGATCGGCACTTTAACATAGAAAATTTTCATCGTAGTGCCTCTCATTTAACAAAGAAAATTAGCAAAAATAAAACAAGAGCATGGGCGTCTTCCTCCATACGAGATGGCATGGCATAAAACCAACTCGTGCAAGCCTATTCTTAAATTTTTATAATTACTTTTTAACTTTTAAATGTTTTTAAGATAGAGTTGGTTAATAAACTTAAAATAGAATTTTTGTTAATTTCCTAGGATAGAGTTGTTTAATAAACTTAACGTAGAATTTTTGTTAATTTTCTTTTGGTAATATTCAAATTTAACAAATATTATAAAAATATGTGTTTAGTAAAAATGATGAGAGAGAAAGAAAATTAGTGATTTTTCTTCTTCAAAGGAAACAAAGCTTAATTTGTTGTTAGCAAAATTTAAACATGAGATGGTAAGATAACTAATTTAGATCCATTTTAATTTTGGATTTCGAGAAATTTGATCCCTCTTGGAGCGATCTAGACTCATTTAATTATTAATTTTATTTTTTTAGTTTAATTTTTATTTCTTTATAATTTCACTCAGTCAAAATGTTTTATTTAATAATTTTATTTTTTATTTTGATTTAATTTGACCAAGTAAAAATGTTTAAATATCATAATATAACTAGACATTCTTCCATATCCGGATGGAGAGCGTCTCTTGGCCCAAAAATGTAATAAGAAAAATAGAAATAAAAAATTATTTATAAAATATTTGACATGTGGTATTGATGAGTCATGGTATTGACCTATGGTATGGTATGGTTAATAATATCCATGCTAAAGTGGACCCAGTATCCATAGTTAAAATTCTTGTTAATTGTAAGTATTATTTTGATTGTGAAATGAGGGATGGTTTTTGGGCATGTGGTAGGATGAGCCATCGTATTGGCGGCCCATGCTATGGTATGGTTAATAATATCCATGGTAAAGTGATGGATCTTGTTATAATGTAAGTATTAATTTTTTTTGTTTATTAATAATTTTTTTTGTTATTAATGAAATTTAGATATAGTGGTGGATCTTGTTATAATGTAAGTATTAATTTTTTTTTTATTAATAATTTTTTTTTGTTATTAATGAAATTTAGATACAGTTACAAAATTATTATTTTAATTTATATGATAAAATATATCTTAATTATATTTTTATGTGATAGAGGGATTGATACTATAATATTTTTCTTTTAAATTTAATAAAAAATATTATAAATTAAATTTAAATAAAATATTTTAAATGTAAATTTTAATGTTAAAATTAAAATGGAGAAAAATTCACTTCTAAAAAATAAACACTAAATCCCCGTTACTGTATTAAGATTATGATGAGAACTCGATTATTTATCATCAATTCGATTCAACGTACATAATAAAGCCACCATTAAAGGCAGGACATAATATATTGAAAGTAAGACACTACGTATTTCTCAAGAAACGCATAAATTAAAACGGAAATAAAAAATACAAAGTAAAATGCATGCTATCACAATGTTCTTACGAACAAAAACTGCTATCATAATTCCTAATTAGAGAATACAGGAAATGAGTACACGAAAAATTGATCGGCCATTTTCACAGCATTCTGCACGTTAACCCTCAGTTTTTGCACATTTTAAGAACTTAAGGAGTTAAGTTTTGTTTTTTGGTAAAATTTTAAGTTTTGTTTTTTGGTAAAATTATATAAGAATTTTTTAGGTTACTCATTTCAAATCAATAAGTATGATTCATCATGAAAAATATTTTCATATTAAGAAAAACTGCTTCCACTCTTCTTGACATAACTATATTTCTATCAAATCCAAATTACCCAATTCTTGAACAAATGCACTCAAATATTTTGCATCCTTTCTTCGCACAAAACAGTGCTAATGTGAAATCCAAGTTGTGCAATTCTCGAATGAATGCACTCTAATATTTTGCATCCTTTCTCAGCACAAAACAGTGGACCGTAGCTTTCATCCTCACTCTCATCTTCACGAGTAAAATCTTGAAACATGTGAACGATCTCTTTTAGTATATACAAACCTCCTTTCCTAACAATAATAACAGCTGATGGGCCTTCTGTCATCATCAGTATATCTTTGACAAGACAAAGGCCATTTTCAAGGGCTTCATAATTACGCCGTCCCTCCGCTTCGGCTTCAATGAGTTGTCCCTCGCTGAGGCCTCTCGTGTCTTCTGATCTATCAATTTCTCTAGCAATGGAGATAATTATAGCATTAACCAGCATTTGTGAGCAAAGAAGATGTTGTGATCGAGAATCTCTTCGGTATAACAAGTATACGACCTTCCCCTGCTATAATACCTTCGTGTGATTTGTTTCCAATGATTTTCCCAGCTTGATCATTCAACTCACAGAAAATTTTACAAAATATTCGCAACATAAGGGATTCGATTTTCGCATAACCTCGATTATAGATACAAACATCTTGTATCATTTTGATATGACTCCCAATTAGGACATTTTCTTTGGATTTCTTTTCTACATCATGGATGCCCTCCGGTTGCAGGCCCATAACATCAATAACCCTGCTGATTTCCTTGCACACATCCCTTGGAGTTTGTTTAGTGTCTTCTCCTCTTCTATTGCTCCTCATAAGCATCGTCATTTGAATATGGTGATAAAATTGATAAACCCTAAACCTCTATGTCGATGTATAGTCTGGGTAATTGGAGAGTTTAATGATAACATCCCCACTAGGTTTTATTCACCAAACATGTTGAATAACCTGAAAAAAAGTTCTATGTACGGCTATGCCGGGTTTCTTCGGTAGTGAAAAAAAAAACCCTAAACCCCTGGATCAGTGATAAAATTGAATGCAGACACACGTCTCGTTTCTTCATTCGGCGTAAGTCACCTAGTTAGTCAAGCAGTTGGCAGTCCAACCACTCAGGGTGCCGCGGAGCAGTTGGCAGTCCAACAACTCAGGACCTGAACGTCCATTTTTTAGGGCGGAGGGTAACTTATTTGAAACGATGAAGCTGTTGGACTTGGTGGTCCAGAAAAATGTCGAGCCGTTGGAGCAATTGTTGTTGATGTCAGAAGTAAGTTCCTTTTCCGCCTCTTCCAACCCGAATGCGTACCTTCCACTTCCGGATCTTGAAGCAATATGGCATTTGATTTAAGGAAACCGTAGGGACGATACGCGAATGGACGTATCAACGACGATCGACTCCCAAAATAATCCTCACTCCGAAGCCCGAGATCTTTCCTCGTTGGCCGGATTTGTGAGTTGTCACGTCGGCTATACGAGTTTTGACCGCCGGATTTGCGAATTCAGTCGGCCGGATATGCGAGTTTCACATCCGAATATGCCCCGAATACACGAGTTATCATCAGTAGATATGCGCGCTGTGATCAAATCCGCGAATGATCATCGGTGGATATCCGCGTTATCGCTGGATACGCGAAATATTAGCCGATATGCGCCTTCTATATGGATACGCGAACTGTCACTATTCCATACGCGACTTATCATCGACATGCGCTGATTATCACCTTATAATTTACTGGATACGCTGATTATCGCCGCTGGATATGTGGGCCATTACTTTAATATGCGACTTGTTTTTCCCGTTCATGTCAGTGATTTCAGACTAATTTTTTTCCATTTATGCCAAAAATGCTGATTATCTCCTCTTTAAGCGAGCTATGAGCTCGGATACGCGCCTTATCGTCAACAAATACGCGAGTTATCAATGAATAAGCGGATTATCAACTTATACGCGATTTATCATGGTAAAACGCTGATTATCACGGTAGAATACGCGATTTATCATAGAATACACGGTTTATCATGCCAAAATAAGCAGATCATCAGACCGAGTTACGCGAGTTATAGTCAAATAAGCGGACTATCGCCACTGTGCCGGCCCCCGGGTTATGTCTGCCAGATATGCGAGATATTTATAGCGGGCCTTCTATTATATTATAGCCGCGCCGCTTCTTATGCAGCCCGGACAAACCCAAACAGAACACGTATCACCTCGATCGCTTATCACCTTCCACGACACCTTCAAGGTGCACCAGTTTCTTCAATGGTGTGCATTGTGAGAACATTGGGTATGAGATTAACTCGAATAGCGCCTCTGTACACTGTAATATATATGAATAGTTCTGATGCACCGTGCGCTACAGGGTAACAAACGCGTGCCGCGGACTTGACATCCGATATCTGTGGACTGGTAATTGCCACGAATGGGGAGAAAATGTTGCGGGATGTGCATTGTCTTCATGGAAAAGCCATCCGTGCAGGCAAACTTCACAGGCGTTGAAATTTTGAATGGCTCCTCGAAACGTTCAATCGCTGTGCGATAATGGATAAGAAACAATGATGAAGTGAGGAACAAAAACTACTCAACTGCAATACAGAGGTGATTCGCTTTGCCTGCCTTTGAATACAAAAGAGAATCAGGTTTAACTCTGCCTTTTTCTATATTTGCAATAAAAATTTTAGCAATGTCAGATGTATTATGTTTTTTACATAATTGATTTTAAAATGGAAACATATGAAATCATACAAATTATTTTTAAAGGTCTTCTATTTCTATCTTAGATAAAGGAAGCAAATTGGTTTTTAATTCATTTAGAAAGAGATCGTTTTTATTTCTATCAAATATTAAGTTCTTTTGGTTATAAATTATTTTCTATGGGATCTCTATGCATTACAAAATTGAGAGTAATAAGTAAGGCCTATGATCAGAGTCAAGCTCGTGGTCGTTTAAGATGTCAAAATTTATTATTTCGTTGTATAAAGGGAGATTGGAAATAACATAGTCTACCACGCTGTTACCAAGCCCATGGATGCAGGTCATCTGGCTAGAATTGGGCCACTTCTTTAGACCGTTGCAAATTATGAAATCCTGAGCACTACAAAGCTTGACTAGCTTCGACCCAAACAAATTCTCCCCGAGGTCTTCAGAGCTCCTTTTGTACCTATTATTCAGAGTAGGGTCTTCATCTAACCAAAGAGGATTAGGGTTGGAATGATTGCTTAGAATAATAGCTTGGTTGCTTGAAGTTCGAGCATTAAAGTCACCTATTAAAAGGATATTACCTTCATTCTTTAGGCTAGAAATATCATTTTCTAAACCATTGTAAGGACTATTTTTATCTAGATTCTTTTTCTTATAGAAGTTAGAATTGATGGGGGGAAATAACATATTGCTATGTAGGTCTTTTTATTATTAATGTCAGTGATCTCTATCCAACTATATTGGTTGTAAGGGTCGTTTTTATAAATCCTAGCATGGGGGGAGATGTTCTTCTTAATGTAACAAGCTATTCCCCCAATGCCTCTATGGGAGGATCGCTTGTTCCAAGTAGACCATAGCATAAAGCCATCTATGTTAGGGACCTTAGATTCTTCGTGCTCCCAAGTTTCAACAAGCAAAATAATATCAACATCATTTGAGATCCAACTTAGCTTGGGGCCTTTGTTCCATGGAAAGCCCCGACAAAAGAATCTGGAGCATGTTGAATTGCTATTTATTACTATCTTTTTGGTTTCTATCCCGAATAAAGGTTTTAATATACGTAAGAATAATAAGTAAATAAATAATTAATAAGTAAATTTATATTCTTAATTTACAAATATCATATTTTTTTATTCTCGTTTATTTATTTTTCTCTTCTTTTTTTTGGGGAATGAAGCCTATAAAGTTATAATTTAATATTTCTGTGTATTGGTTTTTTTGGGTGTTATTTTTATTTCAAAATCAGTAAAAAATTTACTTAAATTGTAAGTTTACATATTGAGAATACTTCATCAATAGATCTTTCAGAGTAATTAATCTAATCTATATATACAATATTAAACTCTAGTAAATAATCTTGGGATTAGATAGAGAGTTTCACTTTGCTCGCTCTCATTTCATTCTAAAATAGTACTCCAATAAATAAGTAAAATAAATATAATGAAAATAAAATAAATAAGGAAAATTATGGTAGGTTTAGATAAAATAAATATAAAATTAACTTCTCATTTTCATTGCACATAGTGTTTTCAACACATCATGCCACATCATCTAGTGCATCCAAATTGTTGGATTTTACCACAAACTTCATCTAGATTTTACTACAAATTTCATCTATAATGGGTTACTTCTTGACATTTTTAAGCCCACCTACTATCCTTTAATTCAATTTAATATTTTTGTGGAAACCATGGATCCACATTAGGGATGAAGCCAAGTATTCTCTTCACTACATCTCAATTTACATTTCCACAATTGAGTTTGTAAATTCTCCTTTTTGCACTTTTTGAAATAAATTGCAACTAATTGATCCCTTTGTATAACCATGCACACTCTTCCACAAATCCTTTAATTCAATTTAATATTTTTGTGGAAACCATGGATCCACATTAGGGATGAAGCCAAGTATTCTCTTCACTACATCTCAATTTACATTTCCACAATTGAGTTTGTAAATTCTCCTTTTTCCACCTTTTGAAATAAATTGCAACTAATTGATCCCTTTGTATAACCATGCACACTCTTCAACAATGTCTTCACTTGCCACACTACTTCTGTAAAGTACCTCCATGGCCTACTTAGAAAATAACCCCTAATTCCCCAACTTTTAAAAATTTTTCCTTAGTTATAATGAGGATTTCCTTATAATTTCCTTGCCTACATTAATGATCTTGATTAAACTCTAATATCATGATTACCCATCATAAATATAGTCTTTCTTTTATCATGCATAACTAACTGGTTTGGCACAATTAGATACAAATCTTAGATTAGACATTATAAAGGTAACCTATCTCATACAGTTATAAATATTACAATTACTTACCGAATTATGATGCAATACTAGATATAGTTTTCATAATAGGCATACTAGGTATCATCAACAACCTAGTGATATTCAAGTCAATTTCACTGGATATCTCACACACCCATATATGCATAGCTAAAATAATATACCATCAATCCCTTATATCACTTCAGAAGCATCTAATTTTATTATGCAAGGCATAGACCATGGTGAACCTTCTATAATACTATGGGAGACATTCCTCCATAATTGTTCCACATGCATGAATATCTGAAAAATACTAAAGCACGCTACCATTTCTTATCTTAATAATCTTCGATGTGCAATGAGAGTATATGACAGTCTCATGCATTATTAAATCCATCATTTCCATCATAAAGATTACACTTAAGAAATTGATAGAATGCAATTCGATCCTTAATGGGTATACATGCAATAGAAAATCTGACCATCATCGATTATTCTGTTACCTACATTATACTATGATAATCCACAGCCATTTACCACTATCTGTCATGTTAACTAGAGGCTTTATATAATATTAAAAGTTCTTTCACTAACATAAATAAAATTATCGTTAGATTCATTTGGTAGCCTACTCTTTCATACGCATAAGAATGAAATACAAATAACATCATGCCAACACATAAACCAAGATGGTTAGCATATCCAATACTGATCCAAATAAAATAATCACATGAGGGGTAAGAGACCGACATACAACCATTCCAAGCAAATGACACCAACTAAATTTCACTTGGAGGGAGGAGCACCACCACCCAGCCATGAATCACCTTTGATTCCCCCTGAGCCGAAGATCTTACCAAGGATCAACTGTCCTCAATTGATCAATGCACTAGGTATTTAATACCCTCTTTCATGATTTAGTTACCATTAGTGGTGTCCCACTTTATGGATTTTTCCATTTGCCTAGGTCTTATCCAGAAAAGCTCGTTTTTATCTCCCACGACGCTTTTCCACATAAAAGCTTGCCTTTATCTCCCGCAAAGCTTTTATGCCTGATGGATATTTATCTCCCATCTATCTGATGGATATCCATCCATCCAATCTTATCTAGAATCACATCTAGAAGCTTATAATGAAAGATTAATCTATATCCCATTCCTCATGGGATTTGGCAAGCATCTCATCTCTCTTGGTGCTCCACCCTCCAAGTGATTTATTTTATTAATTTATTTAAAAACACATTTGCTTTTCTTATTACATATCACATAGCTTTCCTTAGCTTAGGTTTTGAATAGTTTAACCCACAAAGGAGGGTATCAAACCTAGCTTTCCTCAGCTTAGGTTTACAACATTTAACACACAAGGGAGGATATCACACCTAGCTTTAGCTTAGCTTAGGTTTAAAATAATGTAGTATAAAAGGGAGGGGTGTTACAGCTTCTAGTACTCCACAACATTATAACTACATTGATAATTAGAAAATGGTCAAGGTGTTTTTTTTTAGTGTCATTCATGTGTTCTAATCAATGATATGTAACACGATTATTAGGGTGACACATCCACATAAACATACATGAAAACATAGGTAGATATGCTTTGTGGTGGTATTATGTGGTCGAATGATTTAAGGCACTAGTGGTAGTTGCTCACATTGGCACACGAACTTGATAAATTTAAGTGCCATATTATTTGTGTCGTCTTGACGTGGAATAGTAGTGTTATTGTTTAATTCCATGCATTATTTGATGTGCAACACTAAATGCAAGGAAATTATTCCTTGTGAAGGAAGTGCTTGTGTGAATGACTTAGCACTTTGTCTCTCTTACCATCATACATTTTTTTATACGACTACACTCTATAGTGCACTAAAAATCAAAAGTATCATTGTGTAGTAAAACTTTTATGTCCTAGATGCTTGTTATTATATGTTTATCTTAATTAAATATATCATATCTAAACTTATTTGATCACATAAATAAATATTTCTAAACATCCAATAATCACACATATATAAAAATGAAGAGAAAAAGCATAATTGTGATATTCCAATAATTACACTCTCATATCAAATTTTCTTTTAAATAATCCCAGCCTAGAAAGAAACCTCCACGCGTTGTCAAACAAATTATTGTATGTTATACCAAAAAAAATTAACCACACGTATTGTATGTTATACAAAAAAAATTAGAACCACACTTATTGAGATGAATCTACTCGATAGGAAGCACATAATTTATCTTATTTCCGCAAATTCTTGACCTTTTCTCCTCTCCTATGCTCAAAATTTTCTAAATGATTCTCTCTTGATATCTGGAGTCTTTTTTGTGTACAAAAATGTGTCTATTAACATTTATCATAATGTCATATTTTTTCTTTGAGATAGATAACTAGTCTTCCTAATAATAAAACTAATTTTGTTCGAGTACTACCCTAATCCACTTATATAGATAAATTATTTATGTATATATCCCGTCAACTATTTAGCTAATAGTCACTCATTGTAAATTTTAAAAAATGGAAGAAAACAAGATATATTCTCAAACTGTGCAACTCATAGATGAGGAGCTTCACCTGGTGACTGTCGCTCGTAGAACGCTCTACACATTCATCATTAATCATCAAGAATAAATATTTTACATGTAAGTAGGAGAGTTAGAACAACCACCTATAATGTAGGAACTAATTCCTAAACTAAGTATCACACACAACTAATGAACGAACACTCTCCAATATTACATTCTCCATTAATTTCAACACTCCCACTTAATGGAGAAAGGGTTCGCTAGTACTCCTAGCAACTCTCTAAATAACTCAAATTTAATTCTTCCAAGGAGCTTAGTAAAAATGTCTGCAACATTATCACATGTATTACAATATTCAATATAAATTTCTTTTGACTGAACCTTCTCTCTAACAAAGTGAAAATGTGTATCAATATGCTTTGTGTTTTTATGAAACATTGAATTGTTTGCAAGTTTGATTGAGCTTTGGTTGTCACATTTAATAACCGCATGATCTTTTTGTTCTTCTTTGACATCATTGAGAAGTCTCCTCAACCACATTGCCTCACATTGCTGCACACACTACTTGATACTCCCTTTCTTCTTAAGATGAGGATACATTGTTCTGCTTCTTTTTGTTCCATGCAATGACCTCGGACCCAATGCTGAATGCATAACCTGTTATGGATCATTTGTCATTTAGATATCTAACCCAATCTGAATCTGGAAAACCTGTCAATCTAACATGAAATGAATTAGTATATTTAATGCCAAAGTCCAAGGTTCCTTGCAGATACCTTAAATTGTCTTTTGCTACCACCCACTGCCTCTCAAGAGGCTTTGACATAAACTGGCTCAAAGCACTTACTGCAAAAGCTAAATTAGGTCTAGTTGTAGTTAGATATATCAAACTCCCAACTAGCTATCTATATAGTGATGTATCCACATCCTTAGAACCATCATCATTATGAAGTTTGAGATTCTATTGTAAAGCCACTGAGACAACCTTGCACTGATCCATTCTAAGATTTTTCAATAAGCTCCTCACATACTTTCCTTGAGACAAAAAAGTCTGGCCATAATTCCTCTAGACTTCAAGACCCAAATAATAGTGTAACTCTCCAAGGTTTTTCATCTCAAAATCCTGTGACATTTTCCCTTTTATTTCTTTAATGATCTCATCTGCATTTCCTGTAATAATAATATCATCTACATATAAAGAAATCAAAACAATTTTCCCCTTTTCATCAAACACAGTATACAAATTAGGGTCGTTCTTGCTCCTCTTATAACTATGTTGCAGGAAAAATGAATCAATTTTATCATACCACGACTTGGGTGCCTATTTTAAACCATATAATGCTTTCCTCAATCTACAAACTAAATGTTCCTCCCCCTGTTTAACAAACCCCTTAGGTTGCATTAAATACACTTCTTCTTTTAATTCACCATTTAAGAAAGCAAATTTCACATCTAGCTGGTGTATCATCCAATGATGTTTGGTAGCTAAAGCAATTAACATTCTAATTGTGTTTAATTTAGCTACAGGGGTGAAGGTTTCCTCATAGTCTATGCCTTCTTTCTGCGAGTACCCCTTTGCCACCAACCTAGCTTTATATTTGTCTATAGTACCATCTGCTTTAAATTTAGGCTTGTATAACCATTTGCAACCTATGGGTTGTTTTCCTTCAGGTAGTTCAACTAAATCCCAAGTTTTGTTCTTAAGTATTGACTCATATTCCTCTTCAATGGATGTCCTCCATTCATCATATTGACTTGCTTCTTTATAATTAGATTGTTCAACAACATTTAACATACTAGTTATAAGAGAATGATATCTATGTCTTACTAGCAATTGAATTTTCCTACCTAATCTCCTTAGTGGTGGACTAACCTAAAATCTGTTTTGATCATCTCTTGGTGGACTTGGCTTGCTGACTGCAAATTTACCATCTCATTCTTTCTTTTGTTGTTGTTGTTGTTGCTCGTGGTTGTCCCTTGTTTCATCACTTCCATCTTCCACCAGCAAAGGCATGTGCCATTCTTCATTGCCCCTATCATGGTTTCCATCATCAACCTGCTCATGGAATACTACATATGTACATGCAAACACTTTATGAGTAGAGGGATTAAACAATTTATAATCCTTAAAATTTGTGTAGTACCCAACAAAAATGCATTTAATGGCCTTTGAATCCAGTTTCTTCCTATCCTCCTTTGGAACATGAGCAAAATTTTCGAGCCAAAAACTCTTAAATGATTAACTGTAGGCTTAAATCCTAATAAAGCTTTGAATGGGGTCTTAAAATCAAGGCTTTTTGTTGGACTCCTATTCTTTAAATATACTGCAATATTTATTGCTTCTGCCCAAAAACCATTAGACATGTTCTTACCTTTTAACATGTTGCGTGCACACTCCACAACATTTCTACTCTTCCTCTATGCAACCCCATTTTGTTGAGGAGTGTGGGGTACTGTGAACTATTGAACTATCCCATGGTCCTTACAATATTTAATGAAACCACCCTTCTTGTATTCTCCCCCTTGATATGAGCAGAGAATTTTGATGAACTTCCCTGTTTGTTTTTCAACCATGCTTCTGAATTCCTTAAAGTATTCAAAATTATGACTCTTCTTTCTAAGAAAATATACCCAGGTAAATCTCGTGCAATCATCAAGAAATAACAAAAAATAATAGGCACCTCCTAATGACCTTGTCTGCATCAGCCCACATATATCAATTGTTAGAAAATTTATATATTACATAGCAATGGAACACATAAAATATATTGCAGAAATATAAACACAAAAAACGCATAAAACAAGAGAGACACAGATATATGTGGTTCACCCAATTTGGGCTATGTCCACGGAGAAACAACCAGTCCTTCCTTTTATATTATCTAGCAAAATGAAGAGATACAACCTACAACATATCCGTTGTAATTCCCTCTTCACTCTCACACAATCTCCTCTCTCTTTCTCACTCAGAATACAGATCTACATAGATGCAATACAATTCCCTCATATATAGCAAGGGGTTGCCTTCTAGGGCAAAAAACCCTAAATTAAACAAAACTTCTACCCTCAGATCTCCGCCTAATGAACGACCCATATTGACCCCCCTGGACCCCCCTTGCAACGTACATTTTATGGGTGGTGGTTCCACCACATTATGAACTGGGGTCCAATGTGGTGATACCTCTAAATAAAGAAGATAATCAGGCTCCACACCCAACAATCTCCCACTTGGAGATTGATTATAGTAACTCCACTGCTGCTTCATTTGCTGGACAATGACTCCACTTTCGACCTGGTTGTTTCTCATCTTATTCATGATACTTGAAGACCAATTGAAACTTAACAGAATCTTAGTTTCTCCCTGGTTACAACTTTTGTTAATATATCTGCAAGATTCTGGCTAGTGTTTATATTTTCCAACTTCCACTGTCCATCTTCCAACGTTGAAGGTATGAAATTATACTTGAGATGTATATGTTTAGTCTTGGAATGAAATGCAGAGTTCTTTGCAAGATGTATGACACTCTGGCTGTCACTGTATAACCTGCCCAACTCCTGCTTCTTACCCAATTCATCCAGAAACCTTTGTAACCAAATCATTTATTTACTAGCCTATGTAGCAAGAACATACTCTGCTTCCGTTGTTGAGAGTGCAACAACACTTTGCAGTTTTGAGACCCAACTAACAGTTTTTCCACCTACAGTAAACACATACCCTGTGGTGCTCCTCATGTTATCTCTATCACCCGCCATATCTGCATCAACATATCCTTGTAGAGAAATGTTTGAACCACCAAAGCATAATGCTTGATTTGTGGTACCTCTCAAATACCTAAGAATCCACTTCACTGCCATCCAATGTTCTTTTCTTGGATTGTTCATGTACCTGCTTACAACTCCCACTGCATGTGCAATATCAGGCCTTGTGCAGACCATTGCATACATTAAGCTTCCAACTATTGATGCATATGGAACTTTAGACATATAATCCATTTCTTCCTGAGTCTTGGGACACATTTCCTTACTTAGTTTGAAATGGCTAGCCAAAGGTATACTAACTGGTTTTGCATTCTACATATTAAACCTTTTCAACACCTTTTGTATGTACTCACTCTGAGACAATGTTAATTTGTGATTCTTCCTGTCTCTAGTTATTCTCATACCAATGATTTGTTTTGCAACACCCAAATCAAACAAATCCTTCATTGCAAATGAGTTTGCCAATTTTCTTTTGAGCACATTTATTTCCTACATGTTAGAACCCGCAAGAAGCATGTCATCTACATACAATAACAATATAATATAGCTGTCATCATTTTGCCTTTTGAGATAAACACAATGATCATAGTGACATATAGTATAACCTTGTTCAGACATAAACCTGTCAAATTTTAGATACCACTGTCTTGGAGCCTGTTTTAAGCCATACAAGCTCTTCTTCAACATGCACACTAGTTTCTCCTTCCCTTTTACCTCATATCCTTGTGGCTGCTTCATATATATCTCTTCCTCCAAATCCCCATGGAGAAAGGATGTCTTTACATCTAACTGCTCAAGATGCAAATCTTCAACTGCTACTAGACTTAAAATAGTTCTGATTGAAGTCATTTTAACAATAGGAGAAAATATCGCATCAAAGTCTATACCTTTTTTTTGTTCAAACCCCTTCACCACAAGTCTAGCTTTATACCTTCTTCTACCTCCATCTTCTTCCTTCAACCTGTAAACCCATTTATTCTGCAATGTTGTTTTACATGTGGGCAACCTAACTAAGTCCCAAATCTGGTTATGTGCTAAGGAGTCCATCTTTTCTTTCATGGCTTGCTCCCACTTCTTCCTGGTTTCTACCTGCACTGCTTCTTCATAACATTCTGGTTCACTAGAATCAGTCAACAATACATAATATAATGAAGGAGAGTATCATTCAGGGGGCCTACTTATCCTGGAAAATCTTTTAACACCAGTTTTAGGTGTTAGAGGTGCTTGTTGCTGTTGTGGTTGTTGTTGTTGTTTAGGCTGTTGATCATTATGATTTTCAGGCACCTTCACTTTTCTGTGATATCATCAAGCATTGTGTATTCTCTGTTTTCTCTATTTTCATTTTCCTGTTTCTTTTCTTGCATTTGATCCTTATAAAAAACATTTTCATTGAATATGACATCTCTTCTCCTAATGATTTTGTGTTTTTTATAATCATAAAAGAGATAACAAAAATCATTAACACCATATCCAATAAAGGTGCATTTCTTTGATTTTGCCTCAATCTTTGTTCTATTTTCTTTCTTAATGTGGACAAAGGCTTCACAACCAAAAGTCTTCAAAAATGAGTAGTTTACCTTTTTACCTGTCCATGCCTCCTCTGGAATACAACCACCCAAGGAACTTGAAGGCCCTCTGTTTATTAGATAAATAGCAGTATCTACAGATTTTGTCCAAAATTGTAAAGGAAATCCAACATGCAATCTCATGCACCTTGCATGCTCCATGATTGTCATGTTCACCATTTCTGACACACCATTTTCTTGTGGTGTTCCTAGAACTGTCTTCTCTCTACGAATTCCATTCTCTGAATAGTACCTATCAAACTCTTTGCTACAATATTCACCTCCACTGTCTGATCTGAGACACTTCAACCTTTTTCCTGTCTCATTTTCAACCAAAGCTTTCCATTTCTTGAAAGTATCAAATACATCAGATTTATTTTGAATACAATAAATCCAGGTTTTTCTGGTTGCATCATCAATAAAAGTAACATAATAACAGGAGCCAGCAAGAGATGATACCTGAGCAGGTCCCCATACATATGTATGCACAAGCTCTAATTTTTCTCTCTTATTTTATTTCCCAACTCTGAGGAATCTGACTCTCTTCTGTTTTCCATAAATACAATTCTCATAGAATTTTAAATCAACATGCTTCAAACCTGGCAACAAATTTCTGGAGTGAAGAATCTTCATCCCCTTCTCACTCATGTGCCCGAGCCTATGATGCCACAATGCCATATCTACTTCTGTAGAGGTTAAAGCATTAACATAATTAGAAATACCATTCCATAAATACAATGTACCAACCTTTTCTCATTTTTCTATTACCAGGGCTCCTTTAGTGACCTTCCAAGTTTTATCTGTAAAAGTTGTTACACAACCTTCACCTCCCAATTTCCCTATTGAAATTAGATTTTTTTTCAGATCTGGAACATGCCTTACCTCTTTCAGTAGCCATTGATTTACATTCTATAGTTTTATGAAAACTGTACCCATTCCAATAATTTTACAGGGTTTATCATCACCCAATCGAACCTGTCCAAAATCTCCTTGAACATAATCATGAAAATTTTTCCTAACAAGTGTGGCATGGAATGAGGCCCTTGAATCTACCACCCATGCATCAATAATATTTTCTAATCAAAGAGTCAAAGCATCTTGAAACACATCACCTATTACATTCGCTTCATGATTGTTTTCTTGCTGCACGTCTCCTTCTTTTCCCTTCTGAGACTTGCAGTCTTTCTTCAGGTGTCCTTTCTTCCCACATTTCTAGCACACTATCCCCGATCTAGACTTGGATATGCCTTTCCTTGAATTATTGTGATATACTGGGCTCTTTCCTCTTTCCATTTTTCTTCCCCCTAGTCTCTGCAGTCAAATCATTACCTGATGTCTCACGAGAGCTCTTCTATTGCATTTCCTCACTAAGGATTGCACCGACAACATCATCAAACTTTAAAGTACTAGATCCAGAGACAAAGTTACTAATGGCCATAACTAAACCATTCCACATTTCTGGCAATGAGCACGGAAATAATAGAGCCCTAACTTCATCATCAAAAGTTACCCCTGCAGAACTTAACTGGCTGGTAACTGTATTGAATTCATTTAAATGATCAGCAACAGATCCACCTTCTGACATCTTCATATTAAATAAATGCTTCATAGGAAATACCTTATTTGAGGCCGAGGGTTTTTCATATAGTTTGGCCAATGCCGGCATTAAACCCTCTGTTGTCATTTCCTTTGAAATATTAAAGGCTACTGACACCGCTAGACACAACCGTATTGTTCCAAGTGCCTTTCTGTTGAGAATATCCCATTTTATGTTTTTCATACTTGTCGGCTTCTTTGCCTTTCCGCTCAATGGTAGGTACCAATCTTTCTGATATAGATAATCTTCCATCTGCATCTTTCATAGTTGGTAGTTTCGGCTGTTAAATTTTTTGACCTTAAACCTACCATCTTCAGTGATTACTCCCACTCGAACCAAGAACCCTTCTCTCACGCAAGTTTTTCAGCCAAATAGACCTTTGGCTCTGATACCAGTTGTTAAAAAAACTATATATTACAGAGCAATGGAACACATAAAATATATTGCATAAATATAAACACAAAAAACGCATGAAACAAGAGAGACAGATATATGTGGTTCATCCAATTTGGGCTACGTCCACGAAGAAACATCTAGTCCTTCCTTTTATATTATCTAGCAAAATGAAGAGATACAACCTACAACATATCTGCTATAATTCCCTCTTTGCTCTCACACAATCTCCTATCTATTTCTTGCCTAGAATATAGATCTACATAAATGAAATACAATTCCCTCATAGGGAAAAAAACCCTAAATTAAACAGAACTTCTACCATCACATCTCTGTCTAATGAACGACCCAGATTGACTATGAAATTACAACATTTTACAAGGCAATTTTACATCTATTTTTAGCTTCGGGGGCATTGCCCTCGATCCCTCGCTGGGGAGGGCTCCTAAAGATCACATCTGCCCCCCGCTGGACCCCCCTTCCAGCGTACATTTTACGGGTGGTGTTGCCGCCACATTACGAACTGGGGTCCAATGTGGCGATACCTCTAAATAAAGAAGATAATCAGGCTACACACCCAACATCAGTGTACACAAGCTCTAGTATATATCTCTTATATCTATCTAAATTGGAGGGAAAACCATCCCTATTCATCTTCCCAAGAAACATGCTTCGCAATCAACATGAGCATTTTTTAAAATAGGGAGACCATTGACCATACCTCGTTTCTGAAGTAGCAACAGGTCATGAAAATTAATATGGCCAAATCTTTGATGCCATAAGTTTTTTGTAGTCATAACTGATGAAGTCAAGGCTTTGTGTGGTGAAAGCTTTACATTCATATTGTACATACCTCCAACGTGAATACTTGATGTAATTGGATTCATAAGATTCAACAAATTATTAATAACACAATAAGATTTTTAAAAATATACCTTAAGATTCTGATATGTTATCATAGAAACAAAGATCATATTCTTTTTAATTCCGAGTACATACATTGCATTTTGAATATGACTAATATTACCATTAGGAAATACGACAGGAATATTTCCATACCCTTTAATTTGGTACCCTCTATCATCACCAAGGTAGATATTAGCACCACTGCTAGTTTCTTTAAAATTTTAAAGCAAATGTCTATTACATGTCATGTGAGTGGAAGCTCCTGAATCCAAAATCCAAGTTTCTACTTCATCATTCTTAGCAGAGAAAGAAAAATTAGATACGAACAGTCTGAGATTCGGGTTCTGATTTACATTAGCAAAGTGGCATGCATGCTTCTTATGTCTATGTTGGCCTTCATCAAGCTTCTTCTTACGGAAGTTTCTAGCAATGTGACCAACTCTACCACAATAAAAACATTTGGTTCCTGAATCACTTAAGTTTGAAGACATACCTTGAGGTGGCTTTATTTGTGGTGTACCTCTGCCTTGCTATCCTGCACTTGCCTTCCCTTCGAAAGGCTTCTTCTTTGCCATTAATGAATTATCTAAATTTTAGGGTTTCAGAGTAATTCGCCTATCTTCCTCTTGCATCATGATCCCTGTCAATTCTTTGAAATTAGGGGATTTATCTCTCACATTCAAGCCTGTGATGAACATATGATAATCATCAGTCATACCATTCATGGTAACTATAATGAGATCAGTGTTTGATATTGTCTCCCCTATATCGACCAACTTATTTCTCAGCTCCTTGATCCGAGAGATGAATGTTGTGACTGATTCATTCTCCTCCATTTTAAGAAATTTGTATTTTTTATCTCATACAAATCATTTAGAGTTTTCCAAATCTCATTTGTTGATTTACACTCTCTGATGTGAGGGATAATGTGGTCTTTCATTTTAAATTTCAACAACACTTTTGCCTTGTTCTTCCTCTTCTCCAAATCCTAAATTGTTATAGTTTTTCCGTCTCCTGCTGCAATCAACTTCAATTAATGTCCATTAGCAATCCCAAAGTCACTTTTCCCCTCAAGCAAGGTATGCAACTTGAATTTCCAAATAGAATAATTGGACCCATCAAGCTTATTTCTCTCGTTCAAATACGCCTGCCATATGATTGTTCATCATGAAAGATTGATTTATGGATCTGCATAAAAAAAACATCCAACCTCCAGCAATTGAAAAAAAAATGAATAGGTTGATCTTAAAAGGATATTTCTAATTGTATGCGATCTCAAAATGATATTTCCACTTGCGATCTTACAATAGGGCGATCTCAAAAACTCAAAAAATGATCACAAATTCAAGTGACCAGGGGATCTTGGCTTCAAACAATCTTGACCTTTGGTCACTCCAAAACTGATATCATTGCTTCACACCACATTAGATTACAAGACTGTCAATTATGAATTGATCCATTGATTCTCGTCGGGTTCACTACAATGGCCCATAGCGGGGGAGGAGGGGGGACCACAATTCAACCCACCAGACTTCACCCTTTCGCTACGCCACCACAAATACTACTTCTCGTTGCCTTTTTTCATCCCATTCTCTGTTTATCCCAAGCTCCTCACCTGAAACGTAGGATTCCAAGATCCTCACCTTGAAACCTTCTCAAATTCCATGAGCACTGCCATCGATATGCTTTTATCCACCTACTCGTACCCCAATAGCCACACTAGGATTCCACACCAGATCGGTGCCATTGTAGACTCAAAAGATCAGCCTAGAAAACAATGTAGAAGACTGACCTACAAAAACACACCACGCACTTGCAACTAAATTTTTGACTCACCTGAGAGGGAACCACACACCTATAGCGATCGAAGGCACCACACACCTATAGCGATCAAAAGTGCCACACACCACACACCTGTAGTAGTCTCGATCTTGATCACAAGTAGACACACCATATCCTCAACCTCGATGCCCTTTGATCAGAGGGGGAGGAGGTGTTGTAACCATATATCCGCAGACTCATAGATCCTCCACTAACTGCCCTCACCGCTGATCACACTCTCTTATGGTGCACCACACACCAACAACTCAAACTTGCTCGATAGAAACGTTGTTAGATCCACCCACCACCTGCTCAAATCTTGCTCTCCCACTAGCAGACACACGACGACTATCGTTCTACCTCTCCATCCACAATTTTAGAGACTCGACTAAACCTTGATGACTTTCACATACCACATCGATGCTCCTTCAATCAATGGGCATTAGAATTCCACGTTGGTTCATGAACCAGATTTTACAATCTGCCAGCTCAACTCACCACAACTATAAGTATCTGACAGTGGTGGAGTCAACAAGATGCAACTGCGCCAGTCAATGGGTAGCTAACCTTCACAAGGGACAGAATGGGTGTCTCACATCCTTCTCATGCTAATTGGTTGCACCGAGGAAAATCGTTGTAAGTAACGACTAAACAACGTGTATATATTTCCAAATATAGCGTTGATCATAACATAAGGCAACACATTTGTTAGAGAAAACAACCTTTTGATCCATTTAACCTCAGAGAAAAAAAAATTCTCTCGTGTTATTTCTCAGCACAACACTTCACCTCCTCGCTAGGCCAATACTCTCACAACCACCAAAAAATCACCAAATTTGATACCATGTTAAAAAATATAAGAAAACAAGATATATTCTCAAACTGTGCAACTCACAAGTGAGGAGCTTCACCTGGAGATTGCCTCTTAAAAATGCTCTACACATTCATCATTAATCATCAAGAATAAACAACTTCAATGCAAGTAGGAGAGTTATAACAACTAGCTAGAATGTAGGAACTAATTCCTAAACTAAGTCTCGCACACAACTAATGAACGAACTCTCTCCAATAATACATTCTCCATTAATTCCAACAGTAAAATGGTTCATCTTGGTTGTTGAAGACCAAATTAGTTAGTAGACATACATTATAAGTGGGCACATAGGTAGTTTATATATATATATATATATATATATATATATATATATATATATATATATATATAGAACGTTAAGTAATATATTCTGTCAGGAATTGGTTGTATTCAGAGCATTTCTCTTAGAAGTTTCCCTCTTGAAAATGTAAGTTAACAAAATTCTCCTTTTTCTATTATCCAAGAGATATTTTTTTGGTTTATCCTTTTTTTTTCCTTTTTCTCTCATGGGTGCCTGAGTTTCATTTCACATTATTTCATGTGTGTTACGCTAAAAGTGGTATCAAATATCTTTGACACAAAGTACGAGAATTTTTATTCTTCTTTATTGGTTTTTTTACCAAAAAATGAATATGGTAGAATTCAAGTCAATTTATAAAAAAATCTATGTACAATCCAATACCATGACCAAATTTACCTCAACAATATAACCAATTTTAACATAAAATCATCCAAAATAGATTTTCAGAAGTGAAGTTATCAACAATTAAAAATCGACAATTTTAAATGTTTTTGTAATTCGCTAGAAGAATTCATCTCAATTTATAATTTTTCTATGCATAATCTAAAGAATCTAATCCTAGGGGTATTTTCCTCTCACAAAATTATAGAAATAAAAAAATAAAATAAAAAATTAAGTATAGGTAGTAATGCTATTGACAATTTAAAATCAGCATTTTTTAGGATTTCATCCAATGATGGATGCGAATATTGTAGATTTCATATATTTTTATTGAGAGGATATATTTTAGTCTAACTTTTTTCAAAAGATTCAAATAAGTGGTCGTGCCTCATAATTGGGTTCATAATAGCCATCCTATGAAATACATCTTTCTACATTTTCAAATAACATAATTACTATCTCAATAGTTTTTCTAGTACACTAAACAATGAAGGAGAATACCTATAAACATCCCCATACTTCCCTAGAGAACACGAATGCCCAATCTACTACAACTAATTTGGGATCAATCAAAGGTTACCTTAAGCAATGGTAGGAAAACATAAATGGATTGGAAGAAAATTTCAATGACGGGTTTGATAACTTTGAAAAGAAATTAATGGGAAATGTATTGAGAATTTTACCTCAATTTATACCAAGATAAAACCACATAACCGCACAACAAATTGTTCCACACCACAAAGAAACGTCTAACTCATAATTTTTTATCCACCCATAACATTCAATGTGCCTACATAACAATAGATCAATAGATAATGACATATGGCATCATTCTCCTGATGTAGACATAAACATTTTGTATGGTCCTGAGCCATCATAATGGTTCACTCAGATGGAATGTTACTTCAATCTCCAAGCTAATACCGATGAGATGATGAAACATAAGGTTGGGGTGATATATTTATATAAGGAATGATGAAAATTGTGTAAGTGACATAAAAGAACATAGTCAAGTTACATTTCATGGTGTAAATTTGTTAAAGTTGTTTATGCACATTTTGAGAGGGATAACTCATTATTTGTGGTGACTTAATAAGTTCCATTAAATTTACTCAGTAACTTAGAGCAAAATTTTAGAAATTACCCATTCATATAGAGAACTTAATAGATTCTTTTAAAATAAAAAATGCATTGATGGCCTCAAGGAGGAGATTTGAGCACAAGTCCGGATGTAAGGTCCTACTACATAGAACAATGTAAACTTTGAAATTGGAACTATACCAAGTACCCATTTTTTTTAGGTAGCAAAAAATCATCTTATTTTGAAAAGTGTTAATTCACAATACACATTCTTTTTAGCATATTTTTGACACTTTAAATTTTCTTATGTATCAAGTATGAATATTTTTTTTAAATGTTAGTGATTTTCATGCTGATTTTGAAAAGTGTTGTTGCAATGACAACCTTTTTTTCTAAAGGGCTTATTTTTGACACTTTAAATTTTCTAATGTATTAAGTGTGGCTATTTTTTTTTAAATGTTGGTGATTTCCAAGTGGATTTTGATAAGTATGAATAATTTTTTTAAAGTCGTATTTTTTACACTTTAGAATTTTCTTATGTTCTAAGTACGCACAATTTTTTTTAAATGATAACTATGTAACCAATTTTCAAGTTGTCTTCTTCTTGTTTTTCATATTAATATTTTTGGTTTTTAAGGGTTTTTCAAACACGTGTCTTTTGTTTTTCTTCGAAATGTTTTTTAATAATGAAGTTTTTTTTTTTTTTTTTTTTGCAAAATTTTAAAAAAATAATAACACTAATATTTTGAGGTTAGGATTCTTTTATATATTAATATATTGTTAATTAAAACTTCAATACACATAAAATAATCTGCACTAAAAAATAATAATTTTAAAAAAGGGACAAAAAATATACATTTTACATATAGATAGAATTTAAAAATTACTATTTGAGGACCTTTTCGCTAAAAATGACTTGATAAATAAACAAAATTTGTAAAAAAACTTGAATAAAAAATGTTAGGAAAATAAAAAAATTTATGAATTTTTTATGAATTTATATAAAAAAACGATGGCATTTGAAGTCTTGTTTCCGAAAAAATATGATTTAGAGAAAATTTTAAGTAAAAATAACGTAAAATTTGTTAAAAATAAATAAAACATACAATTTATAAAAATAATAAAAAAACAAAATCGTTAAAAAAAAATAAAAAACAAAAAAAATTACAATTAAAATTAAAAAAAAAAACATTGAAAATTCAAAATATAAAAAATAATAGAAACATTAAAAACACACACACACACACACACACATATATATATTAACTTACAAGAAAAAATTAAAATATATAAAAAGAAAAAAATTCACATATGATTT
Source organism: Pinus tabuliformis (assembly GCA_031772625.1). Taxonomy (NCBI): domain Eukaryota; kingdom Viridiplantae; phylum Streptophyta; class Pinopsida; order Pinales; family Pinaceae; genus Pinus; species Pinus tabuliformis. The sequence continues at coordinate 442,315,488 of CM062804.1, read as the reverse complement.
GTTTTTTTCCAAAGAAAAAATCGAACTTTTTATTAAAATAAAAAGTTACATAGCATATGCAATTAAGCATTCAATTTGGCTGTATGAAAGCAGATCATAGAGCCCACAGGATACAATCCTGCCTAAAAGAAGAAAGCAAAATGAGTTGTTCCTGATATCAGGAAAGCGAGAAAAAAGAAACAAATAGTCTAGCTGGCCTAAGCTTTCCTGCCCTTCTTCTTCTCCACTTTTCGCCAACCATCAGTGTTGTGAGTGGAGTCAATAATGGCAAGCTGGTTTTCCATTGTGTTCGTTGGTTGTTCCTTGTCTGAATCCGATCCTTCGGGGCTGTGAGTTCATTTGGTGCCACTTATTTCCAGCTGGAGTTCTTGTTCCTTTTCCAAATTGTTCTCTTTTTCCTTATTATCCTGAATTTTATCTTTTGTTGCATTGTGTTCTTCTTTCTTTGCTGTAGCTGCCTTCATTAACGCATCTTCTATATTCTGCCATCCTTTCGGCTTCCTTTGTTGCTGCTTACTCTTATTGGGGTTGGTGCGTGGACATGCATTGCATAGGTGACCTGTTTGTTGACATCCCCGACATCGGAATGCTGTGTTCTCGTAGTCCAAGGGTTGTTTCCACTGTGTATTATTGAAATTCAAGATTATACTTTCTGGTAAGCCTTAGCTGAGATCTACTTTGACACATATTTTGGCAAACATAAATATTCCTTTTATATGTCTCTCTGCATCGATCTTTAAGATTATGCCCAAGGTATTACCAATAAAGGTTAGTGCCTTTTGATGCCAAAAATGTAAAGGGAGGTTATGCAGCCTAACCCATACTAGCATCCTTGATACCACCATAGTATTGGCATCAAAATCAGGAAACCATGGGGTGATGAATAGTCCAGCACTACCCCAGAACCATGGCCCTTGGTTGAGGATTATTTCCTTTTCCTCTTCTATGTGAAATCTTACTATAAAAAACCCCTTAGGGTATAGGTAGATTTCACATTTTTTTGTCAAGACCGTATGGATCCATTGATGCAATACGTCAGCTTTGGGCCAAAAACCATTAAATATGCAAATAACTGTGTATTTTTGTAGATCTGAGTATATGGCATTTACCTTTGGTATATCGATGGAGATAGATGGGCTCTCTGGAGCTTGATCTACAATGTAAGGCCCCAGGGGTTCAATGGTAGCTTTGGGATTTGTTTTCCCTTTGCCCTTGACTGCATCCTTGAACAATCCTGTATTTTGCAAGCTAGTTCCAGAGCTTTTGGTACCTCCTCGTAGTCTCATATTGAGAATGATTGTAGGTCCTGGCTTGATATTATAATCTTGAATGGTTTTGTAGTCTTGTAGCGATCTGCCCCCATGTAATAGGTGTTGTTTCCCAGCCGGATAGCTAGCCTGATCGGTAATGTTATTCTTCAAATCTGTAACACTGTCATTATCATAAGTCCAGATCACGGTTGTTTTTCCTTTGGGCATTTTAACAAAGATTTGAAATTGATTGGGATTTGTCCCATCAGAACCAGTACTGGCAATCTAGGGAATCTGGAGGTTTTTCCTTTCCGCATTAGAGGCTTCGACTGCGTCTGCTCCCATGGTCTTGCAGTAAATGGGTATGGTTAGAAATCTCTTCTTCCAGAGAGCGTTTTCAGCCGTCAGCCATAGATTCGCTGCCTTGATTTCTTTTTGGCTTTCGCCGTGCTTCAAACCATCTACCATATTTCTGGCTGGTTTCTCCAGATCTGTAATGTCATTCACCTCGATCCTACAAGGAATCTTTTTTATTGATTCCACGCCTTTCCCGTTGATCAGATCCGGGCAAAACACCTCTGCTTCAGATCTAAGGAATAAGACCCGTCCACGGCTCCATACCTTGGCTGATGGTGGCTCTCCCTCATACCCTGTTGCGTTGCATCCTTTCCCTTCTGCACTGATAGTCCCCTTGATCCAAAAAAGAGTTTTTTCAATTGATCCCGCATCTACCTCAATTGCCAGATCTGAGCAGCACCCCACAACGACAGATCTGTGGAAAGAATGCTGATCTGGGCTCCAATCTCCCTCCTTCCTGATATCATTACTCACCACCTTTTTGTCTATCTCTGAGCCTTTGTGAATACTCCTAGCCATTGATGGCAGACCGTCAAACCCTGCTCTATTACCGCCTAAGCTTGCCTTGGTCACAAGATCGAATCTGCGGGAATGTCGTGCCATGAGGAAACATGCCGCGACTGACTTGTGGTAGATTCGATCTGTGGCAAAAAAACCAGATCTTATGCCATGTCCACTCCTTAACATTTCCCTTGGATCTGGATCAACTCTCTTGTCTTCAAGAGGCTTTCGATCTGGTGCCAGGGAGCTCCCTCCATTGATTTGCAGCGAGGCGACAGCAAAGAACTCGTTTCCAAAAACCCTAGCCATGGCATCTCTGTCATTTCTTCTCCCTTCCGTAAGTATCATTCACATATGATTAGTTACCAAAGTATACCTTCATAATAAAGGATTATGTTTGAATACTAAAAATTCAATAAGTACGATGTAGATAAAAAAATGTCAAGTGTGTTAGAAATCTCCACCATCTACTTAGATGCAACTTTCCTTGTTCTAACTTTCCCCAATAGGGGTTGCCCTTAAGATGGTGTAGATTTAAATCACTAATTAAGAAACAAATAGACATTCAAGTAATAAGCATTTATAACCTCCCATTGGGGTTGAAAAAACTTCATCAAGTGAGGCTCAGGGAAGTGCCTACCACCCATTCGACCTTAATTATAATTAATGTTGGGTGGCATGACACCCACCAACCATGCAAGCACATGTTAATTTATTCTAATTAATGAGAGGAATTTTTATTACTTGCAACATGATGATGGGGGTGGTAGTAGTGATTCTGGTTCAAGCATGGCACCTATGGCTTTACGTGCTCGAAATAGGTATCAACTAAGCATTAATATGGGAAATATTACCTACTATAATAGCTTCAAGGAGGTTTTATGGCAGCCAAGTTTCCCTTGTACAAGGTGACTCTAGGATGTTGATTTGGGGTAGCATTGGATGTGCTCTAGACATAAAAATTGGTGGAGAGCCTAAAGCACATGAGATCTCCATGACCCATAAATGGTTTGGACATATTCTACCCTGTTTGGGAAATATTAAAATAATTAATATTTTTAATGGAGTTCCTAAGTCTAAACTTAGGAAAACTAAAATATTAATGGGTATTAACATAAAACTGGGTTAGAAGCATCCAAAAGTCATGGATCAGGCCAAATCTAATCTTAGCTGTTGATTAAAGATTTAATCTCGACCGTTGATGGACCAACGAGAAAAGTATAAGAGGAGGCTTGAGGGTCAGTTGGAGAACACACCAAATTGGTCACTGAGTTCGATTTTTCTTGGGCAAGGTTTGTTGAGAAAATCGAACAAGCGATCTGAGTTGCAGCTGAGGAGTAGTGAATACATAGAAGAGAGGCAGAGTTGGTACCAGAGAGGTAGCGCAGATCCTAGAGAGGTTGACACAGAGGCAGCTGGAGGCTACACCGAGGTAGCCAGGAGTTGCGCAGAGCCAAAGAGGCTAGCGTGTGAGACACAAAGGGTCCAGGGGCTCACGTAGAGGCTCCAAAAGTTGACAAAGAGGCTAGTAGAGCTGACGCAGGGCCTAGAGGCAATGTTGGGAGGATTTCGTGGGACAGACTAGGTGCTAGTGAGTCAAATAGGGTGACCCAGTCTCTATCTTAGTGACGCAGAGCAAAAAAAGCTGCAATTGTTGTTGTGGGATCGTTATTTAGTGATTTATCAGCTGGAATATCTGTCTCCAAGTGAGAGGTACTACTGTCAAGGGAATTCTCTGTCAGGTGAGCCATTTTTGGCACCCTGGTTGTATTCTCAAAACTGCATAATAATAAAAACCTCTGAATAGTTGCACCGGTTTTCCCACATTGGGTTTTTCTGGGGACATTGGTCTAAAAATAATGGTGTCACTTGTGTGCTTGTTTACTTTCAGTTGATGATCTGTAGATGTTGATATTGTAATTGTATTTATTTTCAGTATTTACAAGGTAAATAACTTCTTAAGTAATTGAACAAGTAGGAAGAAATAAATCAGATAGTACAGAAAGAATTTCTAATGAGTTAAACTTAGAAATGCCGATATAGGATGATTCCAAGATTTTCCAGTAAAAGCACCCCTTCAACACTTTTACAAGAAATTTCCATTTGGATTTACAACACTAGGTGGTAGAAAAAATAGTGCTCCTGGTAACTTGCTACAAACTAGAGAAATAATGATATTTTCTCGAGTGACTTTTGCATAGAGGGGTATGTCATTGCTTTATACATCACTAAGCTCACTATTTATGTATTGTTCTCATCAACTCTGTGTTAGTCTTTATGGGGACTGGGAACTACCATAGTTTGCGAGACTTGGACTTATTCTTAATTAACCATGGACATTGGCTCTTTCATTTTATTGATCGAAATTCTATTTATTTACATGGTTTTGGTTTAGTCCTTGGTATATTTTCTAGTGAAGGGGCCAATTTTGTTAGTTGGTGGACTAGAATTGATAGGTTGGTCTAGCGACATTGGGTTCTCCTTGTCCTCAAAGGACCTCAAGTTTTTGGTGGTTTGATGGAGGGTTGGGTGTTCTTCTATGGAGAGAGGGCATGATTAACCTCTCATCTTGTGTATGTTAGCCCTCATCCCCTGTATATGTCTAGGAGGTACATATTTGGGTTTTGGGGGTATTCTATCTGGGTGTATTGATGTTTATTGTCATGGAAATAGTTTTTAGGTTTGTAGGAAGTATTGTCATATAGCTTGGAGTGCAATGGCTCATCAATGAGGTAGAGATATAAGTGGAATTCAAGAGAGGGTTCAATAGGAAAGACACCTTGTGGGAGATTCAGGCCATGGTGAGGCCCTAGACCTCAATCTAGCCCACACACTTGGAATCAAGGACTTAGTTCCTCCCAAGGAAATTGGATATATTTTTTGGTAATTACCTAGTGGAAAACAAATATGGTATGAGTGAGGATGGTAGGATTTAGGAAAATTTTATAAATGGATGTAGTATTATGATATAATGGAAGTTCTTAGATTCACAAAAAAAAGAAAAAAAATCTATAGCCATGCAAGAGAGACCACTAGTTTATAAAGAATGATACATATGGACAATTTTAATGACTAAACAATTGAATGGAATGATAGGAATAGGGGTTGAATTTGTTACAAACATTCATCAAATAAGAGAATGATAAGAAAATAAATGGTGAAAGGTTTTCTATCACATTTTACTTGAAATTTGTGTTAGTATAAATAAAAAATCATAAGTATTTAAAATATTATATGTGTGTGTGTGTGTGTGTGGATTTAATGATTATATGTAACTGAGAGTTATATTGGTATAACATATTTGAAGAAATATGAATTCTCAAGATATAATTTATATTTGCAAAAAAGTAATAGATTCATAGAGAGAGAGAGAGAGAGAGAGAGAGAGAGAGAGAGAGAGAGAGAGAGGTAATGGATACAATTGGATTAAAATAGAGAGAGAGAGAGAGAGAGAGGGAGAGAGGGAGAGAGGGGTAATGGATACAATTGGAATAAAAATTTTAAATAAATTATAGTGAATACATGATAATTTAAACACAATTTCCACAATTACATTAAATTTCCAATAAAATTTACAAATTAAATTCATGTTTTTAAGAAATTTTTATTTAAATAATGCTTGAGACTAAACATGTTTTTTTGGAATCTTAGAAAAATATGACGCTAAAAAAAATAAAAAGCTTCTCTTGCACTTTAAAGAAACCAAGATATTGACTAACAAACATCTATCATATATAAGAACCAACCAATTTCTAGTTTAATTTATGACATTATTAATCACCGAAGTATGGATAAATGAAACAATAAGAGCTTAGGAGATTAACAACCTTTCAATTGTTTTTTATAAAAACATCCCAAAAGGTAATATCAATAAATAAAATTAGTTATTAAATTGTATTGATTGTATGATTGATGCTCTAAATCAGCGTATAAGGGAGATGTGTAGGTATTATGGTTGTTTATGTCTTTGTCTGAAAACATATTTTGGTCTAGCCTTTAGCTACATATGTGATGATTTCACTCCATGAATTGTAACACTAATATGTACAGTTTCATATTCATATAGCTCTGGACAGAAAGAAGATATATCATCATTGAAAATTTAGAAGATCCTCGTTGAGATATAGGGAGGTTATTAAAAATTATTTGGTGTGTTAGTAACTTGCTAACTGGTGCTTTCATGTCTACTAATATGCTTGATTCCACCAAGAATAATGAAAAAGACAATTTTATGAGCGGTGTAAAACTTCCAGGAAACTATAGATCTTTGAACTTAGTGGCCACTAATTATGCGTTGTCACAATATATCCACCCTCTAGCAACATAATTTGTATAGGGAGAGAATATACGAAGCATGTATCTATCTACATTAGATAAAAATGTAGAGGGATGGCTAGAGAGGAAAACATGCATCTTGGTCTAGATTGTGCAATGTAGGGATTCTTTGAGGTAATAAAATTTAATTGTTACTATGTTGTTTTAAACTAGCCATAAATCTAGTGTAGACGAAATATCGACATAAAAATTAAATTGCGACACTCTTTTTAATGGATGAATTTTGTGTTGAAATATATTTATATTAGTAAAAAATAATATAATACCAAACAAAACCTTTTATTTTATGCCTCTTCTCTGAAACAATTAACATCTACATTTTCATTGTTTTTGATGAATTTTAGGTAAATAAAATATTTTCTTAGTTATTTAAGTTGTTATTTGAACTATAGTTTTGATCATTTAATCCAATCCAAAAGTCATGAATATTAAAGGAATTATAATTTAAAAATATGAAATAGAAATTTAAAAATTTATCAAGGTTATTGAAAACTAAACAATATTATCCAAAATTTCATAGTAGTTTTTGCATTTTGTTCACCATTTAATGCAGCGGGGAAAGAAAATATGAGGAACAATACTTTCTATGTATCAGGATTATTGATATTATTTATATGAGTTTATGTGATTTACAATTATATTCAACAACTTTAACATTATCATAGTTATATAAATTAATTTTAAATGTTATGAGACATCAATTCATTCTTTTTAAACATCCATACTTTCCTTATGATACCTCTTCTATAAAAACTATCCTAGATCCATCTTAAATTCAAACCTATTAGGTGGATAGAGTGATAAGATCTTTCAAGTTGTAGAACTTTCTTTGAGTTTTTCCCCCACAAAACAGGCTTGCACCTTGAAATATTTGATCCCTCTTAGTACTTGATAGATCTAGAGTAAAGATAGATCTAGGTTGGTTCACCTCGACAATAAATTACCTTGTGTTATCTATAAAGTTTTGGTGGAAATAAAGCACAACAAAACGGTTCAAAAAAAAATATTCAAAAACCAATGTTAAATTTCAACAACGAACTCTTCGTGGAAAGGGAATCGATATCATTAAGAAATATTTGTAATATATTACTTTAAAAATATTTAAATAAATGTCACTCAACATGAAATCTTCAAGGTTTATTTACAAAAATAGCCTAAATATGTTTCCCGATATCATTAAGGGAAAAATAAATAACTAGAAAAGGATTCCTTCAAATATTGAAGGACCGACTCACACATGTTCAATGAGATAATTATAAACCAAATGAAACCTTGATTTAAAATAAATAAATTTCTAAGAAAAGCTTCACACAATAGGCATTTCATGGTGTGTAAGCATATATAGGACCTAGAGAATCATAAACCAAGTTAGACCATTCCTTTGTCAAAGACTCATACATATGCAACCACATAAATTAGATCAAATGACATTGAAATAAATAAATAAATAAATAAATATATATATATATATATATATATATATATATATATATATATATATATAGATATAGATATAGATATAGATATATATATATATACACCTCCCAATAGGGCCATGTTTCCTACACAAAGTGAAATTAAAAACAAAATTATTTATAAACAAAAGAATTAAATAAAACCTTATTTTTCCCCTTTCTACTTTTAAATTATCAATGATCTATTTAAAGAAAATAGAACATGGATATAATATATCAAGGAAGTAATTTGCAATAAAAAAAAAAACACAGGAAGTAATTCGCAAATAAAAATAAAATCGGTAAACATTAGACTTAAAGATAAATGAATAAAATGAAACCCCATATTTTTTTCTTCCTGGTTAAATTTTTCAATAATCAATTGAAACAAAGTAGAACCCCATTGTCCTCTTCATTATTTGTGAAAATTTTATGTGGAAAACAACAAAAATTTTAAAGCTTCAACAAACCTAATATTTTACCTTACATAGAAATTCATCAGCAAAGATGAGAGTTTCTAGCTCAAAAATCCAGTTTGCAATAAATGTGAATGAGAATATCAGTTCAGATAGTAAATAAATCCTAAATGTGTATGAATATATTGTGAAACAAAGCTGAAGGGGAAAATAGGTTGTCCTTCATTCCATCCCTTTTTCCATCTCTCACTCTCTGTAACTCTTGGTCTATCTCACTCCTACTATCTCGCTGTCATAGTTTCTCTCAATCTTTCTCTCAGTGACTCTTACTATGTGTCTCTCTCACTCTCTATCTGATATTGTATCATTTTCTATCTCTCTCTCTCATTCAATCTCCCACTGTCTCATTCTTTGTCTTACTCTCTCTCTCTCTCTCTCTCTCTCTCTCTCTCTCTACTTCCTCCTCCCTTCCCCCCTCTCTCCTTCTCTCTCTTTCCCTCCCTCTCTTCGTCTATCTATCGATTTCTTTCTCACTTTCCCTCCCTCTCTCTTGATATATCCCTCTCTCACTGTATCCCAATATTTCTCTTTCTCACTCTCAGAATGTCTCTCTCACACAATCTCTCTGACATTATATCCTTCTCACACTCTCTCTAAAGCTCTTCGCCACTCTCCCTCCCTTTCCTCTCACTCTCACTGCCTCTCTCTCTCCCCCTCTCCCACTTTCAATCTTTCTTTCCCTCTCTCTCATATCCCTCTCCATCTCCCTCCTACTCTCTCGCTCTCCCTATCTCTCATTCCCTCTCCCTCTGAATCTCACTCTTCCTCTCTCTCATTCTCCATGTCCCTCTCTCTCTCCCTGTATCTTGATATCCCCGCCCTGCCTCTGCCCTCCCTCTCTCTCCCCCTTTCTCTATGTCTCTTGCACTCCTTCCCGCTCTCCCTTTCCTACTCTCTCTATTCTTATCTCTCATCCTTTCTCTCAATCTCTCTCCCCCTTTCCCTCCCTCGACTCTCTCTCTCCCTTAAATATATTTCAGTATCTCAGACTCTCTCTCAATCATTTATTACCCATTCACCCCTCTCCCTCTCTATCTCTATGACACCATCGCTCCCTCCCTCTCTCCCTACTAAGCCTAAAACTTAAATCTTAAATCTAATTTTGAAACCTGACTTCACTTAACATTACTTAGCATTAAGCGAAACTAATTCTTTCAACAAAAATATATGGTGACAATATACAATTTTATATACATCATAAACATGAAATCGATTTTACAATATTAATAAAAGAATCACAACCCATTATGTCATTTAATGTGCAATTTAAATTTTTATAAAAAATACACACTTCACTTAAACATTACTTAGCATTAAGTGAAACCAATTCTTTCAACAAAAATATATGGTCACAATAAACAATTTTATATACATTATAAACATGAAATCAATTTTTTAATATTAATAAAAAAATCACAACCCATTATGCCATTTAAAGTGCAATTTTACAAACTAAAAATAAAGACATAAATTCTGTAGGAATTTACAGGGTAAGTTCCTCAGACAGAACACCAAAGGACACCGCTCACAACCAGATCGCAGATCAATACACCAGTATTTTTGACGTGGTTAAAACCCTCAAAGAGGGAAACAGTCCACGGCCTGAGCCAACGCGGCCACTTCAGGCAATTTATTAATAAAAGAATGAAAATTTACATATGCTTCTCTCATGCACGGATTAAGTGTCGGTAATACCGAGGAGAGAATGAACCGTCGGATCACTACATATCGTGACCGTCGGATTGTAAGTTACAAAATGTACAACGGTAAAGAAACACACTTTACCTAACTCTATACCTAACTCTATACTAGACCAAGTTGTACTTAACTATTTCCTATATGTCGGAATATCCTAACATCCCCCCTTAAGAACAACTTGGGATAGGATTGAAGGATTTACAAATATGACACAATAGGAGAAGGAAGGAGGCACTAGAGCCTATCCCCCCTTAGTGACAACTTCCTGAACTCCAACCATAAATCGAAGTTTAGTGAACTTCGCCTCTGTTAGAGCCTTTGTAAAGATGTCTGCAACTTGATCATCTATTGAACAATATTGCACTTCAAGAACATGGTCATGAATGAGCTTTCTGATGAAGTGCATGTGCATTTCAATTTGTTTGTTGCGCTGATGTTGGACTGGATATTTGCATAGCTGAATGGCACTTTGATTATCACACCAAAGTGTAGTCGGATGCTGCTGCTGAAAGCCAAACTCTGACAGGATCTGACGAAGCCACAAGGCTTCCTTACTAGCTTCTATGGCACCATGATACTCTGCTTCTGCTGACAGAAGAGAAATGGCAGCTTGTTTCTTACAAGCCCATGTAATAGGTCCTGAACCAAGAGTGAACACATAACCGGCAGTAGACTTCCGATCATCAGGGTCACCAGCCCAATCAGAATCAGTGAAACCAACCAATAGAGGAGCTGCTTCGGCACTGTAATGAATCCCAAACTGAACTGTACCTCGAACATAACGAAGTATTCTTTTAGCTGCTTTCCAATGACTTTCATGTGGGTTTTGCATAAACCGAGCAACAAGGCCAACAGCAAAGGAAAGGTCAGGACGAGTATGGGTTAGATACAAAAGTTTTCCTACAAGTTGACGGTATAAGGTAGCATCAACTTCAGGAGAAGTACAAGTGACTGAAAGTTTGACTCCAGACTGAAAGGGAGAAGGGGCTGGCTTACAGTCTTCCATGTGAAAGTGGCGTAGAATATCACAGGCATACTTGGGCTGAGAAAGGGAAATACCTTCCTTGGATTGCAAGACTTGAAGACCGAGAAAATAATGTAAGTGTCCTAAGTCTGTCATGTCAAACTTCCTTTTAAGGCTAGACTTCACATGGTTTATAAGGTTGGGATCACTACCGGTAAGGATAAGATCATCAACATAAAGAACAAGAATGATAAGAGACTTGCCCACTTGCTTGGTGTAGACAGTATTGTCAGAATGACACCTAGAAAAGCCAGATTCTAAAAGAAAGCTATCCATTTTGGCATACCAAGCTCTAGGAGCTTGCTTGAAACCATAAAGGGATTTCTTAAGCCGACAGACAAGGCTAGAGTCTGTTTTTATGAAGCCAATGGGTTGTTCCATGTAGATTTCTTCATGCAAGTCCCCATGCAAGAAGGCAGATTTAACATCCATCTGATGGACTTCCCATTTGAATGAGGCAGCAAGGGAAAGAACAAGGCGGATAGAGTTCATTTTGGCAATAGGGGAGAAGGTTTCAGTGTAGTCAATGCCTTCGACCTGTGAAAAACCTTTAGCAACAAGACGAGCTCTATGTTTATCAACTTTCCCATCTGGTCCATACTTGGTTCTGTAAACCCATTTGCATCTAACAAGTTTTCGTCCCTTTGGTAGAGGAACAATATCCCATGTATCATTTGCCAACAATGAATGATATTCTTCATTCATAGCTGCTTCCCAATCTAGATGGCCTGAAGCTTCTACAAAGGTGTCAGGATCATAATTTACTGGAGCTTGAGCCAGTAAAGAAGAGGCTCTCTCGAACTGAGAACGTGTACGTCGCTGATCTGTAGGATCACCGGCAAGATCACCTGCTGCATCCCGAGTAGCACGAAACCATTTTGGAAGCTGAGGAGCTAAAGGAGGATCCTGAGAAGGTGGGGGAGGATTGTCATCCTCACTATCATCATCTGAAGAAGAAATGTTTTCAAAAGTAGAAGAGATAGGGAGAGGTGGCACATTCGCCGAACTAGGCTCGCAAGCCGATATATTTTCATCAAATTTTACATCTCTTCTAATGATAACATTTTTGGACTTAAATGGAATAAGTCTATAGCCTTTGACATCTTTAGAATATCCAACAAAAGTACATTTTTCACTCTTAGGTTCTAAAGCTTTATGCTTTTCATCTGGAATATGGGCCCACGCTTCACTTCCAAAAACACGAAAGTGAATAACATCTGGTTTGATTGAGCTCCATGCTTCTTCTGGAGTGATATTCTTTAAAGCCTTAGTAGGAGTCCAATTTATTATGTAATTTTCATAGTTAATTGCTTCTGCCAAAAAACTAAGACCAAGTCCTTTAGATTGTATCATATAATTAGCCATTTCTTTTAAGGTGTGATTCTTCCTTTCAGCTACACCATTTTGTTGTGGAGTATATGGAACAGTATGTTGCATTTGAATTCTATTCTCAGTGCAAAAGTTGATGAATGTGTTTTTAACATATTCTCCGCCATTATCAGATCTTAGCTTAAGAATTTGATGTCCAGATTGTTTTTCAACAAAGGCTTTGAAGGCCAAAAATGTGTTAAATACTTCACTCTTGAGTTTTAAGAAGTATACCCAAGTGCGTCTGGAGAAATCATCAATGAAAGTTAAGAAATACTTGCAGCCAGAGAATGAAACAACAGGAAGTGGACCACATAAATCACTATGCACAAGCTGTAAAGGGGTTGAGGCGTGCCAAGAGGCACGTTTTTCAAAACTGTCCCGATGATGTTTTCCGAGTACACATCCGGAACAAACACCATCTCTGCAAGATACCATAGGAAGACCTATCACCATATTTTCTTTACATAGATGCTGAAGGGAGCGATAGTTTAAGTGACCAAATCGCTCATGCCAAAGTTTGCTCACTTCATCGTTATGAGCAACAAATACTGAGGGAAGATTTGATGACCCAAAGTTGTGAAACTTGTACAACCTTGTAGAATCATCAGCAATGCCAGTAGCCAAAATCTTCTTAGGATCTCTTAAGTCCTTGATTACAACATCATGAGGTGAAAATTCAACGATTTTACCTTCACCTGAATGAGTTATCTGATATACAGATAGAAGGTTGCAGGATAAGGTTGGAACACATAATACATCATTAAACTGACCATTCTCTAGATGAACAGTTCCAGTCCCTACAACACTAAGAGATCTATCATCACCAACATATATATTTTTGGTGTTACAATCATTTAAAGAAGAAAACATGGCTTTGTTTTTGGCCATGTGATAAGAAGCTCCAGAATCAATGAGCCACTCATGAGAATGAGAAGAAGAAGATACATTTAATGCATAGCCAGACCGAGATGCTTGACAACCACATGCAGAAAGTGCCATTCCTGAAGATGAAGTTGAAGTTGAAGATTGCCCAAAATGGATGTTATGTTTCTTCATCGCTGCTTCCAAGGCTTCCATATTCTTAAAGCATTTGGATTCTAAGTGGCCATCTCGATTACAAACGTTGCAATGTCTATCAGTCTTCTTCCATTTGTTTTTATTTGTCTTATCATTTTGTTGAAATGATTTTTCATTTTGAGGCTGAGATTGCTTAGGACCCTTGTTTGGTTTAGGACCATTCTTTTTAGGATATGACTTCTTAGGATTCTTTGAATTTGGTTGCTGCTGGGCGGCTAATGCTTTCTTGGAAGAGTTACCAAGATTAAGAAGACCAAGGTGTAAGAGTTTTTCTTGTTCTCTTATTAAAGAATCACAAAAAGAGTCAAAGGAAGGGGACTTGTAGTCTGTTCCTTGAGAAATGAAGGCTTCTCTTGTAGAATGGAAGGTGGAAACAAACACAGAGTAGGCTGGTCCCAACTTAGTAAGAATGGAATAGATAAGGTTACTATCTTCTTTCTTAACTTTAACACCTTCCAAGAGATATCTAAGGGTCTTGAACTTGGACAAGAAATCTTCAATGCAAGAAAAATTATTAGGGTCCAATGTAAGCAACTCATTTTCAAGTTGATGGGCTCTAAGTTCATTTTTAATCCCAAAAACTTTATTGACTTCTTTCATTGCTTCATCAGGAGTATTAAGTTCTGCAATATGGAATCTAAGATCTGGAGAAATAGACATCCCTATCAATCCACGTGCTTGATCTTGCTTATTTTCCCATTTAGCAGCCTTATCTTCATCCTTCAGTTTCTTTTCTTGGCCTGAGGCTATTCTGTAGAGACCTTTACTTCTAAGTAAATCCTCAATGTAGGCCAACCATTGGAAGTAGTTGGTGCTGTCAAGGGTAACTTGGTATTGACTTTCCATTTCAATGGAAACTGAAGCTAAAGATGCCGAAACTAAGTGTTCCAATGGATAGATCTCGAAAAATTAGGTTGGTTTAAAAAAAACGGCTCTGAAAACGGCTTCCGGATGAAGAAGTTATGGATTTTTGAAAAAAAGTTGATGAAGTTGCCGACGAAGTGCGGGAATGTGCGGAAATGAAAAAGTCCGCCCCCACAAAATGGAGACTTGAACCCAAGACCTCTACTCTCTTAAAATAGCTTTGAACCAATTGAGCTATACAAAAAATTATAGAGAGAGAGGGGGGGGCTTTGGGTTGCATGCTTACTTTGAGAAAGCTCTTTTTCCCTACAAAACAAAAAACACAAAACCAAACACGGACATGCAAAGAAAACGAACCTTACGGCTCAAAGTTAGCTTTAGCCGAAAAACTAAATATTTTCAAAAATGAACCTTGCGGCTCAAAGTTAGCTTTGGCCGAAAACTAAATATTTTTCTCTATGTTTCTGATTTTTCGAGATCACACTAAGGCACAGGGAAAAGAGCATATGCATGAGAAAAATCCTTCCTTTCTGTTTCTGATTTGCCCAAATCACACAGATTCGCAGGGCAAAAAGCATACGCAGAAATAAAAGGTATAGATCCGGTAATAAAAAAGGCTAAATAAACCAAAACCGAAATAAACAGAGAGAAAATAACTGTAAACTGCAAATAAACACTGTATACCTCCAGATCTTAAAAATGACGCAGCTAGGGCTACCGGAAACCTTTTCGCCTGAAACGAAAGGGGTTCCTCACTGGAACAGATGCTCCCAACACAACAGAGCAGTCCTCTCAGCCTGAAAGCAGTCAGAAACAGTAGATCTAGGAAACAGCAGTCGGATGCAGTTCTACCGACTTCAGATTTGGATCACCAATGGACGCGGCTCTCAAATAGCTCTGATACCATGTAGGAATTTACAGGGTAAGTTCCTCAGACAGAACACCAAAGGACACCGCTCACAACCAGATCGCAGATCAATACACCAGTATTTTTGACGTGGTTAAAACCCTCAAAGAGGGAAACAGTCCACGGCCTGAGCCAACGCGGCCACTTCAGGCAATTTATTAATAAAAGAATGAAAATTTACATATGCTTCTCTCATGCACGGATTAAGTGTCGGTAATACCGAGGAGAGAATGAACCGTCGGATCACTACATATTGTGACCGTCGGATTGTAAGTTACAAAATGTACAACGGTAAAGAAACACACTTTACCTAACTCTATACTAGACCAAGTTGTACTTAACTATTTCCTATGTGTCGGAATATCCTAACAAATTCTAGCAATTTTTATAAAAAAAACATTGTAACATTAATATTTTTGATAAAGTAATAATAACCCTTCCATATTTAAATACGTGTTAAATAAATATACATTTCCATATTTAGAAAAAGAAATATTTACATAAAAATAATAACCAACATAAATTAAATAATAAATTCATATTACCTTACACCACAAATATATATTTAATCATAAAGACAACCAAATGTAATTTTATAGTGATGAACAAATAAACAAATATATGATTATAAAAAATACAAATTTATAATATATACATAAAAACAAGTAAATAATGTAAAATATATATAATGAAAAATATATACAATGACAAATAGATGCATTTTTTTTTATAAATAAAAGAGACAATAAGAGAATTCAGGATATTTTTCTTGAATTTTTTCATATTAAAAAACATGATAATACTACTTTAATGGAATAAACAAAACGACTGGAGCATGTGGCTATAATAAATTAGACTGGGTTAAACAAAACCAGAGAAGAAAAAGAAATTAGTGGAAAAATCAAAATGAATAGAGAATCTCGATATAATAAAATAGATGGAGTTAAACAAAGCTAAACTGAAATTAATAATGGAGAAACTATTTAATCCTGTAAATACGTACTCCATTTGTAAAAAAAATTAATAAAGTCTAGGGAGGATATGCAATTCAGGCAGTAGTGCGATCTCGTTTGGTGTAGTTTGAGACTTGCCTACTGAGAAGATGATGGACGGAACAAGGTTTTCAATGACGGAAAGCATTGGAGTAAGATCTGTGAGGGTTCTGAGTAGCAACAATTTGAAATGACAATTCCTCATTTCACGATTTTTTAATGAAAAACGACGACTTTTTCGTTCATTCTTGTTGTGATGATAGAGGGTGAGATATAACAAAAAAGAAATCCTTGGCGAAATGATTAAGAAATTAACAGTAATGACCGAAATTGTAGAAATGAAAGGACTATGGTTTTGATGGATTCATAGAGTGGAGCAGAACAAGGCATGAGTAATAATAAAATGTACCTCGAACTAAATGGGTTTCATGGTGAACAAGTCTTGTTAAAATATAATAACATAGATAAACACTAAACTAAAATCAAGAATGACTGGATGAAATATAATCAACACAGATAAAAACGAACTGAAATCAAGAAATATTTTAGCGGGATAACGAAAAGCTACCTAAAATAGAAATCTAGATAGGACAAATATGCTAGTTAAACAACTCCCTAGTCTCAATATAATAAAATTAGATAGCGTTAAACAAAACTACACTGAAAATAATAATGTACAAACTGCATTTAATTCTGTAAAACCAGATGCCCTATTGAATTTGTAAAAACAATTTGCTTAACTTTGACTTGATAACACAACAACTTTAGATTTGAACAAAAGAACCTCAGTTTTGCGCAATAAGAAGATGGTGGAAGGAATTGAGTTGAGTCAGATTTGTTCCGAGTCACAATTTGAAAATCCATCGAAATCATTTGGCAGTGTTTATGAATTCGCTTACTCGTGTTTTGAAATGGTAGATTTCTTGAAGGACCAATTTTTGCTTGAGCAACAACGACTTATTGTAACATAAGAGGCCTAGATCATCGAAACAGATCAAGGAATTTAACTCTCAAGCTTTTTATTAATGTTGATTTAACTCTCAACTCTAAAGGAATATTCTATGGCTCAGCGAAATCTCAACTCTAAAGGAATATTCTAGCGCTGGGTGAAAAACATTACTGTTGATTTAATTCTCAACTCTCAAAGAATATTCTATCGCTAGGCCAAATAAACACCGCTCGAAGAATGAGCCGTGAGGCCTTGCTGAAACCCAATAGAATTGCTTCATCCCCATCAACAGACAGATGCATACGCATCAAGGACATTACAATAGATTCATTAACATCTAAACACATCGATGCATACACGTTAAGGCCTTTAAGAATGCGTGGAACCCATACAAGTAATTGTAGTGGTTGTATGAGCTTTGCACAAGCTATTGTAATGGCTCTTTGAGAGTCTATTGTTTTCAGAATCCTTTTCTCTTTGCTTTTCTCTCAAGGGTTTTTAGCTTTGCGCGTGCTTAAAATAATTGTTTTTCTGAGCTTTTTGCTTTCTTGATTTTGTGTTTAGAAGTTTTTCTCCTTGCTTTTTCGCTTTATTATAACCTCAGGTTCATTGGCTTTTTTGTGCTTTCTTATTTTGATTTTTTCTGAGCTTTTTGCTTTCTTGATTTTGTGCTTAGAATCCTTTCTCTTTGTTTTTCTGAGCTTTTTCACTTTTTTATAACGGCACGCTCATCGGTTTTTGTTTGTGTTTGTGCTTTCTTGATTTTCCAGTGTTTAGTTTTTGGTTTGATTTTTTTGGACGGTTGTCTTTGTTTTTATTTATTTATGATATAAGTATAACTAATACCATTTTTATTTATTTAAATATATATTTATTTTTAATGTAGATATAACACATATAAATTTTATTTATTGATTAAACATTTCAATGTTAATTTTTTAAAATTTATTTTTATTGGTCAAATATCATGAAAATAAATCAAATATATTTTTCAAATATATAAAAAAAACTACAACTTACCATAAAAGTATTATTATTTTTTAACTAGTATACTAATAATCATTACTATTATTTAATTTATGTTATTTTATATTAATAATTTTAATTTTTTGTATTGAAATTTGAAAATCTTAATTTCTATACTAATAAGCATCTTTTTATTGGAATTGACCATTTTAATCATTTTTTTAATTAATAATTTTCATATTATGGTTTAAATTGAAAGATAACAACATACTCTAGTTGTCCCCACTACATCAACGAATGGAATTGGAACTGCTAACTTTCTTGTATATCTAAATAAGGTGTTCAAACTTTGTTTAAAATAGTTTTTTACCAAATGATGATTAAAAATTTAGTGTGCCTATTACTTATCACCACTTATAAGAATTAGAGAAAAATGAAAACGTGTATCAAGATTAGAGAAAAATGAACTTCAAAATGAAAAAAAAAATATTAAAACTTGGGTACCTCGTTACATTCTAATTCTCTCTTGAATTTTGATTTAAATGGTGCCAAACTTGGCTTCATTCTAAACAAAAAAAATAATGAAAAGTGGCTGCATTATTTTTGAACCATACAGTAGTGGCTTACATTATATTTTTTGAAATGTGTTTGACTTTCAATTTAAATGGTGCCAAATGTGGCTTCATTCTAAACCAAAAAAATGATGAAATTGGCTGAATTTTTTTTGAACCATATAGTAGTGGGTTACATTATATTTTTTGAAATGGGTTTGTTTCGAACTTCCAAATGAAATGGTGTCAAATGTGGCTTCATTCTCAACCAAAAAAAATATTAAAAAAATGAAACGTGGTTGCTTTCTTTATAAAATCTATAGTAGTGGGCTATATTACATTTTGTGAGTTACATTTTGAAACATGTTTGTTTAAAAAAATTGAAATTTCTTGGCAAACATTAGGGGAAGTGACAAGAGTTTCTCATTGTTGGTATATTCATCAAACTCTTCTTTATTCTAGGCTTCTGTTTATCCCTTTTTCATCAACACTTTTTATTTTCTTTTCAATTCTGAAATGGGAGTTTTCCTTTTGCAATTTTCATTTATCTTTTCCGATCCTTATTATGATAAAGTGTTTTTCTAGGTTCTACTAGTTTTTTCTGATTGTTGTTGCTTGGCTTACTATCGTTTGAAGAGGAGTGTTATTTATTTTTTGTGAGGGTTTTAATGTTCACTTTCTAGATTTTAATGGCTCCTTGAAGGTTTTGGCTTTATAGATTAGGAATCCATAACATGTATCATAGCTTTAAGAGCATTATGAATCCATAATATTTTGTGCATGGTTTTGTTTTGGATATTGAAGTTTGTTCATTGCAACTTAGGGATGTTTTACATAGTGAGGGATTCTGACGGGTCTTTGTATCTTTGTAATGGTTTGTTTTTGTAATTGTGCATGATGTGTTATCTTCAATGATAAATATTGTATTATTTTGTATTTTACTGGAGTTTTGCAAAGTTTGGGTGTTTTGCCAGAGGAACAACTCAAAGTTGTTCTATGCAACTGCATTAAATTTATATGTTAATAGAGATTTTCAGTTTTTCTATTAAAGACAATGTAGAATATATATATTGAATTGTGAGATAATATTTTTTCCTTTTCACATAGATTGTATTGTGTGACTATACTTGCAGGTAGATGGCGATGGATGCCCATATTCCCAAGAGAATCCATAAAGGTAATGCAAGAATTTGCATTGAAGTAATTACTATCTTGCCCATTTTCTGAATCATGAGGGTGGGACATGGACATATGTATGACTGATCCACGTGCATTTTCAATAGGAGCTGCTATCATCTCTTTGTGTTTCATTAATTTTTTTACATGATTGCACATTCTCTTCAAATTTGACAATCTTCATCATCTTGTGAGATTAACACTGTAATTTGGTTAAATATAAAATTTAATAAAAGTTAAAGTTTAGATAAGTTAAGTTAATTAGATTGCATTTTAATATTTTACGATAAAATTGGTTAATATATATTTTGAATCAATTTTTTTCTCCTCTATATTTAATTAAATTAAATAAAAAATAAAGTTTAGAAAAAATAAATTAATTAATTTAAACTATCACAAAAAAATAAACCATATAAATCAAATCAAATTTTTAACCATTCATAAATATTTACAAAAGTTCTTAGAACATTTGTTATTATATTATATGGCTTGAACTTGTGAATAACTAAGGGTCTATTATCTTTTAATTTAATTATTAGGCAACATTCACAATTAACCTTGGTTCATCTTTTTTTTATTGACTATATATAAATGTCATTTTATTTATTAAAGATAATAGTGAATACTATATTTTTCAAACTTTATATTGATTTTATAAATTTAGTTTAATATTAAAAATATAAATTTTATACTATTATTAATATTGTTGTATTTTTAATTACAAATACAAATATTAAAACTACAATAAAGTTTATAAAACTATTATTTCTATTATTAATAAAATAAATTTAAAATAGTCTTAATAAAATAAAGTTTAATATGCTTATGATGACATGCAACAATGGTCTTCTGTTTTTTCAAACGATTCTTGTTGAAGTTTGTTATGAGAATTTTGCTAATTTACACTACAAGTCTTTTTGCAAAATTGTAATGCAATAGAATTGCAATGTAGTACAATTGTTAAAGAATAGCTCACATAGTGCACACGAGTTTCAAATTTAGATTTTGAGTTTTAGATTGAGGTGAAATTTCCTATGAGAATTTAGCCAATGTACGCTACATCTCTTCTTGCAAAATTGTAATGTAATAGAATTGCAATGCAATACACTTGTTAAAAAATAACTAACATAGTGCACAAATGAATTTCAAATTGAGGTTTTGAGTTTTAAATTAAGGTTTAATTAAAAATAGCCAATTCAGTTTCGAATTTAGGTGTTGAGTTTTAAATTAAGATTTAATTAAAAATAACCTTAATAAATATACTCTATAAAATTAGGCTTAATATTAATATATTATTATCTATAAATACCAATATTACACATATATTAATATATAAAAAATTATACATTATTAGAAATACTTCTAATACTAATAACAATTAAACTATAATATTAACATTAATAAAATTTAATTAGTAATATTTATGTATTATCAATACTATTCATAAATAATGTTCATAATAGTTACATTTTAGACATTAATAATAATAATGATAAAATATAATATTGATAGTAAAAATATTAACATTAATGTTATTAATAATAAAGTTAATATATTCTTAATAATTTCATATAATAATTTTTTATGCAATAATATTGTTAAATGTAATAATTTAATATATTTTGTTAACTAGTTCAAATGGTTAATATGGTTAATGTGACTAACATAATTATCAATTGTTAACTTTAATTAATTAGGCCGATAGGCCTTCCTATGCATCAACAATAGTCAACACTTTTACCCTGCTCCCTTGGATCTGGTAAGACACTTTCAACCGTTGATTTGAAGTGTGACTACTTTTTCCAAATATCAGTTGAGTTGCCTTACTGCTTTTTCCCATTCACTCTTGAAGATATTTTTACTGCTTTTTCCCTGCCAGTTGTTGTTGTTGTTCTTTTGGCAAGCAATGTTCTTCTTCCCTGGCTTTTGGCAAGCACTGATTAGTGTTAAGCATCTCACAGAGCGTTCTCACTTTCATCTTATCATTTTCTTCAATACTCTGCATTGCATTGGCTTGCCTTGTTTCTTGTTCAAGTTTATTTTCTTTGTTGCATGGCCATGCATTTTGGATTTTACAGTGTTTTATTTTTGTTGTGTTTTTCTCTGTTTTGAATTTAATTTATGTTTTTTTTAAAAAGTGTTTGCATGGTTTATCCTGGCGATTCTATTTTGTTGTTGTTATGTTGAGCAGAAAAGTTGATAGAGATGATATTCTTGATCCATTGAAATGAAATTCTTGAAATTTTTTATGGATAGAAGCAGGTATGCTTTTGGTTTTCAATATCTATGGGTTTTACTAATAAATTTGTATAGGGAAAATCAGCGTGGTATCTATGGGTTTTACTAATAAATTTGTATAGGGAAAATCAGCGTGGTAAATAATGGCTATGCATGGAACCCAATTTTTTCAACAGTTTGAATCCATTATTTCTTTATTACAGTGAAGCCGTGGAAAAATCGCAAAAGCTTTAACCGTAGAGATAGTGCTTTTATTTTATTTGGTAGTTTTTGCTGAATAGTTTTGCCTTGCCTATTAATTTTGCAACAGGGGAAGAGAAGAGTTCGCCATGGGGATGATATAAGACGAGAAGCTTCGATTTCTGAATCTGTTTAAGGTTTCATGACTGGGTCGATCTCACAGACTATCGAAATGGAAAGCGTATTGGAAGGGATGGAGCTCGATTCATTATGAAGGTAAAGTGGGGGGTGGCATAAAGCAGGGAAAGTGGGGGGGTGGGATAAAGCAACAGACTATTGGTGTTACGTTCTGTATTGAGACAAAAAACACTCAACCTGCGTTGGTCAAACATGTATCGCAAAATAATCAGACATGGTAGCTTCTCTCCATCCATCTTCGGACCAAGGGGATGATACTTGTAGCTTTTATCCATTCAATGAAGGTTAAGCCCTTACCCTACTTTTCTCTATTTAGCTGTCACCCTTGGTCGTATTACGTATATAACAATTTTGAATTTCATCCCATCTTCTTTCTTAGTGTGCGTTATTCAATCCCTGCTCTTATTTTTCCTTTTTATATAAATATTGGGAGAGAAAATATCTGAGGAAATTTCATTTGAAATTTCCTTTTGGGCATGATGGATAAAATTCGAGGAAATATGGAATTGCACCCAATTGTATATATCATAGCCCCTGCAGATCTGAAGAATCCCCGCCAATATTTTACCTCTTAGCGTGGGTTTTCTATTTATTTCCCTTTTCCTTTTTTCGATGGCTCAGAGAGAGTTGCAAAAACCAAATCATGGATGTCTGGCCCAACCTTGCTGCTGTTTTTATATCCGATTCGGATGATAGGTGAGGCTAGGGTTTGATTAGGGTCTCATGTGTAGAGGGCGCCAAATTACAACCGTCGGATGCCCAAATGACGATGTAGATGCTCTCCGAGCTTAATAACCTCTTTTGGTAGTGATTATGTCTCATGTCTTGAAGAAAGGAGTGGAATTGATGAATTAATGCAACGCCCACGGTCCTTTGTTGGATTTTCCTGCGACCTTGTCGAAGCATCCAACAGTTGGTTTTCAGTGCCCCTCATTCTTAAAATAGTAAAATTGTTTTTTCTTATTTTGAACCAATCAAGTTGAATTTTGGGTAAATTTGAGCCCCGAGCTATTTCGCCACACAACACCGCAAGGTGTGGATAAAGTCCCTTCCTAAACTAGATGTATGTACAATCCACAAAGTATACACTAAATTGCAATGAACCTCACTGAGTGGACTAAGCATTCATTGAACATCCCATTTTCTTATTTATTCTTTTCTCCCTTTGTGATTTTTCATTCATGTAATTTGTTAGAAATTTGCTATTTTAATTTTGCAAAAAATAAGTTTAAACTTGGTTAAGTGGATTTGGAATGGACTTAGGTAATAAAAGTGACAATTCTATTGTTTAATAATAATAAATTTAGCATTAGTTTGATTTTTTTATTGAATGACATTTTTACTAAATAATATAAATTTATCTTTTTCTTTTTTGAGTTAGGTGCCTTGAGATTATGGGTACACTTAAGTAGTCAAAATCATTAAGAGATCGCATTTTGCTTGACTATAATAGCTTGTAGTATAAACATGCAGGACAATAATACGGGTGCAAAAGGATGTTCGTACATCACTTTGCAGCATTCATTTTATTAGGTAAGGTGAGTAGCGATTCTTCCTTTCTCAAATAGAGAAATTATTCGGTCATTTTCGGTTCACTCTCGGAAAATTCTATCAACTTGATCATTTCTTATTTAATTACTTGTTATTTTGCTCAATACCATCAGTTGAATGTCCAGAACCTATATTTATGGAGATGACCCATGTAAATAGGTAGATGAGAATGCCCAAGTAAATAGTTAAGGCGGTAGAAGATGAGGATTAACATTAATTGATTAATTTGTTCAGTATTGCCCTGTATATATGCACCATGGCATTTTTACCTTATTTTGTTGCAGGGAGCCGTAATTGTTTTGCCGTATTCTTGATATCGCAGGGAAGGTTAAACTGTTTTTTTTTATTATTTCACATGGTTTTAAGTTTTTTTGCATAGGGCAGGGATAATTGTCCAATGGGCGATATCGACAAATCACATGGAAGGCACAAGTGTCAAAAGGAAATACGAATTATTAATTTGCAATTTAAAAGCATGGTGAAAATCAAATATGCTAGGGATCTTGGGGTTAAGTTGGTAGTCAATATTCAACCAAACTTTAAAAAAAAATGTCATATTTAAAATCATAAGGTTGTGCGGCCTTGTTTGACGTTTCAGACATCAAATCATCATGCTAATTTCTCATTTTTGTTTATGCTAATTTGACTTCCATTCTCTGATTTTCCTCGAGAAGCTTGGCTTGTTTTTTTTCTTCGTGGTTTTGTTATGGCTCATGAATGGATGTGTTTATGGATTGAAATTTAAGGAAAATATGGGTTTACTGTAGCATATGAATGGGATGCATCCAAGCATTGAAATTTCAGAAGTTGGGTTTATTGTGCATATGAAATGGCATGTGTTCATGCTTTTGAAATTTTACTCAGAGAAAAGAAAAGATGGATTTGCTATTGCATATGAATGAGATGTATTCTTCGTATATGCTTGGCCATCTATAGAGGTTTTTTTATTTTGGGTAATTAACTTAACCTCTTGATTTTGGGTAATTAACTTACTCTAAAATGAAATAAGAAATTCAATGTGTTCCTTGTAATATAGATATAAAAAAAACATCTAAAGAAAAGTAATTACACAATGATCCAGTCCAAGAAAACAAGGTTTCCCACAAACCAATTAACTCTTCTAGAAAAATTCAACAATTCCAATTTAATAATCCTATTGACCTCTCTTTGTACCTTTTGGGACAATTGCTAGTTATAATTGATTGTTTTCAATCTTATTAACCACTAACAATTATAGTAGGTCGTAATTAATCATTTATTAATGTATTAAACAACATGAAGTATTAATAGTTTGATTATTAACTAATATATAAAACCATAATTTGTGAATATTAATATTATTACATTAAAGCCTTAATATAAGTAATATAGATAACAACATATTTTTTTTATTAATCAATATAATATATATTAATGTTAATGTTAATATATTAATACCAGTATAATATATATTAATATTTTTGTTAATATATTAAAATTAGTATTATCATTAATGTTAATATTACTATTAACATTGATATTAATGTGTGCCTCTTACTCTAAAATATGTGTTACAATTTAAATAACCATGTCCATTAAAACATGTGTCTTACAATTTACACTACGGCCATGAACTTTGGGGGTTGGACTTTTGAGGCCATAACTATACCACACCCTAAGAATTATTTAGGTTTAAATTTTAGTGTTAATATAATATGACATAGTTTTATGTTTATGTCATCTAATAAAACCTTATATATATATATATATATATATATATATATTGAACTTTTGTAGCCATAGTTGTAACCTGCCCTAAAATGGTTACTATGTACATATATTCTAGATATATTCTAGAACTACAGTTGGATCTTTGGAGGCATAACTATAACACTTAACTTTTCATTTGATGACATGTTTTAAATGACAAGTTTTAAATTTTAAATATAAAATTACACGTTTTAATATAATATGATATGACAGTTTGTATATGTTATACATATATATTTATTTTATAATAATTGTTATATATTATATATATGAAATGATTTTATAATAATATGACAATGAAGGTTTTGATTTTTTAATGTAATATGAGACTATAAAATAATGTAAATCATGGTGAACCATAATAGTTTTGTATTTGGTAAAAGGTCTACTATATTAGACTGCTTTAATTTCATGATATATTTTTTTATGTTTTCAAAGTTTTAATATGTAAGTGGGTAGGTTTTATAAAAAAAATAGGTTTGGTTTTAATATAATAAAATATGTTTTATTATTAAATTTAGATTTAAGTTTATTATTAAGTTTAAGTTTTTAGGTTATTATTATTACTAGGTTTAGGTTTTTCATGATTATTTTAATATTAATATTAATATTAATAGTCAATCATTATCAAACCATGTTCAACAGTTACAAAACTATGTCTTAATATGTTTGACAATCAACACTCCTCAACTTTGGTAAAATATAATTGCATATTGTTCTTGATTAATATTAACAGTTGAACACAGTCAACCACATTCGATAAATGTAGTCAAACCTTGATAGACAATGTTTAAATAATTTACCATGATCAAACTTGGTGAATGCTATGTTGACAATATTTAGCAATATTCAACATCATGACATAGTGAAACATAGTCAACCTTTCAAAGGTCAACATAAACAACCATAGTCAACCATGTTCAACTACAGTCAAACAATCATTAACCATAGTAAAAAAATAGTTGGCGATGTTTAACAATAGTCACACATTGTCAGCCATATTCTAAACATGGTGATCATTGTGGCTTAATATGATTGCTCATAGTTATCTATGTATACCATGGTCAACCATTGTTAACCATAGTTGAATGTATTTTTCATGGTTGATGATCCAGGTGGTTATTGGTGGCCACCCGCCTATTCCACTTGGACCCCAACACTGTCTCTTTCAGTTTTTCAGTTTCCTTAGTTGTAGCACAATTTACTATTTTTGGCAGTTTATTCGGGTCCTGAACTTCTGGAGTCGTTTTGAGGCCCTAAACAACTTTTTTAGGGAAAACGGGGAGGTTGAAAAATTCCTAAAATGGGCTGGCCAATTTTTTTTTGGCGTCATCTTCGAGATCTTAGAAATGAGGTATTATGATAGCCAAACAGAGATCGTATGCCATAGTTACGACCTCGGGAAGTTGATGTGCTAATTTACCCCAATGGGGCCCATATTTTTGGCACTTCATCTCCTAGGGTTAGGTTTTTGGATGTTTAGGGTTTTCCATCATTTCTCAATAATAAATAAGTCTTCGAGCCTCATTGTAACACAATTCAGAGGCATGTAGCCACCACATCTCTTCTTAGAGCTAAGCTACCATTGCCTACGCTGTAAGTCTGAATCACCGTAACATGCACTAGGAGTAAAGGCACTCCTCCTTAGGACCACTATAAGCAGATGTCATAGTCTAAGATGTTGAGTGGTTGTATTGAGGGATTCTTGCTTGGAGAGTGCAATACTTGGAGTTTGTTTTAAATTAGGACATGTTGAGGAGAATTAAAGCTTGGATCCTCTTTTAGAGAGCACAAAACCATGTCACGAGGAATGCTTAAAACGTGGATCCTTAGCTTAATGACCATGCCACTTTGGAGGTGGCTTCCAACCAGCACATGACACTTGTACATCTTCACTAAACTACCCTGATGTGGATATACTGTAATAATGTATATTAGGTTGTTGTGCACTTGATCCATTTTCTATTATTTGCCTAATTGACCTATCTTATAAAAGGGGGAGAGTGTCCTCATTCTCACAACTTAGTCACTAGATCATCCATATCTTCTTGATGTAATCATATTGTAGCCCTTTTTTTGTAATGAAAGGATTAAAGCTTGGGTGGATTATTTGGAACTAGGGTTTGTGTGAGATAAAATTAAGAGAAGTATCTCAACACAAGCATTAACATGTTGCATGGCCTAAGGCTTGTGAGATGAAACCTTAGAAAATAGATGGAGCACTTAATGTTAATGGAGCTTGTGTCATGCAAGTTTAGATAAATCTCGTTGAGGACTCTTTTATGAGAGAAAAGATTCCAATTGTGAGATTTTTAGTGTGATTCTAGATTGTAGTGGAACCTTTGATGCATCTAGGAGATCTTGGTGAGATGTCTTGATAGCCTACAATATTTTTGGCCAAAAATTGTAGATGGTAAATGCTCTAGCCAGGATTTAGAAGGAGCTATATTGTCTTTGCTGGGGCACACTAGAAAGAAATGTTCTATAACATAGAATGTCTAAGGAAAGAATTTTATTTTATCTTCATTTATGTTGTAATATGAATTGTACCGTTGTTGTCTAAAATTGTGTGATGAATTTCTAAGGATTTCACCTACATTTTGATTTATAATAGACAAATTAGGTATTTCGGAATTGAGAGTGATGCGAGCTGGGGGGGGGTCAGTTGAAGCCGCCATATGAGCTTCCAAAATCACATGGAATCTCAATATTCCTTGTATTAACCATGGTAAACCCATTAGCATGTTCAACAATAGTTATGTCAAGATCACATTCATTCATTTGTAGGTTTTACCATTTGATATCCAACAAAATTGTTTTGAAGGATTTAAAGTCACACTAAATTGTATCTTCCAAATACCTGTATCGATTTTTAGAGACTTTTGGATGTGTGTCACTTCTAGAGGAAACATTAATGACTTGAAATACTTTGAAAATCCTACTATTAGAAGTTTTCATCTTTTCATCCATCTTTTTGATGTGAAATTTGTGGCCATTACACAACATAGCCTCGTAGTGTTTCAATTGTTTAATGTCACATACGTAAAAAATGCATTCTCAATTGATAATAATATTTATACCTGGAAATTATTCAAATAAAGAAAAATACACGGCATATAAATCAATATATTATTAAAAAAACCTAGATAGTATTGGGGGATATGGTTACCTGTTTATCTTTTAAACCATTTTCAAAATCAATTTTCCTCTTCGTATTATTGGTATCTCTCTCACGTTCAACTTCATTGACCAATGTAACCACACTGTGCCATGATAAGTTACCTTCAATTGATTTTTTGAGAGGGGGAGGGGAAGAAAGAGAGGGTAGGTGTGCAGAGAGAAGGGGGGAGGGGAGAGAGGAGGTTATGGAGAGGGAGAGGGGGAGCAGGAACCAGAGGGGGAGAGATAAATAGAGGGGGATGGGGAGAGAGAGAGGTTGAGAGGGGGTGAGGGGGGGAAGGAGGAGAGGGCGAGCGAGGAGGAGGGGGAGAGGGAGAGGGAGAGGGAGGAAGAGAGTGGGTGAGGGAGAGGGAGAGAGAGAGGGAGAGAGGGGTTGAGGGGGAGGGAGACTAGGAGAGGGATAGAGAGGGGGATGGGGAGAGGGAGAGAGAGAGGGAGCCAAATAGTGGGAGAGAGGAGGGAGGGAGGAGAGGGTGAGAGAGAGAGGGAGGGAGAGAGAGGGAGAGGGAGAGAGGGAGAGAGAGGGAGAGGGAGAGGGAGAAAGAAGAGAGGGGGAGAGAGAGGGAGAGAGTAAAGAAAGGGAGGGGGGAGAGAGAGAGATGGGTGGGGGAGAGACGAGGATAGGGAGAGTGAGTGGGAGAGAGAGAGAGAGAGAGAGAGAGAGAGAGAGAGAGAGAGAGAGAGGGAGGTGGGTGAGAGAGGAGGATAAGGAGAGGGAGTGGGGTGAGGGGTAGAGAGAGGGATAGAGAGAGAGATAGGTGGGGGGAGAGAGGGGGAGGGGGGAGAGAGATGAGAGAGGGTGACTGGGAGAGGGAGAGAGAGAGCGGGAGAGGGGGGCGGTGATGGGGAAGAAATTGGAAGAGGGGGAGAGAGAGAGAGAGAGAGAGAGAGGTAAATGGAGGGGGAGGAGAAGGGGGAGGAGAAGAGGGTGGGAGAGGGGGCGAGGGAGAGAGAAAGGGAGAGGGAGGGATATAGTGGGAGAGACGAGGGATGGATGAGAGGAAGAGGGATAGAGAGAGAGAAACCGATGGGGGAGGGGGAGAGAGAAGGAGGGAGTGAGAGGGAGAGGGAGAGAGGGAGGAAGGGAGAGGGAGAAAGAAGAGAGGGGGAGGGAGAGGGGAATAGAGAGGGAGGGAGTGAGACAGAGATAGGGAGGAGAGAGAAAGATAGGTGGGGGTAGATAGGGGGAGAGGGTGTGGGGGAATGTGAGGAGGAGAGACCGAGAGAGGGTGAGGGGTAGAGGGAGAGAGAGAGCTAGAGGGAGAGGGAGAGGGGGAGGGCAAGAGAAAGAGAGAGGGAGGGGGGGAGGGGGAGGGGGAGAGGGAGAGGGGGAGGGGGAGGGGGAGAGAGAGAGAGGGGGAGGGGGAGGGGGAGAGAGAGTAGGAGAGGGGGAGGGTGAGGGGAAGAGAGCGGGAGAGGGGGAGAGAGAGACAAAGAGAGAGAGGGAGAGGGGGAGGGGGAGGGGGAGAGAGAGAGTAGGAGAGGGGGAGGGTGAGGGGAAGAGAGCGGGAGAGGGGGAGAGAGAGACAAAGAGAGAGAGGGAGAGGGGGAGGGGGAGGGGGAGAGAGAGTAGGAGAGGGGGAGGGTGAGGGGAAGAGAGCGGGAGAGGGGGAGAGAGAGACAAAGAGAGAGAGGGAGAGAGAAGGAGAGGGGGAGGGAGAGAGAGAAGGAGAGGGAGGGAGGGAGGGAGAGAGAGGAGAGGGAGGGAGGGAGGGAGAGAGAAGGAGAGGGAGGGAGGGAGGGAGAGAGAGAGAGAGAGGGTAGGAGTGGGAGAGAGAGAGGGAGTGAGAGGGAGAGGGAGAGAGGGAGAGATAGAGAGAGGGAGAGATAGAGAAAGGGATGAAGGGAGAGGGAGGCAGTGGGAGATAGAGAGGGAGGGAGTGGGGGGGGAGAGAGGGGGGTGCAGGAGAGAGGGAGGGAGGGAGAGTGAGAGAGAGATAGAGGGTGGGGTGAGAGAGAGATGGGGGGAAGAGAGAGAGAGAGGGATCGAGGTAGAGAGAGTTGGAGAGGGAGAGGAGGAGGGCGTCAGGGAGGGGAAGAGAGCGGGAGAGGGGGAGGGACAGAGGGAGAGGGGGCAAGAGCACGGGGGAGGCAAAGAGTGGAGGAGAGATGGGTTGATAAAGAGTGTGAGAGAGAGAGATAGGGAGATAAAGAGTGAGAGAGAGAGGGGGGTGAGGGGGGTGGTGAGGGATAGGTGGAGAGAGAAGGTGAGGGGGAGAGGGCATGAGAGGGGGAAGGGTAGATGGCAGGAGAGGGGAAGGCAGTGAGGGAGAGGAAGGGAGGGGAAGGGAGGGGAGGGAGAGAGAGACAGATAGAGGGAGAGGGACATAGAGAGAGGGAAAGGGACGGAGGGAGAGGGACAGAGAGAGAGGGAAAGGGAGAGAGGGAGATAGAGATAGAGAGAGAGGGATATGGAGAGAGAAGAGAGGGGGAGAGTGAGAGAGAGAGGGATGGAGGGGGGAAGAGAGAGAGGGACGGAGGGGGAGAGAGAGAGAGAGAGAGAGAGCAAGAGGTGGAGGGAGGGGGAGAGAGAAACATCTAGAGAGAGAGATAGGGAGTGGGAGAGAGGGAGAGTAAGAGGTGGAGGGAGGGGGAGAGAGAAAGATTTAGAGAGAGGGGGGAAGGTGAGAGAGAGGGAGAGGGGGAGGGATTGACGGGCAGGGGGGGGAGAGGGGAAGAGAGGGAGAGAGAGGGGGGGAGGGAAGCAGCGAGAGAGAGGGATTGAGAGAGATAGTGGGGAGAGAGAGGGGGAGAGGGAGAGGGGAGGAGGAGAGAGATGGAAAGAGGGGGGGAGAGAGTGGGAGAGGATAAGGGGGAGTGAGAGCAGGAGAAGGGGAGGGGGAGAGGGAGAGGTAGAGTGAGAGAGGAGGAGAGAGAGAGAGAGAGGGATAAAGGGGGGGGGGGGGAGAGAGAGAGAGAGAGAGAGAGAGAGAGAGAGAGAGAGAGAGAGAGAGAGAGAGAGAGAGAGAGAGAGAGAGAGAGAGAGAGAGAGAGAGAGAGAGAGAGAGAGAGAGAGAGAGAGAGAGAGAGAGAGAGAGAGAGAGAGAGAGAGAGAGGAGAGAGAGAGAGAGAGAGAGAGGAGAGAGAGAGGAGGAGGAGAGAGAGAAGGGGGGATAGAGGAGGATATGGAGAGGGAGAGGGTGAGCGAGAGTGGGGTAGAGAGGGGTAGAGAGAGAGATAGGTGGGGGGAGAGAGGGGGAGGGGGAGTAAGAGGTGGAGATATCTAGAGAGATCGTAGGAGAGGGGGAGAGGGAGGGAGAAGAGGAGAGGGAGGGAGATGTGGAGAGGGTGGGAGAGGGGGAGGGGGTGAGGGAGAGGGATAGGGAAATAATAGGAGAGAGAGTGGGGGTAGGAGGGGGAGCAAGAGGGAGAGGGAGAGGGAGAGGGGGATAGAGAGAGATAGGGAGGGAGGGAGAGGGAGGAAGAAGAGAGGTGGGGGAGGTTAAGAGAGAGGGAGGGAGGGGGAGAGAGGAAGAGGGAGATGGAGGCAAAGGGGGGGGGGGGGGGGAGTGAGAGTGAGAGAGAGAGGGGGGGGAGTGATAACGAGAGAGATGGAGAGGAGAGAGAGAGAGTGAGGGAGAGGGAGTGGGAGAGGGAGGGGGAGTGGGAGAGGGAGGGGGAGGGGAAGTGAGTGGGAGAGGGAGAGGGTGGGCGGAGAGGGAGAGATCCAGGGAGAGGGATGAATAGGGGGTGAGGGGTAGGGAGAGGAGGAGAGATAGAGAGAGAAATAATGTGTGTGTGTGTGTGTGTGAGAGAGAGAGAGAGAGAGAGAGAGAGAGAGAGAGGTGGGGGCATGGAGATGGAGAGGGGGAGAGAGCGGGAGAGGAGGAAGGGGATATGGCAGGAAAGGGGGAGGGGGAGAGGGAGAAGGAGAGGGAGAGGGAGAGGAAGGGAGAGAAGATGAGAGTGGAGGGAGGGAGGAGAGGGGGAGAGAGAGAGAGAGAGAGAGAGAGAGAGAGAGAGAGAGAGGGTGGGTAGGAGGGGGAGAGAGAGAGGAGTGAGAGGTAGGGAGAGGGAGAGAGAGAGAGAGAGAGAGAGAGAGAGAGAGAGAGAGAGAGTGTAAGGGAGAGTGGGAGATAGAGGGAAGGAGGGAGGGCAGAGACTGGGAGACGGGGAGAGGGAGAGGGGGATCATGAGAGAGATAGAGAGAGAAAGAGAGAGAGAGAGAGAGAGAGAGAGAGAGAGATGGGAGAGAGATCGGGATAGGTAAAGAGAGAGGGGGTGGGCAAGAGAGAGAGAGAGAGAGAGAGAGAGAGAGAGAGAGAGATGACATAACATCATAATATCATAGAAAATAATACACATGTAATCATAAGAATGGAACATCATTATTCTTACATTGAAAAATTCTAGTAATAAATACAAAATAAAATAAAATAACATTGAAATACATTGCTTAAGTGCTACTTCCAATACACATTTTCTTGTTTATTTCCAATTTCACGATGAACAAGAGGCTATTCCATACTCAAAATAATATCCCTCATCTAATCTCTTTCTTTTCCATTATATGAAACATAAATTAAGCCATAGTAACATATAAATTTTTTAATAAGAAATTATCCTTCAATCAACCCTAGTTTCCAAAATTGTGAAAAGTTACTCACTATTATGAATTACCACATCATCCTATCCATAACTAAATTCAAAACGTTATTATGCCTAAAAAATCACAAATCGTAGTAAAATCCAAATTGAATATATCTCACAAATGACATTCCCGACTAATTTTCAACTTATAAAAATCATTTTTTTAGCTCTCTTACATACTCAATTATATAAAACCACTTTAATGTAAATCATACCCTTTAAATTTATTAGATAACTATAATAATTTTAAAATATATACCTCTATATCCAGTGTAACTTTCAATATACATATTAATATATTATTTGTAATTTTAATATTAATACCATAATCTTATTTTCATGAACAAGAATCATTACAAAATAATTCAGATTAGATTACATCCATTCTTTTTAACTATTTAGCGTTCATAATGCTAATATTTTAAAATTTCCATAAACACATTTGAAAGTTTACTAATAAAATAAATACTTAATGAGTAATCTATCGAATTCTTTGTTCACTTAAAATACAATAAGTATAAATTTATTTTACTTTTTACATAAAAATATGTCATAATAATTTTTTTTAATAACTTAAAATCTCTCTAAAATTTTATGTAATTTAACGAATAATCTACACTTTATTTTAAATTTTCAATATTCTCATTTATTTAATGACATAAAATTAATTTCCATATATAAAATCCAAAATCTTATTATTATTTCTTACTTTAACAATAGTAAACACATGACACTTATAAATAGTAAATACATAGACTAATACATCTTATAATGAGAGACTTGATTTCATATGAAACTTGAAATAAATAGACATGAAGATTTATCGTGTTTGGCTAAATTTTTATTAGATTAATGCCTCCCACCATGTGCCACAAAGTGAGCTAAAATTCACACTCCAAACAAGAGAGAAAATTTAGGAAAAAACAAAGGTATATCCATTTCAAGGCAAGGAAAAATTAAATCCTCCTTTTCATTGCTTATAGGTTTATTAATACAATTATGCCACATGCTTCACATCATGATTCATGGCCCATTTCAATTGAAATTAAAAAAGCACTGTAATATGTATATTTGCCTAAAGTTACTCAATTTGCTAAGAAAACATATTTTCGATCGCTCTACCAATTTGTATATTTTGAATGATATGTCCCAAAAATTCATTCTCAGTGGTTCTCTACATTCCTTTTTAAGAAGAAAAAAGATCTTATATATTGCTATTCGTATTAAGTCATAGATAGATTATAGTTTTTAATTTACTTGGATACATTACAATTCCATTTTACCTTCATCATGATATCATTTTCATCTGAAACACTAGTAGACTACTAATCTTGGTCTGAGGAGAATAATTACAAAAAACATTAGCAATATATTACAAAAACTAACAGAATCTAATGCGAGGGATGGAGAATTTAAATTTCAAGGGATGGTCAAAAGAATTTCAAAATGAAATAATGTAGTAAATTTTTAAAATCTTAAAAATTTAAATAGTAACTACATTAAAAAATTATGAAATCTCAATAGAACTTAGAAAATAAGAAAACATTTTTCTCAAATTCCATTAAAAAAATATGGGCATATGTTTCTTCTATTGATTCGATGATATTTAGAAGTATTTGGACTTACATCATTGAAAATATAAATCTATTTGTGCAATGGAAAAGGCTTTTTATTTTTCATTTATTTCCATACATCATAAATAGCATTCTGATCTACCTCATTTAGAGGATCAGGAGAACTAAGAGACAAAAATGTTAACATCTCTAGTGCTTAATGAAAGTCTTCATCTACCATCATTTTTTATCATATTTAAACTTCAAAATCCTCTTTCACACAATGTTATGATTGCTCAGATAAGGATAATAGCTTGCCATAAGTGCATCAAATATAGAAATCCTTCAAACTATTCAGGTTCACCTCCACATAGATCCCATGATCCATACATATGTTTTTTTGGGTATGATTTAGAAATAGTACGAATAAATTCATCCATTTCACCTACACATCTAGCAGTATGCACAATATGTGATTCCCCAACACTAAATATTTCACATAAACATTTCAACCATATTTTTAATAGATTATTTATCATTCACTTTATAATAATGCGAAGGACTGAAAATATTAGCAGCACTAAATGCATCTAAATCTATGAATATCCTATCTAAAGATTCAATCACCTTTATAACAAAACATTTCCCACTTACGCATCCTTATCAGTCGAGCCCCGTTGCCGGTTCAATTTACTTATTGGGTGGGGGGATGTTGGTCGAGCCTGCTTACGCATCCTTAATAGAAAAGAATACAATCATCTAGTTTCCCCGATCTTTGGATCTTTGGAAAACTTTTGAACCTAATTGGATGTAAATGTACCATACTTATGCTATCTAAAAATTCAATGGTTCCTCCTTGTCCTATAACTAAAAGAGAGGACATGTGCATTGCACTTACCCCAAAAATTCTTCCAAAAAATGTTTACGAAGCATGTTGATAGAAACATCTAAAATAGTAACAATAGATGTAAGATCAACATGATACTCTTGGAACTTTTGATTGAACTTATGAATTTAATGAGAACATCTCAAAGTAGATGGATGCAAAAATGCACTTGAGATATTGTTTCCAGCTCACACATTTTTTCTCCCCTTACTCCCAATCCTTTAACAAAGTAGGCATGATTTTAACAAGTATTTCCATCACCTTGCCTCTCGAGAGCCCCCTAATTTGATTAATTTGTAATACCTCTAACTTAGTGATTTGAAATGATTACATTATCTCTTTCAATTTTTCATTTATTTTAGTTGATTTCCCAAGCCATGAATAAACTTTGTTTGCAAATGTTTCATTATATTGCAACTCAGGAAAATGAGATGAAGCATAATTTGTTGTTAATGCTCCCATATGAGCTATGCAATGGATATCTAATAAATGAAGAGAATCTTAACCAACCTTAGAAGATAAACATTCATGAATAAACCTTATGGAAATGGACCATCTGAACCCAAACCAACTAACTTCATCAAAGATAGATCCATTTATGCTAAAAGAATTCTCATTACATCATACATACACTGAGTTGTTCTATCCTTTATTTGAAGAAAACATATAAACTTTGTTACACATTGACCTCTTTCTCCATTTTTCAAATATGTGATATAAATAATCAAATGGTGTTCCATAGTTCGATCAATGCTTTCGTTAACTAAACTAGAGTAAAATGGGATGTTTAAAATCTCCTCTTCTAGTTTGTTCCAATACATCTCTTTAGCAACTTGAAGAAACTCTCTTCTTCATGATCTATTTGTGTATGCAAAATATTCATCTATTACAGGCATGTGTGGAGTGCATTTATAGCTATTCAAGTCACATATTGACTTAAACATTTCTAAATATAAATCACTTATAGCAACAAAATGCATGTTTTCAATCACTCATATAATTCTCTCCTTTTTTGCATCTACCATTAGTGTGACATTTTTAATGATTGGAATATTAATTCATTTACTTTCTCCCTCCAAAATTTGTAAAGAGAATTTACGAGCTTCTCTTTTTAAGGTCACTTAGACCGCTAACTTGAAGAGTGGTGCTTCCCTCTTTTTCAAATGGGTGTCTCTTTTAATTGTAACACACCAAGAACATTTTATCCCTTCATTACCGTTACAGTCTTTTACCGTGTAGGTCCATGGAAATCTTTTCTTCCATTTAGATTTGAAGATTCTTTTGTGTTTCTTTGATGTGTTTTCTCTTTCAAAAATATCTACACTATATGATTCATCATCTTCATGTACATGACCATCAACTACTTTTTTAATATTACATGGATGATTAGAGTATTCTGAGAGACCAAATGGATCAAGAATTGACAATTGTTTCGTATCCTTCTTAGGGCGACTAATGGGAGACTTTTTTTCAAGATTTACACATATTCAAACAATAAAAGAAATAGAATAAGTAAATACATAAATTAAAAAGCAATAACATATTTATTAGTGAAAGAAATAAAAGAAACTTCATATTAAAACAAAATAATTATAATTTTTTAATATACTAGATTATTTATTTGATAATATTATATATGAAAAAAACTTTTGATTTTATTTTTTGTATTAAATTTAGGATTACAAATATTTTATGATTTTCCAATTGTGTTTTTGTTTTACATTTACCTCACAGTAAGAGAAAAATACAGAAGAATTAACACATTAAGCTAGGACAAAGTTCTAGCCCAACTTTTTTCAGCTAAAAGAAGGTATAAGTTGTTCTTTGTTTTAGAAGGCTGACATGTATGCATGTTCATTCAGAGAGCTCCTTTTATTTTTGAAAATTTTAAGAAAACACAACAGTTAAAAAAATAAGATTCAAAGCTAATAATGTCACTTTGAGTTATTACTTTGTTATCTATGCAACAAACACATGGAAGAAGTGTAACGCCATTCAAATGTAGTTGCGTGTAGCCAAAAACTTCAGATATAGTGGAAATAAAAGATTTCAAATGTAAATAAAATAGTTTCCCTCTGACTTGATTATTTTTAGTATTTCACACCACTCAAAGGACAACTTGAAAGAACTAGAGATGAAGATTTATCATGTGTGGCTAAATTTTTATTAGATTAATGCCTCCCACCGTGTGCCACCACTTGAGCTAAAATACAAACTCCAAACAAGAGAGAAAATTTAGGAAAAAACAAAGGTATGTCCATTTCAAGGCAAGGAAAAATTAAATCCTCCTTTTTCATTGCTTATAGGTTTATTAATCCAATTATGCCACATTCTTCACATCATGGTTCATGGCCCATTGCAATTGAAATAAAAAGAGCACTGCAATATGTATGTTTGCCTAAGGTTACTCAATTTGCTAAGAAAACATATTTTTGATCACTCTATCAATTTGTATATTTTGAATTATATGTCCCAAAAATTCATTCTCAGTGGTTCTCTACATTCCCTTTTCAGAACAAAAAAAGTTATTATATCTTGCTATTCATATTAATTCGTAGATAGATTATAGTTTTCATTTTACTTGGATACATTACAATTCCATTTTACCTTGATCATGATATCGGCATCATCTAAAACACTAGTAGCCTACTAATCTTGGTCTGAGGAGAACAATTATAAAAAAAATTAACAGTATATTCCAAAAACTGACAAAATTTGATGTCAGGGATGGAGCATTTAAATTTGAAGGGATGGTCAAAAGAACGTCAAAATGAAATAGTGTCCTAAATTTTTAATATCTTAAAAAATTAAAGGGCATCTACATTAAAAAACTATGAGATATCAATAGAACTTAGTAAATAAGATACCATTTTTCTCAAATTCCATTAAAAAAATCTAAGCATATTTTTCTTCTATTCATTCAATGATATTCATAAGTATTTGGACTTACATAATTGAAAATATAAGTCTATTTCTCCAATGGAAAAGAATTTCTATTTTTCATTTATTTCCATACATCATAAATAACATTACAATCTACCTCATTTAGAGCATGAGAAGCACTAAGAGACAAAAACGTTAACATCTCTAGTGCTTAATGAAAGTCTTGATCTACCATCATTTTTTATCCTATTTAAATTTTAGATGCCTCTTTCACACAATGTTGTGCTTGCTGGGATAACGAGAATAGCTTGCCATAATTGTTTCAAATATGGAAATCCTTCAAACCATTCAGGTTCATCTCCACATATATCCCATGACCCATACATATGTTTTTTGGGGTATGATTTACAAATAGTACAAATAAAATTTCACCTAAACATCTAGCAGTATCCACAATAGGTGATTCCCCAACACTAAATTTTTCACATCAACATTTCAACCATATTTTTTTTAGAGTGTTTATCATTTCATTCATAATAATTCCAACGACTAAAAAACTTAGCAGCATTAAATACATGTAAATCTGTGAATATCCTATCTAAAGATTCAATCACCTTTATAACAAAACATTTTCCCAAAAGAATACAATAATCTAGTGTCCCCGATCTTTGTATATTTGGAAATGTTTTGAACCTCAATGGATGTAAATGTACCATACTTGTGCTATCTAGAAATTAAATGGTTCCTCGCTGTGTTTTAACTAAAATAGAGAACATGTGCACAGCATTTACCCCAAAAATGCTTCCTAAAACACGTTTGCAAAGCATGCTAATAGAAACATCTAAAATAGGACCAATAGATGTAATATCCGCATGATACTCTTGGCACTTTTGATTCAACGTATGAATTTAATGAGAGCATCTCAAAGTGGATGGATGCAAAAATTCACTTGAAATATTGTTGCCAACTCACACTTTTTTTCTCCCCTTACTCCCAATCCTTTAACAAAGTAGGCATGACTTTAACAATTCTTTCCATGACCTTGCCTCTCGAGAGTAATCTAATTTGATTAATTTTTGATACCTCTAACTTAGTGATTTGAAATTATTTGATTATCTATTTCAATTTTTCATTTATTTTAGTTGATTTCCCAAGCCATGAATAAAGTTTGTTTGCAAATTTTTCATTATATTGCAACTCAGAAAAATGATATGAAACATAATTTGTTGTTAATGCTCTCCTATGAGCTATACAATGGATATCTAATAGATGAGGAGTTCATTAACCAACCTTAGAATATAAACCTTCATGAATACCCCTTATGGACGATGCACCATCTGAACCCAAACCAACTAACTTCATCAAAGATAGATCCATTTATGCTAAAAGAGTTCTCATTGCATCATACATACATTGAGTTGTTTATCCTTTATTTGAAGCAAACATATAAAATTTGTTACACATTTACCTATTTCTCCGTTTTTCTAATATGTGATATAAATAATCAAATGGCATTCCATAGTTCGATCAATGCTTTCATCAACTAAAATAGAGTAAAAAGGGTTGCTTAAAATCTCCTCTTCTAGTTTGTTCAAATACATCTCTTTAGCAGCTTGAAGAAACTCTCTTCCTGGTGATCTATTTGTGTATGAAAAATATTCATCTATTAGAGGCATGTGTGGAGTACATTTATAGCTATTCAAGTCACATATTGACTTATACATTTCTAAAAATAAATCATGTATAGTAACAAAATGAATGTTTTCAGTCACTAATATAATTCTCTCCTTATCTGCATCTACCATTAGTATGACATGTTTAATGATTGGAATATTAATTCATTTTCTTCCTCCCTCCAAAATTTGTAAAGATAATTTATGAGCTTCTCATTCTAAGGCCAGTTAGTCTGCTAACTTGAAGATTCATGCTTCCCTCTTTTGCAAATGGGTATCTCTTTTAAATGTAACACACCAAGAGCACTTTATCCCTTCATTACCATTACAATATTTTACTGTGTAGGTCCATGGAAATGTTTTCTTCCATTTAGATTTCAATATTCTTTTTGGTTTCTTTGATGTGTTTTCTCTTTCAACAAGCTCTACACTATATGATTCATCATCTTCATGTAGATGACCATCAACTTCATTTTTAATATTACATGGTTGATGAGAGTATTCTGGGAGACCAAATGCATCAAGAATTGTCAATTGTTTTGTATCCTTCTTAGGGCGATTGATGGGATATTTAGACCTATTCAAACAATAAAAGAAAAAGAATAAGTAAATACATAAATTAAAAATCAATAACATATTTATTGGTGAAATAAATAAAATCAACTTCATATTAAAACAAAACAATTATAATCTTCTTAATATAATAGATTATTTATTGGATAATCTTATATATCAATAAAACTTTCGATTTTTTTTTAATATTAAATTTAGGATTACAAATATTTTATTCTTTTCCAATTGTTTTGTTGTTTTAATTTTACCTCACAGTAAGAGAAAAATATATAAGAATTAACCCATTAAGCTAGGATAAAGTTCTAGCCCAACTTTTTTTCACCTAAAAGAAGGTATAAGTTGTTCTATATTTTAACATCTTGACATGTATGCTTGTTCGTTCAAAGAGCTCCTTTTATTTTTGAAAATGATAAGAAAACACAACAGTTAAAAAAATAAGATTTAAAGCTAATAATGACACTTTGAGCTATTACTTTGTTATGTATGCAACAAACACATGAAAGACGTGTACCGCCATTCACATGCAGTCGTGTGTAGCAAACAAGTTTAGATGTAGTGGAAATATAAGATTTCAAATGCAAATAAATTAGTTTCCCTCTATCTGGCTTA
Organism: Pinus tabuliformis; assembly: GCA_031772625.1. NCBI lineage: Eukaryota > Viridiplantae > Streptophyta > Pinopsida > Pinales > Pinaceae > Pinus > Pinus tabuliformis. Next base: position 442,273,677 of record CM062804.1, on the reverse strand, counting down.
TTTTTAGTATTTCATATCACTCGAAGGGCAGCCCACATATCAAAATGTACAGTCCTGCCCAAAAATTTCATTGATGTTTTTATATACAACACACTTCTACTAAAATAAAATAAAAGTCCAATTCTTCCAATGTTTATAGATATCTAAACACACATTGAACCACTAGTGCACACAAACCATTTTATGCCAATAAATTAAATTAATTAGGTTGTGTATATGACAAGTAACTAAAATATGAAAGAAACTAAAACAAATTTTAGACAAGAACTAGGCTCCTAAAGAGGGGCTTCATTCTTTGGAAATTCTTGTAGGGTGCTTACAATAATGACTTATACATCGATCCACATGTCATATTAAAACAAAGTTTGGACTAGAATAGGGCTCTTGAAGATGGGATTGATTATTAGAATTTCTTGTAGGGAACTTACAAGAATGACTTGAATGTCGAGCCAAATGTTAACATTGTTACTGCATGCAGAGTTATTGCTACTGTGACATTGATTGTGTTCTTCATTAATAAGATCCTTCATGCATTAGAAATTGGATACATGACAAGGAATTGTTATGGTCACCTTTTGCTGAAATCCATATTCCTCTTTAACCTGATTAAGGATTTTCTCAAACAGAGGATGGTTTATATGCACCATTGGTATTACAAAATGATTTTTTTAATATCCATTCCATTTTTCTCCTTAATATGCTCCATTTTGTGTTTTATAAGTCGTCACTACAATCCATGAATACAACCATCGAATGAATGAAGATCAAATGCAGACCAGTAAGAGAAATCATGTGGTATAGTGAAATAAACCCTAAGGTGCAGCCAAGGGTTACGAAGTGGGAATATTCATTGGAAAATTAATAACTTGATGGAAAAGTTGGAGTGATAGACATTGGGTACATTGGTGAGATAGGTTGGTAAATTGGAGTCTACCTCAATAGTGATGACATGTTGAGATATGATGGTACTTGGCGAATTAACAATTAAATGGATCATAAATGGAAAGGTGTAGCAAATGCAATGGTCATAGAGTCCTGAATCCACACTTGAAAATATTAAAAAAGAGTTTTAATCTTCCAGGCCACGTAATCTAATTGTAATATTATTTATTTTATTATATATTAAATCTTCTACAAAACTTCAAACTTTCATAAACTTAAAAAAATATGGACTAGTTATTAAGAGTATTTCCCTTCTTTTGAAATATAAAAATTTAATATAACCATCATGATTTACAAGTGATTTTGATATTCTAATTTTTTTCTACTTGGATCTCGTTGGCCACCTTAGAACCCTCAATCAACTATTATAGCCAGTTAATATTTTGTCTGCCAACATTCCGCTCTAGAAAGAATGAATGACTATCATCTCCCTTTCATCCATTAAATAGAAAGGGGATTGGAAGGGGATCTGTGTGTCATCATGCCAACTTCTATTTTTCTCTTAATTTAACTTTTTCTTATTTCAACTTTTTCTCTTAATTTAAATTTTTCTTAATTTATTCATGTTTACTTTTTGTTAATTTATTCTCACTATTTTTATAGTCTAGTTTTATTTACTTATTCAGAGTTTCACTTTGTTATTTATTATTTTATTTATTTACTATTATTATCTTTCTCTATTATTTGTTATTTTATTTATTTATTTATTATTATTATTATTATCATCATTTATTTATTTAATTATATGTTAATATTCTCGCTTTATTATTATTATTATTTATTGATTTATTAGTATGAGGCATTACAATTTAAAACTTTGTATGAGTGGAGAGAAAAAATATCTAGCTACACATGAAAGTCACTTCAATTGTTAGAAGGTAGCAATGACTCCCCTCTTCGTTTCCATTTATAATTAAATACCAAGACCATTACAGTCGTTCTTTATATGTTTCTTTACCATCTTCCATGCCAATGCTTGATATTGAAACTGAAACTCATTTTATGGTAATATTCATCTGATTTCCGAGTCTAAAATAGATGTTGCAAATTTTGGGTTGTTCACCCTTTCACATATATCTATTCCAAGAAAACAATAAAGAAACATGTATGCCAATTTTGGTCCTCTATATAGTCATTCTAATTACTTGAATATTTTTAAATACAATCATAACATTTTCATGTATAATATTTGTTGTTGGAAAGGCAGAGGAGACACAAAAAAAACATTCTGTTAGGGCCCTATAATACTAGTGATTCCCCCATTACTATTGTCATTGTATCCCTTATTGTTATTGTTGTGCCCGTATTGTCCCCATATTGTTATTATTGTGCCCCATAGAATCTCACTATTGTTATTTTTGTGCCTTTATATTATTATTGTTAGGTCGGCTTGGTTATATTGTGACCCCTTAGACTCCTATATATAGAAAGGAGGTTTTTTCATTTGTATCATCAAAGAATTGTTCATTTGTGTAATGTAAAGGAGGTTTCCCCTCGAAGAGGCTTATTTCTAAGGCGTTCATCTATCTTTTCTATGTTTTGGGAGTTGGTTTCATAACATTTGGTATCAGAGCTTTGGATTATAGGGTTTCGCTGCTCCAAACAAGCCATCGTGGCATTTTCGCTATAATTTTTTTTTTGTGACATTTCAGAAGCGAAAAGAAAACCCATTTGAGAGAAAATCTTGTTAAACCTAGGGTCCAAATTTCATATCTTGTCTCATTATATTTTCGGATATATGATCTGAGGAAGTTATGGTTTTTGCAAGCTCCAGAATTTCATCTAAAATAGGTCATGGCGGAATTTTTGCTATAACTCTTTCGCTACAAAGTGTCAAAAGCTAAATAAAAAACCCATTTGAGAAGAAATCGTTTTGAACCTTAGCTCCAAATTTCAGATTCTATCTCACTATAGTTTAGGAGATATAATCTGAGGAAGTTATGGTTTTTGCAGACCCTCGAATTACATGCCAAACAGGTCACCTTGGGAAAATCATCATAACGTTCTCTCAGAGAATCAGATTGAATTTTCGTAAGTTACAGAAATCAGACGGATGATAGTTTTTGGAGTACCATTTTCATAACCTAAGGTTGAAACAGGCACCTGCGGCACATTGTACAAGTTCACTCTACTAAACAAGACTATACTCAGGTCATCGTGGGAGATTTGGCATAACTCTTCATTGGAGAATCCAATATTGATCAGACTTGCGGAGTTAGAAATATTACTCAGAGGGTTACCATAGGAAGAAATTTCAGTCCTTGGAGATCCAAAATTGATGAAATACATGATATTCAACATCAAGCTCCTACAAAGTGGGAAAAAAAGAGGTGTGTAGTTTTTCTTTTTGCATAGGCTTGGTTTGAAAAATTAGTTTGAAGGAATTCAAAGGGCATAGTTAAGAATTATTATCAGTAGTTGATGCCCCGAAGAAAGAAAATGGAAACACCTAGTAAGCAACCTGAAATCTCTAGCATGACTCATGAAGAAGAGGAAGAAATGCAACATGATATATCAAAATTACGAGACCAAGTGAAACAAATGTCACTCGCACAAAAAGTAACAAAATATAATATGGATGGTTTAAAGAAAGATGTAGAAGCTAAGATATATGGTGTGGAAGCTAAGATGGATGGTTTAAAGAAAGGCATGGAAGCTAAGATGGATGGTTTAAAGAAAGGCGTAGAAGCTAAGATGAATGGCATGGAAGCTAAGATGGACGGTGTGGAAGATAAGATGGATGGCATGGAAGCTAAGATGTACGTCATGGAAGCTGAGATGGACAATTTGAAGATAGATTTGAAGACAGATTTGAAGACAAGAATGGAATATTTGAAGATAGATTTGACAAAGTTTCTACAAGAAATGCTTAGTAATGGTGAAAGGGTAGTAAAGGAAACTCATGATGAGAACAAAATAAATGTTAATCATGATTTCATAGACTCTAACATTGGATCGAAGAACCACCATGTTCCAAATATCGATATGAGGAAGTTTGATGGCAAAGGGCCCGGAACATGGATACTATAGATGGAGCAATTTTTCAATCTCCATAATGTGCAAAACACACAAAAGGTACGCATTGCAACTTTATATTTGGAACCAAATTAGTTTGTATGGTATCGATGGATTTTCTCTCGTAAACAAATTATCACTTGGGCTATTTTTACGGATGAAATGATAGCACATTATGAGGATACAAAAAGCAACACATTTTTTAGCCAATTGATAAATCTCAAACAAAAGGGTTCAATGATGGAGCACATTGAGGACTTTCAAAAATTGAATATAAGGGTAAAAGATATTCCAAAGGAGCATAGGATTGATGTGTTCATAGGGACTTTAAAATATAACATCCAACATGAGGTTCGCCTTTGGGAACCAGATTCATTGGAGAAGGCATTTAGTTTGGCAAGAAAAATGGAAAGTAAAATTATGGCAACAAGGAAGCCTACCACTCACAATCATAAATATGGAAGTGTTGTTGTCCCTATCCATCCATAACCTACAAGGTTGACACCACAAAAATTGGAAGAAAAAAGACCAAAAGGGCTTTGTTACAGTTGTGATAGCAAATACACTAAAGGTCATAAGTGTGCCGAGAAGAAATTGTTTTACATAGATTGTGAAGAGAAGGAAGAAAAGGAACAAGAAACATCAAAAGAAGAGGATATACACCAGGAACAAACCCTAGAAAAAGAAGAAATGAATCCGACCATATCTTGTAATGCATTGGCTGGAACTACCACTCCTCAAACTATCAAGATAGAAGGGCATATCAAGAAGAAAAAGGTAATAGTGTTGATTGATTCAGGAAGTACCCATAATTTTATTCACTGTAAGATAGCCAAGGAATTGAATTGCTTCCTATATCTAGCACCAGAGTGTCAAGTGATGGTTGCAAGTGGAGGAACCACAAATTGCTCAGGAAAGTGCCATAATATCAAGCTATCCATGAGAGAATATGTATTGAATAGCCCAATGCTTTCCATTCCAATGGGTGGTGCTGACGTTGTACTAGGAGTCCAATGGCTACAATCCTTGGGTACAATAGCTTTTAATTTTCAAGAATTTTTCATGAAATTTTCTTCAGAAGGAAAGGAATATGAATTAAGGGGTACCATAGGGAAATTGGGAAAGATAATTAGCTCTAACGGAATGATAAAGCTTCTAAAGAAATAACAATGAGGCATAATTACATAATTATGTTCACTAGAGGTTCCCACATCGAAATCATCCATTTCTTCAGATCTCCAAAAAGTATTGGACAATCATTCCAAGGTATTTAAGACTCCCAAAGGCCTCCCACCTATTGGTGATCATGGTCATGCTATCAATTTGATTCTAGGAAGTGTTCCTCCAAACATCAGGCCTTACAGATATCCCTATGTCCAAAAGAGTGAAATTGAACGTATGGTTGCAGAAATGCTAGAGGCTGGTATAATTCAACCTAGTCAAAGTTCTTTCTCTGCTCCAGTAGTATTGGTTCACAAGAAGGATGGATCATGGTGCATGTGTCCAGATTATAGGGAGCTCAACAAGCTCACTATTAAAGATAAATCTCCCATTCTTGTTATTGATGAATTATTGGATGAATTGCATGGATCAATTTACTTCACCAAGTTGGATCTTCGTTTAGGATATCATCAAATCAGAATGAAGACTGAAGACATTTCAAAAACAACATTTAGAACTCATGAGGGTCATTATGAATTTTTGGTCATGCCGTTTGGCCTTACTAACACACCTTCTACGTTTCAAGGTTTGATGAATTCCATTTTCAAACCCTTCCTTAGAAAATTTGTGTTAGTATTTTTTGATGATATACTAATCTACATCAAGTCTTGGAAGGATCATGTCCAACATGTTGACATGGTGCTCAAACTTTTGGAGGAGAAACAATTATATTTAAAAATCTCCAAATGTTTCTTTGGAGTACAAGATGTGGAATATCTGGGTCATATTGTATCTCATGAAGGTGTTAAGGTAGACCATAGCAAAATTAAAACCATTAAGGAATGGAAAATCCCCACATCCATAAAGCATCTACGAGGATTTCTCAGGTTGACAGGGTATTATCGCAAGTTTGTTAAGAATTATGGGAGAATAGTAGCACCTCTAACAACATTATTGAAGAAAGATGCATTCTCATGGACTCCAGAAGCAACGAAGGCCTTTCAACATCTTAAAGAGGCAATGTGCCAAGAACCAGTCTTAGCTACATCGGACTTCACAAAAACCTTTATTGTGGAATGTGATGCCTTAGGAAATGGAATTGGTGCAGTTTTAATGCAAGAAGAAAGACTCATTACTTTCGAAAGTCATCCAATCAAAGGAAAGTATTTACACAAAGCTATTTATGAGAAGGAAATGTTGGCAATACTACATGCACTTAAAAAATGGTGACCCTGCCTAATGGGAAGACACTTCAAGGTAAAAATAGATCATGATAGTCTTAAATACTTTTTAGAACAAAGATTATCTTTAGAAGAGCAGCAAAAATGGGTCACAAAGATGTTGGGCTATGATTTTGAAATCATCTACAAAAAAGGAAAGCAAAATGTTGTGGCAGATGCACTCTCAAGAAAATATGAGGACGTGGAAGCATTTCTTTGCGCCATTTCTATTATCTGACTAGATTGGATAAACGAAGCAAGGGATGAATGGAAGAATGATGAGGAAGTGTGGGCACTCATTCAAAAGATACAACAAGATCCTAGTACATCTTATACATTTAGTTGGAAAAATGATTCGTTGTGGTACAAGGATCAGTTATACCTATGTAAGAATTCCCAACTCAAACAAAAGATTCTTAGGGAATTGCACGCCTCTCCCTTAGGAGGGCACTCAGGATTTCTAAAAATGTACCACAGGGTTAAGAAGGATTTTTTTTGGGATGGCCTTAAATCAGATATTCAAAAGTTTGTCGTGGAATGTTTGGTTTTCCAAAAAAATAAAGTTGAGACAATTAAGACCCCAGGACTATTACAACCTTTATCCATTCCAAGCCAACGTTAGGAGGAGGTTTCGATGGATTTTATCATAGGTTTACCCAAGTCCAAAAGAAAGAGTGTTATCATGGTGGTAGTTGACAGACTTACCAAGTATGCACACTTTTGTGCATTATCTCATTCATTTAAAGCGAGTACAGTTTCTACTACATTTATGGAAACAATTCAAAAGCTACATGGAAACCCAAAGATTATAGTAAGCGACAGAGATCCCATTTTCACTAGAAATTTTCGGACATAATTATTTTCTTATCTTGGTACTCAGTTAGCTCATAGCCCATCTTATCATCCTCAATCTAATGGGAAAACTGAGATAGTAAAAAAAATTTGGAAGGATATCTTCGTTGCTTTGTATTTGATAAACAAACACAATGGGTCAAACGGTTGCCTCTGGTTGAATGGTGGTATAACACTTCCTTCCATACTGCAACAAAAATGACCCCATTTATGGCACTTTATGGTTATCATCCACCATCCATCACATCATATTTAAGAGAAAACTCTAAGGTTCAAGAAGTGGAAGATCACATTGAGCATCAACAACAAGTTCTCCAACTCTTAAAGGATAACCTCACCATGGCGCAAAATAGAATGAAACAGCAGGCAGATCAACATCGTAGCGAAAGAAGTTTTGATGTAGGTGATTGGGTATTCCTACGACTACAACCATATAAAAAAATGTCCCTCAAGTGTAATGCCCCACTTAAATCTTATCCTTCAAATTTTGTTAATGTTTACATTATCTGAAAATATTGAGAAATATTGGTCTAATATAAAATTCATGATTTCCATTATTCAAATTCCCCACTTACCTTCTCAAATTGAATATTAGGTAGGATATGGTCTCCTTCTGTTATTTCAAAATATATGTATTCATCTCACATTCCCCAATGTACCCTCACATTTACTTGGGAGAAGACATAGTCCTCTCCATCTCATTATCAATATATATATTCATTTCACATTACCCAATGTACCCTCACATTTACTTGGGAGAAGACATAGTCCTCTCCATCTCATTATCAATATATATATTCATTTCACATTACCTAATGTACCCTCACATTTACTAAGGAGAAGACATGGTCATCTCCATGTAATTACATCTCACATTCCCCAATGTACCTTCACATTTACTAAGGAGAAGGCATGGTCCTCTCCATGTAATTACATTTCACATTCCCCAATGTACCCTCACATTTACTTGGGAGAAGACATAGTCCTCTCCATTTAACCATCAATATATATATTCACCTCACATTCCCAAATGTACTTTTCAGATTTACTTGGGAGAAGACATGGTCCTTTCCCATTAAATTCCCAATTTTATATTCATGTCACATTTCCAAATGTACTCCCAGCTTACTTGGGAGAAGAGAAGTCAACTGTAAGTATGGATGAGAAGTTAATGACATTAATAAGAGGTGGTTGGGATGGAGAAGGGAAAGAGGGTATAAAAAGGGAAGGGGAAGGGAGAAAAGGGGGAGGTTGGGTCTTGTTTATGATTGTGGGGTTGGTTGTGATTATTTGGACTTGTTGTGATCTTGGAGACCTTAGGAACCTGTGGAGGTTTCTTGGGTTTTTGAGAGGAGGGAAGTATTGTTATCTTGGTTTGGATCTTTCATTTGGACACACACACTACATCTAGTTGGACTTGGGCTCGGAGGGCTAGGGAACCTGTGGAGGTTTCCTGGGCTAGGGATTATTTCCTAGTTGGCTGGGAGGTAAATCCGGTTGGGTCCGTAAAGAGGAGTGTTCAGCAGGAGCAGCAGGACAAAGGTATCTCCATCAGCCACCGGTACAGGTATTCCTCCATAGACTACTCTTGTAAAGTTAATAAGAATGAAGTATTCACCTTAATTTATGTTGATTATAATGTAAATAATAAAATTCTATTTGTTTAAAAGCCGTGTAAGTAGGTAAGTTATCGTCTCTTATCGCATTTAATTTCAGAAGAAATTAGAAGTTAGCAGACCCTAGGATAGGGCTCTTACATATGGTATCAGAGATTTGGTTCAAAATTTGGACCCAAGCCCACTAAACTCACAATTTATACTTCCCATTAATGACAACCTTGCATATAGATTTGAGGCCCATGCTTACACACAATCCATTAAACAATGTGAAGTCTATGTTGAGCTTGACCAACTACTTTAGTATAACATTTTAAATGATTCATACATTAATACTATCGATCTCTCACCATGTAAGTATGTTCATAGCAATTGTTGATAACTTGATACAACATTTTAGCTTAAGCAATTCTGTCACTGATATTGGCATTTTTGGAAGTTACAGAGCCAACATCCTTATCGCCACATGCAAAAGTCTTGCAATTTCATTAAATATTTAACCCTAATATGCAGCAACCTGAACAGCCCAAAGTGAAAAACATGCTAGTTAGAAGTAAGTTTCACTAAAATGAATGATCTGAAGCTCAAGTTGAAATCGAAAAAAAAAAAAAAAATTAAAAAAAAATTAAAAAATTAAAAATAAAAACCGTAAGAAACAACCTATAGTTAACCCGAAGGTAACGAACTGCATGAGTTTTGTCAGTTTCTCAATACTAAACCATAGCATTTACTGAATTACTGAATTAAAATCATGAAAACATTTATCTTCCTCAGCAAAATACTTGCAATTTCCTTCATATCTGACACCAATATGCAATAGTAAATGGACTGATCTGTAATCAAATCTTAACTTATCATTAAAATACATCTATGGGTATGGTAGATGGACATTCCTGCCAAGTTAGCGGCAAAATGGTTGGATGATAGGGTTCCTTGAGTCCTCTAAAATGAAAAGGATAGTCTTACATGAAGAGTCAGCGCAGAGAAAAAAGGCCATAGCGCGGGCTACAGGAGGCAGGCCAGGTAAGGAAGACGCTGCAGTCAAGACGACTCAGAAAGGAGTGACTTTATAAACACTGCCACCTCTATTAGGAGAGACGAGTTCTAATCTCTGAAACAAAAGAAAAATAAATAAATTATTTCCATTGTTGAGGTTTATTTGGCCACACCTTTGACATATTCACTGGCTCCATTTTATCTGGTGCTACAAATGCTGTACAAATGCTGTAGTCATAGCACGATTTTATTTTTCTTCTAAAGTTTGTTGGCAAGAAATGTCCAAATGGATCATGGACAGTTCGGAGATGAAATTAATGGCGAAATAAAAGCTCTGATATTTAACTTCAAAGGTACCAAAAATGACCAATCTAGACCTAAAATAAAAATCTAAAAACAATGATTCCTATATTTAACTCCAGGAGGCACTAAAATGGATGATTCAGAGTTCAAATTTACAGAACCAATGCTTGCTACAGGTTTTCCTTGAAGACCGAAAGAGCAAGTTCTGAGTAGAAGAAACAGGCTTTCCAGCTCTTTAGATGGTGCAGGATCGAATCCTAGGGACTAGAAATGGCTGAGAGTCATTAGATTTCGTGGGAATATGCATCCAAAAGCTTCATACTAATCAGTTCTCGCATATAAAAGCTAAATCATATATGGTAGTTGTCGCCATAATTAATCGATATATAGAACACTAGTAAGTTATATATATAGATATAGATTGACAACATTGAGGATTGATTGGGGATAAAAATGTTGTCGAGAATGAATGTGAATGGTGGCATGTGGGGTCTGGAAGATGCCACAGACCTCCACTGCAACAACGATGAGAATTTGAATTTGCCAACGTTCAAGGCAATGCTGGATGCGGAAGAATGGTTTACTTCTCACAACAATACTAACAATAACGATATAACTACTGCCAGTATGAATAAATTCTAACAGCCATCCTGAGGGTCCTTGTTTCAATATAGATATGAAGGATTTTGATGCTATTCATCTCTGATCAATCCGAATCCCGAGCCTCCCAATATGCTGTTACACCACGCCATGAATTCTTGTTCATCGTCACCCACTTCAAATTTCAGCCTCGACCCTTCACAGGTCCAGTCTTTTCTAGCTAGGGGGAGCCACCATCATCAGCGTCATCTTCATCATCACCATGCTCCCCAGCTCCCGGACGTTGCGGGTTCGAGTCCCTTCCAGAAGTTAGCCTGCGAGGGGTTGGTGAGCAACAACAATGCTAGTAGCAATAGTAGCAGCAAGGGCTACTTGTATGGGAGGTTGTTGGGAGGAATTTTCAGGCAGCTGAGTCCCAGCTTCGTGATTTTGAGTCCCCGCATGAATGCTGCTATCTCGACACCTAATTTCAGCAGCCCACACAATCAGATGGGTGGTAGTGCTACCTCCAATTTGAGCCCCAGAATGATGCCCGTGAGCAACCTGAATCTCTTGGACACCGGATTGTTTGCTAGCAATAATCACAACACCAACAACAACAATAATAATCTGAGCAATCTTATGGCTTTGATTAGCCTTGTTAGCCCTCGACTCCCTATGCCATTAAATTTTAGCAGCTCGAAGATGCTTAGACCCCTTGAGATTTGTGCCCCAGTGGGTGTTCAGCCTACTTTGTGCTCAACCTACTAATATTAGTCTTGCTGCAGTTGTTGTTTATGTAGGCGGCCATGGAGGCTTGGGCAAAATTCTAGTTTGTGGTTCCATCCTGTGTCGAGGGATTACCAATATAGGCCTATGTGCTACTGGCCTTGGCTGCCTAGCTCTAAGAGTTTTGAGACTTTGGAACTACCCATCAGTTGGTGATGCAGGGCTAGCTGCAATGGCGAAGGGCTGTAAGTTATTGGAGAAACATGATTTGTGCAAATGCCCATAGATAGCAGAGAGGTTTGGAATTTGTCGCTGTGAACTATCCAAACTTATTGACCCTTAACCTAGAATCATGCCCCCAGGTGGGAAATAAGTCCCTAAAAGAAATTGGACAGAACTGTGTCCGACTTCAATCATTGAGTATCAATGACTGCTACCTTGTCAGTGATGAAGGGATTATTACAATTCTGTCCAATACCAAAACGTGGTGAAGTTAAAGCTGCAGGCTTTAAGATTGACTAATATTACTCTTGCTGCAGTTGGGCATTATGGTAAAATTTTAACCGATCTGTCGCTTGAGAACCTATTCAATGTCACAGAGAAGGGGTTCTTGAGTATGGGGAATACAATGGGTTTGCAGAAGCTAAAGCATCTTTCAGTTACTGCTTGTCGAGGATTGACAGAGGTGAGTATTGAGGTCATTGGACAAAGTTTAAAGTGTGAGTCATTGACTGATGATGGCTTGAGAGCATTTACACATGTTTCCATATCACTTGAAAATTTTCAAATAGAGGATAACAAGTTGGTATCTTGCCGTGGTCTCATAGATGTGCTTTCTAATTGCAGTGGAAAGTTAAGAGTGTTGTCATTGATTAAATGTGAGGGAATTAAGGAATCTTCATTGGTCACAACATCAATACCAGTCTGTGAATCATTGAAATCTCTCAATATTCGTTACTATCCAGGTTTTGGAAATGGATGCCTCACCATGTTAGGGACAGATTTCCCTTAACTACAACAACTTGATCTTAGTGGGCTGTTAGGAATATCTGATGATGGTGTTCTTGCTCTCTTGGATAACAGTAAAACAAGTTTGGTGAAAGTCAACTTGAGTGGGTGTGTACAAGTTACAGATTGGGCTATATTTGGTATAGCCAACCTATGTGGAGAAAACCTTCAAACATTAATTCTAGATGGTTGTAGAAAGGTGACAGATCGAAGTCTGAAGATTATTGCTGACCTTTGTCCAGCTTTACAGGACTTAGATTTGGAAAAGTGTGGGATTATAGATAATGGCATTGTCTCTTTATTATCTGCAAGACAACAGGCTATACATATTCTTTATTTATCAGGTTGTATGCAAATAACGGATAAATGCTTGCCTTTTATAGAAAAGATGGGGGAAACATTGCTTGGTTTGAAATTGTAGCACTGCAGTGGATTGATTCAGAGGGCACTTGATTCAGTTAGGGCACATTTATGGTGGTGTGATCTACTTGTCTCTTAGAAAACGCTTGGGAATATGAGATACAACAAATGCTACAATTTGTCTCAGGATTTTTTCTTCAAATATTGCAGGATTTATAAGTATTGACATGAAATCTTAAAGTTATTTTGATTCAAATAGGACATTGGAACCAATGCATCGAGGACAATTTCCTGGTTCCCATGGAAGTTTACAGGAACAAGTTAACAATTTCTAGATGGTTTGCTCCATCTGGGATTTTTGGGCCCATAGCAGTGTAACATGGGCTTTAGTATTTAAATTACTCATTCCTCAAGGGTTGGAATTAGGAATTTTTTTTGCAGGTGTCCTCTTTGATGACCCTGTTTATAGTCCCCAATGGTCACATCCCCAGTTAAAGCACTAAAGGAAACTGTCAAACTCTAGTGCATGGTGGCTAGGTTCTTCTTGCATGTTTTTTTTCGCTTTCTGGTTTTTTTTTAGGTCCTGGTTTGCTTTGTTGGAATTTTATCTAGTGTTTTACCCAGACTTCATTAGCCATGCTGTGTGTTTAGGCTTAGTTGCTTACTTTGTAATCACAATTCACAGCTTCTGTAGTGATTAGGTTTTGGCTATGGCGGTGATACTTGTCACTGTGCCATTTCAACTCTGGAAGTTGTTTTTTCAACCCTTCTGAGCTACAGACTGGGAATTTAGTTCAATAGAATGTATCCATGTTATAATTTATCCTTTGTTTGGGTTACTATTCTATGGATATGATTGCCCCTTTCTATGAGTTTCTTCTTAAAATATCCCTCTTAAAAATTTCAGAGTTCTGCTTATCGCCTTGGCAATGGTTATGAAGATTGATTGTTGTTCTCATGGAATGGAAATATTTACAACTAATTCTTGTCTACTTAAAACAAAAGGATTAGCATCATTTGAATGACCTGATGATATTTGTTAATCTCTAATTTCTAGTGTTGGATGCATCAATTTTGAAGCAAAGGGTTTTTCCATGGAAAATGTTCCAGATCATGATTATGCTGTAGATCCTAAAAAAAAAATAGCATAACTTCATAAGAATTATTGAATTAAAAAGTAGGTATATTAGCAATTTGATACATTGGTAATCATGTCAAGATTCTGTAGTTTATGTTGATCAGGTATTTCTGTAATTAATTCTTCAGACCACTAATAAAAAGGATTAATTGCATTCTTATTAATGCTGATGTTGTGTTATTGGTTATATCTATATATATATATATATATATAACAAGGGATTATGATCCTAGAAATATATATATACATAAGGGACTGAAAGTATATATACATAAGGGATTATGATCCTGAAAATATTTTCAGTTTAGTAAAATATTCATTTGTAACAATGCACTTCCAATTTATATATATATATATATATATATATATATATATATATATGCATAAGGGACTGAAAATATATAGACATAAGGGATTATGATCCTGGAAATATTTTCAGTTTAGTAAAATATTCATTTGCAACAATGCGCTTGCAATTTTTATAAAAGGGAAAAACCTTTCGAGGTTGAACTGAACCATCATTTCTGATCTGGTGAAAATTCACTTATGTTCATGTGCACTCGAAATATGTGCAACTAACTCTTATTGTTCGTATGTGCTGGAAATATTACAGCGAAAATTTTGTGTGCTAGTTGAGAAAAGTATCACGTTAATTTGAATGGCGTCATGATACTGCATTTTTTTCATCCCCATGTTCCAGCGTTGAGTGTGAAATTTGAAGCAACAGCTTCAGGATTTGCTGCAGAGCTCCTTGAAAAAAAAATGTTGTGTAACTAGCTCTACAAGAATTAGCGAGAACTGGAAAATAGGGATATTGAGGTTTCACTACATTGGTAACCATGCCCAGATTTTGTAATTCGGGGTTGCTCTGACAAATTATTTCTAATATTCTACGGACAAATGCTTATGAAAATTAATGGTTGTTTTTGTCGACTGGAAGTATTTACAAGTAATTCTTTTATACTTACCTTGACAATGATTACACCATCATTTGAATCCCCTCATGATATGTATTTTTTATTCCCAAGTTCAATTGTTCGATGTGTCAAATATGAAGCAAAAAGCCTTTCAATGGAAAATGATTTAGTTCAGGGTTATGTTGCAAAGCTCGTTAAAAAAAAACACTGCTTTAGAATTATCCCAGAAAAAAATTTGAAATTGAAAAATAGGGATATCGGCCAGAGAGAACATTGGTAGTTCATGTTCATTGTGTACTTAATATAATTATTTCTTTCAGATCACTAATAAAAAGGATCATCTGAATTTTTATTAATCATGAAGCCTTGGGATTGGTTTTGCAATCTCACAAGAATTATTGAATTAATTGAAGGTATTTTGTTGATTCACCACATTGTTAATGATATCAAGGCTCTCTAGTTGATGTTGGCTGGGTAGCTAATATACTGATTCATCTAAATTAAAATTAAACTAGTTTAAGTTGTGTTCTTATTTAATCCAGATGGTTTCACAATCCTAGAATATATATATATATATATATATATATATATATACAACTCCCAGGTTACATTAAAAGATTATCAGATCACTCCTACAAAATCAATAGTTTCTTTAAATCATGGTTTCAGAAGATCCATCCCAATCCCAAGTCTTCCATTCATATTTAGGATGAAAGGATTTTAGAGTGGGTTCTAGAGGGATTGAGCATGGTTGGACCATAGTAGGCCTACGATTGCCTACAAAGTAAAATGAAATATGTTAGGTAAAATCATAAAACGAATGCAAACATCAAATAAATTTATTATCATCTTGGGTTACACCTTTGTGTTTGTTTGCTGAACAAAATAGTGAAACATCAAATTTGTGATAGATATACTACAAAATCATTTTATTTTTTTTTGCACCTGTCCATATGCATGTCCCTGGATTGGTTGATATGACTTCCAATAATCCATGGAATAACTTGATTGCTCATGTTGTCAAAATTCTGCAATTTGACATCCTTCAGTGTGTGTTATATATAATTCTGCAATTTGACATCCTTTAGTTTGTGTCATATATAATTCTGCAATTTGACATCCTTCAGTTTGTGTCATATATAGGACTATCAATAAAGGAATAGTAGCTCAAATCTTATTTACGTCTACCTGGCTTCAAGAACTCATTAATGCTTTCCATCCTTTTGTGGTCACCATCCTCCTCAAGAAAATGCTTGGATTTTTAAATTTGGAAAAAGTTTTGGATTTTTAAATATTGGTTGGTATGGTGAGGTCTACCTTTTCCTTGCAAATTACTTTTTTCTAGCGTCGGATTGTAGTTATGACCCATTCTAAATAAATCTTGTATTTTTGGATTAAGCTATGAGTTTGGAGTCAAAAGACTAGTATCTCTCACTCTATTCTAAAATGATGTATCGATACTAAAATTCAACTAAGGGTGATTTTCACCTTAGACACTTCCTCTTCAAATACTTTCGGTCAATAGATTCGTTGTGGTGTTATGGGAGATTTTGTCATTGAAGGAGCAATCTCTAATAAGGGTTTGTCCAACAATAAAAAAAAAAATGATAGCTCTAATCCAACAAAAGAAAGTGAGGACTAGCACTATAATTGTTCTCTTCCATGTGACTATGTAGCCCCTCAATGGATTGATCAACAAGTTTTCTGTAATTTGGAAAAACCTAATTTTTTTTTTTTTTTTATGAAAACAAAATTTCTACATGGCTAAATAAAAATAAAATAGAAGAATAAATATACAAGATAAGTGCTTGCACTAAAAAAAAAAACGTTTATCATGGCATGCTCATCTCAATTCACAACAAATGAGATGAAGGAATAACATTAAATAATTTTCTTCTAATGGCTAATTTGAAACGCTCTTTGAAAAATAATGATTTGACTTGTTATCCACAACCTAGAGACCAAGTCATTACAATAATTTAGCTTTACATTACCTGAAACCTTTATAAGATAGGCGATAAAATCTAATGGATGATTACACCTTTAAAACAACTCCAATAAAGCCTCAAAAATTCTTATTATCATTCAAAATATTTTGTAAATGAAGGCCCATGTCTATACCACAAGTCTAAGGCAATTAGTCCATTCGTTTAATTATTTCTCATTTGTCTGGTCATATGGTGAGCTACATTATATATCATGAAATTGCTTTAGTACTAGTAAACAATGATTAAATATATAATAAATTTGAACCCTTGACATTTAGAGGACATTTCTCTTAATTTAAAAAAAGAAAAGAAAATATGAAAATCATGTTGGAAATAGTTATGAAGTTTTGAGTCTTTCATTTTCAAGATTAACTAATTGGTTTGGAAGATGAAAAACCATCAAATTGGAAGAGTGGGACTTTTATATTCACTAAGGTTTTAAAGAAACTATATGCATAAAACTTATACTAGCATCTTCTAGTGGAATTGATAGTGCACTAATCTATTTCTTGCCATTATTTTGGTTTTGGTACCACCTTATAGCATATCTAAGTTCAAATGCTATTTTCCATGATAGACAGTGGAATTTGTTTCAACTCTAATGGATTCGAGGAGTTCCACAAGGATGTCACATGAGCATTTATGATTCCCATTTTGACGTAGACAGCTACCTATGTTAAGGTTTTATTTTGCAGTTCCATGTTATTTATTTATGAACATTGTGTAATATTGATGCATTTGGTTGAACATGTGAAACTACTTAGGTTGGATTTTGATGATGGAAATATTTGATATATGACTTACTTGGTGATGATTTATCTAGTACATGACTTATCAGAGCTATTGTCGTTTCATGTATGGCTTAAGTGGATATGATCTATCTAATGAATGGCATAGTGAAATTATGATTGTTTCCAGTATGAACTACAAAATTGACACGTGGATACTAGACTTAATAGTGCGATGATTATACGTCTTGTTGTTATATAAATGCATGAATGAGAGCTAACCCGCAGGGGAAAGAACTATATGATAGCCGAGAGCTACTCTTCCATTGATGGAAGGTCGAGACATCTCATGGGGAAGGTGGCAAAGACTACCTGACTGGATTATTCGATGACAAGTCTAACCAGCTCTGTAGTGTGGTCCGTGTTAGGGTGTTGACCCTAGTTCTGAAGGAGGGGTGGAGGCATTTCCCACCGTGTATCCTCTGAAACCTGGAATCGTGGGAGGGCAGTGGTGGACACGCTCCCCTAGACGTGTGATGACGATTGCCAGTTACCTGCTGGGGAAGTTAGGTCGATGTATTCGACGCTTCCACCATGTCGGTTTTATCAGTGGTTAGTATGGTCGTTGCCACTGATAAAGCAGCAAAGGATGGATAGGGTGGGAACGAAAGTAGGTCAGGATGGATAGGAGGATATAGATCAGTTGGAGACTCTTGATGGGAATAAATGTCATTGTCGGACTTATCAAATTTTATTGCTATAACTCTCTCTGGTTGTTATGCTTTCAAACTACTTGCATCTTTTCATTCTAACTTCGGGATGAAGTTTTCTAAAGGAGGGGTGTATGTAATGCCCCACTTAAATCTTAACCTACAAATTTTGTTAATGTTTACATTATCTGAAAATATTGAGAAATATTGGTCTAATATAAAATTCATGATTTCCATTATTCAAATTCCCCACTTACCTTCTCAAATTGAATATTAGGTAGGATATGGTCTCCTTCCATTATTTCAAAATATATGTATTCATCTCACATTCCCCAATTTACCCTCACATTTACTTGGAACAAGACATAGTCCTCTCCAGCTCATTATCAATATATATATTCATTTCACATTACCCAATGTACCCTCACATTTACTTGGGAGAAGACATAGTCCTCTCCATCTCATTATCAATATATATATTCATTTCACATTACCCAATGTACCCTCACATTTACTAAGGAGAAGACATGGTCCTCTCCATGTAATTACATCTCACATTCCCCAATGTACCCTCACATTTACTTGGGAGAAGACATAGTCCTCTCCATTTAACTATCAATATATATATTCACCTCACATTCCCAAATGTACTTTTTAGATTTACTTGGGAGAAGACATGGTCCTTTCCCATTAAATTCCCAATTTTATATTCATGTCACATTTCCAAATGTACTCCCAGCTTACTTGGGAGAAGAGAAGTCAACTGTAAGGATGGATGAGAAGTTAATGACATTAATGAGAGGTGGTTGGGATGGAGAATGGAAAGAGGGTATAAAAAGGAAAGGGGGAAGGGAGAAAAGGGGGAGGTTGGGTCTTGCTTATGATTGTGGGGTTGGTTGTGATTGTTTGGACTTGTTGTGATCTTGGAGACCTTAGGAACCTGTGGAGGTTTCTTGGGTTGTTGAGAGGAGGGAAGTATTGTTATCTTGGTTTGGATCTTTCATTTGGACACACACACTACATCTAGTTGGACTTGGGCTCAAAGGGCTAGGGAACCTGTGGAGGTTTCATGGGCTAGGGATTATTTCCTAGTTGGGTGGGAGGTAAATCCAGTTGGGTCCGTAAAGAGGAGCGTTCAGCAGGAGCAACAGGACAAAGGTATCTCCATCAGCCACCGGTACAGGTATTCCTCCATAGACTACTCTTTTAAAGTTAATGAGAATGAAGTATTCACCTTAATTTATGTTGATTATAATGTAAATAATAAAATTCTATTTGTTTAAAAGCCTTGTAAGTTGGTAAGTTATCGTCACTTGTCGCATTTAATTTCAAAAGAAATTAGAAGTTAGCAGACCCTAGGATAGGGCTCTTACATCAAGCAAGCTAAGAAGGATAATAAATTATCACCAAAGTATTATGGTCCGTAAAAGGTGTTGCAAAATATAGGTACTATGGCATACAAATTGGAGCTTCCTGCAGCTTCCCGAGTGCACCCAATTTTCCATGTTTCTTGCTTAAAGAAGCTTATAGGTGACAAGATTCCAGTTCAAACAATATTGCCAGAGCTTGATGAGGAAGGAAAAATCATATTGGAACCTGAAGCAGTCAAAGAAACAAGAACTCGACAACTACGAAATTGATAAATTTCAGAGTATCTCATCAAGTGTAAGAACTTACCCGTTGAAGATTCCACATGGGAGGATGAGAATTTTATGCAGAAGCACCCAGAACTACTCAAGTGTTAAGGACAACACTTTTTTGAAGGAGAGGGGCATGTTAGGGCCCTATAATACTAGTGATTCCCCCATTACTATTGTCATTGTATCCCTTATTGTTATTGTTGTGCCCGTATTGTCCCCATATTGTTATTATTGTGCCCCATAGAATCCCACTATTGTTATTTTTGTGCCTTTATATTATTATTGTTAGGTCGGCTTGGTTATATTGTGACCCCTCAAACTCCCATATATAGAAAGGAGGTTTTGTCATTTGTATCATCAAAGAATTGTTCATTTGTGTAATGTAAAGGAGGTTTCCCCATTGAAGAGGGTTATTTCTAAGGCGTTCATCTATCTTTTCTATGTTTTGGGAGCTGGTTTCATAACATATTCACACAAAACACACGAGTTGTGGCTCTTCTATTGATCACACAAAACTTGATACATACAATTAACCCTGTGAAGGGTATTTATCCTTTTCCAACTAGCAACTCACCTAAAATATCTTGACATACAACCACACACTAAAATTCATCTATCACTTAACTTGACTTGACTCAACACTCGAACACTCAACCCTCAACACTTAGTTAATTGGCTCTCTAATTTTAGCCAACTCCACATGTGGGAGTAATTACAATTTCTAACACTCCCCCTTAATTACGACCGTATGATTCAACATAACTCAAACATGACTCAACATGACTCAACTATGCCTATTGGGATTACAATAGAAATTGACTCAATTATCACTCAAACATGCCTGCTTGTCTATGTCTCAGCTAGGCTTACAATGACTCAAGACTTTCACAATTTTACACTTTCTTTTTCTCTTCTTCCAAATTTTATAACCTCAAAATTGCTTCATTCTCTGTTGCGCTTTCTTGTTGTATGATCCATATTCCTTTACCTTCTGTTGGTGCAATTTCTCTTTGATTTTTCTTGAATTTGTGCTTAAACACAATTTGATCCTATCTACGACAGTTTCATCTTCAAATATCCGTTCAACCATGGACTACTGCCAAAACATTGCATCTTCAAATTGTCTTATTTGCTTTGCTTCTTGTGTTTCATATTCCTGACTTTCTTTCTGCAATATTACTTGATAGCAGAGTCTTATCTCTTCTTGAATCCATTGTTGAAAAATGGTTTCAATGCATTCATCTTTGTCTTAAGAAACATCCATATCATTATTCACTTTCATCATTAGGTACTGTTATTTTTTTTATGTAATATGCATCAAATTTATTAACAACCTTCATTTCAACTTCTTTGCCCATGCTATTCTGAACACCTTCATATTCCAAAACAATGTTAAAAACATCTTTAATATGACTCTCTTAAGTGAGAGTTTTTTGCTCTACATCTGCCTTCTTTTGAACTGCATGGAGGTTGTCTTCCACTATTATGACGTTAGTGGATATTCTCATCAAAAACTCTGCAATCACTTTATCATGTTCTTGATCATCAACTTCTACTAGATGACATACTGCTTCATGAGCAGTTCCAACTGCTTCATATCTTGCTGCTACAGTTGCAGCTTCAACCTTCAATGTTTCATCAAACATTGTGTTTACCATATTACCACAATCAATCCTTGTTTCAAAAAAGAAACCACACATAACATAAACATAATTTTCATCCACACTATGGTGGGATATCCAAGCATGCATGTGTTCATTGTTAATTTCATTGACAATTTCAACTTCACCAAGTCCATCAGCTGCGGCTGGATTCAAAAATTCACATATAACTTTGCAGTCATCATCCACATGTGTCTCATCACAGTGGAATTCACCATCATCTGTATCATCCACATTACAGTGGAGTCCTTGAGCATTTATTTTCTCTTGCTTTGTTTCACACATAGAGGCTTCAACTTCTCTCTCCACAATCTTTGCTACATCTTCTTCATCCATATGCATTCTTGCATAATGGGTTTCAATTTTATGGTCTTGAAAACCATCATCCACTTTTAAGTGGGGTTCTCCAAGCTCTATTTTCCTCTCAAAGTCTTGCTCATATACTCTCAGATCTGTGGCTGACTTCTTTGCTTGTGACATAACGTGATGTTGCATGTCACCCCCCCTTGCACCAAACTCTGCTTCCAAGAACTTCCATGCTTCCTTGGAAGTTGTAGCTTTTGCTACCTTCCACAAACACTTCTCATCCAATTCCTGTTTTATAAAATTCAATGTTAAAGCATCGCATACTTCATCATATGGGTTATTAGACTCGTACTCAATTAACTCTTTAGCTCGAAGAAAATTTAACATCTTGATAACCCAATGATCAAAATATTTACCTGTAAACATAGGAGGTGGTAGCAGATCAAAGCTACATCAATCACCCTCAATTTCTTCTTTGTCTTCTGCTAGGCTTCTAAGTTCCTCGGTTGTGGCCTCAAGCAATGATCTTCACCTCTTCTTTTCGATTTCTTTTCTTAATATGCTTCAATTGCACTTTGCAACCCATGACTACGGTCATTCCTCTGTTTTATAACTTCTTTGTTGATTGCATGAAGTTTTCTTCCATATCGCCCCCCAAAAAAATATAATTTTCAATATGCACTCATGAAAGGCACAATATTCACTCAAAACAGCATCATGCTTCACAAAAACCAAATTATTTTGTAAAAGGACAGACTTTACAAAGCCCTAAACTATTTTTCCAATAAAAATTTCCAAAACCACAAAAAATAATCTCTACTCAAATAAAACCTGTGACACCTTTGTGTTTTTTAATATATAAAAAAAAGACGGTCTCCAGAATTACCCACGCGCTTTAAGATCTCTTCACCCTTTACCGACATGATCTATTCAAACCATTTCAAACAAGACCCATTTTAAAAATTACACAAGGCCTTGTAAACAATATCTTTGGAGCCCATTTTCAATATAAAAAAAAATACTTTTGAACTAACCCACGTATTTCTTTAACCTTGCTCACGTGCTTTTTATTCGTTGACTTCTCATACTTTTTGCTTGCAACAGGGACGACTGCGTGCACAGGAGGTCGTTCGATCAAGGCTATTGTTGACTTTTAACATGCTAACGCGTTGTATTCTTTAATACGGATGCGTGTAAAGCTTCTCATGGCAATAATGAGTTGCGTTAGTCCTCTAACACTCTGAATTCGAAGGAAAGCAGTGTGTTTGCAAAACACGGTAAGTTTTTCACCATTAACACGGTTCTATGCTAAGCCTAAGAGTGTTATAATGCCTTGAATACAACTATAAGGAGTGTTATAGCTCAAACAAGAGGAAAAAGTATTTCTCTCTCCTCTCATGGAAAACAACTGATCTGCTCTCCCTGGCTCTTTGTAACCTCGCTTTGATACCAATTTTTTGGAAAGGTAGAGGAGACACAAAACAAATATTCACACAAAACATACGAGTTGTGGCTCTTATATTGATAATGCAAAACTTGATACATATAATGAAACTTGTGAAGGGTATTTATCCTTTTCCAACTCGCGACTTGCCTAAAATATCTTGACATGCAACCACACACTAAAAGTCATCTATCACTTAACTCGACTTGACTCAACCCTCAACACTTAGTTAACTGACTCTCTAATTTTAGCCAACTCCACATGCAGGAGTAATTACAATGTCTAACATCTGCATGAATGGTTATGTTTATAGAAACTTTAAGAGGAAAAACCTATTATATATTGATTGTCATCCATGAATTCATGGGAAAATTATAGGGTTCATAAATAGGTATAAGTCATTTTTTAGTGCAAATTCTTACTTTAAGGAACACTTCATTGACAAACAGTTCTTTATGATTTGTATTTGTGCATGAAATACAAATTTTTTCTACTGGTGATGATTTATCAATAAACTATAACTTTCGTAAACCACTTGCTCATAAAGAATTCCTTTCATTGGGTCTACCTTTAGATATCCCCTTGGGGCAAAAGAAAAAATGATCAAGTAATTGAATTTTTGGATATAAATGTATTGCTTAATTCCACATTTTTTTTATAAAGTGGTTGGTTTCATGTTTGTTATTGGGGAAAAAAATCCATGCTTCTAGGAAATGTTTGGTGAAATGTTTAAACATACTAAATATATTTCCTTACTAATATTATTGATGTAATGTTCAATATTTTAACAATTACAATTCTAATGATTAGAAACTTAAATACCATGTACTATTACACACCAATATGATTTAAAATCAAGAAAATGTTATTAAATGAGAAAATATCCTAGAGGAAACATACCAACCATGGTTGAATCAACCACTTATTTAATTCCCACTACATTCGGAGTCACCAATTCATAACGTCTATAATAACATAAGTTCTTCACATGTTAAGGATGAAGGAAATGATATATAGGTTGGTATGGATTATTTCGTATCTAATACCCATGTCATGGAGGGAATATTGTTACATGCATTCCAACATAATGAACTAGGGGATGACATTGATATTTCCAATACCTTCTTCCAAATAATGAAATCTATTTCCACCCCCCTCATTTCTAAAAATAAGTATACTTTCCAATATTGTTTAGCCAATATTTTGATGACACACTATCAGACTTCTGAAACCTAAGAAATGGAATATTAATTGAAACAATTTCATCATACTATTGGTAACCACATATTGTCATCATACATTCAACGATTTTAGACATCATAGTGTTTTTCTCACTTGTGACCCAAATCCCATCACTAGTATAATGACATAATAATTGATTGTTCATCGCAGATGCGATGGACATTTCATAGACTTATCATCAAACTTGTGATGAATCAGATGTAAGAAGTTGTTGCCACATCCCCAATGAACAAACATCCCAATTTATTAAAATTATTGTCACAAGTGAAACAATACAAAACTCCCAACTTTGATGGACTGTGGTCCCATGTTCAATGGTATGATCACAAGTTAGAAAAATTCTACATCGTAATTCCAATGAATAGGGTATATTTTTTCTCTTTAAAAAACATCATAATGTTTTCATAAATGTGATGATCCGAACATCTCAGGTTCGTCAAACTGTGGTCACAAGTTCATTGAATGCTATGTTCTAATTAAAATGAGTAGGGAATATTGTATATCTTCAAAAAACATCATGTTGTCACAAGTGTGACAAACTAGATGTCCCAAGGTCATACATCACACTTCTAACAAACATGGCATGATTTGTAAAAAAAAAAATCAAGTGAAACATAAGATTTGATCCAACAATGGTAATCTATCTTCTATGAAATAATGGCATAGTGTTTAACAAGGGCACCCTTATCCGAAAACCAATACCAATTGTAAAAGGAAATCATGACATGTTGCAATCTGGGCATCTTTTGCCTGAGCTACATTTCTTAGCAGTATTTAGTTACAACATTTCTATCACCACTGATTTAGTGAAGACTTGGGTGTGCTCATCTATGGCCTTCATTTTCTTGAGCAGTTATAATTTTTTACTCTCTTCTGCCACATTCACTTTCACTATTGTGTAGAAGTGTCGATAAGGGGGTTTCTTTATAAATTTACTTTTTTATGAAAACCAAAACTATTGTAATATGTCTATACGATATGTCTATCAAATAACCTCTTAATATCATAGCTATTTTTGCTGCAAAAAAATAGGAATCCCCCTTTTATCCTACCATGCCTAGGCCTTGAATCCTTCACCTTATCCTTCTTCTCTTCCCCTTCTTCTAACTCTTTCTTTTCTCCTTTGCATATATTTATGCACTTCTCAAAGTGATTCCTCGCCTCCTAAGAAAGGATGTCTTCCTTTATTTTTTTCTGCCATTATTCCATCCTTTCTAACTAGACTTTGGTTTCTTGTTTATTAGTCAAGTTTCTTCCTCTAATAGGAACAAATTCCCTATTTGTTTGATATTTAATGGCTTGTATTTTTTGTATGTGAAACGATTAACCATTAAGTTGATTACATTTAGTTTCACACCAAAATCAATGGGATTCCACCCTTGATATTGTTTGAATTATAATTTGTTGGGTTTGATATAACTTAAGTTTTTTTTCTATGGCATTCAAGGACTCCGAAGATCGGTGACCACTACAACCACAAAATATTTGTAACAGGAAGATCTAGTTGAAGGGATCACTTCCTATGGGTAAGCCCCACGGGGTAGGCGAGTTGGTAATCGCGCTGCGATGTAGTTCGTCTGTAAAGCGGACTCCGTATTTGAGGTCACGAGTTCAAATCCCCGGACTTACCTGGAGTTGTGTTATAGCGAGAAGGCACAGTTCCCAGGGGTTATAGTGGTGGCAGCCATAATCAACCCCGTGTTACGCGAGTTGTGAGGCTTTCCCAGTTGTCGATTCCCCTGTCAACAAAAAAAAAAAAGGGATCACTTCCTATGGGCTCAACCATGCAACTTGACCCCGAGGGTGTTGAGAGAATTGAAATTGTGACCTCTCATTAGGAAAGGTGCTTTAATGACGAGGACTCAACCAATTGAGCTAACCCTTGGGGCTAATATTACTTAAGTAATTATTGTTTAAATTTCAACAATTATAATTGTAGCACACATAAAAATTGTTAAGTATTTTCCTTGGAATGACATAAATTTACTTAAGAAAATTTTCATTTCATTTTACTTTCATATTTTCTTATAGAGCAACATTTAAGGACCTGTGTTTCACTAATTTATGGGGTGGCACATTGGGGGTGTGTTCCTATGATAGCCAGAGGACAACTCCAAAATTTTATGGGAATAATGGGTCGGGGATAACAATAAGGTATGTATGTGTGTGTATAAAAGGATAAATATTAAAAAAATTATACTTCACCATAAATATTTGTAATTGCTTGTATGTGTGATATTCCATACTACATAGTATCATTTCCATCCTTTAAAGTTACTAATTCTGAAAACATTTGGGCTATTAAAAAAAGGTTGAGGTACATTCTCACCTCTACAAATGATAAATACAATGTCTAATATTAATATATTACACATTTCTTAATTACATACTTTCTACAAGTAAACCCTTGAATACCCCAAGGGAATTTACATTCAATGTGGAAACCAAAAACATTATCATTTGTAGGACTGCGCAGCACTTGGAGAGGGACGCAGTTCTTTTTGGTTGCAATGCTGGATTGGGGTTTGCAGGTGGATTTATGCTAGGAGATTGAGCAGGGATCTAGCCCTTGTCTATTGGAGGATTTTGGTAGAGTTTTCAGGTGCAGTTTCAGGCAGAGTTTAGAGGGGTTTTTAGAGGTAGCACAGAGCCTTGGAGGAACTGCGCAGATCCCCAAGAGGGTTATTTTTGGGGGTTAGCCATTCCAGGAAAGCTTTCTGGGTTTTTCTGGGTTTCTTGAGGAGAGCCCGAATCCAGAGTTTCAAATTTTTCCGTGCAGGGGAGAAGCCCCAAATCATAATTTGTTTTCTAGTAGTAGAAACAGCAGCACAGCAGCAGCATCCACGCAGAGGCCATTCTTGTCATTCTCAGAGTATTTCTTCACTTGCCTTGTGCAAGTCGAGGTGCCATCTGTCTGATGACCTCTTTTACTCATTTTATTGCTCAGTATAATAAAATGGCTTAGCATTTTTCTCGCTGCATTTTTGGTATCTGCTTATATTTTCGGTTTACATTATTATATGCTGTTCCACTGTTATTTTATCACTTCTGGGTTATTATATCATTTGCACATATTTGGTTGGAGTTTTTTCTGGGGTTTGAGGTATATTCCGGGTTAGGAAGTTACACAAGTGCATGGGAAGGGTGACATCCAAGCCATAAACTAACTCAAAGGGACTCTTTCCCACAAAGCATATTTAATTTTGCTATCCCATGCCCTTTTGTTATCCCCTACTATCTTCTTGATGATGGTGATCAATTTTTTTATTGCTATACTCAGCTAGGTCATTACCCTGAGGATAGTAGTTTGATGAATGGGATAAGACAATACCATACTTAAAGCAAAATGATGAAAATCCAATAGAGCTAAAAGTCTTGGAATTATCAGTTGCAATCTTGGTAGGGACACCAAAACAAGCGATAATTTTATCTTCAAGGAAATCCATCACTACTTTCTTGGTGGCATGTCTTGTAGGGATGGCTTCTACCCATTTAGTAAAATAATCAGTAGCAGTCAAAATCCATGAGTAGTGATTGCTTGAATTTTCATTACATTTCCCTATAAAGTCAAGCCCCCAATGTTGGAAGGGAGCTTCCACGACCGCAGGCTGACGAGGCAAAGAAGTTAACTTTTTCTTCCCAGTGAATAGTTGACATGCTTGGCAACCTCTAACATACTTGTGCACATCAACAAAGATAGAAGGCCAATAATAACCAGATCTTAGGATTTCATGGGTAGTAGTTTTAGCAACATAACGCTCTCCACAAAATCCTAAATGAAACTCAGTGAGAAGACTTTTGGCTTCAACTGCATCAACACATCTAAGTATCACCCCCTCTGGATTTCTCCAACGTAGACAATCCTTCATAATGCAATACTTAGTTGCTCTAAGCCTTAAAGATCTTATTTTATGGCCAACTAAATGGTTAGGACATGACAAATTTTGCAAATAATAAATAATGTTTGTGTACCATTCAAGTTGGATTAATCTTTGAAATTTTGATGAAGTTGGTTCCAAAGAATTTTGACAACTCAAACCTAACGCCCTATCATTCCCCTCAATCAAGATTTTGGCCAATCCTTGGCCCTTTACTAGCTTGGTAGGTCTAATGTCTAAATCATGCTATTGAATATTTGAGACCCACCTAGCTCTAGTTCCCAAGAAATTAGTTTGAGTTAAAATATCTTTCACAGCAGAGTGGGGGACAAATGCAATTATTTCAGAATATCCCACATAAACTCTAAATTGCTTAAGAGACTGGACTTAGGCATAAGCCTGCTTCTCCATGGTGTTATACTTCAACTTAGACCCTTGAAGGGATCTACTCATAAAAGCAATAGGTTTCTCATGCCCTTCATTGTTTTTTTGAAGCAACACTCCAACAATAGTATCTTTAGATGCAAAAGAGAAAATCAAAAACTCCTTTGAATAATCAGGGCTCACAAGAATAGGTGTTTTAACAACAGAGTCCTTAATTTCCTAAAAACATTTTATTCCTTCATCCCCCCACACAAACTTAACATCCTTCTTTAAAAGGGATTGAATGGGTTTAGCGATTTCAGCATAATTTGCAATGAACCTTCTAAGAAATTTGATCTTTCCTAGGAAGGATTGAAAGGATTTAGTATTGTGAGGAAAATGAATCTTTTGATTTGTCTCAATTCTTTCAAGGTCAATCTTGATCCCATCCTTTGAAATGATGTGACCAAGCAACTTCCCTTCAGTCACTCCAAAAATAGATTTAACAGGATTTAAGGATATCCCATATTCTCTACACCTATCAAAAATTTTCCTTAGATGGCCTACATGAGAAATTCCATCTTTAGAAAAAAGAGTTAAGTCATCTTGATAAATCTCAATGAATTTCCCAAATAGACCCTTAAATGCATAGTCCATAGCCCTTTGAAAAGTTGCTCCAGCATTAGTTATTCCAAAAGGAATCCTCAAATATTCAAGATTACCCCATGGTGTGGTGAATGTGGTTTTGTGTCTATCTTCCTTCTTCACCGTGACTTGGTTATAACTTGAAAATCCATCTAATAGAGACATCATTCCAGATCATGTTACCCTTTGTAATAAATTCTCCATGTTAGTAAAGGGTGCTTATCCTTTTTACAAGCTAAATTAAGATTTTGAAAATCCATACATAGCCTGATTGATCCATTCTTCTTTCTCACAATAACCAAATTTGAACACCATGTGGAATGCTTAGTGTGAGCTATGATTCCAACTTGGAGCATCTTTTGCAACTCCTTTTGCACCAAGGGGGCTAACTTAGGATTTATTTACCTAGTATTTTGCCTAAAAAGTTTGGCATTCTCATCTTTAAGAGGGATAGTATGTTCCATAACATCCTCCCTATATCCTTTTAACTCTTCATATGAAAAGGCCAAAACATCCCTATATTCTTAAAGTAAATTTTTCAACTTTCTCCTTTCCTCCTCATTGGTACCCTTCACTATTTTAATCATCTTTAGATCATGAGGGATGTCAATGTTTACTTCAATGAATTCCTTTGGGTCAAATTTCTTATCCTCTTTTCTCTTCACAACATCATGTCTATCAAACATTTGTTCCATGGCTACATGATCCCTAGGAGTGGGATTTGATACAACATTACACTCCTCATACTTGCAACCCTCTTCTTTGTAGCCAACTTTAAAATCAAAAAATTCCTCCATATTATTCAAAAATCGAATTACTTAGCTTTCCTCATTAAAGACTTGCCAATGCTGAATATTATCAGGAACTGATAGTCTAAAAATAATTTCCATCTTAATCTTATCATCCATCAAGTTTTGTCCAAGCTGCAAAGTAGATGCAACAACAGCCAGCTCATTAGCTTGTTTATTTCCTTCCCTAAGAATTGTTTGAAGATCTAATGCATCAAAATATTCCATATTGTCCCAAATAGGATTACAATACTTCTTCAATCTATCATTCTTGCATGCAAATTGACTCTTTATTTGAAAAATTACTAAATCAGAACCCCCCTTGATACTAAGCATTTTAATTTTCAAGTATTTTGCCAACTTTAGACCTAACAATAAAGCTTCATATTCTACTACATTGTTAGTTGCATCAAATTCTAGTCTATAGGCAAACTTGAATATATGACCAATGAGGGAGGTAAGGACAATTCCAGCACCCTTACCAAACTTTGAATGGGCACCATCAAAATTCATATGCCAAATCCAATCTTTCTTACTTTCCACTTCCTTCTCCAAAGGAGCAATAGAGTTAGCCAAGATAGCATAATTTCCCAAGTCATCAAATTCATAAACAATTTCATTATAAGGCTTCTTAGGATTCTCCACATGAAACTTTCTCTCCAATTCCCTATCCAATCTAACCATGATGCCCTCACTATTAGGGATGGTAGCATAACTTAGATCCATTTGCAAACTACCCCCTATATCAACTCCCCACTTTCTAGACAATAACATCCCCCAAGCATCAGGCACATCAATCACCACAATGTCCATGGTGATCATAATATCAAGATGTATTGCCAAGTGGACTTGAAGATCCTTTATCAAACCACAAACTTCAATAATTTTTGAATCCATAGCACAAATGTTGTGGTAAGGTCTAGAAATCCTCAAGTTCAACTGATTCATGACCTTCTTGGTCATGACACAAGATGATGCCCCAGAGTCAAACATACAATTATGCAAAAGTAACCCGTTAACCAACAATGTAATAAAGAAAGGTTGATGGTCCTTGTGACCTCTACACATATCACTATTTTTCAAAATGATAGGGACATCCTCGCATCCATCCTTAGCAAAATTTGACATTTCTTTCACATGAGGTGCATCAATGGCTTTCAACAACTTAAACTTTTCGGAGGGAATCTTTAGGATTTCAGTCACAAGTACTAAAATATTTGCATTGTTTATCCATCCTCCCAAATCAATATTTAAACAAGATGTAGGTGTTGGAATTACTAAGTCTAACCCGTTAGAAATTCTTCTTGTACTAACTCGTTTATTTCTTCCTACTTGTTTAATTACTTAGCAAGTTATTTACCATGTAAATACTGAAAATAAACACAAGTACAGTATCAACATCTACAAATCATCAACTGAAAGAAAACAAGCACACAAGTGACACTGTTATTTTTGGACCAATGTCCCCGAAAAAACCCAATGCGGGAAAACTGGTGTAGTTATTCAGAGGGTTTTATTATTATGCAGTTTTCAGAATACAACCAGGGTACCAGAAATGGCTCACCCAACAGAGAATTCCCTCAGCAGTAGTACCTCTCCTTAGAGACAGATATTCCGACTGATTAATCACCGAATGAACGATCCCACAACAAAAATTGCAGCTTCCACTGCTGTATGTCACTCTGATAGGGACTGCGTCACCCTTCCCGGCTCACCAGCACCCAGTCTATCCCACGAAAATACTCCCAGTGCTACCTCTTGGCCCTGCGTTAACTTTCCAGCCTCTGCATCAGC
This sequence comes from Pinus tabuliformis, assembly GCA_031772625.1. Classification (NCBI taxonomy): domain Eukaryota; kingdom Viridiplantae; phylum Streptophyta; class Pinopsida; order Pinales; family Pinaceae; genus Pinus; species Pinus tabuliformis. The sequence continues at coordinate 442,241,654 of CM062804.1, read as the reverse complement.
CCTTAGACCCTCTGCGTCACCCACGTTGACCTCTCCTGGCTCTGCGCAGCGCCCAGCTGCCTCTGTGTAGCACCCAGCTGCCTCTCCATCAACCTCTCCTGTTAAGTTATGGTATGTTCTATGCTTATAACAGTTTACTTCTCTTTCTTATTATATTCCACCGATTAGCAATCACATGTACATAAAGTAAAGTGCAGATAGAACATTAAACGATCGACAGAAAACAAGCCAAGACAAGAGACACAAGATGTGGCGGCTAGCCAGGGACAAACCCCACAATGTGTGGGAAAAACCTTTGATCAAATCTTCTTTTATCTTCAATAATTCAGCAGAGAGAAATAGTACAATAAATCTGATTCATATTAGTAGTAGCAAACCCTAGATCAGTAGCATCAGCATTAGCGGCTTCATTATCAAACTAGGGCAGACCATATCTCACAAACCGACAGTCGGATTGACTTCATTCCACCACCAAAAGTTTCAGCTTCCAGAGGAGGTTCAGATGAACCTACAGCGCAGTTCATATGAGGAGATCTTCTAGGCCACGCAAGTCAATCTTTACTTCTGCAGTTACAGCTTCAGTTTCAGCAGTTTCCGGCTTCAAACTAGGGCAGTCGATATCTTGCAAACCGTTCGTCGGATTGACTTCATTCCACCACCAAAAGTTGCGGCTTTCAAAGGAGGTTCAGATGAACCTACAGCACAGTTCCAAAGAGGAGATCTTCTAGGTCATGCAAGTCAATCTTTACTTCTGCAGTTGCAGCTTCAAATTCAACAGCTTCCGGCTTCACATGTGAGAGAGAGAGAGACCCATTTCAGCGCAGTAGAGAAGAGACTCATATCTGCGCAGTAGAGAGAGAGAGATGTGATGAGATGAGTGAGTCCAAATGAGGAAAATTCCTCTTAAATTTATACACAACGTTGGTGGGTGAATAGATGCGATTGTTGGGCTTCTGAGCCTACATGAGTTGTAGGTCGGCTTGATAATAATTCCATAATCAAAATAAATTCATATCTTCATGAATACTTATCGGAATTGGATGATCTTTATATCAATCCTACACCTATCGACGAGAGGAATCTAATAAAAATATTATTAGCCATGAATAAGATGACCCACATGAAGTTTTTCCCTGGTTGCCAATTTTAACACTCCCTCTCAACCATGGAGAACTTCATTTGCAATCTGTCTATCGGTCATTACTATTCATCCATCAAATGCACTGCCTTGCACAGCCTGACCCTTGCCCTGCTCTGCTCTATTTTGCCTGTTCTTCTTTGTCTTGTTCTGCCCTGCACTGATCTATACTGTTTTGTTATGTTCTGCTCTGCTCTTGCATTGTTCTGTTCTACTCTGATTTTGTCCAAATTATGAAGAAGAAGAAATGATCGAGGATGTATCATACTGACTCAAAGTCAGTCTCAGAGTATGTACCACTGGTCCCAGACCAGTCTCAACCAACCCTAAGTCAACGTCATAGTGAGTACAACTCCAATGGTCCCAGACCAATATCATCCTCCACTGACTCAAAGTCAGTCTCAGAGTATGTACCACTCATCCCAGACCAGTCTCAACTGACCCGAAGTCAGCGTCATAGTATGGTACAACTCCTACCATTGGTCCCAGACCAATATCATTGATCCCAGATCAATGGAGGTCATCCTAGCGTAGGGAATACGGTAGTTACAACGATGCGTCCATCGGTACTACTATGGTCCCTAACTTCATTTCCCTGCTCATTGATCAGATGAGAGGTACTTCCCATGAGTCCCAGACTGCATGGGTAGGATGCCTCGACAGGAGAACTAATCAATCCTGTCCTCATAGGAGAACACATCAATCCTGCTACAATTGCCATGGAGAACACATCAATCCAGGCCTCACAGGAGAACACATCAATCCTGCTACAATTGCCATGGAGAACACATCAATCCAGGCCTCACAGGAGAACACATCAATCCTGCTACAATTGCCATGGAGAACACATCAATCCAGGCTGCCATGGAGAACACATCAATCCAGGCTACCATGGAGAACACATCAATCCAGGCCTCACAGGAGAACACATCAATCCTGCTACAATGTTGCCACGGGGTGTACATGTATACCACCAGGGGATAGTGAATAATCCTGTGGTCATATGCTGCTCCAAGAAGTACCCCGCACCCCCCTGGAGCTCTCAGAGCTCAATGCATCATACATGACCCTCATTGGAGGGTCTTTGAACAACTCCAAGTTGTTCACAGAAAGTCAGAAATTTTACTTTCCCAAGGGGTTTTGTCAGAATGTCGGCGACCTGTTCATCTGTACCGATATGATGGAGCCTTATAGCTCCCCGTTGCACCATATCTCGAATATAATGGTATCTGATATCAATATGCTTGGAGCGATCATGGAATACAGGATTCTCTGACAAACGAATCCCACTTTGGTTGTCACAAAGGATCACAGTGGTATCCAATGTGAATCCAAACAACTCACTGAAGAGCTTTCGCAACCAAACTGCCTCACAAGTAGCCATGCTAGCAGCAATATACTCTGCTTCAGCGGTGCTCAAAGCCACCGACTTTTGTTTCCTGCTCATCCAGGATATTGAAGTAGATCCCAAGGAGAAACAACACCCGGAAGTGCTCTTACGATCCTCCACATTGCCTGCCCAGTCAGCATCTGTGTATCCAAATAGTCTCACATCTCAGGCAATGTATCTTAACCCATAGGTGATAGTGCCATGAAGATATCTCAGCAGATTCTTGGCACCAATCCAGTGTATGTGGTGGGATTCAACCATATGTTGGCTCAACGTGTTGACTGCAAAGCATATATCTGGACGGGAGTTCACTAAGAACATTAATGCTCCGACGAGTTGCCGATACTCGGTAGCATTTCGTAAAACAGGTCCAGCAGCACTACCGCTTAACTTCTTGAAGTCAAGCTCCATCGGAGTAGTTACAAGCTTGCAGTCCACCATTCTGAATCTTTCCAATATCTTCACCACATATTTTACTTGAGATAGGAAAATTTCTCCTGGCTTTTGCCACACTTCAAGTCCTAGGAAGTAGTGCATCAGTCCTAGGTCTTTCATTTCAAATTCAGAGGCCAGCTCCCTCTTACATTTGTGAATGAGAGGGTCTACACCTGTTAGAAAGAGGTCATACACATACAACACCAGTATGAGAGGCTTGTCATCTTCAACCTTAAAGTAAAGGTTAGGATCGGCTTCACTCCTAGTGAATCCCAGCTTCATCAAGTAGCTATCGATCCTCTCATACCATGCTCGGGGTGCTTGCTTTAGCCCATAGAGAGCTTTCTTCAACCTGCATACATGAGATTTTCGATCATAAATCTCAAATCCTTCGGGTTGCTCCACGTAGACCTCTTCTTTGATCAAGCCATGCAAGAACGCAGTCTTGACATCCATCTGATGTAGGTTCCATCCTTGTGAAGAGGCAAGGGCTATGATCGAGCGGATGGTCGTATATCTAGAAACAGGTGCAAATATCTCATCATAGTCTATACCTTCCTTTTGGGAGAAACCTCGAGCAACAAAACGAGCCTTATACTTTTCCATGCTTCCATCTGCTGCATGCTTTATCTTGTAAAGCCATTTGGAAGTAACAACAGTCTTGTCCTGGGGTCTGGGAACTACTTCCCAAACATCATTCTTTATGATAGACTCATATTCTTTGGTCATAGAATCCTTCCATACTTGATGCTTGACGACATCTGAGAATGACGAAGGCTTATTTTGTATGATCGTGCTCATGATGGTCAAGTATCATTGATACCTATTAGGTTTCTTACTTTCACGAAAGGTTCCTCGGGGTGCAGCATGTCCTTCAGCATCATCAAGTAACCCCTTAAGCCATGAAGGCCTCTTCCTAGAAGAGGAAGGCTCATATGGAGGAGGATCAATCGGATCCATGGGTTCTTCTACATCAGGCATTGATTCATCATCCTTTTCTTTCGGTTCCTTGGTGTTGGCTTCTTGAGAGCTCCTCAAAGTCGGAAGATTGATCACCTTGCTGAGAGCCATATCTTCGTCAAAGGTGACATCATGACTAATTATGACTTCCCTTTGACCGGCTACATAGATTCTATAGCCTTTAGTATTTTCACCATAGCCCACAAAAATTCCCTTCTTTCCAGATGCTCCCAATTTATTTCTTTTCTCTTTCGGCACATGAAAGTATACAGGGCTTCCAAAAATTTTCAAATGAGAAACATCAGGTTTCTTATCGGTGAATTTTTCTTCAGGAGTCTTGGAACCCAATGCTTGATGAGGGCATCGATTTTGTACATATACGACAGTGTTTGCAGCTTCAGCCCATAGAAACTTAGGAAGACTTTGATCATGTAGCATGGCCCGGACAGCTTCCATAATTGTGCGGTTCTTCCTTTCTGCCTCACCATTTTGTTCAGGAGTATATGGTGTAGTAGTCTCCCTCTTGATGCCAGCCTCTTTACAAAAATCATGGAACTCATTAGATTCATATTCAGTCCCATTGTCAGTTCTTAAGATCTTGATCTTCTTTTCGGTTTGATTCTCGATTAGGGCTTTGAAGTGTTGGAACCAAGGGAACACTTCATCCTTCTTTTTCAAGAAGTATATCTAGGTCTTTCGAGAATGGTCATCTGTAAAAGTGAGATAATATGAGTATCCTCCCAAGGAGTTCACAGGCATCATACCTGATATGTCTGAGTGAACTAGTTGTAATATATCGGAGGTCTTGCTTTGACTTGAAGGGAATGGTCCCCTTTTGAGCTTTCCTTCGGCACATCCCGGACATACACCTTCTTTCTCTACTTGGAATTCAGGCATCCCTGTTACCATCTGTCTTACATCGGGTAGAGCTTTGTAATGAAGGTGGGCAAACCTCCAATGCCAAAGTTCGGACTGAAGCGTTGTGTCACAAGACATGACACCTAGCGGACTTCCACCGACTTGATATAAAGAATCAACTTGAAACCCAAGAGTGAAAGCATCTTTAACATTATTTTTCCATATGCGTACCTTACCATCGTTGAAGGTTACCTTATAGCCTTTGTCTTCCATTGCCGAGATGGATACCAGGTTCTTTTTGAGATCAGGTACATATAATACATCTTGTAAGTGAATCGTATTACCTTGATTCAGTTTAAGAGAAACATTGCCTACACCTTTCACTGGGTATTTCATGTCATCTCCAAGGACAATTTCTAGGTTAGTTTCTTTCTCTACCAGATTATAGAGTACTTCTTTGTAACCAGTGAAGTGTCTTGAGGCACCACTATCAATGAGCCAAATTCCCATTGAGTCCGAAGGAGCGGAGGTAGATAGAGCAGCTGGTAGATAATATTCAGCCTGCTTATCGTCAACAGTGTTAGATTCATACCTGGAATTTCTAGCCTTCTTGAATGGTTGCCCTCTTCCTTGATTTCCCGCATTCATTTTTCCTTTGTTGTTGAATTTTCCATTCCTTCGATTACCATGAGAGGGATTTTGATCATCGTCATGGTGAGAGTCCTTTCTATCAGGGCATTCCCTTGCATAGTGACCTGCTTTATTGCAAATGAAACATCGTCCTTTTCTTCCACCCTTAAATCCAGCTTTTCTTTTCGATTTAGACCCAGAATTATTTCTTTTCTTAGCATGAGAAGAAAAACCAGCAGGAGGACCTTTAGGCAAGGGCATTTCCTGCTCTTCTACCCTTGTTTGTTCTTGAATGCATCTAGCCATTAATTCCTCGAAACTAGGAATTACATTATTGTTCAGAAGAGTAGTCCTGAACACATACCATTCAGATGGTAATCCTCCAAGAGTTGTGAGTGCCATTTCTCTGTCAGTAATGGTTTCCCCGATAGATAGGAGATCGTTCTTGATCTCGGTGATTCTTAAGAAGTATGCTTGCATACCTTCATCTTTACCCTTCTTGATTTCCCTCAACTTATTTCTAAGAAACAAAACTTGATTTGCATCATTAACTTTAAATAAACTCACCAGTCTGTCGTAGATTTCCTTGGAGGTGTCTAGATCAGAGATGTAGGCCACCAAGCGCTTGTCGATAGAGTTCCAGATGATCTTCTTTGTTTTGACTTTTCCATTTTTCCATTTGTTCCAGGCAGCAGCAGATGCATTTGATGAAGGCTCGACAATATTGCCTCTTACATGATCCAGCACTCCTTGATCTTCAAGGGTTAGATCGATAGACATCTTCCATCTGTGATAGTCAGCTTTCTCACGGAGCTTGTCTTCGGTAGGAAAGAGTGTTGAGGACCCCATAGTTCTTTTAGGATAGCCTTGCCAATCTTCTCTTCAATGATTGCTCTTGCTCTTGCTCGGGCTTTGTCTTCACCTCAGCTCTGATACCATGTTAAGTTATGGTATGTTCTATGCTTATAATAGTTTACTTCTTTTTCTTATTATATCCCACCGATTAGCAATCACATGTACATAAAGTAAAGTGCAGATAGAACATTAAACGATTGACAGAAAACAAGCCAAGACAAGAGACACAAGATGTGGCGGCTAGCCAGGGACAAACCCCACAATGTGTGGGGAAACCCTTTGATCAAATCTTCTTTTATCTTCAATAATTCAACAGAGAGAAATTATACAATAAATTTGATTCATATCAGCAGTAGCAAACCCTAGATCAGTAGCATCAGCATTAGCGGCTTCATTATCAAACTAGGGCAGACCATATCTCACAAACCGACAGTCGGATTGACTTCATTCCACCACCAAAAGTTTCGGCTTCCAGAGGAGGTTCAGATGAACCTACAGCGCAGTTCAGATGAGGAGATCTTCTAGGCCACGCAAGTCAATCTTTACTTCTGCAGTTGCAACTTCAGTTTCAGCAGTTTCCGGCTTCAAACTAGGGCAGTTGATATCTTGCAAACCGTTCATCGGATTGACTTCATTCCACCACCAAAAGTTGCGGCTTTCAAAGGAGGTTCAGATGAACCTACAGCACAGTTCCAAAGAGGAGATCTTCTAGGCCACACAAGTCAATCTTTACTTCTGCAGTTGCAGCTTCAAATTCAACAGCTTCCGGCTTCACATGTGTGAGAGAGAGACCCATTTCAGCGCAGTAGAGAAGAGACTCATATTTGCGCAGTAGAGAGAGAGAGATGTGATGAGATGAGTGAGTCCAAATGAGGAAAAGTCCTCTTATATTTATACACAACGTTGGTGGGTGAATAGATGCGACTGTTGGGCTTCTGAGCCTACATGAGTTGTAGGTCGGCTTGATAATAATTCCATAATCAAAATAAATTCATATCTTCATGAATACTTATCGGAATTGGATGATATTTATATCAATCCTACACCTCTCGACGAGAGGAATCTAATAAAAATATTATTAGCCATGAATAAGATGACCCACATGAAGTTTTGCCTTGGTTGCCAATTTTAACATCTCCAGGCTCTACGTTGTCTCTCTGGTACCAACTCTGCCTCTCTGCTATGTATTCACTGCCTCTCGTTGCTGATCACTGATTCTATCTCTCTTAGCAAACCCCGCTCTAGAGAAAAGAATGACTGATCACTCTGGTGTGTTCTCCAACTGACCTTCAAGTCTCTTCTTATACTTTTCTCATTGGTCCATCAACGACCGAAATTAAATCTCTAATCAACGACTATGATTAGATTTGGCTTGATCCATGACTTTCAGAACATCCCAACCCAATTTTATATTAATACCCATTAATATTTTATTTTTCCTAAGTTTAGACTTAGGAACTCCATTAAAAATATTAATTATTTTAATATCTCCCAAACGAGTTAGAATCTGCCCAAACCATTTCTGGGTCTTGGAGATCTCATGTGCATTATCCTCTCCACCAATTTTCATGGCTAGAGCACATTTGATGCTACCCCAAATCAACACTCCCTCTTAGCGAGGATTGTGCTCTAGTAATACGCCACACTGAGTATCACCCTGATTATCCAGCACCGGTCTCTGTGCTGATGCTAGGCCTCCCTGCCCAACATCATCTGCACTGCTGCATCCTGTACTGCTGCCCATGGCCCTGCCACTGCCATTGTTGCATCCGTACGATAGCTCCCTCTGCATCCATGTTGTTGCTAGTCCATACTCCCAACACTGCATCTGCACTGCATCCCCCTCTCACCATGCTGTATCGTGCTGCCCATAGCATTGCCACTGCTAACTGTTTCACTGCAACTCAATTACTAAGAAGTAAGTAACTGATCCACCCAACTCTGACATCCCTGTCAAGCTAGAGACACTCCCGATGCTGAAGCTCCCTCTGCCACTAACAAGTGCTCCCTCTACTGACCTCTGCACTGCTACAACAACTCCCTGCATCTCGCACCGTTGCACACCTCTCTGTGCCACCCTGCACTGGTGCAACATTCCTGTGCCTCTCGCACTATTGTATCCTGCTAGCCTCGTGCTATCCCGGGACTCCTGCATTGTAGCACTCTCTACTGCTCCATCTGCATCTGTCTCTACTGACATCCGTCAATCTTGCTACTCCTCGTCGGGGCTCCCATAGCAAGGTATAATCCAATAGGTTGGGTACCTCAAGGATCTTGCCCCTCATCACCTGTAGTCCGTCTGACTACAGCCCGATGTCTGCCCACTTCTTCTCAAGTGGCACATGAGCACTCATGGCACAATCGTCATCCTCCTCGACTTCTTTCTCCACCCTCGCTGGAGCTGCCTTGGTCTCAGAAGCCTCTCCCTTACTCTTCTTCCTAGGACACTGGTTTGCAAAATGACCCAATTCCCCACAATGGAAGCACTTGATCTTGGAGAGGTCCTTCTTCTTTCCCTTCTCCTGCTTTCTTGTAGATGCTAGAGCCGCATCCTCTTCTTCCTCCTCCTTGATTATGACCCCTTTGTCGCTATTCCACACCTTGGTCACTGTTTGATCTCTTCCTGATGAAAAGTCGCCTACAATTCCTCCGAATCTGGAAGGCTTGTCTTGCCCAGTATACTCTGGACAAATACCCCCAATCCTCTGAGACTGCGTTCAATGCAGTCCTCACCGTTAATTCCTGATCTGGCATGGCCCCTATGGAAGTTAGCTGGTCATAGATCTCCTTCAATCGACCGAGGAAGACATCTATCTGCTCTCCCTTCTGCATCTGGTATGACCACGACTTATTTTCAAGTAACATATTCCTCTGCACGGAAGTATGCTGGTACAATTTCTTCAAGGCATCCCACATCTCATTTGTCATGTCCTTCTCGGCAATATGCGGAACCACATGATCGCTGACCCCATCAAGAATGATGCACTTTGCCTTGGCCATTGCCTCCTTGTACTTCTCATTTTCAGCTGGGTCAACTAGGATCGCTATTGTTTTCAAGGCGAAGTCCTTGATGCGATATCTGTCTAGAATGGACAAGATCCTGGCCTTCCAGACCACGAAGTTGGATGCTCCGTCCAACCTATCCTGATCTCTCAGTCCATTCATAGCCATTATGTTTCTCTTCTGTCGACTCCTCCAAGTCCCTTAACTTCCCTCCTGGAAGTCCTCTGTTTGACTCCTGCTAAGTCTCTCGAATACCCGTCTGGAAGTTCTCGGTTCGACTCCCTCTGAGTCTCGATTTCCCTTCTGGAAATCCCTCCTCCTTGGTCTTGCCCTGTTAGGTACTATTCTGACCACAGTACCCCACCAACTTTGCCCCGAAAATTACTAGCGACCTCTACCATAGCAACTGAAGGATTGAGCCACTTGGCTCTGCGCAATCCTGACACCAGCAAATCAACGCCTCTATCCAACTGTGTCAACCCTCCTGGCCTCTGCATGGCTTTGCGTAAGCCTGATTCTGCCTCCCTTAGCCTCTGCGCTACCTTTCTCTGGCCCAGAATGATGACACAGTCTCTCTACGTCATTCCTTCCCCTGTCGCCTTCTGCATGGATCAGCTTTGTCACTCATGACAGCTGAATTTGCTGCTATTGCTCTGCTAGATGATGCCTTCAATTATCCTGTGATCTGCAACCACCCTCTGATACTATGTTGGAATTTCTAAGTTTAACCCGTTAGAAATTCTTCCTATACTAATTGGTTTATTTCTTCCTGCTTGTTTACTTACTTCACAAGTTATTTACCATGTAAATACTAAAAATAAACACAAGTACAGTATCAACATCTACAGATCATCAATTGAAAGAAAACAAGCACACAAGTGACAACGTTATTTTTGGACCAATGTCCCCGGAAAAACACAATGCAGGAAAACCGGTGCAGCTATTCAGAGGGTTTTATTATTATGCAATTTATAGAATACAACCAGGGTGCCAGAAATGGCTCACCTAACAAAGAATGCCCTCGGCAGTAGTACCTCTCCTCGGAGACAGATATTCCAACTGATTAATCACTGGATGAATGATCCCACAGCAACAATTACAGCTTCCACTTCTCCGCGTCACTCTGATAGGGACTGCGTCACCCTTCCCGGTTCATTAGCACCCAGTCTATCCCACGAAAATCCTCCCAGCGCTGCCTCTTGGCCCTGTGTCAGCTTTGCCTGCCTCCCGCCTCTGCACAGCTACTGAAGCCTCTGCGTCACCCACGTTGGCCTCTCCTGGCTCTATGCAGCTCCCAACTGGCTCTGCGCAGCTCCCAACTGCCTCTGCGCAACTCCCAACTGCCTATGCGTAGCACCCAGTTGCCTCTACATCAAACTCTCCAGGCTCTACGTTGTCTCTTTGGTACCAACTTTGCCTCTCTACTATGTATTCACTACCCCTCAGTGCTGATCACTGATTCTATCTCTCTTAGCAAACCCCGCTCTAGAGAATAGAATGATTGATCACTCTAGTGCGTTCTCCAATTGACCCTCAAGCCTCTTCTTATACTTTTCTCGTTGGTCCATCAACGACCGAGATTAAATCTCTAATCAACGGCTAAGATTAGATTTGGCTTGATCCATGACTTTTGGAACATTCTAACCCAGTTTTATATTAATACCCATTAATATTTTATTTTTCCTAAGTTTAGACTTAGGAACTCCATTAAAAATATTAATTATTTTAATATCTCCCAAACCGGTTAAAATCTTCCCAAACCATTTCTGGGTCTTGGAGATCTCATGTGCTTTAGCCTCTCCACCAATTTTCATGGCTAGAGCACATTCGATGCTACCCCAAATCAACAGTAGGTGGAGTGAAATTTTTATGGGCATTTTGATTTCTTTCACTATTTATTGCCCTTTCTCTATCTTTGGCCATTTCTAACATCTACTTTGGTGAAGGTTTTTCTCCATACAATTCAGTGATCCTATCTGTCTCTTCAAAGTTATTCATACTATGGGAAGATGGAGACTTCTTATTTATCTTTTGGTTATTCTCTAGAACTCCCATCCAATTTTCCATGGACAAATGATGCTCTTTGCCAACCACATTAATTTTCTCACTTGTCCCATCCATTCCTCCTAAAATCCTTATTGTGTAAGGGAAAGTGGCTTCATCATGCATCTCATCTCAAGGTCTACAATAGGGGATTAAATCATCAACTAAATTAGTAGACTCAAGTGGGTTTGGAGGCCTATGCTCATTTGGAGGTCCCTTCTTTTTCCATCTATCATTACCTCAATTTTGGAATCTCCCAGATTGATTCCTCTCCATGGCCACCAATCTATTCTGGATGGCATTCATTTGAGTAGTGTGATTTGCTTCCATTGTCTTAATAAGTTGGGTTAATTCTTTAATAGGATCATGTGCACTTTCTTCCTTTGCCTTCCCCTTAGAATCATGAGACTTTGATGGCCCTCTATTGAAACCAGGAATATTAGATTTTCCCGATTCCCTTCTAGCCCTTTCCATCTTTAAGGCTTCAGATTGAGCTACACCCAAATTTGCAAGCTCTTTCCTTCTAAACTCATAGGTAGTATCAACACCAAAAGCATCTAAATATGAGCACAAAAGAAACTCATCAGGAGGCTTAACAGTAGCAAGCATGCTTTTTACCAAATCATTGAATCTCTTATTGAATTCCTCCATGGTTTCATTTTCATTCTTCTTTATAAATCTAATGGCATTGATCAAGTGCCTATTCTCTTTCTTTCTCCAAATTTTCCTATGAAATCATTGATGATAGCTTGTAAGAAATCATAAGAGTTAGAAGGTTGCGCAATGAACCAATCAAGAGTATCCTCTTTTAAAAAGAGAACAAAAAGTCTCATCTTCACATCCTCATAGTTAGCAGTGTTACACCACTTAAAGATGCAAACATTGAAATTCTTGACATGTGATGCAACACTAATGGCATTATTACCTTGAAAGGAAAACAACTTTTCAATAGCCTTGTCAAGGATATTGTGAGGATAGTCATTTATGTTAGTAAAATCACAAGGAGAGAAAAGATCATTCATGATGTTTGGCTCTACTTGTTATTGAAAAAGCAAATGGATATCATAAATAGCCTATTTCCAAAGATTAGCAAGAAGTCTACCATGAGAGAGTCTCTGAAAACCATTTCAGGCTCAAAAGTGGGGCTAACTAGACTTCTTGGATGCCTCCTAGTAGAAACTCTTGCAAGATTTGGATTATGTGGAGTCGCCACTTGAGCAAGAATCTAATCTTAAAAGTCCAAAATGCTAAAACCAAAATTTAGTCGATTTCCGAGGTACAAGAGGACTTGTCCCCAGAAACGACGCCAAAAGAAATGTTGTCGCTTGTCACACACACCTAAGTTAGTGAAAAAAACCCTTAACCCCACAGGGTGTGGTTGGTGGAAAATTTAAGAGATGGGAATGTCACCTATTCCCAACTCTCTCTCCATTTAAGCTCTCTCCTAGGTAAGTTAAGGGGAGTGGTCCCTAAATGGAAAACTAAGTTAAGAAAGATGTGAGGTTTCTGGGAGATGTTAGAATGAATTGGATTACTTTTAAGATTATGAGCAAATATGATGAGCCATATGAAATGAAATATATAACCATCAACACATGAATAAAATATTTGCATACATAAAACTAGTGCCTTCAATATTGCTTAAAATAAATAATACTTGCTCAATAAAAATGAAGTGTTTCAAATTGAAATACAAGTAACCTTGTCAATCAAATACAAGATGTTATCATGAATATGATATCACATGCAAGATATAAAATTTGTTTTCAAGAAATGCTTTCAAAATATATAATCATTCACAAATCCAAAACATGTGTGGAAGCAATATAGAGTAACTCGTAGAGGAAACAAATTAAACTTTACTTGCAAAAGTGAAACAATATGATATTTGCCTAAATACGATAATCAATTTAAAGCATTTGCATCAAGGAAAAGTACATGAAATAATTTGCAAGTAAAAATAGTAAAATGTGTTAGCATAAAAAACACTTGAAGTAAGATTAAATGCAATTATCTTGGTTAATTTTAATCTAAATGCCTATTCTAGATCTAACATTTCTTTCCACTGTTTTGAAACAAGTCTCTTATGTGAGTCGTGGAAGGGGTCCAAAGAAAGACAGGCAAGGCTATATTAACGATACCTTCCTTGGATTACCCAACACACCTGATTCCTCTAGCACTATAGAGATTGTGGCTCTGATGACTGCAAGGTCATCATGTTAACCACATAAGAGGGTGTATGTCCCTCAAGTTGATGAAAGAAAGGGGTTCCTAAGAAATGTATTTCAACCAAACTTATGCTTAGAGGTAAATTAAGTTAAAATGCAACTATACTAATATGCCTAAATGAAATGCAAGTAAGTTTATTCGTACTTGTAAAAGGAAATGCTTCAAATAAATGGAAATATGCTCAATGAGATAACTTAGATAATTGCTCAAAATCGTTCAAGATACAAGAACATAACTTCATAAGCACATAAGATTGTAAGTTGCTCAGAGCAAGTTCTTTAACACATGATATATCAATGATCCACCAACTAAAGCAATGAAATGAGATGAAGTTTCAAAGTATAAAAGATTTGCAAAGTGAGCAAATAACTTAAAATGAACGAGAAAGTAACCAAATGAGCCTATAGTGAGGCAAGCACGAAGAAATTGTCAAAGTAACTAAGTCCAACTTTGCCACATAAATTGAAATGCTTGCATATAATGAAGTAAGTTGCTAAAAAAAATGAGATTCCAAGTTGTACTTAAAAACAAAACTTCAAGTGCATAAAATGGGAACTAGTAGCAAAATTAAATTTAGAAAATAAATTGTGATGGTGAGATTGTGTTAATTCTAAGACATGCAAAAATGAAAACTAAGAAAAACAATGTAAGATCAATCCACCCACATGTTTCTCCTTCTAAATAAGGAGAAAATGATGCCTTCGGTGAAACCCAAGCTCCCACAAGAAAAAATAAGTTTTTTATTAGATTGTTACAAAGATGAGAAACTTTCCCAAAAGGTCTCACATAAAACTTCAAGAGGAATATTTACAATATAAGAGGTTCTTCAAACACTAGACTTCCTTCCTGAAAGATAAAATTAGAAACTAAAGTAAGTACAATGAGAATTCTCTCAAGATTGAAGGAGTTAAATGTCTCTTGGTATTCCAAAGCTTAGTCTCCAATGGTGAATGAAGGTTTGCAAGAGAGAGGAGCTAGCTTTCTATGCCCACGACCTCCTAGAAGATGAACTTGAAATAAGCTTAGGAGGTCCTACAAGACAATGGTTAGAGTTTGAGTGATTTCTCTTCAATTCTCTTATCACCAACACTCCAACATAGACTACAAAATCAAGAGACCATTAGTGTAGAGAGAACACATGAAACAATTGAATATAATGCAAATAGTGTACAAGAAACCAAATCAAGTGATGGGGGTGAAACCCATCACTTGTTTTAATTTAGGAAAATGCTCTCAAGAAGCTAATATAAAATCAATGAAGCACTATTTGAAAAGATTTAAATTATGAAATGTTTTTCTTGTATACAAGCCATGTCGAACGAATCCCTGCAAGAACACTTTATCCGTAAGATGAACTATGAAAATCCAAATAATGAATGAGAGTTCCTTTAAAAGTGCCTCGAGAGTGGGTTGGTCTCTCAAAGACTTCCCCTCATGTTTGATTCAACAAAAATGATTCTTCTACAATACTCCAATCACACATTATACCATATAGATTTAGATAAGCAAGCAATGGATTGAAACTTCTAGAAATTTATGTGAAAATGAACTAGAACTTTCAATATCTAGAGCCTACTTCCAAAATCAAATGCTAATACTCTAGCTTTGCAATAGCAAGTCTACAATAAGTGTATGGAAATTTGAAATAACTCAAAGCATAAATAGAAGAGATTATACCAATAGCTCACAATTCACCATGCTCCAAAGGAAAAACACCCATAAATGGACCCCCAAAGTCTTTTTATTAAAACTCTTGAAAATGTACAAAGCAGCAATGCTTCCGCAAGCACAATAGCTAGTAAACAAATTATACAAAATGAGTAAACAAATGATACAAAATGAGAGCTCAAAGATCTATTATATAGAAAAATGGGAGCAAATCCCAATAAAAAACCATGTGCCAATTGTGATGATGACAATCCCAAGGCTCCTTCATGCAATTTGATTTCCCCCAAGTGCCATTCGAATTCCTCCAAAGAGGCCCACACAATCCTTTAGGAGGAAAACTCGTTGAAGAAAGGACAAGTGTATGTGGGAGTGGAGTGGTGGGAGACCACTCTCCACTCATATCTAGTGGAACTCTAGTCGAAATCCCACCAAATGATGACCCATTAAGCCAATTCAAATTCCTCTCCTCAATAAATGCATTTTTCCTTGAGAAATTCGTGGTTCCCTCCATAAAATTTGATTTCTTTGGAGCAAATGTATTTTCCCTAAATTTAGGAGTCCACATCACCTTGAAACTTCACTTTAACTTCTCAATGATTTTCCACCTCATTTCCACATCATTTAGCATGTGTGGATTTTTATTTTTCTCCATTTATTTAATTGTTGGTTCAATTTATTGCCACATTTTTCACTAAACTTAGGAAAAGTGGGTTTTCAGGGTCTAGAACACATGTTTTACCCCTCAAAGTGTGTCATAATAGAAAGTTGTGGGTGAGAGGTGTAATTTTGAGCACACATACCCCATAAAATTTGTCTAAACATCACTTATTACATATTACATTCAAAATTTATTCCAATTTCCATTCTATGAGAAATTTTAGAAATAAAAAAATGACCCGCTAGACCTAACCAAATTCCAAAAAAATTTACGAGTGATCAAGTATGGTAATATACAATGACTCTAGACACTAAAACTCACCCAAGGCCTCTCCTTCAAGCCGTACTCCGGCTTTGGAGGAATTCTTGGAGGAAAAAACTCAATTAATTATTAAATTCTTGGAGGAAAATGATAATTAACCAAGTGAAAAAAAAAACCTCCCAGAGTAGACTCACTTGATGACAAGGTCCCAAGTTACCTACGTCTGTTACATGACTCAAACTCATCATACTAGCATCACTTCCCTGTAGAGCTTGTGGAATCTGGGTACAATAGAAGAAGATGAGAAGAAGAAGCAGAGTTGAAAAACTCTAGTGATATTATGATCTCTGATGGTACAAGCAACCTTTGGTACATCCTTGGGCATGGAGTCTTCAAAAAATCTTCAGGTGTCACTCCAGTGATCAACAGTACCATTAGGGAATCCAACGGTTCCCCAACACGAACCAACTTGGCCACTAACTCCGAAAAACCACTCTCATGCCCTCTAGCTCCTCGTTCTGCTACAAAATGGTCTATCGCACTGTAGTGGCCTTCCTTTTCAATGCCAAAAGGCCGACCTAGAACTGATGGAACTGCTATGGACGACTAACATCTACAAACTCGATCATAGCTCTAGGTAACTCTGTGTCTCTTTGCACCTCATGAACAATGTACATGCCTCCTGGCTCCTCATCAATGGTGGGCATATTTGTGTCTCCTGGCACCCCATCAACTGTGGATATGTCTCCTGGAACATATTCAATCTGTTGGTGGTTGTTATAACCTAAAATCTCAAACATGGCCATGGACACCTCATTGATGGATACCTCAACAACATATGGCACCTTATCGATGGTGGACACCCTTGTGCTAAGTGACATCTTGTCAATGGATGGTCCTATGACTACATGCTCTACTCTCTTTGTTGATACCTCAACCTGTGCCACCAAGGTGCTCTCCTCTAGTGGCGACCCTAAAGTCACGATAGGTCGACCTATATCCTCCTCACACCCACTGGTGTCATCCGCCTCTTGAGAAATTTCATGCTCAACCTCATTTTCTTCACCTGCGGGTCTGCAACTGCTTTTCCTTCTTACTGCCTTTGTTGATGCCCATTCTTCGAACAACTCCACCAGTCTTGTGAGATTCCTACTATAAATTTCAAATTTCTCAAGGAGTTTCTCCTATTGAGACATTTTTGGCACAAGTTCAATCGGAAGAATAATGTTGGACTAGTGTTTCAACCTCGAGAATTTTAGCCCAATAATAACAACTCGGCATTACCATGATCTAGACCCACAACTGGCCAAAATCATGCTCTAATACCACTGTAATATTCCTAAAAGAAACATTAAATGATAACAAAACTAAATCATAGGCATGCAACCAAAAATTTAACACACAAGCAAATATATCAGATACATTAGAAATTTGCACCAAAAACACTGAGCCATTTTATGATATTGATCAAGTGGGGTACAATGAGTGAAAATAGATGAACCTGGGCTTGCTACAACAAGCAAAGGCAAACCGAGGTGGAAATCACATTGCCCAAGTGTTGAATGAGCTCCCCTCCATGACCTGCGCTAGCCCAGAATTCTCTACCACTATTGCTGGAAGAGAAATTGGATTTTTTCCCTCTCTAGTACTCAGAAAATTTTGAAACTTCATCTATTGTGTTCTCTCTTTATGACCAACAAAAACCAGAAAGCTTTCAACCCAACTCCCAAGCTCTAGAATACCCACAAAATAGGATGAAAATACCCACTCTCCAAGCTAATATGCACCTCCAGAAACTGCTGTAGAATCTGCCCCAAAATCCCGCCAAGTCATGCCAAAAATCCCTCCCAATTCCTCCTAAAATTTCCCTTATTTCTCCAACTCCCTCCTGCACCAAATCCCCTTGCCTCCTAACCCCTACATAGGCCAACCAGTGACCCTCTGTGCATGCCCAGAAGTTGCCCAATTCGCTCCCATAAATTCTCCCAAAATCAGACTTGCAAATCACCACTAATCACTAGCAAAATCCCAATGGAAAAAGCCCTCAAAAACCCGAAATATGATGGAGTTTATGTAAACTATGTTGTTGCTATGAAGAAGTTCCCTTCCTTAGATAGAGAGTGAGAGGAGCTGTAGTCTGTAGAGTAAGAACTACTTTCCCTACTACATTTGAAAGAAAGAGGAGAAAACTACTGGGAGTGTCTGTACAGAAGCTGGTTCTCCCAAGGGGCGCAAGTTCCTCTTCTGCGCCCAGTTTGCCCACATAATTTGTTGGAATGCCTCGAGATCAGCTCCCAAATTGTATGCTAAACTCTCCTAGGGATGGCACTCGAAGTCCCCCAAAGGAAGAGATGAGATTCGCGCCCAGAAACCTCATGTTGAACAGCACAATGTAGACCTGACTCAGCAGCTCAAACGTACAAGAGTTCAATTCTCAAATTGGAAAAAAGTCCCAAAATGAGGTCTTCTCCTTCTATTTATGTTTGCTGGTCCCTTTCCCTTGTGGGCTCCACCAAATTCAAATTCCTCCTTCTACCTCCTTTCCCACAAGTGCGAGTTGCTAAGGGTACGAATTTCCCTTTTTGGGTGGCCCCCACCATCCACCAACACTTTAATTTTTACTTTTTCCTTATGTTTGAGGCCTCCTCTTTGCCAACAATCAAGTGGTGTCTCCTCAACCCACTTTTCCTAAGTTTTAACCCCAAAATATCTCCCAATTGCCAAAATTGCAAAAATTGATATTCCCTTTGACAAAATTAATTAATTGGGAACATTAAAGAATTCATATTTTAATATGTTAGCCAAAAATAATAGGACAACTTACAAGAACCAAAAGACAAAATGCATTATTTATCTTCGCAAGCAAACCCAAACTAAGAAAGAGATGTTTTGTACATCTCACATTTTCAAGAATGAGCTTATAATGTGTTCCAGCAAAAACTTTTTGAATGGATTTTAATCTTTGAAAATGGCAATAGCCCTCACATAAATTGTGCTCCCTTGTGTTTGGGTTTGTCATTGTTCAGTTTTAGATTATTGTTTAATCATAGGAAGACAAAGCTTGCTAATTTGTACCGCACATGTTATCCCAGGATTGAATAACCCTGCTTCTGCGGGATTATAGAGAACTACCCGGTTTTCACAGATATGACAGAATAATCTCATGGTAAAACTTCAAAGAGATAACTGTTGAGCTGAACATTTATAACAGTTACTTTCAAAAGTTGTTTATGTGCTAACATCTTGTTGAGTTTGTGTACTTGACATCATGAACGCAGTGAGATGCTAGAGCATCTAGGCGATGAATATATAGAGACCTTCTTCAGCAAATGTGAATATCTTCTAGCAGAAAATGGTCTTCTTGTTTTGCAGGTATGTTCTCTACCACTTCCCTCAGTATTTTGTATATTACGCTTGATTTCCAACTAGAGGCACATTACATTATCATTGCAACTAGCCCTTTTCTTCCATTATCCAACATGTCAATAATCATTGCTCTTGTCATGATGTAATATCGAAATCTGTCCTCCTGTCTGTTTGTTTCTTCATTTGCTCTATTCATCTTTAATTGTTCTCGAATCTTAATCTCAGTTAATCTTCTGTCAATTGGCAAACAGTTTATCTCAATAGCCGATGAAAGATATGATGAGTACAGAAGAAGCTCCGACTTCATCAAAGAATATATATTCCCAGGGGGGTGCCTGCCTTCAATGAGCAGAATTACCTCAGCCATGGCAGCTGCATCTAGACTCTGGTAGGAAGTTCGCCTACTTATTTCCTATTTCTACATATATAATATATTCCCATCAATGGTAACAGAGATTTTGTACTGCATTGACATAAACCCTATATTCTACTTTCAATTCAGCTCCAGCCAAGTAACGAATTCACAAGTAAGCTTCTTGCAGGAAAAGTTCATTACTGATCTACAACTTACTGTTTTAATGATTCAGTGTGGAGCATGTGGAGAATATAGGCATGCATTACTCTCAGACCCTGCTAGAGTGGAGGAAGAACTTCCATTCAAACCGAAGGCAGAATTCTTGTCACCTATGTTAGGATATTCCGACACATAGGATATAGTTAAGTTCAACTTGGTCTAGTATAGAGTTAGGTTAGAGTTAGGTAAAGTGTGTTTCTTTACCGTTGTACATTTTGTAACTTACAATCCGACGGTCACGATATGTAGTGATCCGACGGTTCACTCTCACCTCGGTATTACCGACACTTGATCCGTGGCTTGACACCCGATTGGTCCATGAGTTCTATTTAAAGCGCATGGAGGGTCATTGTTCGGGTAATCCGTGCATGAGAGAAGCTTATGTAAATTTTCATTCTTTGATTAATAAATTGTCTGTACCCACGTTGGGACAGGCCGTGGACTGTTTCCCTCCTTGCACTCTGAGGGTTTTAACCACGTCAAAAATACTGGTGTATTGATTTGAGATCTGGTTGTGAGCGGTGTCCTTTTGGTATTCTTCTGTGGAACTTACCCTGTCAATTCCTACATGGTATCAGAGCTATTTGAGGGCCGCGTCCGTTGGTGATCCAAATCTGAAGCCGGTAGAACTGCATGCGGCTGTCGTTTCCTAGATCTGCTGTTTCTGACTGCTTTCGGGCCGAGAGGACTGCTCTGTTGCATTCGGAGCATCTGTTTCAGTGAGGAACCCCTTTCGTTTCACGCGAAAAGGTTTCCGGTAGCCCTAGCTGCGTCATTTTTCAGATCGGGAGGTATACAGTGTTTTTTTTGCAGTTTACTGTCATTTTCTCTCTGCTTATTTCGGTTTCGGTTTATTTAACCTTTTTTTTTCCCGGATCTATACCTTTCATTTCTGCGTATGCTCTTTGCCCTGCGACTCTGTGCGATCTGGGCAAATCAGAAACAGAAAGAAAGGATTTTTCTCATGCGTATGCTCTTTTCCCTGCACCTTAGTGTGATCTCGGAAAATCAGAAACATTGAGGAAAATATTTAGTTTTTCGGCTAAAAGCTAACTTTGAGATTTTTTTTTAAATTTCTAGTTTTTTTGGCTAAAGCTAACTTCGAGCCGTAAGGTTCGTTTTTCTTTGGATATTCGTGTTGGGTTTTGTGTTTTGTGTTTTGTAGGGGAAAAGAGTCTTCCCAAGGCAAGCACGCAAATCGAGGCCCCCCCCCCCCCCCCCCCCCCCCCTCTCTCTCTCTCTCTCTCTCTCTCTCTCTCTCTCTCAAATATTTTGTATAGATCAATTGGTTCAAAGACCTTTTAAGAGAGTAGAGGTCTTGGGTTCAAGTCTCCATTTTGTGGGGGCGGATTTTTTCATTCCCGCACATTCGCGCACTTTGCCGGCAACGTCAACAAATTTTTTTCAAAAAGCCATAACTTCTTCATCCGGAAGCCTTTTTCAGAGCCGTTTTTTTTAAAACCGCCTATTTTTTCGAGATCTATCCATTGGACCACTTACTTTCAGCATCTTCAGCTTTAGTTGTTTTTCAAAAATGGAAAGTCCATGCCAAGTCATTCTTGACAGCACTAACTACTTCCAATGGGTAGCCTACATGGGAGATTTACTTAGAAGTAAAGGTCTCTTCAGAATAGCCACAGACCAAGAGAAGAAACCCAAAGATGAAGACAAGGCCGAAAAATGGGAAAATCGACAAGATCAAGCACGAGGCTTGATAGGAATGTCTGTTTCTCCTGATCTTAGATTCCACATTGCAGAAATTGAAACTCCTCATGAAGCATTAGAAAAACTTGCTAAAGTTTTTGGGATTAAAAATGAAATTAGATCCCATCAACTTGAAAATGAGCTGCTTACTTTGGATCCTAATAATTTTTCTTGCATTGAAGATTTCTTGTCAAAATTCAAGAACCTTAGATATCTCTTGGAAGGTGTTAAAGTTAAGAAAGATGATGGTAACCTTATTTATTCCATCCTCACTAAGTTAGGACCAGCCTACTCTGTGTTTGTTTCCACTTTCCATTCTACCAGGGAAGCTTTCATTTGTCAAGGCAAAGACTACAAGCCCCCTTCCTTTGACTCCTTTTGTGATTCCTTAATAAGAGAACAAGAAAAACTCTTACACCTTGGTCTTCTTAATCTTGGAAACTCTTCCACAAAAGCGTTAGCCGCCCAGCAGTATCCAAATTCAAAGAATCCTAAGAAGTCTTATCCTCAAAGGAATGGTCCTAAACCAACTCAGCCTCAAGATGAAAGATCATTTCAGCAATATGATAAGCCCAATAAAAACAAATGGAAGAAGACTGATAGACATTGTAACTTTTGTAATCGAGATGGCCACTTAGAATCTAAATGCTTTAAGAAGATGGAAGCCTTGGAAGCCGCAATGAAGAAACATAACATCCATCTGGAGCCTACTTCAACTTCAACTTCCGGAACGGCATTTTCTGCATGTCATCGTCAATCATCTCAGTCTGGTTATGCATTAAATGTATCTTCTTCTTCTTCTCATTCTCATGAGTGGCTCATTGATTCTGGAGCCTCTTGTCACATGGCCAAAAACGAAGCCATGTTTTCTTCTTTAAATGATTGTAACACCAAAAATATATATGTTGGTGATGATAGATCTCTTAATGTTGTAGGGACTGGAACTGTTCATCTAGACAATGGTCAGTTCAATGATGTATTATGTGTTCCAAACTTATCCTGCAACCTTCTATCTGTCTATCAGATAACTCATTCAGGTGAAGGTAAAATCGTTGAATTTTCACCTCATGATGTTGTAATCAAGGATCTAAAAGATCCTAAACAGATTCTAGCTACTGGTCTTGCTGATGATTCCAAAAGGTTGTATAAGTTTCACAACTTTGGGTCATCCCATCTTCCCTCAGTATTTGTTGCTCATAATGATGAAGTGAGCAAACTTTGGCATGAGCGGTATGGTCACTTAAACTATCGCTCCCTTCAGCATCTATGTAAAGAAAACATGGTGACAGGTCTTCCTATGGTATCTTGCAAAGATGGTGTTTGTTCCGGATGTGTACTCGGAAAACATCATCGGGACAGTTTTGACAAACGTGCCTCTTGGCACGCCTCAGCCCCTTTACAGCTTGTGCACAGTGATTTATGTGGTCCTCTTCCTGTTGCTTCTTTCTCTGGCTGCAAGTACTTCTTAACTTTCATTGATGATTTCTCTAGACGCACTTGGGTATACTTCTTAAAACTCAAGAGTGAAGTATTTACCACCTTTTTGGCCTTCAAAGCATTCGTTGAAAAACAATCTGGACATCAAATTCTTAAGCTAAGAACTGATAATGGTGGAGAATATGTTAAAAATGCATTCATCACCTTTTGCACCGAAAATGGAATTCAAATGCAACATACTGTTCCATACACTCCACAACAAAATGGTGTAGCTGAAAGGAAAAATCGCACTTTAAAGGAAATGGCTAATTGTATGCTGCAATCTAAAGGACTCAGTCTTAGTTTTTGGGCCGAAGCAATTAATTGTGCAAATTATATAATCAATCGCACTCCTACTAAGGTTCTAGAGAATATCACTCCAGAAGAAGCTTGGAGTTCCATTAAACCAGATGTAAGTCACTTTCGTGTGTTTGGAAGTGAAGCATGGGCCCATATTCCAGATGAAAAGCATAAAGCCTTAGAACCTAAGAGTGAGAAATGTACTTTTGTTGGATATTCTGAAAATGTAAAAGGCTATAGACTTATTCCATTTAAGTCCAAAAATGTTATCATTAGAAGAGATGTAAAATTTGATGAAAATAAATCGGCCTGCGAGCCTAGTCCGGCGGATGTGCCACCTCTTCCCATCTCTTCTATCTTTGAGAACATTTCTTCTTCTGATGATGAAAGCGAGGATGATAATCCTTCCCCACCTTCTCAGGATCCTCAACTTCCAAGATGGGTCCGTGCTACTCGGGATGCAGCAGGTGATCTTGCCGGTGATCCTACAGATCAGCGACGTACACGTTCTCAGTTTGAAAGAGCCTCTTCTTTACTGGCTCAAGCTCCAGTGAATCATGATCCTGACACTTTTGCAGAAGCTTCAGGCCATCCACAGTGGGAAACAGCTATGAATGAAGAATATCATTCATTGATGACAAATGATACATGGGATCTTGTTCCTCTACCAAAGGGACGCAAACTTGTTAGATGCAAATGGGTTTACAGAACCAAGTATGGACCAGATGGGAAAGTTGACAAACATAAAGCTCGTCTAGTTGCTAAGGGCTTTTCACAGGTTGAAGGCATTGACTACACTGAAACCTTCTCTCCAGTTGCCAAAATGAACTCTATCCGCCTTGTTCTTTCCCTTGCTGCCTCTTTAAAATGGGAAGTACATCAAATGGATGTTAAATCTGCCTTCTTGCATGGGGACTTGCAGGAAGAAATCTATATGGAACAACCCATTGGCTTCATACAAACAGACTCCAGCCTAGTTTGTCGCCTTAAGAAATCCCTTTATGGCCTCAAGCAAGCTCCTCGAGCTTGGTATGCCAAAATGGATAGCTTTCTTTTAGAATCTGGCTTTTCTAGGTGTCATTCTGACAATACTGTCTACACCAAGAAAGTGGGCAACTCTCTCATCATCCTTGTTCTTTATGTTGATGATCTTATTCTTACTGGTAGTGATCCCAACCTTATAAACCATGTGAAGTCCACCCTTAAAAAGAAATTTGAAATGACAGACTTAGGACACTTACACTATTTTCTCGGTCTTCAAGTCTTGCAATCCCAAGAGGGTATTTTCCTTTCCCAGTCCAAGTATGCTTGTGATATTCTTCGTCATTTTCACATGGAAGACTGTAAGCCAGCCCCTTCTCCCTTTCAGTCTGGAGTCAAACTTTTAGTCTCTTGTACTTCTCCTGAAGTTGATGCTACCTTATACCGTCAACTTGTCGGAAAACTCTTGTATTTAACCCATACTCGTCCTGATCTTTCCTTTGTTGTTGGCCTTGTTGCTCGTTTTATGCAAAACCCCCGTGAAAGTCATTGGAAAGCAGCTAAAAGAATACTTCGTTATGTTCGAGGTACAATACAGTTTGGGATTCATTACAGTGCCAAAGCAGCTCCTCTGTTAGTTGGTTTCACTGATTCTGATTGGGCTGGTGACCTTGATGATCGGAAGTCTACTGCCGGTTATGTCTTCACTCTTGGTTCAGGACCTATTACATGGGCTTGTAAGAAACAGGCTGCCATTTCTCTTTCGTCAGCAGAAGCAGAGTATCGTGGTGCCGTGGAAGCTAGTAAGGAAGCCTTGTGGCTTCGTCAGATCCTATCAGAGTTTGGCTTTGAGCAGCAGCATCCAACCACACTTTGGTGTGATAATCAAAGTGCCATTCAGCTATGCAAAGATCCAGTCCAGCATTAGCGCAGCAAACACATTGAACTACACATGCACTTCATCAGAAAGCTCATTCTTGACCATGTTCTTGAAGTGCAATATTGTCCAACGGATGATCAGGTTGCAGACATCTTCACAAAGGCTCTCACAGAGGCGAAGTTCACTAAACTTCGATATATGCTTGGAGTTCAGGAAGTTGTCACTAAGGGGGGATAGGCTCTAGTGCCTCCTTCCTTCTCCTATTGTGTCATATTTGTAAATCCTTCAATCCTATCCCAAGTTGTTCTTAAGGGGGGATGTTAGGATATTCCGACACATAGGATATAGTTAAGTTCAACTTGGTCTAGTATAGAGTTAGGTTAGAGTTAGGTAAAGTGTGTTTCTTTACCGTTGTACATTTTGTAACTTACAATCCGACGGTCACGATATGTAGTGATCCGACGGTTCACTCTCACCTCGGTATTACCGACACTTGATCCGTGGCTTGACACCCGATTGGTCCATGAGTTCTATTTAAAGCGCATGGAGGGTCATTGTTCGGGTAATCCGTGCATGAGAGAAGCTTATGTAAATTTTCATTCTTTGATTAATAAATTGTCTGTACCCACGTTGGGACAGGCCGTGGACTGTTTCCCTCCTTGCACTCTGAGGGTTTTAACCACGTCAAAAATACTGGTGTATTGATTTGAGATCTGGTTGTGAGCGGTGTCCTTTTGGTATTCTTCTGTGGAACTTACCCTGTCAATTCCTACAACCTACTCAGCAAAACATAAATAAGAATGCAAATTAATGAACGAGCAATTTATTTGGCGTTCGCCATTTTATTTCAAACTAAGTTACATGTACTATTTGCTTCATCATGTGTGCAAGGATATATTAAAAATGGGCTTCAACGAGAAGTTTATAAGAACATGGGATTACTATTTTGTGTACTCTGCAGCAGGATTTAAAACTCTTACCTTAGCAGATTATCAGGTATGCCTTTCTTGCAAAACCAGCACACTGTTGTTTGTCGTCTGCAGAAGCATAATTGCAACAATGCCATAATGTAAAACTTCCCAAACCAAACAAACATAAATAAATTTGTACTGTTGCAACTGTTATTTGAATACCTGTAAATTCTGAAATTTGTGCAAAAACTTGGGGGTGTTGGTAGCAGATGGTGTTCTCTCGACCTGGCAATGTTGCAGCTTTCAACGATCCATACTCCCCTATTGCATCAGTTCACAAATTGATGTGAATGGATTTGACATTATTTCATTTCAAGAACAAGAATATAACATATGAATCTCGTCAACTATTTACTTTGTCACTGGTTGTGATTTGACGTAAAATCACACCAATTAAACAAAAAATGGTAATATTTAATCTCGACAGTTAAATGACAATTGGTAATATTTGATGGCGACAATTGGAAAATCACATAATTATATGTGGAAACTAGCTCATGTTTCATGTTTCCTGACCATCACATAATTATATGTGGAAACTAGCTCATGTTTCATGTTTCCTTGGGTATTGGTACCATGAGTTGGTGAACGGCAGATCCTATTTCCACCTCCATAGCAAAGTTAATGCTATGGAGGTACCCCCTCTGACAGCCGCAGACAGCGTGGTTGACGTCATTCATCCTCGACCATGCATCATGGCCCGCATCCCTCTCCGGCATGGCATGCATCCCTCTCCGGCTGCCCAATCTGCCCTCGTGCTTCCCCACTAAACTGAATTGAAATGACTACTACGGTGTCTGACAGATCGGTGACTGTAGTGTACTTCACATCCACGCCTGCATATTAGTCGCGCTTCCTGTCATTTGAATTTTAAATTTGTTGTCCCGCCCTGTTCTGAAATCAGTTGTCCCGCCTACATATTAGTCGCGCTTCCTGTCATTTGAATTTTAAATTTGCTGTCCTGCCCTGTTCTGAAATCAGTTGTCCCGCCTGCATATTAGTCGCGCTTCCTGTCATTTGAATTTTAAATTTGCTGTCCCGCCCTGTTCTGAAATCAGTTGTCCCGCCTTTTTATCATATAATTGTTTTGATGCATGCTCTTTCATCTAAACGTCCCCTGATACCGCGGATGCGCTGAACAATATCATGGGCAGCATCTTTGGATGCAGGTTCGAATCAATATGCTCGTTGTGCCCGCCTGGTGCCGTTTGTGAGAGCTTTCATTAGCAATATCATCGAAGAGCACCGTCATGTAGAGCAGGCTAGGGAAACCAATGATCAATCTGATTTTGTTGATGTTCTACCGTCGTTACATGGAGAAGATAAGGTGGATGAGGATGATATGATCGTTGTTCTCTGGATCAGTATTCTCACACTCTCATCTCACTGGCTTGCTCAGAACTCTACTCATTCTTGAACCATCTGCCCGCCAGTAGCAGAAGCCCTCTTTTCTATATGTTTTGTTCATTCTCCTTCTCCTTTTCTGATGATGGAAAGAGAAGGGACGAATTAGATAATGGGGATGGGGTGGTCTTCACCTCTGATCTATGTTTGTTATTATTATTGATGGACCATATAAAAGCTGCTGGTAATACATATTTTATGTGTATGGATGGGGGTCACAATTCTTTCCAATGAATATCTACAGCAACAACCTGAAAGTTCTTATCAAGTGCATGAATATAGGAGAGGGACTTGTCCACAAGTTCCAGCGTCCCCCTCAATTACAGGACATTATGGTGATTAACTTATTTATATAGATGGGATGGAGTTGTGGTTTGAGTGGTTTGGAGAAGGCAAGTTGGTTCATTGGAATTTAGAAGGCGGTCAAATTGAATAAAGGAGTAAGTGAGAGCCGCTGATGAAATAAAACAAACAACCAATCCTTTCTCTCACCTTAAACATCTCCGAACACGGATGAGTGTCATAAAGAAAATTCTCGGACTTACTCAAAAGACTGAAGATACTGAATTAAAACACTGAAGCTGGTCATTGAGTACAACATTTTTTGTTTTTTATTATTGTGGGTGTTTTTTAGTCTATTTTTCATATGAAGTCGTGACCGAGACTGCTTTTATTCATTCAAATACGCCTTCAACAATCTTCCAATGACCAGGGAGGGGAGTATTATAATGAGTAGGCAATCTCTTATAAATCATTGATTCCAACATTATAATTACCATGGTTGTTTCAAAGTCCATATTTATTTAGATATGAGTCTTTCGTTTGGAAATAGGTGTCCAGCGTACTAATTTTTAAGATAAGCTTACATGTGTCTTCGGGATTGAAGATGGCCTAGTTAATACCTCATCGGTTGAAACATATTATGATTTCTTTTAAATGGAAAGGTTAAACTATAAATATTATATGTAATAAATAATCATTTATTTTTGGAATTTCAAATGATGTAGTTATTTTAAGAAAAAAATATATATATTAAAATTTATGTAATTTATAGTTACTTATTACAATAAATAGGTAGTGGAGTTGTGATGGCCACATTATCAACTCAAGTTCACGGATGATAGAGAGTCATTATAACATGGGATGACCAACCATCAAACCAGACTTTGTGTCGAACTCATCTTAAATGTTGATTAGAGAAATATTATGGAATCATAAGGATTGAGATTAAATCTCATCTATTTAATTTTAAAATATTTGATGAATCGCTAATTTAGATAAGTATGACTATACCATATAATAATATGTCCTTAATAATGT
The DNA here is from genome assembly GCA_031772625.1 of Pinus tabuliformis. NCBI lineage: Eukaryota > Viridiplantae > Streptophyta > Pinopsida > Pinales > Pinaceae > Pinus > Pinus tabuliformis. Next base: position 442,212,550 of record CM062804.1, on the reverse strand, counting down.
ATGGGGTGTTTTGTAAATGGATAATTATGAAATAAAAATGCCATATAAAGCAATATTGGATTGTCATACTTAATTCAATATTATTATGAATTTAAAATATTTGTTGGTGTTTCAATTTATATTGATATGTAGGGTTTTTGTTTTGTGAATTAATAATTATAAAATGAAACAATATATATTTTTAAAGCATTTTTTACCTTATGTATATAGCTAGTTAAGGGATACATCTTTGGATGCAAGTGAGAATGACCTTTCTTCTCTTCAACAATTGGTTTCGATGGGTACATTTTTGGATTTTTTAGACAACAACCTTCCTCAATCTAATTAATTTTCATGTTCTTATGCACTTTTCTTAGCAGAGCTTAAAAATGGATACGGTCAAATATGAAAAGAACATTAATTTTTGACTAAATTTATGAAACATATATATAAAAAAATTATATATATATATATGGAAGCTTCGAGTTGATGTGAATAACCTCATTTGATTAGGGTTCTGAAACTGGTTTTGATTAGGTTGGATTTGCAATGAATACGGTTTCAGCAAACTCTGTTGTAGCTTTGATGGCTCCCCCGCGAGGGGCCGGTGAGGGCCCCTCATTTAAATCTGTGGTAATTATTTGTTCTTCATAGTTAAATCCAAAATACCTGACTCCAAAACACTTAGCACCACAGTCTAGACCTTCTGCAAATGCAGGGTTAAGCCAACGACTTGCGAACAATTCGCAGCCAGAGCAAACGATTAAGACGGCGTCAAACTCATGCTATTTTCATCCTCAAAAGAAAGACATGCCCACTCTGGAAATTCCCATAGCTAAACTGGGATAATATATAGAACGAATGAAAGAACATGCATTAATCTGGAAGTTCATTGGCCCCTGGCCCACTAAGAATACTTTGCTCAAATAGCTTCAAAAGAACTAGGTCATCAAGGTGGATGTTGAGCTTAAGTTATGCACAAGAGGCTTTTTCCCAACAATATTTAATAACATGGAGGATAGAGACAAAATTATGTAGGGAGGTCCCTATTTTATGAACACAACGAGACACTTTTCGAAACCCTAGTACCTCCCTTTGATCCCAAAAAGGGAGACTTCTGTTCTCACCCGGTATGGATCAGGTTATATTATCTTCCATATGAGTACTGGGATCCGAATATTTTGGCTCACATCAACAATAAAATCGGAAAATTCATCATGATATCCGATATTATAAAGGTTAGGCGCTATACCTCCTATGCAAGATTATGCGTTTATATGGACCTCACAAAACCCCTCCTTGCTTGCATTCATTTCAGCTATGAGGACGTTATCTAGAGCGACTTTGAGAAAATCCCATTCCCCACCACTGCCATGACTATGGTCACTTTTTTAAGGATTGCCCCAAAAATCCCTCCCCAACAAAAGGGGATAAAATCAACACAACCTCCCACTCAGGTGGAGATGGATTCAAAACAGTCTCAAGTCACAAGAGAACAACCAAGAAAGAAGGTGAATCATCAAATCCCTTAGGCACATAGAGTGGCAACAAATTTTCCCTCCTCCAATTCAATCCAGGTTCAAATCAAACCTCGAACCAACCCCAAGAGGAGACAACAAATCTTGTAGCATTCCTAAAGCATCACTTGCTTCGACAAGTCCTCCCCATAACAACGATGTTTCGTCAGAAGAAATACCTTCTCCCATGTAGGAAGAAGACCTTCAAGATCCATAGCTCAAGGAAGTGGACCTGCAACAAATAACTGAATAATGGCAGCGTAAAGATCCATCATCCATTCCTGAAGACCATATCCAATTAGTGGCAAAAGCTTATTTCAGACATCAATATGTGCTCCTACAAAAAGCCAATTCCTTAGGTAACATTCCTTCCCCTATTCATCTTTCTCTTTGCAAGGAATAAAGAACAACACTCCTCAAGAATTCCCCTCAGCCCTCAAAGAGCCTAAGAAGAAGGGAAGGAAAACCAACAACTAACTCTTGCAAGATCTAGGACAATTTCTTGTTAATTCAGGGCAAGTAGCCCCAATGAAAACCCCTTTCCCTCCCCTACCCTTGTCTTAATGATCAAGATCATCTCATGGAATGTGCGAGGAATGAATGAAAAATCTAAATGTCGAATCCTAAAAAACCATATAACCATGCATTAACCTGACATTCTTCTCTTATAGAAGACCAAATTTTCTCACCCAACACTCACTCAAATAATATCCTACCTATGGAAATATTGCAAATTCCTTTCTCAATGTGCTTCCAGGTCCTTTGGAGGCCTGTCCATTTTTTGGAACCCATCCACAGTCCACATCAGAGTCTCCTTTTCCCTCTCGAGAATTCTCACTGTTGCTTTTCAACCTATCGACTCCTCTCATTTGAGATTTCTTTCCAATGTCTATGGGCCTACTCTTGCCCAAGACAAAATACTATTCATCTACAATCTCATTGTTTTCCATCGTATCGTTTCTCCCGCACCGTGGATCATGGCTGGAGACTTCAACATAATTCGATCCCTTAATGAAAAAAAGGGGGTGGGGAATCAGGAAGCTTGACAATGTCTCAGACTCCTTCAATGCTTTTATTGACAACTGCAACAAGATAGACATTGAAAATACAAATGGTACATTCACCTGGAACAATAGGAGGGGAGGAATTCATCAAGTTGCTTGAAGATTATATAGATTCTTAACCTCTAAAGCTCTATTTTGTCAAGATTTCCACTCAATACGTCGATCATCCCAAGTTTTAGCTCTGATCACTGGCCTATTTCTATGTATACAAACTGGTCGTCATCCCTAAAAAATAAGTCATTTCGCTTTGAGGCCTTCTGGCCCAAACATCAAGACTTCCTCTCCAAAATGGTAGATTGGTGGTCTGTCTCTACATTCATCATAGGGAAAGACATGTTCTAGTTCTAGAAAAGATTAAAATTTGTGAAACAAAAGATCAATGAATGAAAAAGAATAGACTTTGGTAACATCCTTTGAGACAAACTATCTCTGGAGACCAAAATCAAAGAGTTCCAGTAGCACGTCATCTCATCAGGAAGCACTCTCGAGCTACGAGAAGTAGAGAGTACCCTTTGAAATAAACTTTAGGAATTCTTAACCCAAGAGGAAATCTTATACAGGCAAAAATCGAGGATCAAATGGCTAAGAAATGGCGAGAAAATTCTTCCATGTTTCCATGGTAAACTACATGCACCAAAAACAAATCCATAGGCTGCGAGATCACAACAACGAGTTCGTGGAGGACCAAAATGATATGTCCAATCTATTATCCAATCATTTTAAGGATCTCTTAATATAGCCAAATGGACACATATTGTCCTCTATATGAAAGATCACTCAACATATCCCCAAGCTCATATCATATGAAAAAAATGCAACACCTCTAAGGCCCATCTCCACGCAAGAAGTCGAAGCAATTGTTATGAGAAAGCCAAGGAAAGAGGCTCCCAGATTGGACAGATTCGCAGTTGATTTCTTCCAATTTTGTTGGCCTCTCCTTGTTCATGACATATGGTGGTTTGTTGAAGACTCCAAAACCTCAACCTCCCTTATTTTGGCATTTGACTCCACTTTCATTACACTCATGCCCAGATATGGTAAGGACTCCTCCCTATCAAACTTCATACTTATTTCTCTTTGCAACGTCATCTACAAAATTATCTCCAAAACCATTGCCAACCGTCTCAAGCCCTTCCTCCCTCGCATCATCTCTTCGGAGAAAACAAGTTATGTGGAAAGGAGGAAAATTTTGGATATCATTACTATTATACAAGAACATTTACACTCTCTTCGAGCAGACAAACATCTAGGTATGATCCTCAAACTGGACATGTCAAAGGCTTTTAGAAAATTAAGTTTGAAATACATATATCATGTTCTTAGAGCCTTTGGTTTTCATGAAATTTGGATCGCTTGGATTATGTCACTCATCTCCAAGGCTTTCTTCTCAATTCTAGTCAACAACTCTCCCTCCCCCACCTTTTCCTACTCGCGAGGGATAAGGCAAGGAGATACACACTCTCCATATACATTTATCCTTGTTGCTAAAGGCTTAATCCATGCCATCAAGCACACTCTCTCATGCGATAGGATCAAAGGCCTTCCCCTAGGCTCTCAAGATCAAAATAATTCCCACCAACAATTTGTTGACAACACACTCTTAATGGGTCGCCCCACTATCGTTGAAGCCAAAGAATTTAGGGAGATCCTTGATACTTTCACAGCTGCATCAGGCACTGATATTAAAATGGGGAAATCTAAAATTTTCTTCTTCAATACTCCCCATGCAATCCAAATGCATATCTCCAAATCCTTGCACTTTCATAATATCTCCCTTCCAACCAAATATCTCAGCACACCTGTTACCCTAAACCCTCATTCTATCTAGGAAAAACTCTTTTTGAAATTAGAAGTCAATTTCTCCTCCGGGACCTTCAGAGCCATGAACATTTCCAATTGTTTTATCCTTCTCAAGTCAGTGTTGCAATCTATGTCCTCCTATTTGATGTCTATATTAGCTACTCCCAAATCCATTCTAGGAAAAATAAGAAATATTTAGTGCTCATTCCTATGGGGAGGAGCCTCTCTCGAAAGAAAATGGGCCCTGGTCTCTTGGGAGAAACTTGGTTTGCCTAAAGCAAAGGGAGATCTCGATTTAAGAGATCTGGAAATTCTAAGCAAGGTCTTTAGTGAAAAAATATGGTGGCACTCACTAAATCTAACTTCCTTATGGAGTAAAATGTGGACAAACAACTATTCTCATGGTGTCACAGACTCATAGTGATTCTGAATGGTAGCTTTCCCTCATGGCTCCCACATATAGAACGCTTATAGTCACAACAAAGCTATAATTCAAGAGCACTTCTTCTGGGAAGTAAGAGATGGGGGATAAACTTGTTAGAAAATTATATATTACAAAGAAATGGAACATATAAAATATATTGCATAAATATAAAAATAGAAAACACATAAAACAAGAGAGACACAGATATACGTGGTTCACCCAATTTGGGTTGCGTCCACGAAGAAACAACCAGTCCTTCCTTTTATATTATCCAGGGAACTGAAGAGATACAACCTACAGTAGGTCTGATGTAATTCCCTCTTCTCTCTCGCTCAATCTCCTCTCTCTTTCTCACTCAAAATACAGATCTGCATAGACATAATACAATTCCCTCATATATAGCGAGGGGTTTTCTTCTAGGGAAAAAAACCCTAAATTAAACATAACTTCCACCATGAGATCTCCGCCTAATGAATGACCCAGATTGACTACAAAATTACAACATTTTACAAGGCAATTTTACATTTATTTTTAGCTTTGGGGGTGTCGCCCCCCTGGATCCCCCTTGCAGCGCAAATATTATGGGCGGAATTCTTGCCACATTATGAACTCAGGTCCAATGTGGTGATACCTCTGAATAAAGAAGATAATCAGGCTCCACACCCAACACAACTCTATTCTAAAATGATTCCTAGAATCAATGGTTGTGCCTCTCTGTGAAAATTCTTACTCTAAAGGAACCCCTACTACAACAAATCTGAGTCTACTTCACCTACTTGATTTTTAAATTACATTCATCAAGTTATTCTTCTGAATACTTGAGAAAATTACTTCTAAAACCTACACTAATTTTATATTTGATCTCACGAAACAGAAAACAAAGCCAAGAACAAGATACATAGGATACACTTATTTTTGGACACAATAGTCCCTCGAAAAACCTAATGTGGGAAAACCGATGCAGTAGTTCTAAGGGTTTATTATTATGTAGGAGAAATATCTGAACACAAATATAGGATGCTCATCTAGCAATCCTTTACAAAGAAAATAGTAGCAAAAAATTTGAGCAAGTTTTACTTCACTTCACCGAGCAGAATTCTGACTGATTTGGCACAAAACTGGCTAACTCTAGCTTTTTCTATGTTCACTCTACATCATCTCTGCATCACCTTCTCTGCCCTCTGTGTTATCTCTCCTGAAAGTTTCGATAGTTATGGCAATTCCCTGTAGTTTCGATTGTTCCGACAGTTCTGGATTCTGCGTGACAAGTAGCTTTTCTGTGTCATCTCTCCCGGCTACTGTGCTGCCTATGCATCAACTTTCCTGGATGTTCTGGAAGTTCCTGACAGTTCCGGTAGTTTTAGTTGTTCCGACAGCTTTGGATTCTATGTGACAGATAACTGTTCTGCGTCAGCTCTCCTAACTTTTACGCTACCTCTCTGCAATCTCTCTCCACCTCTCTATCAGTATTCTCGAGAATGTACTTCTACCAGATTCTCACTGCCCCTCTACTGCAAGATCTCCCTAATCGATTTTCGTCTTGAGAACTTCCCACCTCAGAAAATCAATTTCCTCAATCTCTTTGTGTGTGTTTCCAAATGATCCCCAAGCCTCCCTTTTATACTTTTCCTGTTGGGTCTTCAACGACTGAGATTGAGTCTCTAATCAATGGCTAAGATTAAAACATGACTTGATCCACCTTCTAGATCATTCCCACCCATATTTTGATTAATACCCTTTAATATTTTAATTTCCCTATGTTTAGACGTAAGAACTCCATTAAAAATATTAATTATTTTAATAAAATACAATCCGGGTGGAATCTCACCAAACAGTTTCTGGGTTCTTTAGAAATCATGTGCCTTAGCCTCTCCACCAATTTTCAAGGCTAGAAAACTTTCGATGCTACCAAAAAATAACACTCTCTCTTAGCGAGGAAAATGCTCTAGCAATAATGTCCACCTACATGCTGCTTTGTTTCTGAAGCACCTCTTTTTCTACACTGCTATTGCCACCAACACTATGTTGTTGCTCCTACTATACTGCTACCCATGACACTACCACTACTACATTTGCACTACAACTCCCTCTCAAACGTTGCATCTGCTATGATGCTAGCACTTCCACTGCTAACATTGCATCCATACTGCAACTCAGTTGCTGAGAGAAGCAACTGAAAAAACATCCAAAAATAACTGAACTTAACTATGTTCAACATAATACCATGAATTTTGGAATATGACTACTCTAGTCTCTGACCCTTTGAATCTTCTACGCTGATGCTAACTTCTGCTTTGTGTCATCTTCATTGTTGCCAACCGTGATCTCTGCTGATTGGTATCTGATCTTTGTTGATACATATTGGATTGATACAAAATGGTCTGCTCCTACTCCTCGATACAATAATTTTTGGCAACATATCCATTATTGAATCATCATTTGTATAAGAATTTTCATCATCATTAGGAGGAATATTATCCTCACTATGATCATCTGTGCTTTTGAAATGCTGACTTGGAGGATATTATTCATCTTTCCCTTCGTCAATGCTACCCTCATAGTCTTCACTCATATTTATGATTTAATGAAATATAGATAGACAGGGTTTTGAGGAATGGCTTTCCCCAGGAAAACTTATTGTGTTATGTGCCATTGATTTATCTTCTTCTTGTTCATATTGTTTTCATCAATCTATTAGCTTTCGCTGATTGAAAGTAGAAGTAGATTCTTGTCCTGTGCTTTAGTAAATTGCACGAGCCTGTGAATCTACAGGAAATGCTACAACGTGATAACCCATAAAATTGTTGAACAAGGGCATCTTTTCATACCTCTATATCTCATAAATTATTTTGAGAGCAACGTTGAAGAATCGAGTTTGGGCGTTCCTTCATGAAGTGTTGTTGAGGATTCATTTCCTTTGAGGAATGAGAATCATTACAAATCAAATCAAAATGTTGAAAGAATCATTTCCAAAAGGGAATCATTTCTTTGAAGGCTACATGATTATGTTACTTTGAAGCTGCATTGGAAAAAGACTTGCCTACGTGGAGTGAGTGTTGATCACGTTGGAGCCTCTTAAAAGAGTTTGTGAAATTTGTGATAAGTTTCATGTGTGAAAGATTGTTGCAAATCGCTACAATCTATGTGGAGATGCATGATAAAAATAATTGCGTGGAGGCAATAAGTCTCATTCTATCTCTTTGATTGGATGGGAGTGGTCAAAGAGTGAGGTCCACTGAAACGGGTCATCATTTCTTAAATTTGTATTAATATTTTTGTCCTCCATGTTAGTACTGTGACAACCTGATTGGGAATTGATGTGTCCGCTCTACAAATGCATTCAATCTTACATATGATTTCTTCATACAGACAAGCCATTTATCTAGTTATTCACATAACACAGATTTCATTATAGGCTTTTATTTGCTCGTTAATCAACATTGGGGAGCGAGCTGAGCATAGAACCATGGAAAGAATTGAGCTAAGAGCATGACAACAAGATCCTACATTTGTTGTGTGGATGAGAGGTTGTGATCTACATTTAAAGCATAGAAGGATCCAAACATATGGATGCATAGAATTTATACAGATTTGGTAGCCAACAGATGATGTGTTGCTTGTAGATCTGTTTGAAGAGCATGCAAATTGTTAGAAAAAGGAGGGCCCATTGGAGATGTTAGAAGACATAGAGGACCAACATACCTTGACCTCACCTTCACTAGCATCCGCAAAAACTCTTTGACAAGGTCCTCACATGGTTATTTTACACAAGGCACTACCATGAGTACATAAAAGTTTCACTTTTACATGCATAAAAGTTTTAAAATTCTAATGGAGAGATAAGGTGTGGAGAAATAAGTTGTGGTTTTTATTTATAGTTTTGGAGTGATTTTTTTTTTTTTTATTGGAGTCTAGTCAAAGTTTTGTAAAATCAAAGTTGAAACATTTTCTTTGAATCACACATTTAAAGTAAGTCAATCGAGAAAGATTCAAAGTCATGTATTTGAGGGTCATTAATGTTAGTAGTAAACTTGAACTAAAGTAAAAGTTCATAATGATGAATTTTTCATTATCATGTTGTAACAACAAGGGTGCATTCTCGGTTGAACTTGGCACCCAATCCTTCATTGAATTATTAAGTCAAAATTGATAGGGGGTTGAGTTCTTTTAAATAAGACATTTGAACTTATCATCTACTCATTGTAAAATCATTAACTTGGGTGCATTTTTGGTGGTATCCGAAACCCTAAGATGACATAAAAATCAAGCGAGCTAGTTGAAAAAATAAAGCTTGAAAATCAAACAAGTGTTAAATACAAGCAAGCGTGAATTCAAGCGGGCGAGTTAAAATGGAGAAAAGTATTCAATTGTTAAATTTTCTAAACAATCTGATACTATCCACTGTTGAAGACACAATGAAAATTAGTAAATCCACTCTTGCTGATATTAAAAATGTATCTACATCAAGCACATGAAATGATTGAATTTCTCGAACTTGAATCATAGCTGCAACGTGATGAGCTGCACAAGAAGAGTCTTAAGACATTGACCAACACAAATTCAAATAATGAAGATGATTCCAAGCCACTCAATGATACAACTTCAAGTGTAGAATTTGTACATAAACAAGTTTAACCTTTTTCCAAGCCAATTATCAAACAGTGGGAAGAAATCTAATGCAACAAAAATCGACATGGTTTAGGATATGACAAAGATGACAACAATTCACATATTCCCAATTATTCAAAACCAATCAAGTCCATGAGTGGAGGATTTCTTGATTAAGAAGCATCAAAAGTCAATGAGAAAGTTGAAGAAAAGCCAAAATGCTAACATTGTCAAAGAACTGATCATATGGAAGATCATTGTTTTGATCTCCATCCTTGTCACCATTGTGGAAAGAAGAATCACTCGTTAGAGAGATGTTGCAAATGAAACCAACCAGCCAGATTGAAGATTAATTATGCATGGATTGATCCTTGGGAGTGGTTATCTACAGTAAAACAATTGTATATGTTTCACCGTGGAATTCAATCTCACATGAAGACAAATATTGCGGCCAATAGTGAAAAGATGGTACTCTCAAGTGTTTGAAAGGGGGAGTACAATAGTGAAACTCTCCTACATCTTAAGGGGGGAGTTCAAAACAAATGTAGATGGCTATGGTCTCTCCTTTTAGTTGAAAAATGGGGGAATTGATGATGAACTTGAAATTGAAATAATGATGATGGTTGTTAGAATGAAAGTTTTGACAACAACACAATTATCCAGGGGGAATTAAAAAATTTTATTGGACAAGAGATCATAATGTTAATTGATATAAAATGTGGGAATTTTTGTTCACTTGGATGGTCATTGGACCTAACAAAGGATAGATAAATCCTTTTGCATTGTAACTTGGCATTAGATTGAGTTGTCAAGAATTTTCAGGGATGTGTTAGACTTGTAGTTGGTTCACTTCTCTTGGTTCGCTCTCTTCATATTGGAGTTTTCGGCATCCATTTTTGGTAGTTTTTCAAGCAGTTTTTCAATGAGGCTTAGCTCAACAGTTTCAACATGAAGACTTAGAGATGGTACCAGGTTCTTACTCTGGAATTATGATTGAGGGGGGGAATGTTAGTGTCATATTCACAATTATATATATATATATATATATATATATATATATATATATATATATATATATATATATATATATATATATATATATATATATATATATGAGAATATGAGTTATATTAAAAAATATTATTTATGATGAATATCCATTATCTGTTTACTTATTAATTTCTTAAAATTTTGCATATTAACATTGTATTCAATATAGATAAAAGTATATATATATATATATATATATAGACATTAAAATATTTTATTATAGAGATATTAAAATTCCTCCATGGGGGAGAACAATGTGGATAGAAATGAACCTAAGGGGCATTAACTCTCCCCACGTGTAACGGCTATGAATGACAAGGGGGTAGATGGAAAGCGCGCCATGGTGAAGAAGGATCCAAAAGGCATTGGTGATATATCAAGCGAGAGGCTAGTAGAGGAGATACTCGAGAACATTTGTGTTATGGGAGTAGAGTGGTGGTTGAATTATTAAGCATATGTCAAGCAGGGTGGACACTGGAACAAGTTAAGCTATAGCTTCAAACCTATAACACAAGAAATGTTAGGCTGGAAGGCTAGAGAGAATGAAGAACTGAGAGAAAGTTACACCATGTGGGACCCTATACCAGTGGATGTGTGAATAGATACAAGCTGGTGGTTGTTACAAAGGTGACTTTGGGTCAAATTTCATGTTCATGGAACAAAGGAGCAACCCCTGTCTGCAATTCCAGTAATTATGTTTCCCTCCCAATATTTACTTAATAATTTGTTTCATAATTCAGAAGTAGGAAAGGTTTCTAGAGAATGGGTGGGGTTGGAGGAGAAAACTGGCATTGTTCAAGGTTAGTTTTGGTGGCACTTGTACCCCATTCCTCCAGAGACTTGGTCATTGGCCATTGGAGAAGTGAGGGTTTGTGGGGCTTCTGATTCTAGCTTCAATGAATTGTTGGGTAAAGGTTGAGAGGGAGTAAATGAAATTTCTATTTGTGGTTATTTTCTATGGGCAACAATGGTGCTCTCTTTGTCTAAGGACTTCAAGCTCAGGAACCTTTTAGGTTGGTGGGCGGAATATGAGTGGCCTTCACTTAGTGATGTTGCTAGGGTGGCTGGTGAAGAAGAAGTTGTTGGGTGGCACAGAGGGAGGAGTGGTTCCTTGGTTGTGTGAGAAGAGGAACATGGGTGTCAAAAAGGGTCTTGAAACCCTCATCTTGGACATTGGAAGTGGCTATTTGAAGGGGTGTTTTTTCATATATTTGGTGTCTCCGACCTCAGATGCGATCTTTTGTGATTAGAAAGTTTGACATGGATATAAGCACCTTTAGGAGCATTTGGATCACATAGCAAGGAGAGTAGAACACACAGAGGCTCATATGCATGAGGCTTTCCACCAACAACATGAAAACGGTCTAGTGGACCAAGCTCTAGGAAATAATGCAAGTTGATCGTGGTAGCGGGTTGTATTAAGATATTGGGTGTTTTTGGGCACGTTGGGTAACCACCATTACAACAAAAAATAAATGCAATGTGATTTTTACCAAAAGATGACTCAAAATCAAAATATTTTTCTTTTTGATCAAATGTATTTTGTCTCTACCACCTCGCCAACAAGTCCCTTAGGAGTAGGAATGAGGCCGATAACAAAATTTTGAAAAACTTCAAGCTATGTAACTTTTTCCAAAATTAATAGACATTTTCCATTAAAAAAAAACATTAAAATATTTTATTAATTTCACTAATTATATGATAAATAAATTTAAAATAAATCATAATAATAATAATAATTTTATTTTAAATTCATTATTAAATTAAATATTAGGTTGATATATATAGAAGTGTTCAAACTATTAAATATTTCAAAAATATGTATATAGGTACATATTATCTATTTTTAATTAATAAGTATTTTTATATGATTATATATTTTAAATAAGTATTTTATCATTTATTTAATTTCAAACTGTAATACTAAGTTACGTTTTGATTTCCTTATCCGAACTCATATCGTTTTTTTTTTTTTATTCTAAATTGCATTCTAATTTCTTATCTATTGAAATAAGTCGTTCAACTTCGAATCAACAAATGAGATGCTTTTGAATAGATTTTTAATTACCCTGAATTTACTTGACATTTTTATTTTTATTTTTTTAGTAAAAAAAAAGCTTGATAATATATTATAGGCAAATTGGTATGATAGTACATACAATCATCCATCTACAGATTGATAGTGAACCACCCAGATCACTTGATAATGAAAATGTGGTGTTCAAATCACCATCCAAAAACCCAAAATGAAAATATTAATACAGTTATAAGGCTTTCACATATATCTCAAGAAGGCTATATCTTCCAATCTTAAAAGGTTATGTTTGAATACCACATTCTCTCAATGTGCTGCCATCAAAAGATTTTAGACATATTGTGCTGCATTGAGAAGATTATAAACATATATAACAAAATATCAAAAAGACGATGAATACATGCAGAGAGGATTTTAACCCGGGTATGAAAAGTCCCCCATATCAAAAGTGTGCTCACAAGTCATCTCCAGATACCATTTGCCAAACAATCCCTATAATCCTTTCTTAGATAATCTGTCTGCTTCCTTGTTGAGGATCCTTCCAATGTGCTGGATTGTGGAGTTGTCTTGACGTTGCCATAGAAATTTGATCCTTTCCATCCATCCTTGAAGCATGGGGTTGTTGATGGATGCCCTCCCCATTACTTGATCAATTATAATCTTTGAGTCTCCATATATGTGCAAAGTGGGGTTCCCAAGGAAACTGTTGAACCATAGGAGTCCCCAAAGTGCCACTGCTTCAACTTTGGAGTTTGTATCACTACCACAGTTCCAGTAAATCCTATATGACAAATTAGCAGTCATGGAAATCCAAAATCCACATGCATAGGTGTTCCCTTGAGCAGCCCCATCAAAAAACCAAATAGGGTATATGAAATGAACATTATTCTTCATTTTAGGGTTATTCTTAGTGCATATTGACTGTGCAGAGAAAAAAGAAAGATTGGAGGAGATTCTTTCAATTAACATAGAGAAATCTTCCCTACAGTTCTGGAATATACTTTTGTTCCTCCAATTCCATATTGCCCAGAAAAGGAAAAGAGGAATGGCGCGCCAGGCAGATTTTTGGGAACTCCACCATTTCAATGAGTCTCTAATGCAAGAGTGCTAAATGTATGGGAAATCAAAAAGGGAAGCAATCTTTTTCCAAACCTGAGTAGTAAATTGGCAGTGCAGAAAGATGTGATCATTATCTTCAGAATCATTTTTGCATAAGAAGCATATGTCGGAGCCATGCCAATTTCTTTTTTGCAGGTTTGCCCATACAAGGTTTCTGTTATGATATACAAGCCATGTGAAAAGTATAATCATTATTGGAGGTTTAGTTTTCCAGAAGGCATAAAGAGTTTAATGTTCCCCTTGTCCGACAACCATATTTGATAAAAGATAATATGTATCCACCACACGTGAGTGAAGCCCCCATGCCAAAGGTAGTGTGGTATTGAAATTTCAACTCTCTTCATCTTTATGTTTTCATCTTTACTTTTTTATGTTTTTAATTTATTGTACCGGCCTAGATACATCATTAACTTTGGATCTACCAAGCCTCGGGAGGGATCAAATCTCTTGAGATTTAAACCTCAATTTAGAGATAATATGGATCTATGTTGGTCTAAATTTCCCCTTTAAATATGCTATATTCCACATGACAACCACTAGTCAATACCATGGAAACTACTGGAAACTTGACCAAGTCAAGTTTACATTAACTGTCAAACAAAAATTAATAGTAATAACTTATAATTTCTATTTCTATATATGCCCAGTTTCCGTATATGCCCAGTTTCCGTATATGCACACATCTTCCGTATATGCCCAGTTTCCGTATATGTGCACATCTTCCGTATATGCCCAGTTTCCGTATATGCGCACATCTTCCGTATATGCCCAGTTTCCGTATATGCGCACATCTTCCGTATATGCCCAGTTTCCGTATATGCGCACATCTTCCGTATATGCACAGTTTCCGTATATGCACACATCTTCCGTATATGCCCAGTTTCCGTATATGCGCACATCTTCGTATATGCCCAGTTTCCGTATATGCACACATCTTCCGTATATGCACAGTTTCCGTATATGCGCACATTTTCCGTATATGCCCAGTTTCTGTATATGCACACATCTTCCGTATATGCCCAGTTTCCGTATATGCGCACATCTTCCATATATGCCCAGTTTCCGTATATGCACACATCTTCCGTATATGCCCAGTTTCCGTATATGCGCACATCTTCCGTATATGCCCAGTTTCCGTATATGCGCACATCTTCCGTATATGCCCAGTTTCCGTATATGCGCACATCTTCCGTATATGCCCAGTTTCTGTATATGCGCACATCTTCCGTATATGCACACATCTTCCGTATATGCCTAGTTTCCGTATATGCGCACATCTTCCGTATATGCCCAGTTTCTGTATATGCGCACATCTTCTGTATATGCCCAGTTTCCATATATGCGCACATCTTCCGTATATGCCCAGTTTCCGTATATGCGCACATCTTCCGTATATGCACAGTTTCCGTATATGCACAGTTTCTGTATATGCGCACATCTTCCGTATATGCCCGGTTTCCGTATATGCGCACATCTTCCGTATATGCCCAGTTTCTGTATATGCGCACATCTTCCGTATATGCGCACATCTTCCGTATATGCCCAGTTTCCGTATATGCGCACATCTTCCGTATATGCCCAGTTTCCGTATATGCGCACATCTTCCGTATATGCCCTGTTTCCGTATATGCACACATCTTCCGTATATGCACACATCTTCCGTATATGCCCTGTTTCCGTATATGCACACATCTTCCGTATATGCACACATCTTCCATATATGCCCAGTTTCCGTATATGCGCACATCTTCCGTATATGCCCAGTTTCCGTATATGCACACATCTTCCGTATATGCACAGTTTCTGTATATGCACACATCTTCCGTATATGCCCAGTTTCTGTATATGCACACATCTTCTGTATATGCCCAGTTTTCGTATATGCACACATCTTCTGTATATGCCCAGTTTCCGTATATGCGCACATCTTCTGTATATGCCCAGTTTCCGTATATGCACACATCTTCCGTATATGCCCAGTTTCCGTATATGCACACATCTTCCGTATATGCCCAGTTTCCGTATATGCGCGCATCTTCCATATATGCCCAATTTCCGTATATGCACACATCTTCCGTATATGCTCAGTTTCCCAGTTTCCGTATATGCGCACATCTTCCGTATATGCCCAGTTTCCGTATATGCGCACATCTTCCGTATATGCCCAGTTTCCGTATATGCGCACATCTTTTGTATATGCCAAGTTTTTGTATATGCACAGTTTCTGTACATACGCAATTTCTGTATATTGAATTTGCGCGTATACAATGCAGATACACGAACGACGTGCATAATCGAAAGGCATGCGCACATCTTCCGTATATGCCCAGTTTCCGTATATGCGCACATCTTCCGTATATGCACACATCTTCCGTATATGCCCAGTTTCCGTATATGCGCACATCTTCCGTATATGCACACATCTTCCGTATATGCACAGTTTCCGTATATGCACACATCTTCCGTATATGCCCAGTTTCCGTATATGCGCACATCTTCCGTATATGCCCAGTTTCCGTATATGCACACATCTTCCGTATATGCCCAGTTTCCGTATATGCGCACATCTTCCGTAT
The DNA here is from genome assembly GCA_031772625.1 of Pinus tabuliformis. Classification (NCBI taxonomy): domain Eukaryota; kingdom Viridiplantae; phylum Streptophyta; class Pinopsida; order Pinales; family Pinaceae; genus Pinus; species Pinus tabuliformis. Next base: position 442,196,378 of record CM062804.1, on the reverse strand, counting down.
ATGCCCAGTTTCCGTATATGCACACATCTTCCGTATATGCCCAGTTTCTGTATATGCACACATCTTCCGTATATGCCCAGTTTCCCAGTTTCCGTATATGCGCACATCTTCCGTATATGCCCAGTTTCCGTATATGCGCACATCTTCCGTATATGCCCAGTTTCCGTATATGCACACATCTTCCGTATATGCCCAGTTTCCATATATGCACACATCTTCCGTATATGCGCACATCTTCCGTATATGTGCACATCTTCCGTATATGCCCAGTTTCCGTATATGCGCACATCTTCCGTATATGCTCAGTTTCCGTATATGCGCACATCTTCCGTATATGCCCTGTTTCCGTATATGAGCACATCTTCCGTATATGCCCAGTTTCCGTATATGCGCACATCTTCCGTATATGCCCAGTTTCCGTATATGCACACATCTTCCGTATATGCACACATCTTCCGTATATGCCCAGTTTCCGTATATGTGCACATCTTCCGTATATGCCCAGTTTCCGTATATGCGCACATCTTCCGTATATGCCCAATTTCCGTATATGCGCACATCTTCCGTATATGCCCAGTTTCCGTATATGCCCACATCTTCCGTATATGCCCAGTTTCCATATATGCGCACATCTTCCGTATATGCCCAGTTTCCATATATGCGCACATCTTCCGTATATGCACAGTTTCTGTATATGCACACATCTTCCGTATATGCCCAGTTTCCGTATACGGAAGATGTGCGCATATACGGAAACTGGGCATATACGGAAGATATGTGCATGCCTTTCGATTATGCACGTCGTTCGTGTATCTGCATTGTATACGCGCAAATTCAATATACAGAAATTGCGCATGTACGGAAACTGTGCATATACGGAAGCTATGCGCGTGTCTTCCGTATATGCACAATTTCCGTATATGCCCAATCTCTGTATATGGAATTTGCGCATCTGCGATGCAGATACACGAACGACGTGCATATACAGAAGGTATGCACATACAGGAAAGTTAGGGATATACGGAAGACATGGGCATGTCTTCCGTATATGCCCAGTTTCCGTATATGCGCACATCTTCCCTATATGCACAGTTTCCGTATATGCGCAATTTCTGTATATGGAATTTGTACACATCTTCGTTTATGTTATAGAAACTGCTCATATACGAAAACTGTGCATATACGGAAGATGTGCGTGTGTCTTCCGTATATGCAGAATTTGCGCATATACGGAAACTATGCATACACGGAAGACATGGCGTGCCCTCACCCGGCCCGTCCAAACGCACGCCCACCCGTTCACCCGAGTCACCACACGACTTCACCCGGGTCGCCCGACGACCTCACCCAGTTCGTCCGAACGACTTCACTCGGGTCGCCCGACAACCTCACCCAGCGCACCCAAACGACTTCAACCGGGTTGCCCGACGACCTCATCCGACTCGCCCGAACAACTTCACCCAGGTCGCCCGAACGACTTCACCCGGGTCACCCGACGACCTCGCTCGGTTCGCCCGAACGACCTCACCCGAGTTTTCTGCCCGACGACCTCGCCCGAGTTTCCTGCATGAGTTTCTTCCACAAGTTTTTCGCCCGAGTTTCTCACCCGAGTTTTTCACCCAACTTTTCTGAACGAGTTTTTCACCCGAGTTCCGTCTGTCGTGCGGGCTCATCCACGCACCGCAAAACTCCTTGTTCGAACTCCTGTTGATCCAAGAAAGCCTTGGAGATGAGTGACATAATCCAAGCGATCCAAATTTCATGAAAACCAAAGGCTCTAAGAACATGATATATGTATTTCAAACTTAATTTTCTAAAAGCCTTTGACATGTCCAGTTTAAGGATCATACCTAGATGTTTGTCTGCTCGAAGAGAGTGTAAATGTTCTTGTATAATAGTAATGATATCCAAAATTTTCCTCCTTTCCACATAACTTGTTTTCTCTGAAGAGATGATGCGAGGGAGGAAGGGCTTGAGACGGTTGGCAATGGTTTTGGAGATAATTTTGTAGATGACGTTGCAAAGAGAAATAAGTATGAAGTTTGATAGGGAGGAGTCCTTACCATATCTGGGCATGAGTGTAATGAAAGTGGAGTCAAATGCCAAAATAAGGGAGGTTGAGGTTTTGGAGTCTTCAACAAACCACCATATGTCATGAACAAGGAGAGGCCAACAAAATTGGAAGAAATCAACTGCGAATCCATCCAATCTGGGAGCCTCTTTCCTTGGCTTTCTCATAACAATTGCTTCGACTTCTTGCGTGGAGATGGGCCTTAGAGGTGTTGCATTTTTTTCATATGATATGAGCTTGGGGATATGTTGAGTGATCTTTCATATAGAGGACAATATGTGTCCATTTGGCTATATTAAGAGATCCTTAAAATGATTGGATAATAGATTGGATATATCATTTTGGTCCTCCACGAACTCGTTGTTGTGATCTCGCAACCTATGGATTTTTTTTTGGTGCATGTAGTTTACCATGGAAACATGGAAGAATTTTCTCGCCATTTCTTATCCATTTGATCCTCGATTTTTGCCTGTATAAGATTTCCTCTTGGGTTAAGAATTCCTAAAGTTTATTTCAAAGGGTACTCTCTACTTCTCGTAGCTCGAGAGTGCTTCCTGATGAGATGACGTGCTACTGGAACTCTTTGATTTTGGTCTCCAGAGATAGTTTGTCTCAAAGGATGTTACCAAAGTCTATTCTTTTTCATTCATTGATCTTTTGTTTCACAAATTTTAATCTTTTCTAGAACTAGAACATGTCTTTCCCTATGATGAATGTAGAGACAGACCACCAATCTACCATTTTGGAGAGGAAGTCTTGATGTTTGGGCCAGAAGGCCTCAAAGCGAAATGACTTATTTTTTAGGGATGACGACCAGTTTGTATACATAGAAATAGGCCAGTGATCAGAGCTAAAACTTGGGATGATCAACGTATTGAGTGGAAATCCTGACAAAAATAGAGCTTTAGAGGTTAAGAATCTATATAATCTTCAAGCAACTTGATGAATTCCTCCCCTCCTATTGTTCCAGGTGAATGTACCATTTGTATTTTCAATGTCTATCTTGTTGCAGTTGTCAATAAAAGCATTGAAGGAGTCTGAGACATTATCAAGCTTCCTGATTATCGCGCCCCCCCCCCCCCCCCCCCACCCCTTTTTTTCATTAAGGGATCGAATTATGTTGAAGTCTCTAGCCATGATCCACGGTGCGGGAGAAATGATACGATGGAAAACAATGAGATTGTAGATGAATAGTATTTTGTCTTGGGCAAGAGTAGGCCCATAGACATTGGAAAGAAATCTCAAATGAGAGGAGTCGATAGGTTGAAAAGCAACAGTGAGAATTCTCGAGAGGGAAAAGGAGACTCTGATGTGGACTGTGGATGGGTTCCAAAAAATGGACAGGCCTCCAAAGGACCTGGAAGCACATTGAGAAAGGAATTTGCAATATTTCCATAGGTAGGATATTATTTAAGTGAGTGTTGGGTGAGAAAATTTGGTCTTCTATAAGAGAAGAATGTCAGGTTAATGCATGGTTATATGGTTTTTTAGGATTCGACATTTAGATTTTTCATTCATTCCTCGCACATTCCATGAGATGATCTTGATCATTAAGACAAGGGTAGGGGAGGGAAAGGGGTTTTCATTGGGGCTACTTGCCCTGAATTAACAAGAAATTGTCCTAGATCTTGCAAGAGTTAGTTGTTGGTTTTCCTTCCCTTCTTCTTAGGCTCTTTGAGGGCTGAGGGGAATTCTTGAGGAGTGTTGTTCTTTATTCCTTGCAAAGAGAAAGATGAATAGGGGAAGGAATGTTACCTAAGGAATTGGCTTTTTGTAGGAGCACATATTGATGTCTGAAATAAGCTTTTGCCACTAATTGGATATGGTCTTCAGGAATGGATGATGGATCTTTACACTGCCATTATTCAGTTATTTGTTGCAGGTCCACTTCCTTGAGCTATGGATCTTGAAGGTCTTCTTCCTACATGGGAGAAGTTATTTCTTCTGACGAAACATCGTTGTTATGGGGAGGACTTGTCGAAGCAAGTGATGCTTTAGGAATGCTACAAGATTTGTTGTCTCCTCTTGGGGTTGGTTCGAGGTTTGATTTGAACCTGGATTGAATTGGAGGAGGGAAAATTTGTTGCCACTCTATGTGCCTAAGGGATTTGATGATTCACCTTCTTTCTTGGTTGTTCTCTTGTGACTTGAGACTGTTTTGAATCCATCTCCACCTGAGTGGGAGGTTGTGTTGATTTTATCCCCTTTTGTTGGGGAGGGATTTTTGGGGCAATCCTTAAAAAGGTGACCGTAGTCATGGCAGTGGTGGGGAATGGGATTTTCTCAAAGTCGCTCTAGATAACGTCCTCATAGCTGAAATGAATGCAAGCAAGGAGGGGTTTTGTGAGGTCCATATAAACGCATAATCTTGCATAGGAGGTATAACGCCTAACCTTTATAATATCGGATATCATGATGAATTTTCCAATTTTATTGTTGATGTGAGCCAAAATATTTGGATCCCAGTACTCATATGGAAGATAATATAACCTGATCCATACCGGGTGAGAACAAAAGTCTCCCTTTTTGGGATCAAAGGGAGGTACTAGGGTTTCGAAAAGTGTCTCGTTGTGTTCATAAAATAGGGACCTCCCTACATAATTTTGTCTCTATCCTCCATGTTATTAAATATTGTTGGGAAAAAGGCTCTTGTGCATAACTTAAGCTCAACATCCACCTTGATGACCTAGTTCTTTTGAAGCTATTTGAGCAAAGTATTCTTAGTGGGCCAGGGGCCAATGAACTTCCAGATTAATGCATGTTCTTTCATTCGTTCTATATATTATCCCAGTTTAGCTATGGGAATTTCCAGAGTGGGCATGTCTTTCTTTTGAGGATGAAAATAGCATGAGTTTGACGCCGTCTTAACCGTTTGCTCTGGCTGCGAATTGTTCGCAAGTCGTTGGCTTAACCCTGCATTTGCAGAAGGTCTAGACTGTGGTGCTAAGTGTTTTGGAGTCAGGTATTTTGGATTTAACTATGAAGAGCAAAGAATTACCACAGATTTAAATGAGGGGCCCTCACCGGCCCCTCGCGGGGGAGCCATCAAAGCTACAACAGAGTTTGCTGAAACCGTATTCATTGCAAATCCAACCTAATCAAAACCAGTTTCAGAAACCCTAATCAAATGAGGTTATTCACATCAACTCGAAGCTTCCATATATATATATAATTTTTTTATATATATGTTTCATAAATTTAGTCAAAAATTAATGTTCTTTTCATATTTGACCGTATCCATTTTTAAGCTCTACTAAGAAAAGTGCATAAGAACATGAAAATTAATTAGATTGAGGAAGGTTGTTGTCTAAAAAATCCAAAAATGTACCCATCGAAACCAATTGTTGAAGAGAAGAAAGGTCATTCTCACTTGCATCCAAAGATGTGTCCCTTAACTAGCTATATACATAAGGTAAAAAATGCTTTAAAAATATATATTGTTTCATTTTATAATTATTAATTCACAAAACAAAAACCCTACATATCAATATAAATTGAAACACCAACAAATATTTTAAATTCATAATAATATTGAATTAAGTATGACAATCCAATATTGCTTTATATGGCATTTTTATTTCATAATTATCCATTTACAAAACACCCCATACATTATTAAGGACATATTATTATATGGTATAGTCATACTTATCTAAATTAGCAATTCATCAAATATTTTAAAATTAAATAGATGAGATTTAATCTCAATCCTTATGATTCCATAATATTTCTCTAATCAACATTTAAGATGAGTTCGACACAAAGTCTGGTTTGATGGTTGGTCATCCCATGTTATAATGACTCTCTATCATCCGTGAACTTGAGTTGATAATGTGGCCATCACAACTCCACTACCTATTTATTGTAATAAGTAACTATAAATTACATAAATTTTAATATATATATTTTTTTCTTAAAATAACTACATCATTTGAAATTCCAAAAATAAATGATTATTTATTACATATAATATTTATAGTTTAACCTTTCCATTTAAAAGAAATCATAATATGTTTCAACCGATGAGGTATTAACTAGGCCATCTTCAATCCCGAAGACACATGTAAGCTTATCTTAAAAATTAGTACGCTGGACACCTATTTCCAAACGAAAGACTCATATCTAAATAAATATGGACTTTGAAACAACCATGGTAATTATAATGTTGGAATCAATGATTTATAAGAGATTGCCTACTCGTTATAATACTCCCCTCCCTGGTCATTGGAAGATTGTTGAAGGCGTATTTGAATGAATAAAAGCAGTCTCGGTCATGACTTCATATGAAAAATAGACTAAAAAACACCCACAATAATAAAAAACAAAAAATGTTGTACTCAATGACCAGCTTCAGTGTTTTAATTCAGTATCTTCAGTCTTTTGAGTAAGTCCGAGAATTTTCTTTATGACACTCATCCGTGTTCGGAGATGTTTAAGGCGGGAGAAAGGATTGGTTGTTTGTTTTATTTCATCAGCGGCTCTCACTTACTCCTTTATTCAATTTGACCGCCTTCTAAATTCCAATGAACCAACTTGCCTTCTCCAAACCACTCAAACCACAACTCCATCCCATCTATATAAATAAGTTAATCACCATAATGTCCTGTAATTGAGGGGGACGCTGGAACTTGTGGACAAGTCCCTCTCCTATATTCATGCACTTGATAAGAACTTTCAGGTTGTTGCTGTAGATATTCATTGGAAAGAATTGTGACCCCCATCCATACACATAAAATATGTATTACCAGCAGCTTTTATATGGTCCATCAATAATAATAACAAACATAGATCAGAGGTGAAGACCACCCCATCCCCATTATCTAATTTGTCCCTTCTCTTTCCATCATCAAAAAAGGAGAAGGAGAACGAACAAAACATATAGAAAAGAGGGCTTCTACTACTGGCGGGCAGATGGTTCAAGAATGAGTAGAGTTCTGAGCAAGCTAGTGAGATGAGAGTGTGAGAATACTGATCCAGAGAACAACGATCATATCATCCTCATCCACCTTATCTTCTCCATGTAACGACGGTAGAACATCAACAAAATCAGATTGATCATTGGTTTCCCTAGCCTGCTCTACATGACGGTGCTCTTCGATGATATTGTTAATGAAAGCTCTCACAAACGGCACCAGGCGGGCACAACGAGCATATTGATTCGAACCTGCATCCAAAGATGCTGCCCATGATATTGTTCAGCGCATCCGCAGTATCAGGGGACGTTTAGATGAAAGAGCATGCATCAAAACAATTATATGATAAAAAGGCGGTACAACTGATTTCAGAACAGGGCGGGACAGCAAATTTAAAATTCAAATGATAGGAAGCGCGACTAATATGCAGGCGGGACAACTGATTTCAGAACAGGGCGGGACAGCAAATTTAAAATTCAAATGACAGGAAGCGCGACTAATATGCAGGCGAGACAACTGATTTCAGAACAGGGCGGGACAGCAAATTTAAAATTCAAATGACAGGAAGCGCGACTAATATGCAGGCGTGGATGTGAAGTACGCTACAGTCACCGATCTGTCAGACACCGTAGTAGTCATTTCAATTCAGTTTAGTGGGGAAGCGCGAGGGCGGATCGGGCAGCCGGAGAGGGATGCATGCCATGCCGGAGAGGGATGCGGGCCATGATGCATGGTCGAGGATGAATGACGTCAACCATGCTGTCTGTGGCTGTCAGAGGGGTACCTCCACAGCATTAACTTTGCTATGGAGGTGGAAATAGGATCTGCCTTGGTGAACTAACAGGGCTACTTTTTGGACATAAATTTTGTAATTGCAAGTTAAGTTTAAATCATAATATTTTACTTATTTAATATTTGATAGTAAGGCATGCGCATAGTGCAAATTTAAGAAGCAACCATCACGTTAAAGTTATCAGTGCCTTGTAAAGGTAAATGGTATCTAATCTAAATGTATTTTTTTAATGTTTATGAGATTAAAAATAGTTTATGGATAATTAATTTTTTATTTTTCTTTTTTTTGTAATTCAAATATTTTTTTTATTCAAATTAATGATGAGTTAGCTCAACCCACATGTGTAATACAAAAATATATGGAACGCCTTTAATAATAAGATGTAAATAAAAAACTGATTTAAGTTAAATGATGATAGATTTTTTTATCATATTAAAGAAATTAAAAGTTTATATTCTAATTTATTTTTAAATATATTTAAAAGTGATAAAATTATTATAATTTATTTATTAATTTGTAAGTTAATACTAATTTGTAATAAAAATATTTATTATATTAATTTGTAAGTTAGTATTAATTTGTAATAAAAATATTTATTATAAGTTAAAGTGTGTTAATTTATTATCCTTATAAAAGGAAAAAAATATATATTTGTGGTTTTTTATGGTAGTTAATGTCTTTAGGTTTTGGGCCATTAACATATTTCTTTGTATTTTAGGAAATGAATATTGAGTAATAAAAAAAACATTCTAAAAAAAATGTCATTTTTAATTATCATCAAGGCTACCTTATTAAAGTTATATACTTTGTAATAGCACTTAACAATAGCTCCATATATAATACCAAATACTATCTCCATTGGAATTTAACTTTCTATTTAAAAAAACCGAATTCATTTATAAAATTTGTAAATATAATAAAGTTGAGAAGCCACTTCCATATAATGTTGTTAAGTAGTAATTATACCTCATGTGGATTTAGCTAGAGTGGTTAGCAAAATTAATCTTGATCCTCTCCACATGGGTCCACATGGGTTCTATTCCCCTAGATTGACATGTTGCTTGTTGTGATAATTCTAGAAGGTTAGACAACCCCAAGTGGATTGTTCATGATCCTCTCCACATGGGTTATATTTCTCTAGATTAACACGTTGCTTGTTGTGATAACCCTAAAAGGGTAGACAACCCCAAGTGGGGCGCCTTAACTCTTACTAAGTTCTAAGTTTCCTCCTAATCATTGGCTTATAAGTTGTTGGTACTAATCTAGAGGTTATAGTGGGGGGTTGTTGGATATAACCTAAATACTATAATGGAAATCTAAGTTATAAGTTTCCTCGTAAATGCTCACTTATGGGTTGACTTATGGGTTGTTGGCACTAACTGAGGGGTTATAGTGGGGGGTTGTTAGGATTAACTTAGAAGCTATAGTGACAATCTAAGTTATAAGTTTCTTCTTAAACATTGGCTTATGGGTTGATGACACTAACTTAGAGGTTATAGTGGGGGTTGTTAGCACTAATATAGAGATTATAGTGACAATGAGATTTGAACCTAGGCTTTATTCAAATAATCTTTATTAATCTTCAATTTCTTATATATATATATATATATATATATATACTCATACTATACAAAAACAAATAAAATACTATACTAAACAAGATAAGCAAATAAAAATAAAATGTGAGAAAAAAACAAATAAATAAAAAGAATGAAGGATTCATTGGTGAGCCATTAAAAATAAGGCATGGCATGACCTTTGTTGTAAGATTTTTTTTTCATTCTTCTCGCTATATGATGGTAAATTTTATAAGAGGAGAACAATGTAACATCATGTGCTCTAACAACAATGTTTAAGGAATAAGGGATGTTATACATTATGATAATCCATAAATTTATAACTTCTAATCATTTCGATTATAGCACTTGGTATGTGTTATCAAGTTATTGTGTATTAAATTTTTTATTTATTATTCTCTATATTATTATAAATTTTTGAAGTTAAAATTAATATTACTATTATTATTATTAATTTTTTTATTAAAATTTAATTTATTTGTAAAGAAAATTGTTGTTTTATTTCAAGTTAAAGTTTCTATTTTGCTTGATAAAGTAAAAATTATTTAATTTAAAGTTAACTACCTATTTATTGAAGTTTTATGTTTTTATATGTATTTTAAATCTTGTATTAAAGCTTGCAAGTCTTATGGTTTTTATATGTATTTTAAATCTTGTATTAAGGTTTGCATGGATGATAGTTAAAGATGAGGAGATTAATTATCTTAATTTAAAGTTTGTGTTTTGGTAAATGAAGTGAAAATTATTTAGTTTAAAATTAATTACAAGGTAAGTAAAAGATGTTTTATGATTATTTTGTATTAATATTTGCATGAATAATAATTAAAGATGGACTAACCATCTTTTATTATTATTTTTAGCAACTTTATTTTTATTAAAAATATTATAATCTTATATCTATATCTATATCTATATCTATATCTATATCTATATCTATATCTATATCTATATCTATATCTATATATATATATATATATATATATATATATATATATATATAGATAGATAGATAGATAGATATAGATATAGGAAATAAATGTTTGAATACATGGCTCGTCTTGACCCAACCATCATTAGTTTTTTCAATAAAATAATCTCATCAATAAATTTATATGCCTACTCTTGTCTTGGAATTTTGAAAAGGGGGATTTGTAGTTGTCTCTAATGAAGATGCCTCCACATAGAATTAGTCAAGGCCTCCACTAAAGGGACCACCTACTACACATCTAAGCCTAAGTAAGGAGCAAACACAAGGAAAGAAAATTGGCACATAGTAAACTATCACAAAAGAATGAGAGGCCTCAAGTCATTCATGGGTGTTAACTGCATAGATGCTTGAAATGAGAAATGCATATACTACAATCCAATAAATGTGACTGTACACATAGATAATATGCAAGTAATAAAGACATGAACAAAGGAAACAATTGGTCGTGCCCTCCCACACTCCTAACAAAATTTAAACACTTAATCTTCCCATATTTAAGATGATACAATATTGGCACTTATGATTGGAAACTAATTATAGTTAAGGATGAAAACAATACTAAATGGGGACTTATTCCTAATAATTTTAATAACTCATCCATTATATCAAGCTCGTATATGTTTCTTGGTGTACGTGCTTTGTATTTCTCCTCTGAAATGAAATTAAAAAAAAGGTACATATAATTATGTTTATTAACCAAGTCTAAAAGTAAAATTTAATAATATTTCAAGTCATCAATTAAAATAATATAACTAAATTCCAAATTCCAATAGTATATAATATTGTTCACATTTTACTTATAATAGTTGATTATACCTTTGATTTTGAGTAAGGACACAATGTTTCCATGTCAAGTAGGAGCATTAATACATAACACTTGTTTCGAGGAATTTGATGCTAAGTTATAGGTGTAGTAAAGGAAAAAGGATGGGAGGAGCAGATATTGAAGTTTGGAGGATGTGATTCTTGGTATTAAGAAGGGAAAGTGGCAGAAGAACAAATGTAGTTAGCATGTATCAGGAAGAAATGGGTAGCAAATAATAATGCCCCTTATTTGAATAGCCAACCTTAAGCTATGTTTATATGGCTAATTTAAGTGATACTTTGCCTATAACAAGGGACTAATATGTTAGTGCTAGACTACAATGCCAATATTAAAAACCTATGTGGCCCCTAACATAAATTATTGTCCAATAAATTTTTTTGTCACTATGACCCTACCATTTTATGTGTGAGCGACTACAATATGAGGGGTTGGCTCATAAAGATGGATTTACAATACTAGTTCAATGAATAAATCAACCTCTTTATTGAGTATAAGGGCCTATCAATTAGATAGGTGGTGCAAAGTTGAAGGATTAATTTCATTTTGCTAAGATTTATGACATATTTTAGATGGACCTTTTAGTGATCCTATATGAGTGGTTGCAAGACCTTGAGGAGAACTAGAGACTTATTTGGAGAGATAGAAGAATTGTTACTTCTTAGTAGAAATAAAATGATATGATGACCTAGTCATGACCATTGTATATTTATGGGTAAATATCACTCTATCAAGACATATCTTGGAGTTTGTGGTTAAACTAAGCTATTCATACTCAATATTGAGGAACATTTTATGAAAGTTCTAAGGGGAAGCTTGGTAAAATAATTCCCCACCTGGGTGAAGATGTTTTTACTTAGTAATATGTAAAGACAAGAAAAGAGAGAGAGAGCGAGAGAGAGCGCGAGCGCGAGAGAGCGCGAGAGAGCGCGAGAGCGAGAGAGCGAGCGAGAGCAAGAGAGCGAGAGAGCGAGAGCGATCGAGAGCGAGCGAGCGAGAGAGAGAGAGCGAGCTGCAAGGTTGGTTTGTGGAAATCTCAGTTGCAGTCACTCGTGTGATAGGGTGCTCCCTATGGTTGGATAGCTATAGCTGCATTGATGGTTACTAGCTCTATGTGGTTGTGACCTAAGATACTTTTGACAGTTGACCATAGACTTTGACCATTGACCCAGGCTTGGAAACTTTGATTTTGATCATATTTGTCTACTGGGCTCTTCTCTTGGATATTGTTTGATTGGTTTTGTTGGATAGTCTCTTGATTAGTGAATTGGAACATTGTACTCTCTCTTTGTTGAACATTTTATGACAATCTAATAAGAAGAAGAATTTGAAAGGGTTTTCCCTATTGTGGGTTTTCCCTGGTCTTTGACCAAATCCTTGTGTCTCTTATTGCTTTTGATTATCTTATATTGTCTGTTGAATTTATTGTTCTAGTTACAATTCCTATTGATCATTGGAAGGTTAAATTGTGTTGAAAGATTGCTAATTAAAGAAAAGAATTAGGCTAAAGTGATTGTAAAAGCATATAAAAGTGGAAAATTAACATGGAATCAAAGCTAAGGTGAAGACAAGCCCAAGGAGACAAGAGACAAGAGCAATCATTCTTGAAAAAAATTGAAGGAGCCTATATGACTTAGATAAGATGTCTACCTCTTACTTTAAGGATAATGAGAAGCTTAGTGATTCATTTAACTTTGTTGCTTAGAAGATCAGGTTGGAATTTATATTGGATGGAAATGATGTTTTGGAATATGTACAAGGAAAAGTACATGAGCCCCCATCAAATGCCTCTATTGTTGTCAAATCCAAGTACAAGAAAGGTGAACTCAAAGCTAATAAAATTATCATTGATGGTTTGCAACAACATTTGTTTGGTTATGTTGGTAGTTTGTGTTGAAAAGTAACTAGGTTCGGTCTTCATAATGATATGTGTAATTATGGCTTTATTTAATTGATGAAAAGAAAAAAAATAAAATTATTATTGCAATGCTTGTCTCATGGGTTTCATGAGCAAGGAATTTAATTTTTAGTATGACTCCCATTGTGAGCCCTTAGGATTGATCATAAAGTCAAATTGAGTCAATGTCATGTATGAAGTACCCTTCTTGGGCATATTACATTTTGTATGAGTCATTAGATAAGTATAAATAACCATTCAAAACCAAGCAATGTCTCCTCCTCAAATCGGCTTCAAAAAGGAATAATGTAAACTCTCCAAAGGACATGTCAGCTCATTATGTTGGGAATCAACTATAAATAGGGAAGCTCAGCCTTATTTCAGAGAAACAATTTCAGTGAAGGAATTATGAAATCAAAAGGTGTGAAAAAGGTCAAGTAAGAAGCCTCCCAACCAGCAAAGTGAAGAAAGGGAAGAGCGAAGTCATTAGGGTCATTTTTGGGTTTGTTTTAAGGTCTATAAACCTCCACATGTGTGAGATATCTCTGTTGTCTATTACAGGAAGAAAGGCCAAAATATCACAATCACTATAAGGAGAGTATTTGGTGAAGAATAAGGGTGGCATCAAGCTGAGTTGTCAAGCAAGCAATCTCCAATTAAAGCGAAGGGAATCAAGGGCTCAAAGGTGACACTTCACATGTGCCCGATCAGAATGTATGAATTAGTCAACAACTTGAATCATATACTCTCTTTGAAAAATTGACTCAAATAAATGAATATGAACAAGGGGGAATCTATACAATCTTATATCATGACAGTATCCTACCTAAGGGATCAACTGCAATCTGTTGGTGAACAAATATCTAACTGAGAGTTGGTGGTGGTGACTCTTCAAGGTCTTCCTCCTATTTGGGAAGCCTTCATTACTACTTTAACCAACAATAATGTCCTTCCAACATTTGATGAGTTTGTTGGTAAATGCACTCAAGAAAAATCCAAGATAATTGCCAGAGGAAGAATTCAAAAGAATGAAGAAGGAGAGCCCTCTGCATTTGTTACTCAATACAAGAAGAGGAAAGGAAGAGGAAGACTATTTGATTCAAGAAGGCCTCCTCCTAAATCAAAAGACTCCAAAATAAGAGGAAGTAAAATTGAATGCTTTAACTGCCACAAGCATGGCCATTATGCTCGAGATTGCCCAAAAAAGAGAAATAATATAAGATCCAACTACAACAACAATCAAGGCTTCAACAACAATAGGTTTAACAATAGAAGAAGAAGTGATGATCGAATAAAATGAGATAATAGAAGAAGAAGGGATACTTCGGATGACTACGATGAAGGCCATCATCCTCAAAATAGGTCAAGGAACTCCAGGTATTAAAACAATGCAGCTGCTAGTCAATCTGAATATATTATTATTTTTTCTCTTTCTAGTTCTTCTCCTCTGTATTTGTATGATAGTTGGTTGGTTTATAGTGGGGCTTCTAGTCATTTCTTTGGGTATAAGGAATTCCTCTCTAACTTGGTTGAGAAGGATACAAGTTTGAAGATTATCCTTGGGGAAAACTCTACGTATCTAGTGAAGGGCTTTGGTTCTATTAAATTTGATTTAAAATCTTTGGAATCTTTTCTTCTTCATGAAATAATGTAAGTTCTAGGATTAAAGAAGAACTTGGTATCTATTTCTTCTTTGGAAGATAAATGCATGAGAGTAGCTTTCATAAAAGGAAAATTCCTCACCTAACCTATGGAATCTTGCATGAGAGATGATTTTAATTTGGGATTTAGAGTTGAAGGACTCTACCGAGTCAATGGAAGACCTCTACTAGCATTGACCCACAACACTAATCATCAAAGTGAGATATGGCACCAAATATTGGCACATATCTATTATGAAGCCCTACCAAAATTGAAAAATTTAATCTCTGAGATGCCTGATGTTCAAGCTAGTTATGATGGAGTATGTCTGGGGTGTGCCAGTGGAAGGAATATAAGGGGGGAATTCCCCTCTAGAAGGAACAAGATTGATGATATTGTTCAACTCATTCATTCTGACCTATGCAAACCCATGCATGTGCATTCTATTGGTGGACATATCTACGACATAATCTTCATTAATGGCTTCTCCAGGAAGACATGGATATATTAATTTAATCATAAGGACAAGGCTTTTAATATGTTCAAGGACTTCAAGCCGCTAAAAGAAAATAAAATAGGAAAGAAAATCAAATTCTTCATGTCCAATAATGGTGGAGAGTACATTTCAAATGAGTTCACTGAATTTTGCAAGTGGCTTGCAATCAAGAAGGAAACTATTGTACCTTACAACCTCGAGTAGAATGGAGTGGCTGAAAGAAAGAATAGGTCCATCCTGGAAGCTACCCAAGCTATGATGCATGATCAAATGTTGTTGAAATTTCTCTGTGGAGAAGCTAGAAATACAACAATTTATGTAGAAAACAAGGTTCCTCATAAGATTTGGATAACAAGACTCCCAAAGAAGTATTCATAGGTGTGAAGCCCAACATTTGAAATCTCAGTATATTTGGTTTCCCCGTATATTTTCATGTGCCGAAGGATAAAAGGAACAATCTAGAAGCCATCAGAAAGAAAGGTACATTTGTTTGGTACTATGAAAATTCTAAAGAATTTAGAAGATATATATCTAATCAAAGGAATATTGAGTTTAGCATGGATGTAACTTTCGATGAAGATGTTACCCTTGGAAAAGCAAGGGACCTGCCTCCTCCTACTGCTGAGAAGAAAGGTGATGATGACATACTAGAAGGTCCTTTTGTGCTGGTATCTAAGATGGATGGCGTACTTGTTTCTCGTATGTGGTTCTTGGCTACAAAACTACGCCGAGAAACCAACTCAACTAGTATTTAGGTTGAAGCTGCCCCTTGAACCAGAGGGGGCTCCCTTATATGTCACGAGGCCTTTTTTAATGTTGTTCACTGTCACTGGACAACAACCTATGGAGTACAATGGCCATATCTATGATTTATTTTGGGTGGTTGTTGATGATTGTCCAATATACGTTCATAAATAAATCCCTCTCTTGTAGAGTCCTTGGTCAAAGTGCCAACATCTAGCTTGACATAACAACATGACTTTTAGAGAATTTGACAAAATAAGATAAGAAAATCCATGATAATTAAGCAGCCATACTGAATAATTAATCAACCGACATAGTGGATGCATGTAGAAAATTTTCTCCAGACAAATAGAACACATTCAAGAGATGACAGAAGGAAACAATTAACAAATGCAGATAAATTAACGAAGACCAAAAGTTTAGTTAATTAATCTCTTTAAATGGTTATAACTTTGCAAGGGTCTTTCGGTGAGATTGACACTCAATCTATTCTTACCCGTATCTCTTATGCTACCTTGAACATGTGTAGAAATAAGATATGAAAGTACTGGAAAAACAACAGGAAAAATAAAATTATATTGCTAAATATAATTTTAGCAAAAGAAATGGTTAGATGGAATGATATTTAAAGGAAGGTATTTGTTAAGGTAAGGATAAAATTGAAGGAAGGTGGCAAATAAATTTTTAAAAATTTTGTAACTTCCAGGATGTCAAAATAAGTTACAACATAGGCTCCAACTGGGGACTACTTCCCTTTGTGGGACGTAGAGAACCTAGTAGACCAATTGCCTTGAATCTATTGGGCATGGAGTCATTTCATAAACTTTTAATATGCAAATCTCAAACCATACTGCCTGCACTAATCCAGAGACTCTTTCACATTGAAACCTGAAAACTGAAAATTGTTGAAGTGAAACAACTGACACTGCAAGTGGAAATACGCACAACAATGCCTAATTCATTGGGATATGGAGTCAATAAGTCAATCAACAATAAATTCACTCCTTTCAATCCCCTACAAGTCATTTCCCTCAACCAAACCAAAATTCATACTGCAAACTTGAAACACAAGCTGAAACAACTGTTGATATATTGCATTAATACATAAACTGCAAACTCGTTGGTCCACTGCACACTGAATCTGAAAATAACTAATTCAATCCCACACATCCTCTACCTAACTGAACTGAAAATTTGCATTGTTAGGTGTAATAAAATTTCCAATGTAACCACGTGGGAAGTGGATTAACTGGCAGATCACTTTACATGCAGTTGAAGATGTTAAAAGTATTTACAATATGAAAGACAAACTCCATAGGTAATTGATACTTACAATTGAAATTTGAAAGCTGCATCTTCGGTAAGATTTTGAAGTTTCTTATCACAGTAGAGAGTAAGAGAAATACGCTACTAAATGTTACCATCGCTATGAAAAAGAAAAAGATGAAGCTGCATGTTATTATCATAGCCAGACGTGCACATATCATTTTGAACTAGCTGAATCCTGAAACCAGTGGAATCACCATATGATAAAGTGGAGTCGTCGAGTGAAAGCAATGAAACCAATATCAACTGTCTAGTCTTTGTTCACTAACAAAGAGTAGATCTAATCGTGATCATGATCCAAGGAAAAAAAAAATTGTCACTTTGTTCCCGGTCAATGGTGCCAAATGTTGTATTTATTTCTCATAGGTAGTTCTTGGTTGCAAAACTATGTTGAGAAACCAACTCGACTAGTATTTAGGTTCAAGTTGACCCTTGAACCAGAGGGGTCTCCCTCAAATGTTACGAGGCCTTTTTAACACTGTTCACTCTCACTGGACAACAACCTATGGAGCACAATGGCTAGATCTATGATTTATTTTGGGTGGTTGTTTATGATTGTCCAATATTTGTTCATAAATAAATCCCTCTCTTGTAGAGTCCTTGGTCAAAGTGACAGCATCTAGTTTGATAGAATAACATGATTTTTAGAGAATTTGATAGAAGAATATTATTAAGAGAATTCATGATAATTAAGCAATCATACTGAATACTTAATCAACTAGACATAGTGGATGCATGTAGAAAATTTCTACAGCCAAATAGAACACATTCAAGAGATGGCAGAAGGCAATAATTAACAGATGCAGAGAAATTAACCAAGACATAAAGTTTAGTTAATTAATCTCTCTAAATGATTATAACTTTGCAAGGGGCTTTCAGAGAGATTGACACTGAATCTATTCTTACCCATATCTCTTATGCTACCTTGAACATATGCAGAAATAAGATATGAAAGTATTGGAAAAACAACAAGAAAAACAAATTTTGTCATGAACTAGAGCTAGAATACTTCAATTAGGAATTCTGTAATAATTTATTTACAAAGCGACAGGGGTTTGGCATCAAAAGCCAGCCCCTTTAAATTACAATTGAAACAATATATAGAAAATTACATTAAGTTGACTGTGTCTAGTTTTTTGGAATAAAAATCTGAACAATAAACTAAAAATAAAAAGAATCGTTGAAAAACAACAGGAAATTTGGAGTTGTTTGAAAGTCTTCTGCCTTGAACTCTTGAGCTGCTTAAACTGTCTGCTGGAAAATTGTACTTCGATCCCATTTTATTGATCTTTTGCTGCTAGGTGTCCTTTGAATGTTGATATCTCTTCTTCTAAATCTGAATAAGAATGATTGTTGATCTTCGTCCTTCAAATGCTAAAATCATGTCTATAATTTGGTTGACTGATCTTTTTTGCTAGGTGTCCTTTGAATCTCCAATGCTTGAATTTGTCCAATGATTTTATGTCACTTTTTAAAGTGTTTCACTATTGTGTAAAATATTTGGGAAGAAAATATTTTGATAAATGTTTTCCAAATATTTTTCTTAAACTTGTAAATTCATATTTTTCTATTTTCATGAATTCCATAAATGAAATATCAAACTATTTCCTCAAATAATTTCATCTAGTAAATGCATCCATTGTTTGAAATCCATGTCTTGTTTTGCCTTGAATTTATATATTTATGAATAAATAAAATTTATAAACATATTTCATAAAACCATCGACTGATCTCCTTTTTATGGTTTTGAAAACCATGTGTTGTTTTGCAATGATTGGTAAAATATCTCTTAGTTTCCCTTTTTTACTCCTGTAAAATATTTGGATAAGAATTTATTCAAATCTTGTGTCCCCGTACATTTTCTCTTCATAATTTCTTTCCTCTTTCTGTAAAACTGTTGTTGGTTTTGCTCCCATGGTTTTGATTTTAAAAATAATTAAAATTATTTTCAATTTCAAATCTATGTGCATAATTTATATAAAGTTTTTCGAAATCAACTTTTTAAAAAATATTCCTTTGTGCCAACATACATGAAAATAAATGAACATAAGTGACTTTTCCTCCTAGCTCAATTCCTTATGTCAATTTTTCGCTTGAATTTCATTTTTACCTCTGTATAATTATCCCATAAGGAAGAAATATCTTTCTAGCATTGGAAACTCCATCCTCCCCTTACCTCAATCTTTCACCCAGACGAATGTAAAAATGCTTCATCTATTATCTCCTTTCGTACCTACTTTATAATATATAAGCTTGCTTGCATACCTCATAGACTTCCCGCCTCAAATTTTTAAATTTAAACCAATGTAAAAATGGCTTTACAACGGCCTTTCGTGGGGGAGGGGTAGTTGGTAAACGGTTTTGGAGGGGGGGGATTAGGGTGGTTTAATGATTAAGTGCAGGGTGGGAAAACAAATTTAATTTGACTTTTTGACTTGGCTCGCATATATAATATGATAATATTAGGGTGGTTTAATGATTAAGTGCAGGGTGGGGAAACAAATTTAATTTGACTTTTTGACTTGGTTGGCATATATAATATGATAATAAATGTGGTTCCTATAGTTTAGAGATTGAGTTTGTTATTTTTAAACTAAGTTTTAATATTTTAAAATAAATAATTATATAATTATATATAATTATAAAATATAATTATATATAATTATAAAATATAATTATATATATTTTATAAAATTGAATTTAATTTAAAATAAAAACTATTAAAAATAACTCGAAGACATTTATAAAAACCTCATACACTTCATGCTTTAGCAATAGAAAGGGTTGGATGGATGATATTAAAGGAAGGTATTTGTCAAGGTAAGGATAAAATTGAAGGAAGGTGGCAAATAAATTTTTAAAATTTTTGTAACTTCCAGGATGTCAAAATAAGTTACAACATAGGCTCCAATAGGGACTGCTTCCCCCTATGGGATGTAGACAACCTAGTAGACCAGTTGCCTTGAATCTGTTGGGCATGGAGTCATTTCATAAACTTGTAATATGCAAATCTCAAACCATACCACCTGCACTAATTCAGAGACTCTTTCACACTAAAACCTGAAAACTGAAAATTGTTGAAGTGAAACAACTGACACTGCAAGTGGAAATAAGCACAACAATGCCTAATTCATTGGGATATGGAGTCAATAAGTCAATCAACAAAAATTCACACCTTTCAATCCCCTGCAAGTCATTGCACTCAATCAAACCAAACTTCATACTACAAACTTGAAACACAAGCTGAAACCACTGTTGAGATATTTTATTAATCCATAAATTGCAAACTCGTTGGTCTATTGAACACTAAATCTGAAAATAACTAATTCAATCCCACACAGCCTCTACCTAACTGAACTTAAAATCTACATTGTTAGGTGTAATAAAATTTCCAGTGTAACCACGTGGGAAGTGGATTAACTGGCAGATCACTTTGCATACAGCTGAAGACGTTAAAAATATTTACAATACGAAAGACAAACTCCATTGGTAATTGATACTTACAATTGAAATTTGAAAGTTGCATCTTCAGTAAGCTTTCGAAGTTTCTTATCACAGTAGAGAGTAAGAGAAATACACTACTAAATGTTACCATCGCTATGAAAAAGAAAAAGATGAAGCTGCATGTTATTATCATAGCCAGACGTGCACATATCATTTTGAACCAGCTGAATCCGGAAACTAGTGAAATCACCATATGATAAAGTGGAGTCGTTGGGTGAAAGCAATGAAACCATTATCAACTGTCTAGTCTTTGTTCACCAACAAAGAGTAGATCTAATCGTGATCATGATCTAGGGAAAAAAAAAATCGTCTCTTTGTTCCTGGTCAATGGTGCCAAATGTTGTATTTATTTCTCGTAGGTAGTTCTTGGTTGTAAAACTATGCCGAAAAACCAACTCGACTAGTATTTAGGTTCAAGTTGACCCTTGAACCAGAGGGGTCTCCCTCAAATGTTACGAGGCATTTTTTAACACTGTTCACTCTCACTGGGCAACAACCTATGGAGCACAATGGCAAGATCTATGATTTATTTTGGGTGGTTGTTGATGATTGTCCAATATTTGTTCATAAATAAATCCCTCTCTTGTAGAGTCCTTGGTCAAAGTGCCAACATCTATTTTGGCATAATAACATGATTTTTAGAGAATTTGACAGAAGAATATAAGAGAATTTATGATAATTAAGCAGCCATGCGGAATACTTAATCAATTAGACATAGAAGATGCATGTAGAAAATTTCTATAGCCAAATAGAACACATTCAAGAGATGACAGAAGGAAACAATTAATAGATGTAGAGGAATTAACCAAGACAAACAGTTCAGTTAATTAATCTCTTTAAATGATTATAAATTTGCAAGGGATTTCGAAGAGATTGGCACTCAATCTATTCTTTACCCAGATATCATATTTTACCTTGAACATGTGCAGAAATAAGATATGAAAATACTAGAAAAACAACAGGAGAAGCAAATTTTATCATGAACTGGAGCTAGAATACTTCTATTAGAAATTATGTAATAATTTTTTTACAAAGCGATAGGGTTTTGGCATATAAATCCAACCCCTTTACATTACAATTGAAACAATATATATAACATTACATTAAGATGGTTGTGTCTATCTTTTTGGAATAAAAATCTGAACAATAAACTAAAAATAAAAAGAATCTTTAAAAAACTGCAATAGATTTGGAGTTGTTTGCAAGTCATCTGCCTTGAACTCTTAAGTTGCTTAAACTGTCTGCTGGAAAATTGTACTTTGATCCCAGTTTGTTGATCTTCTGCTACTAGGTGTCCTTTGAATGTTGATATCTCTGCCTCTAAATCTGAATAAGAACGATTGCTGATCTTCCTCCTTCAAATGCTAAAATCATGTATATAATCTCGTTAATTGATTTTTTTTGCTAGGCGTCCTTTGAATCTGCAATTCTTGAATTGACCAATGATTTTATGTCACTTTTTAAAGTGTTTCACCATTGTCGTAAAATATTTGGGAATAAAATATTTTGATAAATGTTTTCCAAATATTTTGCTTAAACCTGTAAATTCATATTTTTGTATTTTCATGAATTCCATAAATGAAATATCAAATTATTTCCTCAAATAATTTCATCCTGTAAATCCATCAATTTTTTGAAATCCATGTCTTGTTTTGAAATCTATGTCTTTTTTTTCCCTGAATTTATATATTTATGAATAAATAAAATTCATAAACATATTTCATAAACCATCAATTGATTGGCCGAGTATTTGATTATTCCCCGTGGAATGCTTTCTGTTGCTACCAGGTCAACCTCCTTCCCATGGTTTTGAAAACGATGTGTTGTTTTGACATGATTGGTAAAATATCTCTTAGTTTCCATTTTTTACTCCCGTAAAATATTTGGATAAGAATTTATTCTCTTCATAATTTATTTTCCTCCTTATCTCTGTAAAACTGTTGTTGGTTTTGTTCCCATGGTTTTGATTTTAAAAATAATTCAAATTATTTTCAATTTCATAAGGAAGAAATCTCATTCTAGAATTGGAAACTTCATCCTCCTCTTTACTCCATTTTACTCAACCTCCCCTTACCTCAAATTTTCACTCATATGACTGTAAAAATGCTTCGTCCATTTTCTCCTTTCATATATACTTTATAGTACACAAGCTTTCTTGCATACCTCATAGACTTCCTGCCTCAAATTTTTAAATTTAAACCAATGTAAAAATGGTTTTACAACGGCCTTTTGGGGTGGTAGTTGGTAAATGGTTTTGGAGGGTGGGGGGGAGGGGGTGGAGATGCTCCGAAATGAACGACAGGTGTAAAATTGATTTGATATTTCACAAAATTCTATGCATAGATTAGGGTGGTTTAATGATTAATTGTGAGGTGGGGACACAAATTTAATTTGACTTTTTGACTTGGATGACGTATATAATATGATAATAAATGTGATTCCTATAGTTTAGAGATTGGGTTTGTTATTTTTAAACTAAGTTTTAATATTTTAAAATAATTTATTTTATAAAAATATATAATTATATATATTTTATAAAATTGAATTTCATTTAAAATAAAAACTATTAAAAATAACTCGGAGACATTTATAAAAACCTCATACATTTCATGCTTTAGCAATGGAAAGGATTAGATGGAATGATATTTAAAGGAAGGTATTTGTCAAGGTAAGGATAAAATCAAAGGAAGGTGGCAAATAAATTTTTAAAATTTTTGTAACTTCTAGAGTTTCAAAATAAGTTACAACATAGGCTCCAACTGGGGACTTATTCCCCCTGTGGGATGCAGAGAACCTATTAGACCAACTGTCTGAATCTATTGGGCATGGAGTCAGTTCATAAACCTGTAATCTGCAAATTTGAAACCATACTGCCTACACTAATCCAGAGACTCTTTCACACTGAAATCTGAAAACTGAAAATTGTTGAAGTGAAACAACTGACACTGCAAGTGGAAATAAGCACAACAGTGCCTAATTCATTGGGCTATGGAGTCAATAAGTCAATCAACAATAAATTTACTCCTTTCAATCCCCTACAAGTCATTGCACTCAACCAAACCAAACTTCATACTGCAAACTTGAAACACAAGCTGAAAGAACTGCTGATATACTGCATTAATCCATAAAATCTAAACTCACTAATCTACTGCACACTAAATATGAAAATAACTATTTCAATCCCACACAACCTCTACCTAACTGAACTGAAAATCTGCACTATTAGGTGTAATCAAATTTCCAGTGTAACCACGTGGGAAGAGGATTAACTGGCAGATCACTTTGTATGCAGCTGAAGACGTTAAAAATATTTACAATAAGAAAGATAAACTCCATAGATAACTAATACTTACAACTAAAATTTGAAAGTTGCATCTTCAGTAAGATTCTAAAGTTTCTGATCACAATAGAGAGTAAGAGAAATACGCTACTAAATGTTACCATCGCTATGAAAAAAACATGCAATTGCATGCTATTATCATATCTAGTGGTGCACTTATCATTTTGAACCAGCTAAATCTGAAAACCAATGGAATAACCATATGACAAAGTGGATTCGCCAGGTGAAAGAAACGTAACCAATATCAACTGTCTAGTCTTTGTTCACCAGCAAAGAGTAGATCTAATCGTGATCATGATCCGAGGAAAAATTTCTTCGTCACTTCGTCCCCCGACAACGACGCCAAATGTTGTACTTGTTTCTCATAGGTGGTTCTTCGTTGCAAAAATATGCCGAGAAGCCAACTCGGCCAATATTTAGGTTCAAGCTGGCCTTTGAACCAGAGGGGGCTCCCTCAAATGTCACAAGGCCTTTTTTAACAATGTTCACTTTCATTGGACAACATCCTATGGAGCACAATAGCCAAATCTATGATTTATTTTGGGTGGTTTCTAATGATTTTCCAGTACTTGTTCATAAATAAATCCCTCTCTTGCAGAGTCCTTTGTTAAAGTGCCAACATCCAGTTTGACAGAATAAAATGATTTTTATAGAATTTGGCAGAATAATATAAGAGAATTCATGATAATTAAGCAATGATACTGGATACTTAATCAACCAGATGTAGTAGATGCGTGTAGAAAGTTTCTACAACCAAAGAGAACACATTCAAGAGATGATAGAAGGCAACAATTAATAGATGTAGAAGAATTAACCAAGACAGATAGTTGAGTTAATTAATTTCTTTAAATGATTATAACTTTGCAAGGGGCTTTTAGAGAGATTGACACTCAATCTATTCTTACCTAGATCTCCTATGCTACCTTGAACATGTGCAGAAATAAGATATAAAAGTACTGGAAAAACAAATTTTGTCATGAAATAGAGCTAGAATACTTCAATTAGGAATTCTGTAATAAAAGTTTTACAAAGCGACAGGGTTTTGGCATCAAAAGTCAACCCCTTTACATTACAATTGAAATAATATATAGAACATTACAATTAACTGACTGTGTCTAGCTTTTTGGAATAAATTTTTAAAAAATAAACTAAAAATGAAAAGAATCTCTGAAAAACTGCAGGAAATTTGGAGTTGTTTGCAAGTATTCTGCCTTGAACTCTTGAGCTGCTTAAATTGTTTGCTTAGAAAATTATACTTTGATCCCAGTTTGTTGGTCTTCTGCTACTAGGTGTCCATTGAATCTCCAATGTTTGAATTGACCAATGATTTTATGTCACTTTTTAAAGTGCTTCACCATTGTCGTAAAATATTTGGGAAGAAAATATTTTGATAATTTTGGTAAATTCATATTTTTCTATTTTCATGAATTCCATAAATGAAATCTCAAACTATTTCCTCAAATAATTTCATCCTGTAAATCCATCCATTGTTTGAAATCTATGTCTTGTTTTGAAATCTATGACTTGTTTTGCCATGAATCTATATATTTATGAATAAATAGAATTCATACACATATTTCATAAAACCATCGACTGATTTCCTTCCCATGGTTTTGAAAACCATGTGTTGTTTTTCCATGATTTGTAAAATATATCTTAGTTTCCCTTTTTTTACTCCTGTAAAATATTTGGATAAGAATTTAGCCAAATCTTATGTTCCCGTACATTTTCTCTTCATAATTTATTTTCCTCCTTATCTCTGTAAAACTGTTGTTGGTTTTGCTTCCATGGTTTTGATTTTAAAAATAATTAAAATTATTTTCAATTTCAAAGCTATGTGCATAATTTATATAAAGTTTTTCAAAATCATTTTTTTTTAATATTCCTTTGTGCCAACGTATAGTAAGATAAATGAACATAAGTGGCTTTTCCTCCTGGGTCAATTCCTTTTGTCAAATTTTCGCTTGAATTTCATTTTTACCTGTGTATAATTATCTCATAAGGAAATGCTTCATCCGTTATCTCCTTTCGTACATACTTTATACTATATAAGCTTGCTTGCATACCTCATAGACTTCTTACCTCAAATTTTTAAATTTAAACCAGTTTAAAGGTAGCCCCCCCAAACCATTGATTTGACATTTCACAAATCTTGATGCATTTAGATTAGGGTGGTTTAATGGTTAAGTGCAGGCTGGGGACAAAAATTTAATTTGACTTTTTTGACTTGGCTAACGTATATAATATGATAATAAACGTGGTTCCTATAGTTTAGAGATTGGGTTTGTTATTTTTAAACTAAGTTTTAATATTTTAAAATAAATCATTTTATAAAAATATAACTATCCATATTGTATAAAATTTAATTTCATGGTGAATAAAAACTATTAAAAATAACCGTAGACATTTGTAAAAACCTCATACACCTCATGCTTTAGCAATAGAAGGGGTTAGATTGAATGATATTTAAATGAAGGTATTTGTCAAGGTAAGGATAAAATTGAAGGAAGGTGGAAAATAAATTTTTAAATTGTTTGTAACTTCTAGGGTGTCAAAATAAGTTACAATAATTGACACAGTTGATGATCCCATGGAGCCTAGGGACCCCTAGGATCCTCCTCCAAGTGAAATCCCTAGCAAGAAGAGACCATTATGGATTCATGATATTGTTGGGTCCCTATAATACTAGTGATTACCCCATTACTATTGTAGTTATACCCCTTATTTATATTGTTGTGCCCCTATTACCCCCATATTATTATTTCTGTGCCCCATAGAATCCCTCTATTGTTATTTTTGTGGCTTTATATTATTATTGTTAGGTCGGCTCGATTATATTGTGACTCCTTAGACTCTTATATATAGAAAGGAGGTTTTGTCATTTGTATCATCCAAGAATTGTTCATTTATGTAATGTAAAGGAGGTTGGCCCCTCGAAGAGGCTGAATTCTAAGGTGTTGATCTATCTTTTCTATCTTTTCTTGAGCTGGTTTCATAACATTTGGTATCAGAGCTTTAGATTCTAGGGTTTCGTTGCTCCAAACAGGTCATCGTGGCATTTTCGCTATAAATTTTTTTCTGTGACGTTTCAGAAGTCGCAAAAAAACCCATTTGAGAAGAAATCGCGCTGAACCTTGGGTCCAAATTTCAAAGCTTTTCGCGTGATATTTGCGGAGATATGATCTGAGGAAGTTGGTCTTTTTGCAGACTCCTGAATTACATTCAAAACAGGTGACCTGGGGAAAATCGTCATAACTTTCTCTCTGGGGATCGGATTGAAATTTCGTCAAAAGGTACAGAAAGAGGTCAGAATGTCATTTTTTGTGTGTGTGTTTCAGATTCAAAGGTTGAAACAGTGACTCGTGGCACGTCGTACAAGTTCGCTCTACTGAACCAGTCTAAAAGAAAGTCACTGTGGGAGATTTCACATAACTCTTCCTTGGAGAATCCAATTTGGCTCAGACTTGTGGCATTGGAAAGAGAACGCAGAAGGCTACTAGAGGTAGCAATTTCAGAACTAGATGATCCGAAATTATAGAGATACATCAGATTCAATATCAGGATTCTATAAAGTGAAAAAACGTGTGTAGTTTTTTTTTTTAAATTTTTGTGTAAGCTTGGTTTAACGGAATTCAAAGGGAATAGTAAAGCATTATTATCGGTAACTGATGCCCCGAGGAAAGAAAATGCAAACACCTAGTAAGGAACCTGAAAGCTCTAGCATGACTCATGAAGAAGAGGAAGAAATGCTACATGATATATCAAAATTACAAGAACAAGTGCAACAAATGTCACGCTCACAAAAGTTAATAGATGCTAAGATAAATGGCGTGGAAGCTAAGATAAGTGGCGTGGAATCTAAGGTAAATGGCGTGGAATCTAAGATAAAGGGCATGGAAGCTAAGATGGATGAGTCGAAGACAGATTTGAAGAGAGACATGGCAGATTTGAAGATAGATTTGAAGACAGACATGGAAGAATTGAAGAAGTTGCTACAAGAAAGGGTCACTAATGGTGACAAGGTAGTAAAGGAAACTCATGATGAGAACAAAAGAAATGTTAATCATGATTCCATAGATGCGAATGTTGGATCGAAGAATCACCATATTCCAAAAATCGATATGAGGAAGTTTGATGGCAAGGATCCCGCCACATGGATATTACAAATGGAGCAATTCTTCGATCTCAATAATGTGCAAAACGCACAAAAGGTACGTATGGCAACTGTATATTTGGAACCAAATCAGTTTGTATGGTATCAATGGCTTTGTTCTCGTAAACAATTTATTACTTGGGCAATTTTTACGGAAGAATTGATAGCACATTATGAAGATACAAAAAGCAACACTTTTTTTAGCCAATTGATAAGTCTCAAACAAAAGGGTTCAGTAATGGAGCACATTGAGGAGTTCCAAAAATTGAACATGAGGGTAAAAGATATTCCAGAGGAGCATAGGATTGATGTGTTCATAGGGTCTTTAAAGGATAATATCCAACATGATGTTCGCCTTTGGGAACCTGATTCATTAGAGAAGGCATTCAGGTTAGCAAGAAAAATGGAAAGAAAAATTATGGAAACCAGGAAGCATACCACTCACAACTATAAAGACGGAAGTGTTGCTGCCCCTAGTCTTCCACAACCTATAAGGTTGACACCACAACAATTGGAAGAAAAAAGAGCAAAAGGGCTTTGTTATAGTTGTGATAGCAAATACACTAAAGGTCATAAGTGTGCTGAGAAGAAATTATTTTACATAGATTGTGAAGAGGAAGAAGAAAAGGAGCAAGAAAGGTCAAAAGAAGAAGATATACTCCAGGAACAAAGCCTAGATGAAGAACAAATAAATCCGACCATATCTTGTAATGCATTGGCAGGAATTACCACTCCTCAAACCATCAAGATAGAAGGACAAATCAAGAAGAAAAAGGTAATAGTGTTGATTGATTCAGGAAGCACCCACAATTTTATTCATTGTAGGGTAGCAAAAGAATTGAATTGCTTCTTATATCCAGCACCAAAGTGTCAAGTGATGATTGCAAATGGAGGAACAATAAATTGCTCTGGAAAGTGCCATAATATCAAGCTATCCATGGGAGAATATGTATTGACTAGCCCAATGCTTTCCATTCCAATGGGAGGTGCAGATGTTGTACTAGGAGTCCAATGGCTACAATCCTTGGGTACAATAGCTTTTAATTTTCAAGAACTTTTCATCAAATTTTCTACGGAAGGAAAGGAAGTTGAATTAAGGGGTATTGCAGGGAAACCAGGAAAGATAATCAACTCTCATGGTATGACAAAGCTTCTAAAAAAGGAACAAAGAGGTGTAATTGCACAATTATGCTCGCTAGATGTTTCCACATTGGAATCATCTATTTCTCCAGATCTCCAAAAAGTCCTGGACAATCATTCCAAGGTATTTGAGACTCCCAAGGGTCTCCCACCTATGCGTGATCATGATCATGCTATTCATCTGATTCCAAGAAGTGTTCCTCCAAACATCAAGCCGTACAGATATCCCTATGTCCAAAAAAGTGAAATTGAACGTATGGTTACAGAAATGCTAGAGGCTGGTATAATTCAACCGAGTCAAAGTTCTTTCTCAGCTCCAGTAGTATTGGTGCACAAGAAGGATGGATCATGGCGCATGTGTCCGGATTATAGGGAGCTCAACAAGCTCACTATTAAAGATAAGTTCCCCATTCCTGTGATTGATGAATTACTGGATGAATTGCATGGATCAATTTACTTCACCAAGTTGGATCTTCATTCGGGATATCATCAAATCAGAATGAAGATTGAAGACATTCCGAAAAAGGCATTTAGAACTCATGAGGGTCATTATGAATTTTTGGTCATGCCTTTTGGCCTTACCAATGCACCTTCAACATTTCAAGGTTTGATGAATTCAATTTTCAAACCATTCCTTAGAAAATTTGTGTTAGTATTTTTTGATGATATACTAATCTACAGCAAGTCTTGGAAGGATCATGTTGAACATGTTGATAGGGTGCTACAACTATTGGAGGAGAAACAATTATATGCAAAAAGATCCAAATGTTTCTTTGGAGTCCAGGAAGTGGAATATTTGGGTCATATTGTATCTCATGAAGGAGTTAAGGTAGACCCTAGCAAAATTAAAGCCATTAAGGAATGGAAAATCCCCACATCCATAAAGCATCTGCGAGGATTTCTTGGGTTGACATGGTATTATCGCAAGTTTGTTAAGAATTATGGGAGAATAGCAGCACCTCTAACAACATTATTGAAGAAAGATTCATTTTCATGGATTCCGGAAGCAACAAAGGCCTTTGAACATCTTAAAGAGGCAATGTGCCAAGCACCGGTCTTAGCTACACCAGACTTCACAAAAACCTTTATTGTGGAATGTGATGCTTCAGGAAATGGAATTGGTGCTGTTCTAATGCAAGATGAAAGACCCATTGCTTTTGAAAGTCGTCCAATCAAGGGAAAGTTTTTAAGCAAAGCTATTTATGAGAAGGAAATGTTGGCAATACTCCATGCACTTAAGAAATGGCGACCCTACCTAATGGGAAGACACTTCAAGGTAAAAACGGATCATGATAGCCTTAAATACTTTTTAGAACAAAGATTATCCTCTGAAGAGCAACAAAAGTGGGTCACAAAGATGTTGGGTTATGACTTTGAAATCATCTACAAAAAAGGGAAGCAAAATGTGGTGGCAGATGCACTCTCAAGAAAGGATGAGGATGTGGAAGCATTGTTGTGTGCCATTTCTATTATCCAACCAGATTGGATAAACGAAGCAAGGGAGGAATGGAAGAATGACAAAGAAGTGTGGGCACTTATTCGAAAGCTACAACAAGATTCCAGTACTTCTGATACATTTAGCTGGCAAAATGATTCGTTATGGTACAAAGATCGCTTATACCTCTATAAGAATTCCCAGCTAAAACAAAAGATTCTTATGGAATTGCACACTTCTCCCTTAGGAGGGCACTCAGGATTTTTAAAAACTTACCACAGGGTTAAGAAGGAATTTTTTTGGGATGGCCTTAAATCAGATATTCAAAAGTTTGTGGCGGAATGTTTGGTTTGCCAACAAAATAAAGTTGAAACAATTAAGACATCGGGTCTATTACAACCTTTATCCATTCCAAGCCAACGTTGGGAGGAGGTTTCAATGGATTTTATCACAGGTTTACCCAAGTCTGAGGGAAAGAGTGTCATCATGGTGGTAGTTGACAGACTTACCAAGTATGCACACTTTTGTGCATTATCACATCCATGTAAAGCCAGTACAGTTTCTACTGCATTTATGGAAACAGTTCAAAAGCTACATGGAAACCCAAAGATTATTGTAAGTGACAGAGATCCCATTTTCACTGGAAATTTTTGGACAGAATTATTTTCTTGTCTTGTTACTCAGTTAGCTCATAGTTCATCTTATCATCCTCAATCTGATGGGCAAACTGAGATAGTAAACAAATGTTTGGAAGGATATATTTGTTGCTTTGTATCTGATAAACAGACACAATGGGTCAAATGGTTGCCTCTGGCTGAATGGTGGTATAACACTTCCTTCCATACAACAACAAAAATGACCCCATTTATGGCACTTTATGGGTATCAACCACCATCCATCACATCATATTTAAGAGAAAATTCTAAGGTTCAGGCAGTGGAACATCACATCGAACATCAACAACAAGTCCTCCAACTCTTAAAGGATAACCTCGTGTTGGCACAAAATAGAATGAAACAACAGGCAGATCAACATCGCAGTGAAAGAAGTTTTGATGTAGGTGATTGGGTATTCCTACGGCTACAACCATATAAGCAAATGTCCCTAAAGCAAGCTAAGAAGGATAATAAATTATCACCAAAGTATTATGGTCCGTACAAGGTGTTGCAAAAGATTGGTACTATGGCATACAAATTGGAGCTTCCTGCAGCTTCTCGATTGCACCCAGTTTTCCATGTTTCATGTTTAAAGAAGGTTATAGGTGACAAACTCCCAATTCAAACAATATTGCCAGAACTTGACGAGGAAGGAAAAATTATATTGGAACCGGAAACAGTCACAGAAACAAGAACTCGACAGCTACGAAATCGATCAATTTCAGAGTATCTTATCAAGTGGAAGAACTTATCCACTGAAGATTCCACGTGGGAGGATGAGAATTTTATGCAGAAGTATCTAGAACTACTCAAGCGTTGAGGACAACACTTTTTTGAAGGAGAGGGGCATGTTGGGTCCCTATAATACTAGTGATTACCCCATTACTATTGTAGTTATACCCCTTATTTATATTGTTGTGCCCCTATTACCCCCATATTGTTATTTCTGTGCCCCATAGAATCCCTCTATTGTTATTTTTGTGGCTTTATATTATTATTGTTAGGTCGGCTGGATTATATTGTGACTCCTTAGACTCCTATATATAGAAAGGAGGTTTTGTCATTTGTATCATCCAAGAATTGTTCATTTATGTAATGTAAAGGAGGTTGCCCCCTCGAAGAGGCTGAATTCTAAGGCGTTGATCTATCCTTTCTATCTTTTCTTGAGCTGGTTTCATAACAGATACTTTATAGGATGCTGAGAAATATGTTGCTTCCAAAAGGACCTCTAGAGAAAGTAAGAAGCCATGTCGATATCAGGGATACATTATAGCTATGAGAACTATTATACATGATGTCTTCCCACTTTTGAAGAAGTTTTGAAAGAAGATATTTGGAAGGATACCATGACCAAATAATATGAATCGATTATGAAGAATGATGTATGGGATGTTGTGTCGATACCTAAGGGAAAGCTTATCGTAACTTCAAAATGGCTATACAAGATCAAGCATGGAGTTGATGGAAGCATTGAGAAGTACAAAGCTAGGTTCGTGGCCTAAGGTTTATCTCAAAAAGAGGAAGAAGACTATGATGATATATTTTCTCTCATTTCCCATTACACTACCATTAGATCGATTGTTGCCCTTCCTACTATTCAAGGATGGACACTTCACCAGATGGATGTAAAGTTGAATTGACAGTTACCTAGTGAAGCTTAGATTCACAAAAAGCAGTGTCGATCTGAACCTCTACTTAAAAGTGGTCCAGGGCATGCCTTTGAATTTAGTTTTATATGTTGACGATCTATTCTTGACAGGAACTGAGCCCCCGATGCTTAAATGTAAGAGGGAGTTGGCCTCCAAATATGAAATGAAGGATCTTGGTATGATTGATTACTTTCTAGGACTAGAGGTGTGGCAGAGACCCAAAGAGATTTTCCTTTCTCAAGGAAAATATGTTTTGAAGTTATTGGAAGATTTGGAATGAATTAATGCAAGTCCCTGGGCACACCGATGGAGATGGGGGGATGTTGTTGGACCTGATTTGGTGAATCCTTTTGAGTATCGATAATTGATTGGGGCATTGATGTTCCTTGTGAACACCTATTCGGATATATGCTATGCAGTGAAAACTTTGAGTCAATTGATGACTAAGACCCTTCATGCACATTGGGTTGCTACCAAACACGTATTGATATATTTGCATGGGTCGCTTAACCTTGTTCTGAGATATTCTGATGGTGATGTACAACTTCATGGTTACACTAATGCTAACTGGGCTGGAAATGTTATTGAGAGGAAGAGAACATCAAGGTGTTGCTTTAGCTTAGGATATGCAATGATATCATAGATGAGAAGGAAACAAAAGTCCATAGCCTTAAGCATGGATGAGGCAGAATACATTGGTTCTAGCATGGTTAGTTGTGAGGTAGTTTAGTTGAGGAGGCACTTTGGAGCATTGTTTGAGAAGGTCCTTGAAACAACTGTGATATACTGTGATAATAAGAGTGGGATCCGATTGGCAGAGAATCATGTATTTTATGATAAGTCCAAGCATATTGACATTATGTATCACTACATTTGAGACATGGTGCAGAGAGGAGCCGTGAGACACCATTACATTTCAACTGATGAGTAGATAAAAAATACTCATGAAGGATTTACCGAAAAGGAATTTCTTGGTCTTTAGAGAGAAACTTGCCAGAATGATGGATGTGACCCTCTTGGGTAAGGGTCCTAGATGATTAAGAACATTGAGTGCACTCTTCCCCCCTGTTGAGCTCCCAAGGTGGGAATGTAGCAGTAATGGATCCTAGGGTTGAGGGACCTCTGGACAATAGGATAGGGTGTGTATCCTTACCCCTGTTTTACTTCGATCTCGCCTATTGTCGCTTTAAAAAAGCATACCCCATTCGACCTTGTTGGGATTGGAACTCCCCATATGTCTAATGGGTTGAGGTGACTTGAGATAGGTTGTGTATCCTTACCCATTTGTTAAGTTGATCTCACTCAAGTGTTAGATGCAGGGGTTCTGCCACTTTATTCCTAAGGGACTCTATAGGGGATCAACGGACAATAGGACAAAGTGTGATCCTCAAGTTGACCTTGCCTTTTGTCACTAGACGATAGGACATAGTGTGATCCTTGATTAGATCCCACCTATTGTCTCAGGTCAATAAGATAGAGTGTGATCCTTGCCCCTGCGGTAATTCAATCTTTCCTATTGATAAAGGGTGTAGCTAGGATTCTCGATGATGATTCTGGGTGGTAGAAAAGGTTCCCGGATGATGATGATTATGGGTGGTAGAAATGGCTCCCCGAAGGATAGAGGATGGTAGCTTGAGCTCCCATATGATGTCAAATTCTTCTTCTTCTAGATTCAAGAGTGTTCAGCAGGGATGAGTAGAGATGAGCTGAGACGAACATAGATGAGTAATGATTCATTTTATTTGACGATGATGAGATACTTGATATGGGTCATATATTTCAATCGGTAATTTTTCCCTAGTTGAAAGGGAGTGTTAATTTCGCAACTCAGGGACAAATTTCCTCCTTTAGATAGTCTTCCTCATCAATAAATACCCCTCCTAGCCCTTGGAAGAATTTAACTTAGTTAAGGAAAATTGTATTTTTGAAGAGGAAACCCACATGTGCAAAAAAGAATAGGTCAACTTTAAATAGAAATTGGGCACCCTTTGAGGCATATAAATACAAGTCAAGTTAACCCAATTTGGACATCATCATCAAGCATCTTCTTTTATCTCTTCCTTGGATTGGTTCGTGGAAATCTCAGCTACATCCGTTTTCTTGATAGGGTCCTCCCTATGGCTGTAGAACTATGACCACACTGATGGTTACTAGCTTCATGCAATTGTGGCGTAAGATACTTTTGATAGTTGACTACATACTTTTACCATTGACTGCAGGCTTGGATACTTTGATTTTGATCAGATTTTTCTACTGGGTTCATCTCTTGGATATTGTTTAATTGGTTTTTGGATAGTATTTTGGTTGGAAAATGGAACATTGTACTCTCTCTTTGCTGAACATTTTATGACAATCTAACGAGAAGAAGAAGTTGAAAGGGTTTACCCATTGTGGGCTTCTCCATGGTCTTCGACCAAATCCTTTCGTCTATTATTGCTCTTAATTGTCTTCTATTGTCTATTGCATTTATTTTTCTATCTACAATTGTTATTGATCATTGGAAGAATAAATTGTGTTGGAATATTGTTAATTAAAGAAAAGAATTGGGCTAAAGTGATTGTAATAACATAGAACAATGGAAAATAACAAATCCTACAACATAGATATGTCTATGGTTGGATGGAAAGTGGTTCTCCTGTCTTTAGTTTCCAACCAATTTAAGTGGTTCATATAAGTGTTCTTAATTTCTTATTAATGTAATGAATTTTTGTTTGATACTTTATGATATATGTGATTATGGGCTACTCTTTACTGATAAGTTGAATGGTGTTGTGATGTTTTATTGAATATGCATGAGTAATAAGCAAAGTTAATGGTATAATTTCTTGAATGTTAATTAATGCTTCCTTTGTGAGTGAATTTTGCTTGTGGAGGTAAAATTTTGCGTAACTTACCCCTGATAAATAAATGTTACTTGTTCATAAAAACAAATGGCAGGGTTGGTTGTAATAACTGCATTGGCTGAGAGTCTTTTGAAAGTGTCAAGACTATATTATTGTGCATATTTGTAAGGATATAGTTAAGAATTAATTATGACAGTCTATTAAATTAGTATAAATAATAGGGTGAATTTTGCATGTGAATCGTTGAATATGATGGGATGATGAACTAAATCATGTGTAATTATGCATAGTCATTAGTTGTTGTTTCTTATAAAGATAAATCCTATATATAATGATGTTTTTTGATGTTGTCCCTCATAGTGTCTTAAAGTATGTGCATGGTGAAAAGTATTGAAGGTTCCTCTCTATTTAGAACATTGTTGCTTCTGGATATAAGTTAGGATATGGCTTCTCTATGTACAAGTATTAAAATTGGCAATGATGAATAATGGAAATCCTAAAGAAGTGAGAAGAAGATTTTTTACTAGAAGAAATTGTGAGATTGGCCATTAGCCATCTTTTTCCTTTATTAGAGAAGTTTCCTAATTAATGGCAATGTTATGGATGCTCTTAGAGGTTGTTGAAGACTTCTGAGCCTTTAGGGGTTTTCTAGGCAAATTTTTAGCCGAGTGAAAATTAATTTCATACCTTTAGAATGGGTCTAGGAGCTCTATCAAAAGTTGTAGAAATTTAGGGATTGACCCTAGGAACGATTGACCCTTTTAGTTTTGAGGACTAATTATTTGAGTTTAATAAGTTTTAGAAATTTTGGGTTTGGAGACTTTGTCCTTAACCCTTGGTCATAAGGTTGATCTAGAGCTATAGCCAAGCTTAATTAGAAGGGGGCTTACACCCCAAGAACGTATAATTATTAGAGTCTTAAGTTATCGAGTAACAAGATATAACCCATGAACCCTCCCATTAGAAATGCTAGAAGCCTACCAAATCTATGATATTTGTAATATTGACGAGTCTTGAGTATCAAGTTGTTGGGCCCTAGAGTATAATCTTATCGAGCCCTTATGTAATATCCCCAATTTTGTGAGCATGGAAATCTCTAAGGAATGATTCCCAATATTGGTAATATTAATTAAAAAGGGGAAAATATTATTGGAGAAAGGTGAAAAATATTATTTATTGGAGAATGGAGGAAAATTATAATTTTATTAAAATGGGGGCAAAAGTTAATTAGT
The DNA here is from genome assembly GCA_031772625.1 of Pinus tabuliformis. Taxonomy (NCBI): domain Eukaryota; kingdom Viridiplantae; phylum Streptophyta; class Pinopsida; order Pinales; family Pinaceae; genus Pinus; species Pinus tabuliformis. Next base: position 442,159,157 of record CM062804.1, on the reverse strand, counting down.
GGAAAATGGCCCCCGCTAATAAAATAATATTAAAAAGGAGTCTAGAAGCATGGGGAGAAATTATAAAAGGAGGATGGACTCATTGGTTGATCATATTTTGACTATTACACTTCACCTTTCATCTTCTCTTGGAGATATTTATTAGAAGAAGAGAAGTGTTGTTTAGCACAAGAGTTCCAAACAGAATTTCCACCCTCATTTCAAAGAACTTTGAGTGTTTCCCTAGTGAGGAAATTGGAGTGTTCATTATGGGCCCCCATAAAGCTTCATTACAGGAGTCTTCCCCCAGTTCTACACATTATGTGGGTGCAGAGGCAACTCAAATTGTTCATCAGGGAATCAACTACAACAAGATAGAATACCGACCAATTTGCAGAAGATTTTCCTATCTTATGCCACAAAATTGTGATGCATTTGTAGGGCTTAAGTGCAAGGATATTGAGGGAAAAATTTATCTTGATTTTGGCAGTGTGTGGGCCTTTCTGGTATAAAGAGGAGCAAATTGGGAGGTTAGAGAGCTGGTGGTTTTGGCATTCTAGTAGGAAGATTTTTATTTCTATCAGTGTGGAGTGGAGCCAAACACATTCTAGGTTTTTGTGGATATTTGGAGGAGAGGTCGAGGTTAAAGTTTTAGAATTTTTCTAGGCAGTATATGGGGAAAAAATTTCAGTAGGGCATATAGCCAGCTAGAGAGCCACTTCCACCCTTTTGGAATGCTTATTAATCATCTAGATTCAACCCAAACCATTTATAGGTTTTCATGGGTTTGGTGAGAGGATTCTAGGGCTAAACGAGGAGTATTCATCCCTAAGATCAACATTCCATCCAGCAACCAACAGTAGATTATTTCTGGGTAGTGTGAAGATAACTCCAAGGACTCTTCCACACTTGGGTTCCTATCTTTTTTAGGTTTTGCTCATCTTGCATAACAAGCCTAGGTTCTATCATTTCAGAGCATTATATGTACTCTTTCCCATAAATTTAAAAAAAATGGCTTAGTTTATACTAAGTGATTCATTGTGTGTTTTAATTTGTGTTGGTGGCTTTGATTCATTTTGTTGTTCCTAGTTCATTGCTTGGTATTTGTCGTTAATTTCCATTTAGGAACATTACAATGGTATCCGAACATGATATTGGCCAACTGTGGGGAAGCTAACAAGATCATGGAGGTGTAGGCATGAATGCACAGTGAATGGTGAAACTATGGACATTCCAGTGACACAAGAAAGATGGCGTAGAAAATCCTGTAGATTCACAAGCTAATGCAATTTGCTAAAGCAAGAGACAAGAATATACTTCTACTCTTTACAACGGAAACCCATAAACATCGAGAAAACAATAATCAATAAAGGAAGAAAATCAAAGGCACATAACACAATAAATATCTAGGGAAAGCCATAGCTCAAAACCCCACTATCTGTTTTGTATTAATCCGGAAAATCAAGATGAAATTACAATGCTTGTTCTCTCTAGAACAATCCCAACACTCAGCAAATTCAATCTCCAACTCATAAGCAAGCTCAAGGTCAAAGCTTATCCAATTCAAAATCTCTCCAAGTCTCTATTCCAATGTGTAATTCCTATGAAAATAACTTGTATTTAAAGGGAAATAAAGCCTCTAAAAATAGCGCAATCCCTCAAGGATCAGTTCCTGAATGCATGCACTATCAGTGCAACTCAAAAAAATCTAAAACAAATAGTACATTGTCCCTGCACTCTAGTCTCAACTAGGTCTTTCTCAGAATTGACATGCATGAGTTTCTGATGAGTAAATATTCAGTTAACAAGAGTAGCACTGGTGGAGTTCATTAGTGTCACCACTAATGGTTAACTCACTATTAGTTCTCTCAATCAGTTTGAGAACTAATTTAATTGAACTGACTCATGAAACCGAGTCTTCTATTTTACAACTTACACTGGACTCATACAATGTAGGGAGAACATATACATGACTTCCAAAAGACTTCCAACTCGAATTTCCTAAGTTAAGTTTAATAAACCTAATTTAACTATTTTAAGTTGCTATGAGAATAGAATTCAAATTTAATTCACAGTTTAATTCAACAACAAATTAAACTGGAATTTCTTGTTGCCATTTATCAACACTCCCTCTCAACAAGAAAGGGATTATCAACTACCCCGGTCCTGTCTCTGTGAAACTCGAATTCACATCTTGACAATGCCTTTGTCAAGATGTCAACATCTTACTCCTCCGTGGGAATGTAATCTAACAATGTGGTCCACCTCAATACATAATCTCTGAGATGATGATACCAGATATCAATATGCTTAGACAAATCATAAAAGACTAGATTTTCAAAGAGTTTGATACAACTCTGATTATCACAAAAAATCATTGTCGGATCCATCTTCTGACCAAACAAACCAACCAGTATCTTCCTCATCTAGATAGCCTCACATGTTGCCTGACTTGCATCCATGTACTCTGCCTTTTCCTAACTGAGTGCAACCGATCTCTATTTCCTGTTGTACCAAGAAACTGTCGCAGACCCAATACTAAAGATCCCTCCTGATGTGCTCTACCTGTCAGATGGACTCCCTACCCAATCTACATTGGTGAAGCCTTAAAGCTTCACTCCCTCTGTCCGTTTGTGCCATAACCCAAACTGAGTAGTGCCTCTGAGGTATTTCAATACATGCTTTGTCGCCTTCCATTACATCTTGATAGGCCTAACCATCACTTGACTAAGCTAGTTAATTGCATAGCACATATCTGGTCATGTGTTCATCAAGTACATGAGTGAACCCACAAGCTACTTGTAAATAGTAGATTCCGCTACTTCCCCTGAAGTAGCATCCTCCTTCCTCCAGTTACCAGCTAGAGGAGTCTCCATGCAGAATCTCTTGAGTATCTCATTGGCATACTTTCCCTAAGATACAAACAACTCCCCATCTCCCTGCCATACCTCCATACCAAGAAAGTAATGCATGAGCCCCATGTCCTTCATCTCAAACTCTCTTGCAAGGTCCTCCTTTCAAGATTTGATGAGATTCTCATCACCTATCAGTATAATATCATCTACATAAAGTACAATGATCAAAATCTTACCTTCTACCACTATGTGATACAGGTTTGCATCCGCTTCACTCTTCGTGAAGCCCAACCCAGTGAAGTAGCTATCTATCTTGGCGTACAAGACACGGGGTGCTTGCTTCAGCCCATACAACGCTCTCTTGAGTCGGCACACATACGACTCACGGTCCAAGGTTTCAAAACCTTTGGGATGCTCTATGTACACCTCTTCCTCAATCATGCCTTTGAGGAAGGTAGTCTTCACATCCATCTGATGGATCTTCAAACCCATTTGTGTTGATAGTGCCAAAATAGATTTGATTGATGAGTACCTTGCAATAGGAACAAAGGTCTCATCATAGTCAATCCCCTCTACCTATGAAAAGCCATGGGCCACAAATTTGGCCTTATGCTTCTCCACACTACCATCTACAACTTGCTTTACCTTGTAAAGCCAATGGGAGCTCACAACTGACTTGTCCTCCGGTCTCGGGACCACATCCCAAACATTGTTTAGAACTATTGATTCATACTTCTCCACCATTGTATCAACCCAAACTGGTTGTTGTACTGCTTCCTAAAAGAAATATGGCTCTGTCACAACACATGCACCCATAAGTTCCATGTATCTAGTGTACCCCTCTGGTGACCTCCTCTGTCTATGCTGAGAAGAGGGTGCTCCCACATTCTCCCGTGCATCATCCAACAATCTGTCAGCCTCTTTAGTGTGCTTTCTTCCCTCTCTGGAAGACTCTGCCTGAGTGGATGTCTCCACTCTCTAAACCTCTGCATGTGGCTGCTCCACATCAATATGATGTCTCTCAATCTTAGGAGCTAAAAGCTCCTCATCCGCATGTAGATCAAGCTCCCTCTCAAGGGATACTCGCATGGCCTTCTCCTCATCAAACCTGATATCCCTACGAACCACTTTCATCCGACTGGTCAGCATGTACACCTGATAGTTGTGGGGTATATCATTGTACCCCACAAAGATCCCCAACTCTATTGTTGGCTCAAGCTTCTTCCATGCATCTTTGGTCACATGGAAATAAACCGATGACCCAAAAATCCTGAAGTGACCAACATCTAGCCTCTTACTAGAATAATCCTCCTCTAGTGTCTTCATCTCAAGTATCCGATGTGGGCTATGGTTATGAACATAAACCGCTGTGTTGCATGCCTCAGCCCACAATTTTAGTGGTAGGCCCTGATCATGCAACATCGCCCTTGCTTCCCCTACTATTCTCCTATTCTTCCTTTCAGCAACCCCATTCTATTGAGGGTTATGAGGTGCCATCAACTCTCGTTTAATCCCTTCCACTGCACAAAATTTCTTAAACTCATTGGAGATATACTCACCACCATTATCACTTTGTAGAGATTTAACCTTCTTGCTAGAATCTTTCTCTACCAATGCTTTGAAATCACAAAACTTTGTGAAAGTTTAATCCTTTTTCTGCATAAAAAATACCCAACATTTACGATAATAGTCATCAACAAATATAACATAATGCCTGTGTTTGCCCATGGATGCTATTGAGAATGGTCCACACACATCTGAATTGATTCTCTCCATAATAGAATTTGCTCGACTGTCTCTGCATCCAAAGGAAGACTTGGTGTATTTTCCCAAAGTACAACCCTTGCATGTATCAACTTGCTCAAGTGTACCTTTGGGAAGTCCAGTAGAGATTTTCTGCAATATCTTCAAAGCCCCATGATGCAAGTGGCCCAATCGCTTGTGCCACAACTCGTTAACGTCTCGGCTCAACATATTTTCCGCTTTTGAACTCAAAGCAACACAATCCTCTACCTATATCTTATAGAGATTCTAAACTCGAATCCCTATCTTCTTTACTTGGCCCGTGGCTATGTGTCGAAGGAATGCCTTTCCTATCAAAAAGATCACATCATAGCATTTATCCTCAAGCATGGAAATGGATACCAAGTTCTTCGTCAGTCTGGGTACATGCATAACATTCTTTAAGGTGAGTGGAGACGCATGCTCCCTTTGAAAGGTAATAGTGCCCACACTAGTAACACTATACTTACCGTCATCACCCATCTCGATATGCATCTTGAGATATTTCTCCTTCAAGTCACTGAATAACTCTTTGTCGCCAATCATGTGGAAAGAAGCTCCACTATCTAAGTACCAGACACTTCCAATCATTGAAGACACCATGCATGCAATGAGGGAAAAGTCCAATTCAAATTGTGAGGCCAAAGCCTCACCTACCGCTCCTCCTGAGGACTTCTCCTTGAACTTCTTTAATGGACAATTTGTAGCAAAGTGACCCATATTGTGACAATGAAACCATTTAACTTTCGTCATGTCCTTCTTCTTATCTCCATGATAAGAATCTGATTTGGAATGGGAAATTTTACCTTTCCCATTCCTTGCCTTAATCACTAACGCACAATTCTCTTCATCATCAGTCTTTGATGAAGAGCCATCCCTGGTGTTCCTCCTGATCTAATCCTACATCAAATCTGACCATAGTCATTCCCAATCTGGCAGCTTCTCCCAACCATTAACAAAGTCCCGATAACTATGCCAACTCTTTGGGAGTCTAAGAAGAGCAAGACTCACCATATCCTCCTTGGCAACCGTGATTCCAACACTTCCAAGTTCACGCCGACATTGAGTGAACTTGGTCAAGTACTTTGGAATCATCTTGCCTTTCTCCATTTTGATTTTACGAAGTTTATCCTTCAATGCCAACTTCCTTTGATCACTGATATTCTGATACAAGTTCGTCAATGTTTTCTACATAGCATGCATGGTTTCCTTTCCATGGAGACTCAAGAAAATATGATCTTGAAATCCCTCAAGGATTATCTATCTTGCCTTCACCACACACTTCTTCCAATCGGCCAAGTTATGTGCATCTGTAGCTGCTGGCTTAGGAATTGCTTGTTCAACAAATTCCTTCAAGCCATTGTCCTCTAACACAGCCTCCATCTTATCCCTCCAGTCTATGAAATTTTAGTTGCCTTCCAAGGCATACTCAAGACTCATCCCATGGAACTCCATCTACCGATCGTAAAGTATTTATTGCAAATTCGACTTTCACCTATAACCCAGAAACTCAAAACTTCGAAATCTCCTCTAGAGACCTGATTTTAAATTAGCGATATCTCCCTCATCCGAACTCCGAATCAACCAATTTTTTTTGAATTTAGGTATCGTTTCCCAAGGAATATAGATCTGCAATTTGTTTCTAAAAATTTTACACAAAAATTCTCATATATGCTTTGCAAACTCCTGGCCCAAAAAACAATCTTGCTCTGGTACCATGTAGAAAATCCTGTAGATTCACAAGCTAATGCAATTTGCTAAAGAAAGAGACAAGAATATATTTCTACTCTTTACAGCGGAAGCCCATAAAAATCGATCAAACAATAATCAATACAGAAGAGAATCAAAGGCACATAACACAATAAATATCTGAGAAAGCCACAACTCAAAACCTCACTATCTTTTTTGTATTAATCCAGAAAATCAAGATTAAATTGCAATGCTTGTTATCTCTAGAACAATCCCAAAACTTAGCAAATTCAATATCCAACTCATAAGCAAGCTCAAGGCCAAAGCTTAGCCAATTCACAAGCTCTCCAAGTCTCTATTCCAATGTGTAATTCCTATGAAGGATAATTTGTATTTAAAGGGAAATAAAGCCTCTAAAAATAGTGCAATCCCTCAAGGATCAGTTCCTGAAAGCATGCACTATCAGTGCAACTTAGAAAAATCTAAAACAAATAGTACATTGTCCCTACACTCTAGTCTTAACTGGGTCTTTCTCAGAATCGCCATGCATGAGTTTCTAATGAGTAAATATTCAATTAACTAGAGTAGCACTGGTGGGGTTCATTAGTGTCACCACTGACTATTAACTCACTATTAGCTCTCTCAATTAGTTTGAGAACTAATTTAATTGAACTGACTCATGAAACTGAGTTTTCTATTTTAAAACTCACAATTAACTCACACTAGACTCCTACAAAGTAGGGAGAACATATACATGACTTCCAAAAGACTTCCAGCTCAAATTTCCTAAGTTAAGTAAGTTTAATAAACTTAATTTAACTATTTTAAGTTGCTATCAAAATAGAATTCAAATTTAATTCAAGGACAAATTAAACTGGAATTTATTTTTTCCATTTCTCAACAGATGGAGTACACAAAGAATCACAGAGGAAATCAACAGAAACAATGAGAAACTAAAAGAATTATTAGCCCATTTGAGTAGCAATAAGGGAATAACCTGAGCCTTTCTTATGACAAAGACCCTAGAGGTGTGCATGACATGAGGGTGAAGCCATATACTTCTTATAGGAGAGGTCAGTTGAATCAAGGCACAAAGAAGACAGTGGGAAAAATGACCCTCACCCACTTTGATGGTTTAGCTAGGAGTTTTTCCAGAGAATGGGTGCAGAGACTCGACACATACATCCGACTAACCCCATGAGAGAGGTGGATTCCATTAGGTACGCCACTTTGTATTTGTATGGAGATTCCATGGAGTGGTGTTACCGAGAGTTGATTACTTGAGGTCATTCGAGCATCACATCCTACACCGAGTTCATGTGGAGGCTCATAGAGAGATTTTACTGGAAGGACACCAGACCCCTCAGAGGGAGTGGACAAGATGGGGAGAATTAAATGATGAGACTAGGAGGGACTTCTGGAGGAGGAAATTTGGATTCATAAGTTAGGAGCCATGGACCCTAGGGCATAGGAGCACCAAGGGAAAGGCCCACTACATGGAGGTGATTCCTAACATCGAGCGTGAGGAGGAGAATTTTTAGGAGGCAGATAACCTCGATGGTTATGAGGAGGACATAGATTGGCCTACTGTGCATAGGAGTCACCATTATTAAAGAGTCCATTGATGTATCTGGTTGAGACATCTATAGTGACGGTAGAGCATACACCCATAGGGCCATCCATTGACAAGGTAATAGTAGGCACAAAGGTATCTAGAGTCATGACAAAGTTTCCATACGGTAGCTAACAACAGTAAAATGGTGAGGATGCTATGCATGATGAGTCATATGTGGAGGGGAAATTAGTGGCTCATGTTGAGCCTATGGTGGAGGAGGATGAGTAGCCATGTTTGGGGTCATCCATCAATGAGGAGAAGATAGATGCATCGGTAGTCACCAAAGTTGCAGTACTTTCAAACAACAACAACCCTCTTCAAACATATGTAGGCTGGACTTGCAACAATGTTAGGTTACCTTTTCTCTATAGAGAGAGAGAAGAAGGGTTATCTAGACAAGTCTTATGTGTTGACTAGGGTAGTGAGACAAGGTGACATGAGTTAAGAAGGGTGCAACACTCGCATGATGAAGTTGTTTTGTGTGCAGGTGTTCTTGCAAATCGATCCCTCTGATGGGTTACTAGAGGAGCCCTAAGACAAAACTATTGTTGGGATCCGGGTGGGATTCCCCATCACATCATGGATTTAATCAGTGATGGTAGTAACTCTGTGATGGATCTAATGAATAAGTGCATAATGACCTTCATATCCCCATTATAGTTTTGAACAACACTAATGACAAGTTGGGTTGACCAGGGAGCAAGTACACTCAACGAGTTGTCCTGGCATGTTGGAAGTGCATGTGGGAGTTAGATGATCAACATACTCTAGCAGGAGCTTGTCGGAGGAGGTGGCATTGGCAGGCCACCAAATAGTGCCGTCTATGGAGACGAGGGTTTCCCATGGATATATGGGGCACAAGTGTCACTAAGGAGCAACATTGTAGTGATACCACCACAGGCACAAAGGGAGTCTTGCATGTATAATCTCTTAGGGAGGATCAGGAGGGGAGGTCCACTCATTCGAGGTTATGGAGATGTGATAACAAAGATGGTGATACTGAAAAAGATGCAGACCGTTACCTACTAAATCAGATCTAGACCATGGCATCTAGGGGAGTATCAGGGTATGTGACAATGTGTAGTGGTACGAAGAGGAGTACAGAGGAGCACATTGGTATGCAATGGTGTGTGGGGCTGCATTGTGGAGTAGGAGGGGCAATTCACATCATAGTGAGTCTCCTTACAAAGTGACATTTGCATCGACATAGAAGGGATACGAGCTAATTCAGGGTGATATGGCAACATGCAGTGGTTTCCAACAGTGTACAGAGGTGTGCAACTGGGTGTAGTTGTATGTCGAGGAGCACATAGGTGCATGGTGGTGTGCAATAGTATATGAGACTGCACAATGGACTAAGGGAGTGTTTCTAGCAAGGATATTCCTTAACGAGGATGCTAGGAACGTCGTTTCAATGTTCATACTCACGTTTGGAGAGCGGGTTGTTCACAGGGCTGGCTGTGAGCTTCCATACGGGTTCTTGGACATAACAGTTTAGTCAATTTAGTGTGTTCTAAATTGCTGATTAAAATGTCAATCCAGGATTCGTAAACTGACGAAGTGAAGTGTACTATATGTACAAGATAACCATTTTCTTAGCCTTTTGTCGTTTTTGAGTTTTTTTTAGTTTGTTTTAGGATTTATCTTTTATGGATTCCCTAGTGTGTGTGATGGCGAAAATGAAAGTTAAGTATGGATGGTAATGGTGATTTCTACAGTGATTTTCCAAACTTAAAAGTGTTTAAAAAGAAAGCTCTAAACTAACTGTAATGAAATCAATTCTTAAGAGGAAGTAAATGTATCAAACAGTGAACTAATGACAATGGCCCAGTATCCTTGCTGCTATATGAAAAAGAAAGTTAAAAACTGAACTTAAAGCAACTCAAAGACTGAAAGAAAAGCAACTAATTCACACTACTTAAACCCTTCTGATCCTTTACCCTTCAACTCAATCTGCCTTATGGGAAGCAATCATGAACAAGTTAAGCAATATGATATCTAAATTGCAGGAAATTAAATTGCATAAAGGAAACTAATCACACTACTTCAACTCTTCTGATCCTTTACCCTTCAACTCAATCTACCTTATGGGAAGAAATCATGAACAAGTTAAGCAATATGATATCTAAATTGTAGGAAATTAAATTGCATAAAGGAAACTAATCACACTACTTCAACTCTTCTGATCCTTTACCCTTCAACTCAATCTGCCTTATGGGAAGCAATCATGAACAAGTTAAGCAATATGATATCTAAATTGCAAGAAAGCAAACTAAATCACACTACAATAAGTAATATTCTGATTCCTTACTAATAGAGTCACTTGACTATAGAAAGAAACCATAAACAAATGAGTAGTATGATGTCTAAGTAGCAGAAAAATAAATAAGCAAAACAAAATTTGAAAAATGACAGTGCGGGAATTAAACTTCAGAAAATGAAAATTAGTAGGAAGGACAAGATGATCTCATATGTCAGTAGTTATCTAAAAAAATATGTAAATCTGCCCGGGCTACCTACAACAAAACCTGTAAAAGAAGCACTGATCAACTAACAGTTAGAAAAGAAACATAAAGGAAATATAGACAGCAATGATCATTATAACAGCACACTATATATACAAGCAATGATTGAAAGAAAACAGTAAATGAAAGCAAGTAGAAACTATACAAGGCTCTGGTGTACAGGGGCCCTCTGCAACCTCGGTGAGTCAATCACTTAGTCATAAATCCGATTCAGAAACACTGTCTTCTCATGTATTTAAAGTGAAATGCAGTACAGTGGGTGACAACAGTCGAAATTACAATATGAAAGCTAATCCTTCAGTGTATATCAACGCGTTATTTATAAGAAAAAGATGTTGCAACTAATTCCTAGATTTATGCTGCTAAAAGACACGTAAATCCCTTGAGCCGAGATCTAGCGTGGTGGTCATGAATTCATGGAGTGGTGGCTGCTTGGTTTAGTTCACGGGCTGCTCTCCAGGTGTGCCAATACCTCCGAAAACTAAGGATCGTGCCCCGCAAACCTTCACGTGGGCAAAACAGAGCCGTGCCACTGCGAAATTCTTCATTTGGCCCTTCCTTTGACCATCGTTGACCGCGACTGTTTATGAATGATTTGGCTGATCTGAGGGGACACACCCCATGTACACGTCACGTGCAGCTTACCCATGTGGCTGGTTTCTCCATCGGACACCTGTAGCATAGCCTTTAACAAAATGGCTACGGAAACTTGGGCTGGCTGCGGAAAGTGACAAGTTTCCGCAGCTACTTGAACAAAAATCTAAATCAAACAACAGTCATAAGCATAGTTAGGAAACCATTCCATAAGTTCTTTTTAAACTATTATGCAACGATTTGACAACTTGGTGGATGAAGTGAATGGAAAAAGAAGGTTGAAAGGGTATATAAGGAAGTGCAGGTTTGGGACTCAACAATAACCAATGAAGCCCACACATCTATCACTCTTTAGCATTGCACATTGACACAAGGGACTTGGATATTGTCTCCTGATGCTGTCATCATGAGAAACCAGATCTAGGAGGTTCATCTGAGACGGTTGGACAAGACACAACACATCAGGTGAGAGAATTTCCAGTTGTAGCATACAGACGGGGTGTGAGTTGGAAGATGCAGGATTGGGGATGGCCGGATCTTTCACAAAAGTAGCATATGCTTTGTCTTTGAGCTCAAACTTAGGGAGATGCATGACATACTTTGGGTAGGGAATTATAAGGTGTTACGGGAGCTTATACAACGAGTGATGGACCATTCTTATAGGAGGATGTTTAGTCTTCAGACATTATTGGTGTGTGTCATCAGGAGACAGGATAACATATGTCACTATGCGGTATGGTAGGCACATGGTAGTTTTTCTTGCACTAGATGCATTCATGATATATGGAGTTTATACATTGATTTCATATAGATACCAGAGATGAGGCACTAAGGGATTCCAACAGTTATCATATCTATGCCATGGCAGATCTGAATTTGGGATCCAGGGATTCAAATGGTTGATAGATCGCTCCATCTCATGATGAGCAGAATCATCACAAAGGGTGATCTAGTTCACTCTTGGGTTGACATATGGGCGTTCATGGAGGCCTTCATCATATGGTGAGGAAGGATTTCTATATTGCTATTCAGGTTCAAAGTATGCTTTGGATGGAGTAGGCTTTGACATCGTGGAGATGCTTGGGAAGCATGTGTTTGGTCTTTACAGATATTTCGCCATTAGGTTCCAAGAGAGGAGGATATGGTATGTGCACGATGGGAAGTTAGTCGTAGTTAGAGTTGCGCAGCCTCCAATGTCTACATGGTGGCATTATTTTGAGAATAACATGGTACATTGGCATATTAAGGCTTGGAAGATTAGCTATCCTTAGGGATGAGCTATTTTCTATAGGAGGAGATCATGCAGACCTTCCATTGGGTCTCAGATTCATGGAGAGAATTTCACTCCCTATTGACCAACAAATAGCACAAGGCACTTCACCAATATGGCAATATGATTAGTAGGAGGAGGTCACAGAGGGTTCATATGGGTGAGGATTCATCTCCCCAGGGGTTAGATTGCATTTTTAGGAATCTACTCTAGTGCATGAGATTGTTTATTCAACATGGAAATTCCTTAAGGAGTTGGTCAGGATTCCCTGTGAATAGAGTTCTCTACATACTGGTGTTATGCAGTGTTTCTAGTGATTGTGTCTTGTGGGGCAATGTTTGGCATGGAATCCCCCCACAGCATGTTTTGGGGCTCAAAGCCCATGTTTTGAGTAATATTGTTGTAAAGACTCCACAAATTGCAGGCGCGGAGCGCGAATTGTGTGTTAGAGTCATAGGGTTGTCCACCCTATGTAGTATCGGCCTACCCATGGTCCGCGGTGTTAGAGTCGGTCTTGTCGCCCTCCATCAGCGATCAAAGCTCTTTGCATTTGCATAAGTAGGTGTCTCATCAGTGTCAATTTTTGCATCCCATTAGGCATGCCATAACCCTGATGGAGGAGCTGGTGTCTTTGTCCCTCTCTTGGCATTGCTGGATCAGGTCATTTCAGTCCTTAGTCACTTTCAAGCTTATCTTGTCTTGTCTTGAGGTCAAATTCCTAGGTCTAGGGTTTTGGTCAAAATGGTTTACAAGGTCATGTCTCTGAAGGTCAGTAAGTGCTCAGCAAGCCAAAGGGATGATTTTAAAGATGTTTCTTCGCAAATTTCAATCTTGTACAGTTAATGTTCACCTTGGATTTAAAAACTCTGTTTTTAAAGCCAAGGTCATTTTTCAAATTTTTGTAAAAAGTGATGAAATCTCAAAAAGCTTCCAAGGACAGTATGAAACCCTGGCTCCCTTGCCAAGATCCCTCAGATGATATCCCTGCAAAAAGTGTCAAGCAAAAGCATTAAATCAGTCAATTTCAGGACAAAGGAAACCAAGAAAAGTCAATTTTATAAAGTGTCAAAGAGAAACATTATAAAGTGGGTTTGAGCATGAAATTATTTCAAATCAAAGCTATAAAGGCCCAATCTCCCTCCATCGACCCTCATTGTGCATCCAAGTTGTTTGCAAGAGCGATTGAGTGAAAGTTGGAGCGAATTTGGGAGCTGGACAGGCGCGCGACCTGTCAGACCAGGCGCGCGACCCGTCAGAGGCGCGCGACCCGTCAGCAGCCTTCCAGCAGTGTAATTTTTCAACGGGCGCGACCCGTCAGTGGCGCGCGACCCGTTGGGTGAGGCGCGCGACCCGTCAGCGTCCTCTTTACCAAACCGACTGCAAATTTGTCCAAGGACCCTACGAAATCGCCAAATTGCCTAAGGTAGGCTCTCCAACTTAAAAATGGTTGCTAGTTATGGTTAAAGACATCATGAATTCATTTGTAAAGATCTCATTGTGCAAGAGAAAAGCTTCCATGTTGCTGTAGTTTGAAATTGTAAAAATGCCTAGGGTTTTATGCTGTTTTAAGAGTATTCCCTTGTAATCATTTTTTCCCCATTTCCCATGTCATTTTCCTTGTTTTTCTATATAAATTTCTCTTTTGAATTTGTAAAGAAAAAGCCAAACCCTACCCCTCTTCCCTAAAAAATGAAAAATTAAAGCCCTAACCCTACCTCTCATTACTCATGTAAACAATGTATATGATGATGCATGTGCAATGATTTTTGGCAATGTTTTTTCCTTAAATCCCTGTGTTATATATTTATTCCCATTTTCCCTTTAAAAGTGTCCCTCCCCTAACATTCCCTTCATGCTCCTTGTCCCCCTTGAAACAACATACAAATCAGCATTTTACAAAGCAGAAACAGCAGTACATTTTGGCCACTCTGCTCCTTAAACAATGTCAGAAACCGAAACCTATGAGCAGAGTGATGACCAGGCATCAGCTTCAGAGATTGAGATACAGAGGAGGCCTCATAAGGGTGGTAAGGGTGGTCATCATAGGCGAGAGGAGCCCACCTCTTTGACAGATTTACAAGCTTGTCCTATGGCAGTCTCATGCTTCCAGTACATGTCTTGCTATGAGTTTTGTGAGAGGATCTCTTGGATTCAGCACCACAGAGAGTTGGCTCACCTGTTTGTTTTACACTTGCATGATGGACATGTCAACCTTGCCGGGGTAGACTTTACATTGACACCTGAGGTGATTGCACAGGCCACAGGGATACCTAATGTTGGAGAGGTGTGGAATAAGCGCAAGTTGCTGGACAGTGTCCATTTTGAGCCTTTTGTTAGACCAGCACTCATGAGACACTTGACAGGAGTGTTTCGCTTTAGATTTCTCAGGAGTGAGTATGCTCCCATCATGAGGCTCATCATGCTCTATTTTACTTGTGAGGGCAGATTTTCACAGGTATATTCATACCATATTCGCATCTTGATGCACTTCACCCGAGTGAGGATGATGAACATCACTGTTTTCTTCTATCAGAACATTGAGAAGATGGTGTCCATGATGCAGAGGAAGAGCCCGGCACAGTAGTACAGGAGCCTTTACCATTATGGTTTGATTCAGCTAGTGATATTACATCAGTTGGCTCAGCAGGGCATCTCATGGGAGGAGTTCATCTCTCGTGAGTTTTTCACAGCACCATCACCGCCACATCCTGAGGTTATTCATGAGGAGGGAGGACCATCACAGCAGCATGATATCCCCTTCACTATACATGTCAGCTCCTCACCCGTGGTTACTTATCAGAGAGGCCAGAGGGCCTTATTTGCAGCAGCCAGGCGAGTATTATCTCCACACCAGGTGGAAGGGGTCTCGCCTTCTTCATCGGCTCAGCGAGTGTTATCTCCACATCAAGTGGAAGGGGCCTCTCTTTCTTCAGTAGCACAGGTACCAGGGAAGGGCAAACAGCCCAAGATTGATGAGGGACCATCAGGTGTTCCGGATATAGAGCTTATTGATCTTGATGTCAGTTCTCCTAGCCGAGAGGCAAAGGAGATCATTCAGCACCTCAGAGCTGAAAATGATGCCTTGCAGAGGCGATTAGAGGGGGCACAATGGACCATCACATACCTCGAGCAGCGCAACAAACAGTTGGAGGATGAGCAAGCACTTGATGAGCTGTGGAGGATTCGTAGTGACCGCAATTTGAACCGGAGAAGACCCGGTGATCCATTGCCCGCTGACCGAGAGTCCATGCTCATCCGGGTAAATGCACACTTGGAGAGGCTGTTGGCTAAGGCCAACCAAGAGAAGAAATTGCTGAGGAACATGAAGAACCATTACTGGGCAAGAATGCATGTGTGCAAGGCAAAGATGAAAATGTTCCAAAGGCAGTTGGCCAAGGCACAAAAAAGGAGAAAGAGGCCCGATCCCCTCCATATCTTGGCTGAGGCCTCACTGAAGGACCAAGGCACTAAATAGCCCAGCCATAGCACAAATCCCAAGAAATTTTGAAAATTTTGGGTCAATTTTGATTTTTCAGGCAATTTACAGGTTTTTGCTCATTAACGGGTCTCACCCCCCGCGCGACCCTACATCATGGCAACTCCATTTTGCAAAAACTCAGCATTTCTAGACTTTTCATGAGAAGTTACATATGCTCATCAATGGACTTGAGATTTTATGAAGTTTTGGGCCTCCAGAAAGTCAAAAAAACAAGCAAAAATTGACTTTCTGCCACATTTTTGAGTTGCAAAAAGCAGTCTTGGGAGATTGCAATTTTGGAGGGGAAAATGACCACAAAATTCAAAAATTCTAGTTGGGTTGGAAAGTAGACTCATATACCTTTCCAACAAGCCTACTCTTGCTCAATTTGGCCACCTGGAAGTGCCCCAAATGTGGTCCCAAAGGCGCGCGACCCGTCAGGCAAACTTTTCCAAATTTCAGTGTACAGCTCAGAAAAACGCAGTTTGACCCTGTTTGACTTTTGGGGTGAATTTTTAGGCTCTTTGATGTAATTATTGTACTTTTATGACACCTTTACTCTTATGTACCTCTTCTAGAAGATTCATTCATGAAAAAGGTGAAAATTAAATGAATGAATTGGTTTCCTAGTTTATAGAGGCAAGTTGTTTTGACTGCCTAGTTTGTAGTGCTTAGTTTAGAAGTGGTTGAAACAGCTCCTAGGATAGTGAGCTCGACCCATGGAGGCAGGGAAAGAGGTTAGATGATCTATATTATGTACTTTCTTGCTCATTTTCATGGTTGGACTCTTGAGGGAGAAGCTATCATTGTATTATTCACTGTATCTCTGCAATTTTTGGCTAAGGAAGACCAGGGTTTTGCAGTCCTTTTTGGGATTCTTGTGGTTACATGTATTGATGGTGTGTTTCTCTATGTTCCTGTAAGTGTGTTATGTGAATCATTTCCTTTCTTTTCCTTCTGCACATTAAACAAACGAAGTGTTAAAGTAAGAATTCATGACTGTCATGCTCTGCTTTTAAGTTTGTTTAATTTCAATGTTTTCTACTGTTTAAGGAGAATTCAAAGTTAATGTTTGCTCTCCTTAGCTCCTCACCTGTCATTCCTGACCACCCACCTCAATCAAAGGCATCAATACTGTCTCCTACCTCGCCCCAAAGAACCCCCTGCAGAAACTGTGTCCAATCCCCGCACCCAAAATTGCCATCTCCTCAATTTGCCACCAAAAACCCTAAAAACCCCAAATCAACCCTTTTGATCAGTTTACTAGCCTAAAATCAGTGTTACCCTATTGGTCATCTCACCAATTGAAGATCTTTACCGAGATAGACCGGAGAGAGCCCTCTCCTGCCCCGTAGGGCTAGCTACGAGGCTAAGTGGTTTGATGTTGCCTTGAGGTTTACCTTTCTCAGCCTGAGGTGAAATTTCAAGCGCTAACATGCGGACCATGGGATTGTATAAATAAGAGCGAGGCTCTAAGTTGTAAAAGAACAGAATATGATCATAGAGAAGATGGATAGCAAAGGTCTTAGAGTGTAGAAAAGGTGCGAAGTGTGTCTCGGGTCATAAGAAGAGGCTCTGCAGCTGAGTACGCAGAGGCCTAGTAGAGTCTGCAGCTGAGTGCGTGGACCCCGACAGCTAAGTGCGCAGGGTAGAGTCGAGTCTGTAACTAGAGAAGGAGATAATAAAAGAGAAGTTTGATTCCCAATCTTGTGTATCTATTTTGAATTATTATATGGTTGATATCTTTTTCAATTATATTGTTTTATTTATTCCGCGCACTTGTATGAATGGTGAACAATGTTAAGTATAACTAAACACATACAAATAAGCTAAGGTAAGTAACTAATAATAGATTACTGACAAGGACTTGGGTAATAATGTTGTTCGGCCCCTGAGTAGGGTTGCGCAAAGGTAGTCTCTCAGGCTATGAGATACTGATAGGTGCGCGTAGCAACGTGCACGCAGCGTCAAACTGAGGACCCCCTGAAACACATCAAGACATCCCTAAGGTGCGGAAACATGGTTCTAGCAGCCTCCCATACTACTTCGGGTGAGACCTCATCCCGCGCTGTGCGGAATGTTGCCAAAAGGACCAATAGTACCGGGATTTTTTTGGCTAAATCATCTCCGAACCTGGGTCAGGCCCCAACAAGCCAAGAAATTGTTCTGTTTCCGGGACTGGGATCTGCATAAGGGATGTCTGATGTCATGTCACTGGAATCCGACCAAGAAATAAATTGAAGGGTGGTTGGACAAGAAGATTCATGAGTTCGCGGCGTAGGAAAACAAGAATCCGTGAGTATCAAAGGAACAGTGGTTGGAGTGCTACTTATATACGGAAATCCAAGAAATTTTCTTTGCATCCTTTCCCTCTGAGCTGTATGAGTGGATCGCAAAGCTAGCAGATAGCCAGGGAAGGTGTAGGATCCACAAACCAATCGTGTGGACTCCAGAATTAGTGCGCAGACTAAAGCATCGAAAGATAAGATCGTGTGCATTGTGGACCATTGGCTCAATCAAATTATAGGAGGATTTATCACTGAGTTCGCGGTAGACACGACAGTCAGCTACAACGAGGCGGAATGATGCTTCCTCAAAGGACCGCGAGGTAAGTACATTAAATCTTTGAACACTTGGATTAAGATGCTATTGTGTGAAAAGTGGGTTATGCGAATAAATTGATGTTTGGGGCTACGCGAAGTGGGAGGATCTATAGAAACAATGGTAGCACAGGGATAGAAAATAGCCCCTTGATTTCACCTTGGTGAGAAAGTGAGGAAGAGCTCACGAAAGTTTCTCCAACAAGCATGGTCAGTCTGATAAGGCAGCGAATTCCGCGCTTACCACCTCCACCTACACCGCCACTAGTCTCACCATATTCACCTCCATCTCCGCCCACCCCACCTCCGCCACCACCACAGTTCAATATGGCAAGCGTGATCAAACTGCCGGTATTCAAAGGGGTAGGGAACGAAGATCTGGACCAATTTTGGTTCGTGGTAAAGGCTGTATGGGAAGCACAAGGAGTCGTGGATGACAATACAAAGAAGGCTACACTGGTAAGCGCGTTGCAGGATTACGCAATAATGTGGTACATTAAGCATTCTAATGACCATCCAAATGCAAGGATCGCAGATATCCAGGCCACACTAAACAGGGAATTTAGCAGGCCAAAATCAGAGACACAATCGATTATCGGGTTTAAGGAAATCACGATGCTTCCAGGCAAGACCCCCTGGGATCTGGATCAGAGATTGAAGGGTATGATTAGCGAAGCCAAAATGACCTTGATGGATGGACAATGCCACGCATGGTTTGTAGCATCACTAACACCACATCTAAGGACGACGTTGTCACACCAAAAGCTATCCACCCAGGCCGAAGCTTTGGAGATGGCAATGAGAT
Source organism: Pinus tabuliformis (assembly GCA_031772625.1). Lineage (NCBI taxonomy): Eukaryota > Viridiplantae > Streptophyta > Pinopsida > Pinales > Pinaceae > Pinus > Pinus tabuliformis. Next base: position 442,139,965 of record CM062804.1, on the reverse strand, counting down.
TGCACGAGACCCCTATACAAGATCCTGGTCTGGAAGTCCAACAAATCCATGCGCAACTGAAAATTTTGTGTCTGGAAATGCAGAGTTTGAAACAAGACAGAACACCTAGTCCAGAGGCGTGCGAGGAGGTATGGTGCATAAAATGCAAAGGCCAAGGGCATGACAAGGACAACTGTCCAGTTTTCGTGAATTACTTGGCGGGAGGAGGGCCGATGCTGTTAAGACCTGAGGCACAAGTAGGACCAAGCATGGTGCCTACCTTGTGGTGCGTGATTTTTCAAATAGGAGGAAAACACGACATGGATAATTTTCATCTATTGCAGAAGTATACGCAAACATCCTAGCAATTGTTTTGTAATTTTCGAAGGGCAGTAGGCCATGATGAGTACACCTGCAGAAGCTATGAACTAATGATGGATCAGACTCCTGCCTACAGAGTACAAATTGCAACGCGATCCCTCAACCAAAATGCAGGAATGACGCGCATTGGATTTCAGGGGCGCGGACGGGGTTGAGGTGGAAGGGGACCAGGAAGGGGTCGCAGACAACTAATTTGTTACAATTGCAGAGGGTCAGGGCACTATGCCCATGATTGTACGAATCCGATGAGAACATCATGTTTATACTATACTTAGTTTGATCATGAGGCAGAAGACTGCCCTACACTGATAGCAAGGCTGCGCGAGAAAGGGGCACTCCAGCCTCCCTCGACTCAGAATTTGCAAATGATGAGGTTTGAGCCACGCGAAGAGGACTCGAATGTAAACATAGTGCTCAGAAGCAGTATCACAACTGGAGATGACAAAGGTAAGAAGCCAGAAGAAAGTGTGTGGGTTCGCAAGGCTCCTTCAAAGCAACCTGAATTTGATTTGGAGTGCGTGAAGGAGACATTCGTGGAAGCTAATAAGAGCTTCACAGAGGCCTCCAGTTCAGGTAGTAAGGATCAACTAGAACCAGAGATGGATCCTTCAATGCTCACTACGTTTCTGGAGACATGTATGAAACTACTGCGTGAAAATAAGGCTATGAAAGGACTGCAGGAACTTATCACTAGGTGCGTTGGGTCAGGAGAACCACGCGTAGTCTGGAAGCTCGGGAAACATACATCGTGAACAGGAAGGGAAATGAGATTGACAGTGCAAATTGAGGAATATGAAATGGATTAGGTAATTTTGGATCTAGGATTGGATGTGAACGTTCTACCAAAACAGACATGCGAGTGTATGGGTAAGCCCGCGTTGCAATGGTCCCCTATTCAATTAAGAATGGAAAATCAGCAAAAGATCCTACCAATGGGGAGATTACAAATCGTAACGGTGGATATTGAAGGTGCGTGCGCGCTGGCCAATTTCGAAGTGATAGAGATTATCGATGACAACAATCCCTATCCTGTGCTGCTAGGAATAGATTGGGCCACAGATATGAACAGAGTAATAAATATGAAAAAGCGTTATATGATTTTTGAAAAAAAAACCACTGCGCATAGTGGTACCTTTAGACCCTGCGGAAGGAACACGCTACAAAGAACCGATGCGCGACAATGAAAGTGATGACGATATCGATCGTATATACAAGATAACCACGCGAGAACAAGATTGGGTGAACCTAACAACAGATGGTAGAATTTCATGGGAGCGCGACAGCTCCTGCACTTCGGATTCAAATGAAGAAGTAGAACGATGGTAGAACCGCTTACACAAAGTAACCACGCTAAATTGCAACATGATGATAAGGTCACTACATTGTGTAGCAACGGAGGCAAGTGATCTACCTATGTATGACGGGTTGACATCGGTGGGTGAATTCCTAAACAAATTTGAGAGCGAGGTGCTAGAACAACAGCGGTTTGATGCTCTGAAATGGGCACTGCGCGCTATGCCCGCAAGATGGTGGGGTATGCATCAAAGAAGTTTTGAAAAGTGGCGTGACTGTAGAAGGATGATGATTATGCAATTTGGAAAACCTCTGCTGCGGATGAGAACCAGTTTTGAGGAACGAAACAGCTTGCGTGACCACCTTTCTAGATGGATACGGATGTATGGTACATAGCCCGCACAAACGCACATTGTTCTCACGATAGAAAATAGGAACGACATGCAGAAGCAGGAATGTCGAAGCGCGTCAAAGACAATCTATGAAAAAGCCTTTGACAAGGTGTGCGAGGTACTGAACAAGGTCCACCATGTGAAATGCACTGATTGGGACCTGTGCGTACCAGTGGCTCGATGGGCCTATAGGACCATGTGCAAAACCCTGACCCCGCGAGTAATTCCAAGGCTGCGGAATGAAGCAAGGACTGTAATCTTTGAGGAGCAGGTGAAGCCAATAGCACCCATAGATACAACAATCCGCGTGGAGCATGACGAGGAAGCCACATAGCTATGTGAAGCAGAACATATAAGGCTTCAGGAAGAAATTCGATGGGGAAACTGTAGACTTCACGAATTTGAAAAAGACCGGGTACGGCTAAGGGAGAAATACGCTTCAATGGAAGCAGTGGTCAAAAGGCTCGAAAATGAAATAAAGGAAGCATTTCTCGTTAAACCAAGGATGGAAAGGTAAAGTGCGGACAATCATACTAACAAAGTAGAGGACTATCGCCGAGAATTAGTTAGTCTGTTGCCATAGCTAGGACCGCATATCGACAATCGCAGTAACCAGGGAAGCACATTACACAAAGTAGAGCGCATGGTGCCGATCACCACAATGGCATATGAGGATTCTCCATGAACCACGGAAAAGGATGGGATGGAGCCCCGCACAGGTGGTGCGACCTCCTGACTAGCCGTAGGAAGAACAGTCTTAGTGCTCTAGGTAGTTGAAAGAGAGCATGGGACTATAAATTATCCTTCTTGGGAGTTGCGCGCTTTGAGAGGTGCGCGCAGGAGTAGAACATCACAGGGTTCGCGACTGTGCATGGAGGCCTGCGCTGCCACGCGGGTTGGCTGGGAAGTGACCGTTGTTGTCACTGAAGATGTCCGATTTGAGGCCAAATGAAGAGGGCGACAGGCATTTAAGATGCGATTTATTGGCGATATTTGGGAAAATCTGTTGCCAAGAAAGCATTGATGGCTTGGAATTGGGGGGGGAACTATTGAATTTGAATTCAAAAGGCAGTATAAAACTCACAGGGCTAGCCAACGAAAAACACTTGGTTATTTGAGGATTGAGTAGTTGAGTAGAGCACAGAGTGTTGCGAATCTAGCGCTAATTGAGCCCCTAATCTCGCAAGAAACTGCATACAGGGTAGAGATGATGATGGCCACTAGGGATGGTTAGGAATAGAAGGAGGAACTTTCGGTGAGGCCGTGTAGACCGCCATGGTGTAGGATGTTCCCGAGGGTGCTGGGGAAGTAACAAAAATCCCTAAATCACCATGGACACTGCGACCGAAGAAGGATAAGTAGGTAATGGGACCAGTACGCATGTCCCCGAGGAATCTGCAGCACAAAAAGTTGTCAATGGAGGAAAAGGGGAAGGCAGTCACAATTGAAATAGATGAGGAAGAAGAAGACTTGCAGGCCCTGGTTGCTGCTACAAAGAAGAAGAAGAGGACATGGAAGAGGATGTCCAACCGTTGCACTCTATAGTGAAACTGCCCGCGTATGTCCCTCCGTGGAAAGGGAAAGCCAAGGTACCAAAGGATTTGGATGCAACAAAGAGTTCACTCCAGACCTCGCTCCTCCCCGATGGTATTGTATTTGAGGGCTCGCATCTAGGCCACATGCCCACCATGAAATTTGAAGACTGGGACCTCACGGGCAGCGAGAAGTTCCCACATTTAGAGATGGCAATCTGATGAGGCAGAATACTGAGGGGGCAGTGATCACGTTACAACCGTGAAAATAGTTGTGCGGCATGGAAAAGGCTGGATTACTACACCTGTTATGGATACCACATTTCCACCGCATGCCCATCACCATTTTCATCATCAGGCAGCTCCTTTGCCTGGTGCATGATGGGTATCTATGGCTAGAGCAACCTATTCCCATCACAGTCGACCTCATCCACAAAATTTCTCGGCTACCCTGTAAGGGAAAGGACCCCGCAACGATAGCCGGGAAAAGAAGTGATTTGGCTCTCACAGAGGCCATGAAGGCCAAGTATAAGCTGGAGAAGAAAAAGAGGGGCTACGTTATCACCAACATCAAGGAAAAAGGGGTGTGCATAGCCACCCAACTCCTGGCCAGTAAAGTGATGAGAAAATGCCGCGCCAACGAGTTACCAGTGCCAGTGGTCGCATTGGCTGAACAGTGCACGGAGGGGGTCCAGTTCAACTGGGCCAAGTTCCTCTGCGAGGAGTTTTTATTAAACTCTTGCGAGGCCTAGGAACAGGTTAAGACCTATCACTACACGTGGTTGCTCTTATCCATATTGCTAGTAGCGGGAGAACTGTTGGAGGATAGTTAGTTCCCGACTATTGACCGAGACTTACCAGAGACCACAAAGTACGCTTCGCTTTGGGCCACCGAGGACGCGAAATGGATTCGCGATATGAAAATTTTTTGGGTGATCATGGAGGTGAGCATCTGAATGTGGATTAACAGGAGGTCGTGCCTGTCACCTACGGTGCACAATAGCCTACTGAGTTTTGTAGACTTTAAGGTAGATATGCACAACATATACAACAGGGCATGAAAGGATCTGGCACAGCAGTGGACAAAGCTACCATCTATAGCCATTAACGACGTGATCTTCACTTTATTAGACACATGGCCTCCTGAGTGGCATGCCCTAGATTTGGCGGAACTAGAGAAGGCGGCAACCCAAAAAAAGAAAGATGATGCGAAGATGCGCGTCACCCAACTGGCCGAGAGAAGGCAGAACGAAAAATGGTAGCCGAGGTAAGCGCATTCCATGAAGCGGCATAGAAGGCCGTGGAACAGAAGAAGGTCGCAGAAGCAATGTAGGCAGCAGAGGCGACAACATCACAGGTAGAGGAGGGCCCAACAACATCCTCAAGGCGGGAGGCAGAGGACACAAAAATAGTAGAAGGGAGCACAGATCCAGGGACCACATCCACACAGCTCAAGTGCCCACGCATCACAGAGAAATCGGCCTCAAGGAAGAAGGTCAAGGCCTCGAAGCTGGCCATTGACCCAATCACCTTAACCGAAGGTGATCTCCATGACATCGGCGAGACAATTTGCGATGTCACTAGTGAAGTGCTCCAAGAGTTTATGATGGAGCATTGAACTGTGTTGGGGGCCCTTAGGGCACAACTGCAAGAGTTAAAGGTGCAGCCCCATAGGAAGGTATCCTATCTACCCATGTCACAACAGGCACTTCAACAACAGAGCAGATGTTGTACGCGAGAACGGCCAACAAAATAGTGTTGCTAGAGGGAGTGTTAGTATCAGCAGATGCGATGGACCGAATGAAAATTAGCATGATGAAAGGCCTTGGCCTTAATCTAGCTACCCTTCCTCGGGAAATGCTTTATCAGCTACAAGATGGAATAACAGCAGAGTTGCGCACTAGGGAGAACCGCGTGATCCAAGTTCTTAGTGAATAGAATATCAATATCCAATAGCTCAGCTTATAGCGCGATGAGTTGGTGTCGCAGAACTAAAGGTTGATGCAGATGGTAGATGACGCTTACTGATGCGTCTCAGAGCTGGCTATCGCAGGAGATCTACCGGTAGGAGTGCGGATTCACAGTTTGGAAAGTGGAGTCCACGATACGAGAGAAGAGGCAACAAAGGCTCAGCTGGAGCTGAACCTTCAGATTGCTGAGCTGCGGTTGAAGGTGCAGCCTTCCACTCCCCCAGAGGTCAGAGATCAGCTGCCAGTGCTATTGCAACAGGGATGGAAGAGATTGGAGGTGTAGCGTGCGACTGTACCAACATGTTGGAGCAGGCACTTGAGGTCCTCACAACGTTGCAGGAGGACCCCAACATCCAGCGGCTAGAGACCAAGGCACATGAACTCCAGTAATAGTATGACAACATCAGAGGGACTGCGCAGACAGTAGTCCTTACTCAGTGGCTTGCAAGGATGCAGCAAGCCAAGGCATTAAAGGAGCAGGTGGACGCAGCGCGCCACAAGGAAGCAGTTCTCAAAGCATGTGTCTAGCCATGGATTGACGAAGCCTTCACAATCATGACAGATATTGAAGGAAATCTCGTGCAGATTTAGGGGATGCATGCATAGATGCAGGGCAATATGCTGGACACAAAGGTCTCAGAAGACAAAGTGCAGCGGGTTCAACAAACAACAGCTCATTGCGTTGTAGACATAAAGACTGTTCGGGACCAGATGGAGGGACTCCGTGCCAAGATCGCCGTGCCGACAGAGTGACTCGAGGATGAGTCACGATGTTTGTGTTGGGGGCCTGTTTGGCATGGAATCCCCCCATAGCATGTTTTGGGGCTTAAAGCCCAAGTTTTGTGTAATATTCTTGTAAAGATTTTGCAAATTGCGGGCACGAAGCACGAATTATGTTAGAGTCATAGGGTTGTCTACCCTAAGTTTTGAATGTAGTGTCGGCCTACTCGTGGTCCACGGACCATGGGATTGTATAAATAAAAGCGAGGCTCTAAGTTGTAAAAGAACGGAATAGGATCATAGAGAAGATGGATAGCAAAGGTCTTAGAGTGTAGAAAAGGTGCGAAGTGTGTCTTGGGTCATGGGAAGAGGCTCTGCTGCTGAGTGCATAGAGGCCTAGTAGAGTCCGCAGCTGAGTGCGTGAACCCTTGCAGCTGATTGCGCAGGGTAGAGTCGAGTCTGTAACCAGAGAAGGAGATAATAAAAGAGAAGTTTGATTCCTAATCTTGTGTATCTGTTTTGAATTATTATATGGTTGATATCTTCTGCAATTATACTGTTATATTTATTGCGTGCACTTGTATGAACGATGAACACTGTTAATTATAACTAAACACATACAAATAAGCTAAGGTAAGTAACTAATAACGGGTTACTGGTAAGGACTTGGGTAGTAACGTTATTTTTCCCCTGAGTAGGGCTACACGAAGGCAGCCTCTCAGGCTACGAGGTACTGATAGGTGCGCGTAGCGACGTGCGTGCAGGGTCAAACCACGGACCCCCTGAAACACATCAAGACATCCCCAGAGTGTGGAAACTTGGTTGTAGCACCCTCCCATACTACTTCGGGTGAGACCTCAGCCCACGCTCTACAGACTATTGTCGAAAGTGCCAGTAGTACTGGGATTTGTTTGGCTAAATCATCTTCGAACCTGGGTCAAGCCCCAACAAGCTGACAGGCAAGGAGTGCTCCACATTGAGTAGGATGACTCGGGACCATAATAACAAGGATTCATTTATGAAAAGATAGTTCACAGAATGAGGGTGGCGTAGTGGCACATTTGGGACCCCGATATTGTTTTGCAGTGACAATTTGGATCAACAAGGAGAGGAAGTGTTTGTTCAAGCATTTCTTGATGATAAGAAACTTTTGGCTGGGAGGACTATAATATCCCCAATTTTGTGAGCATGGGAATCACTAAGGCTTTTTTTTCCCAATTTTGGTAATATTAATTATGAAGGGGAAATTATTATTGGAGAAAGGTGGAAAATATTCTTTATTGTAGAATGGCAGAAAATTATTATTTTATTAAAATGGCAACAAAAGTCAATTAGTGGAAAATGTCCTCCACCAATAAAATAATATTAAAAAGGATTCTAGAAGCATGGGGAGAAATTATAAAAGGAGTATGGACTCATTTGTTGATCAGCTTTTGACTATTACACTTCACCTTTCATCTTCTCTTGGAATTTTTTAGCACAAGAAGAGAAGTATTGTTTAGAATAAGAGTTCCAAGTGGAATTTCCACCCTTATTTTGGAGAAATTCAAGTGTCTCCCCAGTGAGGAAATTGGAGTGTTCATTTTGGGCACTCATAGAGCTTCATTGCAAAAGTATTTCCCTAGTTCTGTGCATTCTTTAGGTGGCAAGGCAATTCGAATTGTTTATTCAGGGATCATCTACAACAAAATTGGCTCTGATACCAAATGTAGGTTTTAACCCCGTACAGAAATTACCTGCATACGAATTCTAAAACACAGAAAATAAACAATGTGAGAGCATAACACATAAAACACATATACACAGATATTTTCCCCTGGATCCCAAGACTGGGACTACTAGCTTGATTTTTCATTATGTTCCTTTCAATGTTACAATACATATTTATACATGCTGAAGCATCCAATACCATGGACTGAAAACCATCGCGTCCAAAACCATGTGCGAAAATCATGCACAAAACCATAGGTAGGTCCGCCCAACCTAACATAGGGTCCCGGAAACAAAATTTTCTGGGACGTTACCTGCACCACTCAAACCCCCTATGACCCCCTCGCTATGCAATCGACGAACGAAGGGGGGGCTCTGCCCTCCCTCTAACCCCCCGGTTAACTACGCGGGTTAGTCGTGGAAAGAATATAACACAACCCAACATTCTCCCACTTTTTGTTTTCTTTCCACAAGGGGGCCACAAGAGAGCTTAGTCATTTATCCAGCCCTGCAACGTCCATTGTTTCTCCACACCAAGAGAACTTCTCAGAGCTCATAGATTTTGTCAATGCATCTGCAGTATTTTTCAAAGTGTCCACATTTACCATAAACACCTTTTTGTCTTCTATCATATCCCTCACAAAGTGATACTGAACATCAATGTGCTTTGTCTTTGAATGATATGCAGGGTTCTTTGCCAAGAAAATTGCACTTTGGCTGTCACAGTCTATCCTTATAGCTCCATGTACTAACCCCATACTTGAACACAATCTCTGTAACCAAACTGCTTCCTTGCTTGCATGTGCGGCTGCCATGTATTCTGCCTCTGTAGTTGATAGTGCCACTACAGATTGTTTCTTACTCATCCAACTAACTGCACCTCCAAATAGGTTAAACACATACCCACTTGTAGATCTTCTCTGATCCAGATCTCTAGCCCAGTCTGCATCAACAAAGCCATGAATATCCAACACTCTGTCCAATCTTGGTCTTCCTTTGTAGAACAAACCATAATCACTAGTGCCACGCAAATACCTAAAAACCCGCTTCACTGCTGTCCAGTGCTCCTTCCCTGGTTTTGACATAAACCTGCTTAATACTCCCACTACATGTGCACTGTCTAGTCTAGTACAGACCATTGCATACATCAGGCTACCGACTGCACTTGCATATGGAACACGGGACATGTCCTCTTCCTCTTCTTGTGCCTTGGGACACTCTTCAACAAATAACCTCACACCTACAGGAATAGGAACCTTCACCGGTTCACTGTCCTGCATATGAAACCTCTGCAGTATTGTCTTGATATACTTCCTTTGGTTTAACCAGAGCTTCCTCTTTTCTCGGTCTCTTTTAATTTCCATGCCCAAAATATAGTTTGCAGCACCAAGATATTTCATGTTGAATTTGGAGGATAATTGGGCCTTCAAATCCTGGATAATTCCTTTGTCATTTCCAACCAGCAACATATCATCCACATACAAGACCAGATAAATAACACGGTCACCAATTAATTTACAATACACACAGTGATCTGCTTTGCTTCTGGTGAAGCCAAGTCCCCATATAAATGTATCAAATTTCTGATACCACATCCTTGGTGACTGTTTTAACCCATACAAAAACTTCTTTAACTTGCATACCAGTTCTTTCTTACCCTTCACCGCAAAGCCTTCAGGTTGCTTCATGTATATTTCCTCTTCCAGATCCCCATGAAGAAATGCTATCTTCACATCCATCTATTCTAACTCATAATCAAAAGCAACAACAACAGATAAAAGTAATCTAATAGAAGTTACCTTGGCAACAGGAGAAAAAATATCACCAAAATCAATTCCCGGCACCTGGGAATAACCTTTTGCTACCAACCAAGCTTTGTATTTCTCCACCTTTCCTTCTGCATTTGTCTTCTTCTTGAACACCCATTTGCTGCCAATGGGTTTCCTTCCAGCCGACAACTCCACTAGATCCCAAGCCTCATTTTTGTGCAAAGATGCCATTTCATCAACCGTGGCCTCTTTCCAGAGTTTGCCTACTGCTTCCTTCACAGTTCTGGGATCATCGTCAATAATAGATAAACCAAAATTTGAACAGAAAGCAGATGCACTATACCTTTCTAGCTGCCTTCTTTCTCTAACTGATCTTCTCACACCCGGAGTTTGTGTCTCTTCATCTTTTGATTCCTCCTCTTTTGTAGAGTCTGATTCTTCCTCCTTAAGCTCAAACTCTATCTTCTCAGGTTCCTTTGGTTGTACTTCATGTTTAATAACATATTTTACCTCTCTGAACACCACATCTCAACTGTACACAACCTTCCTTGTTACTGGGTTCCAAAGATTATAACCCTTTAAACCATCCTTATAACCAATAAAGATGCACTTTTCAAATTTACTATCCAACTTGGTTCATTTCTCCTTTGGAACATGTACATATGCATCACATCCAAATATACTCAGATGTGAAAGAGAGGGTTTCTTACCAATCCATACCTCTTGTGGAGTCTTATCCACCAACTCTGATGAAGGTGATCTGTTGACCAGGTAACATGCTATCTCCACTGCCTCTGCCCAAAATTCTTGTCCTAACCCGACACCATTGATCATGCTTCTTGCTCTTTCCATCAACATCTTGTTCATTCTTTCTGCAACTCCATTTTTCTTAGGTGTGTATGGAGTAGTCTTCTGCCATGCTATACCACACTTCTTACATAATTCTTCAAATTCCTTACTGCAAAACTCTCCATCGTTATCTGTCCTCAACACCTTTATCTTCTTCTCTATCTGGTTTTCCACCAGAGCCTTAAATTCTTTAAACCTGTCAAAGACTTCAGATTTCTTCTTAAGGAAATATATCCATGTATTCCTTGAGAAGTAATCTATAAATGATAAATAGTACACAGAATTACCCCGTGATGGAACCTTCACAGGTCCAAACACATCACTGTGCACAAGTTCTAATATATGTTTCACCCTCTTACCACCAAAGGGGAAACTCACCCGATTCTGCTTCCCATATACAAAATTTTCATAGAAATCAAAATCCAGAGAGCTATTACTCATAACTCATAACTTTTACCATACCTTTACCGTAAAGTATTTGAAGACCCTTCTCTCCAATATGTCCAAGCCTTTGATGCCACAACATGGTCTTCTCTCCAAAGACCACTAGATTTTCTGCTCCAATTTCAAGGACCACAGAGCTGTTGCACCCATCAACAACAGTGCTACCTTGCAGCTTGTACAGAGTTCCAATCCAAACTCCCCGCATCAATACCAGTGCTCCCCGAACCATCTTACAGGTATCCTTCTCGAACACTATTTTTACACCTACATTATCCATCTTTCTTACAAAAATCAGATTTCTGGCCAATGCAAGAATATGCAGAACACCCGGAAGTGTTCTAACCCTTCCACCTTGCAACTTCAACTTTACTTTTCCGTGACCAATGATTCTAGCCTTCCTATCATCCCCTAAGAAGACATCACCACCATCATATTTCTCATACTCGTAGAACCACTCTGTATGGGGAGTGAAGTGAAAGGATGCACCTAAGTCAATCAACCATGCCTCATGATCTACATGTGTACTTGAAGAAGCCAAGTAGACATCCCCACGTTCATCTGAGGTGGTTTTCACCTCTGAAGAAGGAGCATCATCAGATCCCTTTCCTTTATCAGGAGCATTAGAATTACAGTCCCTTTTGTAGTGCCCTTCCTTTCCGCATTTCCAACACACCACCTTTACAGGTGTCACACGGAATGAGTCGATCTTGCGGACAAGCCTAGAATCTAAAGAGACCTAGTGACAAGCAAGCCAATCACAAACTATCTTTCTCTAAATATGCATTTATAAACAAAGGCAAACAAGTGTTTTAGGCCTACCTTGGGTCCAATGCAAGTTTGTGGAAGTCTCGCTCCTTTGATCCAAGTGAGCTCCCTTGTTGCGAATCTGCAAACACAAACAAGCAAACAAATTAAATAGCACCTGAAAAGCCAATATCATAAAACATATTTAACATGAAGATCAAGGAATTCATGAAACAAATGACATAAGAAAATTTTTTGAGAGAAATGAATCTGATTGTATTAATTCAAATCAAAGAAGAACTTTAAAACCTGTGCCTTGACGCTGTACAAGCTTCTCCCAGGGTCCAACAAGAAGTCTTCTCTACTTTGACAAGTTTCACTCCCTTCCCAATGAAGCCAAAAAGGTATGTGATCTCTACTCTCAAGCTTTACTAGGAAGTCTCAATTCCACCAGCATTTACCCTCAAAAATGTTCAACTTCTAACCTCCTTAGCAACCAGCCCAATGCCTTAACTTATAGTGCAATGGAGGGAAGTTACTAGGTCCTCCTTCAAAGGGATAGCTCCTCTCATCAAGGGATTAGCTCCTTCTCTTTTGGGATGCATGAACCACCTAAGAGCAGCCAATCCACGTCAAAATTTCTTCTAGAATCATCTAGAATTAACCCAAAGTGAGTTTTTTAGAATAAACTTGCGCCTTTTTGACTTTCACAGGGGTCCGCACCCACTCCTTTAGGGACAGAGCGGGCAGGTCCACAGTTTTTGTAAACAGGAGGTGCGGGACTGCAGGCAACAGTGAGAGAAAGTGCGGAACCAAAGCTTTGTTGATTTTTAATGTCTTTCTCTCATTTTCAAAGCTTGACTTGAGGAGCTGAGGTCTGAGACTTGCTTAGGAGGACAGTACAAGTGATGATAGACCCATACTGACTGCAAATAATCATGGTGACGATATTTTTGTGTAACAGATTTCCCCCTAAAGTGCGAAGTCTGTAGTAGATGAGGATTTCATTTATCATTTAGGAAGAGTGAAGTACTCTATCATTTCGAGGATCATCTTGTGGAGAGCCCGGTCGGAACCTGTAAAAAACATTCAATGCAAGATATATATATGAGATCATGTCATCGTTGAGGTAGGAATTCCCATACTCAGATCAAAACTGACTTAGAAAACTAACTACTGCTCTGATACAGGAATGATCTTGTAATAAATCACAAGTATAGACTCATGTGGACATAGTATGGACGCAGCCATCTGTTTATGAATAGTCCATCATATAATGAATACAAAATTCCTTGCAGCCTGGATTGCAGAAACTAGATCCAGGGTCTTCATTTCTACTTCTCGAAACAGTACGATTCTATCCATGCAAATGAATGTGTTGATGTCGAACATGGTAGAAACCACTTGATTACCAATCAATGATGTAAACTATTAACAAGTGTGAGAGAAACCACTAGTGATGTCAATGGCTCTCAAAGTACCCAGTACAATCCATGAGATGTGAATAAATGTGTTGATGTCGAACATGTCACGGAATCCTTTGATCGAAGGTAAATGATGCAACCTGTCGTCAAAGGCGAGAAACCTACCATTCAGGCATGCAGATCCCAAGGTACTGACGATTTCTAGATCATCTTTCTAGATAATGAGCTGAAGTCGATAGAAAGCGATCCGTCGCAGGCAAGCCTACAACACGAAATCATAGATCAAGTTGAAGAAATTTAGTTGCAAGGACTGACTCAGGGATGGTCAAGATGGATGACAGATATTTTGCAGATGAATGGCTTATTGGCAGTGACCTCTTGAACACATAACAACACAACAGATGGTTTGGTGACAATTGACCCAAAGTTAATACCCAGAAACCGGCTGAAGACTTTCAATGTGGTTTGATCAACTGCTAGGCAAAGGATTTCCCAACCCAGGTGAATAAAAGTGTTGTGTTCAAGAGTGGTTACAAAGTATGACAAACAGGCTCATTTTTCTCTCTTTTCCCCCACCATTTCTGGCAAGTACCTCTTTATTTTTGACAAGCTTGAGGAGGATAACATTTGCTTGATTATAAGCTCATCCTTTGGATGAGTCCAACTTAGTTTAAATTTGAACCCTAAGAAGGAGTGGCTCATTCCTGTTCGTAATTGAACAGGTCCTTTACTGTGAAATTTTAATGAGTCCAGTATAGGAGAAACTCGGCGTTTTTTCAATTTTAGAGAGTGAAAAAACTTAAGAAGACTCCAGGGTTGACCTTTTTCGTAAATTTGTGTCTCCCAAGCCCGAAAATGTATAAAATAATACTTGAGAGAACCGCTTGATCTTTACGACCAAGGAGTACTTTTCGTAATTAGTGCCCCTGATCCGAAAAAGTAAAAAAATTATCAATGACACGTCGTTTTATAACCAATATCGAATTTGAAATGACAAAAATCCGGCAATCTTTTCATGTTTTTACGGTCAGAAAAGAGTTGTAAGTGGACCATTTTTTTAGTTCTGTTTTAACGAGTTTAAAAAGAAAAACTCGGCGATCTTTTCATGTTTTAGGAGTTAGAAAAGAGCTTAAAGGTGACTCTAAATGTTTTTTCGTCGAAAATGATAGATTTCGCCTGAATAATCCGTTATCCTGAACAAAAATGCAAACATTACTCATACCTGTTTGAAATGGATAAAAATGCTGCAAAAATTACCTTTCCAAAGTGAAACATAAACAAATTTGCAATTTATTTACTCAAAAAACTTATAAAAAGGGCTTTCGTCAATTCATTTTTACTGTTTGAGATTTGGGTGAGAAAATAGTGCTTTTGTTCAAAAAACTTCCCGTGAAGATTGCGGAAAATCCAACCGTCGGAATCGAATGCCATCTTCTCCAGGTAATCCACATCATCCTACTCTTCATTTTTAACCGTTTCATTTTTTGTTTTAGGCTTTTATTTCATTTTTTGGGAGGGTTTTTAGGCTAAAAACCCGCGCGCGGGGGCCCGCAGGCGTAACACTGGCAGCCCGCGGACCCCAAATTTTTCTCAATGGGGAAAAAGTCAGGGGTCCGCACCTTCCATGTAGGCAAGGTGTGGACCCACGCACTCTCTCTAACACAGAGTGTGCGGTCCCCGCAGCAAGGGTTTTTAACCCAAAAATTCTCAAATTTGACCCAAACAAATTAATTTCTAGCATTCTAATTTGTCTTTTTATTGGATGTAGAGTGTTCATCATGCTAGATTGGCGTGAACGAGAGCATGAGGACGTGGATCTTGCCACGTTGAATCACCAACCTTCGATCGATGCATTGAAGGCATGCAGCTTGTACAAATTTTGGGCCATACCTGGCATGAGGGCCCAGATGGATTTATTACACTGGCTAGTTGACAGATGGAGCATACAGGATCAGTGCTTCTTCATTGGTGGCCACCAGCTCGAAATCGAGCCGGCAGACATATATTTCTTGACCGGTTTGCCTAAGAGAGGCGAAGACTTGACACTATTCGGGACTAGGCCAGGTGGCCAGTCTATCGATAGCCTCCGGCTAGAGTTCTACAACAGCTAGGCTAGAGACAAAGGGATAGACATTAAAACCATATCCCTTCCTGAACTCATGGTGATCGCGTTTACTATCACCAGACTTTGCGGGAGCGCCGCATTACATATTGCCACCGGATCCCAGATGCGAATGGCAGTTGACTGCTTTCGAGGCACCAACTTCAACTAGTGCGATGCTGTGTTGGCCAATGTAAAAGGCCAACTGACTAGAGCCAAGAAAGGACAATTGAAGACCTTTGGTTATGGGGCTTTGGTTGTGAGCTTTGGTCTGGAGAGGGTTCCCATGTTGATGCCGCAGCACCTTACTGTTGGAGCTGGGCTTCCTCAAGAGCCCAAACTGATGCGATGGGTTGCAGTTATGGCCCGTCATTCGAACGAGGGGACAGGGGTTGTTCGATTCAAACTTGAGTATTTCCAATGGTTGGAAAACCAGGTTTTTTCTATTCAGGACTTTCCTTACACTGGGGTAGATTTTCGTGGTGACCTAGACATGGCTCTTCCACCAGGAGAGCAATGGGATGACTCAGGTAAAATCATTTTCAACATTTTCCTATTTAATTTTTTTTTATTATTTTTCTATCATCCCAAAACTGATAGTAAAAGTTTCAAATGCAGATGTGGGTCCACAGTGACCAGCCGCTCTCTGGCCTTACGAGAGGAAACAACCAGTTGCAGCCGCGCCAGCCCCACAGGATGAATTAGCAGAGGTTTTGGCCGAGTTGGAGAGTCATCTAGAGCGCTTGACAGGAGATATTCCGGAGACCAGCATAGATGACATTCCTCGTCGACTTCAATGCTATGTGATTGGGGTCCTAGGACCTTTTAAGAGGTTCCTTTGCAAGGTGGCCCGTGCAATGGTTTGTTATCGAGATCATCACCAGTGATAGGATGATTGCCTATTGTGGGCACACATGAAATTTTTGCTTTTGTACTTATCATTTTTGCCGATCATAAGGTGTTTTTCAACCTATGATCGAGGACGATGTATTTTTTGACACACTCCTATATATATATCTCTATTATCGGCTTATCTTGTAAATCATGTTATGGAATGGTTTTAAATTTATATGTATGATTATTGCAAATGTCTACTTAACATTCGAGAAGCAATTGCATCTGCTAATGTATTTAAAGATCTTGGAATATGCTGATATTCAATATAATCAAATTCACGTTCCAAGAGATGCACTCTCAAAAATAACCTCAATAACATTGGATTTCTAATGGCATACACTCTATTAAGCTGTAATACAACGAGTTCGGAATCTAACCTCACTATCAAACTCTGTTAAAATTGGCAACGAGGGCAAAACTTCATGTGGGTCATCTTATTCATGGCTGATAATATTTTTATTAGATTCTTCTCGTCGAGAGGTGTAGGATTGATATAAAGATCATCCGATTCCGATAAGTATTCATGGAGATATGAATTTATTTTGATTATGGAAATATTATCAAGCCGACCTACAACTCATGTAGGCTCAGAAGCCCAACAGTCGCATCTATTCACCCACCAACGTTGTGTATAAATATAAGATGAATTTTCCTCATTTGGACTCACTCATCTCATCACATCTGTCTCTCTCTACTGCAGATATGAGTCTCTTCTCTACTGCGTTGAAATGGATCTCTCTCTCTCACGCATGTGAAGCCGGAAGCTGTTGAATTTGAAGCTGCAACTGCAGAAGTAAAGATTGACTTGTGTGGCCTAGAAGATCTCCTCTTTGGAACTATGCTGTAGGTTCATCTGAACCTCCTCTGAAAGCCGCAACTTTTGGTGGTGGAATGAAGTCAATCCGATGAATGGTTTGCAAGATATCGACTGCCCTAGTTTGAAGCCGGAAACTGCTAAAATTGAAGCTGCAATTGCAGAAGTAAAGATTGACTTGCGTGGCCTAGAAGATCTCCTCTTTTGAACTGTACTGTAGGTTCATCTGAACCTCCTCTGAAAGCTGCAACGTTTGGTGGTGGAATGAAGTCAATCCGACGAACGGTTTTCAAGATATCGACTACCCTAGTTTGAAGCCGAAAACTGCTGAAACTGAAGCTGCAACTACAAAAGCAAAGATTGACTTGCGTGGCCTAGAAGATCCCCTCATCTGAACTGCGCTATAGGTTCATCTAAACTTCCTCTGGAAGCCGAAACTTTTGGTGGTGGAATGAAGTCAATCTGATTGTCGGTTTGTGAGATATGGTCTGCCCTAGTTTGATAATGAAGCCGCTAATGTTGATGCTACTGATCTAGGGTTTGCTACTGCTGATATGAATCAGATTTATTGTACTATTTCTCTCTACTAAATTATTGAAGATAAAAGAAGATTTGATCAAAGGGTTTCCCCACACATTGTATCATGAGATATTCGAATGATTACATCTTGAAGTTCACCAATGGCTGGTATGGATGTTCGATCAAGCTGGATGATCTGTGCAGATGTCTTGCCCCACTGCACATTGATCTTTTTAGAAATGGAGAGAGGCATGACGTTGGCTGTCACGCTAGAATCAACCAAACAGTTGTGAACATTACAATTGAATATTTAAAATGAAAGCAGGAATGGAAGGAAAATAGAGTTTGCTTCTTCCATCCGAAGTTTGTTTAGCACAGTTGATAGTGATCTGGGAGGTTTTCTTGCTCCCTTGTTGGTAGAGGTTGTGATGTCCATTGATGTCTACCCCAGTGCGTGCAGCAGGATGTCCCATTGACTCTGGATCTTAGCCAACTCGAACAAACTGATGTTTGCGCGAGTTTTCTTCATGTCTTCCACAATGTTGTAATCCAAAGGGGGTAGACTCACCAAGGTGTCCGGGGTAAGACTGGTATTCGTGTTGTCCGGCAGAGTTTTCTCCAATTTTCTGCTCATGGACATACTCTTGTCCACCGTTGTCTTCCCAGGCTTGCTTTGCATTTTTTTCTTTTGGATGGCTGGTGGATCAACCTTCCTCAGCAGTTCAAGATTTTGTTTCACTTCCCCAAGTGTAGGGGGAGCCCCCTTACTTCTAAGATTGTAACGGTCATTTTTCTTTTGGGGTTTCTTCTCAGTGTTCATCTTCTGCACTGCTTGCGAGCATTGATACATGTTTACCACATGCCTAGATCTTGATGCCTCATCAGGCGCAACATCTTTGTCATTGTCTATATCTCCCGGTTGTCCCTACACGCTGCTTGCTACATCAAGCGTGTGATTGCATACTAAGCTTGAAACTCACTTCCAATCAGAACAAGACCCTTCTGAGTGATCATCTTCATGAAATGAACAAAATTCATTAATCGCGCACTGTTCGAGCTGGAACACTAAGCTCTACATAGTTTTATTCGAGAGGTGATTGCTACCTGATGACATGCTTCCTTGTCTCTGTCTAGGCGTTCAGTTGCTCACAGATGTGTCAATGGTTCGTTGCTTGAGCTCGGACACTTTTGTTGTCAAGTTTTTTACAAGACGAGTAAGGGTTTCAATATCACTTATTTCCCTATCCTTACCCTTGCTTGTCGTAGCATGTGGCTTCCTACTTGCATCTCTGGAGTCCTTTGTTGGTTCATCATCCTTGATGACTCTAATCATGTGCATATCCTTTTCAACGACAATTGCCTCTTCACAGTTTTCTAACAGTGTTGGTTTCGCAGCTCGCTTGATGAACTTCACAATGCTAGTCGGCAGTGCGGATGTGTAGTAATCGATAGTGATGGAGTCATGAGGTTTCATGTCTGCTGTAAACTTATTCAATATGTGTAGAAACCTCTTATTGAAATCTTTTACCTTTTCTTCCCCCTCCATCTTCAGAATTCCCAATTCTTTGAGTAACATGGCTGGAGTCTTGTCATCATAAAACTTTTCCAGAAACATACGTTTGAACGCACCCTAGTTATGTATGGATTTGACAGGAAGGTTTTGATACCATCCTGCTACGCCGCCATATAAGGTACATGGGAATAGTCTACATGCAACGTCATCGTATCGTACCTCAAGGGTCTGTAGTTGTAGGTAGAAATTGTCTAAGTGATCTTTTGCCTTCACTGTGCTGTCAGGGTCGAACTTTGTGATCATTCTCTCTGACCGCTTCGGCATCTTATGAAAAGAACCCGGGAGAGCCAATGGTCCCTCAGTCAACCATTCCAAATTTTGGTCTGCCATGTCTTCTTTCTCTTCTTCCTCCTCCTCTTCTTCAGAATATGATGGTTCCGGCTTTGAGTCTGTTGGTTTGTCTCTACCTTCGCCTCCTCCACTACCTTCTCCTCCTCCTCCTGTACTGTAGTTTGAGCCCAAGATCACGAGGGTTTCTCATTCCCCCTATTAGAAGACCAGAGTTTCCTCTCCATTCTCAATAGCTTCTGCCAGACCTTCAAGTGTGGCAAGAACTAATTCTTCCACCGACGATACAACAACCCCTGTGGGAGTGGTTTTTGGCTTTCTTGATGCATATGGAAGATGTTGTATTCCTAGGATCCACTGAATATTCCACATGGGAGGATGAGAATTCTATACATAAGCATCCATAACTACTCAAGTGTTGAGGAAAACACTTTTTTGAAGGAGAGGGGCATGTCAGGTCCTTATAATACTAGTGTATCCCCCTTGTTGTTATTGTTGTGCCCATGTATCCCCCATATTCTTATTGTTGTGCCCCATAGAATCCCACTATATTTATTTTTGTGCCCTTACATTATTACTTTTATGTAGGCTCTGATTATATTGCGAACCCTTAGACTCCTATATATACAAAGGAGGTCTTGTCATTTGTATCATCCAAGAATTGTTCATTTATGTAATGTAAAGGAGGTTTCCCCCGTGAAGAGGATAATTTTTAAGTCGTTGGTTTATCTATTTGTGAGTTGGTTCCATAACATATTACTATGTAAAGGTACCTTAATTTTTCATAAATGAACTTGAATTGTTGTCTTATTTATGGGAATTTACTCATCTTGTGGTATAGTGATGGAAAAAGCGTTTGCTATAACAAGAAAAAATTATTTGAGAAAGAAGTATAAAAGAAGTATGTTAGGAAGGTTGATCCTACAGATCTTATGGCATCTGCGTCACTCATGAATATGGTCTACTATGTGAGTGGAGGATGTTTGTCGAAATTTAGACAATAATTCTAATCCAATGTCACAGTGAAAGAGAAGTATGAAAAATGTGAGAAATGACTTGGCTAAGGATTCAAAAATAGCATGTGCTCCTAATTTCTCACTAATGTACCATTTAGCCATGGGGGCAGTATGGGTGCATTAAAAAATTCTCATTCAAATTGAGTCTTTAGTGATACTATTAGAAGAATACCATAGATGAATGTCAACACATTGTTTATAGGTATTCACTTGGTTTACCTTCGAATTTTGTTGTGTCTGAGGGAAATTCGGTTGGCATGGTTGTCCATGTAGCTTCATGACCTATGGGGTCATTTGTAAGCTTCAAAGATCAGACATATTCAATGAAGCTACAAATGGGCATACTGATGTGACTTATATGTGATGTAGGGTTACTCTAAGAGGAAGAGGTTCCTAAAAAAGTAGCTCCAAGAATAGAAGAATGCAACAAAACAGGACAATAGGTGATATATGAGGGGAAGGTGGAGTATCCAATGTTGCAAGACCTGACACTCCTCCTACAAAATGCGGGAGGATTTAAAAGATTCTAGAGTGACAGGGAACTATGAGGTCCCATATGGTGCTTGAATGAGTGTGCAGATGATTAGGGGGATTTGCAAAAACCAAAGTATCAAGAAAAAGACCAAAGTTTAATTTCCTTTAAATAGTGTTTTAATGTTTGAAGCAATCCAATTTTTTCACATGATAATCCTAGAATACATAGCATCCTTCCACTCAAAATGTCATTAGGCCTTCTGAAAGTTTTACAATAGCGGGTCTCAAGCCACTAGAAGAAAACCAGTGAAGGTATGAAAGGAGGGTTATAATGAGGGGTATGGAAGCCACATCCTGAGGAAATGAGTGATGGTTTCAACAACTATTCAAAATAACCTCTAGATTCAAGTGCTCTCACACTTGCCTCCTATGGTAAAATACCCTAAGTTTTTGTCACTAATTTGCCTCCTTCTAGTGTTGATGAGATAATCTTAGCTTTTGGGTATGAACCATGGATCCAAAGCCCCTACCAAGGGTTAGGAGATTCAAGGAGGCCCATAGTAATACTTGGTCTAGGCCTTTCCCCCTTCATGGGTTTCTTCTCACCACTGGATTTTTGGACACTAGATTATGGAGAATTTTAAAGTTCCCTAAAAGACGAATTTCTATGTTTTGAATGAGAATTACCAAGGGGGGCTATTTGGATTCATATCCCCAAGGTCCTAAGTTAAACTATAATTTCTTTTTTGGCCCCTTGGTGGGGGGAATTAGTGTGTTAAGTTAGGCTTCTTTTAAGAGTCTTTAAGAGTTGGGGTTGATGGCCCAAAACTCAATTTTTCCTGGGGTATGAATGATGAATTTCAAATATTCTAAACTTAATATTTTGATTTCCTTATATCACAAAGAGTGCAAGGGTAAGAGCATACTACTCAAGTAAATATTAGGTGAAATTCATATGTGGGATGTGGTGTGTGCAAAATTGTTCATGTGAACATTACAAAGTTTGAAAATTATAGCAATTTGGATACTGTGTGATCCTTTATTGGTTTCCATATTGCACCTTGCATGAGAGGAAAAAATGTGCATATAAATGGGACACTCAGTTCCCCCCAATTAAACTTTGTGTGGTTTCTCTAATCCTAAAGGGAGATGATAATGGTGTTTTCAAAATATGTTTTTGATTCCACCAGTTCGCTTTGGGAACAAGGGGAAGAGAATGATCCACCTTTCTACTCATTCCACTCCTAGTCCCAAACTACAATTTGGTTACTCCAAAAATATAGTCCATCCACATGGAAAAAATATTGTAAATCCTTCTACTCTAGTGGCTAATGAAAGCAAAAAAACAGCCTAATTAATTTTCCAAAATTTGCAAGAGCTGGGTGTTGACGAGTCAAAATGTACTGCCAATGACTAAGGGGTCTCCCCGGTGTGAAGTCCCAATTAGACCTCACATCGTTTGGGATAGGAGCCCCATCCAGTTTGTGGGCCCGGCTACCACCATGAATTTTTCTGCTCTTAGTTGTCAAATGAGAAGGTGTCAGAGTGGGACAAGAATGGAACGCTCAAGCAGTGAAACAAAATCAGCCCAAGATTGACAAATTGCAGAAAGAGATACAAACAAGTCTCGGCAACAATAAGAAGAGGTATACCATGAGGGGGATTAAGGAGCTAAAACCCCATCAGACATAATAAACAGGAACACGCCAGAAGTGAATTGAAAAGTAGTTCACAATAGGTCATTGACATGGCAAGGAAGAAGTAAACACAGATTCAAAAGAGAAACATACATGCAACCACTATGTATCAGTCCATACCATATTGCATATATGAAAGCACACATACAAATATACTGAAGTACCAGAAAACTAATACAACCACCATGAGTAAGCATGGGAATCAATGCCATAGATAAAGAACATCTTATTAATATTGTTGCAAATTCAAATACATATCATGCAATTGGCCAAAATCCAATAGTGTAACATGGGTTGTTCATAACGCTTCCCGATGCCAAAGCCCTAGCCCCACTGCAAATCCACTCTACTAGCTGCCAAGAGCTGAGTGGCTCTAGCTCTTAAGCATAAACCGGCTATTTCTAGTCTTAGCTTCAAATCAAGTGCCAAAGTCCTGGATAATGACGTCTGAGGGAACATTTATAGATATGAAGTGATTGTTCACCTACCATGACCCTTGGCCTACCCTCATGCCCTTTCAGCTACCCTCATGACTCTTTAGATTACTTGCTTCTTTCTCAAGCCAAAATGGTTGTTACATTCCCACATCAGCCCTAACATAATGACTGATATAATGGTGGGTGATATTTTCATTATGATGAAGGATAGAGAGGGAAGGATGTAGAGGGTTATTGGAAACCCTAGAATGTTTGTTTCCCATATGTCGCAATGATGTGGATGCTTGGTCCTGGAACCAGCCTGCTTTCTTGCCACTATGCTTCGCTCGCATTCATCAATCTTCTAGTGATGCACCTTTGATTTTATTGAAAGGTTCTTGGAACTTGGAAGGGAGCATTTGGCTTGCTGAAAGGAAACCCTAGTTATGCAAGCTCCATGAGAAACCCTAATCCTTTCGAGTAGACCAACATTTTGTTCCCTTCCTTCTACCCCCATGTGTTCAATTGTTGTGCCATAGTATTATCACTACACGTGGCCTTGGAGGACCCTCTTGGACTTCCTCAGATATATTTCCATCCGTGGGCTTGCTCTTATCCATCTTTTGATGTTGTGTTTCTGACATGGCCATTAGATTTTAGGAGCTTGAGTGGATTTGGTTTCTGTATTGTCAAAACCATAATTTATCCACATACGTTCACCCTTGCTCCCCTCCTTTCACCTGCAAGAAAACGACGTGGATCACACACATTTACAGATAGAAATACCTTAAAACATAATGAATTGACTATCAGAAAAACGATTAATTTGGACCCTTGTATAGTCCCTTTTGTGACACAACGTTATCAGAGAGGGTGGCTTTTATAGGGTCTTCATGCACTTCTTTAATTTGTCCATGGACCCACTATGGAGTGAGTGTTGAATGTATCTCCACTGCTTTGCAGAGCCAAGGGCACAATAACTTCTTTAATCGCTTCCCATTCCCAAGCTTGTGACATGATACAAAGGTCTCCCTTAGTGGCTCTATAGTAGTGTTTAGTTGTTGAGTGTTTTCTTGACATTGCTCCTTCCATTGACACAACACCTTGAGTAGGTACACTGAGTGAGTTTTCCTGTTGGATCAAACCCTAGGTGTGAAGCTTCTGGAGAAAACCCCAACTTACTATACCAAGGTCACACTATTCTTTTTCATGCCATATGGTGTTATCAAGGCAAGTGGTTTTGCCAAATCTTGTGAGGCTACTAGAGGTGCCCTCTTACTGTTTGGGTTGCTTCTCTGACTCGGTGAGTGTGTACATGAGAATTTGATTGTTGGGGCCTTTGGATCAACGAAATGAACCTCCCATATGTACTACTTAGTTCATTAATCATGTTGTTCAATATGAGCAAATTTTGGGTAGTAATAGTAGTGAATGAGAAAATCAGACCCGAGTGTTGTAGTGGAATAATCATCAACGCAACATTGGTATTGGTCGTGAGGGAAGTCGCAGAGTCACATTGAGGGAAGTTGCACTTCTGACAGCATGTTGGAATGCGACTCAGTGACTTCAGTAGATGTTTGACTCATCAGGGGTCGCAGGGTCGCATACATCCATCTCGCAACTTTCTGGCATTCGTTCGAGGTTCCAAAACTACAATCTTGTGACTTGGGGAGGTATCATGATCGCAGGTCACATTTTAGAGTTTCATCCATGAGAGCCTTCTTAATCTCGCTATAATCATGTTAGCGACTATTCAGGCGCACATGTTCCCACGTGGCCTTCTCAAAGGGCTACCATCAATTATGCATGGCCTCTGGTTGCCTGAAACTAATGCTTAGTGCTATGTGACATGCACCAACGCACAGTAAAAGGATGTTGATACAGCATGATTATAGCAGTTTTGTAATCAACACTTAGTTTCCCAAATGCTCAGACGTGTGGCCAGCGTTTTTCTCAAAGCATTATTTTGTGTTTGAACAAAGTATTATTAAATGTCTTTATATGCCTTTAACACCGTTAACGTTGCTCTGCTATTGGGTTGTGTTATATTCTTTCCATGACTATCCTACGTAGTGAACCGGTTGGTTAGAGGGGGGGCAGTATCCCCCCCTATATGGGGGGTTTAAGGGGAGCAGGTAGCCCCCCTCTGTGGGGTCTGGGGCAGCGCCGCAGGAAAAATGCTTTTGGACCCTATATTAGCTTGGGTGGACCTACCTATGGTTTTTTGCATGGTTTTCGCACATGGTTTTGGATGCGATGGTTTTTGGTCCATGGTTTTGGACACGATGGTTTTTGGTCCATGGTTTTGGACGTGATAGTTTTCGGTCCATGGTATTGGATGCTTCGACATGTATAAATATGTATTGTAACATTGAAAGGAACATAATGAAAAATCAAGCTAGTAGTCCCAGTTTTGGGATCTAGGGGAAAATCTTTGTGTATATGTGTTTTATGTGTTATGCTCTCGCATTTTTTATTTTTTGTTCTTAGAATTCGTATGCAGGTAATTTCTATACAGGGTTAAAACCTACATCTGCAATAATTTTCAACCTCATGCTTTCCCATATCCGCGAGCTACCTACGGTTGGGTGACTATATAATATATCCTTTGTGTTGCATGTATACCCCTAGTAAAATCTATACCGCACTTATTTCCAACGTTCTCATTAATGAACCCCTGATGCATTGTATATGGTGCTACATGAAACGAGAGTTGGTTCTATTCGTCCGGGGTTCATTTGCATGGTGCTTTCCCTCTAGCGTTGCTCCATCATTTGGCACCTAAACACCCTACTGGGCTCAAAGCATTCTCTTTGACATGAGCCTCTAATCGCACCCTTAAACAAGATACTCTTTCCATCCCCTTTGTCATTTATACCCCCTATGCATCATCTCTTTTGTGTGTTGCCCTTCATGGCAACTAACCACATGGATTTAGTTCCTTCTCAGAAAACAAACATCCCATAAGACTTTCGAGTGGGTTACGGTGGTTTAAACTAAGCATTAACCCTTTATTCGTTTAAAAATCCACCATGTCATCTATTAAATAATCGCCATGTATTAAAGAGTGTATCTTGTGTCAAGTTCACTTTTCCATTCAATTCCTTAGAAGAGTATGTGAGGTTCATCTTGAGAGCATCTTAGCAGTGTCATGTCAAGGAATTTCTTAATGTAGTTGTTGCATAGTTCAATGTATACCCCTGGCATCTTCGATTAATTTCCTGAAAAGGAGGTGGGATGAAAACAAGTTAGCTCACAATAGTGATATTTTCATGTGAGAACATGGAAACCAATGAATAAATAAACTAATTCACTTCAGGCGCATAGACAATGAATTATCCAAATCAAGGTGCTACGAATTATATGGGTTGGTCAAGTGCGCTCAAGTTTGGAGACCAACTCAAAACCCAGGTGCTTTCATGGATTTATTAATTGTGTTTGTCTTTGATATTTCATGATGCCCAGGGTGATGATGCACTCATAGAGCGTGTTCCTTGAAATACTCATGACCATGCGTTTGGAGTGCGGAGATTAATGCCAAGAAGGGCTTCAAAGATGCATGGAAAGGTGACAAACTTACAAACCCTAATGCGCATGTGGGGATGGGGAACCAATTATGAAAGTAGGTGAAACATGACATTCAATGATTCTTACCATAATGCCAAACAGTGCCAATGAGAATGCATCTCTGGAGATATATGAATTAGGTTAAATCATGTAGGGAAACATTCTTGTGTTAATTTAGGGTTTCTCTCCAAACCCTAGTATGGCCAATCATAATGAAAGCTAGATTGGAGTCTTGTCCATGCAAACACAGTGTCTTCATTGATTGAAAGGCATAGGGATCATTTCAAAAGTCATGGGAAAGACATCACACTTCGAAAACCCTAATGAAAGGGTAGGGTTGATGCGCGAGATGGGGCATGACAAAAGAATGCAATATATATCGCACAATTACACGAGTGAGTGCATCGACAAGGTCCGATAAGAACAAGCCATGGGGTGAATTAGCCAATTAAAATTGGAGCGTCTCTTAATGGCTTGAGGTGAGCAAATGAGGGACCCCAAATTTTGGGTGGTGATGTAGCGGCTACAACACCGGGATAGATCACTAAGGGATGCCACCCAACTCGAATAAGAGAGAAAAATTACAATGAATGGTTGTTCTATCGATCCACGTGGGTTTTGCAATGACAGCCCTGGGGTTGCCACTACGATTGTTCTTTTGAGTACCCCGTGGACTGACCCAAAAAATAAAATAAAAATCCAAATTCATGTTCACGAATGCCTACTGGTGGCCTAAACATAATGAACAAGTTTATGATAGAACCAAGAAAATGAATAAAGATTAAGGGAGTGTTGGAAATATTATTATACTAAAACGGTGGTGGGGGTGAATTAGTATAATGGCTAATTTTAATCAATCAAGACACTTTAATGCATATACAATGTAAATCATATCAACAACATAAGAACACATCATATCTGTACGAAAATAACTTTTATTATTAAATGATATTGTAGGTAGTGACCCACTGTTACATTGATATATTGGCACCAACCCCCTGAAATTTTTTATTGGCACCAACCATACGGAGGCACAAACTCCCTAAAATGTTTTACTATCACTAACCAAAAGGAGACACCAGTCCCATGAGAAATGCATGCACCAACCTGAGCTACTTGTTAGATAATGTTTTCATACATTTTCAAACTCAGGTCCATAGGTGTTCTTGTTTATAAAACCTTCTTGATTTTTGATTCAATTTTCCTCTCCTCAAATTCTTCTCTGATTTTTCATATCAATCCCTACTCTATATCTTCAATTATGTCTTATATATAGTCCTTATATACTGCTCCTATATTTTTCACTTATATACCTTTCCCTCTTGGATGTCATACTCTCTTCTACTTCTTTACAACTCAGAATTCAAAACAATATTACTTTGTATCAAGCTTACAAATTTCATAGCATTCAACTGCACTCGAACTAAATAGATTTGCACATATTCCTTGACTCTATCCTTTGACTTTTTTTCGTGATCACATGTCTTCCATGGACTTCATTTCTCATGCTTCTTCTACTTTCAGTCATGCATACCTTGTTTTCAGTTCTCTATCTTTTTGGATCTTTGCACAATGAAGCCATAATTGTACCAATGATTGTTCCATGAGAAACTCCAACTTCATGCACGCTCTCTTCTTTGCCACACTTCAAGCTTCTTCAAATTCAATTATTTACGCTAAATTTGTCAACCAAAACTTTGCAAGGACGAATCTCCATGGAGGGCAATCTAGAAAACTTTGTATATATTAAATTCATGTCTTTTGTTGGAAATCTAGCCTGGATGACTTGAATAAGAATCAGATCAATGATTCCTTGGCTCCTCAGGGGCTTAGATTTAGTTGCACAAAACCATATGATATGAACCTAGATAATTAGACATTCCACTAAATTGGATCTAGGACCACCTGCTTGTACCAAGTTACTGGACACCTGGACCATTTATCTACCCATATTACTTTTAACTACATTGACAGGGGCTTCAAAGTCAATGTGATCCAGTTGACCATTTGATGAGACCACAACCTTAATGTGCGAGCTCCATATATCTAAGAATCTGGATCCTTTCTAAGTCACACACCTACTTGAGGCTTAAAAGAACTGGAGCCCGAATACATTTCAATGCCTTTTATATGGAACCATGACCACACAACATTGACAAAATTACCTTTGCAATAAATTTGGATCCGTGTATTAATGATAGTAGAAAATAATGCCTACTCATGGATACCCGGATGGAAAAATATCCTTTTACTTCCACACGAAACATTGATGGATTGGAACTTTGACTAGATCATTTGTCTTCGCATCAATCCAAATCCGGGCTTACTTTTAACTAGCAAGCATTTCTTATCCTCGGATACCCAGATGGCCAAATAATCTTTCTCCCCCTGGAACCTTAACTCATTTGGAATTTTGACCATTTCTTTTGTCATTATGTAAATATGGATCTGGGCTTAAAATTTAACAAATATACTTGCTCAATGCTTGAAGGCTCAGATAGATGGATAAACTTCTACTCTATAACCAAAACCAATTTGGAACATTTTAAGGCCTCAACACTTCAATTTTTAGCCAAAATAAAGGGGCCCTCCATTAAATTTTTGAAGATTCTTTTCTTTTACATCATTTTCTACTACTTTTCTTGAGTGAAAGTGTGAATCTTGATATGAAACTTTATTTATTTATTTATTTTCATTTGTATCTCATCATTTTATTTTTCTTGTGTTTTTCATGCTAATTCTTTTGGTTTATTTTCATAAGATGATCCATAAACTTTGAAACTATAAGGATGATTGATGTCATTATATGTATAGATTGAATGAGAAAAAAAGATCATGAAAATAATAATGTTT
Organism: Pinus tabuliformis; assembly: GCA_031772625.1. Lineage (NCBI taxonomy): Eukaryota > Viridiplantae > Streptophyta > Pinopsida > Pinales > Pinaceae > Pinus > Pinus tabuliformis. The sequence continues at coordinate 442,110,543 of CM062804.1, read as the reverse complement.
TATTATAGCTTTTTTATCATAAGTTTCAAAGTGTTTTTATTGTTGGCTACTTTGTCACATTTTTCTTACATACCTAAGGGTTTTTCTTTTTTTCAGTTTCATTTACTTTTTCCTTATTCAATGATTGAATACACATTTCATCTAGACCTTTGAAATTATTGCATATTCCTCTTTCACTCAAAATTGAACATAGTCAAGTTTCAACATCTTCACCAACACTTAATTTTCAAGGCTCAAACATACTATTCAAAAATTTTAATAAATCGAAAAAATTTAACAATTTCATCTTACACATTTTATCTTACATTGAAAACAATTTTAACTTATTATATCATTTTATTATATATAATTTCATTTAAATTTAGTATTTACCATGCCCAGTATAGGGTAGATGTGTCCGTGTAATGTAAGTGTGTAAACAATTTTAAATATATACTTAATTGAAAGAAAAAAAAAAAAGTAAAAAAAGTTGAAAGTGATATTTGGTTGAGTGAAAACATTTAAATGATGCTCAATTAATAATAAAAGTTAAAGCAATAAAAATAATACAATTCAATTTGTTATATTTTTATTTATTCATTAACTTGTGAATAGGTTTTGTTAAAATATCATGGACCAATACCATGGCTTATCAATACTACATGCTCAAAAACCATAACTTATTTCACAACCAAAATATTTTATAATAATATGACAAGATCCTTAACCATGGATATTCATCCCCACTTTAGTGTGGATATTATTAATTTGTAAAAACTAGGCTTTGTTACAATACAATAGGCCAATACAATGACTTATCAATACCACATGCCCAAAAAAATAACTTATTTCACAATGAAAATATTCTATAACAATATGAAATATTCTTAACTATGGATATTCACCCTCACTTTACCATGGATATTATTAACTGGTAAATAGGATTTGTTACAATACCATGGATTATCAATACAACATGCCCAAAAAACATAATATATTTCACAATCAAAATATTTTATAACAACATGACAAGATTTTCAACCATAGATATTCACCCCCACTTTGTCATTGATATTATGAACCTAGGCTTTGTTACAATACCATGGGCTAATACCATGGCTTATCAATACCACATGCCAAAAAATCATAACTTATTTCAGAATCAAAAATATTTTATAAAAATATGACAAGATTCTTAATCATGGATATTCACTCTCACTTTACCATGGATATTATTAACTTGTAAATAGGATTTGTTACAATACCATGGGCCAATAACATGGCTTATCAATACCACATCCCCAAAAACGGTAACTTATTTCACAATAAAAATATTTTAATTTAATTTAATTTTATAACATTTTTTTAATTGAAGCTAAAAGGAAAAAGGTTATAATTACTTTTGAGATATATCTAAACCCTCTAAGGACTACTAAAAATATTCCTATAGAAATTAAATTAAGGTTTTAATAAAATTAAAAATGAGAATACTTTTATATTTGAAGTTGTGAAATTTATATAATATAAATAGTATTATTAAGAACCAACATAGATCCATCTTAACTAAGGATCCAAGCAACAAGAGCAAACAAAGTGACTAACAATAATAGAGAAAAGATAGTGCATATTTTTTTTAAGTTTTTTATTATTATATTTTCTTTGGCATGATTGATCCAAAATAGAGGTTTAATATTTTACAACCAATTGAGTTTTATTAATTTAGATACTTTCTTAAACACAATACAATGGGATCAAATTTAGGAGAGGTGAGGAATAGGGAGAGAGATAGTGACAAATTTGAAAGGCGGAGAGAGAGAGTGATGGGGGTGAAGGGAGAGAAGGAGGTGGGAGAGAGAGGAAGGAATTAGAAAGAGAGAGAGAGAGAGAGGAAAGAAAAATACATATAGAGATAGAGGGTGAGAGAGAAGGGGAGTAACAAGGGAGAGATGGAGAGAGAGTGATGGAGAGAGGAGAGGAGGAGAGAGTGATAGGGAGAGAAGGGTAAGAGAGAGAGAGGGAGACACGGAGATGGAGGGGAGAGAGAGAAGGGGAGAGGGAGGGAGATAATGACAAATTTGGACAGAGAGAGAGAGATGGTCGGAAGAGATAGAGGAAGGTGAGAGAGAGGGAGAGAGAGGAAGGAAGAGAGAGAGAAGGAGAGAGAGAGAGATATGGAATTGGAGGGGGAGAGAGAGGGAAGGAAGAAAAAGGACATAGAGGGAGAAAGGTGGACAAAGTTATGGAGTGACAAGGGAGCGATGGAGAAAGAGTGAGGAAGAGAGGAGAGCGAGGGCCAAGAGAGAGAGAGAGAGTATGTTTGGGGGGTGACATAGAGAGAGGGAATAAGAAAGAGACATATATATACAAATATATATATCATATAATATTATACAAACAACCTAGATCCATATTAACCTTGGATCTATCAAGGACCTTGAGGGATCAAATCTCTCGAGGTGCAAATGAGTTTGTTATTGATAGACATCCCAGTAACCATTTCTTCTAGTAGACTTGTTTATCCAATATATCTCAAACAAAAAATTGGTTTCCCATGAAATTTGGTGAGGTTGTTACCATCACCTTTATGCATCTTCTCACGAAAAATCATAACCAATGGATGCACGAATCTTGAGAAAAATGAGAAATTTTTGTAGGTGAGGGTAGTCAATTTCCTGAAAAATATATTACTAGAATTTCTTGAAATTTGTTCTATTTATTTACCATGTCAGGATGCATTTATCCTCAAAATTTTGAGACCAATGGATGCATAGTTTACAATATATGGTCAAATCAATTTAAGTCATGTTTCATCTTTCACGTTGTCCAATGTTGCACAAAAATATACACCACAAACTCATTTTAAGGCCAAATTGAGTGCTTAAAAAGGGAGAGAGTGTATTTTTACCTATTTTACCATATTATACCTTAAAAGTTTCATTTTGGTAAAGAAAATAGGTTGTTGTGGAAAAATATTAAGTTCTAGTTTTATTCGCGCACAGTGGTATAGAAGTAAAAATATTCCTTAAAAACTTGCTCAGATATTCCTTAAATTTTCATTGTTTAAAATTATTCCCATGATTACTCAGTTTATCATATTCTCCTCCAAACCCATATCTCAAAAATTTTTAACTAAACCTCATCTTCTTGCAATCTTTGTGCAAAAAGTGCTCCTAAAGCAGGTTGCTACAAGTTTTGTAGCTACAAAACTGCATAATTGATTTAAAACATCTTCATAATGAAAATTAAGCTATGATATTGTGCAAATGTCCTTTGTAAAAAAAAATTGAATCAAATCCTCATGCTAAGGCACAAATAAAAATCTTAAAATACTAAAATGCTTGAAACTCTAGTGTTCCCATTTACCTCTTTGTTGTCATGATGATCTAGAAATGATGAGCGAAAGATGAGCACTGAGTGGTTGGATGCTTGGGCCAAAAGGAGTATGTTGAATATTGATTGAAGGATATTTGAATCTGCATTTGAAACCATAGAAGGATACTAATAATTCAATGTTCTATCTCCCCCACACTAAGGATGATGCATGACACTCTGGAAAATTAGATATGATTGTTTTCTTTTGTTGATACTTGCTTTATTGTTGAAGGTTTGGAGTGTTTCTTAAAGTTGTTTCTTGTATCAATAGAGTGTTGATCATTTACACACTGAAATTCCTTCCTCAACAAGACACAATATCCTTTACTACCCCCATCTTTTTGTGCAATCTTGAATGCTACATCATGATATAGTAAAAGTGTAACAACTCCAAGTCGATTTTCCATGTAAATGGAAGTAAATTATAAAGGTAAAAATAAGACCAAGGTCATGGGACACATATTCTAAGTTGAATGGAGGGAAAAACATTAAAGTGGGTATCACTTGTGGTTAACTAATGGCTATGGAAATTTGCATTGGCATTGGAAAAAGGAAAAGGGAAATAAATGGAAATTTAATAAAAGAAATAAAGGAAATTAAGAGAAAAGGAAGATGAAGAGACAAGATTATGCATGCAAGGGAAATTAAATAGAAAATAAAGGAAAATGAAAAAAAAAAAAAAAAAGAGGAAAAGGAAAGTAAGAGGCACCATACATCAATGATAAAAAGGCATCTGAGAAATAATTGACAACTTTTGCTCATCTTTTGATCAGTTTGAGTTCTTGACAACTTTCGTTTTGCTAAGGAATAAATCGAACTCCAAGAGGACATAGAGAGAAAGCAAGGAAGAAAATAAGCAAATGAAAGCAAGGGAGCACAAGGATAATGTTGGAAGGGCAGCTACAACAGGAATATTTTGCAGGTACTCTGTTGCATGTGTGATTTCCTTACTGGGGTTTGAATGCATGGTGCATGCATTTGGTATACATGATTACTTTGCTTTAATTGGCACGGTATTTTCTTAGATTGACAGTGGTTACAACCTTTCCTTACCATTTCTTGGATAGCCATGGTGTGATTAGATTCATTCTTGGTTGAGCTTTGGATTGTCGAAAGATTTTGGATCTAGGTGAGGTGGTCTAAGGAAAATCCCAAGGGTTGGGGGTGGAGATGGTTGTCTCCGGAAGCCCTTGACAAGTGGGTGGAGATAGGAAAATTTCTCTAGGTATGGTGAAGAAATTCCAAGGAATCCAATCTTGTGTTGGTTTGGTGATTTCTAGACCGGTTTGGGCGAAATCACTATGGTTGAGGGATTAGGTAGTTTAGCCTCTGGATTCCCTAGTTGGTTTTTTTTTGGTTTATCCCATGGGATCCCACATTCATGCTTAGAATATGGCATAGGGGTGATTGGTTGGAAGATATATTTGGTTTCGCCCTATCAGTGGTCGGGTGGTACATGGAAATCCCAGTTGAAATATGTAACTAGGTTCGGTCTTCATAATGACATATGTAATCATGATTTTATGTATTTAATGAAAATAAAAATAAATTTGTTATTTTTTATTCATGAGGCATGGGTTTCATGCTCAAGGGAAATTTATTTTTAGTTCAAGCACTCATTGAGTGCTTCTAGGGCTTGTTATTTAGTCTACAAGTCAATTGAGTCATTGTCATGTACTGAAGACCCATTTGGGCATGTTACATATTGTAAAAAGAATTTATTTGAGTCAAAAGACCCTCTAAGACCTCATCATGGTGCACAGATTAATTCGGCCTAGATGAAGGGACAAATCGGCCTAAAGATAGCAATTTGTACCCCTCACAAGCCTATAAATAAGAAGGAACTCGACCTCATTTGGAGACTCACTCAAGAAAGTATGATCTTCTAAAGATAGAAACCGAAAAAGGATGAAAAAGGAAGAGAAGAACTAGATGGAAGTTTTTGGGCCTCTCTCTCTCTCTCATGTTACGGTTTCTACATTTGTTGGGTAGAAGAATTTTCTGGGTAGAAAAATCTGTTGGGCAGAAGAATTTTTTGGGCAGGTCGAAGTTGCAAAATAATTTGTTGGGTAGGCCGAAGTTGTCAAATAATCTGTTGGGAAATTCAAAGTTGTAGAAGAATTTTCTAGGTAGGTCAAAGATCCAAAAGGATCTGTTAGGTAAGTCGAAATTGTAGAATTTGTTGGAAGTAAGGTTTGACTTGGTCTTAAAGGGTCTTGATCAAGGTTCATAGGTCTTGGAATTCATCAATTGAATTTCTATAAGAAGATAAGAATTCTCGTGGCTTCTCCTCTCAATTGGAGAGGTTTTGAACCTGACTAGTCACCTACATATTGTGTCCTATTATCTTATTGATTTTATTGTTTGGTATTTGTTTGATGATAAAGAACACTAATAATAATAAAGTGAAATAATAAGCTAATAAAGTTAAGTAAAAATATATCACAAAAAGTTATCAAGTTAAGAGAAATTAACTACTCTACCTACCCCTAGATTTCTCAACATGGTATAAGAGCTAAGGTGACAAGACAAGGAAAGGCAGCTTAAAGAAGGACACTCAAGGGCTGAAGCATTATAAAAGAAACTAATATCATCAATAATTTCTATCAAGAGATAAAAAGAAACCTAATACCTAAAAAATAAAGAAGAAGGAGAAGTGAAGCATCTTATATCTATTTTTGGGCTATATTACTCCACACATGCAAATATTAGGGCATCATCTTGTAGTAGAAAATTATGAAGTATAAGATACTCCAAGAGAACCAAAGTTTTGGGGCAAAAGAAGTCTCCCTTGCAAGCCAAATTAATAAGAATAAGATTCCATCTCAAGGGAAGGGGAAAGGAGACAAATCCATCCATCTTCTAGTCACGTGTATGAACTAGGGTTTTTGTAGAAGAAGCTGAAATTGCAGTCCTGCAACAGCAAACCAAAATTATGAAGAAGGGTCGAAATCTGAAGTTGTAATTTTGACAAGCGTGATTTCCCTCATCAATTAAGGAAATCATCATCAAGGAATCAAGGTGATCTCCCTCTCAATGAAGGACCACTTTTGAAGGAAGACATATTTATCAAGAAGACATATTCTATCATCATCAAAATCAAGAAGGCATAAAGTTGAAGATATTAACATCAAGGAGCATCTTCACTTAACAAGAAAGTATCTTTATATATATCTCTGAATTTGTTAAAATGACTTCATTTTGCAAGGAAAGCAACAAATTTGTTGGGTCATCAAACTTTCTTGCATGGAAGAAGAGGACAGATTTAATATTCATATAGAATGAAGTCACTGAACATGTTAAGGATACAATCACTAAACCTCCAAAGGAATAAGCTCAAGCTCTAGAAAAGTATGTGACATGGGAAGTAAGGGCTTAAAGGATTATCATAGAATCCATCAAGGATCCCCTCATACCTTATGTATCAAATTTGGAGACATCAAAAGAAATATATGACAAGATAGTATATTTTTTCTCAGTAAGTACTACATGAGAAGTGATATCATTAAGACAAGATCTCTACAACATGAAGATATCAAAAGAAGAAGGAATAGCCTCATACTTTATGAGGGTGTCAGAAATAAGAGACCAACTACAATAGTTTGGAGAAAGAATGTCTGATAAAGAAATGACCACCATAGTTCTCAATGCACTACCAGAGGATGGCACAACCTTACATCAAGCATCTATGGAAAGAAATAATCCACCCCATTCAATGAGCTTTGGTCATTGCGTCAAATTGAATAAAGCAGACTGAAGGCAAAAATTAATGTAGGATCAAATGAGAAAACACAAGCATTTGTTTCCATGTCAAAGAGAAAAGGAAAGTTTTGGAAATTTGGTCCTCATAAAAGAAACAAGAATATAGCAAATGTTCAATGCTATGGATGTCAAGAATATGGGCACTATAAGAGAGATTGTCCAAGCTCAATAAGGACAAAAACAAAAGAGGAAGGGAAGAAGCCCATATCATTAAAGAAATGGAAAACGCTAAGAAGAAGAAGTCAAAGAAGGAAGAAGTAAAATATCTCTACTATGATTGAGATAATATTGTTCACCAGTTTCTTTTCAGTTTTTGTAAAATAGAGCTAGCATGGTTATAAGCATAGTAGGATGCATCATTTCAGGAAATGGAATCATGGCATACGATGGAAGAAAGAGCTCGGGACATCAAAAGAAGCTTGAAAGGTAGTTTAATTAGAATACTATGGAAGTCATCATTGGAAGGAAATAGCTCTTGGTAACCTCATTAGGAGCATAAGTAGTACTTATGGGTAGAAGGAGGTCATCTAGTATCAAGCTCATCATACATCATTGGAAAGGATCATTTGCAAGATGAGAATAATCAATATCCTTCGCTGAAATCTTCATTAGAAGGTTCATCTCTTGGAAGAAGCAAATGGCTCGCTAAGAATTCCACCTTGGATGGGATTCATTATTTGAAAGAATGATGATATGATGACAAAGGAATGTAGCATGTCAAGATGATTAAAGTACTTTCGATCAAGGGAAAGAAGTTTTTGAAGTTTTTCTAAGTGATCAAAAGAAGAAAAGAGGTATGTATGGATATGTTTAATAAAGTAGGTTGTACCATCATATAGTTGCAGATAGAATGAATGGATACTCTATCTCATGAGTATATTCAAAGGAAAGGGTTTTCTTCTGAAGATGCATTAAGGCATGGTTCACATATTGACTAGATGAAATCAACATAACATGTCCTCATATGGAGTATGAGGTGGTTGAAAAAGATGAAGGAAATAATGGCTAGAAGTTCCCGAGAAGTAATGTGTCAAGAAAGAAAGAAGAGAACATGAAAGATGCAACCATAGGAAGTCAACATATGATCACTAGAATAATTAGTCATGACATCTCCATAGAGAATAAGGTCATGATAAGGTCTGTAAAGAAAGAATACCCTTGACATATGAACTCTTGGATATGTGTTTATAAATGTGCAAGATGTTGCAGGCAAGTTAGATGTCATGATGAAAGGCCATCACAAAAGGTAACTGTGATTTGATGTCCATTATTTATTTATAATAACATATGGAGAGGTTGATGCAAGGCTACAAAAAGAGGGTTGTAGTTGTCACCTACAACTAGCACTCATGTGGTTGGATGAAAGATCCTAAAGGAAACATGACTTGGAAGAGGTAGCAGTATGAAGAGAAGCGAGATGTGGGCCAAAGAATCACTTTCTGATAGAGAGAGGGATGACATGGCCGATGTGGCTCGTGAAGGAAAGTGATGGATGGGTGATTCCCTACGAAGAAGTCCCAAACGATTAAGGCTCCAGAAAGAAGATGAAACTCGTGACATCGAAAGAGGGAGCCCTACAAGCAGCTGATTGTCCCGTGATCTCAACCTAGAGTAGAAAGCTGCTAGAAGCAAGTCACTGGTTGAGAGGGAGCTTGGGTACATTCCTTCATAGGAAATGGTAGCTCCACTCTAGTTTAAATGGAGAGATAGACACATCATTATTGTCTTCACTTTGGGTAGAAATATGGAGGACTGGGTAAGCATCTGGAATCAGATACTCTTTGAGGATGTGGTAGGGCATCAAAGTTAAGAGTAGGTCATAGAGGGCCGATATTCTTTGAGGATTGGGAATCCAAGATAAGAATAGTTGTGGAAGGACATACCCTGTGAAGACCCAGGTGGGGTATGTTCCTTGAGAGACAATGATGGTGTCTATAAATCATTGGTCTCACCAGCATTGTGTTATGAACTTGTGGAGAGATAGAGTTGTTAGTCAAGGGCTTGCTATGTGACAATGTTGGCTGATATGATGCTAAACATATGGGTTACCAATCTGACTCTTCTTATGAGAATTCTTCGAATTGAGAATGTCCAAGTACCTTGTAAGAATTATGAATACCACCCTAATTAAGAAGGAGTTTTGAAATATGTAACTAGGTTCAATCTTCATAATGACATATGTAATCATGATTTTAGGTATTTAATGAAAAGAAAAATAAATTTATTATTGTTGATTCTGAGGCATGGGTTTCATGCTCAAGGGAAATTTAATTTTAGGTCAAGCATCCATTGAACGCTTCTAGAGCTTGTTATTTAGTCTACAAGTTAATTGAGTCATTGTCATGTATTGAAGATCCATTTGGGCATGTTACATATTATAAAAAGAATTCATTTGAGTCAAAAGACCCTCCAAGACTTCGTCATGGTGCAAAGATCAAGTCGGCCTACATGAAGGGACAAATCGGCCTAAAGATAATAATTTGTACCCCTCACAAGCCTATAAATAAGAAGGAACTCGGCCTCATTTGGAGACTCACTAAACAAATTTTGATATTCTCAAGATAGAAGCTGAAAATGACTAAAAAGGAGGAGAAGAACTAAATCAAATTTTTTTGGCCTCTCTCTCTCTCATGTTAGGGTTTCTACATTTTTTGGGCAAAAAAATTTGCAGAAGAATTTGTTGGGCAAATCGAAGTTACAGAATAATTTGTTGGGCAAGCCGAAGTTGTAGAAGAATTTGTTGGGTAGGTCAAAGTTGCAGAAGAATTTGCTAGGCAGATCAAAGTTCTAGAAGGATCTGTTGGGTACGTCAAAATTGTAAAATTTGTTGGAAGCAAGATTTGACTTCGTCTTGGTGTGTCTTGGTCAACAGTCATCGGTCTTGGAATTCTTCAATTTAAGTTCTATAAGAAAATAATTCTTGTGGGTTTTCTTCTCAGTTGGAGAGGTTTTGGCCATGGTTGATTGCCTACATCTTGTGTCCTATTGTCTCATTTATTTTATTGTTGGTATTTGTTTAATGATAAAGAACACTAATAATAATCAAGTGAAACAAGAATCCATTCAAGTTAAGTAAAAATATATCACAAGCAGTATCAAGTTAAGAGAAATCATCTACTCTAACTACCCCTAGATTTCTCAACAATCCCTGACTTGGTTGGCATTTGCATATGTTATTATGTGTTGATTCTTATTGAGATAATGAGCACAAGTTCTAATTTTATGTATGATTTTATGAGTAGTTTGTCATGGTTCTATTATGGTTAAATGCTCGTTACATCCATGGTATATTTATGATAATGCGATGTGCTCAAGTTATGGATCCATTCCATGTTTGATGGTATCTTAGTTATCTTGTATGAATGCATGAGCTAATGTGTGTTATTGCATCTAGTAATAGAGGGAAACAAACCTTCTTGATGATTCTATGATGAACTTAATGAATTCATGCATTCATGACCTACAGGTACCTTGTCTACCAAGTGTTTGTCTAAATGATTTTCATGTATTTGATAATTCTGAGTAGGAATAAGGCCAAGAATAGTAAATGAAGACTCCTATAGTTTAATGATAGAATTCTGGAAGATTTTGGGTAGTTATGGGTAGTTTTCCTAGAACTAGCCCTGAAAATATGGAATAGGGCTTCTAGCCATAGTCTATTAACTAAGAAATTTCGGTTGTAGCCGCATGGAGGATGGCATGTGTGTGCAACTAGAGACTTCTGGCTGCGTGGAAAGCTTGGCATGTGCGCGAATGGGTTGTGAGGTGAGTCAAAAAGGTAGTTCCAGACCAGGAAAATTTGATCAGTAGATGTTGCTTGACATCTAGGTGATATGGTGTTCCTAGAGGTTGTAGTAAGATTAAAGGTAGTAGGTCCCACTTCCATAACTGGAACTTGGATGTCAGGTCATGCATAGTAACTCTCAGCTCATGTTTACCCTGGGGAGCTTGTAAAAGGGAGTAAATGTGGGGTAGGGTGTTACAAAATGGTATCAGAGCAGTTCCATTCCCTACAAACCTTTCTCTAGTAGCAGAGCTATAGAGTGGTATCAAAGCAAGGTTTATAGTATTGGACCTCGAGGTGAATCCAGATGTTTATGCTTATCATGCATGCATTTATTATTTCAATTTTATATCATCATCTTGATTCATGCGTGACATTGATATGTTGTTCCTATTATTATATATTGTGCTAATCTGGACTGACTTGTGCAGATATAAAATCCTCCCTTGAGATACATTGAGGTATGATTTTGATTATGTCTTCTATTTGGTTATATAACATGGTATGTTTACAGGAAATAGAAGGCCAAAAGATGAAGATTAGAATGGTGGATTATAGTTCACATGACTCCCCATACAGGCCTGAAGTGAAATCAGTGGAATGGGAAAAGTCAGTTAAGCAGCAAGGAGAGGAATATTCTCCTGATCTAGAAAAAACATTGAGGAGTTTGAGGGCAAATATTAGAAATTGTAAAGAATATAATGAAAGGTTGATTAAGGCATAAGAAAGACTTGCAAAGGCTCAATAAAATCAAGATGAAGTCAATGTAGTGATTCTTCAAATCCTTTCAGACTTACAAAAGCAGGGACAATTGGGGATCAGTAATGGAGATACGCAGGAGGAGAAGACTAATGGGGCAAATGGAAGTAGGTCTCAGAGAAGGTACATGATGGACAATTATGATATAGTGAAGAGTGGCAGAACCTTGGATACACCTGACAAGAAGACTGGTACGCATGGGTTTTATTCTAGCTCTTTTTCCAGGAGACATCATCGCCATCATCACCAACATTATAAGAGGAGCAAGTACTTTCCAAAGGAATTCAAGAAATCCAAGCCTCCTACTTTTTATCGGGAAATGAAGAAAACAGAAGAATCAAAAGCATGGTTGCTTGGAATGCAGAAATTTTTCAGATTGCATCTTTACTCAGAAGAACAAGAAAGCTAAGATACCGCCTTCAGTCTCAAAGGAAAAACATATATCTAGTGGGAAGATGTAATGAATGTCAAAGGCGTCAGAGAAGAGAAGCTAAATTGGAATGAGTTTGAAATTCTCTTCAGGAAGAAGTACTTATCTGAGAAATATTATGATGGAAAGTCCAAGGATTTTTATGAGCCCAATATGAGTTCCATGACAGATGAAGAGTATACAACCAAGTTTCTAGAATTGTTGAGGTATGTGCCTTACCTAAAGAATGAGAAAGAAAAGATCCAAAGATTCATCAATGGATTTCCATTATCATTCAAAGACCGGATTGAGTTTGTTGTCGTTGCAACAAACACCCTCCAAAATTTTTCCTACACTCAAATTTTGGAGCCTATTGTGGATCTTGTGATCAGTCATTCCATAGTCACTTCTTGGTTAGTTGATTCTTTTGAGCTCCCTTCTTGAATTGGAAGTGTCAAGGGTGCTTGCTCACACATGCTCAGTCTGCAACAAATTCATGAGCACATTCTTTTATGGAAGCTAGAACAAGCATATCATGGTCCATCAATATTGTGCATGTGTGATGTCCAATCCATGTGGGCAGTCAGTGTGAACTGACATCGAAAGTTTCTTACTTCTAGATGTGTTTGTACTTCTATTTTGGTGAGTTTTGCAAATTGTTGCTTTCACGCACCTTTGTTTTCGCAAGTGTCATTTTCATCTTTTTAGGTGTCTTCTTGCTTCCTTTCACTTTAATTAGTGTCATTTTCATTTTATCTTTCCTTTGGCATGTGTTTCTTTCACTATCATTCGCATATCACAAGTGTCATTCACACTTTAGCACTTGTCGTCTTCTGGAATGTTAAGTGTCGCACAATGTACATAAGATTGTTTTGGTGGTTTCTGTTATCATTTTGTATTTTTGAGGTTGAGGGAGTAAACACATAGGATAGCATCAAAACCACTTTGGAAGATGGGATCTAGCCCTGCCAGCTTCAAAGAGGGATATCTCTGTAAAATTTAGCTTTGTTTTTATGTAAATTTTAGGCTAGTTATGATTGTACTGTTTGTTTTGATTTGATTGGTTTGGTTGATTAAACTACTATAATTCCATTGGGCCATGGAGTTTGTAAATTAAACTGGTTTTGCATCAATTTTTAGAGGATTTCTCATAGGGCAAGCTATCTTGCAATATATGGATCTTTTCAGAAATTAAATGGATTGTGAAATAGCAGAAGTGCAAGGTTCAGTAGAAATTAAGGAGAAATTAAGAATTCCTTAATTTGACTTTAGTGGGAAACATTAAAATTACCAGCAGCCAAAATATGGTGCTCTAAGTAACAAATCCTATTTATCACAGTTTCTGTTAAGTAATTCAGATATTTAGAATAACATAGAAAGAAAAAACAATGTTTAAACAGATAAACAGAAGAGACACATCACCATTTGGTACACCACATGAATCTTGTGAAAGGTCCTTGTATTTTTTATGCTCCAGTACTTTGAAATATACAAAATGCAGAATAAATAACATTCATAAATCAACCCTTAATACTTCAAATAGTGAAGTATTTATACTAATAACTACAAAATCATTTACAAAATCACTGTCAAACTGACAGTGTATTATTAACCTAATTACAAACAATATGATTTATTCCTGGTAGAAGAATAGGCCACATAGACAGCTGAAAAGAAAGGTGGCTCTCTTTTGGTGGATTCAGCTGTTGAGTCAACCTGAAAATATGTTGCGTTGATGTGTTGGCTGCTGTCTTACTGCACCCGAATTACTCTTCAGTCCAGTGAATCACAAGGTTGTTCCCATCTCTTTTCATCGGGTATGGTCAATTTAATCACCCTCCGATAAATCTCATCTCCCTCTGTGTATTTGGAAAAAGTCAACTTCACAATAAAAATATGTTTTACCTCATTCTATATGTGGAAATAATTTGACATGGATTCCAAAATGCCTTTGTTGTCATACTGCCTTTTATTCCACTGACCTTGATACTGCTTCTGGCCATTTATTTCATCTTTAGGACATAGTCTTCCTGAGTGATCAATTTATCATTTATTACATAAATGTTGGGTAGCCCTTTCTGGATCAATGTTTCAATTCTATTGCAGAACTTGTTTACTCCCAGCTCTAATGTTTCACATCTTTCTTCAAACTGATCAATAAGGTTCCTCTTAGTCAAGACTTTCTTGACTTCCAAAATAGTGGCAGTTTTGTCACTGATTCCTAATTTTTCAAGTTCATATCAGGACTTAGAGTTCAGGAATCTGATAATGTTGCAGGCTTCTGTGAGCATGTCTCCAGGCTTCTACCTTGTCTGAATAATGGTTTCTGTAGATTTTTCTATCAATTCCTTCTGCCCAAAGATGATTTGGATAGATGGCCAAATCTCATTCATAGAATCTAGAATACTCATCCAAATGGTTTCCTTAGCTTGGGCAGAGGTCTGACCAATTAAGGTATCCCTTTCTACCCTCTGCAACTTTTCCAACAATCTCTATGATTTCTGCATTTCAGTAACACGAGCAGCTTCAACTTTGGCCTTTTGTACTTCTAAAGCTTTGAGTTGATCCTGCAAAGTCTTGATTTCTTTTGACTGGATGGACATGTTCTCCAATGTCTTGGTCACCTATTCAACACTTGCAGTATGAGTAGAAGAAGTAGCTGCAATGGTTGTTCCTGTTGCTGGAAGCTGAGAAATGGGTATGGCATCCAGGGGGATAATAGCCATCTTCTGACTCTATTCTTTCTCCTTTATCATCTTCTCCATTCGGCCTCCATCTGTCTAATCTGTATGTTCTGCTCTATAATCAGCTTCATCATGTCTGCCTTCTGTGCTTCATTTTCTTCAATGTCCTTGGTCAATGGGTCCTTTGTGGTTGGCAACTTGAGCTGCTTTCTCAAGGCTGCAATGTCTAGATTCTTCTTTTTGATAATCTCCTCTATAGCATTGACATCTTTAGGGTCATACCCTATCTTTACCACCAAATCCTCCAAAGACTTGATCCTGTTATCCTTTGCCAAGGAGGACACCTTCTCCATTTTCAACTGAGATTGAACATTAGCAAATGAAACCTGCAACTTGGATAATGACATAGCAGTGTTAGTCAATGTAGAAGATATCATCTCACCAATTTGCTTGTGCATCTCCATTTGATCAATGGGATGAATGTCTTTGGTGAACTCAAAGGTAGTCCTCTTGTATTCTGTTGTTGTTTTTGTCTGTAGAATTTGGGCCTCAAGGAAGGCCATCTGCATATTTCCATGCTCTGTGTCAAAAACTGACAACAATCTGCTCTGTGAGTTGGAGGTCTATTTCCAAAACTGATTGTAGGTACTATTTTTAAGAATCTCATTCTTAAGCTTAATCTCCTTGTACCTATCAAAAACTGTCTTTTCTTTCTCTCCTTGGACACTCTGGGATTCTAACTCTATTTCCTTCTGACCCTGTGAGGATGAAGGTCCAATAGGAGATGTCACAAATTTGCTGCTTGTAGGTGGTGAGTTTGTAATTATGATGGCATCCTATTCTTCTGTCTCTTTGTCCATATCTATCCTGGGAGTCAATTTTGTCCTCTTCCTGTAACTAATCCTAAACTATTTAACCTCACTTCTAGTTGTTGATGAAGATCCCTCCTCCCTCTGTATTTTTCTTGATTTCGCTTGAGGAGTGGGAGTTTGCAAACTAGAAGTAGAAAAGAGTTGTTCTTCAGCTTCCTGCAAGGTGTTTTTGGTCCATTCTAATTGATTTGCATACTTCTCTATTTCGGGCCTTGAAGTATGGATATGAGTACTTTTATTCTCTACCCTGAGCTTTGAAATGATGCCACAAGGGTCATAAGACCATGTAAATCTCAGGCTAAACTTCCTTTCTTTAAGAATCTTGTCAGGTTCTTCCCCTGTTGTCCTGGTATTACATACAAATGGGCCCACCTGTGTCTTTATTCGGAACTGTGATTTCTTATTGGCCACTACAAAATGAATGTCATCAGAATTCAACATCTGTCTAATATACTCCTGGGAAAAAATCCTCTTTGGGAGGTATTTGGGGAGTTTGTAGGGTGCCAATTCACAACCATAAACCCTGATATTTGTGTAGTTTTGGTATAAATACCAATCCCCAATCTTGGCCTGATATGTAAGGTGCAAAATTCTCTTGATTTCTTCGCTGGTTGTAGGTTGTATTGAACTGTTAAGGATGTTCATGGCTGGGTGAACAGAGTCCTCAATAAACTTCTTGTAAGAAAACTCCTATTATTCTTTCATGACCAATGATGTTCAAAAGATCATTGGTTGTTGGTTTCCTACAGCATCAAGATGTTGCATTGCAAAACTAAACTTATTTGCTTGATAGTAAAGGAATATATAGATTAAAATGGAGGTGTAATTAAACATCTGTTTTGTGGGAAAATTAATAAATTGCTCATGAATGTTGTCAGCCAAGAATTGACTTGAAATTGAACACAATGGATGGCTTACTGCCTGTGGAAAATATGGAGAGGAAACCTAAAATGGGCTCATCTACCCACTAATCAGAATAATAACCCAAAATATAGGAAATCATGGATATAATTTTCTTGGCTTGATCAGGGAAGATGGAGGAAGGATATGGAGGATTCTTCTTGGGTAACTGGGCATTCTCAGGCAAGAAGATCTCGAAAATTTTGGCTCTAGTAGTGAAATCTAGCTTCTGATAAAGCTGGGTGAGGGCTTCTAAGGAGAAAGGAGTAGTATTTTCCACAGGGGATGCAAGCATCATTTGGTCAATGGACTTGGTAGTTATGGTAAAGAGGATGTCACTTGATGGGGCCATGATAGCTCTTTGGGCAGGGACATAGCATGCCTGACATTTTCTGGTAAACTTAGGGGCTTGGAAGGTCAAGGGGAAGATGTAATGGGGAAGATTGGACTCCCAGAGCCCAATTTCATCAGTTTTATCTACATGTTTATCTTCTAACCAAAAGTATAATTCAAGAATGTCACAGTCACATTAGGTTTCACTAATCTAATAATCCTATCAGTCAAAGGGGTGTGATCTAAATCTATGGAGGGAGGGATCAAGGGATTAATAGGCTTATCTTGGGTTTTTATTTTGGGAGGGATGGTTGTATCAGTGAAAGTAACAATAAGAGAAATTGACAGAAAGCTTATCGAGGAAACAATTGGGGTATAAACTATCAGGGGAAGGGAATGGAAGACTGTCAATTTTTGTCTTGGTGTGGTCGTCCGAATACTGTGAAAATAGTCACTGTGAAAAGGATGGCAATTGCATAGAATAAGCCAGTAAAAAAAATGGAGGGAAATAGGATGAGCAGTAAAAGGAAGGAGATCGATGGCTTCAGAAGTTTTTAAACGCTATGAAAGTCCCGTTGAAAAGGGCGCAGGGCCATTAAGTTCAAACGATTACCTGGGAACTGAATTGAATGTTGAATGACTTTTTTTTCCAGGAATGCATTTCAGTGGAGAACGGCTAGGTGACGTGGCGGGAGGAGAGTGGCAGGGACATGGTAAAGTGGGGGAAAAGATAGGCAGTTTCGGAGGGGGTATTGAATGATAAGCGGGATTGCAATGCGGGGGTGTGAAATCAGGAGGGGTTTCCACGTTAGGATGGGGCCCAGTGGGAGAAACCACCTTTTCGGACCCCCCCCCCCCCCCCCCCCGGCAGTAAAGGTAGGACGGAGAGGGGGGGTCGAAGGTGAACATGGTCCATGCATTATGAGCAGGAGAGAATCCCTATGCTTTGACAGCGCCATTGATTAGACAAATACGACAAAGAAATTTTTCCATATGCGCCCTTTTACAATGTCCTTTGAACTTAGGATAAAAATGACATAGGGATATATTTTTCAAACCATCTAATTTACCTACCCATAACTAAACTAACATTTTATTTTTTCTAAAGGGTGCACTTAGACTAGCAAACCCACATTATTTTCTTTTATACAGAATGAAAAACTATCTAACCTATCCCTTATTTCTCCTATTGATTCAGATTAAACAGTTGAATCAATGTCATTTTCTACCTAACTACTGATTTACCCAGATTAGATTGTTGGGCAAATCTTTATTCTCTAACCTAATTTTCAGAAATTTAAACAAGTTTAATCATGATTACACTGTATGATTAAACAAATATCTAGTGGTTGTGGCATCTTGAACAAGCTACACACAATCTTTATTTTACAATGATGAAGAAAACTATTTATCAGTAGTGGCATTTAGACGTGTAACACTTTCAGTATTATTACTCTTTTTTTGTTTTTTTTTTATGGGGTTCTGTTTTTCATTCTTTTTGAATATATTTTTTTCTCTTTTTCTTATTTATACCCTCTTTTTATTTTTTATTCTATTTTTTCTTTTATTTATAAATCATTGGCAGATTGACAAGTATTTACAATATAAGATTCCTGAGATACAATACTCAAATACCTTGAGATCCTATAAATTATAGGACCCTAACAGTTTCAAGAGGTTCTCCTTGTGTAAATGAGTCGATCTTACCATGTAAATCTCTGTCACACTCATTTCCAAAGTTTGAAGAATTGTTGCAAAAGTGTCGTCACGATCGTTGCAAAGTGTATCTTCAGTGTCGCACTTGTTGTAACTTTTCGTAAGGGTTGTCGCAATGAGGGAAGTATGTTTTTAATGTGTTAGAGATGATCTATTTCATGTCATCAACCACTCTAACTGAGTGATCACAGTCAACTCCTATCACTATTCATATCAGTTTCACAAGTCCCACACTTAGCCAAATTTTAAAAATTCCCAACAACTTAGCCTCATCCGGCCTTCCTTAACTACACAATGCGCAATCCCAACCCTCAAGCTACAACCCTACTTCTTGACACTGAGCAATGTGCAGTTCCTACCTTCCAGGAGTGTGCATTGCGTAGTTTCAGTGCTCAAGCCTGAGCCTTGGCCTCCAAAATTGCACAATCCAAACCTCCATCCTGACCCCAGCTGTGCACAGTGTAATCTCTCATCTCATAGCCTCAACCCTTAGCTCTTGAACTACAAAAATGTGCAATCAGCAGGTCTTATTTTCCTCCCAGAACTACACAATTGATAGAAACAGTGCAAAACCCTGGAGCCTGACTCACTAAGCCTCAAAATCGTGCAGTCCCGCTGCACAATCCAGCCTGAACTGCGCATTGCATAGTATCAAGGCTCAAGCCCCAGCCCTGAGATACTGAACTACTCAATTGCGCACTCACCTGGCCTCCTCTATCTTCTATAACTATGCAATAGGAAAAATCAGTGTTTAAGCCCTCAACCTACCTCCCTAAACTCCCCAATTACACAACATTTTTGCTTATTCCAAGCTTGAACTACACATTGCGTAGTATCAAGGCTCAACGCTGACCCTTGACTACCTGAGCTATACAACTACGCAATCATTGAGCCTCTCCCTCAACCTACCACCTGGTTCCAGCTCAATCATTGGATCATCATGCATCATCTCAAACTAGGGTTTATGTGGAAATTTCTAAAATGGAAATCCTACTGCAGTGATTAATATGCCTTCTTCGACTTATTACTTCATAGATAAGTTATCTACTGTATTCTTATGGCAAATATAAAAACATATTCTACTGCAGCGTTCACAATTAAAACATTACAGAAATTAAATGTAAGTAAAATGCTGACACATATACAAACACAATGACATAGTTATTTTTGGATAGTTTTCCTCGG
Source organism: Pinus tabuliformis (assembly GCA_031772625.1). Lineage (NCBI taxonomy): Eukaryota > Viridiplantae > Streptophyta > Pinopsida > Pinales > Pinaceae > Pinus > Pinus tabuliformis. The sequence continues at coordinate 442,090,788 of CM062804.1, read as the reverse complement.
AAAAACTCAATGCGGGAAAATTGGTACAGCATATGAGGGTTTTATTATTCTTCAGCAAAAATCAACATGTACAAAATTTCACCCAGCAGTATAGAACTGAGAAATATTTACAGATGTTCCTGAATAAGTGTCTGACCTGAGAGAGAGGTTCCTTGACCCTCTGTGTCTCTCTGGCTTTCCCAACATCAATTTCTCTAGCCTCTGGGTTGACCTGCGCAATGTCTACGTCACTCAGGCCAGCGCTGCCTCTCCCAACGTCAATCTACCCAGCGTTGTTTCTTCTGTTGCTCTGTGTCTTTGTCTCCATCTCCCTAACTGATGCTAAACCCTCTCTGTCTCTCCTCCACGTGCAACTCTCCCTCTGAATCGATTTTATCTTGCCAAACTTCGACCTATGAGAAAATCAATTTATCTTGGGCAACTGAGTATCTTCTTGGTGCATTTTCCAAATGACCCTCAATTCCCTTCTTATATCTTCTTGTTAAGCAATCAATTGCCTAGATTAAAGCATAATCAAAGGCTCAAATCATTTTAACTTGATCCATGTCTTTTTCTAGAAGTTTCACCCCTGATTAGATTAATACCCATTAATAATTTAATTTTCCTAAGTTTAGACTTATGAACCCCATTAAAAATATTAATTATTTTAATAAAATCAATTATGGGTGGAATTCCCCAAAACACTTTCTTGGTTCTTTGGAATACCTATGTTCAAGCCTCCCTGCGAAATTTGAGGCCTAGAACACATCCGTTGCTACCCCAAATTAACACTCCCTCTTAGCGAGGAATGTGCTCTAGAAATATACTGTCTCTCTGCATACTGCTCTGACTCTGAAACATCGTCTCTGTGTTTCTGATGCCTGACATGTTGTCCATCAACTACTACGTTATTGCTACTATTGTATTTTTTTTCCTTGGAAATTGCTATTGCCAATGCTACATATGTACTGCAGCTCCCTCTACATCCATGTTGTTATTGGTCCTGCCACCCAACACTTCTTCTGCACTGCATCCTGCTCCTACTACTAAAACGAATTTTCAATTATACCCAACTGCTCTCTGAAGTGTTTAAACTTAGCTCTTCTGAGAGCCTTTGTGAGAATATCGGCCACCTTCTCTCCTGTGGGAACATACTGTAGTTGTATTGCCCCACGCTAAACACATTCTCTGATAAAGTGACAACGGATATCTATATGTTTCGATCAATCATGAATACTAGATTCTCAAAGAGTTTGATGCAACTTTGATTATCGCAGTAAACCTTGTTCGCCTCCATCCTTTTCTTGAATAGGCTCACAAGCAATTTTCTAACCCACATGGCTTCGCACGCAGTTGTGCTGACTGCTATATATTCTGCTTCTTCTGAACTCAGTGCTACCGATTTTTGCTTCCTGCTACACTAGGATATAATCGCTGATCCAACACTGAAGCAGTACCAAGAGCTACTTTTTCGATCTACTAAATTACCTGCCCAATTTGCATTAGTGAACCCATTCAAGCTGACATCCTATCCTCTCGAGTACTTCAAGCCATATCCAATTGTTCCTCATACATACCTAAGTATGTGTCTAGCTATTGCCCAATGCACTATTTTTGGTTCCACCATTAACTGACTAAGAGTGTTAACCACAAAACAAATGGTTGGCCTAGTGTTGACCAGATACATAAGGACCCAATGAGCTATCTGTACAAGGTGGGATCTACTTCTTTATCCTCTGATGCATCTATTTTCTTCCAGTTGGTGACCATGGGAGTAGCCATGGGTCGAAAATCCTGCATTCTAAATCTCTTCAGAATCTCTGTAGCATATCTTCCTTGACCAAGGAAGATCTCCCCATTCTTCTGCCAAACTTCCAACCCCAAAAAATAATGCATCAATCCCAAGTCCTTCATGTCGAATTCGACTTCAATATTTTTCTTGCAGCCCTAGATGAGCCTAGATGATCCAATTAGAAACAGGTCATCTGCATATAGTACCAGAATAAGTGGATCATTCTCTACGAGTAAATAGTAGAGATTTGGATCAACATCACTCTTGACAAATCCCAACTGTTGCAAGTAACTATCACTTCAACAATACCATGCTCTTGGTGCCTTCTTGAGCCTGTACAGGGCTTTCTTTAACCTTCAAACATGAGACTTCTTCTCATGAGTTTCGAAGCCTTTGCGTTGTTCTATATACACATCTTCTTATATCACCTTGTTCAAGAATGTTGTCTTGACGTCCATCTGGTCAATCTCCCATCCCATTTGAGCTACTAGGGATTTAACAAATCTGATAGAGGTGTAACGAGAAACGGGGGCGAAGGTCTCTTCATAATCTATCCCTTCTTTCTGAGCATACCCCTTTGCCACGAACCTTGCCTTGTACTTATCTATGCTACCGTCTGCAACATACTTGATCTTGTAGATCCATCGCAAACCTACAACTGATCGATTTTCTGGTCTAGGTACTACTTCCCAAACATCATTCGTCATGATGGATTTGTACTCTTCCACCATGGTCTCTACCCACACTTGGTGTTGAATAGCCTCCTAAAAGCTAGAGGTTTCTCCAACCTGAGCTACCAATGCTTGGTATCTATCTGGTTGTCTGTGTTGCCTCTTCTCGGCTCTAGGAGCTACAACAAAATCCTCTGCATCCCTTACTTTCTATGCATTTCTCTACTCATTCTACCACTAGTGGTTCTTCCTCCTCATTTTGTTGTTCCATCTATCAAGAAGCATCTCCATTTTCTCCCTCTGAGGAAATACTAGTTCTGGTCACTGTACTTGTCCTAGGTGTATGCTCTCCTGTCTGTCCTTCTTGTTGCCCCTGCTCTTGGACGTGGGATCCCCCCAAGGCAAGTTTTAGGGCTTAAAGCCCAAGTTTTGACTAAGTCCATTGTAAAGACTATGCGATTTGTGGGTGCGGAGCACGAAGTTGTAATAGATTCATAGGGTTGTCCTCCCTTACTTTGGTAAATGTAGTGGCAGTTTAAGAGAACTACCCACGGTCCACGGACCATGGGATTATATAAATAGAGCAAGGATCTCAGTGTAAAGAGACATCTGAACAATGAGAGAAGGAAATCAATCCATGAAGCATTGAGTCGAAGTGTAGAGTTGTGTCTTTGGGTTGTAGATTAGGAGAAGGCTCTGCAGTTGAGTGCACAGAGGCCTAGTAGTCTGCAGCTGAGTGCGCGGACCCCTGCAGATGAGTGCGCAAGGCAGGTTGAGTCTGTAACCATTGGAAGCATTAATAAAGATAAGTTTTACCATATTTCTGTGTATCTTTTCCTATTTTATGCATTGAAGTATATTGGGTATGAATTGCAAGTTTACTATTTATTTACTACGCGAACTTATATGAATGTGCTGAGTAAGTGAATATAATACAAGGTATCTGTTTAAGCGAAGATAAATAATTGTTATAATATGATAAGTAAGATCCTCGGTGTGACTTGGGGAAATAGTGCAGATTGTTGCTCCAGCAGTGCGAAAGCCCCACAACCCCTGGTTAGCATTGCGTGAAGGCGAATATAACAGGGCGCGAAGGCCCCGGAGGTCAGGGAGTGTGCGAAGTAACCTGCGCGAAGGTATTCATAGCTGGACTAAATCAACTCCTCAGAAATCTCAAGGGTGTAGAACCCTGGTTCCATCATCCCCCCATATTGCTTTAGGTGAGACCTCAGTCCATGCTCCGCAGAATATTACCGAAAGGGCCAGTAGTACAGGGATTTGTTTGGCTAATTAAACTTTGAACCTGGGTCAAGCCCCAACAATCCAACAAATGGTTCCTTTGCCGGGCCTGGAATCTGCATAGAGATGTCTGATGTCGTATCATTGGAATCCAAATAAGAAAGAAATTAAAGGTTGGTTGGACGGGAGAATTCACGAGTTCGTGCGTAGGAGAACAAGAATCCACGACTATCAAAAGAATAGTGGTTAGACTGCTACCTGTACATAGATATCCACGAAATTTCCTTCGCATCTTTCCCTACTGAGCTGTATGAGTGGATCGCGAAGTTAGCAAATAGCCAAGGAAGGTGTTAGAGTCGGTCTAGTAGCCCTCCACTAGAGATCAAAGCTCTTTGCATTCCATGATTAGGTGTCCCATCAGTGTGATCATGTTGCATTCCGTTAGGCATGCCATAACTCTGGTAGAGGAGTTTGTATCTTTTATTCCCCTCCTGTTTGGCACTGCTGGTTCAGGTTTGCTTAAGTAAATAAAATCTTCAAAAGGTCATTCATCTTGTTTTAAATTTCAAGGTCTTAGGTCTAGGGTTGAGTCAATTTTTGTCTTGAGAGGTCATAAAGGACTAGCAGGCCAGAGGGATGTCCTTCATAAAACATCATTTCAATAATTCTCACTATTGTACAGTTAAATTATCACCTTGTTTTCAAAACTGTGTTTTTGAAAAACAAAGGTCATTATCTCGTTTTTGTAAAAATTGTCAAAATTTCAAATTCTCCAAATGTTGAAGCGCAACCTTGGTCTCCTTTGCCAAAGCATCTTAGAAGCCATCCCTGCAAAAATTTTCAGAAGAAATCATCATTTCAACCAATTTTTTTTTCAGAAAAAGGAAACCAGAAGTTAGAGCCAATTAATTCAAAAAGTGTCAACACTCAAACATTATAAAGTGGGTTTTGGGAAAATAAAAATCTAAAGGGAGCCTATAAAAGCACATCACTCTTCATTAGCAACTCATTTGCCTCTCACAAGCTAAGTGAATCCTTGCAAAGGTGATTTCAAGAGTCATTGAGCAAATCGGGCAGTTTCAGGGGCACGCTACGCATCAAGGTGGGCGCGCTACGCGTCAGGGGCGCGCTACGCATCAGTGCGATTTTCTCAGTGTAATTTTGTTCAGGCGCTACGCACCAGAGGGGCACTACGCGTTGGGCAAGGCGCGTTACGCGTTGGGTTTTTTGCCCAATAAACTGCCAGCAAGCTACCAAATCCTCTTTTCTCTCAAGCAAATTTCAGGTAGGCCTCTCCTCCATGGCTAGTTTTGGTTTTGCAAGATAAATGAGAAATTAATATGTTAAAATGCCATGAAAATGAGAAGTTAAAACCCTACATTGTTGTGGAAGATTTAAAGACTTACTGGTGCTAGGGTTTCAAAGTATTTTGTTGTCCAAGGTTGCCCATTTTTTATCCCTCTTTTCCCTCATCTTCACCAACATTCTCCTTCAAATTTTCCCATAAAATTTTATAATCTTCCTCTCTAAAATCCCTAAAACCTACTAAATTCCCAAACCCTACTTCACCTTAAAGTCCCACAATATTATGATTTCCCATGTTGCCTTCCCTAAATTCCTTATTTTTGTTTATTGTCCCTAATTCCCTCATGTTCCCCTATCCCTAACAATCCCCTTGTATTTATGTCCCCTTGGTGACAGAATTTGAAAAAGTCAAACAACAGTTAATTGGGTGCAAAGTCAGCAATACATTTCAGCCATCTTGCCTTCAAAACCATGTCAGAAACCGAATCAGATTATGAGCAGAGTTATGACAGTGATTCAACACCGGAGGTAGAAGTGCCAAGGAGGCATCACAAGGGTGGTAAAGGTGGTCGACATGTCAGGGAGGAACCCACTTCTTTGGCTCATTTGCAAGCTTGTCCACTTGCAATGACATGTTTTCAGTATCAATCATGCTTTGGATATTGTGAGCGGATCTCACAAATTCAAAATCACAGAGAACTAGTCCGCTTGTTTGTCCTACATTTACACAATGGTCATGTGAACCTTGCAGGAGTGGACTTCACCCTATCACCCGAAATTGTTGCTCAAGCCACCGGGATACCAAATGTTGGGGAGGAGTGGAACAAGTGCCAGCAGCTAGACAGATTTCATTATCAACCATATATCAAACCCGGGTGTATGAGACACCTAACTGCTGTTTTTCCCTTCAGATTCCTAAGGGATGAGTATGCACCCTTGATGAGGCTCATTATGCGCTATTTCACTTGTGAGGGCAGATTTTCACGTTTATACTCGTACCATATCCGTTTGTTGATGCATTTCACCCGAGTACGAATGATGAACATTCCATTTTTCATGGGTTCAAAATATAGAGAGGATGGTGCCCTTAGTGCAAAGGAAGAACCCTGCACAACAACACAAGAGTATATATCATTATGCATTAATCGAGATCATAGTGATGCATCAGTTGGCACAGCAGGGTATTGCTTGGGAGGATTTCATCTCTCGCGACTTCTTCACGGTGCCACAGCCACCCCCTGAGGTTGTCCATGATGAGGGAGGGCCTTCACATCAGTTTCACATTCCAGAGCCTAAGCATGTTAGCACTCCAGCTTGTGTTACATATCAGAGAGGCCACAGGGCCTTATTTGCATCTGCACGTCGAGTATTATCTCCACACCAGGTGGAAGGGGTCTCCCCTTCTTCGTTAGCACAGCGAGTGTTATCTCCACATCAGGTGGAAGGGGCCTCGCTTTCGACAGCATCACAGGTACAGGAGAGAGGCAAGCATCCCATGATTGATGAGGGACCATCAGGTGATCCGGACATAGACATTATTGACTTTGACATCAGTTCTCCTAGCTCGGAGCTAAAGGAGATCATTCAGCAACAAAAGGCTGAAAATCACTTGTTGCAGCAGAAGTTGGAAATGGCAAATTGGACAATCAAATACTTAGAGCAGCGCAACAAACAGTTAGAGGATGAACACACTCTTGATGAGTTACGGAGGATCCGAGAAGACCGGAACTTGGCTCGCAAGAGACCCGGTGATTTGACACCTATTGAGAAAGGGTGTATGCTCATTCGGGTGAACACTCATTTAGAGAAGTTGCTAGCCAAGGCAAACAGGTACAAAGATATGCTCCGCTACATGAAGAATCATTATTGGGCTCGCATGCATGTGTGCAAAGCGAAAATGAAGGTACTCAAAGGACGATTGGCCAAGGCACTAAAACGGAGGAAAAGGCCCAATCCACTTCAGATTTTGGTTGAAGCCTCCTTGAAGGAGCATGGTGCTCAATGATACACCCCCAGCTCAAAATTCAGAAAATTTGGAGCAATTTTGGTCAATTTTGAATTTTTTTTGCTAAAAACAGGTTTTTTCCCTCAACGCGTAGCGCGCCGCGCGCTACCCTGAAGATGGGGAGGTCCATTTCACAAAAACTCTACATTTTTGGATTTTTCATGACAAATTACACTTGCTCAGCCACTTCCAAGACATTTCATTGAGGTTTGGGCCCCCAAAAGGTCAAAAAACAAGCAAACAATGACCTTCTGCCACTTTTTGGACACACAGGAAGCAGTCTTGGGAGATTGCATTTTTGGAGGGGAAAATGGGCACCAAATTGAGAAATTCCACTTGGGCTGGAGATTAGACATCCGGACCTTTCCAACAAGCCCACTTGAGCCTCATTTGGATGCCGGGAAGTGCCCCAAAAGTGGGCTCAAAGGCGCGCTACGCGTTGAGAAATGGCGCGCTACACATCAGGGAAATTTGCCAATTTTTCATCTACAGCTCAGGACAACGCAGCTTTTGACTAGTTTTGACTTTTCATGGGATTTTTCACCCTCTTTGGTGTAACTAATGTATTTTCATGATGACATGACACTTTTTACCTATTCTAGAAGATTCATTCATAAAATAGCAAAAAATTAATGAATGAATTGGTTTCCTAACTTATAGAGGCAAGTTGTTTTGATTGCCTAGATTGTAGTGCTCAGTTTAGAATTGGTTGAAACAGCTCCTAGGATGATGAGCTCGACCCCTATAGGCAAGGAAATGTGTTAGCTTGCCTATATTATGTACTTTCTTAGTCATTTTCATGGTTGGACTCTTGAGGGATAAGCTTAGATTGTATTACTCTTTGTATCTCTACAATTTTGGCAAAGGAAAGACCAGGGTTTTGCAGCACTATTTGGGATTCCTGTGGTGATTTGTGTTGATGGTGTGTTTCTCTCATGTACTTGTAAGTTTGTTATGTGTATCATTTTCCTACTCTTCTCTTCTGCAAATTAAGTAAATGAAGTGTTAAGGTAGAATTCATGGTTTCTATGCTCTGCCTTTAAGTTTGCTTAATATCTATGTTTTCATCTGTTTAAGGAGAACTCCTGATGGTTTCTTGCTCTCCTTAGCTCCTCACCAGTCATACCTATCCATTCACTTCCTTCAAAGGCATCAAGACAATCTCCTACCTTGCCCCAAAAAGACCTCTGCAAAAACTGTGTCTCATCCCCGCACCCAAAATTGTTGTGCTCAGGTTTCCAACAAAACCCTAAAAATTTGAAATCAAACTTTCCCTATCAGTTTACTAGCCTAAAATCAGTGTTCTTTATTGGTCATCTCAGCCCTTTGAAAACCTTTTGCCGAGATAGACTCGGAGAGAGCCCTCTCCTGTTCTCGTAGGGCTAGCTACGAGGCTAAGTGGTTTGATGTTGCCTTGGATTCTGCCTTCCTCAGCCTGAGGCAAATTTGAGCGCTAACAGAAGGTACAAGCTCGATAGTCCTATTGTGTGGACCCCAGAGTTGGTGCACAGATTGGAAGCATCAGAGGATAAGATCGCGCACGCTGTTGATCACTGGCTCGATCAAATTATAGGAGGATTCATTATTGAGTTCGTGATAGATACTTCAGTCAGCTATAGCGAGGCAGAGCGATGCTTCCTCAAAGGACCGCGAGGTAGGTACATTAAGTCTCTAAACACTTGGATTAAAATGCTACTATGTGAAAAGTGAATTATGCGAATACATTGATGTTCAGGGTTACGCGAAGTGGGAGAATTTACAGAAACGAAGGTAGTGTAGAACTAGAAACTAGCCCCTTGATTTCACCTCCGCGAGGGGATGAGGAAGAGCTCGCGAAGGTCTCACCAAGAAGTGTGATCAATTTGATAAGGCAGAGGATTCCGCGCATACCACCCCCACCCACACCACCACTAGTTTCACCGCCTTCACCCCCATCTTCGCCCATACCACCTCTGCCACCACCGCGAGTCAATATGGCAAGCGCGATAAAGTTGTCGGTGTTCAAGGGAGTAGGAAATGAAGATCCAGACCAATTTTGGTTCGTGATAAAAGTTGTATGGGAAGCGCAAGGAGTTACAGACAACAATATAAAGAAAGTGACGTTGGTCAGCGCTCTACAGGATCGCGTGCTGACCTGGTATATTAAGCATTCTAATGACAATCTGAATGCGGGGATCGTGGATATCCAAATTGCGCTGAACAGATAATTTAGCAGGCTGAATTCAAAGGCACAGTCAATCATTAGGTTCAAGGAGATCACGATGCTACCAGGTGAGACCTCGTGGGAATTAAATCAGACACTGAAGTGCATGATTCACGAAGTTAATATGACTTTGATGGATGGACAACACCAAGAATGGTTTGTATCATCACTAACGCCGCATTTGAGGAACGTGCTGTCACAACAAAGGTTAACAACTCAGGCAGAGGCCTTGGAGATCATAATGAGGCTGCATGAGACCCCAATATAGAATCCTAACCTGGGAGTTTAGCAGATCCACACGCAATTGAAAAACTTATGCCTTGAGATGCATAGTCTGAAACAGGATAGGACAGCTCGCCCGGAAGTGCGCGAAGAGGTATGGTGTGTTAAACGTAAGGGTCAGGGTCATTACAAGGACCACTACCCAGTGTTTTCGAATTACCTCGCGGGAGGAGGACCGATGCTGTTAAGACCGGAGGCCCAAGTAGGACCTAGCGTAGTGCCTACGTTGTGGTGCGCGATTTGTCAAATAGGAGGAAAGCATGCTACGGACAACTGCCATTTGTTGCATAAGTACACGCAGAATTCGCAACAGTTTTTCTATAATTTTTGTAGATCATTGGGACATGATGAGTGCACTTGTAAAAGCTATGAGCTGATGATGGATAAGACTCCCACCTACAGAGTTCAGGCCAAAACGCGGCCCCTTGACCAAAACATAAGGGTGGCGCAAACCGGATTTCAGTGGCGTGGACGAGGCCGAGGTGGAGGAGGACCTAGAAGAGGTCGTGAACAGCTGATATGTTACAATTGTGGGGGGCCAAGACATTATGCCCATGATTGTATGAATCCAACGTGCCCATCATGCTTGTATTGTACCTTGTTTGATCATGAGACAGAGGATTGTCCCACACTGATAGCGAGGCTGCGCGACAAGGGAGAGCTCCAACCTCCCTCGACTCAGAACCTGCAAATGATGAGGTCTAAGCCACGCGAGGAAGACCCTAACGTGAACATTGTGCTCCGAAGTGGAATTACAACAGGGGATGATAAAGGCAAGCAGCGTGAAGATAGTACTTCGATTCGCAAGGTTGTGACACAGGTAAGTTCCCTCTGCAGACAGAGGCAACCCCTCTAGCCCTAGAGTGGGTCTAGTCACTGCACAGACAATATCAAAGCAAGCTTCCTTAGAAATTTGGTGTTATGAAGACCTACCTTCAATCCGACGTTCGATGAAGTCCTCGTCTTGTTGCTCCAGCTCTTCGTTCTTCTAGTCATTAATACCTGAAAACAACATGTAGAGAAACACCACAAACGAAAATAGAAAACAACCAAACAATCTACTTGAAGAGTCAAGGAACCTCAAGCTATCAACATATAATTTAACGCACGATATAGGAAACAAGCTATTGATTTGTATTAATATAAATCAAAGTAAACTTACAACCGAGCCTTGATGTCGTAAGCCTCCTTGAAGGGTCCTATCGGTATGTCTCCGTAAACATTTACTTGTGAACCGTCTTCCAAGGGAACATATGACTCTCTTCTGTCCAAAACGGTTGATACTAGAAAGCTCTCAAGCCAACTCTACTTAAGCATCTCTCAAATCACAACACAAATGAGGCCACTTCCACACTCCAATAACACTCTCTGCCTCTACTCCTCCCTTAGAAACTTGAAACTATCAAATTACATCTAGCTATCGTTCCATTACATCCAAGCTAGCTGATGTTATTCATGGAGGAGATATTTATAAGAGGGAGAGGTCCCATAAGAGAAGGAAGGAGGAACTTATCTCTTAGGGAGGTTGCACAAAAGGTGGAACAACTATCCCAGAGGAGAAAGGCGAGCTCAACTGACCCAAAAACTAGCCCTAGGACCGCCCATGAAGCAATTGCATCTAGAAGTTTCGACGAGTTGTTGAAAAACATGCCAAATTTGGCTTGTCGCGGGTGCAACACAAGGACAGAGTGAAGACTTCGCTAGGGCTAGTGTTAACTTGTCAATCTTCACGAGGAGGACAACTTTTAACTTGCGCTGACCCAAAAACTTAGGTAAAAAGGGTCTTCTTCAGGGATAATGAAATGAGACACTCTTCCTAAGATTGCAAGGAAGGTAATGATACATAGTTGGCAACATGACATAGCACAGATGTCAGTAATATGGACTGGCAGTATCCGAGATCAGGGAATGCAAAGTCAGTGACAAATTATTGTGTAACAGATGCCCCCTAAAGCATGAAGGCCGAGAGAGCAGGAGGGGTGAAATGCTTTACAAATCGATAACCAAAACAGAACGTCCTCGCGGAGAACCTGTAGACACAAGTACAACTGATATCTCTGATACATGAGTACATAATGAAAGGAAATACATATGCATGAGGCATGGGTGTAGCCATCCAGAAGATAAACATAAATGGTCTGTGGTATGGATGCAACCATCCAATCAAAAAGACCATAGAAACGACTCAGGTATGGTCGCAGCCATCCAATCAAAAGAGTCATGTATAAATCAATCCACGCAACCTGGACTTGTGTAATCTGAGCCTAGGGTATTGAATCCCGACTTGTCCATCGTACAATTTCTAATATGTGAATAGATCTGTTGAAATCGAGCATACTAGAAAATCACTTGATTACCAGCCAATGATGTGAACCATTAAAAAGCATGAGAGAGACCACTAGTGATGTCAATGGTTCTCAAGGTACTGCTCGTACAATTCACAAAGTGTGAAAAAATGATCTGGAGTCAAACACTTGTGAAATCACCCTATCGAAGACCAATTATGCAAGCCCATCGTCAAGCACGAAGAACTTACCATTGAGGCATGCAAGCTCCAAGGTACCAAAAAGGAGTCTCTAGGCCAACTTCCCGGATAATGAGTTGAATTCAACAGGAAGCGACTAGTGGAAGGAGGGCCATAATGTTTCCCACATCATCGATGCGAGATGAAGGAACAAGATGATGGTGCATGAGACAGAGAATCTGAGGGAGGTGTGTAAGGCTACAAACTGCAGAAGGATTAAACTCTTGGACATATTGGCGACATGACTCCAGAATTTGGCAGCATTTTGGTACCAAGGGATCAAAGGTCATGACGATGCAATAGGGATCAGATGAAATGTGGCAAAATGAATAACCCAAAAACCAGAAAGCCAATGATAAAATGAGGATATCCCAACCCGACACGAAGCAGAAAGAGTGTCGATGTCCAAGAGCGACAAGCTGCCATAATAACTAATACGATCAACAGAATGTTTCCAAATTTTCCCCCACCATTTCTGGCGAGTACCCCAATTATTTTTGAAACACAAGCTTGAAGGGGATAGCATATGCTTGTAATGTAAGTTCATCCTTCGGACGAATCCAACCTAGTGATTTTTAACGAGCCCTAGGAAGGAGAAGCTCGATCTCGTCATGGTGACAAGTCCAATGTCATCAAGGTTTAACGAGTCTGACATAGGTGAAACTCGGAGTCTTTTTCATGTTTAGAGAGTTTGAAAAAGACATGGAAAAGAAAACTCCAAAGGTCCCTTTTCATAAATTTGTCCCTTGAACCCGAAAAGGTAGAAAATAATATCCAAGGGAACCTATTGACCATGGAAGATCAACGTATACCTTTTTCATAAATTATCTATCCAGCCCGAACAAGGGTAAATGTATACTGGGTAGATGACGCTTCGCAACCTTTAACAAGTTCAAAGAGACAAGAGCTCAGCGATCTTTTCATTTTTTAAAAAGGGTCGGAAAAGAGCTTGAAAGTGGACCCCCCATTTTATTTCTTTTATGAGTCAAAAGGGAAAAATACTCGGCAATCTTTTCATTTTTTACGAGTCAAAAAAGAGCTTAAAGGTGACTCATCCTGGAGGAATGAGTGGTATAAACGGTAGAAATTGGTTCCGGCGATGGAGGAACTGCTCAAAACATGTAATGGTCAAGAGGCTGGCTAATAAAACCACTCATCGCTGCGATCCCTCAGGAAAGGAAAAACAACCAAGTGAAAACGTATGGTCTTCCAAAGAGATGGTGACGATGGAATGAAACAACCAAGGCTCATCTAGCATAAATTAGCTGATAAAAATGGCAATCACAAGATGTAAATCGGGTGTGGGTTCATTTTTACACAATCTTGAACCGTGGAGAACTCTGCTTGCTATAATTTCGCATGCCCCTGGCATAATGACTTAAATTGAGGTACATGACCCCCAAGCTTCATTGCATTCAACTAGGGGGATGGAATGAAGGTTCACTTTCGAGATCTTGGAAAGACTCGACTGGGATTTTACGAGAGATTAATCAAAGACTCAATTTGGAAAAGGGAGTTGTTTCATTTTTTAATGAGGTTGACACAGTAAAAGAACTATCCTCAAACCTTGATTCATTTTTTAACGAGGTCGACACAAGACCAGGAACTCTCCTCATCTCTCCTCGATTTCATTTTTTAACGAGGTTGACACAAGAAAAGAACTGTCCTCATACCCTTGGTTTCATTTTTTAATGAGCTTGACACAAGACAAGGAACTATGCTTATTCTCTTGTTTCATTTTTTAACGAGGTTGACATAAGAAAAAGGAACTATCCTCATAACCCTTGTTTCATTTTTTAACGAGCTTGACACAAGACAAGGAACTATGCTTCATCTCTTGTTTCATTTTTTAACGAGGTTGACACAAGAAAAAGGAACTCTCCTCATCAAAACTGTTCATGGGCCATATGAGAACATGGCTCCCAAGAGGTCTTCACTAGATGGAAGAACCATGCTCTGGGAGGAATACATGTCATTGGGCACCAATGACAGATCGGGTTCCAATGCCCCCAGTACATGATGTATGAGACCATCTGCGTGATCATCAACAAATGCGGAGGCGGAACGGGTAGCCACATAATTGACCTGTGGCGGGGAAGGTACTACTTGCAAACAAGAGCCGATAGGGGACGATGGTTGTAAAGGAGGTATCTAGTGACTAATGAACGACAATTGATCAAGTATCACAATTCTTCCATCGTGCAGAAAACAAACCACACAGAAAAGTGAAGAAACAAGGGCTCCCATGACATAAATATAGTCGCGTCCAAGGAGGAGATTGAAATCTAATGCACCTTGGATGACCATCACGTCTATATAGATGGTTTTGCCACCCAAAGTAATAGGAAACTTTGGAAGGATCCCTAAGGGTTGATTGGTTCCCCCATCGAAAGCTAACAGATTCTGAGTGACAGGCACAAGCTGTCGGGAACCCAAAGTTTGCCAAGTAGTGGAAGACATGAGGCTAACAGATGCACCTTCATCCAATAGAGTGCCAAGTACGGCCATATTATAGGCGTGTACAGTGATCTGTAAAGGCACATAAGATGGGAGGCAGAAAGTAGTCAAGTGACGCAAATCAAAGGAAACGACATAACTACTTGGTGGGGGTATGGTATGATTTCCCCCATGCACTACAGGAATAGAAGAATGACTCTCTTGAGTAGCCAGGACAGGAGGGCCATCCTTTGATTCATGAGAATCTGAAGAGATGAGAAGAACATGAGCAGTATGATCAGTATGCACTTCTAGAACAGAGTGAGCAACCGGTGGTGAAACCAAGTCGACACTCTCTTCGACCAATGGTTGGTCGAGAACAAACACCAGAGAGTCAGGCTCAGGAAGAGCAGGGTGGGTAAGAGATGAATCTAAGTCAATCTCTTTACCAACCGGGGGAGGGTCAGAAGAAAGCCTCTGATAACCAACAGGGAGTTGGGGGTGAGAAGCCATAAGGTTTTCCAAAACTTTAGAGGTTGTATCCATAAGAGGACAAAGGTGAAGAAGATGTTCTCCTTCACATAACCTACAGGGAAATCTAATCTTCCCTTTCTTCTTACCATCGCTAGCCAAGAGCGTAGCATCGACATGATCTCCAGAGGTCGATGAGGATGGTCGATCCAAATTTTGAGACCATACCTCCAAGACTCTGGGAATGCCAGGGCAGTCTCGGAGGAGATGATCACCCTTACACAACCTACAAGGGAATTTGACCTTCCGTGGAGGATCAGAAGGTTTGCCAATAGAGGGTGCATTTGGAGTAACCTCCACATGGTCGGCCCCTCACTGAGTTGACTTCTTCTTCTTCGTCTTCTTCTTCTTCTTCTTAGCCTCCTGGTTACTAGATTTGAAACTTTCACCAGGCGAAGTAGAAGAGGAAGGTGAAGAAATAGGGGAAGAAGGCGAGGGGTCAACCTTAGAATCATCATGGCGTGATTCGAATGAAGGAGACAGCAGGGTCAGAGTCAAGACACTCGAGATTACTAAGGTCAAAAATAACCAAACAAGTAAACCAATGGTTAACCCAGGGAGGGACAACATCGCCATATAAGGAGCACCAGTGTTTTTGAAGGAAGGAAAAGGACCACGGTTCCCTTCTGAGGGGAACCCTTAACTGGTAGACTCTAGAAATGTTTCCATTGGAATCGACTCTAAAGAATCACTAAGGAAATCAACTGTTACCAGGAATGTTTCATGGGAATTTAATTTTAGAACATTGAAACAAAACTTTGCCTTTTCATGTTTTAAGAGTCGAGAAAAGGACAAAAGGTGACTTTATCACTTTCGATTGGAAATGAGCTTGAAAGGACAAATGCTCGGATGATCCTTTTACTTTTAAATAGTTGAAAAGGAACAAAAGTGGCTACTCTGGAATTCTATGCAATAGGTTTACCAAACAAATCGTAAAACTGCATATACACCTTGGTAATAAAATGAAAGAGAAATGACCATGGACCTCCCGTACGGCAGACAATCTTCCCGAATGTTGTGTTTGGTGCGTTACGACTTGTAAGGCAGTAGACTCGGCTTCCTATGGATAATAGGATGATAACCTAGTGGGGTCTCCCAATATATATGTGACGGTACAAGGAGCACAAATCCATACTAGCATCTATTGCATCACAAAAGGAGGAATCACCCAACCTTAGTGAGAACAATAGGAACTAGGTTTAACGATGTCGGAACACGTCTCTAGCCTAGACCTCTAGATATGTGAGCGTTAGGTTCCATTGTGTTTTTAAGTTCATTCAATAGATTTTAACCGTTAATCTTGAATTAAGTCTCGATTTGAAGGCCCTATCGAATGTATCTTTTACACTCCTAGAATGCAACTAGATGAGAAAAAAGACCATTTCCGTTGGATGAATAACTAGCTAAGGAAGGGTGAGAGGTTCAATGCATAACAGTTGAATGGCAAACAATCAAAACAATCAAAGAAAAAGGAACATTTCTACCATCTACTCAAACTTGCAAGCAATCCAAGAAAGAATGAGAAACACATTTTTTGCTTTTCAATATCTTAATCACAAGAATCTACTAATGCAAAAATTCATTTTTCAAACCTTAATACAAGATGAATGCACTTTTTTATTTTCTTGAATAAATGATAAGCAACTACATGCACAAATGAATCAAAGACTCAAAACTAAAGAAATAATCCTTTTTCACAAAACTGGAAAACTATCTCATTGACTGGGAAGCAAAGCGATTTATGCCAAGTGAAAGAAGGAGACCGAACGAACAAGACAAGGAAGTTCGATGACCAAACACATACACCAATCAAGAGGATGAAAAATAGCAAAAAGAAGAAGCCTCAAACTACGAGAGAGATTCTACCAAGCAAAGTCTAAAGATCTCAATGAAGGAGTGACCCAAGCAAACCAAGCAGTGGAGAAACCCTAGGGCATTTAGGTCACACGGTTCAAGAGAGAGGATTTGAAAAGACTTGAAAACTAAAATCAAAAATCTTAACAACCAACACTTTTGACACAACAAAGAGAAGCAAAACAAGCTCTGAGGACCAAACACATTGGCCAATCAACCAAACAAACCTCAAAATTTGAAACTCACAGGAATCATCGCAAGTAAAACACTAGCAACACGCGCCGACAGCAAATCGTCACACTTACCTAACTAAACAGTTTGCGACATCGTCACGAAAGTACATCAGTTAGCTGCGCCGAGCCAATTTCAAGCCTCGGCGCGACTGTTAGACAATTTATCTGCGTCGTACAGTAAAATTTGCAACCCAGCAATCAACGCAGACACAACTACTTCGCGACTATTAGGAAATAAACAGCAACGACACAAAATCAAAAGCAAAAAATGAAAGTTTGACTAGAGCAGGGCCAGATCTATCACTCAGAAGGTTGGGAAGGCTATAGAAGTAGTCTAACAGCTTCCAGAATTAAGTATGCTACCCAAACAGTAAGGAAGACAATAAACCAACAAAGCCAATCAACACAAAAGACAAAAGACAAGTCCCCAGTATGGTCGCCAACTTGTGACACAGGTAAGTTCCCTCTGCGAACAGAGGCAACCCCTCTAGCCCTAGAGTGGGTCTAGTCATTGCACAGACAATATCAAAGCAAGCTTCCTTAGAACGTTGGTGTTATGAAGACCTGCCTTCAATCTGATATTCGATTAAGTCCTCATCTTGTTGCTCCAGCTCTTCATTCTTCTAGTCGTTAATACCTGAAACAACATGTAGAGAAACACCACAAACACAAATAGAAAACAACCAAACAATCTACTTGAAGAGTCAAGGAACCTCAAGCTATCGACATATAATTTAACGCACGATATAGGAAACAAGCTATTGATTTGTATTAATATAAATCAAAGTAAACTTACAACCGAGCCTTGACGTCGTAAGCCTCCTTGAAGGGTCCTATCGGTATGTCTCCGTAAGCATTTACTTGTGAACCGTCTCCCAAGGGAACATATGACTCTCTCTTCTGTCCAAAAGGGTTGATACTAGAAAGCTCTCAAGCCAACTCTACTCAAGCATCTCTCAAATCACAACACAAATGAGGCTACTTCCACACTCCAATAACACTCTCTACCTCTACTCCTCTCTTAGAAACTTGAAACTATCAAATTACATCTAGCTATCATTCCATTACATCCAAGCTAGCTGATGTTATTCATGGAGGAGATATTTATAGGAGGGAGAGGTCCCATAAGAGAAGGAAGGAGGAGCTTATCTCTTAGGGAGGTTGCACAAAAGGTGGAACAACTATCCCAGAGGAGAAAGGCGAGCTCAACTGACCCAACAACCAGCCCTAGGACTGCCCATGAAGCAATTTCATCTAGAAGTTTCGACGAGTTGTTGAAAAACTTGCCAAATTTGGCTCGTTGCGGGTGCAACACAGGGACAGAGTGAAGACTTCGCTAGGGCTAGTGTTAACTTGTCAATCTTCACGAGGAGGATAACTTCTGACTTGCGCTGACCCAAAAACTTAGGTAAAAAGGGTCTTCTTCAGGGATAATGAAATGAGACACTCTTCCTGAGATTGCAAGGAAGGTAATGATACATAGTTGGCAACATGACACAACACAGATGTCAGTAATATGGATTGGCAGTATCCGGGATCAGGGAATGCAAATTCGGTGACAAATTATTGTGTAACAGACTCCAACGAAAGAACCAGAGTTTGATTTGGAGCGCGCTAAGGAAACATTCATGGAATCTAGGAAGAGCTTTGCTGATGCCTCCACTTCAGGAAGCAAAGACAGACCTGAGCCAGAAATGGACCCATCAATGTTCAAGACGTTCCTAGAAACATGCATGAAGCTACTGCACGACAGCAAGGCTATAAAGGGATTGTAGGAACTCATAAATAGATGCACTGGGGCTACACCAGGAGAACCCCGCGTAGTCCGATAGATTGGAAAGCATGCGACGAGGACGGGAAGAGAAATGAGATTGACCACGCAGATTGGAGAATATGAGATGGACCAAGTGATTCTGGATTTAGGATCGGATGTGAACGTTCTACCAAAGCAGACATGGGAACGCATGGGAAGTCCTACACTGCAATGGTTTCCTATCCAGCTGCGAATGGCAAACCAGCAAAAGATAATACCTATGGGGAGATTTCCTGGAATCACCATGGATATTGAAGGAGAAAGCGTGCTATTGGACTTTGAAGTGATAGAGATTGTCGATGAAAAAAATCCTTGCCCTGCACTATTATGAATAGATTGGGCCACTGACATGAACGAGGTGATAAATCTAAAGAACCGCAAGATGATTTTGAGAAAATTCTTTGCGCGTAATCGTACCTTTGGATCCTGTAGAAGGATTGCACTACACAGAGCTAGTGCACGACTATGAAAGTGACGACGACTTAAACTACATCTACAAGATAACTGCGCAAGATCAAGAATGGGTAAATCCCACCGCGGATGGACAAATCTTATGGGAGCGTGAAAGCTCCTATACGTCGGATTCATATGAAGAGATAGAGCGATGGTAGAATCGGTTACACAAGGTAACCATGCTAAACTGCAACATGATGACAAGATTGTTGCGATGCGTATCAACACAAGTAAGGGATCTGCCTACTCATGATGGGTTAAGCGAGGTAGATGCCTTCCTGAACAAATTTGAAAGAGAGGTGTCGGAACAGCAACGTTTTGAGGCTTTGAAATGGGTACTACACGCTACGCCCGCAAGGTGGTGGGGTATGCACCAAGGAAGCTTTGAGGACTGGCGCGAATGCAGGAGAATGATGCGCATGCATTTTGGGAAGCCTCAGATGTGACTAGTAGACAAGAATGATGGACGGGATGATCCACGCACGCATCTGTCCAGGTGGGTATAGGCATATGGTAAACAACCTGCACGGATGCACATGGACTTCGTGTTCGGGAACACGGTCAATAAGCAGGTGTTGGCAAGGCAATTGCGTGAACAGTCCCTCCAATTGGGACGACGAAGTCTAGAAAGAACACATGTGCAGAAGGTTACCCATGCAGAAGCCTTTAACGAAGTGTGGGAAGCATTGAACAGGGTATATAATGTACAACTAAGTGATTGGGACTTGCACGTACCAGCAGTTTTATGGGTTTATAGGAAAACGTGCAAGAAACTGACAAGGCAAACGCCTTCTACGTTGGCCTATGGAGAAAACATTGTAGTTCCAATAGAGCACAGTATGCCTAGTCCATGCATAGCAGCGCCAGTATATATGACAGTTCGTGAAGCCCTGGAGAAGAGGCTCACGCAGTTGGAGGAACTCAAAGAGGAACGGTTTTTGGCTGGATTCCATCAGCAGGTACAAAAGCAACGTGAAAAGGCCTGGCACAATCGACATATTAAGTTGCGCACCTTCAAGGTAAATGATCTGGTGTTACTATATGACAGTAAGTTTGATAAATTCTTGGGAAAGTTCAGAATGCATTGGCTGGGACCGTATGTTGTTAAGGAGGTCACAGACGGAGGCGCGGTGTAGCTGGTAAAGCTAAATGGAGAACCTTTCCTAGGCAAAGTGAATGGCAGTCGATTGAAGCCATACACGGGTGGCCCGGCTATCTGACTAGCTGACAGAAGCACAGTATTCATGCTCCAGGCAGCTGAAAGAAGGCGCGGGACTATAAGCAGATGTTGGGGACGCAGGAACAGATACAGGGGAGCACTTCCGACACTGCAGTCTCGGAACAATGCATACAAGAGATACAGCAAGCAACCACTCAGTGCGTTGTCAACCTTGCAGCAATCTGAGCAAAGTTGGGAGGTCTTTGCGCGAAGATCTTTGCACCAACAGAGTGACTCGAGGGCGAGTCACGATGTTTGTGTTGGGGGCCTATTGGGCGCGGGATCCCCCCAAGGCAAGTTTTGGGGCTTAAAGCCCAAATTTGACTAAGTCCATTGTAAAGACTCCATGATTTGTGGGCGCAAAGCGCAAAGTTGTAATAGAGTCATAGGGTTGTCCACCCTTACTTTTATAAATGTAGTGTCGGTTTGAGAGATCTACCCATGGTCTGCGGACCATGGGATTTTATAAATAAAGTGAAGCTCTAAGTGTAAAGAGACATCTGAACAATGAGAGAAGGAAATCAATCCATGAAGCATTGAGTCAAAGTGTAGAGTTGTGTCTTTGGGTCGCGGACCATGGGATTTTATAAATAGAGCGAGGCTTTAAGTGTAAAGAGACATTTGAACAATGAGAGAAGGAAATCAATCCATGAAGAATTGAGTCGAAGTGTAGAGTTGTGTCTTTGGGTCATAGAGTAGGAGAAGGCTCTACAGCTGAGTGCGCAAAGGCCTAGTAGTCCGCAGTTGAGTGCGTGGACCCCTACAGTTGAGTGCGCAAGGCAGGTTGAGTCTGTAACCGTTGGAAGCATTAATAAAGAGAATTTTTACCATATTTCTATGTATCTTTTCCTATTTTATGCATTGAAGTATATTGGGTATGAATTTCAAGTTTACTATTTATTTACTGCGTGAACTTATATGAATGTGCTGGGTAAGTGAATATAATATAAGGTATATGTTTAAGAGAAGATAACTAACTGTTGTAAGAAGATAAGTAAGATCCACAGTGTGACTTGGGGAAATAGTGCAAATAGCTGCTCCAGCAACACGAAAGCCCCACAGCCCCTGGTTAGGGCTACGCGAAGGCAAATATAACAGGGTGTGAAAGCCTCGCAGTTTGGGGAGTGTGCGAAGTAACCTGCATGAAGGTGTTCATAGTTGGACTAAATCAACCCCTCAGACATCTCAAGGGTGCGGAAACTTGGTTCCAGCATCCCCCCATACTGCTTCGGGTGAGACCTCAGTCCACGCTCCGTAGACTGTTGCCGAAAGGGCCAGTAGTACATGGATTTGTTTGGCTAATTAAACTTCGAACCTGGTTCAGGCCCCAACAAGCCAACACCTGCTACTCTTGGACTAACAGAACATCTCTGACTTATCTTTTGCAGGCATTTCACGAGATTTCCTAAAAGCTCTTTCTTCCATGAACTCTACATCTCGTCTTACTACAATCTTCCTGCTCCCTGGAATGTAGATTCTATATGCCTTTGAGGTCTTGTTGTATCCTACGAGATACCCCTTCTCTGCAATTTGATCCAATTTGCTACGCTTCTCGTCTGGAATGTGGCAATAATCAACCCTTCTGAATATCCTGAGATAACTGACTTATGGCTTCTTCCCTGTGGATACTCCTTCGGACGTTCTCTTCCTTGATGCTTTATGAGGAGTTCTATTCTAAATATATACTATTGTGTTGCAAGCTTCTACCCATAGATACTTAGGTAGATCATGATCATACAACATGGCCTTAGTTGCCCCAACAATAGTTTGGTTCTTCCATTCTGCCACTCCATTCTGCTCCAGATTATATGGAGTTTTCCACTCTCTTTTGATGTCCTCCTTTGTGCAGAAATCTATGAAATCCTTGTCTATATATTCTCCATTGTTATCTGAACGCAATACCTTTATATTTTTCCCTGTCATATTTTCAACAACAACCTTGAACTCTCGAAAACGATCAAAGACCTCATCCTTGGTCTTTAAGAAATAGATCCAGCTTTTCTGGAGTGATAAACAATAAAAGTGACAAAGTAATCACCACCACTAAGAGCCCTTGTGGACATAGGACCGCAAATATATGAGTGCATTAATCCTAATACATCCCTTGCTCTATTGTTACTTCTAGGAAAAGTTGCTTTAGCATACTTTCCTAGTACACATCCTCTACATAAGTCATCATGTTCATTGCTTATGGTTGGTACCCCTGTAACGATCTCTCTAAGAATCTTTAGTGCTCCATGGTGTAAGTGCCACATTCGTCTGTCCCATAATTCATTTTTCTCCTTCTCACCATTATAGTTGTTGCCTATCAGTGCCATTTGCGATTCGAGCTGCAACCTATACAACTTGTTGCTTCGAACCCCAATTTGCCTTTTCCTCTTCTAGCCTGGATGCTTGACGTATACTTTCTTTTCAATGAAGTTTACATCATATCCCTTGTCCTGAAACTAGGACACTGAAATTAGATTCATCCCTAATCCTGGCATATGCAGAACATTGGTGGCTCGGATGTCGGTCCCTGCTTCCGTCTGAAAATCTATGGTGCCTCTCCCTACGGGAGTACACTTCGTTTTGTTTCCCATAGTTATTTGGAAGTCCATTTGTTCTTCTTGATAGCTCTAGAAATGTTCTCGTACTCTAGTCATATGAGCTGAATCCCCACTATGAATGTACCAAACATCCACTGACGCTGAATCAACTAAGCATGTAAATTATTCATCTAATCTAGTAGAAAAATATTGGATATTTTGAGTATCCATATTGTGCCAATTTCTGATGCTAGCCTATCCCAGCAACTACTGTAGTGTCTTCCTTGTTGAGTCTTCTGTTGCATTGTTCCTTCTACCAGAGACAAATTTCGAATGGAAAAGACTCACCTCTCTGTCATCTCGTTCAGAGAGAGTTTTGCCACGAAATCCATTCTCTTTGGTTTGAGCTGCTCAATCCTCTAGGCGATTCGAATTTATTCCCTTGCAGGGATTTTGAATTCCCTTCCTTTTTCAGCATTCTCGACTACTTTCCTGTAGCTCTTATACCATGTGGAAATTTCTAAAATGGAAATCCTACTACATTCATTATCTTCCACTTATTACTTTAGAGATAAGTTATCTATTGTATTCTTATAGAAAATATCGAAACATATTCTACTGCAACCTTCACAATTGAAACATTACAGAAATTAAATGTAACTAAAATGTCGTCACATATACAAACATAATGACACAGTTACTTTTGGACAATTGTCCTCGGAAAAACCCAATGCAAGAAAATCGGTGTAGCATATGAGGGTTTTATTATTCTTCATCAAAAATCAACATGTACAAAATTTCACCTAGTAGTATATAACTGATAAATATTTACAAACATTCCCGAACAAGCATCTGACCTGAGAGAGAGGTTCCTTGACCCTCTGCATCTCTCTAGCTTGCCCAATGTCAATTTCTCTAGCCTCTTCAAAGACCTGCGCAATGCCTGCATCACTTAGGTCAGCGCTACCTCTCGCGGCATCAATCTTCCCATCATTATTCCTTCTGTTGTTTTGTGTGTTTGTCTCCATCTCCCTAACTGATCTTGAACCCTCTCTATCTCTCCTCCCCCTGTAACTCTCCCTTTGAATCTATTTTCTCTTTCCAAACTTCAACCAGTCAAAAAATTGATTTCTCTTAGGAAACTGAGTATCTGTTTGGTGCATTTTCCAAATGACCCTCAAGTCCCTTCCTATATCTTCTTGTTGAGAAATCAATGTCCTAGATTAAAACATAATCAAAGTCTTAGATTTTTTTAACTTGATCCATGGATTTTTCTAGAAGTTTCACCCCTGATTAGATTAATACCCATTAATATTTTAATTTTCCTAAGTTTAGACTTAGGAACCGTATTAAAAATATTAATTATTTTAATAAAATCACTTCTCGGTGGAATTTCCCAAAACACTTTATGGGTTCTTTGGAATGCCTGTGCCCAAGCCTCCCGGCAAAATTCGAGGCTTAGATCACATCTAATGCTACCCCAAATCAACAGTTTATTGGACTGATGTCATCTTGTCATGAGTGGATTGCAGATGCAGGAACTCTATCATGTTATGGAAATATGATAAAGAAGGATATGGAGAAGGAGGACATGCTATAAGACACCTAAGGATATTAGGAGATAAGATGATCATCAGACAAGAAGATGAAGGAACACTAGATTACAACAAAAGACCAAAAATTAGGACTGCATGAAGACTACATTTGATTCACAACCCTCTGGAGGGTAGATATGAAGAATAAAGCATATCTCTCATGAATATTAAGCATTGGGCACATCTCTTATTCAAGACAGAAATAAAGAAGCAACAAGAAGGACAACTTGGCACTGCCACATCATCATGCAGTCCATGTCACCAGTGTCATGTCATGTCCTGTCAAGAGTTGTCATATGCCACATCATTATTGTGGATAATTATCCATTCAAAATGTATTGTAAAGTGGAAGTCCAAAGGACACATTCAGAATATGAAGAGTCATGTAAAGTTGAAGAGTCATATGAAGTCAAATAGTCATGGGGGTAGTCAAAGAGTCACAAGGAAGAAGCATCACCTCTTGGTTATATATACACCCTCATTTAATGAGCAAAGGACTTTTTCATGTAAGCTCCTCCCGCGAGGAATTAGAGAGACGTACTAGTTATTTTGGGGAGCAAGGAGTGCCTCCAACGCTCCACTATTAGAGTTAGTGGTGTTCATTGTATACATGTGTCTGACATCTTTTACTTAATATATGAAGCACGATGGCCAACATGTTCTTCATGCATGGATTATGAATATTTGTAAGATTGTTCTATGAATGTTTGTAGTTCATGTTTGTTTTCACCTGTGCTAAAGTAGTTTAACTATTTCGGTTATTTTAGTGCTTATCATATTAAGAATGTGTTGTAATGGTTGTTATGGATGTCACATCTTTGTGGACTAATCCGCTGAATGTTAGACACA
This sequence comes from Pinus tabuliformis, assembly GCA_031772625.1. Lineage (NCBI taxonomy): Eukaryota > Viridiplantae > Streptophyta > Pinopsida > Pinales > Pinaceae > Pinus > Pinus tabuliformis. The sequence continues at coordinate 442,065,277 of CM062804.1, read as the reverse complement.
TCCTTCTTGATAAATTTGGTTACATGATCATCGTATATTTGTGGACTATTCCGCTGGATGTTAGACGGATTGTTCATGTTCGTGTGTGTTTCTAATAGAGTGGTACTATTACCTCTCTCCCAGAGGCTCACCTTTCTTCCCCTCCGTAGTAAAATAACCTTAACACACCTACGATCGAACACTCACTAGGCACACTCACTTTCCTTTCGAAAATACATGTGTATCCCTCTCTCTTGCTAATAGTTAGAGCCAAGGAAAATCTATCAGAATATATGGAAACTGGGCTGATACTCCAGATGGAGCTCCTATTCCAAACAATGTGAGGTCTATTTGGGACTTCACATTGGGGAGACCCTCTTAGTTGACAGATTTCCAGCACTGCCAACAAAATGGCATTAGAAGGAGGGCCAAATGACAAGTTGTGCCTATTGATTCTGTTTTGAATCTCTTATCATAAATGGCTCATCCCCAAATCATATTCCCACAGTGTTTTTCCAACTTATCACTTGGTAAACTATTAATCCCCGATGAGCCTCTTTATCACTTGTATCTGTTAGGGCCTAAATCTACCTCAGGCTGAGAAAGGCAAGATCTAGGGTAACATCAAACCACGCTTAACCTGGTAGCTAGCCCTACCAGGTCGGGAGAGGGCTCTCTCCTTGTCAATCTCAGTAAAATATGATCAATGAGGCTTGAGATGACTGATGTAAAGACTGATTTTAGGCTAGGTATGTGTTCAGAAGAGTTTGATTGAATTTGATGATGTTTTGTTGGCTCAAATGTGAAAGGCAGATTTTGGGTCCGGGGAATGGGCTCAGTTTTGCAAAGATCTCTATGGGGCGAGGTAGGCAAATGGTTTCGTACTTCAAATTGAGTGAGATGGAGAGATTTTAGACAGGTGAGGAGTTGAGTAGGGCAAGAAAACCTCATGGATCCTCTTCAAACAGCTGAAAACATAAATAACTAAGCAAACCCTAGGTAGAGCACTGCAATTTCAATGGATTCTACCTTTATCCTTGTTTGTTTAGTTAAGATGAAAGCAAGAGAGATAATGGCATACATAAAACACATGTAAAATTACAATTACAGAAGGAAACACAATACCAAAGCAAGATGCCACATGAATCCCATAAAGTGCTGCAAACCCTGGTCTATTCCTTAGCCAAACTACTGAAATGAGTATACAATGAAGCTCCAAGCTTTCTCAAAAGTCCAACCATGCTAATGACTGAAAAATCACAAGATATAGGCAAACAAAAACTCATCCTAGCCTCTAGGGGTCGAGCTCATGAGTTTAGGAGCTGTTCCAACAAATTCTAAATTGAGAACTAAAAAGTAGGCAGTGGAACAACATGCCTCTAAAAACTAGGGAACTGATTCATTCAGTTGCAAACTACCTTTTCATGGATGAATCTACCTCTATGAGTGAAAATTTAGCATAATTACATCAAGATCCATCAAATTACATTAAATTACATCATGAGTTTGACATTTAGAAGGAGAAAAGTCAAACTGTCAAGAAACTAGGCGAAAAACAGAGTATTTTTGGTCAAACTGAGCAAAATTTCCCCAATGCGCCGTGCTGATTTCCCTATGCGTAGCACCCTTTTGAAGCTGCTTTTAGAGGCCTTCCCACTGTCAAAATTTGCTCCAAGTGTGCTTTTTGGAAATTTCTACCTGTCTACCTTACAGAACAAGTAGAATTTTTGAATTTGGCATCAATTTGCCCCTCCAAAACTGAGTTCTCCCAAAACTGCTTTCTATGTGTCCAAAAAGGGGCAGAGAGGTCATTTTTGGGGTGTTTTTGACCTTTCTGGGGGCTCAAAGCCTATCAAAATTTCTTGGCCATTTGTAGGCATGCATATTTTTTCATGAAAAATCTAAAAATGTTGAGTTTTCATCAAAAGGATGTCTCCATCAAAAGCGAGCGCCAGGTGGCGCGGCGCATTGGGTAGAAAACCCTGTTTTTTGTGCCAAAAATTCAAAAATTGCAAAAAGTGTCCCAAATTTTTTGAAATTTGGGCTGAGTGTTCTCCATTAAGTTTTTTTTTGGGCCAAGGAAGCCTCAACCAAGATCTGAAGTCTATCTTTCACTTTTCGCTTCCTTGATGCCTTCTTCAACTTGGCCTTCAAGTTCCTGATTCTTGCCTTGCACACTTTGTTTCTCGCCAAGTAATGGTGGGCCATGTGCCTCAACATAGTTTTCTCCCTATTAGCCTTCTCTAGCAACTTTTTCCAAGTGGATATTTGCTCTCTCAAGCCAAGACTCACGATCAGCATTGATTTCTTGTTCAAGTGGGGTGAGCTTCACTTTCCTCCTCTTGGCAGCTTGCCGGTTTTCTCGTATGTTTTGTAGCCCCATAATGGTTTGCTGATCATCTAGTTGTTTGTTTCTTTGCTCCAAATATTTTATTATCCACTTGGCTCTTTCTAGGTTGAGGGACAAATCATTAATGTCCGCCTGTTTCTCCTGAATGATCTCCTTGAGCTTTGAGCTTTGTGGGCCCAAATCGGTGTCATCATCCTGAAAGAGAATGAAATCTGTCTCTTGCTCTCCTGAAGGCCCCTCATCACGTAATGGCCGCTTGCCCTTATCCTAAACCTGCTCTGTTGATGGAGGAAGCGAGACCCCTTCCACCCCAGGTGGAGATAATACTTGCTTTGATGTTGCAAACAACCATCTAGTGCCCTTTTGGTAGGTGACAAACACTGGCACACTAGCAATCTGTGTCTCATGAATCTCCTGCTGATGTGAAGGTCCACCTGTCTCATGCAAAGTTGTTGGAGGTACTTGAGGACCTGTGAAGACCTCATGTGAAATGAAATCCTCCCATGAGATGTTCTGCAAACCAAGCTGATGCATGACCATAATTTTAATTAGTGCAAAATGATATACGTTGTTATATTGCTGTTGAGGGGTCTTCCTTTGCACTAAGGTGGTCATCTTCTCAATTTTCCGGCAAATAAAGTAGGGGAGATTCATCATTCTCACCCTGGTAAAGTGCATCAACAATCTGATGTGATAAGCATATAGGCGAGAAAACCGGCCCTCACAGCTGAAATACTTAATTATGAGTTTCATCAAGGGAGCATATGAGTCTTTTAGACACCGGAAGGGAAAAACTCTGCTGAGATGTCTCTGATAACCAGCCTTGACGTAAGGCTCATAATGTTCTTTGTCAATCTTCTGCCTTTTATTCCACTGCTCACCAACATTTGGAATGCCAGTTGCTAGAGAAATAGACTCCAGTGTCAAGGTGAATGTCACACAGCTAGAGTGACTTGGCCATTATCTAGATGGAGCACAAACAACCTAGCCAACTCATGATGGTACTGGACTCTCTCTACCATCTCATAGAACTGATAATAGGATTGGTGTTGAAAGCATGTGACAGCAAGAGGGCAGGCCTGCAACTCGGCAAGTGAAGTAGGCTCCTCTCGTATTTGTTTACCACCCTTGTGAGGTCTCCTTGGTGCATGCATTTCTATAGGAGAATCACTGTGTGTCTCCTCATCTCGGTCATAGGAATGATCAGATTCCATGTTTGCCAAATGTTTGAGTTATCTTAGATGAGTATGAAGAGATTTAAGGTGTCTTAAATTTTGCTGCCAAATGTATGAAAATGTATAAGGGACTGTGGAGGGAGAGGGTATGAGGGGTTTTTGGAATGTTTCTTAATAGGATTTGGGGAATAGGGGGTTTAGGGAATAGTATTTAGGCTCTTTGGGACAACAATTAGGGTTTAGGAATATGTAGCTATGGTTTGGGATAATGAGAATTAGGGATATAGGGTTAATGAGAATTAGGGATATGGGGTTAGGGAATGGGTTTATGAAACTGGAAAATAAATCAGGGAGGGAGTGATGAAGTGGACTTGATAGCAAAAACTCAAACTGCAAACCATAAGCAATTGTTTTTGAGGAAAAATTTCAAGGAGGTAGGTGTTATAGACATTTTTGTGCCTTACAGCATTGAGCATGAAATGTCCATAATCCAAGGGATCCAAAGTCCCTAAAAGAGTTGTTCCTACCCCTAAAGGAACAAGGTCAACCAAAGACAGCTTCTCCCAGAAGTTCTCCACCAAAAATCACTCAGAAATGGTCAAATCAGGATCAATTCAACAGCTCCACTAGCTACCTGCGTTGAAATGCAGAGGTTACACTGGCCAGTTGCATTGCAACGTAGGTAGAAGCACTACCAAGGTGCGCTGAGCGGGAAGTGACAAATGGCAAGTTCATTCAACGAGGTGGAAAGACCCTGGAAGCTTCCAGAATCTTCCTCAATGACACTTGCCTCAATGAATTCGACCAAGGGATGAGTAAGAGGTTCTCAACCTCCAAGTGGAAGTAAGAACTGACAGAGAGAAGCCACAAGTCAAAACATGAGCTAACTCATCCTCTCTACTCACACCTGTATATGGATCTCTCACCCAGAGGTTCAGGAGGCTGGAATTTTGTACTTTGCAGAGAATTGTTGTTGGTTTGAGATTGAGATTAGTACATTGGGTGATTTATGCTTTGTTGGAGGAGAGGAAGGGATTCTTTTGTTGGGAGGTAGATGCTGGATCGGGCCTCACTTGGTTGTATCTCCTCTTGGACTTTATTACTCTATCAATAAACTATTTGAGTTTCTCCTACATGTTGTGTACCAATGATGTTTTGTTATGCTTACATGTTTAGCTTAATCTGATCTTGAGCTTTTTATGAATGTATATCTGTATCTTCTTGTAGTTTCTCTCTCTTGTGATCTTGCAGGAATTCGGTGAAGCTGGGCCGGTGAGGGAGCTGGGAGCTGAGAGCTATAGAAGAGAGGAGCAATTGAATCAACAAACTAGCGAAAGACACAGGTTAGTTAGATCCTTTCTCCTCATTTACATTCCATAAAGAAGAATACTCAATTAGTTTACCTTGTTTGTTGCTAAGGCACTATCACCTCTTAGAGTGGGATAGGGGCATTCCGAAATGGATACTTTTCCCAACAGCAAATTGGCGACTCCGCTGGGGAAAGTATCTTGTTAGTTTATTTGTGCTTCTATTGCTATTCATTTCATAAACTCAAGAGTGCCGAATCGAACTGCATTTGCCATTTACAAATGCAAAGTAGAGATCAGCTGCTCTAGCCCACTCACTGGGCCTGTTTATGATCTGAACGGCTGGTCCACAAGTGCTCTAACAACCCTTTGTGATAGATCTTAGTCCTCCTATAAATCATCCTCCTAATTGTACCTAATTGATAGCTTTTATCCGGCCAAAAACTGTAGATTTAACTGCAAACCGTAACCCAGAACCCAGAAACAACTCTCGTTTCTGCTTCAGCGCAGACTCTGTGAAGAGGTTCTGCATTTCAACGCAGGTCCTGTGAAGGCTACCTGCGCTGAATGTCAAAACCTTTGTGTTGGGAGTGCGCTGATCAGTCTTTGCCTTGTGCAGCTGTGGTTCCCTGCTTCCTTTTGCTCAGTTTTATCTCTGTTTTTTGCAGCCTGTTATCAGTCAGTGTACCTATCTGAAACCCTTTTTCTTTGCCTCAATTCCGCCTCAGTTGTATAAAGAAACTGTATTTGTTCTTTGTGTATTTGTTACATCATTTGCAGTTTCCCATTACAAAAGTAAACTAGCCATATTGTCGCCCTTAGATCTAGACCTGTCGTAAGTGTCGTTTTGATCTTAGGAGTGAGTTTGTTTGATGTTCACAGTTGACTGAGCTTTTACTTTTGTCTTTTGGTTTGAATTTATGCATTTCTAGTGTCGAAACAAGTAAATCATAAAGTGTCGTAATCATCTTTTTGATTTTGAAAAAGGAACTTGTTTATGTTTTCACTTGAAATCGAATTCAAATTTATACAACAGCTTTCTTTTTAGGCATCAATATTAAGAAAGCGAAAAGAAATACATGCATTTGTGCATTTGCATTTTGATAGTTTGCATGGTTTGATTTAGGGAAAAGTGCATTACAGTGTGCTCTATGCTCTTTGAGAAAAGTTTGTGTCTTCCTTTTCCCCTTGTAGCTAGGATTTTCATTGTTGAAAAGATATAAAAGCTTGCTTATCATCTTTAGACTGCATTTAGGAATTGTATCATACATCTCGTGGTGATCCAAAAAGGAAAAATTCTAAGAAAGATCAACCTAAAATAAATTGAATGAACTTAACAACGCTTTGTAACTTAACGCACAACATAGAGGTCTAGGCTAGAGACGTGTTTCGGCGTCGTAAAACCTGGTGACTGTCGATCTCGCTGATGGTTGGGTGATTCCTCCTGAGGGACGATAGCGCCAGTACGGATTGTGCTCCCACGTACCGTCGAGTATATATTGGGAGACCCCTATAGGCATAAAACCTTTATCCTTAGGAAGCCATGTCGGCCGCCCTACTGATCGCAATGCACTAAACACAGCATTCGGGAAGATTGACCGCCCGTACCTTAAAAAGCATTCTGCGGTTTTGCGAAAAGTTTGGCACACCCTCTACCTAGAACTCCAGAGCAGTTCCTTTTGGCCTTTTTCAGACTCTATAACGGAAAAAGTCCATCCGAGCATTTGTCACTTCGGGCTCGTTAAAACATCGAAGGAGACTAGAGTCATCTTTAGCTTTTTCTCGACTCTTTAAAAGTGAAAAAGCAAGTTGTGTCTAAAGCGTCTAAAAATTCATTTAATTCGGAAACACACTTTCCCCTTTTGTATTTTGGTTGATCGAGTAATCCGCAATCGTGGAAGAAAGTCAATTGAAACCCCGTCGTTCGCGAAGAACAAGTCAACCGTCTTTGTCTCCGGAATCGAAAACAGTACGGACAAAGCGAACTCGTTTAACCGGTTCAAAATCTCCTACCAAAGTTAGAACAAGTGTTCCAACAACATCTGAGATTCCGGTTACTCCAAACATTTCTGGAAACCCTGCCTCTATAGAAGAAGTTCAACAGCCACAGAGGGACAGTGATACTGATCCTAGTCTGAGAGCGAATACTTGCGTTACTGAACCAGTTCCATCTGCGACCGGTTCAGAGAGTCTTGCTCCTCAAACATTTGTCGCTGTCGATTCAACCCCTTCTTCGGCACCAGAAATATTTTACGGACCTGACGGTCTTCCCCTTCCACCTGGTTTGATTGCGATAGAGGAAATTGTAGAAGATCCGCAAGCAAGTACTCCAACACATTTTGGAGTCGAGGTCACTCTATTTCCTTCGACATCAGAAGTTAGTCTACCACCAGTGGAAGTTCTTGTAGAATCGCTAGGCAATTTATTGGATAGACTCAAAATGTCTGAACAACCGTCAACATCTAGGACTGTGTCGAATGACACAGCGACAGTAGAACTCCCTGCCGTCACTCCGACAATGTTTGTCGGAGTACCATCTGTCCCGACTAGCTCACAACCGCTAGAAGGAGTCCATCCAGGGACTATTTCGACAGTGTGGTCCGTTCCTGTTTGTTCCTCCAGAATAATATCCGGCAACTCTTATGTTGAGACTTGACAAATTGATCCATTTAGAGGTCAATTTGGGCCATCCAGTCCCCAAGGGCAAACAATTCCCTTGAATTCTGGATTACCACCGTATGGGGGGCAGTATGCCCTTTCATTACCCCCTCCGGGAGGATATCCATACGGGAGTTCTCAACAATATTCAGGTTATACTGGAGTTACGACAAGTGGTTGGGTGCCTATACTACCCCAACAACCAAGAGTTGTGTATTCTATGCAACAATGTGTACCTATGTCGAACATCCCGACAACACCAGCTATTGTAACAGTGTCACAAGTTCAAACGATGCCTGTTGTATGTCAACCTCAAATTTCTCAGGTTGTAATGCAACAGCCCCTTGACCCTGTGACTCAACCACGATTGCCAACTGGTGGGGCGACACAGGTCCAAACGGGTACAATTACCCCACATCTTGGTCCGACGGTTAGTATAGCACAACAGAACATGGCTTCACAACCGTGGCTGGTGCAATACCAACAACCACAATTCCAACAAGTGTACCAAGGTTCTGAGCAGCAGATCTTTGCGAACAGTGGACAACCATCCATTCAAAACGGTCAAAATCAACCACTTTACGGTGGTCAAGTCCACCAACCGTATCAGTCATACCAGCATCAATTACATTATGCTGGTATGCAAAGGCCAACTGCTCAGGCAATTCCATCGTACCCCGGGTATGCTTCACCTAACCTGAATCAACAGTTACCATTCGTGGCAACTTTAGAGTTACCCGATTTAGATCGGTTAACAAACGATCCAATTGCTTACGCCCCTTGGTGGCCAGCGATTCCTCACAAACTTCCATCGGACATTCCTAAATTTAATGGAAATCCAGGTGAAGACCCATCGAATCACGTGATGACATTTCATCTGTGGTGTTCATCAAACACCCTAAACGATGATTCGATAAGGCTTCGCCTTTTTCAGAGGACGTTAACCGGTCCAGCGGCAAAATGGTATATTGAATTACCTAGAGCTTCGTTCGACAATTTCAGCACCTTAGCCACGACTTTCTTAACCCATTTTCAATTACCAATAAGGTATGAAACGGGAACGGAAATCTTAACCAACTTCAAACAGACAACGGCCACTCACATATCTGATCATATACATGAGTGGCGACGTCATCGTAGGATGGTAAAAACGTACGTTCCCGATCAGCTATTAGCTGAATGGTTTATTAAGTCGTTACTTCCTGCCATAACGGAAGATGTGGCGAAGGGAGGAGTCGTAACGGAAGAGCAAGTTATCGCTCGTGCGCAATATCTAGACTTAGTCTATACTCAGTCTGGCACGCTCTACGACAAAATACCTGACGCCCCTAGGCCAGAATTCTCAATTCCTCCTCCTCCTAAATCAAATAATGACTCTCATGCCGGCGATGGTGTGATTGGCACGACAAACGCGAAATCGACAAAGGCTTCGTCCAAGAAAGCCCGTAAGACTTCAGATCAAAATGCAAAAGACGAAATTCTTGCTTCGGAAGTAAATGCCGTATCAGCAGATAAGGGCAAAGAAACCAAACAACCAGGAAGCAAGAAGAAACAAAGCAAAGGGAAGAAGAAGAAACAAGGAGAGTCATCCCCTGAAAAAACTTCTTCAAACCCTCCTGGAGATAGGAAACCCCCCCCCCCCCCCTTCGGGTGTCAGATATGTGATGAGAATCACTGGACGAGAGAATGTCCATACAAAGCTGAGCTTAAAAGATTCTTTAAGAGTTCGGAAACCTCAGCTGTGTTAACTGACCCGTTTCCAAATCCAGGCACAAATCTGGTTGATAGTGGAAATGCTTCCTCGTCGCAAGTGCTAATGTTGTCGATTTCCAAGCAACAAAATGATGCTTTGATTTCGACAAGGAACAAAGATTACAGGAATCCGCAGCTGTCCAACGACAAAGGTAAAGATCAACCAAGTAGTTCGACAACAACTTCGACAGAAGTTGTACCACCCATCATTCCTGAATTAACAATAAAACCGCCAAAGGGATTAGTACACAAGTCGACATTTAATCCTCGCGCCAGAGCAGCGCAGCATTATAACATAGTGGAAGATTTGGCCCAATCGCCATCTTCTATGTCGACTCTTGAAGTACTACAAAATTGCCCATCCCAAAAGCAGGCTTTGTTATCAGCCATTGGTGGGGTTGATCCTAAGGATTCCAATCTTGTATCCTTCGACCACAAAGGATACCATCCTCAGTTACCAGCTCAACTAGCTTTCCTTATTCAAGTGAAAGCCCTCAACAAAACTGTTCACCGAACAATTATTGATGAGGGGGCATCTACATGTATTATGTCGATGAGTTGCTGGAAAACTTTAGGATCTCCAACCTTGTCGCGATCCTCGACGACGTTAAAAGCATTCGACGGAAGGACATATACCCCATATGGTATCCTAAACAACTTGAAGGTTGAACTAGGGGGAAAAACAGTAGAAATAGATGTTGAAGTCATCGATGGGAATCTTGATTACAACATCCTACTAGGAAGACCGTGGATATATGCCATGGCAGCCGTTGTGTCGACCTATTTTAGAAAGATTGCATTTCCCTTTCAAGGGGGGATTACGATCGTCGACCAACAAAACTTCCTCCCCAATAGTTCACAAGTTACGGGAAGCATTCCAATGATCCATGGAAGCAATCATTCGCTTCAAAATATTGGAGTAGGTCTCCTAAAAGACCCTGCCTTAATGGGTACTTTTGCCCTACCGCCTCCAAGTAATCTGGCGGAAGTGGCCACAGTGGAAACCTACAATATGAAATCTTCTATATCTAATGGATTCCAAAGATTCCTGAACATTTTGTCAACATGGATCATCGCCATTTTAGAAATATTGTAGCAATCAATTTTCTTGGCCTGGGGGACAACCACAAATCAACGCTCATCAAGCGTTTGGATAGATAGGTCTAGAGAATATGGTACCCCTTCAGATCCTTGGTCGCGAGTGCATGGAACCGACGAAGGAATTGTCCAATCAATGGTAATTGACGGGGCACCATGGAATGATTCCCACCATCGTTCCCTTCTCCCGGATTGTGGAGAAGATACTCAAGATGACCTTTATCATCCTTCAGTTTTCAATTTTCTATCAAATACTGTAAATACAGTGGGCTCCGAGGACGGTTCTTATCTCGTGTCAACCTCGTTAAAAAATGAAACAAGGAGTCATGAGGATAGTTCTTTTACTGTGTCAACCTCATTAAAAAATGAAACAAATCCCCTTTTCAAATCTCAAAGGTAAACCTTCATTCCAACCACCGAGTTGAATGCAATGAAGCTTGGGGGGCATGCACCTCGATTTGTGTTATTATGCTGGGGGCATGCAAGCTTATCATTGAGCAATTTTAACACATAGTTCATGCTCATTAAAAAATAAACATAAGATCGAGCAAGTGTTTCAATTTGCGTTTAAGCTCGTTAAAAAATGAACTACCCGGTAAATAACCACTGCGAATGTAAATTATCAGCCGTTAAAGCCTTGGTCGTGTTTGCATCGTCACCTCCACTTTTCCATTGGCCGATCATTCACCTCCATTTGATTGTTTACCCATTTTGAGGAACAGCTGCGAAGAGTGATTTCACTAGCCATCCTTGTGACACTGCCGTGATCGGAAAATTCCAAACCTTACCTGGAATCAGCTGCTACCCGTTTTATCACTCGTTCCTCAAAAGACGAGTCTTCTTTAAGCTCTTTTCATCTGACTCGTAAAATATGAAAAGATTGCCGAGTTTTGGCCTTCCAGCTCGTTAAAGTGACCGGAAGTGCTATCCCTCCTCTAGATTTTAATCTTTTTGGACCTGAGGGATTATTGCACAAAAAGATCGAGCGCTTGCTTTGTTCGGCTCGTTAAAACTATCGAAAATCCATCACTTCTGTATTGTTTTATACTTTTTCGGACTTAAGGGATTAGATGACAAAAAAGGAACTTTGGAGTTATCTTTACGTACCTTTTTAGACTCTCTAAAAATGAAAAGGGACCGAGTTATCTTTGTCGTTAAACTCGTTAAAAAACATTAATAGCGACAAACTTGTCTTTAGACAAGAACGAGTTTCACTATCGCTAGGCTCGTTAAAACATAGCGATGGGTTTGCCCGAAGGGCAAATTATAGAACAAGCATATGTTATCCTTCTCAAGCTTGACAAAAATAAAGAGGTACTGGTCAGAAATGACTGGGGAAAAATTGGGAGAAACTCAAAGAACTTTTATTGGTAGCAAGTCGCTCTTGAACATGACACTTCCACTCCGTGCCTGAGTCGGGTTGGGTTGTTTCATTCACCGGTCACATCGCCATGGTCTCACCATACCATCCACCTTTGGGGTAAATGCTACCAATCCATCACACAAGTGTCGCCGATATGTTCAAGAGAAGTCATCCAGAGAAGTCAACCGTGTCCCATCCACTACCATACATTATCCTTCATCCTTTCATGACCGCCACCCTGAACCGCATATCATCAGATCGTTTTCACCTCCATCAAAATCATTTGCTCCATTCCGTGTCACTGATGTGGGATACATTAAGGCCCTCCTTTGACGGATCGCTTCTTGTCGACATCAGCTCATTATCCGAGAAGTTGATCTAGGAACACCCCCTTCAGTACTTTGAAGCTTGCATGCCTCAATGGCAAGTTTCTCACTTTCGGCGACAGGTATACATCAATGACCTTCGACCGAAAGATTTTTGCGTGGCATTCGACGCCAAGTCCTTTATTCACACCACGTGAATTGTACTGCAGTACCTTGAGGGTCATTATCATTATCGGTGATTCCTCTCGCGCTTGTTAACAGTTTACATCATTGACTGGTAATCAAGCGATGTCTTTCCATGTTCGACTTCAGAACATTTCTCACATGGATCGACTTGTACTTAGAGTGAAGATCGAATGAGATTGAAGACCCCGGATCTAGTTTCATCCATCTGGGCTGCGATATATATTCAGGAAAAATAAAGACATTGACATGTACAACATTGCAGCAGATAATCATCCTACCAAAAAAGGATGATGATTTCATCAAAATCATCAGTCTACCATCAGACGATTGTCTGTTCTATGTACAGAAAAACGAATTTATAAAGCTGAGCATGGGAATGCCTGCCTCAGCTAGATCATGAAAGCAGTATGAAAAATAATGTATGGTATTGTATCTTATTACAGGTCTCCTCCCGGCATTGGAAGAACTTCGGATCCTCTTAATAAAGCATTTCACCCGATAAACGGCCTCATACTTTGGGGGGCAATTGTTATAGACATTTTTGTGCCTTACAGCATTGAGCATGAAATGTCCATAATCCAAGGGATCCAAAGTCCCTAAAAGAGTTGTTCCTACCCCTAAAGGAACAAGGTCAACCAAAGACAGCTTCTCCCAGAAGTTCTCCGCCAAAAATCACTCAGAAATGGTCAAATCAGGATCAATTCAACAGCTCCACTAGCTACCTGCGTTGAAATGCAGAGGTTACACTGGCCAGTTGCATTGCAACGCAGGTAGAAGCACTACCAAGGTGCGCTGAGCGAGAAGTGACAAATGGCAAGTTCATTCAACGAGGTGGAAATACCCTGGAAGCTTCCAGAATCTTCCTCAATGACACTTCCCTCAATGAATTCGACCAAGGGAGGTTCTCAACCTCCAAGTGGAAGCAAGAACTGACAGAGAGAAGCCAGAAGTCAAAACATGAGCTGACTCATCCTCTCTGCTCACATCTATATATGGATCTCTCACCCAGAGGTTCAGGAGGCTGGAATTTTGTACTTTGCAAAGAATTGCTGTTGGTTTGAGATTGAGATTAGTACATTGGGTGATTTATGCTTTGTTGAGGAGAGGAAGGCATTCTTTTGCTGGGAGGTAGATGCTGGATCGGACCTCACTTGGTTTTATCTCCTCTTGGACTTTATTACTCTATCAATAAACTATTTGAGTTTCTCCTACATGTTGTGTACCAATGATGTTTTGTTATGCTTACATGTTTAGCTTAATCTGATCTTGAGATTTTTATGAATGTATATCTGTATCTTCTTGTAGTTTCTCTCTCTTGTGATCTTGCAGGAATTTGGTGAAGTTGGGCCGGTGAGGGAGCTGGGAGCTGAGAGCTATAGAAGAGAGGAGCAATTGGATCAACAAACTAGCGAAAGACACAGGTTAGTTAGATCCTTTCTCCTCATTTACATTCCATAAAGAAGAATACTCAATTAGTTTACCTTGTTTGTTGCTAAGGCACTATCACCTCTTAGAGTGGGATAGGGGCATTCCGAATTGGATACTTTTCCCAACAACAAATTGGCGACTCCGCTGGGGAAAGTATCTTGTTAGTTTATTTGTGTTTCTATTGCTATTCATTTCATAAACTCAAGAGTGTCGAATCGAACTGCATTTGCCATTTACAAATGCAAAGTAGAGATCAGCTGCTCTAGCCCACTCACTGGGCCTGTTTATGATCTGAACGGCTGGTCCACAAGTGCTCTAACAGCCCTTTGTGATAGATCTTAGTCCTCCTATAAATCATCCTCATAATTGTACCTAATTGATAGCTTTTATCCGGCCAAAAACTGTAGATTTAACTGCAAACCGTAACCCAGAACCCAGAAACAACTCTCGTTTCTGCTTCAGCGCAGACTCTGTGAAGAGGCTCTGCATTTCAACGTAGGTCCCGTGAAGGCTACCTGCGCTGAATGTCAAAACCTTTGTGTTGGGAGTGCGCTGATCAGTCTTTGCCTTGTGCAGCTGTGGTTCCCTGCTTCCTTTTGCTTAGTTTTATCTCTGTTTTTTGCAGCCTGTTATCAGTCAGTGTACCTATCTGAAACCCTTTTTCTTTGCCTCAATTCCGCCTCAGTTGTATAAAGAAACTGTATTTGTTCTTTGTGTATTTGTTACATCATTTGCAGTTTCCCATTACAAAAGTAAACTAGTCATACGGTCGCCCTTAGATCTAGACCTGTCGTAAGTGTTGTTTTGATCTTAGGAGTGAGTTTGTTTGCTGTTCACATTTGACTGAGCTTTTACTTTTGTCTTTTGGTTTGAATTTATGCATTTCTAGTGTCGAAACAAGTAAATCATAAAGTGTCGTAATCGTCTTTTTGATTTTGAAAAAGGAACTTGTTTATGTTTTCACTTGAAATCGAATTCAAATTTATACAACAGCTTTCTTTTTAGGCATCAATATTAAGAAAGCGAAAAGAAATACATGCATTTGTGCATTTGCATTTTGATAGTTTGCATGGTTTGATTTAGGGAAAAGTGCATTACAGTGTGCTCTATGCTCTTTGAGAAAAGTTTGTGTCTTCCTTTTCCCCTTGTAGCTAGGATTTTCATTGTTTAAAAGATATAAAAGCTTGCTTATCATCTTTAGATTGCATTTAGGAATTGTATCATACATCTCGTGGTGATCCAAAAAGGCAAACTTCTAAGAAAGATCAACCTAAAATAAATTGAATGAACTTAACAACCCTTTGTAACTTAACGCACAACATAGAGGTCTAGGCTAGAGACATGTTCCGGCGTCGTAAAACCTGGTGACTGTCGATCTCGCTGATGGTTGGGTGACTCCTCCTGAGGGACGATAGCGCCAGTACGGATTGTGCTCCCACGTACCGTCGAGTATATATTGGGAGACCCCTATAGGCATAAAACCTTTATCCTTAGGAAGCCGTGTCGGCTGCCCTACTGATCGCAATGCACTGAACACAGCATTCGGGAAGATTGACCGCCCGTACCTTAAAAAGTATTCTGCGGTTTTGCGAAAAGTTTGGCACACCCTCTACCTAGAACTCTAGAGCAGTTCCTTTTGGCCTTTTTCAGACTCTATAACGGAAAAATTCCATCCGAGCATTTGTCACTTCGGGCTTGTTAAAACATCGAAGGAGACTAGAGTCATCTTTAGCTTTTTCTCGACTCTTTAAAAGTGAAAAAGCAAGTTGTGTCTAAAGCGTCTAAAAATTCATTTAATTCGGAAACACACTTTCCCCTTTTGTATTTTGGTTGATCGAGTAATCCGCAATCGTGGAAGAAAGTCAATTGAAACCCCGTCGTTCGTGAAGAACAAGTCAACCGTCTTTGTCTCCGGAATCGAAAACAGTACGGACAAAGCGAACTCGTTTAACGAGTTCAAAATCTCCTACCAAAGTTAGAACAAGTGTTCCAACAACATCTGAGATTCCGGTTACTCCAAACATTTTTGGAAACCCTGCCTCTATAGAAGAAGTTCAACAGCCACAGAGGGACAGTGATACTGATCCTAGTCTGAGAGCGAATACTTGCGTTACTGAACCAGTTCCATCTGCGACCGGTTCAGAGAGTCTTGCTCCTCAAACATCTGTCGCTGTCGATTCAACCCCTTCTTCGGCACCAGAAATATTTTACGGACCTGACGATCTTCCCCTTCCACTTGGTTTGATTGCGATAGAGGAAATTGTAGAAGATCCGCAAGCAAGTACTCCAACACATTTTGGAGTCGGGGTCACTCTATTTCCTTTGACATCAGAAGTTAGTCTACCACTAGTGGAAGTTCTTATAGAATCGCTAGGCAATTTATTGGATAGACTCAAAATGTCTGAACAACCGTCAACATCTAGGACTGTGTCGAATGACACAGCGACAGCAGAACTCCCTGCCGTCACTCCGACAATGTTTGCCGGCGTACCATCTGTCCCGACTAGTTCACAACCGCTAGAAGGAGTCCATCCAGGGACTATTTCGACAATGTGGTCGGTTCCTGTTTGTTCCTCCGGAATAATATCCGGCAACTCTTATGTTGAGACTCGACAAATTGATCCATTTGGAGGTCAATTTGGGCCATCCAGTCCCCAAGGGCAAACAATTCCCTTGAATTCCGGATTACCACCGTATGGGGGGCAGTATGCCCTTTCATTACCCCCTCTGGGAGGATATCCATACGGGAGTTCTCAACAATATTCAGGTTATACTGGAGTTACGACAAGTGGTTGGGTGCCTATACTACCCCAACAACCAAGAGTTGTGTATTCTATGCAACAATGTGTACCTATGTCGAACATCCCGACAACACCAGCTATTGTAACAGTGTCACAAGTTCAAACGATGCCTGTTGTATGTCAACCTCAGATTTCTCAGGTTGTAATGCAACAGCCCCTTGACCCTGTGACTCAACCATGATCGCCAACTGGTGGGGCGACACAGGTCCAAACGGGTACAATTACCCCACATCTTGGTCTGACGGTTAGTATAGCACAACAGAACATGGCTTCACAACCGTGGCTGGTGCAATACCAACAACCACAATTCCAACAAGTGTACCAAGGTTCTGAGCAGTAGATCTTTGCGAACAGTGGACAACCGTACATTCAAAACGGTCAAAATCAACCACTTTACGGTGGTCAAGTCCACCAATCGTATCAGTCATACCAGCATCAATTACATTATGTTGGTATGCAAAGGCCAACTGCTTAGGCAATTCCATCGTACCCCAGGTATGCTTCACCTAACCTGAATCAACAGTTACCATTCGTGGCAACTTTAGAGTTACCCGATTTACACCGGTTAACAAACGATCCAATTGCTTATGCCCCTTGGTGGCCAGCAATTCCTCACAAACTTCCATCGGACATTCCTAAATTTAATGGAAATCCAGGTGAAGACCCATCGAATCACGTGATGACATTTCATCTGTGGTGTTCATCAAACACCCTAAACGATGATTCGATAAGGCTTCGCCTTTTTCAGAGGACGTTAACGGGTCCAGCGGCAAAATGGTATATTGAATTACCTAGAGCTTCGTTCGACAATTTCAGCACCTTAGCCACGACTTTCTTAACCCATTTTCAATTACCAATAAGGTATGAAACGGGAACGGAAATATTAACCAACTTCAAATAGACAACGGCCACTCACATATCTGATCATATACATGAGTGGCGACGTCGTCGTAGGATGGTAAAAACGTACGTTCCCGATCAGCTATTAGCTGAATGGTTTATTAAGTCGTTACTTCCTGCCATAACGGAAGATGTGGCGAAGGGAGGAGTCGTAACGGAAGAGCAAGTTATCGCTCGTGCGCAATATCTAGACTTAGTCTATACTCAGTCTGGCACGCTCTACGACAAAATACCTGACGCCCCTAGGCCGGAATTCTCAATTCCTCCTCCTCCTAAATCAAATAATGACTCTCATGCCGGCGATGGTGTGATTGGCACGACAAACGCGAAATCGACAAAGGCTTCGTCCAAGAAAGCCCGTAAGACTTCAAATCAAAATGCAAAAGACGAAATTCTTGCTTCGGAAGTAAATGCCGTATCAGCAGATAAGGGCAAAGAAACCAAACAACCAGGAAGCAAGAAGAAACAAAGCAAAGGGAAGAAGAAGAAACAAGGAGAGTCATCCCCTGAAAAAACTTCTTCAAACCCTCCTGGAGATAGGAAACCCCCCCCCCTTCGAGTGTCAGATATGTGATGAGAATCACTGGACGAGAGAATGTCCATACAAAGCTGAGCTTAAAAGATTCTTTAAGAGTTCGCAAACCTCAGCTGTGTTAACTGACCCGTTTCAGAATCCAGGCACAAATCTGGTTGATAGTGGAAATGCTTCCCCGTCGCAAGTGCTAATGTTGTCGATTTCCAAGCAACAAAATGATGCTTTGATTTCGACAAGGAACAAAGATTACGGGAATCCGTAGCTGTCGAACGACATAGGTAAAGATCAACCAAGTAGTTCGACAACAACTTCGACAGAAGTTGTACCACCCATCATTCCTGAATTAACAATAAAACCGCCAAAGGGAGTAGTACACAAGTCGACATTTAATCCTCACGCCAGAGCAGCGCAGCATTATAACATAGTGGAAGATTTGGCCCAATCGCCATCTACTATGTCAACTCTTGAAGTACTACAAAATTGCCCATCCCAAAGGCAGGCTTTGTTATCAGCCATTGGTGGGGTTGATCCTAAGGATTCCAATCTTATATCCTTCGACCACAAAGGATACGATCCTCAGTTACCAGCTCAACTAGCTTTCCTTATTCAAGTGAAAGCCCTCAACAAAACTGTTCACCGAACAATTATTGATGAGGGGGCATCTACATGTATTATGTCGATGAGTTGCTGGAAAACTTTAGGATCTCCAACCTTGTCGCGATCCTCGACGACGTTAAAAGCATTCGACGGAAGGACATATACCCCATATGGTATCCTAAATAACTTGAAGGTTGAACTAGGGGGAAAAACAGTAGAAATAGATGTTGAAGTCATCGATGGGAATCTTGATTACAACATCCTACTAGGAAGACCGTGGATATATGCCATGGCAGCCGTTGTGTCGACCTATTTTAGAAAGATTGCATTTCCCTTTCAGGGGGGGATTACGATCGTCGACCAACAAAACTTCCTCCCCAATAGTTCACAAGTTACGGGAAGCATTCCAATGATCCATGGAAGCAATCATTCGCTTCAAAGTATTGGAGTAGGTCTCCTAAAAGACCCTGCCTTAATCGGTACTTTTGCCCTACCACCTCCAAGAAATCTGGCGGAAGTGGCCACAGTGGAAACCTACAATATGAAATCTTCTATATCTAATGGATTCCAAAGATTCCTGAACATTTTGTCAACATGGATCATCGCCATTTTAGAAATATTGTAGTAATCAATTTTCTTGGCCTGGGGGACAACCACAAATCAACGCTCATCAAGCGTTAGGATAGATAGGTCTAGAGAATATGGTACCCCTTCAGATCCTTGGTCGCGAATGCATGGAACCGACGAAGGAATTGTCCAATCAATGGTAATTGACGGGGCACCATGGAATGATTCCCACCATCGTTCCCTTCTCCCGGATTGTGGAGAAGATACTCAAGATGACCTTTATCATCCTTCAGTTTTCAATTTTCTATCAAATACTGTAAATACAGTGGGCTCCGAGGACGGTTCTTATCTCGTGTCAACCTCATTAAAAAATGAAACGAGGAGTCATGAGGATAGTTCTTTTACTGTGTCAACCTCATTAAAAAATGAAACAAATCCCCTTTTCAAATCTCAAAGGTAAACCTTCATTCCAACCACCGAGTTGAATGCAATGAAGCTTGGGGGGCATGCACCTCGATTTGCGTTATTATGTTGGGGGCATGCAAGCTTATCATTGAGCAGTTTTAACACATAGTTCATGCTCATTAAAAAATA
Source organism: Pinus tabuliformis (assembly GCA_031772625.1). NCBI lineage: Eukaryota > Viridiplantae > Streptophyta > Pinopsida > Pinales > Pinaceae > Pinus > Pinus tabuliformis. Next base: position 442,045,661 of record CM062804.1, on the reverse strand, counting down.
AACATAAGATCGAGCAAGTGTTTCAATTTGCATTTAAGCTCGTTAAAAAATGAACTACCCGGTAAATAACCACTGCGAATGTAAATTATCAGCTGTTAAAGCCTTGGTTGTGTTTGCACCATCACCTCCACTTTTCCATTGGCCGATCATTCACCTCCATTTGATTGTTTACCCATTTTGAGGAACAGCTGCGAAGAGTGATTTCACTAGCCATCCTTGTGACACTGCCGTGATTGGAAAATTCCAAACCTTACCTGGAATCAGCTGCTACCCGTTTTATCACTCGTTCCTCAAAAGACGAGTCTTCTTTAAGCTCTTTTCATCTGACTCGTAAAATATGAAAAGATTGCCGAGTTTTGGCCTTCCAGCTCGTTAAAGTGACCGGAAGTGCTATCCCTCCTCTAGATTTTAATCTTTTTGGACCTGAGGGATTATTGCACAAAAAGATCGAGCGCTTGCTTTGTTCGGCTCGTTAAAACTATCGAAAATCCATCCCTTCTGTATTGTTTTATACTTTTTCGGACTTAAGGGATTAGATGACGAAAAAGGAACTTTGGAGTTATCTTTACGTACCTTTTTAGACTCTCTAAAAATGAAAAGGGACCGAGTTATCTTTGTCGTTAAACTCGTTAAAAAACATTAATAGCGACAAACTTGTCTTTAGACGAGAACGAGTTTCACTATCGCTAGGCTCGTTAAAACATAGTGATGGGTTTGGCCGAAGGGCAAATTATAGAACAAGAATATGTTATCCTCCTCAAGCTTGACAAAAATAAAGAGGTACTGGTCAGAAATGACTGGGGAAAAATTGGGAGAAACTCAAAGAACTTTTATTGGTAGCAAGTCGCTCTTGAACATGACACTTCCACTCCGTGCCTGAGTCGGGTTGGGTTGTTTCATTCACCGGTCACATCGCCATGGTATCGCCATACCATCCACCTGTAGGAATTTACAGGGTAAGTTCCACAGAAAGAATACCAAAAGGACACCGCTCACAACCAGATCTCAAATCAATACACCAGTATTTTTGACGTGGTTAAAACCCTCAGAGTGCAAGGAGGGAAACAGTCCACGGCCTGTCCCAACGTGGGTACTACAGGCAATTTATTAATCAAAGAATGAAAATTTACATAAGCTTCTCTCATGCATGGATTACCCGAACAATGACCCTCCATGCGCTTTAAATAGAACTCATGGACCAATCGGGTGTCAAGCCACGGATCAAGTGTCGGTAATACCGAGGTGAGAGTGAACCGTCGGATCACTACATATCGTGACCATCGGATTGTAAGTTACAAAATGTACAACGGTAAAGAAACACACTTTACCTAACTCTAACCTAACTCTATACTAGACCAAGTTGAACTTAACTATATCCTATGTGTCGGAATATCCTAACATCCCCCCTTAAGAACAACTTGGGATAGGATTGAAGGATTTACAAATATGACACAATAGGAGAAGGAAGGAGGCACTAGAGCCTATCCCCCCTTAGTGACAACTTCCTGAACTCCAAGCATATATCGAAGCTTAGTGAACTTCGCCTCTGTGAGAGCCTTTGTGAAGATGTCTGCAACCTGATCATCTGTTGGACAATATTGCACTTCAAGAACATGGTCATGAATGAGCTTTCTGATGAAGTGCATGTGTAGTTCAATGTGTTTGCTGCGCTGATGCTGGACTGGATCTTTGCATAGCTGAATGGCACTTTGATTATCACACCAAAGTGTGGTTGGATGCTGCTGCTCAAAGCCAAACTCTGATAGGATCTGACGAAGCCACAAGGCTTCCTTACTAGCTTCCATGGCACCACGATACTCTGCTTCTGCTGACGAAAGAGAGATGGCGGCCTGTTTCTTACAAGCCCATGTAATAGGTCCTGAACCAAGAGTGAAGACATAACCGGCAGTAGACTTCCGATCATCAGGGTCACCAGCCCAATGAGAATCAGTGAAACCAACTAACAAAGGAGCTGCTTTGGCACTGTAATGAATCCCAAACTGTACTGTACCTCGAACATAACGAAGTATTCTTTTAGCTGCTTTCCAATGACTTTCACGGGGGTTTTGCATAAAACGAGCAACAAGGCCAAAAGCAAAGGAAAGATCAGGACGAGTATGGGTTAAATACAGGAGTTTTCCGACAAGTTGACGGTATAAGGTAGCATCAACTTCAGGAGAAGTACAAGAGACTGAAAGTTTGACTCCAGACTGAAAGGGAGAAGGGGCTGGCTTACAGTCTTCCATGTGAAAATGACGAAGAATATCACAAGCATACTTGGACTGGGAAAGGAAAATACCCTCTTGGGATTGCAAGACTTGAAGACCGAGAAAATAGTGTAAGTGTCCTAAGTCTGTCATTTCAAATTTCCTTTTAAGGCTGGACTTCACATGGTTTATAAGGTTGGGATCAGTACCAGTAAGAATAAGATCATCAACATAAAGAACAAGGATGATAAGAGAGTTGCCCACTTTCTTGGTGTAGACAGTATTGTCAGAATGACACCTAGAAAAGCCAGATTCTAAAAGAAAGCTATCCATTTTGGCATACCAAGCCCGAGGAGCTTGCTTGAGGCCATAAAGGGATTTCTTAAGTCGACAAACAAGGCTGGAGTCTGTTTGTATGAAGCCAATGGGTTGTTCCATATAGATTTCTTCCTGCAAGTCCCCATGCAAGAAGGCAGATTTAACATCCATCTGATGGACTTCCCATTTTAAAGAGGCAGCAAGGGAAAGAACAAGGCGGATAGAGTTCATTTTGGCAACGGGGGAGAAGGTTTCAGTGTAGTCAATGCCTTCGACCTGTGAAAAGCCCTTAGCAACGAGACGAGCTTTATGTTTATCAACTTTCCCATCTGGTCCATACTTGGTTCTGTAAACCCATTTACATCTAACAAGTTTGCGTCCCTTTGGTAGAGGAACAAGATCCCATGTATCATTTGTCATTAATGAATGATATTCTTCATTCATAGCTGCTTCCCAATGTGGATGGCCTGAAGCTTCTGCAAAAGTGTCAGGATCATGATTTACTGGAGCTTGAGCCAGTAAAGAAGAGGCTCTTTCAAACTGAGAACGTGTACGTCGCTGATCTGTAGGATCACCGGCAAGATCACCTGCTGCATCCCGAGTAGCACGGAACCATCTTGGAAGTTGAGGATCCTGAGAAGGTGGGGGAGGATTATCATCCTCGCTTTCATCATCTGAAGAAGAAATGTTTTCAAAAATAGAAGAGATAGGAAGAGGTGGCACATCCGCCGGACTAGGCTCGCAGGCCGATTTATTTTCATCAAATTTTACATCTCTTCTAATGATAACATTTTTGGACTTAAATGGAATAAGTCTATAACCTTTTACATCTTCAGAATATCCAACAAAAGTACATTTCTCACTCTTAGGTTCTAAAGCTTTATGCTTTTCATCTGGCATATGGGCCCATGCTTCACTTCCAAACACACGAAAGTGACTTACATCTGGTTTAATGGAACTCCAGGCTTCTTCTGGAGTGATATTCTCTAGAACCTTAGTAGGAGTGCGATTGATTATATAATTTGCACAATTAATTGCTTCGGCCCAAAAACTAAGACTGAGTCCTTTAGATTGCAGCATACAATTAGCCATTTCCTTTAAGGTGCGATTTTTCCTTTCAGCGACACCATTTTGTTGTGGAGTGTATGGAACAGTATGTTGCATTTGAATTCCATTTTCGGTGCAAAAGTTGATGAATGTGTTTTTAACATATTCTCCACCATTATCAGTTCTTAGCTTAAGGATTTGATGTCCAGATTGTTTTTCAACAAAGGCTTTGAAGGCCAAAAAAGTGTTAAATACTTCGCTCTTGAGTTTTAAGAAGTATACCCAAGTGCGTCTGGAGAAATCATCAATGAAAGTTAAGAAGTACTTGCAGCCACTGAATGAAGCAACAGGAAGAGGACCACATAAATCACTGTGCACAAGCTGTAAAGGGGCTGAGGCGTGCCAAGAGGCACGTTTGTCAAAACTGTCCCGATGATGTTTTCCGAGTACACATCCGGAACAAACACCATCTCTGCAAGATACCATAGGAAGACCTGTCACCATATTTTCTTTACATAGATGCTGAAGGGAGCGATAGTTTAAGTGACCAAATCGCTCATGCCAAAGTTTTCTCACTTCATCATTATGAGCAACAAATACTGAGGGAAGAGTGGATGACCCAAAGTTGTGAAACTTATACAACCTTTTGGAATCATCAGCAAGACCAGTAGCTAGAATCTGTTTAGGATCTTTTAGATCCTTGATTACAACATCATGAGGTGAAAATTCAACAATTTTACCTTCACCTGAATGAGTTATCTGATAGACAGATAGAAGGTTGCAGGATAAGGTTGGAACACATAATACATCATTAAACTGACCATTGTCTAGATGAACAGTTCCAGTCCCTACAACATTAAGAGATCTATCATCACCAATATATATATTTTTGGTGTTACAATCATTTAAAGAAGAAAACATGGCTTGATTTTTGGCCATGTGACAAGAGGCTCCAGAATCAATGAGCCACTCATGAGAATGAGAAGAAGAAGAAGATACATTTAATGCATAACCAGACTGAGATGATTGACAATGACATGCAGAAAGTGCCATTCCGAAAGTTGAAGTTGAAGTAGGCTCCACATGGATGTTATGTTTCTTCATTGCGGCTTCTAAGGCTTCCATCTTCTTAAAGCATTTAGATTCTAAGTGGCCATCTCGATTACAAAAGTTACAATGTCTATCAGTCTTCTTCCATTTGTTTTTATTGGTCTTATCATTTTGCTGAAATGATCTTTCATTTTGAGGCTGAGATGGTTTAGGACCATTCTTTTGAGGATATGACTTCTTAGGATTCTTTGAATTTGGTTGCTGTTGGGCGGCTAACGCTTTCGTGGAAGAGTTTCCAAGATTAAGAAGACCAAGGTGTAAGAGTTTTTCTTGTTCTCTTATTAAGGAATCACAAAAGGAGTCAAAGGAAGGGGCCTTGTAGTCTTGTCCTTGACAAATGAAAGCTTCCCTTGTAGAATGGAAAGTGGAAACAAATACAGAGTAGGCTGGTCCCAACTTAGTAAGGATGGAATAAATAAGGTTACCATCTTCTTTCTTAACTTTAACACCTTCCAAGAGATATCTAAGGGTCTTGAATTTGGACAAGAAATCTTCAATGCAAGAAAAATTATTAGGATCCAAAGTAAGCAACTCATTTTCAAGTTGATGGGCTCTAATTACATTTTTAATCCCAAAAACTTTAGCAAGTTTTTCTAATGCTTCATGAGGAGTCTCAAGTCCTGCAATGTGGAATCTAAGATCAGGAGAAATAGACATCCCTATCAAACCTCGTGCTTGATCTTGTCTATTTTCCCATTTTGCCGCCTTGTCTTCATCTTTTGGTTTCTTCTCTTGGTCTGTGGCTATTCTGAAGAGACCTTTACTTCTAAGTAAATCTTCCATGTAGTCTACCCATTGGAAGTAGTTAGTGCTGTCAAGAATGACTTGGCATGGACTTTCCATTTTTTTTAAAAAACTGAAGCTGAAGATGCTGAAAGTAAGTTTTCCAACGGATAGATCTCGAAAAAATAGGCGGTTTTAAAAAAAACGGCTCTGAAAAAGGCTTCCGGATGAAGAAATTATGGCTTTTTGAAAAAAAATTGTTGACGTTGCCGGCAAAGTGCGCGAATGTGCGGGAATGAAAAAATCCGCCCCCACAAAATGGAGACTTGAACCCAAGACCTCTACTCTCTTAAAATAGCTTTGAACCAATTGATCTATACAAAAAATTTGAGAGAGAGAGAGAGAGAGAGAGAGAGAGGTGGGGGGGGGGGGGGGCCTTGGTTTGCGTGCTTGCCTTGAGAAAGCTCTTTTTTCCTACAAAACACAAAACACAAAACCCAACACGAACATGCAAAGAAAAACGAACCTTGCGGCTCGAAGTTAGCTTTAGCCAAAAAACTAGAAATTTAAAAAAAATCTCAAAGTTAGCTTTAGCCGAAAAACTAAATATTTTTCTCAATGTTTCTGATTTTCCGAGATCACACTAAGGTGCAGGGAAAAGAGCATACGCATGAGAAAAATCCTTCCTTTCTGTTTCTGATTTGCCCAGATCGCACAGAGTCGCAGGGCAAAGAGCATACGCAGAAATGAAAGGTATAGATCCGGTTAAAAAAAAGGCTAAATAAACTGAGACCGAAATAAGCAGAGAGAAAATAACAGTAAACTGCAAAAAAATACTGTATACCTCCCGATCTGAAAAATGACGCAACTAGGGCTACCGGAAACCTTTTCGCGTGAAACGAAAGGGGTTCCTCACTGGAACAGATGCTCCGAACGCAACAGAGCAGTCCTCTCGGCCCGAAAGCAGTCAGAAATAGCAGATCTAGGAAACGACAGCCGCATGCAGTTCTACCGGCTTCAGATTTGGATCACCAACGGACGCGGCCCTCAAATAGCTCTGATTCCATGTAGGAATTTACAGGGTAAGTTCCACAGAAAGAATACCAAAAGGACACCGCTCACAACCAGATCTCAAATCAATACACCAGTATTTTTGACGTGGTTAAAACCCTCAGAGTGCAAGGAGGGAAACAGTCCACGGCCTGTCCCAACGTGGGTACTACAGGCAATTTATTAATCAAAGAATGAAAATTTACATAAGCTTCTCTCATGCACGGATTACCCGAACAATGACCCTCCATGCGCTTTAAATAGAACTCATGGACCAATCGGGTGTCAAGCCACGGATCAAGTGTCGGTAATACCGAGGTGAGAGTGAACCGTCGGATCACTACATATCGTGACCGTCGGATTGTAAGTTACAAAATGTACAACGGTAAAGAAACACACTTTACCTAACTCTAACCTAACTCTATACTAGACCAAGTTGAACTTAACTATATCCTATGTGTCGGAATATCCTAACACCACCTTTGGGGTAAATGCTACCAATCCATCACACAAGTGTCGCCGATATGTTCAAGAGAAGTCATCCAGAGAAGTCAACCATGTCCCATCCACTACCATACATTATCCTTCATCCTTTCATGACCACCACCCTGAACCGCATATCATCAGATCGTTTTCACCTCCATCAAAATCATTTGCTCCGTTCCGTGTCACTGATGTGGGATACATTAAGGCCCTCCTTTGACGGATCGCTTCTTATCGACATCAGCTCATTATCCAAGAAGTTGATCTAGGAACACCCCCTTCAGTACTTTGAAGCTTGCATGCCTCAATGGCAAGTTTCTCACTTCCGGCGACAGGTATACATCAATGACCTTCGACCGAAAGATTTTTGCGTGGCGTTCGACGCCAAGTCCTTTATTCACACCACGTGAATTGTACTGCAGTACCTTGAGGGTCATTATCATTATCGGTGATTCCTCTCGTGCTTGTTAACAGTTTACATCATTGACTGGTAATCAAGCGATGTCTTTCCATGTTCGACTTCAGAACATTTCTCACATGGATCAACTTGTACTTAGAGTGAAGATCGAACGAGATTGAAGACCCCGGATCTAGTTTCATCCATCCGGGCTGCGATATATATTCAGGAAAAATAAATACATTGACATGTACAACATTGCAGCAGATAATCATCCTACCAAAAAAGGATGATGATTTCATCAAAATCATCAATCTACCATCAGACGATTGTCTGTTCTATGTACAGAAAAATGAATTTATAAAGCTGAGCATGGGAATGCCTGCCTCAGCTAGATCATGAAAGCAGTATGAAAAATAATGTATGGTATTGTATCTTATTACAGGTCTCCTCCCGGCATTGGAAGAACTTCGAATCCTCCTAATAAAGCATTTCACCCGATAAACGGCCTCATACTTTGGGGGGAAACTGTTATAGACATTTTTGTGCCTTACAGCATTGAGCATGAAATGTCCATAACCCAAGGGATCCAAAGTCCCTAAAAGAGTTGTTCCTACCCCTAAAGGAACAAGGTCAACCAAAGACAGCTTCTCCCAGAAGTTCTCCACCAAAAATCACTCAGAAATGGTCAAATCAAGATCAATTCAACAGCTCCACTAGCTACCTGCGTTGAAATGCAGAGGTTACACTGGCCAGTTGCATTGCAACGTAGGTAGAAGCACTACCAAGGTGCGCTGAGCGGGAAGTGACAAATGGAAAGTTCATTCAACGAGGTGGAAAGACCCTGGAAGCTTCCAGAATCTTCCTCAATGACACTTGCCTCAATGAATTCGACCAAGGGATGAGTAAGAGGTTCTCAACCTCCAAGTGGAAGCAAGAACTGACAGAGAGAAGCCACAAGTCAAAACATGAGCTGACTCATCCTCTCTGCTCACATCTATATATGGATCTCTCACCCAGAGGTTCAGGAGGCTGGAATTTTGTACTTTGCAGAGAATTGCTGTTGGTTTGAGATTGAGATTAGTACATTGGGTGATTTATGCTTTGTTGGAGGAGAGGAAGGGATTCTTTTGCTGGGAGGTAGATGCTGGATCGGGCCTCACTTGGTTGTATCTCCTCTTGGACTTTATTACTCTATCAATAAACTATTTGAGTTTCTCCTACATGTTGTGTACCAATGATGTTTTGTTATGCTTACATGTTTAGCTTAATCTGATCTTGAGCTTTTTATGAATGTATATCTGTATCTTCTTGTAGTTTCTCTCTCTTGTGATCTTGCAGGAATTCAGTGAAGCTGGGCCGGTGAGGGAGCTGGGAGCTGAGAGCTATAGAAGAGAGGAGAAATTGGATCAACAAACTAGCGAAAGACACAGGTTAGTTAGATCCTTTCTCCTCATTTACATTCCATAAAGAAGAATACTCAAGTAGTTTACCTTGTTTGTTACTAAGGCACTATCACCTCTTAGAGTGGGATAGGGGCATTCCGAATTGGATACTTTTCCCAACAACAGTAGGGTTTGAAAACTTTCTCACTAAATCACCATAAACATCTGTAGACACACATTCATTGACATTGGAAGAACGTTTGACTTACTTGGAGAGGTGGAAATCAAGCAAATTTAGCAATTGGATGAATTTCATGGGTGAAATTAGGCTTGCAGCTCTATGTGCCGCGCCACAAACCCAATGCACCGCCCCTGATCTATGCGCCACACCAGTGTATTTTCTTCACTGTGGAGGGCGGCCTAATGCGCCGCGCCAGCTCTATGTGCCACGCCCACGACCCAATGCGCTGCTCCCACAAAACTTGAACTGTTTGGTGCGATTTTCCCTCCATGACCTTCCTCTAAGTTCCTCTTTCTCTTTTGGATGCAAATGAGTTCTTTAAACACAAGAAATGGTTTATATACAAAATATTTTGATTTTTCACTCATAGAACCCACTTTTTTAATGTTTACAATTGACATTTGCTTTTCAAACTCTGTTTTTAGGCAGTTTTGCTTTATTTTTGCCTTTGATGAACTGAATGTTTTGATTTTTGTTTGCCTTGCAAGTGATGGAGATGCTAAAGCTTGGCAAGGTGACCAGGGTTGCCACTAAAGCTGTTACATAGGAAAAACTAAAATTACATCAAATTTTATACATGAAAACATAAAATACTCTGTTTTTCCTCAAAACAGGGTTTTGAGGAAAAATAAGTCTCTTAGCATGTGATTATGGAATTTGTTGGTACTGAAACTTTATTCGACCTCCTCATGCACCTGCTGACCGTTATTGAACATTTTGAAGACCTTTTTGACGAAACCCTAGACCTAATGGGACTGAAAACGCTAAAAATGACTGTAGATGATCTAGATGAATGGAAATGGGCCAGTAGGTAAAGGGCATGAGGGAAAATGTACAACAAGCCACTACCGTCAGATGATCCATGATCCTAATGGAATGCAGCTGACTGAGCGAGACACCTAATATGCAATGCAACAAGAGAATTTGATCACTGATGAAGGGATGAAGATACCGACACTAACATTGGCTCTAATGGGGATGGTAGCTCCTTGGAGGTGCCAAGAACTACAGATCTCTGGGAAAGCAGGCAGTGCCTTCGTCCATTGGGCTATGGAGTCAATAACTTCAACAAACCAAAACCAAACTCTTGACTCAATTTCAGGACTGAAATCTGACTCAAAACTGACTCAATTTCAAGACTGAAATCAACTGAAAGACCTGACTCAAACAAACCAGACCAAACTGAAATCAATCCTTAGTTTTATAGCCTTCACCTTGGGCCCCAAACTGAAAGAATGATACAATACACACTTGCAATGAAATTTAAACAAACCGGTATGTACAGTGATACATATGACAGCAGAAAACACTTCAAAAATAGTACCGTTTGAGCAGCCGACCATTGACCGGCCCACCTGGATAGTCTTCTCCATTCATTTCTTTCAAAAGGAAAGCATTTTGGCCCTGATATGCAGCAATCCTGAAAGGTCCTTTCCAAAGATTCTCAAACTTTCCATGCTTACCTTTATCTTTGTTTCTCGCATCCCATTTCAGCACTATGTCTTCTATTTGAAACTTGTCTGCCTTTGCCTTTCGATCATATATCTTCTTGATTCTCTCTTGCAACCTGAAAGTGTTCTGAAAAACCTCCTCTCTAGTCTGTTGTAAATGGATCATTTGATTGATTCTTCGCTGCAAATGATCATCTTCGCTACCAGCTTCATGCAGAAGTTTAACCACCAGGACTGCGAGAGAGGTCGGGAATATTGTGTCCACACCATACACGAGCTCGAAATGGGACATGCCTATAGATTTATTTTGAGTTACTCGGTCTGCCCAAAGTGCATTAACAAGCTTTTTGTGCCAACTTTTCTTGTTTGTTTCCAGCAGCTTTTTGATAATATTGACCAAGGATTTATTTGAGGATTCTGCCAATCCATTACCTTGCGGGTAATATGCAGTTGAGTGCCCTAAAGTGATTTGATATTTATTAAAAAATTCAATCATTCTTTTAGATTTAAAAGATGTTGCATTATCCGTGATCAGCTTATTTGGACAGCCAAAACGAGACAAAATATTGTTTTCAAGAAATGAAATGATTACCGAATCAGTGGCCTGCCTCGTGGGAATTACCTCAATCCATTTAGTGAAATAGTCTGTCGCTATGAGGATCCATTTGTGCTACGCTGAAGAAGTAGGATGGATCTCGCCAATGAAGTCCAAACCCCACTACTAAAATGGAGCACTTACTTCAATGGGCTTGAGCGGTAAAGGCTGCAATTTTCTCCTACCTTGAAAAATCTAACATTCATGGCAGCTTGCTACAGTTTTGTACACATCAGCAAAAAGAGTTGGCCAATAATATCCCGCTCTCAAAATTTTAATGGCTGTTGTCTTCCAGAAAAGATGACCTCCGCAATCTCCCTTCTGAAAGTATTCCATAACCTGTTTTTCCTCTTCTTCAACCAAACAATTGAGCAAGACACCACCGAGATCTTTCCAATAGAGTGCATTATTCATGATACAAAACTTGGCAGCCTTCAATTTCAGTGTCCTACTTTTGTTTTTAGCCATTCCAGGTAGTGGTGACAGATTTTAGAGCACATAAACAATGTCTGAATACCAAGGAGAAAGAAGGAAAATTTCTGATACCTGAGCAGGCGAACTTTCTTCATCTTCCTCGGACATAGCAGCAATGAGATCAATGTACAAGGCATGCAAATTTGACTCAGCCATTAGTTTGGCCAGCCCCTATCCTTTGAGGAGCTTTGTTGGTTTGATCTCCACATCATATTCCAACAAGGTAGCAATCAATTTGCCTCTTCTCCCCTCTGGATTTGTTTGCACTAAGACATCTTTAACAGCAGCATTAGGGACATAAGCAAGGATGTGAGAATGCAGAATATAAACTCGAAAATCTTTCAATGCCTTTACCAAAGCAAGAGCCTGTTTTTCAATAATATTATACTTTAAAGTTGCATCCCTTATGGTTCTGCTGAAAAATGCAATTGGTTTCTCGAGCTGGTCTCTTTTCTGCATCAAGACCGCTGCCATAGTATGATCCGAGGCAAATGAAAATGAAATGAAATATTGAGTATAGGCCGGGCTGATCAAAACCGGAGCTGAAGAAAGCGCCAATTTCACCAAATTGAAAGATTTAATTGCTTCCTCGGTCCACTTCACTACACTACCTTTCTTGAGCATGTTTGTGATTTCCCTTAAATGTTCTGTAAGATTGGGCACAAAGCGACGTAAGAAATTCATCTTACCATTGAATGATTGGATCGCCTTCTTACTTCATGGAAAATCAATCTTTTGAATGGCTTCCACCCGCGCTGGATCAATGCGTATGCCCTCCTTTGATATGATATGACCAAGAAGCTTGCCTTCATCCATGGCAAACAGACTTTTCTTTGGATTGAGAGATATACCATACTTCCTACACCGCTGAAATACAATCTTCAAATGATAAAGGTGCTCTTCATCTGAATTAGAGAAAATTGTCAAATCATCAAGATAAACAACTAGAAAGACATCTTTTTCATTAGCAAATGCGATATCCATTGCTCACTAAAAGGTTGCACCAGCATTTTTCAATCCGAAAGGCATCTTTGCATAGTGAAAAGTTCCCCACGGAGTGGTGAACGCTGTTTTGTCTCTATCATCCTCATGGACCAGAATTTGGTTATAACCCAAATACCCATCAAGTAGCGACATGTGGGATGCTCCAACTACTCTTTGAAGTATGTGATCCATCTTGGGAAATGGATAGTTATCTTTCAAAGATACTTTATTTAGATTTCTAAAATCAATACATAACCGAATCTCACCTGTTTTCTTGCGCACGGGCACCAAATTGGAAATCCAATCTGAAAATCTTATGGGGACAATGATACCAGCTTTGTACAACCGATTTACTTCCTTCTCTATTGAGGGTAGAAGCTTTGGATTTATTCTTCTTATCTTCTGACGAAAAGGCTTTTGATTTGGCTTGATTGGAATGATATGTTGAATTATGCTTGTGTCATATGCCTTCAAATCTGAATAATCCCACGCAAATACATCAGTAAATGAGGATAATAAACTGATATACTTTGATTTTACCTGTGGAGGCAACGCTTTTGATAACTTCACCATTCTAGGATTTTATGTTGATCCAATGTTCACATCCTCAACTCCTTTCTCGGTTAGCAGCAAGCTCGGTTTTCGGGCTACATCACCTTGATCGAACAACTCCTCTAAAGGTATTAGACCATTATGAATGACATTGTCCTTCAGCTGCAAAACTTCCATCTGATGACTTCTATATCCACCTCATCATCATCATACTCCACATCAATAGAAGTGTCTTTGAATTTACCTTCATTCTGCAGAAATTCATCGATCTCTTCATCATCTTGAAACACTTGCCAATACCTTTGATTGTCAGGGACAGCCGGGCGATGTTTCACATGAATTTCAAACTTATTGTTTGAATTCATCAGAATTTTCAAATTACTTGTTGTTGTTGCAAGTGAATCTGCAATGACATTCTGAACACGAGGGACACATGTCAAAGTGTAATCTGAAAACAATCTCAAGATATCTAATACCGCATTGCGGTAGGCCCGCATTCAAGGATGCTTAGCTTGGTATTCCCCTTTCACTTGCTTGATAACTAACTCGGAGTCACCATATACTGAAATCCTTTTAGCATTTAACTTTCTAATAATTTTCAAACCAACAATTAAAGCCTCATATTCAGCCTCATTATTTGAACAGTCAAAAGCCAATTTATAAGAACATACCCTTACATTACTTGGCACTTTGTTTGGGGCGAAAATAGGGCTGCGTATCCAAATGCCAATTCCAACACCTTCCCTTCCTACCGCGCCATCAAAATCCATGCTCCACAAACCAGCTTCATCCTCTTCCAAATGCTGAAATTCTGTTTGCTCTGTTACTTTTCCTTGTTGTCCATCAATATGTTGCTGCTGTCGGAAGGCTGATTGCTCAGTGGTACTATCAAGTCTTTGTCTTTCTTGCTTTAAGACCTCTCTGAAATTTTCAGTCATCTCTGGAATATCTTCTACTTCAACTACTTGGCTATTTACATCATTAAAACTATCTGAATACAAAACAAATGATTCTAAATCAGTGTGTACATAGTTAATTGGATGATTTACCGGTTTCTCCTTGCTAGTGATCATGTACTTCATCTTTTGCCCCCGGTATAATTTCCTCATCTGACTGAACACGGGAATAGTAGCATAGGAGAAATCAAGCTGCAATGTCCCTTTAAGTTTTGCTCCCCAATATCTGGAAAGAAGCATGCCAAATCTAGGAGGAATATCCGCCACAACCACATCCATCAAAACATTTTTAGCCGGAATCTGATCCAAACTGACAACCAAATCTTTGATAATACCAATGCATCTTACTCTACCAGAATTGAAAGAGTAGAGGTAATGATACTTTCTAGTGATATCCAATCCCAATTTCTCCATGATTGCCTTAGGCATGAGATTATGAGAGGCTCTGGAATCGAACATAGCATTATGTAACACATAGTCATGCACCCTAAGGCTGATGTAAAAAGGAGCTACATCACTATCTTGAGACTGACCTTCCAATTCTGGACCAAAAATAAACTCAGGTCGATCATCCTCCACGTTTACCATATCAGATAATGGATCTAAATTCAAAATCTTAGACACCTGACCTTTATAGCTGTTGTTCTTCATCAACTCAGTCAAAGGAATAGATACTTTTAACTTAGCAATTTCATTTTCTAAGTTAAAAACTGAAGTTTTCTCTACCTATTTTGTTGAAACATCCTTCTTTTCAGTTTTCTCCTTTGATGGACTTGGCTGATTGGATATTTCATTTACTAATGGTGTTTTGCTAGTGGTAGGATCAGCTGTCTCTTTTCCCTTTTTCTACACAATGGAAGGATCATTCTTTAGCGCTGTTGTCTCCTTCCTTTTCTGAATTGGATTTATGGGCACATCTCTACTTCTGAGTGAATATTGTCGTTGTTGGGCTGTCAAAGCATTCATGTACCCTCTCTGATACTCATCAGACTCTTCTTCAAGAACTGTTTCATTTTCCAAGATGAAATTTTCATCCCTTTGTACTGTTGAGTTCTCAAAATAATCCTCGTCTTCAGTGATAAAAATTGGCATATCATCAGGTGTAAAGAAATGATTATCCTCTCCAATTACATTCTCCTCATCATCTGACTCCGAACCATGTACAAAATTCTGTTGTAAGGGTGTCTTCACCTGCTGCTGCACTGCTTGCTCTTGTGCTCATTGCTCTCTTTTCTTGATTCTAAATTGTGGTTGCTGCTGGCCACGGAAGTTGGGATTTCTGACTTGTGTTTTAGGCTTATCAATTGTCAATCTATCACACATCTTCTCCATCTTACGAAGCACTTGATCTGAAGTGGAAACCGCTTCCTTTATTGTTACCTTCTTTTCAGCCTTCGTTCTAGCTCTCTTGGCAAGCAAATTTGCTTCAACGCTGACTGCAATTTTCTGCATGTCTTCCAAAGTGGCCAGATCTCTTTCTCTTAATTGATAGGCCATATCAGGATTGAAACCATCCGGAAACTTAATCAAAGCCAACCCCATAGGTGGCTTTATGTGATCAGGAATTGCATTGTAGACAAAATTGAATCTAATACAATAATCTTGAACAGACTCACCAACATTCCACTTGATGTTCTCATATTCGAAAAGGATCTGAAGAGGATTTTTCTTCACTTCCCAGCGATCCAAGAATTGTCTCTAAAGATTAGGCAATGTAGTGATACTTGTAGCCAGCAAGGCTCTGAACCACTTCCTCACTTCACCTCCAAAAGTTTGTACAAACAGTCTCATAGTCACATTTTCTATATCAATCTCATGAAGGTCAAAGAAATCTGTCATCCTATCCATATGTTGTTGAGTTGTAACACCTTGAGGAGTTCCATCAAACAATGGAATTTTGCTTTGATAATCAGTGGGCATGTCATCGAAATTTTGAGGCAACACAAGGGGTGCAAATTGGGCAGCCATTGTTCTAGGCGGATTTACAACTGGTCTTGGGGATGTAGGGGGAGTTGGTGCAGCTGATGTATGAGGTGTATGTGGTGTGGATGGAGGTGACGAAACTTTTGATGTTTGAGGGGTAGAAGGAGTAGATGGAGGTGACACCACTGCAGATTTTTGATCAGAAATAGAAGGCTGCACGGGAATGGTGGGAATGAAAGGAGGTTTGGTGGGAATTTTTGAACTAGATGCAATTGCGGATGACCCAAGAGTTGCAGATGCAGACTCTAAGAATTCGGGAATGTTTGTAGCCACAATGGAAGTTTGGAGTTTCAAGATATAATCATCAATTGATTTATTGGCCTTTTCAGTTTCAAGATCTTTGACAAACTCTGGATTTAGGACAGTAGAACCAACAGCACTTTCAGATTTGGTCTCAAACAACGACAGATGAAACTGTTCGTCAAACTCAAGATCTTCGAGATACTCAAAAACCATAGGACATGAACGAGATTTGAACATAGGAATCACAGAACTTTCTCGGCGAAGGATACTCGGAATGAGATTGGGATTTTCGTACACAAGAGGTGGATCAGGATCCAGATTCGCTCTAATGTGTCTTCTGGAAGCCGTGTGTTATTATTTCCAAGAAATAAAATGGACATTACCAACTCGTTCAGCCTGTCAAATTCTAAACTTATCATCCAAAAGTTTAGCATTATCAGATGTATTGGGGCAATTTGCAAGTTAGATATTCCGTTTATAAGACTAGATTGGAGATTGACTGAAGCAGCTTTTATCTACTTTCGCTAATGCAAAGCAAAAGCGTTTCGAAGGCTATCTGGATAATCTTTAGGCTCCGTCTGTAGTTTATAAAACGAAGAACACTAACAAACAAAAAATTTCTTCCCCAGTATGGTCACCACTATGTTAGGGCCTAAATCTACCTCAGGCTGAGAAAGGCAGGATCTAGGGTAACATCAAACCACGCTTAACCTGGTAGCTAGCCCTACCAGGTCGGGAGAGGGCTCTCTCCTTGTCAATCTCAACAAAATATGATCAATGAGGCTTGAGATGACTAATGTAAAGACCAATTTTAGGCTAGGTATGTGTTCAAAAGAGTTTGATTGAAATTGATGATGTTTTGTTGGCTCAAATGTGAAAGGCAGATTTTGGGTTTGGGGAATGGGCTCAGTTTTGCAGAGATCTCTATGGGGCGAGGTAGGCAAATGGTTTCGTACTTCAAATTGAGTGAGATGGAGAGCTTTTAGACAGGTGAGGAGTTGAAGAGGGCAAGAAAACCTTAGGGATCCTCTTCAAACAGCTGAAAACATAAATAACTAAGCAAACCCTAGGTAGAGCACTGCAATTTCAATGGATTCTACCTTTATCCTCGTTTGTTTAGTTAAGATGAAAGCAAGAGAGATAATGGCATACATAAAACACATGTAAACTTATAATTATAGAAGGCAACACAATACTAAAGCAAGATTCCACATGAATCCCATAAAGTGTTGCAAACCCTGGTCTATTCCTTAGCCAAACCGCTGAAATGAGTATACAATGAAGCTCCAAGATTTCTCAAAAGTCCAACCATGCTAATGACTGAAAAATCACAAGATATAGGCAAACAACAACTCATCCTAGCCTCTAGGGGTCGAGCTCATGAGTTTAGGAGCTGTTCCAACAAATTCTAAACTGAGAACTAAAAAGTAGGCAATGGAACAACATGCCTCTAAAAACTAGGGAACTGATTCATTCAGTTGCAAACTACCTTTTCATGGATGAATCTACCTCTATGAGTGAAAATTTAGCATAATTACATCAATATCCATCAAATTAAATTAAATTACATCATGATTTTAACATTTAGAAGGAGAAAAGTCAAACTGTCAAGAAACTAGGCGAAAAACAGAGTATTTTTGGTCAAACTGAGCAAAATTTCCCTAATGCACCGCGTTGATTTCCATATGCGTAGCGCCCTTTTGCAGCTGCTTTTAGAGGCCTTCCCAGAGTCAAAATTTTCTCCAAGTGTTTGTTTTGGAAAGGTCTGCCTGTCTACTTTCCAGAACAAGTGGAATTTTTGAATTTGGCCTCCATTTTCCCCTCCAAAACTGAGTTCTCCCAACATTGCTTCCTGTGTGTCCAAAAAGGGGCAGAGAGGTCATTTTTGGGGTGTTTTTGACCTTTTTGGGGGCTCAAAACCTGTCAAAATTTCTTGGCCATTTGTAAGCATGCATATTTTTTCATGAAAAATCCAAAAATGCTAAGTTTTCATCAAAAGGAGGTCTCCATCAAAAGCGAGCGCCAGGTGGCACGGCGCATTGGGCAGAAAAACCTGTTTTTTGTGCCAAAAATTCCAAAATTGCAAAAAGTGTCCCAAATTTTTTGAAATTTGGGCTGAGTGTTCTCCATTAAGTGTTGTGTTGGGCCAAGGAAGCCTCAGCCAAGATCTAAAGTCTATCTTGCTCTTTTCGCTTCCTTGATGCCTTCTTCAACTTGGCCTTCAAGTTCCTGATTCTTGCCTTGCACACTTTGTTTCTCGCCAAGTAATGGTAGGCCATGTGCCTCAACATAGTTTTCTCCCTATTGGCCTTCTCTAGCAACTTTTCCAAGTGGATATTTGCTCTCTCAAGCCAAGACTCACGATCAGCATTGATTTCTTGTTCAAGTGGGGTGAGCTTCACTTTCCTCCTCTTGGCAGCTTGCTGGTTTTCTCGTATGTTTTGTAGCTCCATAATGGTTTGCTGATCCTCTAGTTGTTTGTTTCTTTGCTCCAGATATTTTATTATCCACTTGTCTCTTTCTAGGTTGAGGGACAAATCATTAATGTCCGCCTGTTGCTCCTGAATGATCTCCTTGAGCTTTTAGCTTTGTGGGCCCAAATCGGTGTCATCATCCTGAATGAGAATGAAATTTGTCTCCTTCTCTCCTGAAGGCCCCTCATCACGTAATGGTTGCTTGCCCTTGTCTTGAACCTGCTCTTCTGATGGAGGAAGCAAGACCCCTTCCACCCCGGGTGGAGATAATACTCGCTTTGTTGCTGCAAACAACCGTCTAGTGCCCTTTTGGTAGGTGACAAACACTGGCACACTAGCGATCTGTGTCTCATGAATCTCCTACTAATGTGAAGGTCCACCTATCTCATGCAAAACTCCTGGACGTACTTGAGGACCTGTGAAGACCTCATGCAAAATGAAATCCTCCCATGAGATGTTTTGCAAACCAGGCTGATGCATGATCACAATTTTAATTAGTGCAAAATGATATATGTTGTTATACTGCTACTGAGGAGTCTTCCTTTGCACTAAGGTGGTCATCTTCTCAATGTTCTGGCAAATAAAGTACGGGAGATTCATCATTCTCACCCTGGTAAAGTGCATCAACAATCTGATGTGATAAGCATATAGGTGAGAAAACTGGCCCTCGCAGCTGAAATACTTAATTATGAGTTTCATCAAGGGAGCGTATGAGTCTTTTAGATACTGGAAGGGAAAAACTCTGCTGAGATGTCTCTGAGAACCAGCCTTGATGTAAGGCTCATATTTTTCTCTGTCAATCTGCTACCTTTTATTCCACTGCTCACCGACATTTGGAATGCCAGTTGCTAGAGAAATAGACTTCGGTGTCAAGGTGAAAGTCACACTTGCTAGAGTGACTTGGCCATTATCTAGATGGAGCACAAACAACCTGGCCAACTCATGATGGTACTAGACTCTCTCTACCATCTCACAGAACTGATAACAGTATTGGTGTTGAAAGCATGTGACAGCAAGAGGGCTGGCCTGCAGCTCGGCAAGTGAAGTAGGCTCCTCTGGTATATGTTTACCACCCTTGTTAGGTCTCCTTGGTGCATGCATTTCTGTAGGAGAATCACTGTGTGTCTCCTCATCTCGGTCATAGGAAGGATCAGATTCCATGTTTGCCAAATGTTTGAGTTATCTTAGATGAGTATGAAGAGATTTAAGGTGTCTTAAATTTTGTTGCCAAATGTATGAAAATGTATAAGGGACCGTGGAGGGAGAGGGTATGAAGGGTTTTGGGAATGTTTGTTAATAGGATTTGGGGAATAGGGGGTTTAGGGAATAGTATTTAGGCTCTTTGGGACAGCAATTAGGGTTTAGGAATATGTATCTAGGGTTTGGGATAATGAGAATTAGGGATATAGGGTTAACGAGAATTAGGGATATGGGGTTAGGGAATGGGTTTATGAAACTGGAAAATAAATCAGGGAGGGAGTGATGAAGTGGACTTGACAGCAAAAACTCAAACTGCAAACCCTAAGCAATTGTTTTCGAGGAAAAATTGCAAGGAGGTAGGGTTTGAAAAATTTCTCACTAAATCACCATAAACATCTGGAGACACACATTCATTGGCATTGGAAGAATGTTTGACTTAATTGGAGAGGTGGCAATCAGGAAAATTTAGAAATTGGATGAATTTTGTGGGTGAAATTAGGCTTGCAGCTCTATGCGTCGCGCCACAAACCCAACGCGTCGCGCCTGCTCTATGCGCCACGCCAGTGTATTTTCTGCACTGTGGAGGGTGGCACAATGCACCGCAGCAGCTCTATGCGCCGCGCCCACGAAACTTGAACTATTTTTTGCGACTTTCCCTCCACAACCTTGCTCTAAGTTCCTCTTTCTCTTTTGGATGCAAATGAGTTCTTTAAACACAAGAAATGGTTTATATACAAAAGATTTTGATTTTTCACTCATAAAACCCACTTTTGTAATGTTTACAATTGACATTTGCTTTTCAAACTCCATTTTTACGCAGTTTTGCTTTATTTTTGCCTTTGATGAACTAAATGTTTTGATTTTTGTTTGCCTTGCAGGTGATGGAGATGCTAAAGCTTGGCAAGGTGACCAGGGTTGCCACTGAAGCTGTTACATAGGAAAAAATGAAATTACATCAAATTTTATACATGAAAACATAGAATACTATGTTTTTCCTCAAAACAGGGTTTTGAGGAAAAATAAGTCTCTGAGCATGTGATTATGGAATTTATTGGTACTGAAACTTTATTCGACCTCCTCATGCGCCTGCTGACCGTTATTGAACATTTTGAAGACCTTTTTGATGAAACCCTAGACCTAATGGGACTGAAAACCCTAAAAATGACTTTTGCAGATTTAAAAACA
Organism: Pinus tabuliformis; assembly: GCA_031772625.1. NCBI lineage: Eukaryota > Viridiplantae > Streptophyta > Pinopsida > Pinales > Pinaceae > Pinus > Pinus tabuliformis. The sequence continues at coordinate 442,024,603 of CM062804.1, read as the reverse complement.
AAAAATGACTGCAAATGATCTAGATGAATGGAAATGGGCCAGCAGGTAAAGGGCATGAGGGAAAATGTACAACAAGCCACTACCGTTAGATGATCCATGATCCTAATGGAATGCAGCTGACTGAGCAAGACACCTAACATGCAATGCAACAAGAGAATTTGATCACTGACGGAGGGATGAAGATACCGACACGAACAGTATCAATTTAAGTTTAATGGTGAGGATGGAACATCCATAACCAATAGAATTTCTAATTTTCTTAAATTTTGTGAAATTATAAAATCAATGATGAAGATTTTGCTTGTGTGGCTTTCTTCCTCACCCTTGAAGGTCGTGTTAATCGATGGTGTCATACCTTAGCATCTACTTCTGTCTATTATTTTCATCATTTCCTCAAGGATCTTTATCAAGCCTTCAATAGGTATGATTACTGAGATTTACTTAAAAGAATCAATCAGCTAAGAATGAAGCTTAATGAATCAATTAAAGATTTCTCTAACCGTTTCCTTCACCTTTGCTATGAATTTCCTGAAGAAAATACAGATTGGTATTTCTTTAAACAAAAGTTCAATTGTTTGGTTCATATATCTTTCCATGGTGAATCCAAACCACCTGATGTTTCTACTTCCCCAACTCTTGTAAACGATAAAACACCCCTAATTTCATAGGAGGAAACTACTATTTTTTTTGCTCCTTAACCTCCTCCTTTTCCAGTTATGATGAGGGTGCCTCCTTGCGATGATAATAAAGCTGGGAGATATGCTAACCAAATTCCTAATCCATCTCCTCATTCTTCTTCTTCTTGTTATGACTCGGATTCAATGGAGGAAATCCCAAAATGGATCATGAAGCCCATGGTGAAGACTAACTCCTCCATTCCGAAATATGATGTTACTATTCATAACTCTAGTCAGGAATATGATTTGGGTTTCTGTTATCCTCTATAATCTATGTGCCATGACTCTTTGGGTCATGATCCTACCGATCAATCTTCTCCACTAGCTAGTTTTTCACACTCTCTTGATTTGCGAGTTGTTGGTTCAAATTGCGCTTAGATACAAGGTAGTCACATTACACAGGTAGAGGAGCAAGAAGGTGAATATGCTTTCAATCCTTCTTCTCTTTTTCATAATCCTCCATGTCAAAGCAATGTGCTTCCATTCTTGGATGATTCTCAATTTTCTAATATCGGTAGTGAATCAAATGCAATCAATTCTTTCAATCAATCTATAGTCTTGGGAAACAATCATTCCGATGATGATGAATTTGTTTATTTATGCGATCAACAATTCCCAGGTGCATCATTTGATCTTTCAGTTTCTCATGAAGACATTACTTTAGATCTAGAATTTTATTTGGTCAAAGAAGATGCCCTTACCAAAAGTTCCTCTTCATCTCACTATCCCTTGTGTTGTACTGTTTACAATGCATCTACTAGCGACGGAGATACTCCATGCTCCTCAAGTTTTTCATCTGATGATTTAACTTCTCAATTGACACAAGGTGGTGAAATTATCCATGATGAAAATGAAAACAATCAAATCATTAAGTACTCTTTCCATCCCTCATCATCTCTTATCTTGCATGAAGACAACTCTCCAAACCATCTTGCTCATGAAATTTCTCTAATTCATACATCTTCAGATTTGTGATCAGATGAATCCTTCAACTTGAGTAATATGGTTGTTGAAGTTGAAAAATCCAGTCAAATAAGTGACAGAGATAGCTTTCATATAGTGAGCAGTGTTCTCATTGAAACCAATGGTAGTAGCTATCCTCACACCATGCATGATTTGTTTCAATCTTCAAAATGAAATTTTACAATATTTAAAAGTTTTGGGACTTGTCAGGAAGTTGAGGCACTTCAACTTTCGTTGATGGTTATGTTAGGATCTCGCAACTCTGGTGAGCCCCCTCAACTAAACTAGATCTGGTTTCTCTCACACAATCCTTCTCTTTGCATGGTTTCACTCGATGCAAATTTCTTTTGGAAAGATGTTTGGTATTTCAAATGTAATCTTTCAAATTTTTAAGACTTTACTTCTGATTAGATTCAAGAATCCTCTTCGTTTGATTCATCTTCATGCAAATATCTTACATCAAACTCATGTTTGGAATATGTTTCTCTCATAAAGTCATGGAATTGTGAAGTTTATCATTTCAAATATTATCTTTGGCCAAAGGAATCATGCCTATCAGATTCATTTCTTAATAGTCAGCTCTTGGTTTCTCTTGCAAATGTTATATTGCAAGCATTTCCCTTCATCACACCTGAAATCCTCTTGAGTGATAATGAATGCATGATTTATTGCACGAATCAAATTCTCCCTCATTCACTATGTCATGACTAGTCTCATGTGTTTGTTGTGTTGGAATTCCTTTTAAATTCTTTCGATTATTATGATGCTTGAACAGTTTTTCACTAGTTACAGGAAAATGATTTGTTTCATCTGACATGTGAGGAAGTTGGTTCTATTATTTAGATCATTTGCAGAGTTGTTCATTTTGATTTATCTGTGTTAACTACAAATTGGGAATCTCATGTTTTAATCAATCCATCTGATCATGATTTTGGCTCTGATGACTGTCATTCAGCTTACCATTTTCTCATCACATCCAATGACAATTATTTTACATCTTTTGATCTTCATGGTTTCACATCTCATCCTTCAAGTACTTGTCAAATGGTTGAGGCACTTCATCCTTTGTTGATCGTCATGTTGGGCCCTCACTGTCTTGACAAGCCGACTGAATATGATCAGATCAATTGTGTCTCTCAATATTCTCATCATGATATCATGCTTTTAATTATAAATTCATCTTTTCAGGGATTTCATAATTTTCAAGGGGATTGTTTCAAGTTTCACAATCTAATATATAATTTCCTGGAAACAATCTTACCTAGAAAGCTCTATCACAAATAACAAGTTTCGATCTTTCCTCGTTCTTGTTAAGGAGTTTGGTGTAGATGGAGACACATCCGTGAGAATCTTCCGAGGTTTGTTGAATGATGGTTCTCGTCAAAAGGGTAAAAATGTGAATTGGTTAAAAGTAGTAACTACGACATATCTTTCTACTGACATGAAAGATCTTTAGTTTTTTGTGCAAGTTATAAAATCTCTTATCTTTTCTATCGCACATTGTTTTATATTTGTTTTAATCGATTGCATATTTGTGATTGCAGGTCATGAACAATTACAGTGGCTACATTGGAAATTTTGTTATATGTGACCATGTACTTCTAGCTTATTAGGTTAGGAGTAAGTCTAGTTGCATTTTAGTTTACCTGCACATTCATCTTGCATTTGTTTCCTATAGTTTGTCTTGTGTTTTCTAGTTTTGGTTTCGCATCATGTTGGTTCAGCCACTTTCTGTCTTGTCTTCTGGTTTTTTTCCCTTGTTGTGTGTTTTCTTTCCTTTTGTTTGGTGAGACCTTGCATGAAGATGCTTTGTTGGATCAAATGGACTTTGTGACACAACAAAATTTAGCTAACTCTATGTCCTTCTTCCTTGTATTGTTTACATCTTTTGGTCGATGATATTCCAACGAAAAATATGATCCTTGCGTTAAGAAAAACTTGTGTTGAACCATGATCTTCATGTCTATTATGGAAACCTCATGCTTACGCCTATTTCTTATGTTTCAGCGTTTTCAAGTTGTTCCAATCAAGTAGCGAAGGACAATGGAAAAATCTAAACAAGAAAACCTAAATCAGAGGTCTCTACATGATTCTATGAAGGAACAACCTCTCCTACTCTCAATAAGTCAGGATCCCTCTTCTGCCTAGAAATAAATAAGTTCCAATGCACAGTCCTCTTTAAATAAATAAATAAATGTGAAAGAAGAGAAAGGCTTCCTGCATAGAGAGGTGAAGCAAGCAGCTCTACCAGGGTACTCTCTAGGCTCACTAGAAACGGACAAATGTTTGTGTTCCTGAAGTGACTCCGTCGGGGTACTGCCCAAGCCTGCTAGCAACAAAGCAACACCAAAGATGAAAAACTATACTCTGAAAATATAAATCTCGTGAAATTCATTAACCTATCCTGATTCAAAACATTATGTGATCGTTGATCTTATGTTTGTGTTTTATCGAGTAAAGGAATGAAGGGGACTATGCTTATGCACGGGGTAAGTGGGAAATCCATGGTACTCTAAACAATGAATCAATACTTCCTAAAGAACTAGACCCTACATGAGAGAACTTACCAAGGCAAAGAAGCTTGAGTTCTTTTAGTGTGTTGCTAAGTGTTGTTGTTGCGACAAACACCCTCCAAACTTTTGCCTACACTCGAATTTTGGAGCCTACTGTGGATCTTGTGATCGATCATTCCATAGTCACTTCTTGTTCACTTGATGCTTTTGATCTCCTTTTTTGAATTGGAAGTGTCGAGGGTACTTTCTCACACATTCTCAGTCCACAATAAGTTCATCAGCACATTCTTTTACGCAAGCTTGAATAAGTATAGCACGATCCATCAAGACTGTGCATGTGCGATGTCCAATCCATGCCAACAGTAAATGTGCATTGACATCGATAGTTTCTCACTTCTTGCTGCATTTTTTTTCTATTTTGGTGAGTTTTAGAAACTTTTTATTTCACGCACCTTTGTTTTCTCGAGTGTCGTTTTCATGTTTTTGGTTGTCGCTCTTGCTTGCTTTCACTTTGATTAGTGTCGTTTTCATGTTATCTTCGCTTTGGCATGTGTTTCTTTCACTGTTTGTTGCACTTTAGCACTTTTCGTCTTCTGGTATGTTAAGTGTCACGTAATGTACATAATTCTTTTTTGGTGGTTTCAGGAGGTTCTCATTGTGTAAATGAGTTGATCTTACCATGTAAACCTCTGTCCCACAAGTGTCATCACGGTTGTCACAAAGTGTATCTTTAGTGTCACACTTGTCGTAAGTTATCATAAAGGTTGCCGCACTGAGGGAAGTATGTATTGAATGTGTTCAGGATTATCTATGTTGTGTCATCAAGCACTCTTAGTGTGTGATCACAGTCAACTCCTATCACTATTCACATCAGTTTTATTGATCCCACACTTAGCCAAATTTCGAAAAATTCCCAACTACTTAGCCTCATCCGGCATTCCTAAACTATGCATTGCGCAGTCCCAGCCCTCAAGTTGCAACCTTGCCTCTTAAAATTGTTCAATGCATAGCTCTTGCCTTCCAGGACTGTGCACTATGTAGTTTCAGTGCTCAAGCCCGAGCCTTGGCCTCCAAAATTGTGCAATTCATCCCTCCATCTTGAACCCAAATGTGCACTATGCAATATCTGAGCTCAAGCCTCAAAACTAAGCTCTTAAACTGTGCAGCTTCGTAATCACCAGGTCTGCTCTGCCTCCCAGAACTGCGCAATTGACAAAAATAGTGTAAAACCCTACAACCTGACTCATTGAGCCTCAAAACTGTGTAGTCTGTGTGCATAGTCTAGCTTGAACTGCACATTGGATAGTCTCAAGGCTCAAGGCTCTTCCATGAGCTCTTGAAATACACAATTAAACAATCAACTGGGATCCTCTATCTTCTAGAACTACACAATGGGAAAAATCAGTGTTCAAGCCCTCAACCTGGCTCCCAGAGCCCCCCAACTGTGAAATATTTTTGCTTAGTCCAAGCCTGAATTGCACATTGCGCAGTCTCAAGGATCAAGCCTGACCCTTAACTACCTGAGCTATGTGACTATGCAATCATTAAGCCTCTCCCTTGGCCTACCACCCAGTTATAGCTCAGTGACTGGATCATCATGCAACATCTTCAACTAGGGGTTTATTGGACTGATGTCATCTTGTCATGAGTGGATTGCAGATGCAGGAACTATATCATGCCATGGAAAGATTATGAAGAAGGAGATGGAGAAGGAGGACATGCTAAAATACACCTAAGGAGCTGAAGAGATAAGATGATCATCAGAAAAGAAGATGAAGGAACACTAGATTACAACAGAAGACCAAAAATCAGGACCGCATGAAGACTCCATCTGATTCACAATCCTTTGGAGGGTAGATATGAATAACAAAGCATATCTCTCATGAAGATGAAGCATTGGGCACATCTCTTATTGAAGACAAAAAGAAAGAAGTAACAAGAAGGACAACTTGGCACTACCACATCATCATGCAGTCCATGTCATCAGTATCATGTCATGTCCTATCACAACTCATCATATGTCACATCATTATTGTGGATTATGTAATTATCTATTCAAAATGTATTGTAAAGTGGAACTCCAAAGGACACATTCAGAATATGAAGATTCATACAAAGTCGAAGAGTCACAGGAAGTCAAACAGTCATGGGGGTAGTCAAAGAGTCACATGGAATGTGAAGCATCACCTCTTGGTTATATATACACCCTCATTGTATGGACAAAGGAATTTTTCACCTTGGCTCCTCCCACAAGGCATTAGAGAGACAAACTAGTTCTTTTGGGGAGCAAGGAGTGGCTCCAACGCTCCACTATTGGAGCTAGTGGTGTTCATTGTATACATGTGTCCAAGAAATTTTACTTAATATATGAAGCCTAATGGACAACATGTTCTTCATGCATGGATTATGAATATTTGTAAGATTGTTTTGTGAATGTTTGTAGTTCATGTTTGTTTTCACCTGTGCTAAAGTAGTTGAACTATTTCAGTTATGTTAGTGCTTATCATATTGAGAATGTGTTGTAATTGTTGTTATGATTGTCGCATCTTTGTGGACTAATCCATTGGATGTTATACAAATCCTTCTTAATAAATTTGGTTACATGATCGTCGCATCTTTGTGGACTATTTCGCTGGACGTTAGATGGACTCTTCCTGTTTGTGTGTGTTTCTACTAGAGTGGTACTATTACCTCTCTCTTAGAGGCTCACCTTTCTTCCCCTTCGCAGTAAAAGAACCTTGACACACCTACGATCGAAGACTCACCAGGGACACTCACTTTCCTTTTGAAATTACATGTGTATCCCTCTCTCTTGCCAACAGTTAGAGCTAAGGAAAACTTATAAGAATATATGGAAATCGGGTCAATACTCTAGATGGGGCTCCTATTCCAAATGGTGTGAGGTCTAATTGGGACTTCACATCAGGGAGGACCCCTTGGTTAACAAATTTCCAACACTGTCAACAATTTGATGAGCCTCAGTCTTTAGATGAAGCCACCAGGAATTTGAAGCATTATTATGAGCAGTCAAAGTCTAAGCCTGAGTTCAAGTGTGACTGGAAAGGTAATGAGAAGACTAAAGGAAAATGGCCCAAGAAGCGAGGAAGATCTCAGAATGAAGGTGAGAAAGAAAATGTAACCCCTCATAAGAAGTTTAATGCGGCTGAGAGAGGACATGGCTCTCATCCTAGAGAGTAGCAGAATAAAGGCAATGGCAGGGAACCGTTGAAGTGTTGGATTTGTGGTAAAGACCATCATAAGAAGGATTGTCCATTGTACTAGGTGGAAGGCCACAGATCTACAGTTCTCAAAAGGCACAAATATTTTGGGACGTTGGTTAGAGCATTCCCAAAATCTTTGCAACACTTGATAATAGGCAAGCATACCATCAAGCATCTATTATCGAGATGGAAGATAAGATTTTTTATCAAGTTGTTTCCATTTTGATTGATCTATGATCTAATTATAGCTATGTTAGTCCTAACCTAGTGGATCAATTTTGTCTGAATAAAGAAGTGCATGTAGAATCTTGGTTGGTGCAGTTGGCTATAGGGACCAAGAGAAGAGTTCACCATTTGGTGAGATCTCATGCATTTGAGCTTAATGGCATGCTTATAACAACACACCTAAATGTGCTTGCTTTGGGTGCATACAACATGCTTTTGGGCATGGATTGGTTGCTTATTCGCAAGACCAAGGTAGATTGTTATGAGAACGCCATTGAGTGCCTAGATGATGAGGAAGAAAAGATAATTTTGCAAGGAGATAAGAAGCCTACATCAGTGAGAATGGTTACAACTATGCAAGCTAAGTGCAACTGCAAGAATGGTTGTGCATTATTTGTAGTTCATGTTTCTAGTGAAAAAGGGAAGGATGTTGAGTATGATGAGGTCCTAAGAAGGTATCCTATCTTGCAATAGTTTCAGGATGTGTTTTCTACAGATATTCCATAGTTTCCTCCTCATAGAGAGGTGGATTTCTCTATTGAGTTGATACCATGAGGAAAACCAACATCTAAGGCACCGTACATGATGAGTACTTTGGAGTAGATGGAATTGAAGTTTTAGATTAAAGAGATGCTTGATAATGGATGCATAAGGCCAAGTGTGTCGCCTTGGAGTGCACTAGTGTTGTTTGTAAAGAAGAAGGATGGTACTCTCATATTGTGCATTAGTTACAGGCAACTAAACAAGGTGACTATCAAGAATAGGTACCCATTGTTTTTATATTGATGATTTATTTGATCAACTGAAGGTAACAATAGTATTTTCAAAGATTGATCTGAGATTAGGATACCATCAGGTGCACATCAAATAAGAAGACATCTACAATATTGCATTTTGTACAAGGCATGGGCATTATGAGTTTGTGGTGGTTCCTTTTGGTCTTACTAATGCTCCAACCACCTTCATGTGTTTGATGAACAATGTGTTGCTCCCTTACCTAGATAAGTTTGTGATGGTATTTATTGATGATATATTGGTATATTTAAATAATGAGGAGGATCATGCAGAGCACCTGACAATGGTGTGGATATTGTTGAGAGAGCATCAGTTGCATGCCAAGCTCATCAAGTGCAGTTTCTTTTAGTCTCAGATCCATTATCTGGGACATGTTGTTTCCAAAGAAGGGATACCAGTGGATCTAGAAAAGATTAAGGTTGTCATGGAGTGGCCACCTCCGAAGAATGTGGATGAGGTCAGATCATTCATGGGACTAGCAGGCTATTACAAGAGGTTCATCGGGAACTTCTCCAAGATTGGTTATCTTATCACAACTTTGCAGAGAAAATGGGAGAAGTTTGAATGGATTGTTGAGTGTGCAATTAGTTTTGATCAATTCAAGCACTTTCTTACCAACGCTCCGGTTCTGAAGATTGTAGATCCTAATAAGGAGTTTTTTGTTTGTACAAATGCATGTAAGGAAGAACTTGGTGGATTCCTAATGCAAGAAAGACAGGTGGTGTGTTATGAATCAAGGAATTTGAATGAGCATGAGAAAAACTATGTGATTCGTGATCTTGAGTTGGCAACTATCATTCATGCATTGAAGATGTGGAGACATTATCTTCTTGGTAGAAGGTTCATCTTGATGAGTGATGGTAGTGGACTAAAGCATTTGTTTGACCAATCCGATTTGAATGCAAGGCAAGCTAGATGGTTGGCTACTCTCAGTGAGTTTGATTCTAAGATTAGGTATATCAAAGGCAAAGAGAACAAGGTTGTAGATTCTCTCAGTAGGAGAGCGTAAGTGAATCATATTTCAGTTGGGAGCTCTTCTGGGATAGATTTACAGGAACACATATTACGTGCAGGGCAACATGATGAGAAGTATCAACATCGAAAATAGATATTGCAACAATAGGGTGAGGGTGATTAGAATAAGGAGTATCACCCCACAATAGATGACTTGATCAAATTTAGGAGCAAGATATATGTTCCAGATAACATCGAGTTGAAGATGCTTATTTTGAGAGAGTTTCATGTCAAGCCATATTCATGCCACCTGGGATATTAGAAGACTTTGACAACTGTTAATAAGTTTTACTAGTAGCCAAATTTGAAGAAAGAGGTAACTAAGTTTGTTGCAAAGTACTTGAATTGTTGATGATCCTCGATATTGCAACAAGAATGTTGCAACTCCCAAGGCTACCGACTTTAATTATCAACTCGAGGTTCATACAAACTTAAGAGGTATCGGCACTATATGTGCAGTATACAATGTGTCCTTCCTTTGTTTTCATGATGTAATGGAGTGCATGTACCGAAGCCAAATCCTAAACTAATTGAAGAGAATGAAATGTTCGAAATGGAACCTTAACCTATTGCAAGAAAGAAAGTACAAGGAAATAGACTGAAATCAAATGCTAAAACACGCCATTTTCTAACTAACTGCTAAAAGGATTTGCTTCAAAAGAATGCTAAGTTAACATGTATGCAATCCTACTTTCCTAAGCATGCAGATTCAAACCATCAAACCTTCTACTACTGTACATGTAAATGAATAAAATAAATTTGTTTTTCTTTTTGTCATTTTTCATGTGAGAGTGTGAAAGTTGATCTCTTTTGGTGATGTGTCAGGTGGCTTGGAGATGATGGTGAATCGTCAGAGGGCTTGGGAAACGAGTAGGGACCCCTTGCTAGCTTCCTAGAGGATTTTTCCTCAATTCATCCTCAAAACAGGATTTCCTACATGATGTTACAGGATTTCCTACAGGATCCCCTAAAATCCTACATGATACAGCCGAGAGCAAAAGGATGGATTTTGAAGGTGATGGAAAGCTTGGGGAAGGTGGTTAATGGATGGAATGAGGCAAGGCAGTGCCTAGGACCACTTCAGAACTCAAAACCAAAGTTGGGAGATGGCTAGATTTTTTCAAAAATCTTGGAGAAGTTTCCTTGTGAAATGATGAAATTGGTGAGGGTTTGGTGAAAGAAAGTGAGGACCATGGGTGGACGAAGTTGGAATGAGGTTGCTGACTATGAAATATCTTTGTACTCTTGAAACACCTGCACTGCATAAAACATTGACATTTACCCAAAAATCATGCAAACAAGAATAATTTCAATTATCTAAAGGAAACAGAATTTCATGAGCTAGTTGTCTACTTCATGCATGAGGAAAAATTTGTAGAGTGATATAAAAAATTGATGAGATCTAATGTAAGGCTGAAGATAGAAGAAATGGAAATCAAATCCTACTCTTGAAAACTAGCAAAATGCTGACCTAAGTGTGGAGCAAGAGGGTTAAAATGGTCTTTATGGCATGGAGTTCAAGTAGAGGCCTAATCCTAGCTTCAATGATGATTTTTCTCAATTCGGGCTCAAAACAGGCTTTCCTACAGGATGCTACAATGATTTACTATAGGATGTACATATTTACTATAATTCATCAAATGACCAAGAAAATAAAATCCAAATTGGATGGGACAAATTTTGTTATTAACTAGGATGTCTTAGGTCCCCATTCCAAGTGGAATCACTCAAAAAGACCTCTATTAACCCATGCTAAAAAATAGAAAAACATTACTAGTCGAAAATCTAGAAATTCGAGAACTAGTGAGCTAGTAAATCTAAAAAATGCCTAACCTAATCAAGTGCAAATTCAATGGGGTAATTTTTGTTATGAACTAGAATGTTTTTGTGATCTAATGCAAGTGGAACCAACTCGATTGAATCTCGTTAGCATGCTCTAAAAAATAGCAGAAATTTATTGTTCTTTGCCACAAAGGAGTTCCAGAAATCTAGATTTGGGAATAAGAAGACTAATCCAAGCAGCTCAATGATTAATATGAACTTCCAAATATTTTCCAAGGATGAAATAATGCTTGTGATCCTACAAAAGAACTTACATCAACCATTTAACTCAATCTTACAACAAGAAATCATTAATACTAAATGCAGAAATAGAAAGAAATAAAAACAAGAGATGCATGTGAATAAGAAGTGAAAAGAAGGAAAGAAAATGATACAAAAGGGCTCTGAGGCTCTTGGGATTGCCAAGCCCAAGGAAACTCAGATACCTATGGAGAAGAATAAGATTTAGAAGCTGAACATAACACCAATCTTCATTATTTTCATCAAAAGAATTACATCCCTGTAAGAAAATCCAATGGAGCTGCAAAAATACAAGTTCTCTTCACAAGAACACTAACGAAAATCTATCCCTAGAGAAAAATTCGACTTGGTACTTACACAAAATGTTTATGAATCATTCCCCATGGATGGAGGAAGCCTTCCCCACCAAAATCCCTTGATTAGTGGATCTGGTTCCCAATACTAGGAATCTGCATTAAATGGCACAGTACACATTCCTAGATTTTCTCAATCATTGGAGTTCCACAATTTGTGCCATATCTTATTGATTTATTGTTTATTATTGATCTTCCTGTAGTAGGGAACAAGTCCCTAAATTATCTCCTCCTCCAAATCTTCATAATCTGCGCAATATTCTCATAATATTCCACAAAAATAAATAATATTAGGCACAAATATGCAATTATTCATAAACCTTCTAATAAACATATTAAAGTTAAAAATAATTATCTAATGCAAAAAGATAGGTTTAATGTGTTGAAGGATGGTCATAGGCCTTAATTTATGTTTAATTTAGAGGCATGGGCCTTAATTTATGTCTAATTTAGAGGCCCATCATACCCCCTGCTGAAAGTGTTGCTCATCCTCTGAGCAACTTAGTGACCTCATTGTGCGTCATCCATGGCCCTCGTGGTCTCTCTCTTGTGCATTAAGAATATTGGCTGTAATTTCTACAAGAATAAGCCCAAAAACATATTTGTGCAAATAAAAATCAATGTTTCTTGAGACCATTAGCTTGCTTTCTTACCCTTATTCAAGATGGGTTCTTGAATATTTTTCAGTTTAGCAAGGTCTTTCATATCCTTATCAACCTTCTGCTACCTTGTTCCGCCATTTGGACACCTCTAACACCTTCAATATGAATTTAGATGAGAACTAGTACATCCTATAGTAATTCCTGTCAAAACTACAGGAAACCCTGTTAAAACTACAGGAAACCCTTTTTGAGCATAAATGATATTTTGAGCCTAGGACAAGCCCTCAACTTGACTCCCATGCCTTTTTCCATTTTTAGGCCTTGGACAAAAGCTGAAAAGAGATTGGAGACCTCTTGGAAAAAAAAAATTCATCACTGCGGTTTGAATTTTGTTTTGATGGTGAATGTCTCATTTCCTTCTGTTGCCTTCTTCTTCTCTCTTGTGGCCTAGATGACTACCTAATGGCCTTGGAGTTCTATTTTTTGATTAGGTCTTTTTAAGTTCTGCCATCTTGGGGTTTAGCATAATTTGTTCATTTCTTCCTTCTCGTAGCAACATTCTGCCTTCCTGTAGTAGTCATTCCTCCTCTTTTAGGGTCTTATAACTGTATGGGAGTGATGAGAAATGATGAAGAGGGATTGGATGATGATGTTAGGCAAGGATAATTTTAGGGGCGAATGTTCGCCCTTTGGCGAAATTAAGGGGTTTTAAATTTTTAGTGGGCGAATATTTTGTATCATAGTACATTTTTACAAATCACCTCAAATAGCCCACCTTATTTTAAGGGAGAGGGTAAAAAAGGTAAATTTAGCCCTTGAAATTAGGACTTACAACCTTCCATTCGCCCATTTTCAAGAATAGGTTTTATTTAAGTGAATCCATTCGCCCATTTTCAAGAACAGGTTTTATTTAAGTGAATCCTATGGGCCAAATACCATATTTATAAAAGGGGTATGGTAAATTAATAAAAATATAAATAAATGAGAGGTATGGTAAATAAATAAAACATTTTTTATATTTACTCCATAAGTCACCTTATATACATGTAAGGGTGTAAACAAATAAAAATATAAGTAAAGTGGAGGTATGGTAAATAAATAAAACGTTTTTTATATTTACTCCATAAGTCACCTTATATACATGTAAGGGTGTAAACAAATAAAAATATAAGTAAAGTGGAGGTATGGTAAATAAATAAAAATATAAATAAACTAGACGTATCGTAAATAAATAAAACCTCTTTTTATATTTAGTCCATAACCCTCGTTCTATTTATGAAGGCGAGGTTTTATTTAAGTGAATCCTATGGGCCAAATACCATATTTGTAAAAGAGGTATGGTAAATTAATAAAAATATAAATAAACGAGAGGTATGGTAAACAAATAAAACATTTTTTTATATTTACTCCATAAGTCACCTTATATTTACGAACACTAAAAAAATGGGTTATATTTAGGTGAAACCTATGGCCAAAATACTATGGGACAAATACCATGGACTAGATTGTTATTAATACCATGCAAAAAACCATTATTAACCCTAATATTAGAATTAATAAAAACAAAAATGGCACATGGTATTGACCCATGGTATTCACCAAAATGGCACATGGTATTGACCCATGGTATTCACCTGGAATGTAGCCTATTTAAATGGGGGAATTAAACCAGCATGTAGCCTATGCTAAGATTCACTAGGACTTTACAAAGTTTTATTATTTAGTGAAAGACTCGCCAAGATCTTACAAGATTTTATAATTGAGTAAAATATTCGCCATGCCTGGTGAGAGATTCGCCAAAAAATTATATATACATATTATATTATTGATAAAATCGCCTTCCATTTTTCCTATATACCATGGAGATTCGCCCATTTATTATATTTATAAATTTAGGGGGGGTTCTTAAAATTTTCCCTGATGTTAGGGCTCAAAGGGAGTAGTGTAGGTTTGTGAACATGGAGAGGATGCTCTTTTTTTTTTTTCAAGAATGAAATGGGATGGATGAATGATGAATAGATAGTGAATATGAAGTGGATGGAGGGCTTGGAGTGTTGTGGTTACTTGGCCTTTGAAAAAATTTCTTCTTTTAACTGTTGTCCTCATTCCTTGAAATCATCACCCTTCATAATTTGACTTTTCAACATTGTATGAGTGAAGGAGTGAGCTGAAATTAACTAGTTGAAGGCGGCTGAGACTGCTGACCCATCCTTAGCTTATAAAACCTCATCTCTCATGCATTGACAACAAATTTCCAACTATAATATGCTCAAGAGAAGAGGTCAAGAATATTGCATACCTGTACCTACCTGATGGTTGTTGGAGAGACATGCATGCTGCTACTAAGTTGATGTTGATGTGCAAGTGTTGGATGGTGATGCTGATGATCCTGATGTTGTTGCTAAGCTCTGGAGGAGCTTCTTTGACCTCTGGATCTCCATGCTGAAGCTGACTGCAAATCTCTAGCTACTTCATCATCATATCCCCTCAATTTTTCAAAGAAACCCATCCAATTGTGCCTTGTGAATATCTCTAGTACAGGAGGGTGTTGATGAATCCTCACTGTGTTGATGGGTTCCCCTTGTCATTTTTCTCTGATGGATGGAGGTTTGTATAGGTCTGATACCAAATTTAAAAATTTTGTGTATACAATTCCCTTATGCTGCAATCACTTTCAACAAACTAGAAGGGTTTTTTATGTTCCTTTCACTTGGAAAAATGTGGGGAAATGTAGAGCCTACCTCCTTAACACTGCTTGATGAAGCCAACCTCTATTTTTCCCTTTTAAAACTGCTCACTGCCAATCTTGTAGGTGTTGTTCTGTATCCTATAGGATCTCAGGGAATCCTGTAGGTTTTCAGGACAGCGACTTGTTTTGTCCATATCTCCCAAACGGTAGAATGGATTGACCTGAAACTTTCTGAGCATGTTGCCATCATCATTATGCACCTCCCCATAAAAAAAAATGGTCAATGGATGCACGGATCTTGAGAAAAACTAAAAATGTCTGAAGGTGATGGAGGTTGATTTCTTGGAAATCGTGCACTGGAATTTTTTGAAATTTCTTGGGCATGTTATCATCATCCATATGCATCTCCCCATGAAACAAATTTTTAAATGGATGCACGGATATCGAGAAAATGCAAAATGGTTGTAGGTGATGGAGGTTGATTTCTCGAAAACTGTGCACTGGAATTTGCTAAAATTTCCTGAGCATGACACCATCATCCATATGCATCTCCCCCTAAAACAGATTGGAAAATGGATTCATGGTTTTCAAGTTATGGCAAAAACAAATTTTTGTTCTACGTATTTTTGTATCCTATAGTAAAACAGAGCATCCTGTAGTTTTTTAAGACAGCAAGCAAATTGAATGGTAGAAGCTTGAAAATGATGGGTGAATGGTGAAAATGGATGAGGATGATGGATTAGCATGGCCTTGGCCTTGTTGGAGAATTTGAGTAAAGGAGGAGAAAGTCAAAATTTGACTTCTTTTAACTAGGCTTGACCAATTTTCCTTTTAGTACCAACTTGTTTTTGTTGCTTGCAGATGTTGGAGAGTACATGCATTCATCAAAGAGATGCATGGAGCAAGGATTTCCTTTATTTTTTCTCTTTTTTCTTCTAGGCCTACTATCCGCCTCAATGAGGTTTTCAACTAGTAGATCTGCCTAGGCACCTCAAAGGAGATTTTCACCTAGAATCTTTTTTTTTTTCTCTTTTTTTTTTCAATCCATTGTCCGCCTCATGGAGGTTTTCAATCAATGAGCCAATCTGAGGCGCCTCTAAGGAGGTTTTCACCTGAAATTTTTATTTTTTCTTTTATTTTTAATTTTTTTTTCTACCCTATCCAATTTGAAAAACAAAATCACTTTCAAGTATAAGAATACTTCCAATGGAACCATGTGCACATCAAAATGACAGATAAAATGATGTGGAGGCTTGAAATGTATGCTTTGACATGTACCTAGATTTTAGATACCAAATGATTTTACATTGAAAGGATCAAGCATAGTTGAGGAAGAAAGTGATGCTGCAACTTAGTGACTGTCTGGAACTATATTTCAATATAGTTGTGATGTCCCTGGTCCTTTTGCTGATCTGGATCATTCTTCGTGTCTTCTTCTACCATGACCTTCAAATCTTCCTCTTTTTTCTGATTGTTCTCTTGAATACATGGATAATTTGATGGTAACCATGAGGGAGCTCTCTCGATCTTTGATTTTGATGTCTGCTCTTCATCAAGTGCAGCCCATGGTTCTGTGATCTTCTCATTTGAATTTTCTTCTTCTGGATGTGGTCCTTCAATGATATCAAGATAATATCTTTTTTGCAATACTCTTCCTGAGCTATGGTGAATACCATTGATCTCAAGAGGAGATGTTTGGAAGTGTTGTACCTCAGCAATGTAAGTGGGCTGAGCTACTTCAATGTGTGGGTTTGGAAACGGTGGTACAGATAGTTGAGTGGGAGTCAATATTTGAGATGGATGTGGATGGGTTTGTGGTTGTGGTGGAGGTGAATGGTAAGGATAACATGGAGTTTGGTATGGAGGATATTGAGGAAGATACTGAGGATATTGTGGATGGCTCCCATAAGTTCCTTTCCAACCTTGTTGCCAAGATTGGTTTTGCGGTTGAGATGGCCAATGTTGCTAAGGAAAGAGTGTGTTCCAATTACTTTGAGGTGGATGTGCATAAGCTTGAAATTGTGAATTAGGCTCTTGCATCATATCAGGTTGAATAGGCTGCCATGGTCCTATTGGAGCTACATAACATAGCTGCATTGGCAATTGACTTGCTCCATTGTCCTCTTCGTAAACTTCCTTCAACCTTGGTAATGATGGACAATGTTTAACAGCATGTGATTCTGCAACACAAATATCAGCATTTTATTTTCCTTCTTCTTGCATTCTTAACATTTCTACCAGTTTTGTTAGATTGCTAAGAATTTTTGTTTTAAAATCATCAAACAAATTTCCAAGTTTAGCTTGCCTTACCGATCTTGATGTTGATTTACCTACTCTTACTTTTCCTCTTGATATGCGTTTGCATGTTTCACAAATTTCTTCAAATGATAATTGGTATACATCACCTCTACTCATGAGATCAAGGAGATCAATCCACTCATCCCTAATTGTTCTAAGTAAGAGGGTTTTTAGTGTGTCAGATCCTAAATGGTGTAGTTTTTCCCTCTTAAAATTATACATGAACCTCTCTATTAGATCCTCAAGACTCTCATCTTCTCTTTGATTCATTCTAAAGATTTCTTCTTTAAGATCATGATCTTTATATTTTTCTAGAAATATCTTTTGCATATCATTCCATGATCTTATTGAATTAGTCCCTAAACTCATGAACCATCTAAGAGCTCTATCCTTCAATGTTGCCGGAAACAATCTTAGTTTTTGAGTTTTTAATAAGTAACCATAAGATCTACAAACAATTTCAAATTCAAAGAGAAAGGTTTCTGGATCCTCTGACCTTAGACCATGAAATTTTGGAAGAAAAGATGGAGGGATGTTCTTCATGTGCACACTACCATCAGTATCTTGAATGGGAAATCCAAGAGGATCTTCCTCATTGTCATCATCTCCATCCATTTCTTCTACATTCTTTTCCATCTTCTTCTTCTACCTACAAAAGTGAATGGTGATGTGGCTCTTACTGCACCACATGATCAAATGGGGGGGTGGGTTGGTGTTGGAGAATTTTTTGTTTTTTTTTTATGATTGAATGAAAACTATAATGCAATGAAATTTTCTACTTTTGAAATTAAATATGCCTAATGCAAATATTTTTTTGTTTTTGCAAAAAGTAAAAAGAAATTAATCAACTAGGGAAGAAAACAATGCATACTTTGACACCTCCCCGGCAACGGCGCCAAAAAGTGATGAGCCTCGATATTGCAACAAGAATGTTGCAACTCCCAAGGCTACCGACTTTAATTATCAACCCGGGGTTTGTACAAACTTAAGAGGTATCGGCACTATATGTGCAGCATACAATGTGTCCTTCCTTTGTTTTCATGATGTAATGGAATGCATGTACTGAAGCCAAATCCTAAACTAATTGTAGAGAATGAAATGTTCGAAATGGAACCTTAACCTATTGCAAGAAAGAAAGTACAAGGAAATAGACTGAAATCAAATGTTAAAACACATCATTTTCTAACTAACTGCTAAGAGGATTTTCTTCAAAATAATGCTAAGTTAACATGTATGCAATCCTACTGTCCTAAGCATGCAGATTCAAACCATCAAACCTTCTACTGTTGTGCATGTAAATGAATAAAATAAATCTGTTTTTCTTTTTGTATTTTTTCATGTGAGAGTGTGAAAGCTAATCTCTTTTGGTGATGTGGTAGGTGGCTTGGAGATGATGGTGAATGGTCAGAAGGCTTGAGAGACAAGTAGGGACCCTTTGCTAGCTTCCTAGAGGATTTTTTCTCAATTCAGCCTCAAAACAGGATTTACTATAGGATGTTACAGAATTTCCTACAAGATCCCCTAAAAACCTACATGATACAACCGAGAGCAAAAGGATGGATTTTGAAGGTGATGGAAAGCTTGGAGAAGGTGGTTAATGGATGGAATGAGGCAAGGTAGTGCCTAGGACCACTTCAGAACTCAAAATCAAAGTTGGGAGATGATTGGATTTGTTCAAAAAGCTTGGAGAAGTTTCCTTGTGAAATGATGAAATTGGTGAGGGTTTAGTGAAAGAAAGTGAGGACCATGGGTGGATGAAGTTGGGATGAGGTTGCTGACTATGAAATCTCTTTGTACTCCTGAAACACCTGCATTGCATCAAACATTGACATTTACCCAAAAATCATGCAAACAAGAAGAATTTCAATTATCTAAAGGAAACAAAATTTCATGAGCTAGCTGTCTACTTCATGCATGAGGAAAACTTTGTAGAATGATATAAAACATTGATGAGATCTAATGTAAGACTGAAGATAGAAGAAATGGAAATCAAATCCTACTCTTGAAAACTAGAAAAATGTTGACCTAAGTGTGGAGAAAGAGGGTTAAAATGGTCTTGATGGCATGGAGGTCAAGTAGAGGCCTAATCCCAACTTCAATGATGATTTTTCTCAATTCGGGCTCAAAACAGGCTTTCCTACAGGATGTTACAGTGATTTACTACAGGATGTACAGATTTACTATAATTCATCGAATGACCAAGAAAATCAAATCTAAATTGGATGGGACAAAATTTTTTATTAACTGCGATGTCTTAGTCCCCATTCCAAGTGGAATAACTCAAAAAGACCTCTGTTAAACCATGCTAAAAAAGAGAAAAACATTACTAGTCGAAAATCTAGAAATTCGAGAACTAGTGAGCTAGTAAATCTAAAAATTGCCTAACCTAATCAAGTGAAAATTCAATGGGGTAGTTTTTGTTATGAACTAGAATGTTTTTGTGATCTAATGCAAGTGGAACCAAATCGATTGAATCTCGTTAGCATGCTCTAAAAAATAGCAGGATTTTACTGCTCTTTGCCACAAAGGAGTTCCAGAAATCTAGATTTGGGAATAAGAATACTAATCCAAGTAGCTCAATGATTACTATGAACTTCCAAAGCTTTTCCAAGGATGAAATAATGCTTGTGATCCTGCAAAATAACTTACATCAACCATTTAACTCAATCCTACAACAATAAATCATTAATACTAAATGCAGAAATAGAAAGAAATAAAAACAAGAGATGCATGTGAATAAAAAGTGAAAAGAAGGAAAGAAAATGATACAAAAGGGCTCTGAGGCTCCTGGGATGGCCAAGCCCAAGGAAACTCAGAGACCTATGGAGGAGAACAAGATTTAGAAGTTGAACATGACACCAATCTTCATTATTTTCATCAATAGAATTACATCCCTACAAGAAAATACAATGGAGCTGCAAAAATACGAGTTCTCTCCATAAGAACACTAATGAAAATCTATCCCTAGAGGAAAATTCGACTTGGTACTTATACAAAATTATTAGGAATCATTCCCCATGAATGGAGGAAGATTTCCCCACCAAAATCCCTTGATTAGTGGATCTAGTTTCCAATACTAGGAATCTGCATTAAATGGCAACGAACACATTCCTAGATTTTCTCAATAATTAGAGTTCCACAATTTGTGCCATAATTCCATAATATCTTATTGATATATTATTTATTATTGATCTTCCTATAGTAGGGAACAAGTCCCTATATTATCTCCTCCTCCAAATCTTCATAGTCTGCCCAATATTCTCATAATATTCCACAAAAATAAATAATATTAGGCACATATATGCATTTATTCATAAACCTTCCTAATAAATATATTAAAGTTAAAAATAAATTATCTAATGCAAAAAGAGAGGTTTAATGTGCTGAAGGATGGTCATAGGCCTAGATTTATGTTTAATTTAGAGGCATGGGCCTTAATTTATGTCTAATTTAGAGGCCCATCAATTGTTAGCAGGTAAAAGCTGAATGCAAGCATCTAGCTGGTTTGTTGCATCCTATTATGATTTCATAATGGAAATGGGAGGTCATTTCCATGGACTTCATTAAAAGGTTTCCTAGGAAATTAAGGCAACATGACTCCATCATGGTTGTGATTGACAAGTTGATTAAGGTAGCTTACTTCATTGCCGTGAAGTCTACAAATTCAACTAGTGAAGTGGCTCAAGTCTTCATCAGGGGGATAGTGAGGTTTCATGGAGTTCCCAATAAAATCATATCAGAGAAAGATGCCAAGTTCACTTACATGTTTTGGAAGGATTTTTTCACAGGCTTGGGGAAAAAGTTAGCCTTCAGTACATCTTATCATCCATAGACAGATGGGCAGACAGAGAGGGTTAACAGGATCCTTCAGGATATGTTGAGGATGTATGTCATGCATTAACAGAGGAAGTGGGAGGACTATCTTCCATTGGTAGAGTTGTCTTATAATAATGGGTATCATGAATCCTTGAAGATGAGTCCATTTGAGACTCTCTACGAGCGGAGTTGTAATACTCCTATCAGCTAGAGTAATCAAGTGAATAGGGTGTTGATTGGACCAGATATGTTGGAAAAGATGGAGCAAGAGATGCAAGTTATTAAAAGGAATTGAAAGGAAACATGGGACAGGAAAAAGAGTTATGTAGATCAACATAGAGCATTCAAGGAGTTTTAGGTTGGGAAGCATTTGTGCATCAAGCCCAAGAGGAGCTCCTTGAGGATTGGGTCATGTGCCAGGTTGGCACCTTAGTATTGTGGGCCTTTTGAGATCCTTGAGAGGATTTGACCAGTGGCCTACAAATGTGTTTTGTTGTCATTGGTCAAATTCCATGATATTTTCCATGTTTCATTGCTTAAGAGATATGTACAAGATGTTGATCATGCAATTGATTGGTCTATATTGTAGGTGGAACAAGAGGTAGAGTGCGTACGAAATAAATACAAATGTAGAAGATAAGGATTGATGAAAGGATAAGTATCAGCATTTTATTTAAGTTTTATCATGCATGTGATTTATGATTATGGTATATGATGATTATATGTGATCTATGATTATGGTTTATGATGGTTACATGTGATTTATGATATTGATCTATGATGGTTGTGTTTTGATCTAACTAGATGTGATATGTTTGTGCATGGTGTTTTTATCAAACAGTTAGTTTGACTTCTTGTGGCAAGAAGCGAACAAAATTGCAAGTGTACCTTATTGATGAGCTACCAATGAGGTGTGATGTGAATTTATTTCAATTTATTTTAAATCTAATGATAGGTATGCACTTGATACACGTGATCCGAATTTAAACATGAACGCAACAAATTACAGAGATAACCATAAACACAGAGATGCAGCGGAAATAATACTTCATTTCATTAATGTAAAATACTGAAATATGCTTACAAACAGGAATGGAAATAAACCAGTTAGGGCGATGGTAGCTTATCTCTGAGAAGAGATGTGGCAGCTACATGCCTCTGAACTGCCTTAGAATGAGGCTCAAGGGCCTTTTTATCATTGAACAATAAGAGAAAACCCTAAACAACCAAAACCCTAACCCGGGGAGATGTAACACCAAGAGTTTACGGGCCCCGTTGGGGTGAGTTAGACAGCCCACTTCCCGGGGTTGCAACTTGGTCATATTATCTCCATTTGACATGCATGGTAGCCCATTGGAAAGATATCTCTAAGGACTACGACAGAAAAGATGATTTTAGACAGAAAATCATTGATTTCCAAAAAACCGTCGTTTAGGGCCTCAAAACGGCTCCTGAGGTTTAGGACCCGAAAAATTGCTAAAAATAGTAAACTATGCTACAATTAAGGAAACTGAAAAACTGAAAGAAGCAATGGTGGGGGTCCAAGTGGAATTGGCGGGTGGCCACCAATATCCACCTGGATCATTCCTCCCCCCTTAGGAAGCAATGGTCCCCATTACATTGAGGTCCTCCATGAGATGAGGGAACTTCTGTTGAACTTGGTCCCTAGTGAGCCACTTACCCTGGTGAAGGAGTTGGCCTACTTTGACAACTCGATACAGTTGGATATTCTGCTGGCGAGTGTACTTGATCTGTGTGTCCATGATTTGATTAGTTGCAGTTTATTCCATGCAATCTGGATTTAACCCTGTGGGTGTGAGTTGTTCTGCAATTTTGGATGTGTCTAGTAATGGTGGAAAGTATGGCCGAAGGCGGTCCACATTGAACACTGGGTGCAGGTCAAGGAATGGGGGAATGCTGAGCTCAAATGAATTGTCTCCCCAAGCCTTGGTAATGGTTTAAGGACCATATTGGAGTGGTCTGAGTTTCTGATATGCTCCGGTAAGGCGTTCCTTTTGCAAATGCAATCAGACTTTGTCGCCCACCTGAAACTTATGTGGCACCCGATGTTGATCATGTCGCTGCTTGTACTTGGCATTTGATTTCTCTAGAATTTCATGGACCTGCTGGCGAATATGTTGGATGTGCTCAATGAAGTTGTTTGCCTTATCTATTTCAGACTGGACATGAGCTGAATCCGCGTGAGTAGCTATAAATGGCATGGCCACATCAATGGGACATAGTGGCTGGAATCCGAAGCCCACCTGAAAGGGTCTGTGGCCAGTCGAGCTGTGGAGAGCCGAGTAGTAGCTATGCTGAACATAGGGGAGGCTCTCGTCCCATGTGCATGGACGCTTTGAGTTGTACATGCGCAGAATGTGTACAATCACCCTGTTGAAAACCTCTGTCTGGCCATCAGTTTGAGGATGGAAGGTTGTGGACTTAGTGAGTTTGGTGTCCAACATCGACCAGAGACTGGACCAAAATGTACTCAAGAACCTGCTGTCCCAATCTGAGATGATAGACTGTCAGATCCCAAAGTGTACCCACACTCATTCAAAGAAGAGTTTCGCAGTGGCTTCTGTTGTGATATTCTTCTTGCAGGCCGCCATAATGGCCATCTTCGAGAACCTATCGACGACCACAAAAACACAGTCATTTCCATCCTTAGTGGAAGGAAGGCCTGACATGTAATCCGTGGAGATGGATTCCCAGGGTCGACTAGGGGTAGGAAGCGGGGTATAGAGGCCTTGCTTCTTGATGGTCGGTTTGGTAATGGCGCAGGCAGTGTATGATCTGATGTACTTCCCGACATCCTGTCGAAGATTCAGCCAATAGAAATATTTCTGCAGTACTGCCACTGTTTTCTCGACCCCGAAATGCCCAGCAGCCCGACTATAGTGTGCTTCCCAAATCATCTTGGCACGCTCGTTTGAAGAAACACAAAGGTGACCCAGGTGGCATAACAGGGCATCCAGGAGGTGAAAATCTGGAACATGCTGACCCTCCAAGAGTGTCTAGTATGTGTGGCTGAATTCTGGGTCACTTTTGCAGAGAAGTGGCCAATCAGAAGTCTCATGCCCACAAGAGTTGAGCACGATGGTTAACGCCATGATCGGTGGTCGACTGAGGCAATCTGCAACATTATTGGTGTTGCCCTTCTTATACTTGATATTCAAATGGAAATGTTGTAGGTATGTGGACCACTTCTAATGGCTATCATTCTGCAATTTCCCTTGGGTCTGTATGAACTACAGGAGTCGGTGGTCTGTGTGGATGACCGTTTCCTTCCCCAAAATGTAATGCTTCCATTGTTGGAAGGCCTGCACAATGGAATAGATCTCTTTGTCATTAGTGGGATACTTCCGGACTGTGTCTGAAAGTGTCTCAGCATGAAATGCCACTGGATGCCCGTGTTGAGTAAGGACAGCCCCAATATCATAGTCAGAGGCATTTTTCTCGACCTCAAATGGTTTTTGCAAGTCTGGTAATGCGAGCACTGGTGCCGAGAAGAGGCGATCTTTAAACTCTATGAATGCCTTCTGTTGAGATTCAAACCAAAAGAATTTTGCTTTCACTCCTCCTTTGGTGAATTGACTCAAGGGCCAAGTGATATGAGAAAATCCGAACACGAACATGCGGTAGAAGTTGGCAAGACCTAGAAAGCTGTGAAGCTCTATTAGAGTGGTTGGAGATGGCCAATCCCGAATGACTTGGATCTTGGCTGGATCCACATGCACCCCCTATTCATCAATAATGTATCCCAGATACTGAACCTGGGTCATGCCAAAAGTGCATTTCTCCAAATTAGCACATAACTTGTGTTGTCATAGTGTTTGGAGAACCTGTCGGATATGGTGGAGGTGCTCCTACCAAATCTGGCTGAAGATCAGGATGTCATCCAAGTATACCACTACAAATGAGTTAGTGAGTGGCCGCAAGATGTCATCCATTAGCCTCATGAAGGTTGCAGGAGCATTCGTCAATCCGAAAGGCATAACCAACCATTCGAAAAGGCCCTCCTTGGCTTTGAAGGTAGTCTTCCACACATCGAAGGGTTCGATTGGTACCTGGTGATATCCTGACTTCAAATTGACCTTGCTGAAATATTTTTCCCCCTTCAGTTGGTCTAGGAGGTCATAAATTCGTGGGATCGGGTACCTATTACGGATAGTGATCTTGTTCAGCGCTCGATAGTCAATATAGAGTCTCCAAGTCCCATCCTTCTTCTGTACCAACATGATTGGGCTCCCACAAGGCAATGAACTTGGACGAATGTGACCTTTTTGCAGCAACTCCTGAATCTGCCTTTTGATTTCATCATTCTCCAGAACAGAGCACCGATAGATTGGTACATTGGGCAGCGACACACCTAGGGTTAGATCGATGGAGTGCTTGACCTGACAGTGCAGAGGAACCCCTGTGGGGGAGGTGAAGATGTCCTCATACTCCTCCACGACCTTGTCCATTTGCATTTGTCGTGTGGAGGGGCCTTGTCTGGAGGTCGTGGCCACCATCTTCTTCTTTCCTTGAGGACGTATCATTAGGAAAACAAATTTCCCAGTTTTGGAAATGAGCTTACTGCATTGTTTTGTAGTAACCAAAGAGATGGCGGTAGGCGGTGCTACCTCTAGTATCCTGTACAACTTATTTCCCAAAGTAACAATAACAACACGGGGCCTTGATTCATACACAGCATGTCGCTTCCATAAGTATGGTTGTCCTAATAATACATCACAAACTTCAAGGGGAGCAATGTCACACAATACCTCATCCATGAAGGGCTTGATGTTGTATGGAAGGTGACACTGCTGGCTCACGCAAAGATCCTGTCCTTGGTGAAGCCAACCGATGGTGTACGGTTGTGCATGTGCTATGGTCGGTAAGCCCAGCCGCTTCACGACCTCTACCAAAATGAGGTTCTTTTGGCTCCCGCTGTCGACAATGAACTGTAGCGGGGAGCCCTTTACCCACATCTAGGAGCAGAAGAGACGCTCCTCCTCCTCTGGATCTTCAAGTTCCTCCTTCTGGATCTTCATGGTGGCAACAATGGCGTTGAACTCCGCATCAATAATCTGCTTCCCTTTGTCATTCCCCTTATCGGGTTCTGACTCAGAGTTGGAACATGCATCTGATTCTGAAACCTTTAGCTCGGCCACCAGTGACTGCTTGGCCCAACACTCACTTGTGTTGTGAGTGGAGCTCTTATAGAACTCACACCACTTTCCCGTGTCCTTTTTTGACTTCGCAGTGCTTTTCTTTGCTTTCAGCTTTGGTGGGTTGTCTTGGGCCGCCCAGCCTTGGTTTTGTCCTTTGTTCTGCAGTTTGGGGGCACCTTTCCCTTACTTCGGATTCACAGATCCAAAGTTTCTCTTCTTCTGTTTGAACTTTTGCTCGACCTTGACGGCATATCGGTATGCCGTGCTGAGCGAGGAGATGTTCAGGAATTCTATTTCTTCCTGGATGTACTTGTGCAAGCAGTGACGATATTTGAGTACCAAATGCTGCTCCCTATCCTTGATACCCAACTTTGTGCGAAGGGTATGGAAAATATTGGTAAACTTCGGCACGTCTTGGTCCCTTCCCTGCCACAACGTGGTCCACTTTATGTATTGATCCTCATAGCTTCCGACAGGGTAGTATTGCTCCTTGATGGCATCCCAGAATGAATTCCAAGTGGGTGCGGCTGAAAATAGTGAGCCTGTACTTTCATCCTTCTGCTCGCAGTAGGTTTCCCACCAATCCTTGACGTGGGGGGCTGCTTTGAGAAGAGAAAAAATAATCTTTTCCCGACTGGAAAAATCATGAACAGAAAAATAACCCTCTAGCACATTTAACCATTTATCAACGGCATCTGCGTCTATCTGACCCTCAAATATGGGGATTTCAAAATTAACTTGTACCTTAAACAGTGTGTCGTTTTCCAGAGTAGCTGTTGGAAGTCGATGCGTCGCCCCTAGGTAGCTGCTGAATGATCTGGGAAAAGTTGTCCATCATCGCGTTCCTTTATCGCTCGAGGGCTTCTTCGAGCAAGATTTTGATAGGATCTCCTACCCCCTCATCTTTTTTTTCATCCGCCATGGGAGGCCGTCGAGATTTGCGAGGCTGTTCTTGCAAAGGTTCGACCAGTTCAAGCCCTAACTCCTTATATCCCGACCTCGTTGGGGACATGCAAAGAAAAACAGAGAAAAAAAACAGACCGCTCTGATATCACTAATCCAAATTTAAACAGGAACGCAAAAAATTACAGAGATAACAATAAACATAGAGATGCATCGGAAATAATACTTCATTTCATTAATGTAAAATACTGAAATATGCTTACAAACAGGAATGGAAATAAACCAGCTAGGGCGATGGTAGCTTATCTCTGAGAAGATATGTGGTGGCTACATGCCTCTAAACTGCCTTACAATGAGGCTCAATGACCTTTTTATTATTGAACAATACGAGAAAACCCTAAACAACCAAAACCCTAATCCGAGGATATGTAACACCAAGTGTTTATGGGCCCCATTGCGGTGAGTGGGACAACCCACTTCTTGGGGTCGCGACTTGGTCATATTATCTCTGTTTGACGCGCATGGTAGCTCATTGGAAAGATATCTCTGAGGACTTCGACGAAAAAATGATTTTAGGCAGAAAATCACTGATTTCCAAAAAAACATCGTTTAGGGCCTCAAAACGGCTCTAGAAGTTTAGGACCCGAAAAAACTGCTAAAAATAGTAAACTGTGCTACAATTAAGGAAACTGAAAAACTAAAAGAAGCAATGGTGGGGGTCTAAGTGGAATTGGCGGGTGGCCACCAATATCCACCTGGATCAACACGAAGCATGAACATGCCCAGTTGGGTGGTTGAAATCCACCGCAAGAATTAGTAGCAGCAGTGAAAGAAATTGGAACATGCAACAATATGTTAGTAAAGCACTTTAGGAGTAGGGCCATTGTGGGACACTGGTACCCAAGAGTGTCCATTGATTTCCATGAGAATGCTATGATTGGTATGATGGTTTGAGGTAGGGATATGCCTTGTTTTTGTATATTTCGATGCGAGGAAGCCTTGCCAAGGGACATACTACCCGAGATGGGGGTGCTAACAGAACTTGGAAGGTGAGTGACTACACAGAAGGGGTTGACCAGATTTCCCGAGGGACTGTGTAGTAGAGACGGGAAGATCAGGGATGGATTTGTTTTGGGCATTAGCATTATCAAATGGAATCAGGTGCACATTGGAAGTGTGCCCTGGAACAATGAGTCGGTAATTGTTCACTGAGAGGACAAGTGGTGTAGGATTGTAGCGTTGGACATTAGATGCAGATTTGACTTTGCAATGGATTCTGGACTTCCTCGGAAGGAGGTGAATCCTGGAATTACTTTGAGGGTGAAGGTGTGAGCCTCTTGATTCCCTTGTTGCGGATGAAGGCATCGTATCCTTTTACTTGTTGGTTTAGCAAATGTGCATATGTGTGTATTATTGTAAATACTGTATCAAGTTGGATTTATAAAGCTCCATAGACAATATGGTTCTTTGCTGGTTAAAGCAAATGTGTATGTGTATATGTGGTTATTGTAAATACCATAATGAGTTGTGTTATAAAGCTCCAGTAAATGGTATGTTTGTCATGTTTTAGCAATGGTCATTGTAAATACTCCAACGGGTTGTGTTATAAAGCTCCATGGGCAGTATGTTTTTTTTTTTTTGTCAACAGTCTTATTGGGTATAGGTGTCATTGAACACTGAGGACGGTGTTCCCCCAAAGGGGAGGGTTCTGTAACAGCCTTGGTGAAAATTCCATGTAAAAATATATAAATACCACCGATGATGGGACACGTATTCCAAGCTGAATGGTGGGGAAAACATCCTAGTGGGTGTTGATTCGATTTATTATGGATAAGGGAATTGGCAAAGGAAATGGCTAAGGTTTTGGAAAGGCATGAGGCATTAATTTATGAAAACAATGGAAATTATGACAAAAAGGAGGTGAAAGGTCACAAGTTGCATGTGAGGAGGAAAATGAAGAAAATAGAGGCCTCATTCATAAAAAGGCTTCTTAGGATAAGTTGGTAAGCTTTTGATAGGTTTTGGTGGAGCTCTCTTCTCTTCTCTCTCTCTCTCATACTCTTGGAGACTTAGAGTTTTCTTGGAGCACTCTTGGAGGGTGTGGCATACTTGAATTATTGGAGCAAGAAGGCAAAGGAAGAGCAGGAAAGCACAAGAGGGCATCGAGATCAACAACTACATCATATTTGCTTGTAGGTACCGAGTTGCGCGTATATTCCTTCACTAGTTTTGGCATGCATGACATATGCATGTGGATTTTTGGTTGTGATCTGTCATTGGCATGGAGGGTGGTTGGGATTAACAGTGGATTGCCTAGCCTTTCCATTTCCTAGAATCCATGGTGATTGTGGGTTTACTTTCATTGTTTGTTTTGGTTGGTTCTCATGTTTCCTTAGCTTGGGTTGATTTACTAGTCTTGGAAACCCTGGTTGGACAAACGCTCTAGAAACCCTGTAATAGCTTGGGTTGAGTTACTAGTCTTGGAAGCCTTGGTTGGAAAAATGCTCTAAAATCCCATGGTGGGTTGAGTTACTAGTCCTGGAAGCCCTGTATAAGTTGTGGGTTGAGTTACTGGTCCTGGAAGCCTTGTTTTGACAAATGCTCTGGAAGCCCTAGAAGGCTTGGATGGAGACCAATCTGATGATGGTTTTGGTGATGTCTGACCAGGTGGTGGAATCATTGTTTCATGGGTTGAGGTGGATGGCCTCTGGAAGACCTGGATGAGTTTTGATTGATGTGTTTTAAGAGAGCCTACATTCATTCTTGGAATATGGCACGGGGGTGAATGGTTGAAGAGGGATTTGGCTCAGCCATTCTACGGTCGGGTGGAACATGGAAGTCCCATCTCGGGTTTGGATTTTGCATCATTAATGAAAGGTTATTTCTCCTTGTATCTCTATGAGAATGATGATGGATTATATGTGGTTTATATGGTTGTGATTTCATTGATACTTTTGTCCCTATTATGCTGGTTATGTATGTATTTTATGACAATAGCTATGTATGGATCTCATCATGTTCTTACTTGATTTTGAATGATCAATGTACCTATGAAATAATGGATGAAATGGAAGCTAATGTGGTAAGGAGACAATTCTTCTTAGTGAATCTCATATAAGTATGAGACCCCTATGCTCAGATTTGTTATTTACATGTGTAGGTTTCATATTTACTAAGTGTTTGACAAAATCTCAGTCATGGTTAGGCTTGGTTAGGTCAAGACATTGATTAAGTTTTGCATTAGAGGCTTTTCCTTGGTGTCATTTATTGTCTTGGAAAGTCTCATCAAGTTCTAGGAATTGGTTTAGAGACTAGCACTGAAAAAGTGGCTTAAATCTCGCAGTCTCTTGCACAGAACTAGCTTAAAAAGACCGCAATCTCTCCCTTCTAGACATTGTGGAAGTGACT
This sequence comes from Pinus tabuliformis, assembly GCA_031772625.1. Classification (NCBI taxonomy): domain Eukaryota; kingdom Viridiplantae; phylum Streptophyta; class Pinopsida; order Pinales; family Pinaceae; genus Pinus; species Pinus tabuliformis. Next base: position 441,993,885 of record CM062804.1, on the reverse strand, counting down.
ATAGGTTTCCACTCGAATGCATGCCTTTTCATGGGAGTGACTTTGGGTTTAATTCATTGAAATGCTAGGTCAATCCAAGTGTTGGGCACCTGGAGTGGTGGATTAGCTCCTAGAGGTCCTGAAGCACCTGAGGGAGGTCTGTAAGGTCTTGTTTTGTCGACTCCATTTCCTTAAGGTTACCTAGGAGGTTGAGTCTTATCATAGTGGCCTCTCGTCGCATGTTTACCTCGGTTGGTCTATTAATTGGGTAGATGTGGGAGGAGGGTGTTACAGAGTTGTATCAGAGCATGGTTGCGCTCTCCTTGGGATGTGTGTTGATCATGCTTTCATGTTGGTTGCATATGTGTTCCTTATGCATGTAGTCCATGTGCTTGTTTCATTTTCATTGTGTTGATCGTGATTGTACTGATGTGACCATGCGAAGGTTGAATGTGTTATCATGGAGTGTGTCTTCATGTGTGTATGGTTGATTACACATTGTTATGCACATCAGTCTTCACATGTTATCAAATGCACGTGAGGTGGTTGTTGCTTTCATGCATGATGTCATGGTTTGTGTAGTTGATATGGTCATGCATTGATGACTAGACTCTAGCTAGAATGATGTGTATATGGTTTTGTAATCATGTGTTATATGTCTATATGCAGTCGTTATGCATGTATGATCTTGGTTATAGTCATGCATAGTAGGTTAAACATGCCTTGTGAAGTCATGGTATGTAGTTTAGGTCATCATGGTGCTATTAGTTGTTATGATGTTAATGTGTTGGATGAGATAGAGCAGGAGATACAGATCATCATAATAAGGTTGCAGCATTGGAATTTGGGCTAAGAGAAAATTGTCATACAGGTATTGTATGTTTGGCATGTAGGTATGTAAGTTAATGATTGTTATATGCATTAATTTTATATACATTAGGTTTATGTACGTCTTTTGATGTTATGGTTATGTACATGATAAATGACAGTTGATTAGTGTAGTCATATGCACATGTGTTGGATAGTCATGGATGATAATAACCTATGGTCGTATGCATTGTTATTATTGTTTTATGTTAGATAACTTGATGATTAGGTTATATGTTGTTCATGAGCATGATATATAGCTTTTTTTATATGCTAGTAACTTGACGATTATGGTTATAACATTAATATCTTGATGTTATATGTATCATGCTAAATTGGATTGGACTATGCAGATGGTTATGGTTACAATATTCAGGTATGAGTCGACATATTTGTGATGACCTTGCACATATGGTTGTTATGCATGAACGATAAATGCTTATGAGTTTATGATGTGAACATGTTAGTTAGTTAGTGTTATGGATATGATGATCTTATTTATGTTTGAGTTCACGTGTTGTAAAGTTATATCTTGCTAACTAGATTGATTGTGCAGACAAGATAGGCTCCCTTGAGGTACCCTAAGGTATGTGTTTTCTTATGTAGTATACTTGGTGCTTCATTATTGATTATGTTGTCTATTTGATGTTCAGTGTTTTGTGTCTATCATATCATCTAGTTGATTTATTTAACATGGTGTTGGGGCTCAGTTTTGCCCAATTTTGACACCCTTTCTAGACTTTACCTCTCCCATTTTGAGCTATCCTTGATCCTTATTATGCCTATTTCGGTTATAATATCTAGGTTTTGGCCAAAAGGGTGCTATATGTTGAAGGTATGCAAATTAACATGAAAAAGCGTATTTTACCTTAATCTTAAGCATTCCTTAAGCTAATTGTTTCCTTATTGAATTATCATGCCAACTAATATAGAGTTATTGTGCATATTTGTTTTGATTCGAAATAGTCCCGCATTTCCTGTAGACAGCTCGTGCGATCCTATTTCCTGCAGACGCTTTGGAATTCCTATAGACGCGGATTTCCTACAACCACCCAGATTTCCTGCAACAAAATTGGTGGTTAGCTATGTTCCAGTTATTTCTAAATCAAATGAGAACATGGGTTTTGTGGGGAATCTATCATACATGGATTCTGTCCTATTGGTTGTTTCAAATCCGCCAATGAAACCACCCATATTTGCAGACCTCCTCTTGTTGGTCGTATGAAGGGAAACTACAGCTATGTAACGATTTTCGTCTAATCCATGCGTTCAGCCATGGATTAGACTCAGTATAGCTAAATTTGACACTTTGTAATAGGATTGTTAGCTAATGGCTTAGATTAGTAGCTTTCCTTACTTCGAGCCACATATGGGCTTTTTTACTTGTATAAATTCGGCTCCAGTTTATGTTGTAAGGGGCTGTTGGGTTGGCTTCAGTTGATACTGTATATCAGACTGTACTCGACTATGAAATTTTCAGATTAATACAATATTATATGTTATGTCTATCTTACTGAGTAAGCCCTTTTAATTTTGAAGGGGTTGTGAGTGAGGGAGGGCCCCCTTTGCTCACAACTCCCTTAGTGTAGTGTGTGCGTATTTTATTTCTATTATGCAGTTGTAATTTTTTCATACAACGAATGTACTCTTTCTGATATATCAATAACAAGTGATTGAATGAATAAGTTTCATGTTAATGTGTGGATTTCATTTAATCAATATTTGATTTACATTGTTGAGTGAATTCCTTAAATTGTTGTAAGTTTGATTTCTTATCTTTTCTAATCAACATCAGCAATACTAAGAGTTGTAGAGGGATGTTTCAATCCACTCCATAGCCTTTGCTGCTAAATGTTGATGCAGAAAAGAGGCATTAGTTTTGTGTATGGTTGACTGGTTAGATTAATAAGCACTCACAGTATTAAGCCTGCATATATTTTGCGCAGCATCTCATAAGCTTACCTACCCTAGGTTGATGATTTATGTTAACCAAATTATAAGTCTATAATTTGACTCAACATTTTGGCGTCATTGTCGGGGAGGTGCTAAGGGATAATACTGAAGTGTTTTAGTATTATATGTATTGTTTGAAATTTTCAGGACTGGGGGAGTCAAAGTGGTAAGACGAAGGGAAAAGCCTACGCACCTGTAGAGGTCAGAAATTCACCAAAGTCATGTCCTGATTGTTTGGTAAGTAATTTTCTTTGAATTTGTTTGCATAGTAGATGATAGGGTCCAACATCTAAAAATGTCTTTTGTGGTGGTGTGAGCACCACTTCACTTACTAATACACTGGCAAGGAAAAAGAATTCTGCAAGATATAAGGCAGCAAGGGAAGAAGAGTCCGGACAGGAGGTTTGTGGCCCTCAAAAGAGCCCAGAACATATTCCTACTTCTACAGTAGCAAATTTTGCAGGAAAATCTTTTGTTCCTGCCCATTTCAAATCTCCCCTCACAAGGAAGACAACATCTTTGCTCAATGGTCAACCTGAAAAGGAATTCCTTGTTAATCCTATTCAAGAACCAAAATTTCAAACCATTGATTCCACAGAATCTGTAGTTTACAAAGGTCCCACTTCTTTTTGGTCCAGAATGGCTCATGAAGAGGGAACTGGCCACACAGATGGATATGATGAGAAGGAAGAGGAACTGGTCACATTTGAATTCCCTATCAGGGAGGCTGGTGGAGCAACTCAGATGAAGAATAGTCCTCCCTCAGCCTTGCCTAACTTTCGTGGATTTCCCAATGAAGATCTTGATGCCTTTTTGTTCGAGTTTTATGTTTTATGTAGGAGCTATGACTATTCTTCCAATGCTCAGAAGCTGAAGTTGTTTCCTGCAACATTGAAGGATGCAACTCTCAAGTGGTTTATGGGGTTGGCTTCAAACTCCATTACAACTTGGGATGAAATGAAAAAGGTATTCTTGAAGAAATATCAAGATTATTGCAAGACTAGGGACCTCAGAGAAGAAATTTTTGGCATGACTTAGAAGGAGGGGGAGAGTCTTGAGGATTTGGTGGAGAGATTTCAGTACAATCTGCAGAGATCCAAGATGAATCAACTAAGCAAGGACACTAAAAGAACAATTTTGCTCAGGGCAATCAGACCAAAATCTCTGGAGATTTTGAACTTAATGGGAGGAGGTGACATATCAAAGTTGAGCTATGATGAGGTATGTGAGATATGTCGGTGATATTCAAGAGGAAATTCTAAAGTTGGAGGAGGAACAAGAGATACTTCTTCCAGGCTTGTTAAGTCGGTTGCTGGAGCTAGAGTAACCAGAGCTGAAATGGGTAATCTATTTGAAAATTTTAAAACTGATATTCTTAGTACGTTATCTTCATAGTTAGATGTTTTGTAGGCTAAGAAGAAACAGGAGAAACAGGAGGAACTGGAGAAAGCCCTGGTCATGTTCTGTTCGAAATGTGGGAAGAATCATGCCTTGAGCGAATGTCCCGTAGATAGTATAGAGGTATGTCGAGTATGTGAAGCTGAGCATTCCACTGATCAATGTCCTTCACTTCCTGAAATTAAAGCAGCATATCTAGCAGATCAGGGGGCTGTCAATGCACTTTATGCAATGGCACCTCAAAGACCATGGCAACCACGTGCTACAGGTATGTCTCAATCGCATTATCAAGTTCCTTATACTCAAAATCAGATGTGGAATATTCCAATGCCTTGGCAGCCTTGGCCTCCACAACAGCCTTGGCAGGGGAACTTCTCTTACCCTACTGCACAGAATTTTCCCTCTCAAAACTTTTATCCACCGCAGCCCACACAACAGCAAATGATTCAACCTCAACAACAGCAACTTCAGTTGCCTACCCCACCAAATCAACCTCGTCCTACACAACTTCCTGCCCAGCCAGTGTCTAACCCCAATAATAAAACCATCCAATCCACTCACAACATTGGATTGGTCACTTATCCCACTTTTCCTACCTACTATATTGCACCAAAGTCATTGCAGGAAATTTATGTTCCTGAGTTACAGGAATTTCTTGTGTCGCTGTAGGAAAGCCATCTTAGATCTGAAAAATTGGTGACTCAACCAAGAAGAATTGAAGAGATTGTGGAGGAAGATACTCCAGAAATGCATGAAGTTGAAACCACACCTGAACCAGTAGAAAAACCTACTTCAAGGCCACAAGAATTTTCCTCATCCCATACGATCCAGCCTCCTTTTCCAGAGAGGTTGGCAATGAAACTAAAATAGCCCGAGTTTGATCTTGTGTCTGAACTGAGAAATGTGTGCATTAAGATCCAGTTGCTACAAAAAATTAAGGACATCCCAATTTATGCCAAATCAGTAAGGGAGCTATGTACCAAGAGGCCAGGAAGACAAAAGAAATAACTCTCCACAATTCAAGTAGGTGGAAAGCTTGCAAGTTTAATGCCTACCGGATTTGTTACTGAAAAATATGCAGACACTGGAATCCCTGTGGTTACCACCTTTATCAATGGACATCCTATAAAGAACACTTTAATTGATTTGAATACAACCATTAATGTGATGACTATGGAGACTTTATCTCGAATATGAACCTTTGACTTATTACCTACTCCTACCATGTTAGAGCTAGTAGACAAGTCTAAGGTAAAGCCAGAGGGGGTATTAGAAGACATTTTCATCTCGTTATATTCTTGGGAGTACCCTGCAAACGTTTATTTTATTCAACCCAAAATCAACTTAGCAGGGCATCCTTTGATCTTGGGGAGACCGTGGTTATCCACGAAAGACACTTATATAGGGTGTAGGTCTGGAAACATGACCATCACTCATGGAGTTGAAACAAAGCACATTAATTTGTATCCCCCTGCTCAACCCCTCTTAAGATCAGAAAATACACATTGGGTTGAAGAAGAAGAGCATGATTCAGAATGTACCCAACCAGTTTTGACAATAGCCCAAGCTATGAGCCTTAAAAAAAATTCGAAAGAGAATTTGATAAATTGTTGTATTTCTAATCTTGATTTTTCGCAGCAAGAAGAAGGGCAGTCTAGTCATAATTTAGATATCATTACTAATCTGCAGGATTTTCATGAACATAGTACAGCAGCCGAACTACATTCAGCCCTATTATCTACATTTCCTACATATTCCATGACTGAATGGGGGAGTAAGGTAGTTGAGATCTTTCCTGAAAAACCTTTGAATATTAATTCTGCCTTGACCCCTAAACAGGAAAAACAGTTAATTCAAGCATTGAAAAACTTTTTCGACACTTTTTCTTGGGAATACACATATACGAGAGGCATTCACCTAGACACATGCATTCATCATATTTATATAGAAGAAAAAGCTAGGCCCGTGAGATAGCCACAAAGGAGGATGAACCCCGCTTTAAGGGAAATTGTGAAAGATGAATTACAGAAATTGTTAAATGTAGGGTTCATCTATCCTATCTCGGATAGCCAATGGGTATCTCCATTGGTTATTGTCCACAAAAAGAATGGTAAATGGCGAGTGTGTGTAGATTATAGGGAACTAAACAAGGCTACCTTGAAATATCATTTTCCCTTGCCTTTTATAGACCAAGTGCTTGACACTTTAGCAGGAAAAAAGTATTTTTCCTTTCTAAATGGGTTCACCAGGTACAATCAAATTAGGATAGCTCCAGAAGACCAGGAGAAGACTACATTCACATGTCCCTGGGGTACCTATGCATATAGGGTATTACCATTTGGTTTATGCAAACGCACCAGGAACATTCCAACGAGCAGTCCTTGGTATTTTCTCTGATCTTTTGCATGATTGCGTAGAGGTTTATATGGATGATTTTATAGTTATGGGTGATACTTTTGAAGAGGCTTTACATAATCTTGAGAAAGTTTTGTAGAGAGGTAGAGAAACTAATATTTCATTAAGTAATGAAAAATGTTTTATGATTATGAATGAAGGTATTGTTCTGGGTCATCATGTTTTTGCTGCAGAAATTAAAGTTGATCCAGCAAAGATTGAAGTTATTGCAAAGCTGCCCCTGTTAGTGTCAGTATTTGCATCCTGCCATCAGTGATCAAAAAATCCTCTTTTCATATCATTTTAGGGATCTGATTCAACAATTTTTTATCATTCCACTAGGTCATGCAAAAATTTAGTCACTGATGGTAGTCCTAGTCCAAAAACATCACTCTTCCCTAAATGTGATTACTTGTTGGCATAGTTTCATATCTTGTTGACTGTACATCATCCATAAAGTTATTTTTATCATGCCATTTGTATCAGTCATGAGGTCATTATGTCATCTTGAAATTCAGTCCTTCAAGGTCTCATTAGGTCTTTAGGGTTTTTCAAAGGTTTCATTAGGTCATTAGGGTTGCCAAGGTTCCATTCCATTGCATAAGACCAGCAAGTAAAGGGTGATCAAATAACATCCCTTCACCATGTGAAGATGATTTGTAAAGTTTCATTATGTAATTTTATGTCTTTCAAATGTAATAATTTCACCATCCCAAGCTGTTAACTCAGTGTTCCAAAGATGCCAGACCATCAAAAGATCAATTTTACAAAGGAAATAGTCAAGTGAAAGGGTAAAGTTTCAAAGGGTTAAGTGCATGCCAAAGGGAGTTGTTTTTTCCTAAGGGTGTCCAAATCATCATTTTCCACAAGCACTAAACCCTAATTTCCTCACCCATTGAGCTAGGGTTGGCTATGGAATCAGATAAATTTGAGTATATGAGGCATAAGGGAGGTCATTTCAACGAGTATGAGGCCATTCCAACTCATACACATCATGTCTCCTTCATTTTTCAATAAGTCATTCCAAGGGACAAATCATTTGCCACACATAGGGCTGGTTTTTCTTCAAACTATGTTCTAGACCAAACAGGGCAGAATTTGGAAAAAGTGAGAGAGGTTTTTGTCCAAAATAGGCCAAGGAAGAAAAAACTCCTTCACTTTTTACACAGGTATCATGGTTTTAGAGAAATGTCAAAAATACAGTTGCCTCAGGAGAGTTGATGCACTTCTAGAGTGACCTTGGGAAAATCAATATTTCTCCTAGCTGGAGTGACCAAATGACTTTCTTGATGAGTCAAATGATAACTAGACATAGAGATATTTCCAATGAGACATCCTGAGCTCAATTTGGAGTTGAGGAAGACCTCCAAACGTTGACTGAAACAACACTCTGCATTTTGGCAGCCTCATTTTGCACATTTTGACCAGTCTTGGGTGATTGATACTTTGACAATGCAAATGAGCTCCAAATTGAAAAATTCAAGATTTTCTGGAAATTAGACTCGATAATCTTTCCAACGAGCTATCCCATGCCCAATTTGGACATCGGGAAGGCCTCAAAACGTGGCCTGCAAAAAGGCGTTGTGCTTTTGGGTGAAGGCGCTACGCGTAGGGCAGTGAGCTTCAAAATCGCCTCAGACACCAAAATTTCACAAATTTTTTTGCAATTTCCTCTTCTACAAGTAAGTTTCCCTACTCCACTTGATGTTTAGCTTGCACAATGATTGTTTTAGACATTTCCTTCACACTTAGTATCAAACCCTAGTTTTCCCTTATAAAACCCTAACTGGTTTGTTTTCCCCATCACCTATCACTAGAACTAAAATCCTTTTTATATCACTCCCTCTCCCCTCATCTATATTCCCTCATATATCCCTCATTTGAGAAACCCTCTCCCTCACTCTCATGATTCATGCTTTACCCATAAGTGTATAAATCCATCCTAAACACATCCCTACAAACCCTAAAGAAATCCCACTCATTCCCTTCATTTTTGTCTAAAAAGTGTGCAACTAAAAAAGCTTCTAAACATGGATAGAGGAGATTATGAATATGATGAGGAAAATACAACTAGTGACAGTTCAGCAGAGAGAACCAGGCAGCACAGAAAACCTCATAAGGGAGGCAAGATCACAAGAGAAGAGCCAACTAACCTAAGAGAATTGCAGGCTTCTCCATTGGCAGTTTCATGTTTTAGACACCTTGGATGCTATGAATTTTGTGAACTAGTGGAGAGAGTCCAATTTCACCATGAACTTGCTAGAATTTTTGTAGCTCACCTGCAAAACAATGAAGTGACTCTTGTTGGGGTGACTTTCACAGTGTCACCATCTATTATTTCAGATGCCACTAGGATTCCAAATGTTGGTGAGAAGTGGTATAAGGCTCAAGATCTTGATGAGCATTATTATGAGCCTTACATTAAACCTCAGCACAGAAGTCAGGTGAAGAGGCTTTTCCCTTTCAAATTTCTTGAGAACAGGTATGTCCCCTTGATGAGGATCATCATCAAATATTTCACTTGTGAGGGCAGATTTTCCAGGTTGTACACTTACCACATCAGGCTCCTCATGCACTTTACAAGGGTGAAAATGTTGAACCTCCCATACTTTTTGTTTAGAAACATTGATAAGATGGCTTACCTTGTGCAGAAGAAGCCATACCCTCAGCAGATGAACAACATCTACCATTACTCCTTGATCAAAATTATTGTTCTTCATCATCTCAGTCTCCTCAACATCCCTTGGGAGACATTCATTGCTCATGACATGTTTAGGGGACCCCAAATTCCTCCATCAATGGTTCAAGAAATAGGTGGGCCTTCTAGTCATGTGGAAATAGGAGAAGAAACCAAGGAGACAAGAACTGTTGAAGTGCCAATATATTTGACATATCAGAGAGGCACAAGGAAATTGTTTGCAGCTACTAGGCAAGTGTTTTCTCCATAGAATGTGGAAGGTACCTTGCTTTCTTCATCAGTCCATAGGCAAATGGTAGCTCCACGGGATGTGGAAGGGGTTTTGCCTTCTTCATCAACACAACAGGTACAGGTACAGCAGCTGAACAAAGGGAAGGAAAAGGTGCAGGAAGAAGACCTTGATGATGAAGAAGAAAGAGAGTTTGAGTTGGCAGAACATGATGAGCCTGAGCAGCCTGACATTGAGACCATTGATTTAGAAGCTCAGGGGAGAGAAACCATAAAAGACATCATCATACAGGAGAAGGAAAATCAGGTACAAGCCTTGATGGACAACCTAGAGAGAGCCAAGTTTGTCATCACATACTTGGAGCAGGAGAACAAACAATTGAGTGACAAGCAAGTCCTTATGGAGCTAGAAGTACTAAAAGCAAAGAGGCTCATGTCACTTTGACACCTATTGAGCAAGAAATTGAAAAGGACAGGGAGGCTTGGCTAGAAAGAGTAAATATACACCTTGAAGAGCTGTTAAAGAAGGCCAACAGGGAAAACAAGATGCTTAGACACATGGCATATCACTACATGACCCGCAATAAGATTTGCAATATGAGAATAAAAAAGATGAAGGCTAGGTTAAGGAGGGCTTTAGAAGGCAAAAAGGAGGAGGATAGACTTAAGATGTTGGTTGAAGCCTCCTTGGCTAATCAAAGCACTTGATGGTGGTTCTTCATACCAATTTTGGGCACTTTTTAAGAAAATTTTGTCATTTTTGAATTTTTGAAATTCAATACACAGAAAACTGCCCAGAAGCATAGCGCCACCGGCGCTGCGATTTTTCTAGGGGCACCCAATGGACAAATGGCTTGCATTTTTGGATTCAAGGCATCAAGGACATGCACCCTAGCAATTTTCAGAATTTTTGGAGCAAAACTAGTCCACCAGAAGGTCCAAAAACACTCCAAAATTGACCTTTCTGCCAGTTTTTGGACACACAAAAGCAGCCTTGGGAGAATCAACTTTTGAGGGGTCAAATGAGCTCCAAATGCAAAAATTCTAGGTGTTCTAGAAAGTAGACTTGAATACATTTCCAATGAGCTATCCTGGGCTCAATTTGGATGATGGTAAGGCCTCCAAAAGTGGCCTGAAAGTGGCACTGCGCGTAGGGCAATTTGGCTCAGGATGCCTATTTTGCCAATTTTCGACTATTTTCATGATTTCTCTCTCATGGTGGATGATTCACTGATGTAATTAATGTCATGGCTTGTAAATATGATGGTAAAACACTTGTAGATGGTAGATTCATTAGATTAAAAGTGGTTTTGAGGGTAATGAATCAGTTTCCCCTCTTTTAGAGGCAAGTGGTTTGATTGCCTAGATTCCAGTTCCTTGATTAGAAATGGTTGAAATAGCTCCTTTTCTCATGGTTTCGACCCCTAATGGTTAGGATGAGTGATTTTGATGTCTATATCATGTATTTTCTTGGTCATTTGCAAGGGTTGGATTCAGCTGGATGCTCATGTACTGAATATACATCATCTTGTAGCAGTTTGGCAGGAAACTAAATAAAGTTGCAGCTATTTTTATGGGATCCATGTGGTATGGCCTTTAGCATGAGTTTCTTCTTCTGTTATTATGTTTTCATGTTTTTCATGTATGCCTCTCTCATGTAATTGCTTCTAATTGGATGTTTTCAAGTCAGATAGGTGGAATCCATTAAGTTTTGATGCTCTGCCTTGGGAAAACACCAATATTTCATGTCTTTTCTGTTGTTTAAGAAGGATTCATGACCTTCTCATGCCCTTCTTAGCTCCTCACCAGTCTAGCACTTCACCTCATCAAGCCTAAGGTGCTAAATCTTATGCCTACCTTGCCCCATAGAACACCCTGCAATTCTGACTTAGTTTCCCAGACCTAAATTGCCCAGCTCCTCCTGATCTAGAAAAACACCAACAAAACCTATCAAAACCTTTGAGCTACTATACCTAGCATAAAATCTTGTTCCTGATCTAGTCATCTTGACTGAGATCCATAAGGAGAGAGCCCTCTCCCGACCTAGTAGGGCTAGCTACTAGGTTAAGCTTGGTTTGTGGTTACCCTGGAAATTGCCTCCCTTCAGCCTAAGGTCAATCTAGGTGATAACAGCCCCCACCAACCAATCAAAAGGGAGTCTGAAGTTTCCTTGGACATGTAGGCTACTACATAAAGTTTGTTGAAAATTTTACAAAGGTAGTCTCTCCATTGTTTAAATTATTAGCTAAAGAACCTAAATTTCATTGGAATGATGAGTGTCAAGTTGCATTTGATACACTCAAGAAAAAGCTTTCTTCAGTACCGGCCTTGAGAGGCACAGATTGGAAATTTCCCTTTCATATTTCCACTGGTGCCTCTGATTCAGCCATAGGAGCAGTACTGGGTCAAAAGGAGGATCCTGTAACCCATGGTATTTATTATGTTAGTAAAAATTTAACTACTGCAGAATTGAATTACACGGTAACTGAAAAAGAATCCCTTGTTGTAATTTACGTTATTAATAAGTTTAGACATTACATCACGGGCTATGAAGTTTTTGTACACACCGATCACTCTGCTATTCGATATTTCATGAATAAACCAGTAACTAATGGCTGGATTACTAGTTGGCTTTTGTTGCTGCAGGAATTTGACATCACAGTATCGGATAGGGAAGGAAAAGAAAATCAAGTAGCTAATTTCTTATCTAGACTCAACCATGAAGGTGAGGATGTTGCTATTAATGATAGCTTTCCTTATGAAAAATTATTTTCTATTTCTGTCAAAACCCCTTGGTTTGCAAACATGGCAAATTACCTTGCTACAATAAAGTTTCCCCCTTACTTTTCATCTAATCAGAAAAAGAGAATTATTAGGAAAAGTGTTGATTGCTCTTGGATTAGGGGAGATCTCTTTTTCACTAGACCTGATTTGATTATCCGCAGGTGTGTCAAGGAAGACGAGATCTATGACATCTTGAGAACCTGTCACGATGAACCATGTGGAGGACACATTGCAGATAAGCGACACATTGTAGATAAGCGGACAACTTATAATATCCTTCGCTCAGGTTACTATTGGCCAAGTCTTTTCAAAGATGCAAAATAATATGTCCAGAAGTGTGATAGCTTCCAGAGTATGGGGCAGCCTGTACAATCAGATGAGATGCCTTTGCAGCCACAGGTTCTCATAGAACATTTTGAGAGGTGGGCTCTTGATTTTGTAGGTCCCATCAACCCTATTTCCAAATGTAAGAAGCATATTTTAGTTTGTACTGATTATGTTATGAAGTGGGTGGAGGCAAGAGCACTACCTAGAGCAACAGAGAAAGAAGTGGTAGATTTTCTTTTCTCTAATATTTTTGTAAGATTTGGGGTACCTAGGGAGATAGTCACTGATCAAGGTACTCAGTTTGTGTCAAAGCTTATGCAGGGAATTGTGCATAAATATCAAATTACTCATCGGAAGTCCACCCCTTATCATCCATAGGCCAATGGGCAGGTGGAATAAACAAATAAGGTGTTGGAGATAATCCTTACCAAGACAATGCAATTACATAAGAAGGATTGGTCTGACCAACTTCCTGAAGCATTGTGGGCTTACAGGATCACATGGAGAAATACCATTGGATTTTCTCCATATGAATTGGTGTATGGAAAGCAAGTTTTATTGCCCATTGAATTTCAGATCAGAACTTTCAAGATGGCAGCAAATTTGGGTATAGACCTTGATGAAGCTCAGCAGCAGAGAATCTTGTAGCTCAATGAGTTGGATGAGATTAGGCAAGATGCTTTTTAGCATACTAACTTGATTCAATAACAACAGGCTAAATGGCATGACAGATTCATTAAAAAGAATTATTTCAAAGAGGGATATTGGGCATTGTTGTATGATTCAAAATTTAAGAACTTTAAAGGGAAATTTAACACAAATTGGCTCGGCCCCTATGAAATTGAGAAAGTTTTTGAGAATAGATTTGTTCGGGTTAAAAACATTGATGATGGGGATGTTACCTTCTTGGTGAATGGGCATAGACTCAAGCTATATCAAAAACCCCAGTCTAAGGAGGAATTTGTGGAAGAAATTGTGAAGAAAAGAGAGCTGGAGATGGTGAGAGAAGGAGTCATTCCATCCACTATCTCTTCTTGATTTCCTGCTGCCACAATGAGCTAACTCTTTTCCTCCTCGTGCTCAGTAAACCATGAGAGGAATGTCTATTGGGTACAAGTTTATTCCTTTTTCCGGGCCCAATGGACTAGTTACGGAAAAGGAGCCCCCTTGGAGTCTTCTTTTCCAAGTATTTTAGACTCTCTAAAATTGAAATCTGGCGAGCATGGACTACCCTGGGCTCATTAAAATTACAGGTCAGTAGGTCCTTTGGGATCCTCTCAATAAATTTTGTTTTCAGATAATCTTAGATTGCTCATGTTGAACCGATGTGGGATTTCTTAAGGCCCTCCTTCCAACAATCTTGGCCCATTGACATCAGCAAGTTATTTGGGTGCAAGATCAAAGTCTTATGATGCCTTGAAGCTTGTATGCCCTAATGACAGGCTATCTCGCCAGCAGCAATGGAGAATCACTATGGCTCCTTGATTGTTGGATCCTACAGGGGGGTTCGACAATAGCTCATTAATTCACACCCAATAGGATGCATCAGGGTACCTTGGTCCTCGCTCTCATTAATGGTGATGGGCCTCGCATTGGTTAACAATTGACCTCAATGGCTGGTAATCCAATGAGATCATTGCACATTCGACATCAGCACCTTTACTCATGTGCAATGAATTGTACACAAATGAGGGAGAATCATTTTTCTGGTGGTTCGATATCCTACAGAAGTACCGCAAGTCATAGCTCGATTTCCTGCAAAAGTTTCGCAAGTCATGGTCCGATTTCCTGCAGATGTTCAATAGTCACGGTTCCATTTCCTGCAAAAGGTTCAGCGGTCACGGTTCCATTTCCTGCAGCGACACCCTAGTTTTCTGAAAAGAAAAAGCCCTGGACAGAACATTAGTTTAAATTATTTAAAGTACTCACAAATTTTAATTATTGGTCGAGGTCATGAATTATGAAATCATACATCTGATTTAATTATTAAGTGGGTTATCATTTCAAGGACAAACACACGTCATCCAAGGACTAGACTGTTGGAAGGTAAGCTCAGTAAGGTACAGCTGGTGACATGACACTTGAGGTAAGAGGTAATAGACACTTTAATTTTAAAACACCTGTATGATTTCTAGCTATGGTTACCGTTGCGGCAAAACGTGGTGGTAAACCTTTGCATCATAACTCTAGCTCCATGCCCAATTACCATGATTCTGACATGACTAGTGGACGTACTCTCCATATCTTTCTGCAGGTTGGATCATGATGATAATCATGATCATGACCTATCCCTCGAAATTTCTATGCTTTCTGATATTTCCCATATTAAGCCCTCCTTTGTCACGTGATCCTTTGCAAAAGCTTAGCATAGTATTTCTAAAGAGTGCATGCGTCCTGTCTTCCCCATTTTTCACCATGTCAAAGTTGCGTGCCCCTGTCTGCTTTGAGCTGCAAGGCCCTGAACTGCTAGAAGTCGGCCCTCACAGTAAGGCAAGACTAGAGAAAGTAGGGTGGCTACCATTTTTCAAAAAATTTAGCAGCCACAATTCAGAGGTAATGAAGTATTTCACCCTGAATTTGAATGGCGACAAAGCTCAAGTTGGGGATGTCCAGTTCAGGTTAACCGAGGGTTTGGTGGCTCGGGCATGTGGAATTCCATAGTAGGGGGAGCGTTGGTTTAAAAATCAACATTTCAACAAGGGTTTGTGCACGTCCTTTCTCTGAAAGGAGCATTCGGACCCTAACTGGAGCAAAGGGATTTCATAAGACTTCCTGAAAAGTAAGTATCGGCACTTGTTATTTTTCCTACAGAAATATATAACGTGTGAAGGTTGCTTTGGGCTCACATTCTTGTTTCACATTCGGCTCCTCGCCCATTTTCATGACAAGTCATTGAATTTGCCGTATTATTTGAGAATGTCTCTGATGAAGATGTCGACGGCCACCAAGGAGAGGGGGGCCAATTTGGAGGAAAACCTCTATCACCATGGGCTGGTGAAAATCATCCTAGTAGAGGTTTTGAAGGACAAGAAGAGGACATGGGAGGAGTTTCTAGCCGAGAATTACTTTGCGGAGAATGAAGATTATGATTCTTCAGACTCCACAGAGGAAACAACATCTGAAAAACCCAAGAAAAAGTCGCGGACCCGTGGACTACAAATAAAGGAGAAAGAGGAAGATAAAGACTCTGACCCTCCAGAGTCTACAGAGGAAAAACCAAACAAAAAATAAAAGAAAAAGCCAGGGGCTCGTGGGCCACTGGTAAAGAAGGAGGAAAAAGATGACCCTAACTCTTCGGAGTCTATAGAGAAGAATCATGTAGAAAAACTATAGAAGAAGAATCATTGGGCTCGTGGGCTACAAACGAAATAGGAGGAACAAGACAAAGAAGTAGTGGTGACTGGGGAGACTGTGGGTAAAATGCCTAAGTCGAAGAATGGCACTTCCACCTCTGCTAAGAGATTTACCAGGAGCCAAGTTGTTCAGCTGGCTATAAAGGATACTGCAGAAGCATAGGTGCTGCCCGAGACACCTAACAAAAAGAAGGAGAAACATCACAACCCGCCCAAAGGAAAGGAGAAGATAGAGTCAGCTGAATTCATTGGTGAAGAAGCAATGTCCTTCCAGGATTCCCCGCTACATGGAAGCGGAAATGACACAGTAGGAGAACAGCAAGAAAATGAGGACCTTGGTTTGCCCCAATCCCTCCAAGGACATCATGAAGGGGAAGTAAATCCCCAAAAGAAGCGATCTCTGCAATAATTGGAGGAAATCATCACTGAGCTCACCATTTCGGAACAACCTTTGACAAAGGAAAATGAGACCCTGAAAGAGAACATCCTGTGCATGCAGAAGGAACATGAGGAGTGGGTTCAGAAAGCGACCTGAATCATGAAGAAGAAGCAAGCTCAGATTGATCATCTGAAAAAGAAGAATGAATTATACAAGGGTCAGATTCCTGTAGAATCTAGTGGTAACCAATTGGACCAATTGGCAAAGGTAGTAGATTAGTTGGTTGAAGTAGCTGCAGCCCAAGACAAGGAATGATTTCCTTTTCTTTTTCTTTTTGCGGAAGGTGCAACATTTTTTCTTGCATAAGGGACATGCAAGAAGCTAGGTGTGGGGGAGATGTTGGGGCTCGGTTTTTCCTAATTTTGACACCCTTTCTAGACTTTACCTCTCCCATTTTGAACTATCATTGACCCCTATTATGTCTATTTTGGTTATAATATCTCGGTTTTGGCCAAAAGGGTGCTATATGATGAAGGTATGCAAATTAACATGAAAAAAACGTCTTTTACCTTAATCTTAAGCATTCCTTAGGATAGTTGTTTCCTTATTGAATTATCATGCCAACTAATCAGGAGTTCTTGTGTAATTTGTTTTCATTCGAAACAGGCCCGCATTTCCTGCAGACAGCTTATGCGATCCTATTTCTTGCAAACGCTCCAGAATTCCTGCAGACGCGGATTTCCTGCAACCGCCCAGATTTCCTGCAGCAAAATCGGCGGTTATATATGTTCCACTTATTTCTAAATTAAACGAGAACATGGGTTTTGTGGGGAATCTAGCATACATGGATGATGTCCTATTGGTTGTTTCAAATACGCCAACGAAACTGCCCAGATTTGCAAACCTCCTCTCGTTGGCAGTATGAAGGGAAACTACAGCTATGTAATGAATTTCGTCTAATCCATGATTTCAGTCATGGATTAGACTCAATATATCTAAATTTGACACTTTGTAACACGACTATTAGCCAATGGCTCAGATTAGTAGTTTTCCTTACTTCGAGCCACATATGGGCTTTTGTGCTTGTATAAATTCGGCTCTAATTTATGTTGTAAGGGGTTGTTGGGTTGGCTTCGATTGATATTGTATATCAAATTGTACTCGACTGTGACATTTTCAGATTAATACAATATCATATGTTCTATCTATCTTACTAAGCAAGCTCTTCTAATTTTGAAGGGGTTGTGAGTGAGGGAGGGCCCCCTTTGCTCACAACTCCCTTAGTGTAGTGAGTGCATATTTTATTTATGTTATGCAATAGTAATCTATTCATACAACTAATGTACTCTTTCTGATATATCAACAGCAAATGATTGAATGAATAAGTTTCATGTTAATGTGTGGATTTCATTTAATCAAGATTTGATTTACATTGTTGAGTGAATTCCTTAAATTGTTGTAAGTTTGATTACTTATCTTTTCCAATCAACATCAGCAATACTAAGAGCTATAGAGGGATGTTTCAATCCACTCCATAGCCTTTGATGCTAAATGTTGATGCAGAAAAGAGGCATTAGTTTTGTGTATGGTTGACTGGTTAGATTAATAGGCACTCACAGAAATAAGCCTGCTTATATTTTGTGCAGCATCTCATAAGCTTACCTACCTTGGGTTGATGATTTATGTTAAACAAATTATAGTTCTATAATTTGACTCAACACATGGTATGTTTGCAAGTTGGTTGAATGTTTGATGAGTTTCATAACACGAGTATGTGTTACAATGATCTTGTTTTAAGATGGTTGTACTAATACATATGTGCTGAGACAGTTGATATGTAGTTGAAGTGTAGTAAGTGATAGTTGTAGCATTATGTCTAATGACTATCAGTTGACTATGGATTATGACATGATTTCTAGTCTTGGTAAAGGTTGATTTCAAATTGATACATATGATTGTCTTGATGTTGGGAACATGTTGTTGACATGTGTATATAGTGCAAGAAATATGCTTGGTATTGGTATGACAAGGTAATAGTTGATATGTTTATATAACTAACAGTTGGGTGATGTGACAGTACATAGTAAGCCTTGATTGCAACAAGGTAAAAAAAGGGTAAAAGAAAGGAATTGGACAAGAATTCCTTTGGCTATGTTTGGAAACCCTAATTCCAAACGAATGAGTGCCTTGCATACAGGAGGTCTTCTTAACCTTGATTTTGTGTGATATTATTTGGATATGTGTTATAGTCATGAACATGTACTTTACATGTATATTAGCCACTCTCTAGTTACAGGTGGATTTTTCAAGGGAATTGGAGTCCCTTGAGAGATGACATGGATGTGTTTAGTTGCAAGAAGCGTGCTTGGCACAACCAAGTAAGGTAACTGGTGTATTGTTATGTTTAATTATGCACTGACAGTTATGTGTTTATGGAAATATTATGCAGGGGATTGCATGGAAAGGAAACTACCATGAAATTCTGAAGAAGGCTTGGGATGAGCTTTCCTTGGGACCCATGGGGATTGCGTCATGGTGTTTGTTGATTGTCTTATGCTTTTGGTCTTTTGTGATTGTTGCACTTGAATGGTGATTTTGATTGTGTCTGGTGCATAGCTATGCCACTTTGTTTGTGGAGTCATGTTGTTATTGGTTTTCATGGTTTTGTTCTTGTTATATTTCGTGTGATTACATTTTAAGTTTTGAGTTTTGGGAATTGGTTGAGAAAAAGGAAACTTAATGGAACTCGAGGAGAGTTGTGTGGTACCTGACAGGTAATGTAATATTCAGATGAAGCTCGGTGCATGAGTAAGCATCGCAGAAGGTAAGGCTATCATAGTTGGTACGACTGGTTGGGTCCATTGTGGTAAATGGATGGTGGCAGTACAAACATGAGAAGGGTAACCAGAAAAGGTAAAGTAAATGGACCTGAGGTATCAGATGGTTTGACCAAGTTGGGAACGATGGTTCTTAGTGTTGTGCATGTTGTGCACAAATAAGGAATTTCTCTTAACTTAGACCTTATGTTATCTGGTAATTATATTATGATCATGATTATGCTTATGTTTATATATGTATACATGTATGTATGTATGTATGTCATTGTCTGACGGGATAATGATTATTTTATGCTAATGATTATATATGTATCTATATATCTATGTATCTATGCCAATGTTTGACAGGGTTGTCAGGGATCGTTCGTCTGGAGGAATGATTTCTTTTGCAGGTGAATGACATGAAGAGATTCCTGGTTCATGTGGAATCAAGAGGGAAGAGTAGTTTGACACATCTATGAGGTGAGTATCATGTGGTTATGAATTGATATTATGTGATTATATTATGTCTATGTTCTGGACAAGTAATACAAAGGGATGCATCAGTAGAATGAAATCCGTGTGGTCTGTTGCATGTTAGGATAAGCATGGAAGGTGGAGATACATTAGAAGCAAGGTTACCTGGTAGAGACAGTGTGGTTTGGATGTATGGTACTATTGTTGTGCATATGTTATACAAGTTGCATCTGTGATGTTGTGCGCATGAAGTATATAGTGTGAGTACATGTTGTTTATGCAAGGTTATGTACAGGATGGTGTTGTAGCAGCTAAAACAACCCTCCAAAATTTTTCCCCGACTTCGTTTTGGAGCCTCCCTACCAACCATCCTTAGCAGCATGTCTTGCACTATCCAAGTACATAGGCTTCAACTGAGTTTCAGTGGCTTACCAGCCTATGTTGGTCAACTTGTTTGCCTCCCACCCACAGGTTTACATTCTGAACTTAGTCATTTTTTTGGTTGAGGTTCTCACCTATAAAATTGCGCAATTCTGGAGGGGAACCATTCTTCCCTCTAAAAATTGCACAATGTAGCTGGGTTGCCTGCTGGGCTCCAGAAATGTGCAATCCAATCAGGCATCCTTCCCTCTGAAAATTGTCCAATCCAGCCCAACATTGGGCTTCATCTTAGTAATTGTGAAAGTATGACTGACAGCTAGGCTTCAGTCCAGAAATTGCACAATGCAAGAGGGACAACCAGTCTTGCTCAACCTAGAAACTATGCAAATTTCATCCCCAGGCTTGCAGACTGTTGCATGTGCTTTCAGGTTGACCAGTTCCCCCCAGGACTAAGAAATCCTGATTTGCATGCATGGGTTGATTTTCTTGAAAAAGCAAAAAGAAAAAAAACATCCCTAGATTTTAGGGATATATTTTAGCAGTTGGAGGTTACATGCAAAGACCGTTTTAGAAACTTCCCACCAAGTGTCGCTTTTTCCTAGATTTGTGGCATGCGCATCATAAGCCTCATCCTTATCAAACTTATTTATTCGATGCTGCAGAGCTCATTCCTCACATCAATCTTGGAGCTCTGACATCCCACATTACATCTAGGAGTCTTCAACACATTCAACTCAACTTTTTCCAGGTAAGTCTGCTTTTCATGTCTTTTGCTGCTTTTCTGTCGCTTTTTGTATTTCTCTTTGTGTGAATGTTGTTTTCTTGGTTTTGTTGAACGCCTGCTGTCATTTTAATGTATGTTAGCTTGTAGAAGCATTGTTTCAAGTTTTTCATTGCATCTCACTGTTGTCGCATGCATGACATTGTTTCTGCACTAACGGTCGTCGTTGCGGTGACTCACTTCACACACATGCTTGTTTTCCCATTTTCTGAATCTTGCACTCACTGTTTGCATGCATGATCATTCACTCTTATTTACACTTAGCTTTTCCATGCATTCAGAGCATTTCATGTTTTCAGTTGCCGGTCGACGGTCCAAGCTGCCTTGGCCCGAACCTTGCATTTCCCTGCTAGCAATGCGCATTTCTAAGAGTGAAGGCTCTACCTTCCCTCCAAAATCTGTACAAAGTTTGCCCAACATTGGCCTCCATGCTTGCTTTGCGCAATTCTAGGAGGAAGTGCCTTTCTGGCCCCAGAAATTGCGCAATGCAGTTTGCTGAGTTTATTGTCCTTGCCGACTGAAACTGCGCATTGCACAGTTTCAGTCCTCAAGAGGCCAGGAAAAATTATGCATTGCATAGTTCCAACAGTCAGTTATCCTCCTAACAGCTCGGATTGTTCCTTGCATAGTTTTGGCAGTTAATCTCCTAGGCTCCCGGGGAAAATTGTGCAATCTTCCCAGTCATTCACCCGGGTATGTTGCATGTCAGTCCTCAAGTTGCTTTTGGTTTTCAACTGATATATTTCTCGCCATGATTATTGATATGTCTCTAGGTATCTAGGTATTCATCCGTCTCTCAAAAGTACAGGTTCAATGGCCTCCAAGAAAGCAGGGTCAAAAGACACCATCGAAAGTGCAACTGGAGATGCAATTGATCAAGTGTCTATGAGCTTGCCTATCTACGAAGACACTAAGTTTTTCATAGATAATGATATCAAGATGAAATGGCAGGACATCAATGATACATTCTCAAGAACATTTGAGGAAAATATGGAAGACCGCAGGGTTTATGTCAATATTCACAAGTCTGGCTTGTACCGGATTGCATGCAGGTATCCTGCGTTTCAATGCGTGGACATGATTTACTGGATTGTCTCACATATTGATCCCAAGACAATGGTGTTGAGCAGTGCCAGTGGAACACAACTTGCTACGTTCAGGGCGAAGAACTCTCAGTAAATGTATCACTTGCCATAGCTAGTGATCACAATGGAGAAACCCTTCAGCATGCCTAGTAGCAGTGCAAACTAAATAGATATCTTGAAGAGTTGGGCGAAAGACCCAACCAAGTTTAGGACAACACCCAGTCAAGTTTACAAGACGAAGATACTGCAGAAGTCATATCAGTAATTGGTCATCTTTGCATGCCACTTATACGGCCAAGAGAACAGAGAGACCTTCCCTTAGAGTTGGGTGATCGCGTTGGACCAACTAGCCAGCGAAGGTAGAACTTGCAACTGGTCCAACATGTTGGCTCTTAGGTTGAAGGAATAGGTGACAGAAGCCTGACATCTGCCCAAGGGTTAGCAAACAGAGATATACATGTTTGCTTACATTCTGGATGCAATATGTTCCCATCAGCAGTTCCTAGGCTTGGGTTGGGCATGGACACCTTTGGAAACTTCTGTGCACACTTATTACAGATTGTTCTCTGAATGCAGCTTCTGCCGAGTTATCATACAATTTCAAACCACTTTGTCACCCCAGTGTACAAAATGATATTTGAGCATGATCCACCTTGCATGTTGCAGCCAATGATGGAGGCATTGATCGACATAACAGATTGGTATGCCTCACCCCTTAGCACCTTCGTACGGATGTATAGCGGAGAAGGATATACGTGTTTTTCCAATGTTAACCATGGACAAGCTTGTCATGAAAGAAGTGTCATATCATATCTCGACAGGGTTGTCAGTGAGACTGCATAGGAAGAAGAAAGCACCTTGGCCCACTCTTCCTTTGTAGATCGGGTTATATGAGATTCAGAATCTAAAGCATGTTGAGGCCGAGACAAAGGAGTTCAAGAGATTCACCTTTGGCACCAGAAGTTTCAATCTGTATGACCCGCATTTCTTGGTGAAGGGCCACTCTGCAAGAGTGCAATTCCATTGGATCCACGAGGCATGTCATTGGCCTAAGGAAGACCCATGGAGATACTGTTATCACTGCTCTATGCTCAATGAACCAGTCAGCATAGTTGTAGAGTGGTTAGTAAAAGAGAGGGAAGCAACATCTTGAGAGAATCATCATCAGCAACAACAGAGGGTAGCAGACCTGCGTGTGACAAAGGCAAGAGAAAGGTTGTGAATAGCGCAGAGGTAGAGCATAGCCGCAAGTTCAAAGCAGATCCACTTGTTAAAAGAATCTTCGGATATTGAGGCTAAGAGGTGACAATGTGACAAGAGGATTATGCAAAGGCTAAGAGAGAAATAGAGGATGGAGGAAACAAAAAAGGAGTTGAAGCAACAACTCCAAGAGGAATAAGAGCTACACAGAAGAGAGAAGGAAGCAAAGCATGAATAAGTACAATAGGAGGCGCAACATGCATAAATTGATGAAACTACGCCTATACAGGTTATAGACTCATCCAAGAAGCTGGCACAAAGAAAACAGTGTGAGCAGTCGCAGGAGTAGGACTTAGCTCAAGAGATCAAACAAATGCTAGAGCAGATGGACCTGGATATGGTCCAGCCAGAGTCATATCAGGATATTGACCTCATGCCTCAGAACCAAGAGGTCACCCCACCGACTTCACCAGATCCGGAAGTAGAGCAAGTACCAAGCGATCAAGGAGACACAAAAATCCTTGAAGATAATTTGGAGGCAGAGATGCACAACATATCTTTCGATGAGTCACAACATAGAGTTGTCTAGTCGTGTAGAGTGCCTTCTCCGGATGTCCACATATCTCCTGCGCAGTTTGAAGAATGAGTGATCGTATCCGATGTGTGCAAGCACCCAATAGCATTGGTCGATGCTGCCAGAGCATATGCCGAAGCCACCAACTCGAGTGCTCGATTCTTGATTGTAGAGAACGAGTGCATGGCTAAGGAGTTACAAGTGGCCAAGCAGGGAGGAGAACAATTTACATCATCCGCCAGAGCAGAGTTGAAGAGAGCGATACTAGAGGAAGTATTGTCTCTTGAAGAATTCATGCAGATGTTGTATTCCAGATTCGTCACCGTGCATAAATAAGTTGTCCATCTCAGTGGTTGGCAACAACACTGCGCTAAGAGAGCATGCATCTTGTCAAATATACCTACTATTGTCGATCACATGAAAACATGGATAATGAGGTACAAAGGAGCCCCATTGCACTTGCCAAAGATGATGAAGCCGAAGGCGGTAGAGTTGAAGGCATGCATATGGAGTCAGATCCATAACTATGACGAACTCCCGCAGCTCATCACCAATTTGTAGGCTTCACATGCACGAGTGTTCAGAAGTGGATGTCATTATGCACACGCACTCGATCCCATCCATTGGCACACTCACCGAGGTGAAGTCAAAGAACCAATTCCAATTGGAGCTGGACATGTACTTTGATGAGTTGATGCGCGTAGCCACCAACGCAGACTTGGAGATCAACGCAGACATTATGCATCAGTATGTTGTTGGTCCAACTGCACTCAAGAATACGATGCGCATGTTATCAGATAAGTTGGATAGAGGTGCCAAATCAATGTACCTGGATGCAATGGAGGCAAGAGTGTGCTTTTAGTAGGATGTCACCATGGAGCACACGAACATCATAACAGAATACCAAGCTTGGAATCAGTTCGCCACTGTTGATCATCGTGAGGATGTCGAATAGCTGGTCTTCCCACAGCTGTCCGAGTCTTAGTGATATCTTGCATGGCTTTCTCAAGCCTATTTTGTCTCGCATGGGTACATGTGCAACTTGTAATGTAACATTTTGTAAAAGTGAAATACCAAGTGTCGATAGTAGAGTGTAACAGTCATGTAGTAGTTGAAGATTCATGAGCATAGGTGAAAAGTCACAAATTGGAATGTCAAGGGTCAACCCACCCTTTTCTATTTATAGAACCTCATAACTCATTGTACAGGCTTTTGGGAACCAAGCTTCCTATAGGTGCATCTTAGAGAAAGCTTGGAGTGTATTGTAAGAGCATTGGCTTCTCCATAGTGCAGAGCTAGTATATCTCTTTGGAGGAGTAGGCGGTAGTGACTATAACGTTTCGTTGTTGGGACTAGTGGTTGGTCATAGTTGTATGTACGATTAGATCTTTCACTTTCTGAATATAACAAAGCCAACACATTTCATGCATATGTTGTTATTGTATTTCAGCTAGATTGGTTACTCTAATGATATATGTAGTTGTTGTTTACGCATGTATGTATGGAATTTTCTATATATTTTTGCATGAATCTTATCGAGATGTTTTATTTATTTAACCATCACTTTGGATCTTTGGCTAACCTACTTTATAGCTTGTGATGTATCTCTCTCGTGTGTTCCCTTTCAAGCTGTGTGTTGTCACAGGTTTCTAAGGGGCACACTCATCCCTCGTTCCATGTGTCAGAACCTCTCATGAACCTTCCTTGACTTGCTGCATATGTCACACCCTTGCTACCAACAAGGACATCTTACTCACCTCTCCGTGCAACCGCGGTCAAGGCGATACCGTACTACCCCACTGTTGGGACTCCTACACCAAACGGTCTGAGGTTTAGTTGGGACTTCTTATCGGAGAGATCCCCTAACATGTTGGTAGGTCTAGCACCATCAACATTATTTGTGCTAGAAGGAGGCCAAATGACAAGTTGAGTCCTCACATCCTGTTTTGAATCTTCGCACAGCTGTCATGGATATCATTAGACTCCTCCCTCCACGATATCTGTCTAATGTTGAACCTGTCGACATCAGGATGGAGTTTTATGATATCCTGTCAGAATTCACGTCCGATGGTGAAGCCGAAGTGGCCTGGCCTGAGTACTTACATGACTTCCTTGCATTCCTTGAGGATGTAGACGAGTTCGATGAAGTCGAGGTTAGCTTGATACTTTCACACACACTTCATGAATCCCCACAACGATGGTGCCACAACCTGCCTCACGGTTGCATGCACTCACTTAAGTAGTTTTGTGATCTAATTGAATGTACATTCCTTCATTTTGATCCTGAACCTCTTAACCAAAAACTTTTAAAACAACGGAAGACTCCACAAGAATCGCCTATGGATTTTTGGCAGCGCTTCTGTGTACTACAGTTTGAAGCTCAAAAAAACCAGATGAAATTCCAATATCTTTGGGACAGATTCGAATATTGCTTTCACAAATCACTCTATCCCAAGATGAAGTTGAAGTTTAAACCCCGCTCAACATACTTCAGTGATGGAGTTGCGCAATCACTAGCTAACACAGGTGACTATCTGTCATCCCCTCATCAAACATCTCCACCACCGCAAAGTAATGTGTGAGAACATGCACACATGTTTGTTCAACTGTCATATCCTCCCAGCATCACTTCTCTCAATTTTCGCACAAATTTGGTTGCGAAGCCCATGGGTTGTCACATGCATTTGTTACCTCAGCCTTCGTCTTCGCATTCTACTGATCCTCCGAATTGCACTGTCTTGTGTTCTTCCGTTCTGGACTCTACACCTGTTGTGAACGAGGATCAAGCCACCGACGAAGTTGGTGTTTCACAACCAACCTGCATTGTCATTCATGATGAGTATGACTGGGAACCTGAACATCAACCCGCAGTGAAGGATGATCTCCTTCTGTCCGTGCCTCCTCCACTTTTTCCTGACATCTTTGGTGATTCTGCTATCTCTGATTTTCCTTGTGTAAATCCATCCACGGATGCATCCACTGTTGATCATTCGCAGAACACACTTGATGTCATTCCATCATTCAACATCGAATAGGACAAATTATTCATTGAAAATCCACTTGATTTTTCATTTTCTTTTTCCGGAAACGCAGAGGGTGAAAATTCTTGCTTCTCATCTACCCCTTTGTTTGATTTATCTGATCATGAGGATGTTGATGAAATGACTGATTTTTCTTATCGTGGTTGTTGTGATCCATTTACTCCCGTATTCGATCACGATGATGATTCTATCGTTGTTGGTCTTTCAAAGCCACCTGGTTATGATTATCTATCTATCGACAAATTCGAAACCCCACAGACTATCGACGCACTTCAGCCCGAGCTGATGGTTATGTCAATCCCTCGTTGTCCTGAGGTTGGTTTCACTTCCGAGGAAAATGTTGAAACACCCAAGGCTCCTCATCACTCATATGTATGCATTGAAGATCAATCTCACACACAGATTTTTCTTCCTCCACTCGAACTACATGATCACATCACTCATGCATTGAAGGAATCTTACACAGCAAGCACACTTGCGTGACGCAAGTTGTCTATTTTTCTCGTGTTTGCTTGCATGTCATAGTCAAGAGAGTGCATATGCTTAACATCTGCACGCAATGTAGCACAACACCATGGTAAGTCCACAGAGTGCATGTCATGCGCTTTCACTTTTTTCTTTTCTCTAGACACATTTAAACTCAGAGTGTGTTTGTCTTCATTGTTATATCTTTCATGTTTGTTGGTTCGCCTGACTGTGTTGTTCGCAAACCATGCCTTCACCAACATGGGTCGACCAATGCACCGATGGCTGCATTGGAAATATCACTTCACGTGATCAGGCCCATGCACCATTAGCTTAGGAGTAGGAATAGTGTTTGATTTTGTCTTGTGTGCTTGCATGCATGTTTGCTTCCTTACTTTTTGTTTGTTTTCTTACTTTCTTGCTTTGCTTACTCGCTTTTCTTGAACATTTACTTCTGCTTTTGCTTTGTTTTGTTGTTTGTTTGCTTGTTTACATTCATAGGTTAGTTTCGCATGAAACTGTGCGCAACTCTTGAAACAAGTAAGGTGAAACACAAGAGTACTTGTGAAGTTATCAATACTTGGTTATCTGTTGTCCTGTCTCTTTATGTAGAACTTGTTATCTTCAATCAATGATACACCAATGGAAAATAAGTTCTATTTGAAGTGAACCTTAGTGAAAACACAACACTTACGCACTAACCAGTATCACCTACTCTAGTCAGTTTTTTTGGGTTAACCCTTGTCAACTCAGTCAAGTAGAGTAAGGTGAGGGGGAAAACCTTAACAAGCAGGTCAGAGGTATCTAAAAAATAATTCTCTGAAGGAAAAACCTCTTCTACTCTCAATAAGTCGTGAGCCCTCTTCGGCCTCTTAAATGAATAAGTTCTATGCACAATTATGAAAAATGAAAATGTGAAAAATAAAAATAAAAATGAAAAATGAATAAGGCAAAAGAAGAGAAAGGCTTCCTGCACAGAGAGATGATGCAAGTAAATCCATTGGGGTACTAACCAGGCTCGCTGGCAGCGGAGCGATGCTTGTGTTCCTACGTGACTTCGTCAGGGTACTGTCCAGGCCTACTGGTAGTGGAGCAGCACCAAAGATGAAAATTAAACTCTGATTTTCATATTGTTTGTGTATGATTATACCCCTCATCCCCAATCGAAACAACTATGTCGAATTGGCTTGGAATGTGTGTTGACCGACCAAGAGCATGGTAGGTGTTGTATCTTTCAATCAAGCTAGTGTGGAAACCAAGATGATCTTAGAACTGAACAATACTTCCAGGGGAGTTAGACTTGATTTTCATGAAACAAGGTCCATTTAGAGAGCTGGAGTTCTACCAGTGCATCACTAAGTGTTGTAGTGGCTACAACCACCCTCCAAAATTTCACCCTAGATTTGTTTTGGAGCCTCCCTACCAACCATCCTTAGCAGCATGTCTTGCACTTTCCAAGTACATAGGCTTCAGCTGAGTTTCAATGGCTTACCAGCCTGTGTTGGTCAACTTGTTTGCCTCCCACCTGCAGGCTGACATTCCAGATTTAGTCATTTTTCTAGCTGAGGTGCTCACCTAGAAAATTGCGCAATTTTGGAGGGGAACAAGCCTTCCCTCTAGAAATTACGCAATCTAGCTGGGTTGCCTACTGGGCTCTAGAAATGCGCAATCCAATCAGGAAACTTTCCCTTTGAAAACTATGCAATCCAACCCAACACTAGGCTTCAGCTCAAAATTTGCGCAATTATGACTGACAACTAGGGCTTCAGTCCATAAATTGCACATTGCAAGATGGACAACCAGTCTTGCTCAACCCAGAAACTGTGCAAATTTCATCCCCAGGTTTGCAGACTGTTGCATGTGCTTTCAGGTTGACTAGTTCCCCCTAGGACTGAGCAATCCTGATTTGCATGCATGGGCTGCTTTTCAACAAAAAAAAAAAAAAAAGCAAAAAGCAAAAAATCATCCCTAGATTTCAGGGATCTATTTTTAGTAGTTGGAGGTTACATGCAAAGACCATTTTAGAAAACTCCCGCCAAGTGTCGCTTTTTCCTAGATTTATGACATGCGCGTCATAAGCCTCATCCTTATCAAACTTATTTATTCGACACTGCAAAGCTCATTCCTCACATCAATTTGGAGCTATGACATCCCACATTCCATCTAGGAGTCGTCGTCACATCCAGCTCACCTTTTTTCGATTAAAATCCACTTTTCATATCTTTTGCTGCTTTTTTGTCGCTTTTTGTATTTAGCTTTGTGTGAATGTTGTTTTCTTGGTTTTGTTGAAGGCCTGTTTTCATTTTAATGTATGTTAGCTTATAGAAGCATTGTTTCAAGTTTTTCATTGCATCTCACTGTTTTCGCATGCATGACACTGTTTTTGCACTAACAGTCGCCTTTACGGCGACTCGCTTCACATACATGCTTGTTTTCCCATTTTCTGAACCTTGCACTCAATGTTTGCATGCATGATCATTCACTCTTGTTTACACTTAGCTTCACCATGCATTCAAAACTTTCCATGTTTTCAGTTGCCCGTCTGGGCTGCGGGTCTGGGCTGCCTTGGCCCCGACATTGCCTTGGTCGGCTAGAAATGCACATTTTTGAGAGTGAAGGCTCTACCTTCCCTCCATAAACTGTGTAAAGCTGGCCCAACATTCACCTCCAGGCTTGATTTGCACAATTCTTGGAGGCAGTGCCTTGCTGACTGAAATTGCGCATTGTGCAGTTTCAGTCCTCAGGAGGCCAGGTTGAACTGTGCATTACGCAGTTCTAGCAGTCAATTAGCCTCCTTACAATCAGACTATGCCTTGCGTAGTTTTGGCAGTTAGTCTTGCAGCCTCCCAGTGAAAATTGTGCAATCTTCCCAGTAAGTCACCCGGGTATGTTGCATGTCAGTCCTCAAGTTGCTTTTGGTTTTCAACTGACAGATTTCTTGCCATGAGTGTTGCTATGTATCTAGGTATCACAGGCGTTGAACTGTCTCTCAGCAGTACAAGTTCAATGGCCCCAAGAGATCAGGGTCAAAAGACACCGTCGAAAGCGCAAGTGGAGTTGTAGTTGAGAAAGTGTCCATGAGCTTGCCTATCTACGAAGACACCAAGTTGTTCATAGACAAGGATAGCAAGATGAAATGGAAGGAAATCAATGATACATTCTTAGGCACATTTGAGGAAAACTTGGAAGACCGTAGGGTCTATGTCAACATTAACAAGTCTGGCTTGTACCGGATTGCATGCAGGTATCCCGCGTTTCCATGTGCGTACATGATCCACTGGATTGTCTCGCATACTGATCCCGAGACAATGGTGTTGAGAAGTGCTAGTGGAACACAACTTGCTACCTTCAGGGTGAAGGAATTTCAGAAAATGTATCACTTGCCACAACCGGTGATCACAATGGAGAAACCCTTCAGCAGACCCAGCAGCAGTGCAAACTCAAGAGATATCTTGAAGAGCTGGGTGAAAGATCCAACCAAGTTTAGGACAACACCCAGCCAGGTTTACAAGATGAAGATACTACATAAGACATATCAGTACTTGGTCATCTTTGCATGCCGCTTATATGGCCAAGAGAGCACAAAGACCTTCCCGCAGAGTTGGGTGATCGCGTTGGACCAACTGGCCAGCGAAGGAAGACCTTGCAACTAGTCCGACATGTTGGCTCTCAGGTTGAAGGAACAGGTGACAGAAGCTCGGCGTCTGCCCAAGGGTCAGCAAGCAGATATATACATGTCTTCTTACATTCTAGATGCAATCTGTGCCCCTCAACAGTTTTGAGGCTTGGGTTGGGCATGGACACCTTCGGAAACATCTGTGCACAATTATTGCAAATTGTTGTCCGAATGCAGCTTCCGCAGAGTTATCATACAGTTGTCAGACCACTTTGTCACTCTAGCGTACAAAATGATATTTGAGCAAGATCCACTTTGCATGTCGCAGGTAGCGATGGAGGCATTGATCGACATAGCAGATTGGTATTCCTCACCCCTTGTCACCTTCGTACGGATGTACAGCACGGAGAAGGCTCTGCATGTTTTACCAAAGTTTTCCATGGACAAGCTCTTCATGCAAGAAGTGTCATATCACATCTCGACAGGGTTGTCATCGAGACTGCACAGGAAGACGAAGGCACCTTGGTCTGTTGTTCCTTTGCGGATCAGTTTGTATGAGATTTAGAATCTCAAGCATGTTGAGGCCAAGACGGAGGAGTTCAAGTGATTCACCTTCAGCACCAGAAGTTTCAATCCGTATGACCTGCATTGCTTGGTGAAGGACCACTCTGCGAGAGTGAAATTCCCTTGGATCCACGAGGTGTGTCATTGGCCTAAGGAAGACCCATGGAGATAGTGTTATCACTCCTCTAGGCTCAATGAACCGGTCGACATAGCTGTAGAGTGGTTAGAAAAAGAGAAGGGATCAGCATCTCAAAGAGCAACATCATCAACTGTAACAGAGGGTAGAAGACCTTTGTGTGACAAAGGCAAGAGAAAGGTTGTTGACAACGCAGAGGCAAAGCAAAGCTACAAGTTAAAAGCAGATCAACTTGTGTTAAAAGCATCTTTGGAGATTGAGACTAAGAGGCAACAACGCGACAAGAGGATCGCACAAAGGGTAAGAGAGAAACAAAGGATGGAGGAAACAGAAAAGGAGTTGCAGGAGTTGAAGCAGCAACTCCGAGAGGAACAGGAGCTGCGCAGAAGAGAGAAGGAAGCGTAGTAGGAACAGGTATAACAAGATGTGCAGCATGCATAGATTGATGAAATTGCGCCCATACAAGTTATAGACTCATTCGAGCAGCTGGCACAGTGCAGACAGGGTGAGCAATCGTAGGAGTAGGACTTAGCTCAAGAGATCGAACATATGCTAAAGCAGATGGACACGAATATGGTCCAGCCAGAGTCAAATAAGGATATTGACCTCATGCCTCGGAACCAAGAGGTCACCCCATCGGCTTCACCAGATCGAAATCAGAGCAAGTCCCAAGTGATCAAGGAGACATAGAAACCCTTGAAGATAATCCGAAGGTGGAGATGCACAACATATCTTTCGACGAGTCACAACATAGATTTGTGCAGTTGCGGAGAGTGCTTAGTCCGGATGTCCACTTATCTCCTGCGCAGTTCGAAGAACAAGTGATGTATCTGATGTGCGCAAGCACCCAGCAGCATTGGTTGATGCTACCAGAGCATATGCCAAAGCCACTAGCTCGAGTGTTTGATTCTTGATAGCAGAGAACGAGCGCGTGGCTAAGGAGTTATAAGCGGCCAAGCAGGGAGGAGAACATGTTACATCATCCACCAGAGTAGAGTTGAATAGAGTGATACTGGATGAAGTATCATCTCTCGAAGCAGTCATGCAGATGTTGTATTCCAGATTCATAACCATGCATAAGTCAGTTCTCCATCTCAACGGTTGGCAGCAACTCTATGCTAGGAGAGCACGCATCTTGTCAAATCTTCATACTGCAGTCAATCGCATGCAAACATGGACAATGAGGTACAAAGGAGCCCCATTCCACTTTCCAAAGATGATGAAGACGGAGGTGGTAGAGTTGAAGGCACACATCCAGAGTCAAATCCGAAACTATGACGAACTCCTGCAGCTCATCACCAGTTTGCAGGCTTCACATGCACGGGTGTTCAGAAGCATGGATGTCATTGTATGCACACACGCGATCCCATCCATTGGCACACTCACCGAGGCAATGTCAAAGAACCAAGTTTGACTAGAGCTGGACATGTACTTTGATGAGTTGATGTGCCTAGCAACCAAACAAGACTTGGAGATCAGCGCAAACACTATGCATCAGTATGTTGCTAGTCCGGCTGCACTCAAGACTATGATGTGCATGTTATCAGACGAGTTGGACAGAGGTTCCAAATCAATGTACTTGGATGCAACGGAGGCAAGAGTGTGCTTTCAGCAGGATGTCACCATGGAGCACGTAGACACCATAATGGACTACCAAGCTTGGCATCAGTTCGCCATCGTCGATCATCGCGAGGATGTCGAAGAGTTGGTCTTCCCATATCTATCCAAGTCTTAGTGATATCTTGCATGGCTTGCTCAAGCCTATTTTGTCTCGCATGGGTACATGTGCAAATTGTAATGTAACATCTTGGAAAAGTGAAAGACTAAGTGTCGATAGCAGAGTGTAACAGTCATGTAGTAGTTAAAGAGTGATGAGGGTAGGTGAAGAGTCATAAAGGGGAATGTCAAGGGTCACAAAGGGGAATTTCAAGGGTCACCCCACCCTTTGCTATTTATAGAACCTCATAACTCGTTGTACATGCTTTTGGGAACCAAGCTTCCTATAGGTATCTTAGAGAAATATTGGAGTGTATTGTAATGAGCCTTGGCTTCTCCACAGTGCATAGCTAGTATATCTCTTTGGAGGAGCAGGCGACAGTGACTGTAACATTTCATTGTCGGGACTAGTGGTTCGTCATAGTTATATGTACGATTGTATCTTTCACTTTCTTAATATAATAGAGCCAACACATTTCATGCATATGTTGTTATTGTATTTCAACTAGCTTTGTTACTCTGATGATATATGTAGTTGTTGTTTACACATGTATGTATGGAATTTTCTATATATGTTTTTATGAATCTTATCGAGATATGATGTTGGTTTAACCATCACTTTGGATCGTTGGATAACCTGCTTTCCAGCTTGTGATGTATCTCTCTCGTGTGTTCCCTTTCAAGATGCGTGCTATCACAGGTTTCTAAGGGGTGCACTCATCCCCCGTTCCGTGTGTTAGAACCTCTCATGCACCTTCCTTGACTTGTTTCATATGTCACACCCTTGCTACCAACAAGGACATCTTACTCACCTCTACGCGCAACCGCGGTCAAGGCGATACCGTACTACCCCACTATTGGAAATCCACCAAACAATCTGAGGTCTAGTTGGGACTTCTTACCAAGGAGATCCCCTGACATGTTGGCGGGTCCAGCACCGTCAATAAATGGTATAGATAGTGTTGTGTGAATATTACATATGCAGTGATGGGTATAGATGGTGCTATGTACATGATGTATATGCAGTGTTGTGTATAGATGATGTTATGTACAATTTGGATATGCGGTGCTATGTACAGTTGGTGTTACGTGCGTGTTGTATAGGTGGTGCTATGTACATATGATATCGTGTGCATGATTGTACAAGTGGTGTTGTGTGCATGTGGTGCTATGTACATGTTGTACAAATGGTGTTGTGTGCAGGTGGTGCTGTGTACATGTCGTGCATGTGGCGATGTGTACATATGGTGTCATGTAAATGTCGTGCATGTGATATTGTGTACACATTGTACCGCGGTGCAATGTGCATGTGGTGTTGTGTATACGTTGTACATGTGGTACTCTGTACATGTAGTACATATGGTAATGGTGTACGTGTAGTATTATGTGCATGTCGTACATGTTGTGTTGCGGGTATGCAATACTATGTATGTTCAATATGTAGTCATGGTATCGTGACATGTGTATTCGTTGTTTTGTACTTTTTGTAGTACATGTATTTTGTTGTGTTGTATGCGAGGTGTAGGTACATGTATTATGTGGCATTGTATATCGGGTATAGATGTAAGAGTTGTATTTCATATCGGGTGTATCTGTATGAATTTTGAGGTGTCGCACGTTGTGTGCAGATGTAAGTCCTGGGATGTACATTGTGTACGTTTACGTGTTGTATTGTGTCGTACACTAGATGTAGGTGTGTGTATTGTGTTGTGTGCAACATTCGGTGTAGATGCATGTATTGCATGGTGTTGTATGTCGTGTGTGGTTGTATGGGTGTGATGCACACTATGTGTATGCACACATGGTTGAGGAGAAGGCACTGGGTGTTTGTCT
Source organism: Pinus tabuliformis (assembly GCA_031772625.1). Lineage (NCBI taxonomy): Eukaryota > Viridiplantae > Streptophyta > Pinopsida > Pinales > Pinaceae > Pinus > Pinus tabuliformis. The sequence continues at coordinate 441,958,840 of CM062804.1, read as the reverse complement.
AGTGTGGAAACTGATCCGAAGTGCGTATGGAATCAAGACAAAGGTAGAAGCTAAAGATTGATGAAAGGATAAGTATCAACATTTTATTTCAGTTTTATCATGCATGTGCTTTATGATTATGGTATATGATGATTACATGTGATCTAGGATTATGGTTTATGATGGTTACATGTGCTTTATGATGTTTATATATGATGCCTGTGTTTCGAGATGACCAGATGTGATATGTTTATGCATGATGTTTAGATCAAATAGTTATTTTGACTTGTTGTGGCAGGAAGCAAACAAAATTGCAAGTGTACCTTATTGACGAGCTAGCAATGAGATATGATGCGAATTTATTTCAATTTATTGTATATCTAATGGAAGTTATGTGCTTGGTACAGGGAGCGTGAACATTCCCGGTTGGGTGGTTGAAATCGACTGCAAGAATTAGCAGCAGTACTGAAAGAAATTGGAACTTGCAGCAGTATGCTGGTAAATCACTACAGGAGCAGGTCCATTGTGGGTTGTTGGTACCCGATAATTTCCATTGATTGCCATGAGCATGATATGACTGGTATGATGGTTTGGGGCAGGGATATGCCTTGGTTTTTGTATCTTCTGATGCGAGGAAGACTTTCCAAGGGATGGACTACTCGAGATGGGGTTGCCAGCGAAACATGGAAGGTGAGTGACTACACGAAAGGGGTTGACCGAATTGGCCGATGGACTGTGTAGCAGACAAGGGAGGACAGTGATCTGAATTTGAAACTACTTGTAAATTGTTTGCAAGGTATTCAATTCAGAAATATACATGTTTAAAAGATTTCCATGTCTTGCAGAAAGAAAACAAATGAAATTTTCAGCTGTTCATGACCCATTTAAGCATAGCAGATTTATTTCCTTTACTGTTTAACACATTAAAACGAATTTGTTCTGCAAAATAAATCAACCACAGATGCAAAAGAAGTTGATAAAGCAGTTCACCCCTCCTGGGCTACATCTGCTGGGTCCAAAGCTCCCAAATGGGCTTGTCCTTGTTTTCATTAAATGCTCAAATTGAATATACAGCTGAATAGAAGCATCTACAAGTGGAATAGATGGTAAAAATGGATTCAGAACACTCGAATCCTTCAGGATTGACTACTGGTTCACCTCCAATGGATACCTGCAACCCTATACAGTCTTCACAATACTGGGCCCTAGTGGCTCCTAGAACTTTCACGGCTCCAAATCCTCTACAAATGAACTCAGATGGCTGTAATACCTACACCAATGGCTTGAGAAGGTCGAAAATACCCAAAATAAAATAAAAAATCGTCCAAAACCGCCTTTCCTAGCCAAAGTTATGGCCATTTACTCCCAACTGCCAGCTGCCCCTACAAAAACTCCAGATAACTTTAGTTACATCCAGATAGGCCTGCCAATTTTGGCGCTCCTGCCAGAATCTCCGCCAAACAAACCGGGCATTAACTGGTTGTTTAAAATTGCATGTGACCGAAAATCCGGTTGGCGGTTAGCATGGGATTCCGCGCCGGGGTTAGGAGCTAGGCCACGGTTTTTGGCACCCGGTCATATGGTATGGGGGCTGGCCGCTTAGGGGCTGGCCCCCTTCATTTCCCGCCCATCAATAGTTTTAAACTTTAAAAATATTTCATGCCGCCCACATGATATGTCTGGCTGTGTTGGTGCAATGGTAAAGCGTTGGATTGTTGTTGATGAGGTCGCGGGTTCGATTCACAATCCGACCAAAAAAAATTGAACATAATTGCTGACGTCACCCAGGCCACGTGGCGACCTCCGAGCCTGCCACATGGCAGCCTGTGATTGGTTGGCCAACAAGGAATATTCCACAGAATATTCCTTGGAATATTCCACAAAATATTTCTTGGAATATTCCACAGAATATTCCCTGGAATATTCTTTTTTTAATTTTTTTTTGAAAAAATCAAATTTCCAATGTTACTGAGAAATTCTTCTTTTTGCCATAACTTTCTCATACGGCGACCGTTTTTCGAACCGTTCATGGCACCGGAATCAGGAGGATGAGCACTTTCCAGTCATTCCACTTTGAACTAGTTTTGAGCATTTTAAATTTTGAGCATTTTACGACACTTAGGACATGAGCACCTGATCACGCCTCCCCATTGGGAAGATTTTGGACCCCAAAAGCCTTCAACTACCTGTTAAATAGGTGAGGGTACAACTCCCTCACTCTTTCCACCTCCATCCACTTTGCCTTGTTTGGTTTGCTACCTTTGAAACCAACCCGAACATAATCTACACTGCCCCTTCTTGAAGTGCGTGTCCTTCTGTCAAGGATTGTATCTTCTTTCAGCTCATCTAAGAATTCTGGCGAGAAATCTTCTATAGATGGCAGCTGAATAGCACTTTCATGATCAGCAATCAAAGGAGGTTCATACAAACGTAAGTTCTCCACATTGACAACAGAATACATTTGCATGTAGGAAGGCAAATCTAATTGAAAAGCATTATTTCCAACCTTCTTGAGGATTTTGAATGGACCATAACGAATAGACTTCAGCTTTTTACCTTCTCCTTTCATCCTTTCCTTACTAATGTACAGCCATACCTCATCCCCTTCTTGAAACTTGTGATCGACTCTATGCTTGTCGTGTCTTTCCTTGTACTTGCCTTGACTCTTCTCAAGTTGTTCTTGAATTTGCTGATGTATTTGCTGAATTCTTTCAATGAATGAACGAGCTTTGTCAATATCACTATGTCCCTCAATGGCGACATCTTTCTCAAGAATGAAATCAAGAGATGATTTTGGCAAGTAACCAAAAAAAGCTTCAAATGGTGAGGTGTTTGTGGAAGAGTGCTTGGCACGGTTGTAAGCATGTTGTATGTAGTGCAAATGTTCATCCCAAAGCTTGGGATGCTTGCTGCAATAACCTCTCAAGAGGTGCACAATGGTTCTGTTCACAACTTCTGTTTGTCCATCTGTTTGCGGATGGAAAGCAGTACTTTTCTTCAACTTTGTGTCCATCATCTCCCATAGGTTGGACCAAAAATTCCCCACAAATCTGGAATCCCTGTCACTAATAATGGAAGTAGGCAAACCAAAGTGAATCCATACATGATGAAAAAATAATTCAGCAGTTTGTTCAGCAGTTATAGTTTTCTTACAAGGCATAAGTATACACATTTTGCTGAAACGATCAACTACTACATATAAATAATCATGCTACTTTCTAGATTTTGGCAAACCTCCTACAAAATCCATAGAAATGCTTTCCCATGGTCTAGAAGGTACCGGCAAAGGAGTATACAAGCCAAGCTTCCTATTGCTAGGCTTGCTTGTAGCACATAATGAACATCCTCTTATGAACCTTGAAACAGAATCTACCATGCGAGGCCAATAGCAATACCTCTGTAGATGTGCAACTGTTTTGCTCACACCAAAATGGCCAGCAATAAGAGAAGAATGAGTTTCTCTTATGACATTTATTCTCTCCCCCTGTGGTATACACAACTTTCCCAAATGAAACAGCAAATTGTTATGCATGTGATAGTCATTTTCCTCTACATGATTCCCTTTACTCAAGTTAGCATACACATCTTTAAAGTCATCATCAGATGCATATTGTTCTATGTAACTATCATGTACAATGGAATCATTCTTAAGTAAAGTAACAGCACCAATAATAGGCCTTGAAAGCATATCAGTAACCTTATTCAAAGTACCTTTCTCGTACCTTATTACCAAATGGAACTGTTGCAAGAAGCCCATCCATCTGAAGTGTCGTGACTGTTGTAACTTGCTTTGTGATTGCAAGTACTGTAAGGGCTGATGGTCGGTATGTATAACAGTTTCTTTGCCCATCAAATAGTGTTTCCACTTTTTGACGCTTTGCACCAATGCATACAACTCCTTATCATATGTAGGATAATTTACAACAGCACCATTAAAAATTTCAGAATGAAAAGCAATAGGCTTACCATGCTGTAGAAGAACTGCACCCATGGCATAATCACTAGCATCGGTTTGTATCTCAAATGGCTGTCTCAAATCCGGTAATGCAAGGACCGGAGCTGAACTAATCTTCTCTTTCAAAGATTCGAAAACTTTTTGCTACTTGCCTCCCCATTGGAAAGCATGCTTCACACTTGTCACTGCATGCATAGGAGCTGCTATAGAAGAGAAGTTAGAGATAAACTTCCTCCAATATTGAGCTGCACCCAAAAAACTTCTTACCTCTGTTATGGATTTGGGAGTAGGCCACTTCACAATAGCCTCAATCTTAGCAGGATCAATTCTCAAAGCACCTCCTCCTACTATGTGTCCCAAATAAACCAAAGAAGTCTTTCCAAATTCACACTTTGACATTTTAAGAAATAACTGATTCTTCTTCAAAACATCAAGCACTTTCCTAACATGCATGACATGATCTTCTCTAGACTTTCTGAAAATTAAGATGTCATCTAAGTAGACAATAACGAAATCATCAAGAAAAGGACGCAAGACATCATTCATTACCTGCATGAAAGTTGCAGGTGCATTGCACAAACCAAACGGCATCACAAGCCACTCAAAGAGTCCTTGTTTGGTTTTAAAGGCTGTCTTCCAAATGTCACTTTCTTCAATTCTTACTTGATGATATCCACTGCGCAAGTCTAGCTTAGTGAAATATCGAGCATCTTTCAGCTGGTCTAGCAAATCATCTATCCTTGGGAGTGGGTAACGATTCTTTACCGTTATCTTGTTCAAGGCGCTGAAATCAACACACATACGCCAAGTGCCATCTTTCTTTGGAATCAATACAATTGGTGACCCACATGGCGAAGTACTTGGCCTTATGAAACCCTTGTCCAACAAGTCCTTGATTTGCTTCTTTATTTCAGCATTCTCCATAATAGACATGCGGTACATGCCTATGTTTGGAAGAGGACAATCTGGATGCAAATGGATTTCATGCTGAATCTCCCTCTTACGAGGCAAACCTGTTGGCTCCTGAAACATCTCATGATATGCATCAACTACATCATACAGTTCTGACTTAAGTTTTGGATCACAATTGTCAAATGACTCATGATTCACATCAACCTTTGGCTTAATCATAAGAAGAACAAAATTCTTACATGAATTGACCAGCCTTTTTACCTGTCCTGCATTCACCATCGCTATATTTGTCTTCTTGCGATGAGCTCTAACAATGAACTCCTTGCCATCTTTGAAAAGATGATATTTGTTTTCATGGCGATGAAAGATAGCTTTCCTGTCAAACAAGTAAGGACTTCCCAAAACAATTCCTGCTATATCAAAAGGTACCACATCAAGTTCAACTGTGTCAATAAAATGTGCAGTAATTGCAAAGTGCAATGTGCACTTTCTTGAAACTTGTAAATTTGCATCTTTGCAAATCCATCCAAGTGGATATGGCTTCGGATGTGGAACGGTCTCAAGTTTAAGCTGCTTGACCAAGTCCTCTGATATAAGGTTTGCTTGTGACCCACTATCAAAAAGTGTGTCAATTTTAGTATGTTTTGAAATCACCCTCACATGAAACAGTTCAATTCTTTCTTCCTCATTAGGAGCTTGTACATGGCAGTTTGAGGTACTAGTGCTGGCTTGAGTTTCAATTTCTTTTCCCTTCAAGTTTTTCAAACCCATGGCTGCAATTTTGGTTTCATCACCTGAATCATCCCCTAAATCCTGTGGTGTAGATGTAGTAGCGGCAGTTTTCTGTTTCCCTTTGGATTTGTTAGATTGAGGTCTTTTTTCAGGATGTAATTTCCAACAGTTTTTCTCCTCATGGCCTGGTTTAGAACAGTGTTTACAGATCACTTTCTCACTCTCCTGTTTGACAGATGCATTATTTTTGCCCTTTCCCTTGGAGGTTTTCTCTTTGTTTTTCCCCTTGGGGGGCTTGTTTCTACCCTCTTCAAATGTGTTTTTTCCCCTTGCCTCTAAATGGGTAGCTTGGACACAAACCTCGTCCAGGCTAGTAGGGTTAAACATCAAGATGGTGTGTCTAAGGTAGCTATGCAAGCCACCAATGTATTTCAGCAAGGTTTCTTGGGTCTGTAAATCTACCCCTAACAAGAGAGCTCTTCTCCTGAATTCTTGGGTGTAGTCTTGGACACTCTAACCCTTAAGTTGTTTGAAATTTTGCCAGTTCATTATGGCTTTCTGCATCTGAGCAAGAAGATAAAACTGTTTTTTAATGGCTAACAGAAATTCAGGCCATGTTAAAATAACCTTACCAAATTTCTTGATCTCCTCTTTAGTCTTGGCCTCCCACCAGACCAATGCTGCTCCATCCATTCTCAACGAAGCCAACTGAATCTTTGTGGCATCATCATGCATATTCTGGATCCTCAAGTAAACTTCCAACTGCCTAATCCAGTTGTCAAGCTTTTCTGCATTCACTTCACCATTAAACATAGGTAATTCGAATTTTACATCAAGCTTCAAAAAAGGACTTTTTCCAGAGGATCTATGCTTATGCACAGAAGAAGAAGACGAGGATGAAGAGGAAGAAGGTGACGATGGGGGTGGTGGATCACCATTACCTCCATGTCCTTTCTTGGAATGATCATCATCCTTCTTACCTCCTGAAGAGCCCTCTCCTTCATGTGGATGTTTGGACCCTTCTCCGACCAATTTCTCATTTCTTTCTTGGTAAAAATATCCTCACCATTTCAGTGAGGTCCAAGAAAGCCTTTCTGAAAACTCTTTCTTCTTCTTTTGGATCCATGTCTGCAGGAATTTCTCCTTCATGTGCAGACATTCTTGAAGCTTCTGCTAAGACTCTTGAGGGTGAAATTGAAGGTGGAGGTGATGGCTCTCTGGCCTTCCTTGACTGAGGATTCTCTCGTTCTCTAGTCAACTGTCCTTCCCCTCTTTTAAGTTTCAACCTGGTAAGCATCAATACTTGCAAGACAGTTAGAAGATCTTTGCATAAAACCAGGCTCTGATACCAACTTGATCTGAATTTGAAACTACTTGTAAATTGTTTGCAAGGTATTCAATTTAGAAATATACATGTTTAAAAGATTTCCATGTCTTGCAGAAAGAAAACAAATGAAATTTTCAGCTGTTCATGACCCATTTAAGCATAGCAGATTTATTTCCTTTTACTATTTAACTCATTAAAATGAATTTGTTTTGCAAAATAAATCAACCATAGATGCAAAAGAAGTTGATAAAGCAGTTCACCCCTCCTGGGCTACGTCTGCTGGGTCCAAAGCTCCCAAATGGGCTTGTCCTTGTTTTCATTAAATGCTCAAATTGAATATACAGCTGAATAGAATCATCTACAGATGGAATAGATGGTAAAAATGGATTCAGAACACTTGAATCCTTCAGGATTGACTACTGGTTCACCTCCAATGGATACCTGCAACCCTATACAGTCTTCACAATACTGGGCCCTAGTGGCTCCTAGAACTTTCACGGCTCTCGTCACCCAGGCCACGTGGCGGCCTCCAAGCCTGCCACGTAGCAGCCTGTGATTGGTTGGCAAACAAGGAATATTCCATAGAATATTCCCTGGAATATTCTTTTTTTAATTTTTTTTTGAAAAATTCAAATTTCCAATGTTACTGAGAAATTCTTCTTTTTGCCATAACTTTCTCATACGGCGACCGTTTTTCGAACCATTCACGGTGCCAGAATCAGGAGGACGAGAACTTTCCAATCATTCCACTTTGAACTAGTTCTGAGCATTTTAAATTTTGAGCATTTTACAACACTTAGGACATGAGCACCTGATCAGACTGGGGAAGGATTTTTTTTCGTCATTATCATTGTCAGATGGAATAAGATGCACATTGGGAGTGCGCCCTAGAAAAATGAGCTGATAACTGTTCACTGAGAGGACAAGTGGCGTGGGATTGTAGCACTGGACATTGGATGCAGATTTGACTTTGTAGTGGATTTTGGACTTCTTAGGAAGGAGGTGAATCCTGGTATTACTTTAAGGGTGTAGGTGTGAGCCTGTGGATTCCCTTGTTGTGGATGAAGGCATCGTATCCTTTTATTTGCTGGTTGAGCAAATGTGCATATGTGCGTATTATTGTAAATATTGTATCGAGGTGGATTTATAAAACTCCATAAACATTATGGTTATTTGTTGGTTGAAGAAAATGTGTATGTGTATATGTGGTCATTGTAAATACCATAACGTGTTGTGTTATAAAGCTCCAGTAAACAGTATGTTTGTCATGTTTCAGCATTGGTCATTGTAAATACTGCAAAAAGTTATGTTATAAAGCTCCATGGGCAGTATGTTTTGTTTTCAACAGTCTTATTGGTTATAGGTGTCATTGAACACCAAGGACGGTGTTCCCCCAAGGGGGGGGGTTCTGTAACAGCCCTGGTGAAAATTCCATGTGTTTTCAATTCTAGAGACAGGCTCTGGATTGCAAAGAGACTAGTGCCTAGTACATCTAAATCTGGTGCATCTATGATAATTCTTTAAATGATTTAAAACACCATTTACAATATTTCTTACAAATTGAACTTAGTTGATTCAAACAACTTAGGAAAGACACAGCCCATGAGTTCTTTATACATAAGAGGTATATAGTGATATAAAGTATCAATCAATGGAGGCCAAAATCACCCTAGTACTTGTTGGGTCAAATTATAGACTTATAATTTGTCAACAGTCTATAATTTGTCAACATAAATCATCAACCCAGGGCAAGTAAGCTTATGAGATGCTGCGCAAAATATATGCAGGCTTAATACCTTAAGTGTTTTTTTAATCTAACTAGTCAACCATACACATAACTAATGCCTCTTTTGTGTATCAACATTTAGCAGCAAAGGCTATGGAGTGGATGGAAGCATCCCTCTACAACTCTTAATATTGTTGTTAAGAAATCAAACTTACAACAATTAAAGGAATCACTCAACAATGCAAATCAAATCTTGATTAAATGAAATCAACACATTGACATGAAACTCAATCATTCAATCATTTGTTGTTGATATATCAGAAAGAGTACATTAGCTGTGTAAACAAATTATTACTACATAACAGAATTAAAATACACACATACTACACTAAGGGAGTTGTGAGCAAAGGGGGCCCTCCCTCACTCACAACCCCTTCAAAATTAGAAGAGCTTGCTCAGTAAGATAGACAGAACATATAATATTATATTAGTCTGAAAATGTCACAATCGAGTACAATTTGATATATAGTATCAGCCGAAGCCAACCCAACAACCCCTTACAATATAAAATAGAGTTGAATTTATACAAGTGCAAAAGCCCATATGTGGCTCGAAATAAGGAAAACTACTAATATGAGCCATTGGCTAACAGTACTGGTAAAAAGTATCAAAATTAGCTATACTAAGTCTAATCCATGACTAAAAGCATGGATTAGACGAAATTCATTACATAGTTGTAGTTTTCCTTCATACGACCAACAAGAAGAGGTCTGCAAATATGGGCAGTTTCGTTGGCGGATTTGAAACAACCAATAGGACAACATCCATGTATGATGAATTCCCCACAAAACCCATATTCTCATTTGATTTAGAAATAAGTGGAACATAGCTAACTGTCAATTTTGCTGCAGGAAATCTGGGCGGTTGCAGGATATCCTCGTCTACAGGAATTCCAGAGTGTCTGCAGGAAATAGGATCGCACAAGTTGTCTGCAAGAAATGCGGGATTGCTTCAAATCAAAACAAATCTGCACAAGAACTCTAGATTAGTTGACATGATAATTCAATAAGGACACAACTAACTTAAGGAATGCTTGAGATTAAGGTAAAAGACACTATTTCATGTTAATTTCCATACCTCCAGCATATAGCACCCTTTTGGCCAAAACCTATATACTATAACCGAAATAAGAATAATAGGGGTCAAGGATAATTTAAAATGGGAGAGACAAAGTTCTAGAAAATGTGTCAAAATTGGGCAAAACCGAGCCTCAATATCTCCCCCACACCTAGCTTCTTGCATGTCCCTTATCCAAGAAAAAATGTTGCATCTTCCACAAAAAGAAAAAGAAAAAGGAAATCATTCCTTGTCCTGGGGTGCAGCTACTGCAACCAACTGATCTGCTACTGCCGCCAACTGATCCATTGGTTTCCACTAGACTCTGCAGGAGTCTGACTCTTGTACAATTCATTTTTCTTCTTCAGATGATCAATCCAAGCCTGCTTCTTTTTCATGATTCGGGCCGCTTTCTGAACCCATTCCTCATGTTCTTTCTACATGCGCAAGTTGTTCTCTTTCAAGGTCTCATTCTCCTTTCTCAAAGCTCATTCTGAAACGGTGAGCTCAGTGATAATCTCCTCCAATTCCTTCAGAGACCGCTTTTTGGGGGAGTTACTTCCCCTTCATGATGTCCTTGGAGGGATTGGGGCAAACCAAGGCCCTCCTTTTCTTGTTTTTCTCCTGTTGTGTCATTTCCGCTTCCATGCAGTGGGGAATCCTAGAAGGACATTGCTTCTTCACCAATGAATTCAGCTGACTCTATCTTTTCCTTTCCTTTGGGCGAGCTGTGATGTTTCTCCTTCTTTTTGTCAGGTGTCTCAGGCAGCACCTCTGCTTCTGTAGTATCCTTTATAGCTAGTTGAACAACCTCGCTCCTGGTAAATCTCTTAGCAGAGGTGGAAGTGCCATTCTTCGACTTAGGCTTTTTACCCACAGTCTCCCCTGTCACCACCACTTCTTCATCTTTTTCTTCCTCTTTCATCTGTAGCTAACGGGTCCGAGACTTCTTCTTCTTTGGTTTTTCTGCGGGCTTCTTCTTTGTGGACTTCAAAGAGTCAGGGTCACCTTTTTCTTCCTTCTTTACCAGTGGCCCACGAGTCTGTGGCTTTTTCTTTGATTTTTTTGTTGGTTTTTCCTCTCTAGACTATGAAGGGTCAAAGTCTTTGTCTTCTTCTTTCTCCTTTATCTGTAGCCCACGGGTCTGCGACTTTTTCTTGAGTTTTTCTGTTGGTGTTTCCTCCGTGGATTCTAAGTAATTAGAGTCTTCATTCTCCGCAAAGTAATTCTCAGCCAAAAACTCCTCCCACGTCTTCTTTTTGTCCTTCAAAACCTCTACCAGGATGATTTTCACCAGCCCATGGTGATAGAGGTTTTCCTCCAAATTGGCCCCCCTCTCCTTAGCGGTCGTTGACATCTTCATTAGAGACATTCTCAAATAATACGGCAAATTCAACAGCTTGTCATGAAAATGTGCGAGGAGCCGAATGTGAAACAAGAATGCAAGCCCAAAGTGATCTTTGCACATTATATACTTCTGTAGGAAAAAGAATAATTTCTGATACTTACTTTTCAGGAAGTCCTATGAATTCCGTTTGCTCCAGTCAGGGTCCAAATGCTCCTTCCAGAGAAAGGACACTTACATACCCTTGTTGAAACTTTGATTTTTAAACCAATGCTCCCCCTGTTGTGGAATCCCGCATGCTTGAGCCACCAAACCCTTGGTTAACCTGAACTAGACATACCCGACTTGAGCTTTGTTGCCATTCAAATTTAGGGCGAAATACTTCGTCACCTCTGAATCGTGGTCGCTGAATTTTTGAAACAATAGCAGCCACCCTGCTTTCTCCAATCTCGCCTTCTTGTGAGGGTTGGCTTCTAGCAGTTCAAGGCCTTGCGGCTCGAAGCGGACAGGGGTACGCAGCTTTGACATGGTGAAAAATGGGAAGACAGGACGCATGCACTCTTAAGAAATGTCGTGCTAAGCTGTTGCAAAGAATCGCACGACAAGGGAGGACTTAATATGGGAAATATCGGAAAGCACGAAGATTTTTAGAAACAAGGCATGATCATGATTATCATCATGATCCGACCTGCAGAAGGATATGGAGAGTACATCCACCGGTCATGTCAGAATCATGATAATCGGGCATGGAGCTAGAGTTATGATGCAACGGTTTACGACCACGTTTTTCTGCAAGGGTAACCATAGCTTGAAATCATACAAATGTTTTAAAATTAACGCATCAATTACCTCTTACCTCAAGTGTCCTGTCATCGGCTGTACCTTACCGAGCTTACCTTCCAACAATCTAGTCCATGGATGACGTGTGCTTGTCCTTGAAATGATAACCCACTTAGTAATTAAATCAAACGTATGATCTCATAATTCATGACCTCGACCAGTAATTAAAATTTGTCAATACTTTATCAAATAATTTAAACTAATGTTTTGTTTATGACTTTTGTTTTCCAGAAAACCAGGGTGTTGCTACAGGAAATGGAATTGTGACTGCTGAGCATTCTGTACGAAATGGAACCATGACTTGTGGAACTTCTGCAAGAAATCGAACCATGACTTGCGGAACTTCTGCAAGAAACCCTTCCACAAGAAAAATGCTTCTCCCTCGTTTGTGTACAATTCATTGCACATCAGTAAAGGTGTTGATGTCGAATGTGCAATGATCTCATTGGATTACCAGCCATTGAGGCCAATTGTTAACCAATGCGAGTCCCATCACCATTAATGAGAGCGAGGACCAAGGTACCCTGATGCATCCTATAGGATCCCAAAGGACCTACTGACATGTAGTTTTAACGAGCCCAAGGCAGTCCATGCTCTCCAGATTTCAATTTTAAAGAGTCTGAAACTTTTCCGTAATTAGTATATTGGGCCCGGAAAAAGGAATAGACATGTATCCAATAGACATTCCTCTCATGGTTTACTGAGCACAAGGAGGAACAGAGTGAGCTCATTGTATCAGCAGGAAATCAAGAAGAGATAGTGGAAGGAAAGACTCCTTCTCTCACCATCTCCAGCTCTCTTTTCTTCACAATTTCTTCCACAAAATCCTCCTTACATTGGAGTTTTTGATATAACTTGAGTCTGTGCCCATTCACCAAGAAGGTAACATTCCCATCATCAATGGTCTTAACCCGAACAGATCCATTATCAAAAACTTTATCAATTTCATAGGGGCCTAGCCAATGTGTGTTAAATTTCCCTTTAAAGCTCTTAAATTTTGAATCATACAACAATGCCCAGTCTCCCTCTTTTAACTTCTTCTTTTTAATGTATATGTCGTGCCATTTAGCCCGTTTTTGTTGAATCAAGTCAGTATGTTGAAAATCATCTTGCCTAATCTCATCCAACTCATTGAGCTGCAAGATTCTCTGCTACTGAGCTTCATCAAGGTCTATACCCAAATCTGCTTCCATCTTGAAAGTTCTGATTTGAAATTCAATGGGAAATAAAACTTTCTTTCCATACACCAATTCATATGGAGAAAAGCCAGTGGTATTTCTCCATGTGATCCTGTAAGCCCACAATGCTTCAGGAAGTCAGTCAGACCAATCCTTCTTATGTAATTGCACTGTCTTGGTAAGGATTGTCTCCAACACCTTATTTGTTGATTCCACCTGCCCATTGGCCTATGGATAAGGGGTGGACTTCCAATGAGTAATCACATATTTCTGCATAATTCCCTACATAAGCTTTGACACAAACTGAGTACCTTGATCAGTAGTTATCTCCCTAGGTACCCCAAATCTTACAAAAATATCAGGGAAAAGAAAATCTACCACTGCTTTCTCTATTGCTCTAGGTAGTGCTCTTACCTCCACCCACTTCATAACATAATCAGTACAAACTAAAATATACTTCTTACCTTTGGACATAGTGTTGATGGGACCTGCAAAATCAAGATCCCGCCTCTCAAAAGGTTCTATGAGAACCTATGGTTGCAAAGGCATCTCATCTAATTGTACAGGCCGCCCCATTCTCTGGCAGCTATCACACTTTCGGACATACTCTTTTGCATCTTTAAAAAGACTTGGCCAATAGTAACCTGAGCGAAGGATCTTATAAGTTGTCTACTTGTCTGCAAAGTGTCCCCTACACGGTTCATCATGACAGGCCCTCAAGATGTCATAGATCTCATATTCCCTAACACATCTATAGATAATCAAATCAGGTCCAGTGAAAAAGAGATCTCCCCTAATCCAAGAGTAATCAACACTTTTCTTAATAATTCTCTTTTTCTGATTAGATGAAAAGTAAGGGGGAAACTTTCTTGTAGCAAGGTAATTGACCATGTTTGCAAACCAAGGTGTTTTGACAGAAATATCAAACAAATTTTCATCAAGAAATCTATCATTAACAGGAACATCCTCACCTGCATGGTTGAGTCTAGATAAGAAATCAGCTACCTGATTCTCTTTTCCTGGCCTATCCAATATTGTGATGTCAAATTCCTACAGCAACAAAAGCCACCTAGTAATCCTACCATTAGTAACTGGTTTGTTCATGAGATATCGAATGGAAAAGTGATCGGTGTGTACAAAAACTTCATAGCCCGTGATGTAATGTCTAAACTTATTAATAACATAAATTACAATAAGGAATTCTTTTTCAGTTACCGTGTAATTCAGTTCTGCAGGAGTTAAATTTTTACTAACATAATAAATAGCATGGGTTACAAGATCCTCCTTTTGACCCAATACTGCTCCTATGGTTGAATCAGAGGCATCAATGGAAATATGAAAGGGAAATTTCCAATCTGGGCCTCTCAAGATAGGTGTTGAAGAAATATTTTCCTTGAGTGTATCAAATGCAGCTTGACACTCATCATTCCAATGAAATTCAGATTCTTTAGTCAATAATTTAAACAATGGAGAGGCTACCTTTGTAAAATTTTCAACAAACCTCCTATAGTAGCCTGCATGTCCAAGGAAACTTCGAACTCCCTTTTGATTGGTTGGTGGAGGCAGCTTTGCAATAACCTCAATCTTTGTCGGATCAACCTTAATTCCTGTAGCAGAAACATGATGACCCAAAATAATACCTTCAGTCATAATCATAAAACATTTTTCATTAACGAAAGATCAGTTTCTCTACATCTCTGCAAAACTTTCTTAAGATTATGTAAAGCTTCTTCAAAAGTATCACCCATAACTGTAAAATCATCCATATAGACCTCTACGCAATCATGCAAAAGGTCAGAGAAAATACCAAGGACCGCCCGCTGGAATGTGGCTGGTGCGTTGCATAGACCAAATGGAAATACCCTATATGCATAGGTACCCCAAGGACATGTGAATGTTGTCTTTTCCTAGTCCTCTGGAGCTATCCTAATCTAATTGTAACCACTGAACCCATATAGGAAGGAAAAATACTTTTTCCCTACTAAAGTGTCCAGCACTTGATCTATAAAAGGCAAGGGAAAGTGATCTTTTAAGGTAGCCTTGTTTAGTTCCCTATAATCTACACACACTCGCCATTTACCATTCTTTTTAGGGACAATAACCAGTGGAGATACCCACTGGCTATCTGAGATAGGATAGATGAACCCTACATTTAACAATTTTTACAATTCATCTTTCACAATTTCCCTTAAAGCGGGGTTCATCCTCCTTTGTGGCTGTCTCACAGGCCTAGCATTTTCTTCTATATAAATATGATGAATGCATGTGTCTGGGTGAATGCCTCTCATATCTGTATATTCCCAAGCAAATGTGTCTGAAAAATTTTGCAATGCTTGAATTAACTGTTTTTCTTGTTCAGGGGTTAAGGCAGAATTAATATTTAAAGATTTTTCAGGAAAAATCTCAACTACCTTACTCCCCCATTCAATCATGGAATATGCAGGAAATGCAGATAATAGGGTTGAATGTAGTTCGGTTGTTGTACTATGTTCATGAAAATCCTACAGATTAGTAATGATATCTAAATTATGACTAGACTTCCCTTCTTCTTGCTGCGAAAAATCAGGATTAGAAATACAACAATTTATCAAATTTTCTTCTGAATCTTCTTTGAGGCTCATAGCTTGGGCTATTTTCAAAACTAGTCGGGTACATTCTGAATCATGCTCTTCTTCTTCAACCCAATGTGTATTTTCTAATCTTAAGAGGGGTTGAGCAGGGGGATACAAATTAATGTGCTTTGTTTTAGCTCCATGAGTGATGGTCATGTTTCCAGACCGACACCCTATGTAGGCATCTATCGTGGCTAACCACGACCTCCCCAAGATCAAAGGATGCCCTCCTAAGTTGGTTTTGGGTTGAAGAACATAAAATTCTGCAAGATACTCCCAAGAATCTAATGAGATGACAATGTCTTCTAATACCCCCTTTGGCTTTACCTTAGACATGACTGCTAGCTCTAACATGGTAGGAGTAGGTAATAAGTCAAAGAATCCTATATGAGCTAAAGTCTCCATAGTCATCACATTGATTATGATGTAGGTAAGTTCCCTCTACGGACAAAGACAACCCCTCTAGCCCTAGAGTGGGTCTAGTCACAGCAAGACAAAGACAATAGCTAACTCCTTAAATAGTTATCGTTGAAGAGGCCTACCTTATACCGGTGTTTGATGAAGTCTTCGTCACGTTTCTTTAGCTATCGTTGTCTTCTCATTAATGAATGATTCACCTGAAACAACATAGGAAAACAACAATACACATAATAGAGCACAACAACGAACTATCTACTTATAGAGTCAAGGAACCATAAGCTACCAACATACGTTTCATACATGATATAGGAAATAACCATTGATTGTATTAATGTAAACAAAATTAAAGCTTACAACCACACCTTGACATCACAAGCTTCCTTGAAGGGTCCAATCAGTATGTCTCCATAAGCATTCACTCTCAAAGGTCTCCCAAAAAGACTGATGACTCTCTCTCTCACCCAAAAGCACAAGTATGAAACTAAGGCAATCACAACAAGGCTTCCTTCTTACAAAACCATTTTACACTCTCAATCCACAACATGAAAGGAAATCCAAACTATAAGCTATCAATCCAACAAGCTAAGAACTAGCACACCAAAAGCTCAACTAGCACTCAAAAAGCTAGCTGATCATAGTCATGGAGGATGCTTTTATAAGAGGAGGAGCCTCCATAAATGAGGGGAGAGGAAGCTTATCTTCAAGGGAGGTTACTCAAAAGGTGGAACCACCATCTCAAATGAGGAGAGGCAAACTTCTTTGACCCAACAACCAGCTCCAGAACCACCCAGAAGCATTATGTTTGAACTAATTCGCCATATCTGGGTCGTCGCAGGTCAAACACTGAGACTCAGAGACGACATCGCGAGGCATTAGTGCATTCAGGGCTATCGTCGCAGGCAGGATACTGATGACCTGCGATGATCCCTAAAATCGACCGTCACTAAGAACATATGTACTCTTGTGATGGTGTCGCGAGGTCCTTGTTCACTTTGAGCCATCATCGCAGGCAAGATACTGATGTCCTACGACGATCTTGAAACATAGGTAAAAAGGGTCAACTTCAAGATTAATGAGCATGGTTAATCTTCTTGAGTGATATGGAAGATGTGGACACATATTTTTATGTATGACACAAAGCAGATGCCATTCAGGGACCGACTCTATATGGATCAGGGGATGCGAGGTCGGTGACAAAATACTGTGTAATGGATGCCCCCTAAAGCATGAAGGCCGAGAGAGTGGGAGGGGTGAAATGCTTTATGAAACCATAACCGAACCGGAACACCATCGCGGAGAACTTGCAGACGCAAGTGCAACTGATATCTCTGATATGAAAGAAGTACATGTAGTCGAGGTATGGGCGCAGCCATCCAAAGTCAAATAGAACTTGTCTGTGATATTGACGCAGCCATCCAGTCGAAAAAACCATATGAAAACACAGGTATGGTCGCAGCCATCCAAAAAGACTCAGGTATGGTCACAACCATCCAATCAAAGAGTCATGTATGCAATCACGAACCAATCCACGCAACCCAAACTTATGTAATCTGAGTCCGGGGTCTTGAATCCAACCCGATCATAGTACAATTTCTAATATGCGAATAGATGTGCTGAAGTCGAGCATACTAGAAAATCACTTGATTACCGGTCAATGATGTGAACCGTTAACAAGCGCGAGAGAAACCACCAGTAATGTCAATGGTCCTCAAGGTACAGCTAGTACAAGTCACGAAGTGTGAAAAAATGAGTTGGAGTCGAACACTCGTGAAGTCATCCGATCGAAGGCCAGTGATGAAAACCTGTCGTCGAATGCGAAGAACTTGCCATTAGGGCATGCAAGCTCCAAGGTACCAGAAAGGAGTCTCTAGATCATCGTCCTGGATAATGAGTTGATGTCGACAGGATGTGATCAGTCGCAGGAGGGCCATAATGTTTCCCACATCAATGACGTGAGACAAAGGAACAAGATGATGATGGATGAAACAGAGAATCAGAGAAGGATGTAAGGGTGCAAACTACAGAAGGATTAAGCTCTTGAACATATCGGTGACACGACTCCAGAATGTGGCAGCATTTTGGTACCAAGGGATCAAAGGTCATGTGGAGACAATAGGGATCGAATGGAATGAGGCAAAATGAAGAACCCAAACCCCGGAAGGCCAATGACGAAGTGAGGATATCCCAAACCCAGCGAGAAGCAACAAAGTGTCGATGTTCAAGAGCGACAAGCTGCCATAGGTAATCAACAAAATATTTCCAAATTTTTTCCCCCACCATTGCTGGCGAGTACCCCAATTATTTTTGAAACACAAGCTTGAAGGGGATAGCATATGCTTGCAATATAAGTTTTTCCTTCGGACAAATCCAACCTGGTGAAATTTTAACGAGCCCTAGGGAAGAGAAGCTCAGGTCTCATCATGGCGACGAATCCAATGTCGTCAAGGTTTAACGAGTCCGACATAGGTAAAACTTGGAGTCTTTTTCATGTTTAGAGAGTTTGAAAAACACATGAAAAAGAAAACTCCAAATGGTCCCTTTTCGTACATTTGTGTCTCTCGAACCTGAAAAGGTAGAAAACAATACTGGAGAGAATTGCTTGACCATTTCAGTCAAGGAGTAGTTTTTATAAATAGTGCCTCCAGCCCGAAAAATTAAAAAACTTACTGGGGACACAATGTTTTGTAAACATTAACGAGCTCAAAACAACAAGGGCTCGGTAATCTTTTCACATTTCAAGAGTTAGAAAAGAGCTTAAAGTTGACTCGGAAAGGATTTTTTCGGTATTGACTGAGTATATAATTCATACATCGATCATCGCCAGTGCTCGAAACACCTGTCGCTACACAAGAAAATGCAAGCATAAGATCTACCTCACAAAAACACGCATATAGGCCAAAACCCTAATTTCAAACCTTAAGGAAAACCCTAAATTTTATAAAAGAGACATTATGGTAAAAAACCAATTCACTTGTGTTTTTGACTGTGGTAAAAACTTCAAACATTGTGTACCTTGTGAAACTGGGCGATTGATTTCGGGAAACTCAGTGGTCCATTGCCTTTCGTGCTTCCTCCAAGTAAATACCCTATCCCTACCTTTGTTTTTCACCAAAATTAGATGCAATTTCATGTTTTAGACCAGGGTTTAAAGGAATTTTTTGGACAAAAATTCTGCCTCGGTCGTCACAAGTTTCCCCCTCGAGGTTGCAACGACCGAGAAATTTGCACGGGGCAAAAATGGGATTATCACAGGAAAGTGATGTACACCTGCGATGACCAGAAAGTTTGTGAACTATGCAAATCGGCCTGTCGCAACTGTTTTAAGAACAGTTGCAACAAGTGTCGAAACCCAAAAATTTTCATTTATAATCAGTTTTAAACGGTGAAAATGGTTGGATAGTATTTAACAAAGGGATGTTTATGCATGCAGGGATAAAAAATGGCGTTTTCATGGCAGGAACGTACTCATGATAATGATGATGTGATGGAAGCAGCCGATCTGCATTGCCTGAACATCCTACGGAACTGTGGGTTGTTGAAATTCTTCTTAACACCACTCCTAAGAGCACAATTGGATCTGCTAGAGTACTTGATCCAAGCCTGGAACCCAACAGAAGCCAAATTTATAATCCACAGGCAGGAAATTGAGTTTGATGCCACGAACATCTATTTTTTGACTGGATTGTCACGGAGAGGGGAGAGACCTCGCATGGTGGGTACTCGGGTTACTGGAGACTCTTTGGACACTCTTATTGCAAGAGTGTGCCCAAGAGCACGGAAATCATCTACCAGTGGAAAGCTACAGATTACCACAGTTAATGATTTGTCATTACGAGTATTTTTGTTTACCATCACCAGAGTGGTTGGGTCCCAAGCCCAGCATGAGGCAACCAAGACCCAACTACGGTTAGCCCTAGACTGCTTAAACCCTACCATGTTTGACTGGGCGGAAGCCGTGTCTCTTAATATGAAGAGACAACTGACCAAGTTCCATCAGGGCGAAACAAAATAGTTTGGTTACGGTTCGATCTTGGTACCGCTCATGCTGGAGTGAGTACCAATCGTCCAAAGACAGGACATGACAGTGGTATGGCTGGGACCACGACAGACACGGATTACTCGTTGGGCTCTCGTGCTGCCGCGAGGAGGCGGTGGCCAACCTATATCATGGGGTCCGGAATTTGTTGAATGGATGAACCGTCAACAAGTCATAGTCGAGGATTGGTTGTATGCTGGGATGGACTTCAGGGGCGATCTAGACATGCTACTTCCTCCTGGCGAACAGTGGGACGAGAGAGGTAAAATACTCAGTTTGACCGACAAACTTTTTGTATTTTTTGTTGTTTTTGGATTTTAAATATACATGCCCTAATTATTATGTTCAATTCTTTGTAGATGTTGGACCTGAGAGACCAGTAGGTCTCGCTCCTACTGCCCGGAGGGCTGCCAGAGAGATTGACTTACCACCTCCGGGTGGAGATGCTGAGGAGGAGATAGCCCGTAACCTAGAGGGCTTGACTGAGGGGATCCCAGACTACAGAGGATTCGAGGAGATTCCCAGGCAGTACCAGCGACACACCGCAGGTGTGTCGAATAGGATACACCAGCTGCTTCGACGTGTGGTCCGAGCAGTAGTCTGCTATAGAGAGCATAATGCATAGTAGACTTCTAGGTTTCTTTTCTGCAGATTTTTGAGAGACATGTGTCTCACGATGTAACTGAACACACATATTTTTTGGACATATATATATATATATATATATATATATATATATATATATATATATATATATATATATATAGATATATATATAGATATAGATATAGATATAGATATATATATATATATATATATATATATATATATATATATATATATATATATATATATATATATGTATGTTTTTTTGAGCGCTGCGGTGCACAACACACGATATACATCTATCTATGTTTTACTGTATCTACTTATTGTGTCTGAATGCTTGCTTATGATTTTTATAAATTGCGCAAATGTCTATCTAATACTTGGTTCGCCAATGCATCAATTAACGTATTTAGCCTTCTAGGAATGTGTCGATATGTGATATAATTAAAATTCCTTTCCAGTAAGCGAACCCGTAAATACAACCTTAAAATTTAAGGATTTCTAACGGAATAACGCCCGTTAAGTTGAAGAAGAACAAGCTGGGAGTCTAGATTCACAATCAATGTGCGAATATTGAGGTCAACAGCCTTAGCCAGTAATTCAATGACGACACTATATTCAGTGACATTGTTTGTGGTACAACCTAGACAAACACCTTGAAGATCCACTAACTCACCATGAGGATCGTAGCTAACCCATGCTGCGGAGGAAAGATTCTGTGTACTACGACAGATACCATTAGCGAAACCGATATAAGGTGTGACAGACATCTGCATAAGAAGTAAGAAGGACACAATAAGCAGAAAACGCTTACACGCCAAGCCAAACATGTACAAAATGAAAAACACACTTATGTACATAGCAGTGCACGAAAGACTCATGCATAATATTTCTTAAGATAAAGCCCATTCTAGGGCTTATCCAAAGGGTTACCTTCGTAATCAATTAGCTCATAAGCCCATTTTTTCAATACTCATTTGACGATATAGGACCCATGCCACATGGGTTCGAATTTTCCTTCCCCCAACTTGTTATTAGCTTGATCATACATCAAGACTAAATTTCCCTCCGTGAAGGAACATGGATTGACTATCTGATCAAAGTGAGTCTTGACTCTCTTCTTTTATGCTTCAATAACTAAAGAAGCAAGTCGACGAGTCTCGTCCAGCCATTCTAGATAAAGAAGGCGTTCTTCCACCGGAGTAGTATTCGGAAGCAATTCAACAGATAATTTGAGAGAAGGGATTTCGCAGTCAATCGGGAGTGTAGCTTCCAGACCATAAACCAGATGAAATGGTGTGAATCCGATTGCATCTTTAACCAAGGTACGGTAGACCCATAGGGCGGAAAACAACATTAAATGCCAGTTGGACTTGCACATTCCAATGGTACGCTGAAGCATAGTAACCAACACCTTGTTGACGGCTTCGACTTGGCCATTGGCCTGAGGGTAATAAGGTGTCGAACTATCGTGACACAAGCCTAACTAGGTTGTCAACTCAGTCATCATATAACCACGGAAATGGGAACCATGATCAGTGACTATAGCCTGAGGGACTCCGAACTGGGTAATCACATGATTGAATAGGAATTGCGCAGCTGTCTTACCGTCGTTAGACAATGTAGGCATCGCTTCGGCCCATTTCATAAAATAATCGACGACAACGATGATATACCCATGCCCCCCAGCCGAGCGAGGGTTACAGGTCATAAAATCAATGCCCCATTTAGCAAAAGGGCCTACGATAATGACAAGATGCAAAAGGGAAGGTGGTGCACGCATCTTCCGCTGGTAAATTTGGCACGCGTGACAAGAACGGATAGTAAGAATGCAATCCTTAAAAATGGAGGGCCAAAAGTAACCAGCACAAAGGATTTTTTGGGCAGTAGCATAACCAGACATATGACCACCACACGCGCCAGAGTGGCAGTCATTCAAGACTCTTTCAGCTTCCTCGAAAGTCAGACAACGACGGAGAACAGAATCAACACCGAGATGGTATAAAGTGTCTCCAACAATACGATAAGGCTGAGAATGGTGACGAATGTGTTGCCAAGCATCCTTAGACAAATCAGGATGGAAGGAAGACGTTTGGAGGTAGATGATAATGTCACCATACCAGGGATTGAGGGTACTGATAAAGAAAAGTGTGTCATCCAGAATGTTGTCCTCTATTTGAGAGGGAGCAGAAGCAGGCGGTAACGAGCAAATCAACTCAGCGAAGACCAGTGACTTTTTAGACTTGGCAGTAGTAAACTCAAAATCAAACTCTTGAAGGATAACAATCCATTTTGAGTACTTGTCCCCCAGCAATTGGCGTGACAAAATGTATGTCATCGGGTTGCAATCTGAAATCACGGTCATTGTACGCAACAAAAAATAATGATGCAAAAGTTGGACAGCTTGGAAAGCTGCCAAGGCGAGCTTCTCGACATAAGCATAGTGAGTCTTAGTGTCGAGAAGGTTGTGGCTAAGATAATAGATGACGTGCTCGGAACCATCGTCGTCATCTTGAACCAAAACCATACCAATAGTACTATCAGCAGTAGCTAGATAAAGCGAATAGTCACGATGATAGTCGGGTGGACGCAACAAAGGAGCAGAACAAGAAGTGTCTTAAGTTGCTTGAATGACCTTGGGCGATGTCATACCAAATAAATGGAGTGTCATGCTTAAGGAGATGTGTGTAACCTTTAGCAATCTCGGCGTAGTTAGGGATAAAACGACGTAAAAAATTGGCTTTCCCTGCTAACTCTGCAACTAATGCATAGAAGCAGGAAGCGGGAGATTCAATATAGCTTCAACCTTGAGGGGATCGAGATGAATGCCCTCTTTAGAAATGAAAAACCCAAGGAGTCTGTCGGATTCGACGTAGAAGACACACTTATGTGGATTGAGACGAATACGGTAATGTTTATAGCAAAGAAAAATCTGGCGAAGGTGGTTCGGATGGTCAGAGCGTTTAGCTGAATGAGCCAGAAGGTCATCCAGATACCGCTGAACAATGTGACAGATGTCATGAAAAGCATAGGACATTGCTCGCTGGAAAGTGGCACCGACATTTTTCAGGCCGAAAGGGAGCTTTTTGTAAGCAAAAGTACCCCACAGGAAAATGAAGGCAGTTTTGTGTTGATTGGCAGGTGAAATATTGATCTGGTTATAACCTGAAAATCCATCCATAAAAGAGAATATCTCACTCCCAGCACAATCATCGATAAGCTGGTCAATAAAGGGAGTAGGATAGTTATCCTTCAAACACGCGCGATTGATGTCACGGTAATCAACACAAACCCTAATAGGGCTTTGCTTTTTGGTCACAGGGACAATGTTAGATACCCAATCTATCAGTGGGATAGGATAAATAAATCCTGCCTTGAGAAGTTTTTCAACTTCTCATTTGATGGCCGCGGATTTTCTCGGGTGCACGGGGTGTAAACATTGTCGAACTGGCTTTGCACTAGGGTACGTAGGGATCTCGTGTACCACAATACTTGGATCAATACGGGGAATTTCTTCATATGACCATGCGAACACATCACGGAACTCGCGGAAAAGGTCAGTGTAAAGTTGTATCTCCTCTGGAGAACAAGTAACTCCAATGTGAATATTTTCAACAATCCCTGGTTTAACAGAGATGTCGATGGGCATGGTTTGCGTAATATTCCCCATATTTCCTTTAGAAAAAACCTCATGAGTCAGGATAGGCATTTGAAGTGGCTGAGAAGGAATACAGGAAGCAAACTTACTTAGACAGGCAGTCATGGCCCCATGGCTTGGGAGAAACGAGGAACGATGGTGATGATCGAACCAGGGAGGATCCTCAAAAGACATAGTCTCAAGAATTGCTTCATCAGAAGGAAATGTCTCTTGTAACGGATCCAGAGAAACAATGTCTCCAAGCCAAGGGGATTGCACATACGCGTCGAGAGATCTGCTCAAAGGAGCAGAGTCGGATGATGAAACCGAAGCTGAAATGATTTCAACATAGTTGAGCTTGGCAGGGCTCAATGGCATAACCTCACCCCATGAATCTACCTGATCAACAGGGGGAATCACCCAAGGATCAGGATTGATAGAAATCATATTAACAGAGGTGACATTGGGAGGTGGGAGTGAAAAAACACCCATAAGGGCAGGATCTTTAAAGAGTCCAGCACCCACACTCTCATAGGGAATACTGGTATGCTCCACAAACGGCACATTGCCATCCGAGGAAGAGGACGTGGAGAAAGAAAACTGATCGACCGTGACGATTTTCTCTTGATGAGGAAAACGGAGTACACGAAATAACGACGAATCCACGGCACACATAGCATATGTCCAGCTTCGCCCCAACAAAAGGTTGTAAGTCAAATTAGCGTCAACAACTTCGACTTCGACTTCAACAGTCTTCCCTTCCAAGGTGATAGGCAAGCACGAGAGAGTACCAAATGGACGAGAATATCTTCCATCAAAGGCTTCCAAAGTATTAGGAGATTGATTCAAACATGGGGAGCCGATGGCCTTCCAACAAGCAACAGACATGATGCAAGTGGAGGCGCCCTCATCAATAACAGTACAATGAATATTCTTCGAGTTAATGATGACTTGAATGAGAAAAGAGATTTGATGAGGAAATCGTGGCACATGGTTCTCAAGATCGAATGTAATTAATTTCAAATCAGCCAGGTCAATGCCACCAATGGCTGATAGCAGAGACTTCCATTGGGAGGGACAACTCTGGAGAACTTCCAAAGCAGACATAGCTGAAGGAGCTTGGGCTAAGTCTTCAACAATACTATAGTGCTGCACGGCATGAGCATTGGGGTTATAAGAAGATTTCCGGAGGACTCCCTTAGTAGGAGGTCGAATGACAGACTCAGTGCTAGGTCGTTCAATATGAAGAGGGCCAAAACTGGACGAAGGAACGTTCGAAGGGACTTCAAGTTCCTTGCCGGCAGACGGAGGATATTCTTTCACTCGAGTACTCACATGAATAGGGATAGTCCCAGCCATAAAAACTTGGGAGCCAAAAGTGGAAGAGGACTGAGGTTGATCGACCACCATTTGAGTTTGCTGAGAGGGAAAAGGCTCTTTAAGTACAGCAGGAGTTCCTGGAGTCCCCTTAAGCAAACGACTAACTTTAGACCGTCTAGGACAGTCTTTAGTGTAGTGATCCTCGTCACAGATAAGACAAGGATACTTAGGTTTGTGCTTAGAACCATCATCGACCGGAGGCTTAGGAGGATCTTGCTTCAGTGGATCAGCCTTACTTTTACCCTTTCCCTTTTTCTTACCTTTCGAAGCCTTATCTACCACGGTGGACTAGACGGCATTGGCTTCAGAGGTTTTACCAATATTAGATGTGGATTGAGAAGCATTGTCACTAGGAACAGTAGGTTTTTGCTTCGCAGGAGTTGTGGAAGACTTTCAAGAAGATGAAGCAACAAAACCAATAACACTATCGACGGAAGGCGTTGATGGAGCTTTAGAAGTTCCAAATTGCAGAGCATCAGGAAAGACATCATAAAGCGTGCCAGATTGGGAATAAACCAAGTCAAGATACTTAGCACGCGCAATAGCTTGTTCTTCAGTAACACATGCCCCCATAGCAATATATCGAGCTGTCAGACCGACAAAAGAGGTAGTAAACTAGTTAGTCAGAAGCTGATGAGGGATCCAGAACTTAATCAAACGATGTCGCCTTCTCCATTCATGAATATGATCGGAGATGTGAGTAGTCGTGTCCTGTTTCAGAGAAGTAAGGAGATGTGTTCCCGTTTCATAATGAATCGGTAACTGAAAATGGGTAAGAAATGCCATCGCAAGCGAATTGAAGTCTTGGAAAGTTCCACGGGTGAGTTCAATATACCATTTCGCAGCAGAACTAGTGAGAGTCCTTTGAAAAAGACAGAGGCGGATAGAATCATCAAGCCATGAGTTAGATGAGCACCAGAGGTGATAAGTCATGACATGCGCTTGGGGGTCCTCTCTAGATTTACCATCAAATTTAGGACAATCACCAGGAATTTTGGTCAGAACTGGTGGCCAATATGGATTATGAAGGATTGGATCGTTCGTCAGCTTGGACACATTGGGCAGTTCCAAGGTTGCCAGAAAAGGTAATTGAGGATTAAAGGACATCATAGGCCTCTGATAAGGGCCAGCATTAGGGTTCCAACCAGAGCCTTGTTGCCCCCATGGATTTTGTCCATAAGGATTTTGTCCATAAGGGTTATAGTTAGGTGGGTTAATGCCATAACCTGGTTGTTGTCCCGAATTTTGACCGCCAGCAAACCATTGGTTACCAGCTTGACCAACAGGGGCAGCATATGGCTGCTGAAAATTTTGATAAGGATTGACCTGTGGTTGCTGATAATTTTGATACGGAGCACCCTGAGGTTTCCCTTGGGGTTGCTGAGGTACTTGGAGACCGTATTGCAGCTGGGGTCCAAACTATGCCTGAGGCCCAGGCTGCATTTGATAAACATGTTGGGCTTGAAATCCAACTTGAGTTTGGAGACCCGGTTGAGTTTGGAGACCCGGTTGAGTTTGGAGTCCAGACCGAGTCTGGAAACCAGGTGGGGCTTGAGAAACAGCTAGCGTCTGAATGCCCGGTTGACTGAGAGGTGGATTGATTTGACCGGACTGATGTCCTTGTTGAAACTGGGGTTGACCCAACTGGCCAGAAGGCTGGCCTTGTTGGTATTGAGGTTGACCTATTTGTCCAGAAGGTTGAGCTTGTTGGGTGATAGGTTGACCTTACTAAAGCTGAGGCTGGCCCATTTGAACAAAGGGTTGACCTGGCTGGACAATAGGTTAGCCTTGCTGGATCTGAGGTTGTTTTGCTTGACCAGAGGGTTGACCTTGTTGGGCAGCGGGTTGGCCTGGTTGAAACAAAGGCTGACCTGGCTACCCAGAAGGCTGACCTTGCTAGGCAACAGGTTGGTCTAGCTGGAATTGAGGCTGACCTGGTTGACCAGAAGGTTGCCCTAAATAAATGAAAGAGGCACCTGTGGAGACCTATCCCTGAAAGGGTTGTCCTTGTAGGCCTGAAGGTTGCCCTTGATACAGTTTCCCTTGCAAACCAGAAGGTTGACCTTGTAAACGTTGGCCTTGATATGGTTGCCCTTGCAAACTAGAAGGTTGCCCTTGTAAAGGTTGGCCTTGTGGTCCATGATAAGTGGTGTGATTCTAGGAAACCGACAGCGGAACAGAAACTTCAACTGTGGGCTCTAAAGGAAGGGATCCAGTGTGATAAATATGAGCCCCTCGGGAATCATAATAGTGCAACGGGTTATGCGGATAGGAAGGTGGTTGGGAGCGTAGAGGGTTATAATTCATGTTTTGAAGAGCAAACATGTATTGCTCATATGACCATCCTGCCGGAATGGAACTAGAAGAAAATGGGATATTACCTGTAGAGTGAATGACTCCGGACGTCAAGGATGAAGGACCATCGCTAGCGGGTTCAACAGAGGGCCCAGTAATAGTAGTAACCACCGAGGACGTAGTAACTGCACTAATGGAAGGAGCTGTAGAGGCCACACAAACAGTGGGCATTGATGGAACAGACATGACTGATATGACCTAAGTTTGAGGTGTGGAAGTCAAAGCCATGAAAGGCCCTGAAGTCAGGGTTACAGCACGAGACCACACAGAACTTCGATTTAGAGATGTGGAACTCATGATGTTAGACAAGGCACGATAGCGCAATGGTAATGACACGCCAAGAGTAGTGTTAAAAGGGAAACCTTCCGAGGGAAGAGGAAGTTCTCTGCTTGACACAAGGTTCTCTTCGCCGCTAATGGGACTCATCTCATCCATGTCGGAAGTAGACATTGCAATCGAAACACCAAGAGGAGTAGACGGGAGGTCCTCGTCTAAATACTCACAGAGAGGAGCCCAATCAATATCAAAAGGCTCTTCTCCCAGAGCTCGAGAGTCAAGAGGCTGAACACTTGGAACAATGGGAAGGGTACCACCAACAGTCAATACCTCAGAAGAGACAGGGGATGCAGAGTCTCCGTCGCTTGGTAAAGAGGACGGGATTGGTGAGTCCGCTAGGATGGCTTAGCTCAAAAGGTCTAGGAGAAAATCAATAAGTTTGCAAAAAATCTATCAAGATGTGATCACAACGTGGCCAAGATTAATAGGTAAAATGTTATCGTGGCAAATAAATTTTATGACGCTGGAATGAAACTTTGCCTTTTCATGTTTAAAGAGTCAAGAAAAGAAGCTAAAGATGACTCTAGTTGCCTTCGAAGTTTAATGAGCCTGAAAGGACAAGTGCTCAGATGATCCGTTTACTTTTAAAGAGTTGAAAAGGAACGAAAGTGACTACTCTGGAATTCTAGGCAATAGGTTTACTAGACAAATTGTAAAACTGCATACACACCTTGGTAATAAAATGAAAGAGAAATGACCAAGGACTTTCCGTACGGCAGTCAATCTTCCCGAATGTTGTGTTCAGTGCGTTACAACTTGTAAGGCGGTAGACTCGGCTTCCTATGGATAATAGGATGATAACCTAGTGGGGTCTCCCAATATATATGCGACGGTACGAGGAGACAAAATCCGTACTAGCATCTATTGTATCACAAAAGCAGGAATCACCCAACCTTAGTGAGAACAATAGGAACTAGGTTTAACGATGCCGAAACACGTCTCTAGCCTAGACCTCTAAATATGTGAGCGTTAGGTTCCAATGCATTTTTAAGTTCATTCAATAGATTTTAACAGTTAATATTGAATTAAGTTTCGATTTCAAGGCCTTATCGAATGTATCTTTAACACTCCTAGAATGCAACTAGATGAGCAAAAAACCATTCCTTTCGATGAACAACTACCTAAATGAGGGTAAGGAGTTCATTTCCAAACAAGCAAATGCAAGAACAATAGTGCAAGCAAGTAATCCAATCAATAGGAAACACAATGCATCGATTTCCGCTTATCTCACAAATACTATGACGAAAAAATGAAAGATTTGAATTTCGCTTTTCAATTCTTAATCATAAAGAATCTACTAATGCAAACATGCTTTCATTTTCGTATACTATATGAGTGCAATTGTTTTTTGATTTTTGGAATAAATAACAAACAAGCTAATGCACAACTTTGATTGATCAAAAGGCAAATGTAATCTATGCTTCAATAGTGAATGGAAATCAAATCAACACAACAAGCTAGTTTGATGACCAATTACTACGGATCAACCAAGAAGATGGGCAAAAGAACAACTTCAAACAAATCAACAAGACTGTTGTGGATGTAGTGCAGAATCTTGGAAGGACAAGCAACCCAAAACAAGTGAATTCTTGACGAAACCTTAAAAGACTTAGGTCACATAGCCCAAAAACCAAAACTCATACAAACAAAATCAAGAAGGATATGTCTTAGAAAACATAGTCAAAACAAGCTTAATAAGATGTAAGAGACAGCAAAGGATAAGCTACACTGGCCTATTCAGGAGGCAGGGTTAAAAAAGAAACCCTACAGGAATCGTCGCAGGGGTAAGACTGACAACATGAGACGATCGCCAAATCATCGCAGGCACTACACTAGCAACTGAGCGACGTCGTTGCAAAGGTACACTTGTTCTCAGCGACGGTCCGATTTTAGGAATCGTCGCAGCTGTATGACGGGATATCCACGACGTATAGCTTGGGTAAAGAGGACAGGAGTGATTCGTCGCAGCTGTTAGGAATTAAACAACGACGATCTCAACAGAGAGGGAAAACAAGGAAAATACAACTGAAAGACACCAGGCTTATCACTCAGACAGTGAGGTGGACTACCAGATCTACTCAAGTGATCCAAAACACTGATGGTTCAGCCCCAAACAAGGAGACACTATGTAATTCAATAAAAAACAAATCAAGAGCAAAAACAAGAGACAACACACAAAGGCTCCCCAGTGGAGTCGCCAACTTGTGATGCAGGTAAGTTCCCTCTGCGGACAGAGACAACCCCTCTAGCCCTAGAGTGGGTCTAGTCACAACAAGACAAAGACAATAGCTAATTCCTTAAATAGTTATCGTTGAAGAGGCCTACCTTATATCGGTGTTTGATGAAGTCTTCGTCACGTTGCTTCAGCTATCGCTATCTTCTCCTTAATGAATGATTCACCTGAAACAACATAGGAAAACGACAATACACATAATAGAGCACAACAATGAACTATCTACTTATAGATTCAAGGAACCATAAGCTATCAACATACATTTCATACATGATATAGGAAATAACCATTGATTGTATTAATGTAAACAAAAGTAAAGCTTACAACCACGCCTTGACGTCGCAAGCTTCCTTGAAAGGTCCAATCAGTATGTCTCCATAAGCATTCACTCTCAAAGGTCTCCTAGAAATACTGATGACTCTCTCTCTCACCCAAAAGCACAAGTATGAAACTAAGGCAATCACAACAAGGCTTCCTTCTTACAAAACCATTTTACACTCTCAATCCACAACATGAAAGGCAATCCAAACTGTAAGCTATCAATCCAACAAGCTAAGAACTAGCACACCAAAAGCTCAACTAGCACTCAAAAAGCTAGCTAATCATAGTCATGGAGGATTCTTTTATAAGAGGAGGAGCCTCCATAAATGAGGGGAGAGGAAGCTTATCTTCAAGGGAGGTTACTCAAACGGTGGAACCACCATCTCAAATGAGGAGAAGCGAACTTCTTTGACCCAACAACCAGCTCCAGAACCACCCAGAAGCGTTATGTTTGAACTAATTCACCATATCTAGGTTGTCGCAGGTCAAACACTGAGACTCAGAGATGACATCGCGAGGCATTAGTGCATTCAGGGCTATCGTCGCAGGCAGGATATTGATGACCTGTGACGATCCCTAAAATCGACCATCGCTAAGAACAGATGTACTCTTGCGACGGTGTCGTGAGGTTCTTGTTCACTTTGAGCCATCATCGTAGGCAGGATACTGATGTCCTGCGATGATCTTGAAACATAGGTAAAAAGGGTCAACTTCAGGATTAATGAGCATGGTTAATCTTCTTGAGTGATATGAAAGTTGTGGACACATATTTTGATGTATGACACAAAGCAGATGCCATTCAGGGACCGACTCTACCCGGGATCAGGGGATGCGAGGTCGATGACAAAATACTGTGTAACATTAATGGCTGCACCTAAATCAATCAAAGTGTTCCTTATGGGATGTCCATTGATAAAGGTGGTAACCACAGGGATTCCGGGGTCTGCATATTTTTCAGTAACAAATCTGGTGGACATTAAACTTGCAAGCTTTCCACCTACTTGAATTGTAGAGAGTTCTCTCTTTTGTCTTCCTGGCCTCTTGGTACATAGCTCCCTCACTGTTTTGGCATAAATTGGAATATCCTTAATTGCTTGCAGTAACAGGATCTTAATGCACACATTTCTTAGTTCAGACACAAGATCAAACTCGGGTTGTTTTAGTTTCATTTCCAACCTCTCTAGAAAAGGAGGTTGGACCGTATGGGATGAGGAAGGTTCTTGTGGCCTTGAAGTAGGTTGTTCTGCTGGTTCAGGTGTGGTTTCAACTTCAAGCATTTCTAGAGTATCTTCCTCCACAATCTCTTCAATTCTTCTGGGTTGAGTCACCACTTTTCTAGATCTAAGCTGGATTTCCTATAGTGACACAGGAAATTCCTATAACACAGGAACAGAAATTTCCTGCAGCGACTATGGTGCAATAGTAGGTAGGAAAAGTGGGATAAGTGACCAATCCAATGTTGTGAGCGGATTTGATGGTTTTATTATTGGGGTTAGACACTAGGTGGGCAGGAAGTTGCGTAGGGCCAGGTTGATTTGCTAGGGCAGGAAATTGAAGTTATTGTTGTTGAGGTTGAATCATTTTCTATTGTTTAGGCTGCGGTGGATAAAAGTTTTGGGAGGGAAAATTCTGTGCAGTAGGGTAAGAGAAGTTCCCCTACCAAGGTTGTTGTGGAGGCCAAGGCTGCCAGGGCATTGGAATATTCCACGTCTGATTTTGAGTACCTATAGCATGTGGTTTCCATGGTCTTTGGGGTGCCATTGCATAAAGTGCATTGATAGCCCCCTGATCTGCTAGATATGTTGCATTAATTTCAGGAAGTGAAGGACATTGATCAGTGGAATTCTTAGCTTCACAGATTCGGCATACCTCTATAATATTTGTAGGATATTCCCTCAAGGCATGCTTCTTCCTGCACTTCAAACAGAACACGGCTAGGGCTTTCTCCAGTTCCTCCTATTTCTTCTTAGCCTGCAAAACATCTAATTGTGAAGATAAAGTGATAAGAATATCAGTTTTAAAATTTTCAAATAGGTTACCCATTTCAGCTCTGGTTACTCCAACTCCAGCAACTGACTTAACAAACCTGGAAGAAGTATCTCTTGTTCCCCCTCCATCTTTAGAATTTCCTCTTGAATATCGCTGACATATCTCACATACCTCATCATATCTCAACTTTGATATGTCACCTTCTCCCATTATGTTCAAAATTTCCAGAGATTCGATGGGATTGCTCTGAGCAGAATTGTTCTTTTAGTGTCTTTGCTTAGTTGATTCATCTTGGATCTCTGCAGATTGTACTAAAATCTTTCCACCAAATCCTCAAGACTCTCCCCCTCCTTCTGAGTCATGCCAAAAATTTCTTCTCTGAGGTCCCTAGTCTTGCAATAATCTTGATATTTCTTCAAGAATACCTTTTTCATTTCATCCCAAGTTGTAATGGAGTTTGAAGCTAACCCCATAAACCACTTGAGAGCTGCATCTTTTAGTGTTGTAGGAAACAACTTTAGCTTCTGAGCATTGGAATAATAGTCAAAGCTCCTGCATAGCACATCGAACTTGAACAAAAATGCATTAGGATCTTCACTAGAGACTCCACGAAAGTTAAGTAAGGCTGAGGGAGGAATATTCTACATTTGAGTTGCTCCACTAGCCTCCCTGATAGGGAATTCAAATGTGACTAGTTCCTCTTCCTTCTCATCATATCCTGCATCTGTATTTCCAATTCCTTCTTCATGAGCCATTCTGGACCAAAAAGAAGTAGGACCTTTGTAAACTACAGATTCTGCGGAATCAATGGTTTGAAATTCTGGTTCTTGAATAGGATTAACGAGGAATTCCTTTTCAGGCTGACCATTGAGTAGAGATGTTGTCTTCCTTGTAAGGGGAGATTCGAAATGGGCAGCAACAGAAGATTTTCCTGCAGAATTTGCTATTGTGGAAGTAGGAATATGCTCTGGACTCTTCTCAGGACCACAGACCTCCTGCCCAGACTCTTCTTCCCTTGTTGCCTTATATCTTGCAAACTTCTTTTTCCTTGCCAGTGTATTAGTAAGTGAAGTGGTGTTCACACCACCACAAAAGACATTTCTAAATATTGGACCCTACCATCTACTATGGAAACAAATTCAAATAAAACTACTTACCAAACAATCAGGACATGACTTTGGCGAATTTCTAACCTCTGCAGGTGTGTAGGCTTTGCCCTTCGTCTTACCACTTCGACTCCCCCAGTCATGAAAATTTCAAATAATGTACATAATACTAAACACTTTTGGTATTATCCCTTAGCACCTCCCCGAAAACAGCACCAAAATGTTGGGTCAAATTATAGACTTATAATTTGTCAACATAAATCATTAACCTAGGGCAGGTAATCCTGTGAGATGTTGCGCAAAATATATGCAGGCTTAATACCTTAAGTGCTTTTTTAATCTAACCAGTCAACCATACACATAACTAATGCCTCTTTTCTATATCAACATTTAGCAGCAAAGGCTATGGAGTGGATGGGAGCATCCCTGTACAACTCTTAGTATTGCTGATGTTGATTAGAAAAGATAAGAAATCAAACTTACAACAATTAAAGAAATCACTCAACAATGCAAATCAAATCTTGATTAAATGAAATCAACACATTGACATGAAACTCAACCATTCAATCATTTGCTGCTGATATATCATATGGATTACATTATCTGTGTAAACAAATTATTACTACATACTACACACATACTACACTAAGGGAGTTGTGTGCAAAGGGGGCCCTCCCTCACTCACAACCCCTTCAAAATTAGAAGAGCTTGCCAAGTAAGATAGACAAAACATATAATATTATATTAGTCTAAAAATGTCACAATCAGGTACAATCTGATATATAGTATCAGCCGAAGCCAACCCAAAACCCCGTACAATATAAAATAGAATCGAATTTATACTAGTGCAAAAGCCCATATGTGGCTCAAAACAAGGAAAACTACTAATCTAAGCCATTGGCTAATAGTACTAGTACAAAGTATCAAAGTTAGATATACTGAGTCTAATCCATGACTGAAAGCATGGATTAGACGAAATTCGTTACATAGTTGTAGTTTTCCTTCATATGGCCAACGAGAAGAGGTATACAAATCTGGGCAGTTTCGTTGGCGGATTTGAAACAACCAATAGGACAGCATCCATGTGTGACGAATTCCCCAAAAAAACCATGTTCTCGTTTGATTTAGAAATAACTGGAACATAGCTAACCATCGATTTTGTTGCAGGAAATCTGGGCGGTTGCAGGAAATCCGCGTCTGTAGGTATTCCGGAGCGTCTGCAGGAAATAGGATTGCATGAGCTATCTACAGGAAATGCGGGACTGTTTCGAATCAAAACAAATTTTCACAAGAACTCTAGATTAGTTGGCATGATAATTCAATAAGGAAACAGCTAGCTTAAGGAATGCTTAAGATTAAGGTAAAAGACACTTTTTCATGTTAATTTGCATACCTCCAGCATATAGCACCCTTTTGGCCAAAACCTAGATATTATAACTGAAATAAGCATAATAGGGGTCAAGGATAGTTCAAAATGGGAGAGATAAAGTCTAGAAAAGGTGTCAAAATTGGGCAAAACCGAGCCTCAACAGGACTTACAGTCTTTTTGCTTTAATATGAACGTGACAGCAGAAGAAATAACAGAAGAAACCCATCATATAGAGCTCGAGATATCAAGTATTCTACACTTATCTGGATTCATAAAGAAATGATAACTATGGAATAGTAATGGATGCGAAGACTCATGGAGCACATTTAAAGATCTAGCTTCCAAAAATTCATACAAGCATTTTCATTAACATCTTAATTCAAATGAATCTGTATAAGGAAGGAAACATGTATGGTAGCTACATAACGTGAAATCTGAGAAGAACATGAACATTTATGAAATTACAAAAGAGAGGAGACATATTGTAATCCCAGAATGAAGGAATCACCATTGATATGCATTAATATTCTGAATAACACATACATTGAAAGAACCAGAACGTTCTAAAAAATAACACAGAGTTTCTTTCCAAAATCATGAACCTTTTCTTTGTTCATCAAAATCACATATATAGGCCTCTGTGGACAGAGATAGGCCATTAGAGTGATATTATTTCTTGATTCAGTTCATTATGTCAAAAATATCTTAAGACTTCAGTGTGTGCACATGCACAGCTATTTCAACTAAAATGTACTCATTATAACTGATCAAAGTAAAAAATAGTAAGTAAAAATAACATAAGAGTAGTCTAAAATGCCAATCTTGGCATGATCCGGAGAATCTTCAAGAGCGGTTGGATGATGAGGCCTAGTGAGGCGCATGCGGAGCCCGAGGACGAACCATTTGCATGATAGGTGGATTAGCGAACTGTTCACATCTTTCCCATAAGGCTGGAGGAGGCTGAGGAGCAGAGCTAAACCTTTTATAGTTGATCTTGAAATCAATTACCCCTAAGTAGTCCAACCTGTAGTGAAACAGACTCCTAACCATCCCGAGTAATTGAAATTCCTTCTTTAAGAAATTTACCACAGTTGTTCCTTTTAGAGTAGTTGTTTTCTTGTGAGATGACCCTGCCTTACTCTTTTCTTCTATCATCTTCTGATTGTACTTCTCCCATGGCAACAATTCCCCATGAGGTCCCCAAAGGTTAGGTAACCCAGCTTGTAGGATCCTATCGAATTCTTCATTGAAAGCAACCACGTCCTTCTGCAACTTGATGAGGCTTTGCTCCACTTTGACTTGGGCTTCTTCTTTTGAAATTACCTTAGAAATATCCATGACTGCACTGATCTGGTCTGCTATATCCATTGGCCTCAACTCCTCTGTTGGCCTCTCATTCAGGAAATGAATGAATTTCAATGCAAACTGGGAGTTCCTTATACTCATCTCTTTAGCATTTATCAATGGTGGTCCACATTCTACACTGATGGCTCTTTTCTCATGTATCAGAGTTATATGCTCCTATTTGAGATTCATCTCTTCGATGATCTCGTCCCATACCAACTGCCTGGCTTCAAGGAGAGACATGTTCCCTTTCAACTTAGCCTTTAGCTCAGTTATTTCTTGTGTTGTAGCCTACAAATTTTTAGTGACATGTTCAACATTTGTAACTGAGGCTTGCAACTGTTTCTCCTTCTGCGCTAGCTGGGCTTTGGCAGTGTCTAAGTCCCTTTGGATCTTCTTTAGTTCACCTTCAGAGAGTTGCAACTCAGTTAAGGCCTGAGTGAGGCGATTAGTGGGGTTCTGGGGATCTTCAGGCACTACTACTATGCATACATGAGAGTCAATCTTTTGTTGTAACTCGGCCATAGATTGTTCCAAAGCCAATACCTTTTCTTTACTATCTTCCAACTCCTTTGTCAGTTGTTCTTTCTCCCTTTCCACCTGTGCCAACTCCTGTGTTTGAACATGTTCACTACTGGGTATCTTCAGTCTGTGCCTTAACTCCTGGTTTTCCTTTTTAGTTGCTTGTAGGACAACCTCTACTGTTGATCTGTCATCTGGGTTTACACCTAGTTTGATAATCAAATCCTTATATGACTCTTTCTGTAGATACATATCTCTTGAGTTGGCCTTCTCTACTTTTATTTTATTGGAGACCTTTGCTATGTATGTCTATGCTCTATTGATAGTCATAAGGTTTTTACCCAAGTCATTATACAACATCTCACCAATCTGCTTATGTAAGTTGACTTTGTCTGAGAGAGGGACACTAGCCAAATTCAAGGATACATCCAGGGTCTTGAACTGAGGTCCTTCAGGTAAGATCTGTATTGATGGATGTCATAGTGAAAACTTCATTTCATCCTTCTCTAAGTCCATGGCAGTTAATAATCGAGTGTGACGAGGAGTAGATTGGGCAACCATTGTTCTCTGCAATCTCTCTTTGATCTTTTTGTTGCTCTCATTAATGGCCCTTCCTAGGGGCCAACTAGGTCCTACAACAACAGCACTGCCTTCAGGATCTAGAATGGCTACTTCAGTTGTTGGTGAAGTAGTGTCTGTTGGTGGGTTCTCCAGGTTGATCTGAAAGCCTGGGTGATCTGAAACATGCTTCTCTAACTGTATCCCTACTTCCTCTTCTTCTTCTTCTGGATCCTAAACCCTGGCCTTTTTATTTATGTGATCTTCCATTATATCGGCACCCCTGCTGAGTCAACAACCCTCTTTGATGCTTTTCCCGTACTAATTGAGGACTCGGTCTCCATCTCTGTATTAAGAGGCCATGAGTCAAAGTTAGCTTTCCATTCAATTTCGGGCTTAGGGTCATGCATGTAAGTCAAAGCTTTAATTTTTTCTCTCCTTTGGGCAATGATGCCTTGGGGATCGTAGTGCCAAGTGTCACCCTTTTCTAGCTCCATGGATTCTAGTAAGGCCTCAACTATTTTAAAATCCTGCCTTGTGTTTACCACAAAAGGGCCTACTGGCTATCCCATTTTGAAGATGTAACCCTTCTTTGCTAGTACAAAATGAAGCAAGTCTACACTGAGGATCTGTTAGATGAACTCAAGGGCAAAGATCCTCATTGGCATGAATACTGGAAAACGATATGGATGAAGTTCACAACTGTAAACCCGTATTTATGTGTAATCCTCATAGAGGTACCAGTCCCCTATCATGGCATCTTTGTTGAGTTGGAGGAACTCCTTCTACCGCGGGAAGATTCTGGAAGGAGGGTTTCCATGAATAATACGGTAAGAAATAGCCATGAAAGTTGAGATAAATTGGGAATACCCACTTAAGACAGGCCTCTTCCTCATTGAGACATTCCATTCAAAACATAATTTTGTTGTTTGTTGGGAGAGAACAATTGGAGATATTCTGGGAGGAGGGTTTCCATGAATAATACGGTAAGCAATAGGCATGAAATTCGAGATAAATTGGGAATACCCACCTAAGCCAGGCCTCTTCCTCACTCAGACATTCCAGTCAAAGACAAAATTTTGTTGTTTGTTGGGAGAGAACACTTGGAGATCCAGACATTGGAACTCCTCGACATGAGTATACAGGAACATGTAAAACATAAGGGAGTAGTAACGAAAATAGGAGGAAGGAGGGAATAAACGAAGTTGAAGGCTTATGGCAGCAAATAGGTATAACGGGATATTAAGTAAATAGTTGGGTTGCTTCATCTTATGCATAAACCCCAAGGTGGCTTTATTTACTATTTGTGAGTCGTCTTCGCCCATTAAGTAGGAAATTGCAGTCAGGATGGGTTGAACGGGTTTTTGAAAGAGGGTTATTGGGAACCACTTCTCAGAGGGAAGGGATTTACTTTCAGGGGCAAGGATTTTGTCCAGGAAAGACTGCTTCTCCTCAGGGGGAAGTGTAACGAAGTGATGAACTAGGTTGGCATCAGTGAATGACTGTATTATGGGGGAAGCGGGAAAAATTAACACCCTTTGGATTAGGGTAGGAGTTATTTCCATAATTTTAACCCCTAAGGCAGAGATGAAGTATTTTTTGTCATCTTGGTATGCTTCAGCCAACTAGGATACAAATTCGGGGAGATGGTGAATAGTAGGTGCAATTTGGAAGTAGAGACCAGAATTGACAACCCTAAAAGGGTCTTCTTTCCTTACGTGATTAGAAAACAACTCACAATGGAGGTCGACAAGCGAATAAGGACAAGCGAGGTCTGCAATTTGACTCTCTGCATCGACCAAGGGTTCAAGACCAGTGGACTTGACCTCACGGGTTATGGGGGTTGTGGGAGCGTTCTGCTTCATTTTATTGAGTGAATAAACAAGAATACAAGTGGTCAGGGTGTCGAGTTACCTGGAGCCCGCAGGAGTGTTCAAAAGTGACTTTGGAGGTGGTCCTTTGCGTTTGGGAGTACGCGGAGAGGTAAATCCTGTGTAGGTGACCAGGTGGGGTGTTACAGGGAAAAGTGTCTATTTAGAACTGCTCTATCCCACTAAGGTGTGACAGCTGCCTTAGAAACAAACAGAGAAAAACTACTTTTGTATTTCCTTTATGAATTATAGACAGAGAGGAATAGAAAGAACCAACCTGTGTCTTGCGCTAATCCTTTGATTCAATCCCTCTCTTCTTTGATAGTCTCCAGCTACCTGCTCCCTTGCATGCCCATCTTCACAAAGTACCTGTAAGATCACAGAAGAAGAGCACTATACAAAGACATGGATCTATATTCATAAATAACTTAGGATCAGATTTAAGTTAACCATACAAATGTAACAAGCATCAATGATACAAAAGCATGGAGGAGAACTCAAATAGTTTTTATTGATAAACAAGAAAAGATCCAGGAGGAGTTACAACCAGTGGTTCCGACCCAGCATCAACCTCCCAGCAAAGAAGCCCCTCTTCACCTCAAACAAAGCATAAATCACCCAACAATCTGATGTATGTCTCTAGAAACCAACAACAATTCCTTACAATATGCAAAATTCCAGCCTCTGGATCTCTGGGATGAGGGATGCATATATAGATATGTGTAAGGAGGATGAGTCAACTTGTGATTTGATTAGTGTCTTCTCTCTGTCAGTTCTTGCTTCCACTTGGAGACTGAGGGTCTCTTACTCATCTTTGGTCGAATTCAGTGAGGCAAGTGTCACAGGAGAAGATTCTGGAAGCTTCCATTGCCTCTCCACCTCGCGGAATGACACTGCCATTTGTCATTTCTCGCCCATCACACCCTACAGAAGGGAGTTTTGAAATGCAACGCACCCTCACAGTGTATTTAGGTGCAATGTAACGCACTTAGCCAGTGGAGCAGCTGAAATGATCCTGTTTTGACCAATTCTGAGCAGTTTCTGGTGGAGAACTTCTGGGAGAAGCTGTAATCTGTTGACCTTGTTCCTTTAGGGGTTAGAACAACACTTTTAGGGACTTAGGAGCCCTTGGTTTATGGACATTTCATGCTTGGAGTTGTAAGGCACAAAAATGTCTATAACAATTGCCCCCTAAAGTATGAGGTCGTTAACCTTTTGGTGTCGGGTGAAATGCTTTATTATGAGGATCCGAAGTTCTTTCAATGCTGGGAGGAGACCTGTAATAAGATACAATACAATACATTATCTTCATACTGTTTTCATGATCTAGCTGAGGCGGGCATTCCCATACTCAGCTTTATAAATTCATTTTCATGTACATAGGACAGACAATCATCTGAGTGTAGACTGATGATTCTGATAGAGCCATCATCCTTTTGGTAGGATGATTATCTGTGCTGCAATGCTGTACATTTAATGTCTTTATTTCCCTGAATATATATCGCAGCCCGGATGGATGAAACTGGATCCGGGGTCTTCAATCTCATCCGATCTTCACTTGAAATACAAGTCGATCCATGTGAGAAATGTTCTGAAGTCGAACACGGAAAGACATCGCTTGATTACCAGTCAATGATGTAAACTGTTAACAAGAGCGAGAGGAATCACCGATAATGATAATGATCCTCAAGGTACTGCAGTACAATTCACGTGGTGTGAATAAAGGACTTGGCGTCGAACACCACGCAAAATCTTTCGGTCGAAGGCCATTGATGTAAACCTGTCGCCGGAAGTGAGAAACTTGCCATTGAGGCATGCAAGCTTCAAAGTACTGAATGGGGTGTTCCTAGATCAACTTCTTGGATAATGAGCTGATGTCGACAAGAAGTGATCCGTCACAGGAGGGCCTTAATGAATCCCACATCAATGACACGGAACGAAGCAAATGATTTTGATGGAGGTGAAAACGATCTGGTGATATAAGGTTCAGGGTGGCGGTCATGAAAGAATGGAATATAATGTATGGTAGTGGGTGAGACACAGGTGACCTCTCTGGATGACTTCTCTTGAACATATCGGCGACACTGATGTGATGGATTGGTAGCATTAACCCCAAATATGGATGGTATGGCGTGACCATGGCGATGTGACCGGTGAATGAAACAACCCAACCCGACTCGGACACGGAGTGGAAGTGTCATGTTCAAGAGCAACTTGCTACCAACAAAGTTTCTTTGAGTTTTCTTCCCAATTTTTCCCCAGTCATCGCTGACCAGTACCTCTTTATTTTTGTCAAGCTTGAGGAGGATAACATATGCTTGTTCTATAATTTGCCCTTCGGGCAAACCCATCGCTATGTTTTAACGAGCCTAGCGATAGTGAAACTCGTTCTCGTCTAAAGACAAGTTTGTCACTATTAATCTTTTTAACGAATTTAACGACAAAGATAACTCAGTCCTTTTCAATTTTAGAGAGTCTGAAAAGGAACGTAAAGGTAACTCCAAAATTCCTTTTTCGTCATCTAATCCCTTAAGTCCGAAAAAGTATAAAACAATACAGAAGGGATGAATTTTCGATAGCTTTAACGAGCCGAACAAAACAAGCGCTCGATCTTTTTGTGTAATAATCCCTCAGGTCCAAAAAGATTAAAATCTAGAGGAGGGATAGCACTTCCTGTCCCTTTAACGAGCTGGAGAGGCCAATGGCTCGGCAATCTTTTCATATTTTACGAG
The DNA here is from genome assembly GCA_031772625.1 of Pinus tabuliformis. Taxonomy (NCBI): domain Eukaryota; kingdom Viridiplantae; phylum Streptophyta; class Pinopsida; order Pinales; family Pinaceae; genus Pinus; species Pinus tabuliformis. Next base: position 441,916,300 of record CM062804.1, on the reverse strand, counting down.
TCAGTTGAAAAGAGCTTAAAGGAGACTTGTCTTTTGAGGAACAAGTGATAAAACGGATAGCAACTGATTCTAGGTAAGGTTTGGAATTTTCCAATCACGGAAGTGTCACAAGGATGGCTAGTGAGATCACTCTTCGCAGCTGTTCCTCAAAATGGGTAAACAATCAAATGGAGGTGAATGATCGGGCAATGAAAAGTGGAGGTGACGGTGAAAACACGACCAAGGCTTTAATGGCTGAAGTACTACATTCACGATGATTATTTACCGGGGGATAGTTCATTTTTTAATGAGCTTAAATGTGGGTGGAAACCTTTGCTCATGTCTTATGTTTATTTTTTAACGAGCTTGAACTATGTGCTAAAACTGCTCGATTAATCCAGTCTTGTGATAAGAATGTCTCATAAAAACGGCAACTTTTAGAGTTTTGCCCCACATCCTTTCTTTATGCAAGTTAGGAAACGACTAGTCCTACGAGTTTAAAGGGTTAGAGGTCCTAAAAATTTAAAAAATAAATAGTCGCTCTTTGCTTGCACTCCAAAAGGTTTGCATGCCCCCAGGTATAAAACAGAGTTTCAAGGTTACCTCTACTTCTTTCCGATAAAACATTTGTTTTAGCGAGAGAGGCCTACCTCTTACAGGTTACCCAAAGATTGCTCTATTCACAGCGCAAACAAAACACTTCTTCGACGATGTCTATCGAAACAAACAAAGGTGAGCGACGATGCCCGCCAACTCACATAACTTTGACAAGAGAATCTTGTTCTAGAATAACCCCCTCTTCCAATCACGGACGGGGGTATAGACTAGTCATATTCTCCCGCGGAAACCTACCCTATACCCGAAGTTTTCCTGCCGAAGCAGACCAGGGTGCATGCCCCCTGGGTTTCAGTCATATCCCTCCAAATCACTCGCGCTCATCGGGAGGACGGACTGGAGATTGAGACATTTCTTGCGTGAAAAGGCCATTCAGGGATGGTATATGACTATTTGCTATGTGTGATCCGGGAAATGAAAGCTGGTCCACGAGCTTGACCACTCTTCCTTCGTGCCAAAAACACATCACTCTAAAGAGTGATGAGACAATGGCTCTCATGCAATAAATATAGTCTCGTCCAAGGAGTAGATTGTAATCTAGGGGTCCTTGAACTACCATTACGTTCATGCGAACTGTTTTCCCTCTCAATGTTATGGGCACATCGGGAAGGATCCCTAACGGTCGACTGGTTCCTTTATCAAAGCCTGTCAGATTTCTCATCTCAGGCAAAAGCGATGGCAAACCAAGCGCTTTCCAAGCAATTAAGGAAAGGATACTCACAGAAGCCCCCTCATCTATGATGGTACCAGCCATTACCATTCTATATATTTGAACAATAATTCGGAATGGTATACTGGCTGGTAAACGGGGTCTGCCTAGTTGATTCCAGTGGAAGGAGACAACTAGGTTGCTTGGAGGTGGGACCGAATAGACGGCCGGGTACGACTCTGACGAACTTCCTTCCTGCAGTAAAGGAACGGGTAAATTTCCCCCATGTTCGTTGGTGTCTGTGCTTATGAAAAGAATTTGGACGGTGTCATCCTTGTTCTTTTCAGTGATTGTATCATCTGAAGATGGAACCTCTGAAGGCAAGACCGGGTCAACTGCCGCCTCGACCTTTTGACTTTCGTCTGGTATGGATTCAGATGGTTCATCTTCAATGACAGATGCTTCGGCCGACCACCTGAGCGGGTCAGCCGGATTTTCAACTAGTGACGGACTCGGCAAGAGTTTTTTATATCCAGGAGGAAGTCGTAACGGTGAAACCGGACGATCATCCAAAACTCTTTTAGCTTCGTCTAAGAAGGGACAACGGTGGACGGCATGATCGCCTTCACACAGTTTACAAGGAAATCTATATTTTCCTTTTTGTCCCGGGGCTTCACTTTCACTAGTTGACGGTGTGTTTTCAACATGATCATCAGAGGTTGACAACACCGGGTTGTGAAAACGAGGAGACCAGTCCCTTAAGATCCGAGGGATGCAGGGACAATCTCTGTGAAAATGGTCTCCTTTGCAAATGACACATGGCGATTTAGGCCTGGTCGGTGCAGTGTGTGGATTTTCGTTAGACGACACTCGTTTGCCCCCATTCGCTTTCGGATCCTTCTTCTTCTTCTCTTTCTTCTTCTTTTCCTTCTTCTCCTTAGGAACTTGACTTTTGGCTTTACCAGCCCCATCAAGCGAAGAGGAAGGAGGAGAGGAAGAATTAGAGGAAGTAGAAGGTTGGTGGGTAACTCTGGACTCGTCTAATTGTTGATTCGATTGTTCAGGAATAGTGGTGTTCTGAACGACAGAGGTTGAGAAGAGCCATACAGGCAAACCAATTGTCAGTCCTGGAAGCGACAATGTGGCCATATGGGGTGCACCAACATCTCCCCAAGAGGAGAAGGGGCTAGGATTTCCTCCAAGGGGAATTCCTTGGTTGGTGGACTCCATTTTCTCAACCCAAGATCAACGTAGGAAAGGGGTAATGAATATTCTGTTTAAAATAAATTTTTAGACGCTTTGACACAACTTGTTTTTTCAGTTTTTAAGAGTCGAGAAAAAACAAAAGATGACTCTAGTCGCCTTCGATTTTTAATGAGCCTGAAGTGACAAGTGCTCAGATGGACCTTTTCCGTTAAGGAGTCTGAAAAGGAACGAAAGGGACTACTCTGGAGATCTAGGTAGAGGGAGTACCAAACCAATCACAAAACTGCAGAATACTTTTTACGGTACGGCAGTCAATCTTCCCGAATGCTGTGTTCAGTGCATTGCGATCGATAGGGCGGCAGACACGGCTTCCTAAGGATAAAGGATTTAAGCCTATAGGGGTCTCCCAAAATATACTCGACGGTACGTGGGAGCACAAGTCCGTACTGGCACTTATCGTCTCAAAGTGGAGGAATCACCCAACCATCAGTGAGGACAACAGTTACCAGGATTTACGACGCCGGAATACGTCTCTAGCCTAGACCTCTAAATGTTGTGCGTTAAGTTCCAAAGCGTTGTTAGATTCATTGAATTTATTTTAAGTTGATCTTGTTTATGAAGTTTGCCTTTCGGGTTCACCACGAGATGTAGATGTAATTCCTAAAATGCAATCTAAATATGATAAACAAACTTTTATCTCTTTTGTGCAATGAAAATCCTAGCTACTAAGGGAAAAGAAAGACACAATCTTTTCGCAAAGAGCAAAGAGCACACCGTAAATGCACTTTCCTAAAACAAGCCAAACAGACTGTCTATATGCAAATGCACATGCATGTATTTGTTTTTCGACTTTCTTAGTATTGATGCTAAAAAGAAAGTTGATGTACAAATCTGAATTTCTTTTCAAGCGACAAATATAAACAAGCTCTTTTTCGAAATCAAAAAACAGAGATGATTACGACACCTTACGATTTTGAAATGAACACTTGTTCTTGACACTAGAAAATCACAAATTTAGACCAAAAGCAATAGTAACAGTATAATCGACCATCAACAACAACTAAACTTTCTCCTATGATCAAAATCGACACTTGCGACAGATTCAAATCAAAGGACGACAGTATGACTATTCTACTTTTGCAATGGAAAACTGTAAACGACTCAACAAACACACAAAAACATCTACAGTTCTTTTGTACAAAGGAGGCGGAATAACAGCAAGGAAAAGAGGCTTCAAACAGACATATACTGATCACAGGCAGCAAAATTCAGGGATAGAACTGGAAAGAATGAAGCACAAGAACCACAGCTACACAGAGCTAGTCTGATCAGCGCACCTGTAACACAGAGAATCTGAAATGCAGCGCAGGTCGCCCCTTCGGGAAGTACGCTGAAATTCAGGATCTCTGAACAGTACCTGCGCTGGGCCAGAAACAAGATTTTGTCCGGGTTCTGGGTCACAGTTTGCAGTTCAGTCCTTGGTTTTTGGCCGAATAAAAAGCAACCAGTAATGCAACAATCAGGGGTAGATCTAAGGAGGATCTAAGAGCTATCACAAGGGCAATCAGATAGTCTGTGAATCAGCTGTTTAAATCATAAACAGATCCAGTGAATGGATTGAAGCAGCAGTTATCTACTTTGCATTTGTTATGGCAAATGCAGTTCGAGAGCTACTTATAAGTTTATGAAACAAACAACAAAGAATGATACACAAACAAACTAATTAGACACTCCCCAGCGGAGTTGCCATTTTGTTACAGGGAAAAGTGTCTATTTAGAACTGCTCTATCCCACTAAGGTGTGGCAGCTGCCTTAGAAACAAACAGAGAAAAACTACTTTTGTATTTCCTTTATGAATTATAGACAGAGAGGAATAGAAAGAACCAACCTGTGTCTTGCGCTAATCCTTTGATTCAATCCCTCTCTTCTTTGATAGTCTCCAGCTACCTGCTCCCTTGCATGCCCATCTTCACAAAGTACCTGTAAGATCACAGAAGAAGAGCACTATACAAAGACATGGATCTATATTCATAAATAACTTAGGATCAGATTTAAGTTAACCATACAAATGTAACAAGCATCAATGATACAAAAGCATGGAGGAGAACTCAAATAGTTTTTATTGATAAACAAGAAAAGATCCAGGAGGAGTTACAACCAGTGGTTCCGACCCAGCATCAACCTCCCAGCAAAGAAGCCCCTCTTCACCTCAAACAAAGCATAAATCACCCAACAATCTGATGTATGTCTCTAGAAACCAACAACAATTCCTTACAATATGCAAAATTCCAGCCTCTGGATCTCTGGGATGAGGGATCCATATATAGATATGTGTAAGGAGGATGAGTCAGCTTGTGATTTGATTAGTGTCTTCTCTCTGTCAGTTCTTGCTTCCACTTGGAGACTAAGGGTCTCTTACTCATCTTTGGTCGAATTCAGTGAGGCCAGTGTCACAGGAGAAGATTCTTGAAGCTTCCATTGCCTCTCCACCTCGCAGAATGACACTGCCATTTGTCATTTCTCGCCCATCGCACCCTACAGAAGGGAGTTTTGAAATGCAACGCACCCTCACAGTGTATTTAGGTGCAATGCAACGCACTTAGCCAGTGGAGCAGCTGAAATGATCCTGTTTTGACCAATTCTGAGCAGTTTCTGGTGGAGAACTTCTGGGAGAAGCTGTAATCTATTGACCTTGTTCCTTTAGGGGTTAGAACAACACTTTTAGGGACTTAGGAGCCCTTGGTTTATGGACATTTCATGCTTGGAGTTGTAAGGCACAAAAATGTCTATAACATGGGGATATTCTTACTGAGACCAAATAACACTTGTCGGGGAGGTTAATTTAGGAGCCAGGTGCTTATATAATAGAAGGGCATAGCTTCCCAAGTGGCGAATTTTGGGATTGGTGTAGGATGACATGCGGTAGTTGAGGATTGGTCTACAACAATGAGTGCGAGTTTCAAAGGCGTGAACAAATCAGAGCTTTTACCTTTACCTTTTACCCTCTACCTTACACTTTTTACCTTTCAAGCCCTGTGGCCTCCGATCTTGATGAGCAAGTAGGAGGAGTCCACCTGGCAGGTGGTCCGCATCGTGCTATGGCAGGAAGTACTGCAGACAAAGCAAGCCTCTTTCTAGCCACCGAAATTTATCGTAACTGTCAAATCAGGGCCAACCTTTCAATGTCGGGACTCATCATGTTGTTATCCTTTGTGCATGTGACGTCGTCGGAGTTGGTACAGATGAGTGGGGGACGCAGATGGAGGGTGATGCAGTTTGGAGGAGTGCACCTTTTACCTGGGGGAGGCTTAAAATAAATCATCGAATGCTTTGGATTATCAGAGTTGTGGTTAAGTCTAAAACCCCTTTCCATAATACACATGGTGCCATGAGTTAGGTGCTAAAGAGAGATGACTCCCTTTATTGATTTTGCAAGCTCTACACCATTATAATCCTTTAGGAGAGGCATAGTAGAGTTGGAGATAACACCATGTACAAATATATAAATAACACGGATGATGGGACATGTATTCCAAGCTAAATGGTGGGGGAAACATACTAGTGGGTGTTGATTCGATTTATTGGCTAAGTGAATTGGCAAAGGAAATGGGTAAGGTTTTGGAAAGGCATGAGGCATTACTTGGAATTTATTTATGAAAATAATGGAAATTAGGAGAAAAAGGAGTTGAAAGGTCATAGGTTGCATGTGAGGAGGAAAATGAAGGAAAATAATGGAAAATGAAGAAAATAGAGGCCTCATTCATAAAAAGGCTTTTGAGGATCAATTGGTAAGCTTTTGACAAGTTTTGGTGGATCTCTCTTCTCTTCTCTCTCTCTCTCATACTCTTAGAGACTTAGAGTTTTCTTAGAGCACTCTTGGAGGGTGTGGCATACTTGGATTCTTGGAGCAAGAAGGCAAAGGAAGAGCAGGAAAGCGTAAGAGGGCATTGGGATCAATAACTACATCAGAGTTTCTTGCAGGTACCGAGTTGCATGTATTTTCCTTCACCAATATTTGCATGCATGGCATATGCATGTGAATTTTTGGTTGTGATCTGTCATTAGCATGGAGCATGGTGAGGATTGATAGTGGATTACCGAGCCTTTCCATTTCCTAGATAGGCATGGTTATTGTGGGTTTACTTTCGTTGTTTGTTTTGGTTGATTCTCCTGTTTCCTTAGCTTGGGTTGAGTTACTAGTCTTGGAAGCCCTGGTTGGACAAACACTCTGGAAGCCCTTGGTGGGTTGAGTTATTAGTCCTGGAAGCCCTGGTAGGAAAAATGCTCTGGAAGCCCTATATAAGTTGTGGATTGAGTTACTAGTCCTAGAAGCCTTGTTTGGGCAAACACTATGGAGGTCATGGAAGGCTTGGATGGAGACTAATATGATGATGGTTTTAGTGATGTCCGACCGGGTGGTGGAAGCATTGTTTGGTGGGTTGAGGTGGATAGCATTTGGAAGCCCTGGATGAGTTTTGATTTATGTGTTCTGAGAGATCCCACATTCATGCTTGGAATATGGAATGGGGGTGAATGGCTAAAGGGAGATTTGGCTTAGCCATTCTATAGTTGGGTGGAACGTGGACGTCCCATCCCGTGTTTGGATTTTACATCATTAATGAAAGGTTATTTCTCCTTGTATCTCTATGAGCATGATGATGGATTATATGTGGTTTATATGGTTGTGATTTCATTGATATTTTTGTCCCTATTATGCTGGTTATGTATGTATTTCATGACAACAACTATGTATGGCTCTCATCATGTTCTTACTTGGTATTGAATGATCAATGTATCTATGAACTAATGGATGAAATGGCAGCTAATTTGGTAAGAATACAATGCTTCTTAGTGAATCTCATATAAGTATGAGACCCCTATGCTCAGATATGTTATTTACACGTGTAGGTTGCGTATTTACTAAGTGTTTGACAAAATTTATATCATGTTTAGGCTTAGTTAGGTCAACACCTTGATCAAGTTTTGCATCAGAGGCTTTGTCTTGGTGTCATTTATTGTCTTGGAAAGTATCATCAAGTTTTAGGCATTGGTTTGGAGACTAGCCCTGAAAGAGTGGCTTAAATCTTGCAGTCTCTGGCACAAAACTAGCTAAAAAAGACTGCATTCTCTCCCTTGTAGGCATCGTGGGAGCGACTATAGGGTTCCAGTAGCATGCATGCTTGTCGTGGGAGCGAATTTGGGTTTAGTTCATTGAAATGCTAGGTTAACTTAGGGGTTTGGCACCTGGAGTGGTGGCTTAGCTCCTGGGGGTCTTGCAGCACCTAAGGGAGGTTTGTAAGGTCTTGTTTTGTCGACTCCATTTCCTTAAGGTTACCTAGGAGGTTGAGTCTTATCATAGTGGCCTCTCATCGCATGTTTACCCCAACTGACCGGTTGCTTGGGTAGATGTGGGAGGAGGGTGTTACAGAGTGGTATCAGAGCGTGGTTGCGCTCTCCTTGGGCTGTGTGTTGATCATGCTTTCATGTTGGTTGCATATGTGTTCCTTATGCATGTATTCCATGTGCTTGTTGCATTTTCATGGTGTTGATCATGGTTGTAGTGATGTCACCATGTGAAGGTTGAAGGTGTTGTCGTGGAGTATGTCTTCATGTGTGTATGGTTGATTATGCATTGTTATGCACATCAATGTTCACATGTTATCAAATGCACGTGAGGTGGTTGTTGTTGTCATGCATGAGGTCATGGTTTTTGTAGTTGATATGGTCATGCATTGATGATTGGACTCTAGCTAGAATGGTGTGTATATGGTTTTGTACTCATGTGTTATATGTCTATATGCAGTCGTTATGCATGTATGGTCTTGGTTATAGTCATGCATAGTAGGTTAAACATGCCTTGTGAAGTCATGGTATGGAATTTAGGTCATCATGGTCCTATTGGTTGTTATGGTGCTAATGTGTTGGTTGAGATAGAGCAAGAGATGCAGATCATCACAATAAGGTTGTAGTGTTGGAATTTGGGGTAAGAGCAGAATGTCATAAAGGTATTGTATGTTTGGCATGCAGGTATGTAAGTTAAGGATTGTTATATTCATTAGGTTTATATGCATTAGTTTTATGTGCATGTCTTTTGATGTTATAGTTACATACATGATAGACTATAGTTGATTAGTGTAGTCGTATGCACATGTGTCAGATAGTCATGAATGATAGTAACATGTGGTCGTATGCATTTTTATTATTGTTTTATGCTAGATAACTTGATGATTAGGTTATATGTTGTTGATGAGCATGATATATAACTTATTGTTGTTATATATTAGTAACTTGATGAGTAGGGTTATAACATTAATATCTTGATGTTATATGTATCATGTTAAATTGGATTGGACTATGCAGATAGTTATGGTTACAATATTTAGGTATGAGCCGACATATTTGTGATGACTTTGCACAAGTGGTTGTTATGCATGAACGATAAATGCTTATGAGTTTATGATGTGGACATGTGTCAATCGTTGCCCTAACATTTTTAATTCGTCTCATTTATAAAACTCATTAGCATATAAATGAATGATGGAAAATGATGCCTCCAGCGTATATCAACCACATTTACTATATAGTTGTGTTAGTCTTATTCACATATAATCTATTTAAACAATAATTTAATTACTTATATTTAAACAACAATTTACATATTTAATTTAATTGTTTAGACTCGCATTATAATTTAATATTAAAACATTAAAGTATAACTTATTAACTTTCAAAATAAATAGATACTTTAAATTCATAATATATTAGAAAATACTTATGTAATAAAATTTCAAAGCTAATACTAACTATTAATATAACTTGGGAATCTTTTTCCATTTTGAAAATTCAAACTCCAACGTTAAATTTTCTCTTCTTTCACCACTACCTCATATTTCCTTAATATTCCTTCTTCAATGAAAAAAAATACTTCACTTAAAATATAACCAAAATTTATATATTTATACTATAATATTCACAAAAGAAAATGGAATGTAGTAATTTGTTAGAAGATTATAATACTATGTTGTTTAAATATTTAATAATTAATTATATATAAATATAAATAAAATAAACATATACGCCTTTAATCTCTAATGAATATCCCATGAAAGGTACATGAGACGCTTCGTAAGGAAGGGAATAAGACACCAATATACCAAATCTATTTATTTGAAAATTTTAAATTATATTTTATTATTATTAACTTATATTTAAAATAAAATTAATTTAAATATCTGAAATGCTTCACTAATTATTTAGTGTAAAAAAACCATGTTTGTTTGTTTGTTTGTTTTTTTTTTTTTTTTTTTTTTTTTCAGTGGGGGAGCGAATCCCCGCTGAACAATCACAATACATCATATCACAATACATTATATATCGTCGAAACGAGCAGATTTCATCATACAATATCGCCGAAGCGAGCAGAATACGTCAACATCAGAACACATCGGACACATACATCATCATTGAATCAAATGCTCGGAACACATATGTCATCATTGAATCAAATGCTGCCGTAGTAGCGCGCGGCACCGGCAGGAATCTATCCTGGCTGGGGGATGCCTACCACCCCCACCAGCTCGTCATGCACTCACGTGCAATGTTTATTCTAGCTTTATATCTATAGTGTATAAATCCTAGGAAGGTTAGATCAGAACAAAGAGGATCGAACTATATTGATACCCGGCCCGTCCCATGTTCATTCGTTTGCTTGGGACATATTTGCCAAATCTCCTTATTTCACATTTTGGGGGTGGTTGACCAGTGATATATATATATATATATATATATATATATTTGAGACATAGATACAAGTGATTTTTGAATAACTTTATAATTCTGAAATTTGATAGTAGAATATTATCAGCAAATAGTATTCAAATTGTGCCTTTGTTTTTTTTCACCACTTGTGAACACGCAATGCCTTTCACCATATCAAGCATTTGAATTTCCAGGCATACGTGAAAATAAAACAGAGTTTTGAACTTATATGGTTATACATGGCAGCGCCTAACGAGCCATATATCAAGTATTAAATGCACCCGGAGATGCACGCGATATAGCTCGTTAACACGTAAAATGCAAAACTCGTCACTAAATAAAAAAAGGCATTTTGCGTGTTAACGAGCTATATCGCGTGCATCTCCGGGTGCATTTAATACTTGATATATGGCTCGTTAGGCGCTGCCGTTATACATTACCTTTGTTCTTAGAAACAACATATCAAACATAGGCACTGGAGTGATTAAATTAATCTAAACTCAGATTGATTAAATAAATTTAAATTTAGATTGATATATGTTTTATACAAACCCAGTAAGCTCACCCCTATATAAGATCTATTTATGTTCCAGAATTTTAGTGATTTCTTAAGTGTAAGATCCCATATAACCAAGCCCTAGAGTATCTATATTCTTGCCGCTATATAAGATATCACTACGAGTAATTTTCCGGCATCGTTGTCTAATACAACGAGTAAATTATGGAGCATACGAGCATTAAATTCAGCGTAAACTGCGTTCGAGAATATCCAATAGCCGACGTTTTTGGAATTTGTTATTATAACATGAAGTGCGTCGAATTAAGGGGCAACAGATTTAAAAAAAAATGATTTTAAAGTTGAAATATGTGGACAAGGGAAACCTAGGTTAAGGGACACGCAAAGCGAAGAGGCGAAATACTGGATCAAAAGCCCTAATTTAAAGCAAAACATATAAACATGGAGCAGTCGTCCGACCAACGGACTAGGTCATTCATAACCCCATAATAAACATGTGATTATTTTGCCATTCAATTCATTAACTCAAAAAATTTCAGTGCCAGTGAACAAAAGAAGAAAAAAACGCATTTGTACAAACTATAAAAGCACAGAGTATAACATCATTGTACAGACTATAAAAGCACAAAGTATAAAATGTGCGAGAGTTGTCAATGGTTCTGATACCAAACGCAAGATACTCAATTTAGGAAATTTAATGGTACTGTTATTCAAAGAAGCCCTAATTTTTATTAACAAATTTTGTTTTTTTTAAATGGGAGGGTAGCCCCTTTAGAAGCATTATAGGCCTTCTTATTTGTACATATATGTGTCAGAAACCTTGACAACCGTCACATCGAAATGATCAAATTACAATCACATGGGGCAGAATAAGCTGTAGCCTTTTTACGCTGCTCGGGCAGGAATCGAACTCGGCCGGGGGGCGTGCAAACCGACCACCCGACCGTTACATCATGCACTCGAGAATTTGAAATTTAATTATTCATTTGATAGTATTTATTTGAAATTCTATGTGATGATGTTTCTAACAATTGCTCTGGTGTTCTATGGCTGAAAATTTGCTCTGAAATTTTGCTCTGTTGCGATCCTTACTCCCGTTAAGTTACCAAAACTACAAAAACCACTCTGCGAAACTGGACACACCTTCAGTATCGAGCTCCAAAGTACTTCGAATTTGAGTACCTTGGTCCCCGTGCCCAAAATTTCAAGAACAACTAAGCTCAGACTTTTTCTTATTAATGACATGGAATTTCCTCTTCTCTGTAATTTTCTTCCTCCGTCCAAATTTTTTCCCCTTTTCTATTTATTTTGTGCATGGATAAATACTTGTCTTCAGGCAGTGGCGGCTTTCTTCCATCACCATTATCCAGTTTGATTCATTAATCATCTTGTTACGTGTTGCCTCAAGGCATTATACACTAATATAAAGCGGAGGATGAATTTTAAATTTTATTTTATTAGAATTATAACATTTAACAAATGAGTCTTAATACATAACTTTAATTTTTAATTTTTTGAATAAATGAATAGCTATCAGTTAGATATATATAAAATGAATATTTAAAAATAAATATTTGTACATATTTATATTAAGTGGATTGAAAGTGTTAATTTTATTTAGTAATTTTATAATCATGAAATATTTAATGTGTATTTTAGAGGTGTCCAATTTTTTGGCTTCCCTTCTTAAATAATTTAGTTATTTTGAATAATTATTCAATAAGTATACTAGTGCAAGATATGCCATGTATGCATATGTAGCTATCATATGCATACATCATATACATGCTAATACCCTTTTGCTTAAGAACCAAAATGGGTCATTATAATGCGGATGGTTATGGTTACAATATTCAGGTATGAGCTGACATATTTGTGATGACTTTGCACACCTGGTTGTTATGCATGAACGATAAATGCTTATGAGTTTATGATGTGAACATGTTAGTTAGTTAGTGTTATGGATATCGTGATCTTATTTATGTTTGAGTTGACATGTTGTAAAGTTATATCTTGCTAAAGAAATTGATTGTGCAGACAAGATAGCCTTCCCTAAGGTACACTAAAGTATGAGTTTGCTTATGTAGTATACTTGGTGCTTCATTCTTGATTATGTCGTCTATTTAATGTTCAGTGTTTGGTGTCTATTATGTCATCTAGTTGATTTATTTAACATGGTATGTCTGCAAGTTGATTAATTGTTTGATGAGTTGCATAATACGAGTATCCGTTGCAAAAATATTGTTTTAAAATGGTTGTACTAATACATATGTGTTGAGACAGTTGATATGTACTTGAAGTGTAGTAAGTGATAGTTGTAGCATTATGTCTAATGACTATGAGTTGACTATGGATTATGACATGATTGTTAGTCTTGGTAAAAGTTGATTTCAAATTGATACATATGATTGTCTTGGTGTTGGGAACATGTGGTTGACATGTGTAAATAGTGTAGGAAATATGTTTGGTATTAGTATGACAAGGTAATAGTTGATATGTTTATATAACTAATAGTTGGGTGATGTGACAATACATAGTAAGCCTCAATTGCAACAAAGTGAAAAAATGGTAAGGGAAAGGAATTGGACAAGAATTCCTTTGGCTATGTTTGAAAACCCTAATTCCAAACGAATGAGTGCCTTGTATACAAGAAGTCTTCTTAACCTTGATTTTGTTTGACATTATGTGGATATGTGTTATAGTCATGAACATGTACTTGATAGGTATATTAGCTAGTCTTTAGTTACAGGTGGATTTGTCAAGGGAATTGGAGTCCCTTGAGAGATGGCATGGATGTGGTTAGTTACAAGCAATGTGCTTGGCACAACAAAGTAAGGTAACTAGTGTACTGTTATGTTTGATTATGCACTCACAATCATGTGTTTATGGAAATGTGATGCAGGGGATTACATGGCAAAGAAACAACCATGAAATTATGAAGAAGGCTTGAGTTGAGATTTCCTTGGGAACCATGGGGATTGCATCATGGTGCTTGTTGTTAGTCTTGTGCTTTTGGTCTTTTGTGATTGTTGCGCTTGAATGACGATTTTGATTGTGTTTGGTGCATAGCTATGCCACTTTGTTTGCGAAGTCGTGTTGTTATTAGTTTTCATGGTTTTCTTCTTGTTTGTTTCTTGTGCTTGCATTTTAAGTTTTGAGTCTTAGGAATTGTTTGAGAAAGAGGAAAGTTAATTGAACTTGGGTAGAGCTGTGTGGTACCCAAAAGATAGTGTAAGATTCAGATGAATCTTGGTGCATGAGTAAGTGTCGCGAAAGGTAAGGCTATGTCAGTCGATAGGATTGGTTGGGTCCATTGTGGTAAATGGATGGTGGTAGTACAGACATGAGAAGAGTAACCCGAAAAAGGTAAGGTAAATGGATCTTAGGTGTCAGATGGTTTGACCAAGTTGGGAACAACGTTTCTCAATGTTGTGCATGCTGTGCACAAATAAGGAAGTTCTCTTAACCTAAACCTTATGCTATCTGGTAATTATGTTATGATCATGATTATGCTAATGTTTATATATGTATACATGTATGTATGTATGTTATTGTCTGACATGATGATTATTGTTTTATGCTAATGAGTATATATGTATGTATCTATGTCACTGTCTGACAGGGTTGTCAGGGAATGTTCGTGTGGAGGAATGATTTCTTATGCAAGTGAATGGCATGAAGAGATTTCTGGTTCACGAGGAATCAAGTGGTAAGAGTATCTTGACACATCTACGAGGTCAGTATCATGTGGTAATGAGTTGATATTATGTGATTATATTATGTCTATGTTATGGATAGCTTAGACCAAGAGATGCATCAGCGAAATGAAATTCGTGTGGTCCGTGGCATGCTAGGATAAGCATGGATGGGAGAGAGAAACTAGAACCAAGGTTACTTGGTAGAGACATTGTGGTTTTGGATGTGTGGTACTATTGTTGTGCATATGTTGTATATGTTGTAAATGTTGCATATGTGATGTTGTGCGCATGCGTATATAGTGTGAGTACATGTTTATGCAAGGTTATGTACAAGATGGTATAGATAGAATATTGCATATGCAATGATGGGTATAGATGGTTCTATGTACAGGTTGTATATGCAGTGTTATGTACAAATGATGCTATGTACATGTTGGATATGCAGTGTTATGTACAAGTGTTGTTACGTGCATACATGTGGCGCTATGTACATATGGTGGTGTGTGCATGATTGTACAAGTGGTGTTGTGTGCATGTGGGCGTTGTGTGGATGTTGTACAAGTGGCATCGTGTGCAGGTGGTGCTATGTACATGTCCCACATGTGGCGCTGTGTACATATGGTGTCGCATACATGTCGTGCATGTGGTATTCTGTACATGTGATATTGTGTACACGTTGTACAATGGTGCTCTGTATACGTGGCATTGTGTACAGTTGTACAAGTGGTACTCTATACATGTGGTACATATGGTACTGGTGTACACGTGGTATTATGTGCATGTCGTACATGTTGTGTTGCGGGCATGCGGTACTATGTATGTGAATTGTGTAGTCGTGGTATCGTGACATGTGTATTCCTTGTGTTGTACTTTGTGTAGTACATTTATTTTGTTGTGTTGCACGACAGGTGTAGGTACATGTATTGTGTGGCATTGTACATCGGGTATAAATGTATGAGTTGTATTTCATATCGGGTGTATGTGTATGCATTTTGAGGTGTCGCACGTTGTGTGCATATCTATGTCTTGTGATGTATATTGTGTACATATATGTGTTATGTTGTGTTGTATACCGGACGTAGGAGTGTGTATTGTGTTGTGTACAACACTGGGTGTAAATGCATGTATAGCATGGTGTTGTATGTCGTGTGTGGTGGTATGGGTGTGATGCACACTATGTGTATGCGTACATGGTTGAGGAGAAGGCACTGGGTGTTTGTCTAGTGTGGCAACTGATTTGGAGTGCGTAAAGAATAAAGACAAAGTTAGAAGCTAAGGATTGATGAAAGGATAAGTATCAACATTTTATTTTAGTTTTATCATGCATGTGATTTATGATTATGGTATATGATGATTATATGCGATATACGATTCTCGTTTATGATGGTTACATATGATTTATGATGTTGATCTATGATGGTTGTGTTTTGAGCTAACCAGATGTGATATGTTTATGCATGATGTTTTGATCAAATAGTTAGTTTGACTTGTTGTGGCAGGAAGCGAACAAAATTGCAAGTGTACCTTATTGACGAGCTACCAATGAGGTATGATGTGAATTTATTTCAATTTATTTTAAATATAATGGAAGTTATGTGCTTGGTATAAGAATAATGAACATGCCCAGTTGGGTGGTTGAAATCGACTGCAAGAATTAGCAACAACAGTGGAAGAAATTGGAACATGCAACAGTATATTGGTAAAGCACTTCAGGAGCAGGGCCATTATGGGACACTGGTACTCAATAGTGTCCATTGATTGCCATGAGCATGCTATGACTAGTATGATGGTTTGAGGCAGGGATATGCCTTGGTTTTTGTATCTTCTGATGCGAGGAAGCCTTGCCGAGGGATGGACTGCCCAAGAAGGGGGTGCCAGCGGAACTTGGACGACGAGTGACTGCACGGAAGGGGTTGAATGGATTACCCGAGGGACTGTGTAGCAAAGAAGGGACGACCGAGGATGGATTTGTTTTGGTCATTAGCATTGCCATATGGAATAAGATGCACATTGGGAGTGTGCCCTGGAACAATGAGTCGATAACTGTTCACTGAGATGACAAGTGGTGCAGAATTGTAGTGTATGACAAGTGGCGTAGAATTGTAGCGTTGGACATTGGATGCAGATTTGACTTTGCAATGGATTCTGGACTTCTTGGGAAGGAGGTGAATCCTGTTATTACTTTGAGGGTGGAGGTGTGAGCCTCTAGATTCTGTTATTGCGGATGCAAGCATCATATCCTTTTATTTGTTGGTTTAACAAATGTGCATATGTGTGTATTATTGTAAATATTTTATCGAGCTAGATTTATAAAGCTCCATGGACATCATGGTTATTTTTTGGTTAAAGCAAATGTGTATTTGTATATGTGGTTATTGTAAATACCGTCATGAGCTATGTTATCAAGCTCTTGTAAATGGTATGTTTGTCATGTTTCAACACTGGTCATTGTAAATAATACAACAAGCTGTGTTATAAAGCTCTATGGGCAGTATGTTTTGTTTACAACAGTCTTATTAGTTATAGGTGTCATTGAACACCAAGGACAGTGTTCCCCCAAGGGGGAGGGTTCTGTAACAACCCTGGTGAAAATTCCATGTAAAAATATATAAATACCATGGATGATGGGACACGTATTCCAAGCTGAATAGTGGGGGAAACATCCTAGTGGGTGTTGATTCTGTTTATTATGGCTAAGGGAATTAGCGAAGGCAATGGCTAAGGTTTTGGAAAGGCATGAGGCACTAATTGGCATTTATTTATGAAAATAATGGAAATTAGGAGAAAAGGGAGGTGAAAGGTCACAAGTTGCATGTGAGGAGGAAAATGAAGAAAATAGAGGCCTCATTCATAAAAAGGCTTCTGAAGATCAGTTGGTAAGCTTTTGACAGGTTTTGGTGGAGCTCTCTTCTCTTCTCTCTCTCTCTCTCATACTCTTGGAGACTTTGAGTTTTCTTGGAGCACTCTTGGAGGGTGTGGCATACTTGGATTCTTGGAGCAAGAAGATAAAGGAAGAGTAGGGAAGCGTAAGAGGGCATCGACATCAACAACTATATCAGATTTGCTTGCAGGTACCAAGTTGCATGTATTCTCCTTCACTAGTTTTGGCATGCATGACATATGCATGTTGATTTTTGGTTGTGATCTGTCATTAGCATGGAGGATGGTCGAGATTGACAGTGGATTTCCTGGCCTTGCCATTTCCTAGATAGCCATGGTGATTGTGGGTTTACTTTCATTGTTTGTTTTGGTTGGTTCTCATGTTTCCTTAGCTTGGGTTGAATTACTAGTCTTTGAAGCCCTAGTTGGACAAACACTCTGGAAGCCTTGTAACAGATTGGGTTGAGTTACTAGTCCTATAAGCCTTGGTTGGACAAACGCTCTGGAACCCCTTGGTGGGTTGAGTTACTAGTCCTAGAAGTCTTGGTTGGACAAACGCTCTGGAAGCCCTGTATAAGCTGTGGGTTGAGTTACTAGTTCGGGAAACCTTGGTTGGAAAAACGCTCTGGAAGCCCTGGAAAGCTTGGATGAAGACCAATCTGATGATGGTTTTGGTGATGTTCGACTGGGTGGTGGAGTCAATGTTTAATGGGTTGAGGTTGATGGCCTCTGGAAGCCCTGGATGAGTTTTTATTGATGTGTTCTAAGAGATCCCACATTCATGCTTGGAATTTGGCATGAGGGTGAATGGTTGAAGAGAGATTTGGCTCAGCCATTCTACGATCGGGTGGAAAGTGGAAGTCCCATCCCAAGTTTGGATTTTGCATCATTAATGAAAGATTGTTTCTCCTTGTATATCTATGAGCATGATGATAGATTATATGTGGTTTATATGGTTGTGATTTCATTGATATTTCTGTCCCTATTATGTTGGTTATGTATGTATTTTATGACAACAACTATGTATGGCTCTCATCATGTTCTTACTTGTTATTGAATGATCAATGTATCTATGACCTAATGAATGAAATGGCATCTAATGTGATAAGGAGACAATGTTCATAACGAGTATCAAATAATTATGAGACCCTTACGCTCAGATATGTTATACACACTTGTAGGTTGCATATTTACTAAGTGTTTGACAAAATGTTTGTCCTAGTTAAGCTTGGTTAGGTCAAGCCCTTGATCAAGTTTTGTGTTAGAGGCTTTGCCTTGGTGTCATTTACTGCCTTGGAAAGTCTCAACAAGTTCTAGGCATTGGTTTGGAGACTAGCCCTGAAAAAGTGGCTTCAGTCCCTGGCATAGAATTGGCTAAAAAAGACTACAGTCTCTCCCTTGCAGGGATTGTGGGAGCGACTATAGGGTTCCAATCACATGCATGCTTTGTCATGGGAGCGACTTTGGGTTTAGTTCATTGACATGCTAGGTTAACTTAGGGGTTGGGCACTTGGAGTGGTGGATTAGCTCCTAGGGGTCCTGAAGCACTTGAGGGAGGTTTGTAAGGTCTTGATTTGTCAACTCCATCTCCTTAAGGTTACCTGGGAGGTTAAGTCTTATCTTACTGGCCTCTCGTTGCATGTTTATCCCGGCTGGCCAATTGCTTTGGTCGATATGGGAGGAGGGTGTTACAGGATAGGTATGTCAGGGACTCCTTGATCACAAGTTATAATCGTTGCTCTCCATCAAATGTGGTCCATGATTCTTTGGTCTCCTCTAGATCTTCATTTGGATTTTGTTCATGAACTTTTTGCTCTTTTATTGTTTCTTAGAGTGTAGGTATGCTCCTGACTATGATCAGAATTTGCTCCTGCTAAGATGCATAGACGTTTTCGACTACTACTAGGATTTGAGAGATTTCTTGGTGTAGCATTCTTCTTTACTCAACGAATTCTTGAATATGCTTGAACTATTCTTGCTAGTTGATAATCCTTATCTAGCACATGGATTAGTGTATGGGGGTTCTTACAACACACAAATTAATTAAAGAATTCTATCCTATTCTACATTGAAAATGAATGAAATTATTTGCACGCTACAAACCCCAAAGTAAAATCTCATAAATCTAAAGATAAATCATGTACACAAATGCCCTCATGCTACTAAGACCCTATTTTCACCAAGTTATATGTTCATCATGCTTTAGCCTCTTCTTTCCATGAATAAAGACACTCTTGCATAAAGGGACATAAAATAACCAAACTTCCAACACTCTAATAGATATCTAAATTAGAAACTAACTCCTTTGTATAATTCCTTGACAATAATACCAAAAATGTCGGTCAATTATTTTGAGATAGAATTATGTTACATTTAATTCATCAATCTAATTTCATAAACTTATGAAGTGTAATGCACAATATATGCAGGACCTAGTTTCTAACTTGTCTATTTAAAATCACTTTGCAAACTATCTATTATTAACTATTGAAGTAAATATTTAACCATGAAAAGTAATTGCAATTCAAAGAAATCAACACAGTAGTGGTTCTAATCACTTTTGAACCCTCACCATGTAAATGTTTTGTCATAAAACGATCATAAGATCATTTAATTCAATAAATAATTCATCTAATTGTTCTACAACTAAAGTAGACAATTCTTTATTTAATCAAACAACTCATATGAATATTCTTTACTATGTCATCACACCACAAACACACTATAAATAACGAGAACTTACAACATTAAAACTGAAATGAATTTAATCAATTGTAATTAAAGGAAAATTAATGAAAGAGGAGTAATGCATTCCTTACAAAAGGGGTTGTCCTTGATCGATAAAGCGTCGCTAAAGAGTCTATAGAACTGAAGTTAACCCATCACACATACATTGGAAAAGGGAAAGCTATTGTTTAATATTAATCAAAGGAGGAAATCTTCTACATTTGATTCATAAACATATGCTTAACACTTAGCCTCTCTTTATCCTCTGCCTTCCTTTATCTCCAACTTCCCCAAATGGATGATATCCTCTCATATTTAATATAACTCATCCTTCATGAAAGGAAAGAGGTTACCACAAGATAGAACCAATCCCTAAATAAGTGGATCTACAACAAACTTATCTTAGATGTAGGATAATGGAGATCATGTGAAGATCTTATGAAGATTATGTGGAGATCAATTATAAATCATAAAAAGGTCAAATGGCATCAAACCTCCTAAACTTGACATGCCCAAAGTCGTACACAAGGCTTGTTGGTCAAATAGGAAGTGTAGATTTCAGGGAACAATTTTAACATATCAATTTTGAAACCTCATCCAAACATCCCTTACTTTGTGCTTTTTGAGGATTCCTCTTCCATATCGTCTAAAAAACCATATTCTGCACAAAACCCATGTTTTAGATTTTCTTGATTCATCTTCATTGATTTTTAAATGACATGGAAAACCTACCTCTCCAATTGTCTGCTACAAGTTTATGTAGCTAGTCTACTACAAGTTTCCATAGCTACAATAGTTTCTGGAGCTACAAAAAATATGGAAAATACCAAACTTTTTAGAAGCAAGCTAGGAAAATACAAAAACTATTCTAAGAAACCATCAAATCATGGAAATCAACCGTATTAATGCTTATAAGTCTTATGAAGTTTGTATGAGATGAGAATGGAGAAATATCTGGTAATGAAGGATGATGAATGAGGAATAAAGAGAAATTTATTAGGCCGATAGGCCTTCCTTTGAAACAGACTTTCGTCATCCTTTTCATTCTCAGGTTGACACCTGGCGTCCATATTCGGCGGGCATCTGTCGTGATTTCTGTTGCAACCCTCGCAGCACGCTTCAATGCGTCTTCGTTTGCTTTCAATCCTTTGCTCTGTGGCATGCCTCTCAACACCACTTGCCAACATCGTCATTATGAGCATCACCATCATCGGCATGGAAAGCGGGCTATACTGTTAATCGCCATAACTGTGGCATGCGGGGCACTGTTTCTTGTCAGCGCCACAGCCTGCCTGGTGATTTGTCTTGTGAAAATGGAGCGCAAGAGACGGCGACTGAGAGAAACCAGTGGTGAACAAGAGAATAAACTGATCATGTTCTACAACCCAATTTCTTACGCCAATGCTCTGGAAGCCACAGGGCATTTTGATGAAGAACATGTACTGAGCAGAACCAGGTATGGAATCATGTTCAAGGCATGTTTGCAGGATGGAACAGTGCTATCAATCAGGAGATTAGCAGACGGACCAATCGAGGAGAGTGTCTTCAGACGAGAAGCAGAGGCTTTGGGAAAAGTGAAGCACAGGAATCTAACAGTCCTGAGAGGATATCCTGCTCACTTGTATTTCCACTAGAATTGACTAATTAATGACATTGACATCCTCATCTTCTTCTCCTCTTCTTCGGCTGTTCTCAGTACTGTGACAACTTCATTATTTCTTTCTTTCAGAATAATCAGTACTTCTTCATCTCGGCTCGCAGTTGTTCTATAAAGAGCCATGGCAGCGACAGCTACAGTGCAAGTTTCGTTTGTTTCAGATCGTTTAATTTCGTTCAAGAAGGCAACAACAGGGGAGTTATTTGGCCTGAAAATGGTAAAATTTTCAAGTGACATGGGAGGGCTGGGGAGAGCCAGCCACAGGAAGATTATCGCGTCAGCATCTTCCCGCGGTACGAAAACCTGAAACCCTTCCTAAATGGCTTTTTTTCCCATCCTGTTTGCTTTTGTTTACTTACTCTTACAGTGCTACGTCTCTCTGGTTTTTTGTTTTTCAGGGGATTCATGATACATTTTCTGTTATATATATATATATATAGTTAGTGGGTATATCAGAAAAGCTATATATATATATATATATATATATAGGGTATAATAGGGTTTTCACACTGCAGTTCCTTTCCCAAAGGGTGTCATAGGGCGTTCACTATTCCTTTTCGATATTTTAATTAATTTTTTTTAGTATTGATTAATATAAGACATGTTTTTAGGTAACTGTCACAAAACTGCTTCAAGTGTTCACTGGATATGGATGATAATGGGCATTCCTAGCCCATGTTTCATTAGGTAACTGTCACAAAACTGCTTCAAGTGTTCACTGGATATGGATGATAATGGGCATTCCTAGCCCATGTTTCATGGCTGTTTTTTTTTTTGTTTGTTTTTTTTTTGTTTTGTTTTGTTTTTTTGTTTTGTTTTGTTTTGTTTTTGTTTTTGTTTTTGTTTTTGTTTTTGTTTTTGTTTTTGTTTTTTGTTTTTTGTTTTTTGTTTTTTTGTTTTTTTTTGTTTTGTTTTGTTTTGTTTTGTTTTGTTTTGTTTTGTTTTGTTTTTTTTGTTTTTTTTTTTTTTTTTTTTTTTTTTTTTTCGGTCATTGTATTTGTGTTGTTGCAATAGTTATAGGAAAATACCCTCGGGGACATTGGTTGGATACTGATAATAATCTGACATAAATATCTAACTTTGTTATATCATTTGGATTCCAACCATAGTGGGTGATTGGAGTTTTCTGTTACTTGTCAGAAGGATTGTCTGAACTTAACAGGGAACAAACTTGAAAAAATTATATTTTGCAGGAAAATCGGCCCCTTCTTGGCCACTGATGGTGACGGGTTCCCCCATCTCCTCCCTTCTTGCCTACTTGTATTTTCATCTATCATGGTGATATTGAGCTAGGATCTCGCTGTTATATCTCTTCTTTCGTTCTTCAGACATTACTTGATCATGTTCCTTTCATGTATCTGTTAGTTTATCTTAGTTTATGCTTTCTTAGGTACTCTTCCAGGTGCTTATTGCTTATTGTACTTTTTCCTCCAGTTCCATATACCCATATTTTTGGTTATTCATTTGGATATTAATATAGGTACCTTATCTTATCTATGAACACATTTTCACATTTGACATTGTTGGGTTTTAGATGGTTCTTTCGTACTGTCACCATCTTGAGTTTGTTGATGGTAAACAGATTTCTGATCCTCTGTGTACGTGCCTGTGGTCTTAGGATCTGTGTACACCTGTGCATGAAAATGCTCTGTATTTAGTATTTACACATGGCTATTCAAATTTCAGGCTGACTGTTAGTTGTTGTGGAAATGTTTCAAAGTTTTGGTGTTAAGTTATGCTTTCGGAATATTTCTTCTTTCTTTTATTTAACATCAAGGTATGTGTGTGTGCTTCCTGTGATACACATAGATGTAATTAATTGCTAACATGTCCGCCTTTCGTAAATGTGTGAAATTTTGTGTCTAAATTAGAAATAACATTCAATTGTCATTCCTGTTATCTCGAGAGACATGCTACTAAATGTTTTCAAACCACAAAAATAGAAACATTGTTTTCCAAATACACTAAGCCTATCTTCTTTCTGGAAAAAACATTTGATTGAGGGAATTATGTCTATTTTGTTATTTTTATTAAATTGCTATTCATAAACAACAGACATGCATGATATTTGTTATTCCTATCAAATATGATATAAGCTTGGCTTGCGAACCTCAAGTGCATCGTGGTGGCGTTGTAGGTGGAATTGTTCCAAAGATTTCAAAGGATATCATCCAGCAGATGGTTGTCGCTGGTTGAGTACAAAGCCTGTTTTGAATGTTGAGCTTAACCAGGTTTGGAAGATATCCTCTAAATGTCCGGCTTAACCAAGTTTGGAAGATATTCTCTAAATGTCCGGCTCAACCAAGTTTGGGAGATAACCTTTAAGCAGATGAGCTTGCTGTTTCGGTTTCTAACAATTTAGAAGGCATATAAAGCAGCATAAGAGGCTTTTTTTCTTGGTCTTTGTTATTGATTGGCCTTCCTTTTTCCCAATGACCTCAATATTTGGGAGTATCCTAACCCAAGTGTCGTTTTTGTCATAAAGAAGAAATTGCTAAACCTTTGTTTTTGTCTTACCCTTTTGCTCAGCTTGGGAGTGGACTTCAATCCTGTGTGGGCAATTACTCCCTACCACTATTACCAGGAAGTCTGCCTTTCTTGGTGATAAACTCCTTTGGGCCATATATATATTCGACGCAGATTTTGAAGCCCATCTCTCAGATTTTGGCCTGGATAGACTCGCAGCCATTCCAGCATATCCCTCTTCATCTGCACCCACCCCTGCTGGCTCTCTGGGGTAAGTTTCTCCTGAAATAAATTTAACAGGGCAGTTGACAAAAGAATCTGATGTCTACAGCTTCAGAATTGTATTGTTGGAACTTCTTATTGGTAGGAGGCCGATCATGTTCACCCAGGACGAAGATATAGTGAAATGGGTGAAGAGACAGCTTCAAACAGGGCAGATTTCAGAGCTGTTTGATCCAAGCCTTCTGGAACTGGATCCAGAATCTTCAGAGTGGGAGGAGTTTCTGTTGACAGTGAAAGTGGCTCTTCTGTGCACAGCCCCTGATCCTCTGGACATGCCATCCATGACAGAGGTGGTGTTCATGCTTGAAGGTCATCCAGGCCATCCATGACAGAGGTGGTGTTCATGCTGGAAGGTCATCCATGCTGAGGCGGTTTCTTGGTTTACAATAAATTAGATCCTCTCAATCCATGTTTCTTGGCTTTTTAAATTAATTCCTCTGAATTAGACCCTCTTCATCGACGCTGAGAGGTGGCTTCTTGTTTTTTTAAATTAGATCCTTTTCATCCATGTTGAGGCGACAACATAGATCCCTCGTTGCACAGAAAGCCAGAGAAACCGGGCCTGCCAATGTCACTATTGAATATGGCTAGCATTGAAGCGTTTTTCTGGAGGAGAAATTCCTGTAAAGTGGAGATGTTAAAGATGGAGTAAACGACGTAATTACACCTTCGTATACAGTGAGTGCATAGGGCAAGGAAAAAGGGATTGTCAATGTGGATTCATCCCTCGGAGGTAAACATTTTGTTGACTGACACTGTGTTTTTGTATTTTATTGCTACGAAGATATTCAAAATGCCTAGCAGAATCTTTTACACAGTTTGGTCCACAACTCAGGGAAACAGGGAAACAAGGTAGCGTAGATCCATGTTTGTATAAAAAAATGTTGTTGTGAATTTTTTAATTTCCAAGGGTAAGTAAGTGAAAAAAAATGTGTTCTTATTATGTTAAAATTTCCACCGCTTAATCATAAACAATAATTTTCAATTTTGGTGGTTTCGGATTTATTTAAATCAATTAGAATTTTTTACTTATTTTTTTGTAACATATAAATATAATTTGTTTTTTGGGTTATACATATATATTCCCAAGTAATTTTGATTAGTTTGGATTTAATTTGGGAAATTTATTGATTTGATTTATTATGAATGATTGATTGGATTTTATTATATAAATAATTGAGAGAAACGAAGAATAATAATTTGTATAATTTTGATTAAGGATTTATTTTATTTTGGGCAATTTATTGACTACTTTTAGTTTGAATGATTGAATTATTATAATATTTATTATTTTGAACCAAAATATAATTCTTTCAATTTAACATTTCTATCGGCCTCTCTTTGCACCTTTTGGGGCAATTGCTAGTAAAATATTAGGTACACTGACCTTCCAAATCATGTCAAAATAGAGTCCATCAAAACTAACGATGGTCGGGTTAAGACATCAGTGTATTTAAATATTTATTTCCTATAATTATTTATTTTATTTCAGAATATAGAATGAGTTGGGGGTGGTTTTAATTGGAAAACATGTTGTATTTTATATGTATTCCATATTATTATACATTTTATATTGTTAATTCTAGGAACAAAAAGATATATAAAACATGTCAATGGGTATTAGTACGATATTTTTATTAAAAATAAAGTTGTTAAAAACAATAATAAAAAATTATTAATACACTCATCTTTAATTATTCATGCAAACATTAATACAGAGTTTAAAATACTTAGAAAAACCTTAACACTAAGTTGATTGTAAATTAAATAATTTTTGTTTAACAAAACACAAACTTTAAACTAAAATGATTAATCTCCTCATTTTTAATTATAATTTATACAAACATTAATACACAAATTAAAATATACATAAAAACTAGAAAACTTCACTAAATATGTAGTTAAACTTCAAAATAAATAACGTTTATTTCATAAAAAATCACAAACTAAACACAAACTTAAATTGAGATGAAAGAATAATTCTACTTATAAATAAATTAAATTTGAACAAAGAAAATTTTAATCACTATATTAATATAACTTTTAAATCAATTACTTACTATAATAATAATAACATATATATATATATATATATATATATATATATATATATATATATATATTAACAAATAACTTGAGAACACATGGCTTCACCATGAATTATTTATTTATTTTATATTATTTAATTTTAATGAATCTTTAATATTGTTAACATTCATCATGCTACTTACGCTAATTAAACTTGGGAGGGTAGGATCCCATTCTTTTCTTGCAACAGCACGAATAATCCAATCTACAAATCCTTATTTTCAATTTGTTTGTTATAAAAAAATATTTTATTTTAATGAGTTTATAATTATTTGGTTTGTATTTTATTTAGTGTTGGAAATAATATAATATTAATTTAAAATAATTGATGATCAATAAAGATTATCTAAACAAGGCTTAGGTTCAATTTTGATTGTTGTTGTAGTCTATAGGTTAATGCCAACAACCTAAATGCCAATGTTAAAGAGGAAACTTATAACTTTGCCACCATACCCTCCAAGTTAGTGTGGAGAACCCCATTATACTTATAACTTTGCCACCATACCCTCTAAGTTAGTGTTGACAACCCCCCATTATAACCTCTAGGTTAGTGTCAACAACTCGCAAGTCAATGTTGATGAGGAAACCCATCACTTAGATTGACACTATAGCCTCTAGTCCCACTTGGGGGTGTCTATCCTTTTAGGGTTATCACAACAAGCAACATGTTAGGGGAATAGAACCTAGGTGAAGAGTATCACAAACAATTTAGTTAATCATTTTAGCTAAACCCACGGGAGGCATAGTTACTACTTAAAAGTTTTATATGGAAAGGGCTAGTCAAGTTTAGTATATCCACAAATTTTAGAAATGAATTCAAATTTTTAAATAATTTTTTTTTTTTTTTTTTTTTTTTTTCGAAGGTGGTAAAACCTATCAACTCAGGTGTCAAACCAACAGTGAGGACAGCCATCTCTGGCTGCTATCCGCGAATGTTGGGATGACTCATCACTGTTAAATAGGAAAACCACGCCACCTGACATAACCCTGCTGGTGGTCCGTAATCGGGAGCAGGCTCTCACTCCTGCCAGATGCCTCTGGGTCTTGGGCCGTTAACCTGTTTCCTTACGTCCGAGGAAGACGAGCTCTTAGCCAAGCAGAAGCAGTTTTAAATTACAATTGAGACAATATTTGGAATTATATATGGATTAATGTTAAATGTTATTACAAATTACATGACTTTAGTGAAGTAGCCTTAATGACAATTAAAATAACATTTATTTTTAAATTGCTTTTAATTAATTAAAAATTCATCTTGGAACATATAACAACCAAACATGTTAATGACCTAAAATCTATAAGTATTACTTCCAAATAAATTAAATAACTTGTTTTTCCTTTAATAACAATAATAAATTAACCCACTTTTGTCAATAATAATTTATAACAAATTTGCGTTAAAAATTATTAACTGAATTACAAATTAATAAATAAATTATAATAAATTTTATAATTACAAATTAATAAATAAATTATAATAAATTTTATAATTACAAATTAATAAATAAATTATAATAAATACACATTAATAAATAAATTTAATCGCTTTTAAACGTTTAAAAGATAAATTAAAATATACAATTTTAATTCTATTAAAATGATAAAAAAACATCATTATTCAACTTAATTTAGTGTTTTATTTACACCCTAAAACCAAAAGCCTCATTGAAAAGATACCATTTCCCTTGGGGATTGCTCACTTTAAGGTGATGGTTCCTATGCACATGCCTTATTATCCCATAATAAATAATTGATACTTGAATGCTATGGTTTAAACTTAACCTTACGAAAATTATGTCCAAAATGCAATTACAAAAATTGTGTCCCGGCAATTCACAAACTCATAGTACCAATACCCAAGGAAAGATGAAATATGCGCCAGTTTCCACATATAATTCTGTAATTTTCCGCCGGGTCGAGATTAAATATTACCAATTGTCATTAACTGTCCATATCAAATGTTACCAATTGTCATTAAACTGGCGTGATTTTACTCAATGACCCCCGTCAAATCAGAACAACTGACAAAGGAAATAATTAATGAAATTGATACTGTTATGATCTTGAAATGAAATAATGTCAAATCAATTCAAAAAAATTTGTGTACTGATGCAATAGGGGAGTATGGATCCTTGAAAGCTGCAACGTTGCCAGGTCGAGAAAAGACCATCTGCTACCAACACCACCAAGTTTTTGCACAAATTTTAGAATTTACAGGTACTCAAATTACAGTTGCAACAGTACAAATTTATTTATGTTAGTTTGGTTTGGGAAGCTTTACATTATGGCAATGTTGCAATTATGCTTATGCAGACGACAATCATGGTTTTGCGAGAAAGGCATACCTGATAATCCGCTAAGGTAAGAGTTTTAAATCCTGCTGCACAGTATAAAAAATAGTAATCCCATGTTCGTATAAATTTCTCGTTGAAGCCTAGTTTTAATATATCTCTGCACACATGACGAAGAAAATAGTACATGTAACTGAGTTTGAAATAAACTCGCGAACCCGTAAATCAATTGCACGTTCATCTATTTGCATTCTCTTATTTATGTTTTGCTTAGTAGGTGACAAGAATTCTGCCTTCGTTTTGAATGGAAGTTCTTCCTCCACTCTAGCAGGGTCCGATAGTAATGCATGCCGACATTCTCCACATGCTCCACACTGAATCATTAAAACAGTAAATTGTAGATCAGTAATGAACTTTGTCTGCAAGAAGCTTACTTGTGAATTCGTGACTTGGCTGGAGCTGAATTGAAAGGAGAATATAGGGTTTATGTCAATGCAGCACAAAATCTCTGTTACCATTGATGGGAATATATTATATATGTAGAAATAGGAAATAAGTAGGGGAACTTCCTACCAGAGTCTAGATGCAGCTGCCATGGCTGAGGTAGTTCTGCTCAATGAAGGCAGGCAACCCCCGGGGAATATATATTCTTTGATGAAGTCAGAGCTTCTTCTGTACTCATCATATCTTTCATCGGCTATTGAGATAAACTGTTTGCCAATTGCCAGAAGATTAACTGAGATTAAGATTCGAGAACAATTAAAGCTGAATAGAGCAAATGAAGAAACAAACAGACAGGAGGACAGATTTCCGTATTACATCATGACAAGAGCAATGCTTATCGACATGTTGGATAAAGGAAGAAAAGGGCTAGTTGCAGTGATAATGTAGTGTGCCTCTAGTTGGAAATCGAGCGTAATATACAAAATACTGAAGGAAGTGGTGGAGAACATACCTGCAAAACAAGAAGACCATTGTCTGCTAGAAGATATTCACATTTGCTGAAAAAGTCCTCTAAATATTCATGGCCTACACTTTCTAGCATCTCACTGCGTTCATGATGTCAAGTACACAAACTCAACAAGGTGTTAGCCATAAACAAATTTTGGAAGTAACTGTTAAAAATATTCAGCTCAACAGTTATCTCTTTGAAGCTTTACCAGGAGATGATTCTGTCATATTTGTGAAAACCGGGTAGTTCTCTATAATCCCACAGAAGCACTGTTATTCGATCCTGGGATAACAGGTGCGCTACAAATTAGCAAGCTTTGTCTTTCTATGATTAAACAACAATCTAAAACTGAACAATGGCAAACCCAAACACAAGGGAGCACAATTTATGTGAGGGATATTGCCATTTTGAAAGAGTAAAAGGCAATTCAAAACGTTTTTGCTGAAACACATTATAAGCTCATTCTTGAAAATGTGAGATGAATACAAAACATCTCTTTCTTAGTTTGGGCTTGTTTGCCAAGATAAATAATACATCTTTTCTTTTGGTTTTTGTAAGCTGTCGTATTATTTTTGGCTAACATATTCAAATACGAATTCCTTTTCATGATAATATATCTAAGTTATCTGAAACAGGTAAACAGGTAACATTTTTGGAAATGCCACTTTTAAATTTTAGGAAACGGTGAAAGTTGAAACAATAGTATAACATTTTTGAAAATGACACTTTTAAATTTTAGGAAACTGGGAAACAATAGTATGACATTTTTGTAAATGCCACTTTTAAATTTTAGGAAAAGGTGAAACAATAGTATTTTTTTAACAGAAACAAATGAAGATTATATTAATATATCCCTTGCTTACCTCAACCGTACCCAGAGACCATGATCAGATGTAAGTACTGGATATACATAATCTACATTCGGGTGCTTATGAATTGCTTTGCACACATACACCTAATTTGTCTACAAGGTTACAAAAGAAAAGGGACTTCCCTCTTGATTCAATTAACCATGTTAAATGGCAAAACATTCATGCGTCAGGATGATGTCTTATTTAAATTTGATTCGCAATATGAATGGGGCCACCCTATATTTAGACTTAAAAGGCACAAAATTCCTAGCAGGCTGGACCGCATATAGCCATACAAAGAAATTAAGATCATGAAATAGGTTTTAACCTTCACTGGGAAGTTTGTTGCTCTACTTTTGGTCATTACTCACCATTGCTGTCACTTCCCTCTGAAGTCATTGGATGTTTGAGTCCTCAAGCTTGGAGTTGCTTCACATGTTGCAAGACCTCCATTGCTTATTGGGAATTATGAACACATAAATTATATGTGTATGAGTCCTTTAGATCATTATGTGTCCATGATTCAGGATATGTGGGTGTTAATATGTTAAATGTTAGGAGAAGTGTTGAGTGAAGAGAGGCATGTGTCACATGAGAAATGAAGTCATGGGATACGAAAGGTCAAGGGCTGAGGTTGAAAGAGAACATATATCCATGACGTGTGACTTAGGGATTGAGAGGAAGCAGGATCTATATTGTACAATGCACCAAACGGAGTTTTTATAGTTTGCTTTTCTCTCCATATCTCTATGCTTATGTTGCTTGTAGTGTATGTATATTTTTCATGACTTGCATTCCAAGATAATTTTACTTGTTTTCAGAGCATTAATTTAAAATGGTATAATTGATGAGGGTTTTGTAAGGAGATCTGTTCTTGGTGAAAGCATTGTCTTTAGTGTGAATAAGGTTGCAGCAAAGGATTTGAAATGCGGGTATGTTAGTCTACGACTCCAAGTGATCCAACAAAGAAGGAAATTAGTTTGACTTCCAAGGTCATCTTCATGAATTACTTTAGACAGATTGGAAATGACTACGGCTATATTAGACTACTACACCTCCGAAATTTCTGTCAAGTTTGCCAAAATCCTTAAAAGGTTGAAAAAGATCTAGGAAAGAGCTTGAGAAGGAGCTTGAGTTCCTTAAGGATGGAGATGCCAGATTTGTAAAGATGATTTCGACCAAGCACATGGTGGTTGAGTCATTTTCTGAGTACCCTCCGTTAGGTTGTTTTGATGTGAGAGACATGTACTAACCACTTGGATTGCAATTCTAGGTTTTCCATGTTGCATTGTAGAGGATCTATTGGATAACTGAAAGTAATTGGTTGAAAGTTGTTAGAACTTGAAAGCACTAGCTTGTGTTATCTTTCAAGTTACTTTAAAAGTGTTTATAACTTTATACCATGTTTAGGGCTGCTTCATGAGATATGGGGTACATGGTGTATGTTCAACCTTCGGTTAGTTTGAGATGGATTGACACATGGGAGATGGTTTATTGTGGATTTGCACATTGGCGATAGCTTGCTTATTGATTGCTTGACCCTAGTTGGGTGCTTACTTGGCATTTTTCCGTATGGCATTGGAGTTCTCTTGACAGTGTGGGGAACGTCCTTCATAATGGTCACATGGAGAGGTTCACTTGCTTAGAGAACATTTTACTTAGGAGGAGGAGCATAGTTCATCTTGGAGGAGGGAATTAGTCCCTAGACAACATGTTGTAGCTTGGATTCTTGAATAGAGACTTGGAGTTGGCTTGGGGGATGCTTAGGTTGTGACAATGTTCATATAGGGGGAGTGGACCTAGTGGAGCACATGGCTTAGGAGTGATGGAGTTGTGTGGGCTTGTTTGGGAGGGTTATGGGCATGCTTTTTGTAGCTACATCACTTTGAAGCCCTTATTGTGTACAACGTCACCATGAAGCATGGCATTTGTAACCTTGAAGTGGAGCACTTCACTTGTACAAGCCTACAAGTGTTTGTTGTAGGTTGCTTCTACGTGTTGTTGCCTCAAAATCTAGCAAGCCTTGTGAGGGGAGCTCACAAGACAAAACCCAGACTAGGTGACAACATTATGAGGTGTGGTCCACTGTCACCACGACCACCACCTCCTGTGCTTTAGTGGACTCTCACCACAAGGGAGGCTTCCCTATGTTAGGACGTTGGAGTATATATCAAGTCCAAGGGTTGGAGGTGATAATGATAGGCCAAGGAGAGACACTTTACTTAGGAACAAGGCTCAACTAGCACAAATAAGGCAATGTGTTCAATCCAAAATGCCTAAATAGGGCATAAAGTGACCTAGGGTTTGAGAGTAGGCAAGGTCAGTAGGCTTACCTAGGATCACAAGGGCAAGAAAAGGCTTGAAGTAGATAAGTATGATCAATTTGTGGCATAACAAGCCTTCAACAAGCCCCAAGTTGAAGCTTAGGGCAAATCTAGGGTTTTCCTAAGGCAAAAGTTACCTTGGGCAAAGGACGTCAGCTCTAAAATGGATAGATTGGCCACAAGAAGAGGTTAATTTTGTGGCAATGACCTCACAGCCAAGTGTTGAATCCCTCCACAAGGCAACACAATCAACCCTAATGTTGATTTGGGGTAGCATCAAATGTGCTCTAGCCACAAAATTTGGTGGAGAGGTTGGGGCACATGAGATCTCCAATACCCAGAAAGGGTTTGGGCAAATTCTAAATAGATCAGGAGACATTAAAATAATTAATATTTTTAATGGAGTCCCTAATTAACTTAGGGAAAATAAAATATTAATGTGTATTAATATGAATCTGGGTTAGAGTGGTCCAAAAGACATGGATCAAGCCAGATCTATTCTTAGCCGTTGATTAGGGACTTAATCTCGACCGTTGAGATGTCAACAGGAAAAGTATAAGAGGAGGCTTGAGGGTCACTTGGAGAATACACTAGAGTGATCAGTCATTCTATTCTCTAGAGCAGAGTTTGCTAAGAGAGATAGAATCAGTGAGCGGGAGAGTAGCTAAGGGGCATTGAGTACAGAGAAACAGAGAAGGCATAGATTGTGCCGGGAGAGCAGCGCAACAGCCAAGGAGAGTGATGTAGAGCCAGCAAGGGCTCACGCAGGGCCACGCAGAGGCAACCAATTGCTGTGTAGAGCACTAGAGAGGCCAGCGTATCTGATGCAGAGGCCCAGAAAGTTGACACAGGGCTTCCTGGGGTTGACACAGGCCAAGAAAGGTTGACGCAGGGCCAACGTGAGACAGAGAGGGGCTGACGCATTCCAGATTGGGTAGACGCTGGGGTTGCAGAGCAGTTTTGTGATAAGGAGCTGCCAGAAGGATTTTCTGGGGTTTCAGCTAGGAGATTTCTCTCAAACTGTGAGGTATAGCTGCTAAGGAAATTCTTTGTTGGGTAGGCCAGTTTCGGCACCCATATTGTACTCTGATATTGCTTAATAAGAAAGCCCTCAGATAGTTGCACCGGTGTTCCCGCATTGGGTTTTTCTGGGGACATTGGTCCAAAAATAATGGTGTCATGTGGTGTGTTTGTTCTTGTTTCTTTTAGTTATCGATTTGTAATATGTTGAGCATGCACTGGTGTTTATTTTCAGTATTTACTTTGTAAATAATTTGTTAAATAAAATTAACAAGTAAGTAGGAATAAATCAAAAAAAGTGCATGAAGGGTTTCTAAACTAAGTAAATTTAGAAACTTCAACATGGTATCAGAGCGTGATTGCAGATCACAGGAGGATTAAGAGACATCAGTTGAGCGGAGCAATAGCAGTAGAAAACAACTGTCCCGAGGTGATAGAAACTGTTTCTAGCAGCACAGAGGCCAAGAAGTGTGACGTAGAGCCAGCCAGAGCCACGCAGAAGAAGCCGGGAGCTGCGCAGAGCCTCAGAGAGGCCAGCGTTGTTGACGCAGAGGGCCAGAGGGCTGACGTAGGGCATCCCAGGGCTGACGCAGACCCATCTGGGGTGACGCAGAGCCAGCGTGGGGCAGAGAGGGGCTGACGCAGTTCACAGAGAGGCAGTTGTTGGAGTCTAGAAGGCTGCAGAAATATTGCAGAGTGGAGCTGGTGAGGTACTGTAGTCTGAACAGTACCTGACAGAGCAGGGCCAGAGGAGTTGTTACTGAGGGTTTCTAGCCGAGGAACCTGGATCAGCAGTGTAGTTGCACAAGATGATCAAAGTAGGGGGCATCTCGACAAGCGGCAAAAGGATTTCCAGGAGGGAAATCAGGACTCAGAGGGAGTCCAGAAGAGAACTTCCAGACGGGAAGTAGAGACTTAGAGGAGTCGAATAGAGAACTTCCAGGAGGGAAGTAGAGGAGCGTCATGGCACTACACGGGGTAAGAGACCAGGATAGACTGGATGGAGCATCAAACTTCGTAGTCTGGAAGGCCAGAATCTTATCAGTGCTTGACAGGAATCGTGTCAAGAACTTCGCCTTGAAGACAATAGCTATTCCAGTCGACCCAAATGATAATGACAAGTACGAAGAAGCGATGGTGAGGGCCAAGTGCATTATCCTTGACGGGGTCAAGGATCATGTGGTACCACATATAACCGAGAAGGAAACGACAATTGAGATGTGGGAGGCTCTCAAGAACCTGTACCGGCATACTTCTGTGTAGAGAAGAATGCTGCTCGAGAACCAGATGAGGTCGTATTAGATGAAGAAGGGTCAAACAATTGACTCCTTCCTCGGAGGACTGAATGAGATCCGAGATCAGTTGACTGCTATAGGAGTGATATCGGATCAGGAGTTTATGGTAAGGACAACCTTGAATGCTGTCTCAAAAGAGTGGGAAGTGTTTGTCCAGAGCATCCTGGGCAGACGGACTCTCCTACCTTGGGACGAGATGTGGGTAGCTCTTCGCCAGGAAGAGACTAGACGACAGTCAAAGACAGGTAGCAGCAGCAAAGGGATCAAGGTCAAGCAGGAGGAGGAGGATGTGGCCCTAGCATCCTAGGGAAAGCAGGAGAAGCAGAAGAAGAAAGATCTCTCCAATATCAAGTGCTTCCACTGTGGGGAGATGGGTCATTATGCGACCCAGTGCCCAAGGAAGAAGAGTAAGGGAGAGTCTTCCGAGATTAAGGCAGCGTTAGCACAGGCAGAGAAGGAAGTTTTGACAGACGATGACTGTGCCATGAGTGCACACACGCCACTTGAGCGGAAGTGGGGAGACATCGAGTTGTAGTCAGGCAGACTACAGGCGATGAGGGGCAGGATCCTTGAGGTATCCAGCCTCTTGGAGTAGACCTTGCTACGGGAGCCCCGACGAGGAGTAGCAGGACTGGCTGAGTGGGTAGAGACGGATGCGGATGGAGAAATAGAGAGAGCTATAGTGCAGGAGTCCCGAGACAGCACGAGGCTAGCAGGTTGCAGTAGTGCGAGAAGCACGAGAGTGTTGCACTAGTGCAGGATGGCACAGAGAGGTGTGCAACAGTGTGAGATGCAGGGAGTTATTGCAACAACGCTGAGGTCAGAGAGAGGGAGCACTTGTTAATGATAGAGGGAGCTTCAGCATCAGAGCGTGTTTCTAGCCCAACAGGGAGGTCAGTTGGGAGATCAGTTACTTACTTCTCAGTAACTGAGTTGCAGTGCAGCAGTGGGCAACATGATGCAACATGATGAGAGGAGGTGCAGTGTGGATGTAGCGCTAGGAGAAAGGACCAGAAACAGCACAGATGCAAAGGGAGCTGTCGTACAGATGCAATAGTGGCAGTGGTAGAACCATGGGCTGCTGTACAAGAGGCAGCGGTGCAGAGGATGTTGGGCAGGAAGCCCTAGCATCAGCACAAGTACCGATGCCGGATGATTAGAGTAATACTTAGTGAGGAGTATTGCTAGAGCACAATCCTCGCTAAGAGGGAGTGTTGATTTTGGGTAGCATCGGATGTGCTCTAGCCACGAAATTTGGTGGAGAGGTTGGGGCATGATCTAAAATGGATCTAGAATAGACTCCTAAGTCTAAAATGTTCCTCACAGAGGAAAATGAAAGTCCATGGAATGCTCTTGGAAATAGTCCTATTGCATAGATCTCGTCATTCTGAATCTACTACAATTTGAATAGGCTAAAATGGACTTCGGATGCAGAAGTTATCATAGAAAGAAGATTGCCCATTGTCCTTTGAAAAGGAGGCAATTTCCTATAAAAGTGGCCTAAAAGGTTCTTTAAGGAAAAATCACATCGGAAGGTTCGAAGGGCGGACTTAGAACAAAGGTCTTAAGAATCCCCGATCAGTGATCTCCGACTTATCGCATTAGAGGTAGGCTGCATGTGATATCGGGACCGAGGCGGGGTCGATTGTGATAAAGCGGGATCAGATGGGTCAGCACAGTCCATGGTATATGGAAAGAACCCTCAGGCCATTACAAATGCGGTATGCCGATGCGGTTATGCGACTGTGCGATAAGCGCTTCATTGATAGCCGTTGGATCCGGGCAGGAATGGACGGTTGCGATTGAATCGGCGATCGGCGATCGAAGGAGCAGGGACATAGACCCCCGCCGATGCGATATGTGATGTGCGATATCGGCGATCGGCGGATCGGCGGTCGGCATAGTCGAAGGGAAGACCTTGGGGCCGTTGCGATTGTGATAAGCGATAAAGGGGCGAACTCAATGGAGTTTATAAGCGCGATTTCATAAGTTTTGAAATCTGGAATTACGGGATTTCTGAGTATTTCTCGTGTATTGGGTTTTTTTGGCCAATACGCCATGCAATTGCGATTTGCAATGGAATGGCGGACCCAATAGATTTATAGATGCGGTTGCATTCTATTTGAAGTCCGGATTTTGCGCTCGATAGTGTATTTCCGGTATATTTCTGTGTAGTGGAATTTTGTTCCGTTTTTGGGTTTTCACCTGAAGAAAGGCCCCGATTCCTTTGTCACTTTCCTTGATCATTGTGCCACGCTGCAAGCGGACGTTTTGTAACAATGATGCGTTTGTAACGCGCAGAGCCACAGAGCCAGATGGCCAAGCGCAGAGCCACAGAGCCAAAGAGCCAAACGCAGAGCCACAGGGAGCAGGGAAAACACAGAGGCAGAAGAATGATTGCACAGAGAGGAATGGATGGAAGCCACAGCGTCGGAGGATTCCTCACAAAAGCCAGAGAACGCGATTGACAAAGGATTCACGCAGAGGCCGAGAGATAACACACAAAGGCAGAGTTATGCTCAGGAGAAGCGTAGAGAAGCCCAAAAGGCTCAGAGATGCTTGAATGCTGAGCGTAAGCCCAGAGGAGGTAGTCTGCGGAGTCGGGGTGACTTAGAAGCTTGGAATCGCTTGGAGGTCAAGCGAAACTAGAAGCTTGTAAGAGCCAAGAGCTAGAGCCAGAGCGAGAGCTAGGGCGAGAGCCAGAGCAGAGAGAACAACAAAGAGATCAAATGATCTAGCTATTGTTGGTGTCTGATGTGTGCTGAAGACAGAAGGAGTTCTAGAGACAGTAAGAGAATTCTGAGGGAGTTGGTGCAAGTTAGAGCAAGATAGCTCAAAGCGCTGATTGAAGGAGTCAAGTCCAGAGAAGCCTAGATTTGTTTGCAGAGTATGGACAGCTAGCGGGATAAGATGGTATTCTAAACCCATAGGTTTAGTTGTAAACCAATGGAGTTGAGTGTGGAGCTTGTAAAAGAATTTATGCCATAATCCCAAAGAGCCTAGTTGAGTTGACTAGAGCTCAAGGAGACGTAGCCCAAGAGGTTTGGGTGAACTCCATATTATATTTCTGTTATGTGTGATGCTTATTTGCTGCACTGTTTCACTGTTATATGTTTTTATATCAGTTTAAGCAAATCAACTTAAAGCACATAAACAGTTTAAAAACAAACACAAGCATACACCTATTTTCAAGCACTTTTTAATTCCGCAATTGGTTAATCATAAGGTCTTGGAAATATATAAGCTTTGGAGTGGGAGAGGTTCTTGTAAGCTTGACAAGAAGCCTTTAGTGCCCCATTTCATATCAGGGTACATGAGATCTCCAATACCCAGAAAGGGTTTGGGCAGATTCTAAACAAATAAGGAGATATTAAAATAATTAATAATTTTAATGGAGTCCCTAAGTCTAAACGTAGGGAAAATAAAATATTAATGTGTATTAATATGAATCTGTGTTAGAGTGGTCCAAAAGACATGGATCAAGCTAGATCTAATCTTTTAGCTGTTGATTAGGGACTTAATCTCGGCCATTGAGATGTCAACAAGAAAAGTATAAGAGGAGGCTTGAGGGTCACTTGGAGAATACACCAGAGTGATCAGTCATTCTATTCTCTAGAGAGGGGTTTGCTAAGAGAGATAGAATCAGTGATTGGGAGAGTAGCTGAGAGGCATTGAGTACAGAGAAATAGAGAAGGCAGAGATTGTGCTAGGAGAGCAGTGCAACAACCAAGGAGAGTGACACAGAGCCAGCAAGGGCTCACGCAGAGGCAACCAAGTGCTGCGCAGAACACCTGAGAGGCCAGCGTGTCTGACGCAGAGGCCCAAAAAGTTGACGTAGGGCCTCCTGGGGCTGACGCAGGGCCAGCATGAGACAGAGAGGGGCTGATGCAGTGCAGATTGGGCAAATGCTGAGGTTGCAGAGCAGTTTTGTGCTGAGGAGCTGCCGGAAGGATTTTCTGGGGTTTCAGCCAGGAGATTTCTCTCGAACTGTGAGGTATAGCTGCTAAGGAAATTCTCTGTTGGGTAGGCCAATTTCGGCACCCATATTGTACTCTGATATTGCTTAATAAGAAAACCCTCAGATAGCTGCATCGGTTTTCCCGCATTAGGTTTTTTCGGGGACATTGGTCCAAAAATAATGGTGTCATGTGGTGTGTTTGTTCTTGTTTCTTTTAGTTGCTGATCTGTAATATGTTGAGCATGCATTGGTGTTTATTTTCAGTATTTACTTTGTAAATAACTTGTTAAAGAAAAATAACAAGTAGGTTGGAATAAATCAGAAAAAGTGCATGAAGGGTTTCTAAACTAAGTAAATTTAGAAACTTCAACACCTAGTTGAATTTAAACCCTAACCCTAACTTAGCGACTTCCCTTTAGAGGTCAAAAATCAGATTTGGGAAAGAAAACTATGATTTGAAGTTGAATTTAGGCATGATCAATAATGTGAATAAGGTTAGTGTCTTGACTTTGGGTGATGGAGTCTAAAGGAGGTCTACTTAGGAAAAAAGACTAAACCCTAGCAACGAGTAAGGGAATAAGAAACCTTAGTTTCAAACCCTAGCTATCATTTTATGAGGCAACAAAGTCAATGGGGAGAGCTTATCATGAAGAATCACTCATGGGATTGTCACATAAATTCTACAATGGGTAATGCATACAATACCATTGCTAATATGATTCCATAGAATTTTTTTCAATATAACTAGCACATAGAAACCCTAGATAATAACCATTCCATGTAATAGCCATAAAATATGTTTCAATGCAAAGAACACTTACAAGATAGATGCATGAACCAATTGTTTATTGCTCCAAAATGATATCTCCAAAACCAAAGAATATCTCCATAAGCAAAAACTCCACAATAGATCACATCTACACAAGATACAAGAGAAATTTCAGCTAGGCCAAAATCTCTAAGGGGGATCCACAAGTGATGATCCAAATGAAATGAAAGTAACCTATACTTATATGAGGTTTACCTCAATTATTGTAGCATAATGAAGCCCCTAAGCACAAGTTTGTCATGAAATGATCTTTGGTTACAAGCCAAACCACTAGCTAATGACAAAATAGACCATAATTTCCCACATGTGTGAGTTGTAGCCTCTCCAAATGCTAATGACATGCCCTTTTAGGGCTCCAAATGCCATGCCAAGGTGTGCTTAGGTGTCATAATGTGTGAAAGTGCCTAGATGATCTCAAATTTGAGGGATTGTCTTCAAATACACCTCCAAATCTTCCTTTGGGGTCCCAAGTGCAGCTAGGGCACCATCATGTGGTCTCCATAGCTCTCCAATTGTCAAATAAGGCCTCCTTTTGTCCAACGTCATGGCTTCCTTTGGTCTAACAAGCCCTTCCTAGTCTCTCAATGGGAGACCATTCTCATCTCGGCTCTGAATCAACTCTTGACCATCAGGTTATGTCAAGGTCAACCTGGGGCATACTAGGTCCAATAGTGTCATCATGAAGAATCCTCAAAGCTAGGTCAAAGTTGACCAATGTCCTGGGTCCTGAAGGTACTCTGGGACATGTAAGATTTGCTCATGTTGTATGGAGGCTCCAGTCTCTCAACACTGCATCTACTTAGGCCATGTACTTCTTTGAAAGGCTTGGGTACTTGTCAAGTGGATGCCCTCATGGCCTAGGCTCTTGTGGACCACCTGACAAAAACAACATGAACTCAAGTGAAAGCAACCATCCATCAGAGACTAGGACCATATATGCATCTAAGTGGACAACACTAGAATGTTAAGGGCATGTTAATACTTCAAACAAGGACCACCTTTTGATATCTAACTAGGCTGTCTCGTAAAGGTGTTCCCTAACTTGATAGAGGTGGCTAATTGTTAATCTTAGGTACGTTCTATGCTGAGAGCAATTTATTTCAACTTTCACAGTTAGCTCAATATCTTTTACAAATTAGCAATCACATCAGCATTAAAGTAAATTGCAGATAGAACATAAACATAGATCACAAAAGACAAGCCAAGACAAGAGGACACAAGATGTGGCGCTAGCCAGGGACAAACGCAAATGTGGGGAAACCCTTGATCAATTCTTCTTATATGTTCTTCAATAGTTCAGCACAGAGAGAGAGATAGTACATATACAATAGAGGTAGAGGTCACTTGTATTTATAGCCTTCCAAGGTGGTCCACTTTGCTTTAGAGCCGACCTTATCAAATATGCACATGTGGACTTTTCTTCATAATTACTCTTTACCTTATCCGATTTGAGTGATCTTTAAGTCGATTTTGGTTCTCTCGAAAAGAGAAATTCAATGCAATCATTATCTCCATCAAGTGAGCTGTCCAAAGTGGAATTTGACTGCAGTTGCATATTTTTAATAGATTGGAGGTTTTGGGCATTTGTAGGAGTATTTTCCTTATTTGAAGTCATAGATTAGTAGCCTTTTGTAGGGCTGAAGTGGAGGGTGTTTGTTGGGCCGAATTTTTCTATTTTATGGGTAATTCACACTTTTTGGGGCTTTCTAGGTCAACTGGAATTAACCCAATATTTTTTTGGGTTTTTGTGGGTATGGTGTGAGGAGCTCCATGTTAATTTTGTAGAATTTTCTGAAAAGTTTTGAGGGAATAAGTCCCAAATCTTCTCCAACAGTAGCAACAATAATATTTGGGTAGTTCGCACCCTTTGGGGCTTTTTGGGTTAGTTGGAATTAGCCCAAGATTTTTTTGGGTTTTTGTGGGTTTGGTGTGAGGAGCTTCGGGTTAATTTTGGAGAATTTTTTGAGTAGTTTTGAGGGTAGAAAATCCAATTCTTCTCTAGCATCGACAACAATATTTGCTAAGTAAAATTTGCAGATATTTGAGGGAGACATTTTCAGTACCTGAGCCATCACTTTCTAACAAGTATTTTGCATAGTTTGTAGTAGCAAGCCTAGGTTCCATTTCTCTTGCTATATTATGTACTCAACTTCCAAATATTAATAAAATGGCTCAATTTTCTTGCGCAGTTTATTGAGTTGTTGATTGTGCATGCATGAATAAATTTCCAATCGTTGTAGCTTAGTGCAGGTTCTTGATTTTCACTATTATTTCTTGGTTGGAATATTACAGTGGTATTAGAGCATGATCTTGGCCAAATGTGGGGAAGCTAAGAAGATCATGGAGGTGTAGGCATGCATGCATAGTGAATGGTGAAACTGTGAACATTACAGTGACACAAGAAAGATGGAGTACAAAGAGGATCATGGAGAAAATCAATAGAAACAATGAGAAACTAAAAGATTATTGGCCCAGTTGAGTAGCATTGAGGAGATAAACAAGAGCCATCTTCATCTCTATGACAAAGGGCCTAGAGATAAGCATGTCACGGGGGTGAAGCCATTCACATTACTTAGTGGAGATCAGCCAAAGCAAAACAACCTCCATACATATGGCTAGTCTATCCATGTTACCATGCCTCGTTTTCTGAATAAACCTGAGAGGGAGAGAGAGCCGGATACCTTTGCATATTTGATGAGGTCTTTTGTAGAGGGGATTGATCAGCATGATGCGTTGGACCCCAAGATCAGAAGGGTTCTATCGTTTTGGGAGTTTTTCCATTTGATGAAGAAGCATAAATCAAGAGAAAGATTGTCATGTTGGTGCACCAAGGGCAAGGCCCACTACATGAAGGTGATTCCTGACATCGAGCATGAGGAGGAGATTGTTAGTTTTTGTAGCATCGAATATGTTCTAGTCACGAAACTTGGTGGATAGGCAAGAATACATGAGATCTCCAAAACCTAGAAATCATTTCTGGAAATTCCACCTAGAGATGGCTAAATTAGATTATTAGCCGATTTTCAAATATTTCCGAAGTCTAAACTTAGGGAATATGGTTAATTAATCATAATTAATTAAGTCAAGGTGAGAATTCTATAGAAACTCAAATGGAACGACTCCAATATGATCCTAGCCCTTGATTAAGTTTTAATCTTGGCTGTTGGAGCTCCAACTAAGGATTATAAGAAGTTGATAGGCACTTGGGGAATGCACTAGAGACACTTGGAGAATTCGATTTTCAAGAGTAGCAATAGTCAGCTGCTGGAGAGTTCGAGCTTCAGTGAGGGACAGGGAATGTGAGGATGAAGTTTTCCAGATCCAGCGATTGCATTTGCAGAGGCCGATATTTCTCCAAGAGGTCGCATAGAGGTAGTGTAGAGCCTTAAGAAGACAGTTCGTTTCGCTGGGAAGGAAGACGTTTTTAGTTCTAGAGGCCGGGAAAAGGTTACAGAGTGTCGGAGAGACATTTTCCTAGTCAACTGATCCGAATGGAAAATGGCATCAACCCATGGTACTCATCCACCCATATTATTCATCGACCCATGGAATTTACCCATGGTATTGTAAATGGCATCCGCCCGTGGTATTGTAAAATCCACCCATGGTACTCATCTACCCATATTATTCATCGACC
The DNA here is from genome assembly GCA_031772625.1 of Pinus tabuliformis. Classification (NCBI taxonomy): domain Eukaryota; kingdom Viridiplantae; phylum Streptophyta; class Pinopsida; order Pinales; family Pinaceae; genus Pinus; species Pinus tabuliformis. The sequence goes on along the minus strand of CM062804.1, from coordinate 441,872,621 downwards.
CATGGAATTTACCCATGGTATTGTAAATGGCATCCGCCCGTGATATTGTAAAATCCACCCATGGTATTCATTCACCCATGGAATTGACCAATGGTATTGTAACTGAAAAATACTATAAGTAACAAGTCACATTTTGTAAAAGGACAGATTGTCCGCCACAATGTAGCCTTTATAGTTTAGAGGCATGTAGCCACACATCTCTTCTCAGAGATAAGCTACCATCGCCCTAGCTGGTTTATTTCCATTACTATTTTAAATAAAAGTTTCTTTGTGGTTTTGTTTATTGGGCATTCTCCTTATTTTTCTTCTGGCAATTCAAGTTTTCAGATCTTGGGGGCCTCGTCCCAAGATCCGGATCAGTGGTATCGGAGCAGGTTATGATTCCATGGGAATGGGGGTTTGATGCATATTTCAGTTTCAAATTTTGCAGCAATATTCAACAAATTTCAGGCATGTGCTACAACCTCCACAGAGCACTTTCTTGGGTCAAGCAGGAAGAATTTTTCTTTTTTCATTTTTTTGCATGATTTTTTTTGGGCGGCGACTTTGCAGATCAAATCTGAAACATTTGGTACAAAATTTACAAAAACAAATACCAAATCTGGATTCCTCTCAAAAAATCACCCAATTTCAAAAAAAAATGGGTCGAATCGGAGTTCGGATGTGGGAGATATCGCTGATTTAAAATCAGCTATTTTATTAGAATTTTTGTGACGGCGGAACTGTTACAGCGCGAATCTGAGATCTCAGAGTGTCCAGATAAGGATTTCCAACTCATGGGAAGATGCAAAATGATCCTTCTGCTTTTAAAAACAGGTTATAATAAATATTCTGAGTTATATTGGCCGAGTTATGTCCATTTTAATTATGGAGCAGCATTTGGAGTGGGTTCCCATTGGAGATGTGCCCTCCCACCCCACTTTAGTAGGCACCTGTTTCGCATTCATCAGTTTCAACATAGCAGCATTCGGCTTGGGTTATTTGGAGATGTGCCCTCCCACCCTAGGCTATGTAGTGACCTGCTACTTCATCAGCAACCAACATCATGGTTATGGGTCAACCGCATAAAATCCTTGTCATCGAAGTCCATTTGCTAGGCCGCACACTGTCAGAATCACAGTTGGTCACAAGCATTACAGGGTATCTCTATCCTCGGATCTTCGTTTATCAGGGTTTTGGGTTAACCACTTAAAACCCTTATCTTCAGTGGCTCTTCATATTCCACAAAGGCTTCGCAGGAGGGAACTTTACGCAATGGGGACCATTGCTTCTTAAGGAGGGAGGAATGATCCGAATGGAAAATGGCATCAACCCATGGTACTCATCCACCCATATTATTCATCGACCCATGGAATTTACCCATGGTATTGTAAATGGCATCCGCCCGTGGTACTGTAAAATCCACCCATGGTACTCATCCACCCATATTATTCATCGACCCATGGAATTTACCCATGGTATTATAAATGGCATCCGCTCGTGGTATTGTAAAATCCACCCATGGTATTCATTCACCCATGGAATTGACCCGTGGTATTGTAACTGAAAAATACTATAAGTAACAAGTCACATTTTGTAAAAGGACAGATTGTCTGCCACAATGTAGCCTTTACAGTTGAGAGGCAAGTAGCCACACATCTCTTCTCAGAGATAAGCTACCATCGCCCTAGCTGGTTTATTTCCATTTATGTTTGTAAGCATATTTCAGTATTTTACAGTAATGAAATGAAGTATTATTTCCGCTGCATATCTGTCTTTATGATTATCTCTGTATTTTATTGCGTTCTTGTTTAAATCCAGATCATCAACAATAGGCAGGACGACTAGACTAGCAGTCAGTTCGGGCAGCAATTGCAACAGGAAGCATCAGGTTGACGCAGAGCTTGTGCAGGCCCAGTTGGACAACTTGCTTTTAAGAGGTAGTCCAGTGCTGGAATTGTCCGGTGTGACAGTAATTTCCCTCAAATTATTTTTGCCAGTATTTTCTTTGCAGGATTGCCAGATTTCGACATCCAATTTGTGCTATTAATTTCTCACTGCTGCATAATAATAAAAACCCTCGACTGTTGCACCGGTTTTCCCAAGTGGGTTTTTTCGGGGACATTTGTCCAAAAATAACATTGTCATTTTAATGTGTGCTAGTTTTTTCTCAGTTTCCAGTGCTATTATTTTTTGCAATTTTATTTGTGAAAATCACAATGTGAATTATTTGGTATTTTCCATAGCAAACTGCAAATAAATTGTTAAGTAAATTAACAATTAGGCAGCTAATTTCCAGTTGTTGTGATAGGTGAATTTTTTACATGGTATCAGAGTGTGAGTGATCAGCCAGGAAGCTCAGAAGCGGAGAAGGGGATTTCGCTGTCCAGAGGGAGCAACAGGCTGAAATTCTCAGAGGTTGCGCAATACCTAGACAGGAAGATCAAATTATTGGGCAAGGATTTGTTTTTTAGTTGCAGGTTTGCAAAAAATTTGATATTCCTAGGATAGTGATTCCAACAGTCAGAGGGAGCAACAAAAACTCAGATTTTCGCTGAGCAGATTCCTTGGTTGGACGTAAAGGGTTTTGTAGCAGAATCAATGTCGGGTGGAAGAGAAAGCACACACAGCAGAGGGAAATTTCTTCTCAGGGGGCTACGAGTTTCAGAAGTTTGGTTTTTCCAGTAACTAAGTGTAGATTTCCTCACTCTAGAAGGGAGTGCGTATAGCAGAACCAACAACCAAGCAGAGGGAAAGAGGGATATTTTCGGGTTTATTTTCTCCAGTTTTGAGTTTCACAAATTTTGTAGCTTTGCAGGGATGACTGTACAAGATTGCGAGAGGGGGATGTGCGAATTAGCCTGAATGCAGATCTGGGCAATAGTTCGACTTCTAGTAGTCGGAAATAAGTGCCGGAGGAAGTACGAGTTGCAAAGAAAGGAAGGGTTCTAACTAGGGACTAGGCTAGATAGGAGATAGTGGGGAACCGGATCCAGGAGGAGTATGAAACTCCAGCGTGCCAAATGGGCAAGGTCTAGCACAGTTGTAACAAGGAGATCAATCAGATCAATTCTGAATTGTTGCAGCAAGACCATCACCTTTGCTAAAGGAGCCCACAATATCATAGTAGCAGGGTCAGTGTCAACAAAAGCAATCTGTCATTAGACAGTTGAAGAACTAGTTGTAGTGACACAGGTAGTGCAAATTGCCCAGTTGCAGTGTGCAGGTGCAATTTTAGCTAGAAGATTCCCAGCGCAGAGCTTTGCAGTCCAGTTTTGAGTACAGGAGGACAGTGCGAGTTGCCAGTTGGGAGTAAAGAGATTTCCCATAGGGAGATCGAGACTCAAAGGGAGTCTAGCTTCAGAGAGAGCAACCCTATGGAAGTTAGTGCTTTAAGATATGAGGAGATCAGACTCATATTGTAGTAGTTGCAGCAGCAATGCAGTAGCAACAACAATATGAGTAGATCAAAGCTCAGAGTTGCAAATATGGGCAGGCTCCTTAAGGTGTCCTCCTCATGGGTCATTACTTTGCTATAGGGGCCCACAATATTTACTGGTAGGATGGATCGGTGGCACTGGCAGTTGATGCAGTCGATACCAAAGTGACAGTTGCAAACTAGTAGCAGTCAGGTGCTGGGGAGCGCAGTGCAGAGTGGCACAGTGTAGTGTCAACAACAATGCAAATTCTTCAGTGACAGTGTAGAGGCTAGTAGCAGTCAGGACTCGGGGGATGGATGCATCATACTAAACACAGTTGATTCAATATTTTGGATGCTTCTTAGTTGTAGTTGTTGCAGTTGCAACAACAACATATGAATTGGATTTGCAGTGCAGATGCAGAGTTGGCAGCAGTATGGCAGTGTCAGCAGTAGCACGAATGCAACATCAGAGTTGCATAGTGGTTGGTGGGCAGCACTAGCTAGACATCAGCAGCGTGATAGGTAATGATACAGAGACAATGTGCAACACTAGAACACAGTGCTCGCTAAGAGGGAGTGTTAGTTTGTGTAGCATCGGATGTGTTCTAGTCACGAAACTTGGTGGAGAGGCTAGAATCAGTGTTGTGAACATCTCAATAACATCCCGATTTTATCTTGAAATCACGATTTTTTGGCCTAGCAGATGTTTTCCGATTTTTAGAGATATTTTGATGGTATCTTAATTTTACCAATGTTTGCCGATTTTTACGATTTTTTGTTTTTTTCGAACCCTTGTCGATTTTATCCCGATGCCGATGTTCACAACATTGGCTAGAATACATGAGATCTCAAAAACGCAAATATCATTTTTGGAAATTCCACCTAGAGATGGCTTAATTATATTATTAGTCGATTTTAAAATATTTCCTAAGTTTAAACTTAGGTAATATGGTTAATTAATCAAAATTAATTAAATCAAGGTGAGAATTCTCTAGAAAATCACACGGATCGACTCCGATATGATCCTAGCCCTTGATTAAGTTTTAATCTTGGCCGTCAGAGCTCCAACAAAGGATTATAAGAAGTCGTCGATGGGCACTTGGAGAATACATTAGAGACACTTGGAGAATTCGATTTTCAAGAGTAGCAACAATCAGTGGTCGGAGAGTTCGAGCTTCAGTGAGGAAGCAGAGACATTGAGGGGTAGGGACAGTGAGGTTGGAGGAAGTTTTTTAGATCCAGTGAGTGCATTTGCAGAGAGGCTGAGATTCCTCTAGGAGGTTGGGTAGAGGTAGTGTAGAGCCTCAAGAAGGCAGTTCGATTTGCTGGGAAGGAAGATGTTTTCAGTTCCAGAGGTCGGGCAGAGGTTCCAGAGTGTCGGAGAGACGTTTTCCTAGTCAGCAACAGGCAGGACGACTAGACTAGCTGTCAGTGCGAGTATCAATTGCAACAGGTAGCATCAGGTTGATGCAAAGCCTGTGTAGGCCCAGTTGGACGACTTGCTTTTCAGAGGTAGTCCAGTGCTGGAATTGTCTGGAGTGAGGGTAATTTCCCCCTCAGATTATTTTTGCTAGTATTTTCTCTGCAGGATTGCTAGTTTTCAACATTCAGATTGTACTATGAATTTTTCACTGTTGCATAATAATAAAAATCCTCAGCTGTTGCACTGGTTTTCCCAAGTTGGGTTTTTTTGGGGACATTTGTCAAAAAATAACGGTGTCATTTTTATGTGTGTGTGTGTGCTAGTTTTTTCTCAGTTTCCAATGCTATTATTTTTTGCAGTTTTGTTTGTGAAAATCACAGCGTGAATTATTTGGTATTTGTAATTTTGTTGTAGCAAACAACAAATAAATTGTTAAATAAATGAACAATTAGGAAAATAATTTCCAGTTGCTGTGATAGATGAAATTTTTATAGAGATTGCGCATGAGGAAAATAACCCTGGTGGTTGTGAGGACATATGGTAATATTGCTTGAAGACAAGCAATTTTTTGACGGAGAGCACTGTAATGTTCCCAATTTTGTGAGTGTAAAAATCACTAAGGAGTTTTGCCAATTTTTGGTAAAAAGGGGGCAAATATTATTTTCATTAGAAAAGTGCAGCGAAATAATGATGACAAAACACTATTTTATTGGCAAAGAGGCAAATTATTATTCTATTAAAATGACAACAAAAGTCACTAAGTGGAAAATGGCCCCCCCACCAATAATATAATATTAAATAAGGAGTCTAGAAGCAATGGGATAAATTATAAGAGGAAGATGGACTCATTTGTTGATCATCTTTTGTCTATCTATCTTCAAAACTTGAACTCTCTTGGAGTAGTTGAACACAAGAAGAGAAGTGTTGCTTAAAACATGAATTCCAAGCTGAAATTCCACCAACATTTTGGATAACTTTGATTGTCTCCTTAGTGAAGAATTTGAGAGTCCAATTCAAAGCTTCCCTTAAGCTAAATTGCAGAAGTTACACTTAGTCCTATGTGTTCTCTTGTGCACAAAAGGTGGTTTGTATTAGTTGATTGGAGTAGCTTCCTTTGATTGGAGATTCTAGACATTTGCAGGAGTATTTTCCCTTTTTTGAAGGCAGATATTAGTAGCATTTTGTAGGGTTGAAGTGGAGGGTTTTGCTGGGCCGATTTTTTCTATTTTCTAGGTAATTCACACTTTTGGGGGCTTTCCAGGACAACTGGAATTCGCTGAAGATTTTTCTGGGTTTTGGTGGGTTTGGTGTGAGAAGCTCTGAGTTAATTTTGCAGAATTTTTTGAATAATTTCGAGGGAAGAAATTTTAGTTCTTCTCTAGTAGCAACAATAATATTTTCTGGGTAATTCGCACTTTTTGGGGCTTTGGGGCTTTCTCTAGTAGTAGCAATATTTTCTAAGTTATTTGTAGGTATTTGAGGGAGACATTTCCAACACTCGAGCCATCACTTTCTAATCTAGGTTTTGCATAGCTTGCAGTAGCAAACCCAGGTTCTATCTCTCTTGCTATATTATGTACTTAGCTTCGAAATATTAATAAAATGGCTCAGTTTTCTTGCCCAGTTTATTGAGTTACTGATTGTGCATGCATGTTTAAATTTTCAATTGTTGTAGCTTAGTGCATGTTCTTGATTTTTATTGTTATTTCCTAGTTGGAATATTACGGTGTTATCAAAGCATGATCTTGGTTCGATGTGGGGAAGCTAGCAAGATCATGGAGGTGTAAGCATGCGTGCATAGTGAATGGTGAAACTATGGACATTCCATTGACACAATAAAGATGGAGTACAAAGAGAATCATGGAGGAAATCAACAGAAACAATGAGAAACTCAACAAAAACAATGAGAAACTAAAAGAATTATTGGCCCAATTGAGTAGCATTAAGGGGATAAACCAGAGCCATCTTCATATCTATGACAAAGGCCCTTAAGATAAGCTTGTCAGGGGGGTGAAGCAATTCACATCACTCAGGCGAGATCAACAGAAGCTGAACAACATCCATACGTATGGCCAATCTAGCCATCCTACCATGCCTCATTTTTCGAATAAACTTGAGAGGGAGAGAGAGTCGAATACCATTGCAGATTTGATGAGGTCTTTCGCAGAGAGGATTGATGAGTATGTTGCATTAAATCCCAGGATCAAGAGGGCTCTATTGTTTGGGGATTTTTTCCATTTGAAGGAGAAGCATAGATCAAGAGCAGGATCATTATATTGGTGCACCAAGGGCAAGGTCCACTACATGGAGGTGATCCCTGACATTGAACATGAGGAGTAGATTACACATGAGGTAGATAACCTCGGTGGTTGTGAGGGTGACATCTGGTAATATTGCTTCAGGACAAGCAATTTTTGACAGGGAGGAATATAATGTTCTTAATTTTGTGAGTGCAAAAATCACTAAGGAGTTTTGCTAATTTTTGGTAAAAAGGGGGCAAATATTATTTTCATTAAAAAAGTGAAGCAAAATAATATTTTATTGGAGAATGATGGAAAAACATTATTTTATTGGCAAAGGAAGGCAAATTATTATTTTATTAAAATGGCAACAAAAGTCACTAAGTGGAAAATGGCCCCCACCAATAAAATAATATTAAATAAGGAGTCTAGAAGCATGGGGAGAAATTATAAAAGGAGGATGGACTCATTTGTTGATCATCTTTTGTCTATCTATCTTCAGAACTTGAACTCTCTTTGAGTTGTTGAGCACAAGAAGAGAAGTGTTGCTTAACACATGAATTCCAAGCAAAAATTCCACCATTTCAGAGAAATTTGAGTGTCTCCCTAGTGAGGAATTTGGGAGATCAATTCAGGGCTTCCCTTAAACTGAATTGCTGAAGTTACACTTAGTTCTGTGTGTTCTCTTGGGCATAAAAGGCAATTCATATTAGCTTATTGGAGCAACTTCCTTTGATTGGAGATTCCATGCATTTGCAGGAGTAGTTCCCTTGTTTGACAACGAAGATTAGTAACATTTTGTAGGTATGAAGTGGAGGGTGTTTGCTTGGCTGAATTTTTCTATTTTTTGGGTAATTCTCACTTTTTGGGGCTTTCCAGGGCAGTTGTAATTAGCCCAAGATTTTTTTGGGTTTTTGTGGGTTTGGTGTGATGATCTTCGAGTTAATTTTGCAAAATTTCTGAACAGTTTTGAGGGTTGAAATTTCAGTTCTTCTCTAGCAGTAGCAACAGTGTTTTCCGGGTAATTCACACTTTTTGGGGCTTTCCGGGTCAATTGGAATTAGCCCAGTGTTTTTCTGGGATTTTGTGGGTTTGGTGTGAGGAGCTTCAAGTTAATTTTGCAAAATTTTTTGAGCAGTTTTGAGGGCATAAATTCCAGTTCTTCTTCAGGAGCAACAACAATATTTTCTGGGTAATTTACAGATATTTGAGGGAGACATTATAATAACCTTACCAAATAAATTTCCCAGATTCTAATAACTACAAATTTAAACCAAATTTATCACTTTAATTCATAGAGACATACTTGGCTTCCGAGTTTGAAGTCAATCTCGCGTTGTTGTAGCCCCCAATTTGTTCCTGTTACCAAAATGACCAAAACCTCTCTGCCAAACTAGGCACAACCTTGGTACCCAACTCCAGAATACTTCAAAATTGCAGCACTATGGCCCCCATCCCCAAAATCTTCAAGAACAATAAAGGCTCAGTGATCCTCACTCTGTCTGTAACTCTCTGTTGGATAAATTCCTCCTTACTTCTCTTGAAATACCCCCTTCTAAGTCACACCCCTTATACTTATATCATGACAATTCCTTCATCGCCCTGTCTCTTGTGATATTCCCACTTAGCAATATTGCTAAGGGGAAATATCAATTTTCCCAATTTTGTCTTATTTCGTACTTGCACTTGGGAAAAGTAGGTTGGGGGGTCCCACTTGAATTTTGGAGTTAAGGAGAGGCCCAAACATTAGAAGAAGGGGAGAAAATCGAATTGTTGGTGGTAAGTGGGGGCCACTCATGGAGAAATACGACCCCATGGGAAGTACTCACTCATTGGAGGGAAAATGGTGGGGGAAAGTCGATGGTTGGACCCACATGGGCAAGTGGGAGGAACTTTGACAAAAGAGGAGGCAATCACTTTTTGGCATTCTTGATCATTTGAGCATTCTGTTAGACTAGCACGCTTGAGATGGAAGCCAAGTCTACAGGTGTTGTTGAGCACAAGAGGTTTTCAGGGGAAAATCTCACCCCTTCCTTCGGTGGCTTCAAGTGCTAGCCCAAGGAGGTGTTGATTTTGAGTATCATCGGATGTGCTCTAGCTCCGAAATTTTGTGGAGGGGCTAGAACAACAATGTAAACTTTGAAACGAGAACTGACAGTGTTACCCGTTTCGTAGAGATAGCAAAAAAGTGACCTGATTTTGAAAAGGGGCGATACAAAACACACATATTTTTTTTTAGAGCATATTTTTTGGCACTTTAATTTTTTTATGTACATTAAGTTTTAGAATGTTATAGATTTGCACGCTGATTTAAAAAAGTGGGGATTCTGCAACAGGGCCTTTTTTTAAAAGACCTAATTTTTTACTTTAAATTTTCTAATGTATAAAATGTAAATAATAATTTTCTAAATTTAACAATTTTTGACAGTTTAATTTTTTTAATGTATTAAGTGTGGCTATTTTTTTTTAAATGTTACATTTTTTCACACTTTAAAATTGTTTTTGACATAAAAAAAGAAAATATAAAAATATATATAAAAAGACAAAAATATATACATAAAAAAAGGTAAAAATAAAAAATTATTTAGTAAACCATAAAAAAAATTTGGGAAAAAAAAAATTAGAAAAACTATAAAATTAAGTAACTAAAAATAGAAAAATTTTAAAAAGCATTAACAAAAAACTACAAAAAAACAAATTAAAAACAAATTAGATTTAAAAAAATAGAAAAAAAAAGAAGCCAATAAAAATCTAAAAAATTATTAAAATCAAGATTAAAAACATAACCAAAAAAACCTAAAAAAAACCACAATATACTCGGGAAAAAAAATAAAAATAAAAAATGAAATTGTAAAATATATATATTTTTAAATATTTTAAACGCTATTTTAAAAAAAATAAAAAATATATTTAGCTTTTTGTTTTTTTTTTTTTTTTTTGTTTAAATGTTTTTTATTGGTTCATTTCTCTTAAAATCGAAATTTTATAATATAAAATTTGAAATGTTTTTTTTTTTAAATGAAAAATATATTGTTTTGTTTTGTTTTTTTTTTTAATAGTTTGAATATATATATATATATAATTTTTTTTTTACCGCATATTCTTTTTTTAAGGGTTTTTTAAAAATGTTTTTAATCTTAATTTTAATAGTTTTATTATTATTATTATTATTATTGGTTAATTTTCTTTTTTTTTTAATCTAGTTTGTTTTTAATTTTAATTTTTTAGTTTTTGTTAATGCTTTTTAAAAATTTCCTATTTTTACTTAATTTTATAGGTTTTAAAAAAATTGTTGTTGTTGTTGTTGTTGTTTTTTCCAAATTTATTTATGGTTTATGAGATTAAAAAAAATGTTGTTTTTTTTTTTAAATATGTTTTTCTTATTATTTATTTATAAATGAAAAATATATTTCTGTATTGAAGCTTCTATGATCAATAATGAATTAAACAAAGTCTTTCGATAGAAATCACATGAGAAAATTTTTTGGCGATGCGTTTCGAAACAAAAATATATTGTTTTTTTTTTTTTTAAATGTTTGTTTGTTTTTTTTTTTTTTTTTTTTAATTTGATAATATGTATATTTTTAAAAATTTTAATTGTTTTTTGGGTTTTTTTTGTTATTTTTTTTTGTTAATCTAGTTTGTTTGAATTTAATTTTTTTGTTTTTGGTTATAATTTTTGTTAATGCTTTTTAAAAATTTCTTATTTTTACTTTAATTTTATAGGTTTTAAAAATTTTGTTTTGTTGTTGTTGTTTTCTTTTTCCAAATTTTTTTATGGTTTACGAGATTAAAAAAAATGATTTTTTTTTTTTTTGAAAATATGTTTTTCTTATTATTTATTTATTTATATTTTTTTAACTTTTTAATTCTTATCTTTTATTGGTTAATTTTGTTTTTTTTTTGTCTTTTTAATATTTTTATGATTTTTTTTAAGGTTTTGTTTTTAATATATACTTTTATTCACATTTTTGCTATTTTTTCAACTTTTTTTTTGTTTTTTTCATTGTTTTAATTTTTGTTTTTATTTTTAATTTTATGTTTTCATTATTTTTTTGAAATTTTAATGTTTTTCGGAGTCATGATAAAATCTTTTATACCATTATTTCAAAATGTTGAAAATTTACCCTAAAAAAAGTGTTATTCCAGCATCAACACTTTTCGTTTTGAGGGTGTCTTTTGCACAATTTTTGCACATAGAAATTCGGTTTTACTAGCATTTTTTAAAAATGTTGAAAATTGGCCTTAAAAAAAAGCCGTCGTTCCAGTATCAACACTTTTAATTTTTCAGGGTGTTTTTTGCACAAAAAATTCGTTTTCTTTGCCATTTTTAAAACATGTTCAAAATTGACCCTAAAAAAAAACCATTGTTCCAGTATACACACTTTTCGTTTTTTAGCACTGTTTTTCATGTTTTTTTAGGGTTTTTTGGCCAAAGTTCCCGTTTCAAAATTTACATTGTTGAACACATGATATCTCAAGAACCCAGAAATCGTTTGGAGAAATTCCACCTGGATGAGGAGTTATTAAAATAATTAATATTTTTAATGGGTTCTTAAGTCTAAACTTAAGAAAATAAAAATATTAATGGATATTAATAAGAATATGGGTGAGAAACTTCTAAGTGACGAGGATCAAGTCTGTTTCAATCTTAGCCGTTGATTAGGGACTTAATCTCGACCGTTGATTCATCAACAGGAAAAGTATAAGAGGAGGCTTGAGGGTCAGTTGGAGATACACTTAAGAGATCAAAGAGTTTGATTTTTCTGGGGCATGGTTTGTTGAGAAAATCGAGCTAGTGATCTGAGTTGCAGTGAGGGGTAGTTTGGTAGAGGGACTTTAGTCCAAGGCCAAGATTACATAGCAGAGAGGCAAAGCAACAACAGGAGAGACAAAGCAACTCCAGAGAGGGCGATGCAAAAGCTAGAGGGGCTGACGTAGTCCCTTAGAGGCAGCGCTGGGGTTTTTTGTGGGGCAGATAAAGCAACAGTTTAACATATCGACTTCTGAGCAAGGGAGGCTCACTGGAAGGGTGACACAGCTCCTAGAGGAGGTGATGCAGTTCCAGCGCAGAGCTTGGAGTAACCATCGCTGCCCAACACTGGGAACAACATTGTCATCTGTGGGGTTTGATCATCCAGTTGCTGGATTTGCCAAAATATCTGTCTCCGAATAGAGGTACTTTTGCCAGGTTTATTCTCTGTTGGGTGAGCCGGATTTGGCACCCTAGTTGTATTCATAAATCTGCTTAATAATACAAACCCTCTATATGTTGCACCGATTTTCCCGAATTGGGTTTTTCCGGGGACAATTGTCCAAAAATAACGGTGTCCCTTGTGTGATTGTCTCAGTTTATTTCAGTTCATGATCTGTATGTATGTGTAGGCTGCAATAGTGTTTTCATCGTTGTTTAAGTAATTAAATAACTTGTTGAATGTAAAGAACAAGTAGGAGATGATAAACCAGTGATTGCAGTAGGATTTCTGATGTGTAGATTCAGAAATTTTCACATGGTATCAGAGCATTGCAGATCATAGGAGACAGAAGACACCAGCCAGGAGATCTAGAGAATTTGCTACAGAGAAGGCAGATGTCCCGAGTGATAGCGCTGTTCCAGAGCTAGAGACGTAGAGGGAGAGTGACGCAGTTAGAAGAGGTGACGCAGAGGCTCACACAGTGTCTGCGTCAGCATTTTGAGCCAGGTGAGGGTGACACAGTAGTTGGGAGGAGCCCACGCAGTGACTGCGTCAGTTGTGTAGGCCAATGTAGAAACAGAGGTGCAGATCAGGCTCATGCAGAGCCATGCCATCTTTTCGGACCAGGAAGGAGTGACGCAGTGGCCAGGAGGAGTTGATCTAGCTAACACAGTGATTTCACAGAGCTAGAGGAGCTCAGATCCTTCAGTTGGCAGGGCTAGGGGAGCAGAGAAGATTCGATCGTAGGAGCTGGTGGGACGTTGTTGCTGTTGGTGCAGAACAATGTCTGTGGAGACAGAGATGAGGTAGAAGGAATCACTGCCTTGACAGATTTCTAGCCAAAGAACTCTAGATCTGAGTTACAGCAGCAAAGGAGGATTGGAGAGGAGTGATTCGACATTTGGCTGGAGGATTTCCGTGAAGGAAATTAGGACTCAGAGGGAGCTTGTTCCTTAGAGGGTTTCTTGCACCAAAGAAATCCAGATCCAAGTCTTGTTGGATTAGCAGCAGGAGAGGGACAAGAGAACCTGTCCTATATTTGTTGAGCAGAGATGGCAGTCAATGGATTGAGGGACCAGGACATATTGCATGGAGCTTTCAATTTCGTCATCTGGAAGGCCCAGATCGTAGCAGTCCTGGACAAAAATCGCATCAAGGACTATGCGTTGAAACTGAAAGTAGTTGCTGTTTCGGTCGACGCTGATCTGTTAAAGAGTACGAGGAGGCCCAAGCGAAGGTGAAGTGCATGATCCTAGACGGGGTCAAAGATCATGTAGTACCACACATTGCTGAGAAAGAAACAAGGGAGATGTGGGAGACGTTGACCACCTTGTACCAGGGCACTTCCATCCAGTGGAAGATGCTATTAGAAAATCAGCTGAGACAGTACCAAATGCAGAAGGGAGAAGAGATCTATCCCTTCCTCCTCAGGTTGCAAGGGATTAGATACTAGTTGACTTCCATGGGGTCTACACCAGATCTTGAGTTCATGGTCAGGATTGCCCTGAATGCATTCATCGAGGATTGGGAGACATTTGTCCAAAGTATCTTGGGCAGAGCGACTCTCCCCAGTTGGAAGGAGATGTGGGCAGCTCTTCGACAAGAAGAGATCAGGGGGTTGACCAAGACGGGGGGTAGCGGCAAGGGAGCCTGGGTCAAGAAGGAGAAGGAGGAGGATGCAACTCTCGCATCATCGGGCAACAAGAGCAGCAAAAGTGGAAGAAGAAGGATATTTCCAAGGTCAAATGCCTCAAGTGTGGGGAACTTGGACATTATGCCACTCAGTGCCTCCGGAAGAAAGGCAAGGAGGAAGCTTCTGAATCGAAGGTTGCTCCAGTGAAAGCTGACAGAGAAGGCAAGGATGATGATTGTGCCATGAGTGCTCATGCACCTCTGGAGAAGAGGTGGGGTGACATGGAGTTGTAGTCGAGAGGACTACATGAACAAAGGGCAGGATCCTTGAGGTGCCCAAACTCTTGGATCACATACAGCTACGGGAGCCCTTAACGACAATAGCATAATGATGGGTGTCGGTTGGAGCAAAGTGTGATGGAGTGACAGTGGCAAAGCTAGAGTGCTAAAGTTTGAGGCAGCGCAGTGGATGTTGTAGCAGTGCGAGAGGCACAAAGTAGTTTGCAGCAGCGTAGTGGTAGCAGAGGGTCAACACAGATTAGCAGCAGAGGTAGCTTCAGCATCACGAGGCATCCATACTAACCAGCATGTCAGTGTTTGGGTGAGTTTTCAGTTGCTTACTTCTCAGTAACTGAGTTGCAGTGCAGCAGTTAGCAGTGGCAGTGCTATGGGCAGCATGATGCAACATTTTGAGAGGGAGCTGCAGTACAGATGTAGTAGTGGCTGAGTCATGGGCAGCAGTACAGGAAGTAGCGGTGTAGTGGATGAAGGGTAGCAGGCCAAGCATCAACAATACAAAGGACCGATGCAATGGATCAGTGTAGTACTTCTGTTGAGAAGTATTGCTAAAGCACATTCCTCGCTAAGAGGGAGTGTTGATTTTTGGTAGCATCGGATGTGCTCTAGCTCCAAATTTTTGTCAAGGGGCTAGAACACATGAGATCTCCAGAACCCAGAAATCGTTTTGGAGAAATGCCACCTAGATGAGGAGTTATTAAAATAATTAATATTTTTAATGGGTTCCTAAGTCTAAACTTAGGAAAATAAAAATATTAATGGGTATTTGTAGAAATTTCTGTTTTCCCACCCCGGTTTTCAGTTTCACCTTATTTCTCCCATGTAGTTAAATGCCCTTTCCCATAACCATACATTCAACAAGCTGGAAAAAATAAATATTGCTGAAAACACAAATTCTGGAAATTTTACAGAATGCTGGAAATTGCAGAAATAAAAATCAGCAGTAATAAACAGCCATTAAAACACATTTAAACACTGAGATTTTTGGTCAACTTGACCCTGGAAAAACCCCCTACAACTCTTGGGGAAAACCAGTTTGAGAGCTCTTCTTTATTTCTGGAAAATGCCTTTTTACAGTGAGAAAATTTTCAGCAAAAAATTAGCAAAACAAATTTTTCCAGCAAGCAAAACTTATCTGTTTTTCAGCTAACAGACAATCTAAAAAATGTGTTGTACGAGTTGTACGGACCGTACGGATGTACAGACTGTACGGACGGCCGTACGGACTGCACGGACAGACCTTGAAATTTGTGCAGAAAATCGCCTCCTCAATATTCGTGCCTGAAAATCAGTTTTTCCCTGTTTGCTCACAAAAATCTGCCTTTTTTCTGCTTGTTCTTTGAGCTGTACGGATTTGCTGAAGTGCTGCCTTGGTATGTGTGCCAAACTGCTGCTTCTTTCTCCTCGTTGTCCAGAAATCTCCCTTGCTCCCTTGCTCTCCTTCTCCCAATCTGCTCATGAAAGAATGAATGATCTTTTCCTCCTTTTCCTCCCTTAATCCAACCCTAAGTGACTTTTGGGTGATCCCTAAATCCAATGGCTGAAATAGATTTAGATCAATGGCTGAGATTAAATGCTCATTTAAATCTCACTTTCTATTTTTTAATTCACCCCACTTTAATAAAGACCCACTTAGTCATTTATTTCCAAAGTCACTTTTTCTTTCTAATTTTTCATTGACTTTATAAAAGTCACTTTAAAATTAGACTTAGTAACTTTATCACTTAAAGTCACTTTTAAATTAGATTTAACTTTATAAAAATTATAAAGTTACTTTAGGAGAAAATTTAAATTCTTTTGGACACTTTTCCCTATGCCAAAGATCAAAGCCTAAGGGAACCACCTGTCCTCCGGTACCAAATTTCAACACTCCCTCTTACCGAGGAAGGTGTTCCTCACCACACCCATCTTGTCTCTGAAGTAGACATGCTTGCCCCGTGGTAAGGCTTTGGTAAGAATATCTGCAACCTGCTCATTAGTGGAAATATACTCAAGCTTCACAGCTCCCTTCTGAACATAGTCTCTGATGAAATGATATCTGATCCCGATATGCTTTGACCTGTCATGAAATACTGGATTCTCCGTGAGTTTAATGCAACTCTGATTATCACAGTAAATCACTGAAGGTCTCAACGGCTGACCAAATAAGCCAAACAACATCTTGCGAAGCCAGATGGCCTCACAACTAGCTAGACTGGCTGCCATATACTTTGCTTCCGCTGAACTCAGTGCTACTGACTGCTGCTTCCGGCTGAACCATGACACTACTGCTGAACCCAACCCAAAACAGCACGCTGAAGTGCTCTTCCTATCAGAAGCACAACCTGCCCAATCAGAATCAGTGTATCCTGCCAATCTCACTCCATCTCCCTGCCTGTAGTCCAGACCATAATCCACTGTCCCCTGCAAGTACCGCAAAATGTGTTTTGCAGCCACCCAGTGAACCTTCCTAGGCTCACACATAAACTGACTCATCGTGTTGACTGCAAAACAGATATCTGGTCTAGTGTTGACCAAATACATCAAGGAACCAATCAGCTGCCTGTACAATGTGGGATCCACCAACTCGGAATCCGAAGCATGAAGCTTCTTCCAGTTGGTGATCATCGGTGTCGACATGGGTCTACAATCCTCCATGTGGAATCTGCTAAGGATGTCCACAATATACTTCCCCTGCCCCAGGAAGAAATGCCCCTCCTCCTGCCACACCTCCAAACCCAAAAAGTAATGCATCAAGCCGATGTCCTTCATCTCAAACTCCGTCGCAAGATCTCTCTTGCAGTGCTCTATGAGTCTCTCTGCACCTGTAATGACCAAGTCATCCACATACAGCACCAGAATGAGAGGCTCCTCACCAATCACAATAAAGTAAAGGTTCGGATCTGCCTCACTCTTTGTGAAACCCATCCCCTGCAAATATGTATCTATCCTGGAGTACCAAGCTCTGGGAGCTTGCTTCAGGCCATAAAGGGCCTTCTTCAGTCTGCACACATGGGACTCCTTCCCATGCACCTCAAAGCCCTGTGGCTGCTCAATGTACACCTCCTCCTGTATGAAGCCATTGAGAAATGCGGTCTTCACATCCATCTGGTGGATCTTCCAACCCATCTCTGCTGCTATCGATATAATGGAGCGGATCGAAGTATATCGAGCCACGGGAGCGAAGGTCTCCTCATAATCAACTCCCTCTACCTGGGAGAACCCTCTAGCCACAAACCTCGCTTTGAATTTCTCAATGCTGCCATCTGCAGCATGCTTTACCTTGTAAAGCCATCTGGAAGTAACCACGGATTTGCCCTCAGGCCTCGGCACCACCTCCCAAACATCATTCTTCATGATAGAAGAATACTCCTCTTGCATGGCCTCTCTCCAGACCTGCTGGCTAGCTGCCTCCTCATAGCTAGAAGGCTCAGAGTCAAGGATGCTGGTAATCATCGCCATATAGCTACAAAACCTCTCAGGTGGTCTACTCTCTCTGACCGGCCTCTTCGGCTCAGCAACAGATGTGGCATCTCTCAAGGTGTCCTGAAGCCAGTTGGGCTTCCTCTTCCCTGAGCATGCTTCTCCCATAGGAGAATGAAACTCCTCCTCCTCATCACCATCAGTAGCCTGAACTCCTGACTGTCTGTCTGCTGTCCTCCTGCCTGCACCTGAACCTGTAGAAGCTGAGGTACCGTGTGAACTGTCCATCAGTGGACTCCCTAGTGAACTGCTCTGCATGTTACCCGGAGCACCACCCCTTTGGCTCGGTGAGCCACTGCTCACTGACGGACCTGACATCCTCATAGATGTACCTCCTGATCCCTGCCCACTGGATCCCTGCGACTGACTCAACTGCTGTTGAGGGTCTGGCTGATCCAGATACTCTAACTCTCGTGACCTCCTAAAGGCCCTGTCCTCCTCGAACTTCACATCCCGTCTGACAACAACTCTCCTTTGTGCAGGAATGTAAATCCGAAAGGCCTTTGAGGTCTCACTGTAGCCCACAAAGATACCCTTCTCTGCGGTGGGCTCTAGTTTGGTCCTCTTCTCCTTGGGTATATAGGAGTATGTAATGCATCCAAAGATATGAAGATGACCAATATCAGGCTTCTTCCCAGAGAAAGCCTCCTCCGGAGTCATGTGCCCCAAGGCACGATGCAGACTCCTGTTCTGTAAGTAAACAACTGTGTTGCAAGCCTCTGCCCACAAGAACAATGGCAACCCCTGATCATGTAACATGGCTTTGGCAGCCCCTATGATGGATCTGTTCTTCCTCTCCGCAACCCCGTTCTGCTGGGGGTTGTAAGGAACAGTGAACTCCCTCCTAATGCCTGCCTCCGCACAATAATCAACAAACTCTCCAAGGGTGTACTCTCCTCCATTGTCCGACCTCAGGGACTTGATCTTCTGACCTGTCTGTGTCTCCACAAGAGCTCTGAACTCCTGAAACCGCTTGAAGACCTCACTCTTGGTCTTCAAGAAATAAATCCAGGTCCTCCTGGAGTGATCATCAAGAATAAAACATAGTACTCATATCCACTCAAGGAAACATGAGACATCCGACCGCTCACATCAGAATGAATCAAATCAAGTATCCCAGTCGCTCTGCTGTCACTGCTGGGAAAAGGGGATTTGGCAAACTTGCCCATCACACAACCTCTACAAGTATCAAAGTGATCAGTACTGAAATCTGGCACACCTGTAGTGATCTCCCGCAATGTCCTCAGGGCTCCATGATACATATGTCCCATCCTGCGGTGCCAAATCTCACACAGCTCAGAACTGCTAGCTCTGCTGTCGGTACTACTGCTCAATGCCAACAGGGGCTGGAATGCAAACTTGTACACCTTTGCATGGCGTACACCTATCACTCTAGCTGAATCAGCTGGAGCGCCCCTGGGATACATCAACACCTGTCCTCCCCTGAACAGTACCTCATATCCTCTGTCCTCCAAAGCTGAGACGGATATGAGGTTCTTCCTCATCCCTGGCACATAAAGAACATCTGACACTTTCAAGGGAGGTTTGGACTCCCTCTGAAATGTCAGTGTCCCCACCCCGACTGCTCTAACAACTCTGTCATCACCGAGTACTACCTCTATATCAGTGCCACTCTCTGAAAGCTCTGAGAAGTACTCACGGACTCCTGTCATATGACGTGAAGACCCACTGTCCACATACCAGATACCTGAAGATGCTCCGCTAATCGAGGGAAAAGCATGCTCCTTTTGAACCTGTGTGGCAGGTGATCCTGCACTAGAGGACTCACATGTAGTGAACGCAAACTCCCGGTCAAAACGACCTGCAAAGTCCTCAATCTCTGCTGAAGCTGCCACGTCCTGGTTCTTCCCCTTCTTCTTCTTCTTCTCCGGACACACAACTGCATAGTGTCCCATCTTCTGACAATTCCAACACTTCACCTTGGAATAGTCCTTCTGTGTGTTCCCCTGTTTACCTTTACCTTTGCCTTTGCCCCCACCACCGCTTGTGGAAGCCTGCTTCTTCCCTTTGCCTTTCTTGCCTCCTGCCACCAGTGCTACGTCCTCA
Source organism: Pinus tabuliformis (assembly GCA_031772625.1). Taxonomy (NCBI): domain Eukaryota; kingdom Viridiplantae; phylum Streptophyta; class Pinopsida; order Pinales; family Pinaceae; genus Pinus; species Pinus tabuliformis. The sequence goes on along the minus strand of CM062804.1, from coordinate 441,852,905 downwards.
TCCTGCTCAACTGGCTTGGCTGCCCCAAGCTGTCCTTTACTGATCTTTGTCTGAATGCAATCATCCCAAAACCTCTCCCATGTGGGAAGGGTCTCACGTGCACAAACCCCATCAGCAAAGTTCAACCATGAACGGGGGAGGCCATTCACTGCAATCCGCACCAACTCAGTGGGTGGAATGGCCTCTCCAATCGCTGCCAACTCATCTCTCACATTAGTAATCTTTGTGAGATATCCAGCTGCACTATTATTACCCATCTTAATGTTCTTCAGCTTCTCCTTCAGGACCATCTTCCGGTTTTCATTGGTACTCTGGTAGAGATTGGACAATGCTGTCCACATCTCATGGGCATTGCTCTTTCCTCTCACATGAGGAATGCAATGATCTTTGATTCCGTCTAGAATCAGCCTCTTACCCTTGTTGTTCTTTTTATTATAAGCTGTCAACTGAGTAGCATCAGTAGGCACAACAACAGGGTTCTGTGTGGTACGCACCATGATATCTCAGACTTCTGCCTCCTCAAAGATACTCTGCATTCTCTCATTCCAAACGCTGTAATTTGTATGCCCATCCAGCCTATCCTCTACCCTCAATCCCAATGACATCCTGCTGTCCTAAAACTGAAAAATAGCACTGCTGTGGTAAAGATAAAACTGCTGTTTATGAAAAATCAGCTTGCTGGAATTTTCTGAGTGAAAAAAAAACAGCAGCTGTAATTTTTCCTTTTGCTGTCCCAAACTGCCCTTCAGCATTCAAGCTCTGATACCATGTAGAAATTTCTGTTTTCCCACCCCGGTTTTCAGTTTCACCTTATTTCTCCCATGTAGTTAAATGCCCTTTCCCATAACCATACATTCAACAAGCTGGAAAAAATAAATATTGCTGAAAACACAAATTCTGGAAATTTTACAGAATGCTGGAAATTGCAGAAATAAAAATCAGCAGTAATAAACAGCCATTAAAACACATTTAAACACTGAGATTTTTGGTCAACTTGACCCTGGAAAAACCCCCTACAACTCTTGGGGAAAACCAGTTTGAGAGCTCTTCTTTATTTCTGGAAAATGCCTTTTTACAGTGAGAAAATTTTCAGCAAAAAATCAGCAAAACAAATTTTTCCAGCAAGCAAACTTATCTGTTTTTCAGCTAACAGACAATCTGGAAAATGTGCTGTACGAGCTGTACGGACCGTACGGATGTACGGACTGTACGGATGTACGGACCGTACGGACTGTACGGACGGCCGTACGGACTGTACGGACAGACCTCGAAATTTGTGCAGAAAATCGCCTCCTCGATATTCGTGCCTGAAAATCAGTTTTTCCCTGTTTGCTCACAAAAATCTGCCTTTTTTCTGCTTGTTCTTTGAGCTGTACGGATTTGCTGAAGTGCTGCCTTGGTATGTGTGCCAAACTGTTGCCTCTTTCTCCTCGTTGTCCAGAAATCTCCCTTGCTCTCTTGCTCTCCTTCTCCCAATCTGCTCATGAAAGAATGAATGATCTTTTCCTCCTTTTCCTCCCTTAATCCAACCCTAAGTGACTTTTGGGTGATCCCTAAATCCATTGGCTGAAATAGATTTAGATCAATGGCTGAGATTAAATGCTCATTTAAATCTCACTTTCTATTTTTTAATTCACCCCACTTTAATAAAGACCCACTTAGTCATTTATTTCCAAAGTCACTTTTCCTTTCTAATTTTTCATTGACTTTATAAAAGTCACTTTAAAATTAGACTTAGTAACTTTATCACTTAAAGTCACTTTTAAATTAGATTTAACTTTATAAAAATTATAAAGTTACTTTAGGAGAAAAATTAAATTCTTTTGGACACTTTTCCCTAGGCCAAAGATCAAAGCCTAAGGGAACCACCTGTCCTCCGGTACCAAATTTCAACAGTATTAATAAGAATATGGGTGCGAAACTTCTAAGTGACGAGGATCAAGTCTGTTTTAATCTTAGCCGTTGATTAGGGACTTAATCTCGGCCGTTGATTCATCAAAAGGAGAAGTATAAGAGGAGGCTTGAGGGTCAGTTGGAGATACACTTAAGAGATCAATGAGTTTGATTTTTCTGGGGCGTGGTTTGCTGAGAAAATCGAGCTAGTGATTTGAGTTGCAATGAGAGGGGTAGTTTGGTAGAGGGACTTCAGTCCAAGGTCGAAAATACATAGCAGAGAGGCAGAGCAACAATAGGAGAGACAACGCAGCTCTAGAGAAGGTGACACAGAAGCTAGAGGGGCTGACGTAGTCCCTTAGAGCCAGCGCTGGGGTTTTTTGTGGGGCAGAGAGAGTACCAGTTCAACATATCGACTTCTGAGCAAGGGAGGCTCACTGGAAGGGTGATGCAGCTCCTAGAGGAGGTGACGTAGTTCCAGCGCAGAGCTTGGAGTAGCCATCACTGCCTAGCACTGGGAACAACATTTTCATCTGTGGGGTTTGATCATCCAGTTGTTGGATTTGCCAAAATATCTGTCTCCGGATAGAGGTACTTCTGCCAGGTTTATTCTCTGTTGGGTGAGCCGGATTTGGCACCCTAGTTGTATTCAGAAGTATGCTTAATAAAACAAACCCGCTATATGCTGCATCGGTTTTCCTGAATTGGGTTTTTCCTGGGACGATTGTCCAAAAATAATGGTGTCCCTTGTGTGATTGTCTGAATTTATGTCAGTTCATGATCTGTATGTATGTGCAGGTTGCAATAGTATTTTCATCGTTGTTTAAGTAATTAAATAATTTGTTGAATGTAAAGAACAAGTAGGAGATGATAAACAAGTGATGGCAGTAGGATTTCTGATGTGTAGATTCAGAAATTTTCATAGGAGGGAGTCTCATCCTTTTCAGATCGATCTGGGAGCAACGTAGTGGGAGTTTGGAGGAGTTATAACAGTAACAGCGTAGGGACTACGCAGTCCTTGTTAGTGCCACACGTGGGGCTTGAGGAGAGAAGGGAGTTTGGGGTTGAGACCCGTGGGGGAGCTCGATAAGGAGAATTGTTGAAGATTTCAGCCACTTTGGGGACACCCAGCAGCAAAATTTACAAGTGGGTCGAAATACCCAGTAGTAGCAGGAGCTAGGGGAAATTGGGCCGAAATTCCAAGGTCAACATTTGGCCAATTTCTTCGTGATTTTTTGTGGGTTATTCGTGGAAAGCCATGGGTCCATTTCCTAGAATTTTCTGAGCATCGGAGGAGGCCCTAGAAGCTATTGTTTACAACGAGCAACTCATTTTTTGGGCAGTTCAGCGCAGAGCCAGAGAGAAATCAACCAACAACTTTTGGGGATTTGTCTTCTTCACTTGGGCTTTGCTAGCTTGCATTAGGCAAGCCCAGGTGCACACTTTCCTGCACACTTTCCAAACATCAGATTGTAACCCCATGTTTTCATAATAAAATGGCTTAACGTAGTGCAGTTTTGGGCTCTATATCGTGGTCTGATTTGTGTATTTTTACTATGCACGCTTTGTTTATTACTGTAAATTTTCCTTAGGGATATTACAGTGGTATCAGACTTCATAGTCTTGGTTCAACCTGTGGGAGCACCATCAATTTATGTTACCAGAAGACCAACAGATCGTGACTTACCAGAGGCAGAGGTATAGGAGCAGAGAGAGGCAATTACAAATTACCTCAGATCCAGTGATAGTTGAATTAGAGGTCAAAAGGCCAAACATGGGGGATAATGAGGGAGACAAAAGGAGTAAAGAGGAGGAGTTTGCCCAACATCTTCTCAAGGTCGTGCAGGATTTTTCTAAGGGTATTGAGGAGTTGAGGCAACAAAATTTCAGTAACAACAGGGGCAAAGGGATTCAAGGGGAATTCAAAATTGGCGAGGGCTCCGGTACTTCGCATCACCATGGGGGTCATGGCCCCAACGCACCCCTCATTCCCAACACACCACCCAAGTCCACTATTCCCACATTTATAGCATCCAGTGCTGGAGGGCCACAAGGGCAAGAGGAGATGCCCATGGGGGACTATTTTGTGGAGTATCAGTCCTATGGGCCTGACTTTAGAGAGGCCATTACCTTCAGGGACTTTTGTCAACTGAAAGGTAATAACAAGGGAAAAGGGAAAGGCGGAGGAAGCTACACGCATGGTACTGATTTGCAGCACACCATGGGGAGATTGTTCCTCCCAACTTTCGATGGTTCGTCCAAGAGCTCAACGAAAGCATGGGTTGAGAAGCTGGATGTCTACTTCTAACTCAATCAGATGATGGAAGGAGGCAATTAAAATTGCCACATTGCATTTAGAAAGGGAAGCCCATGATTGGTGGTTCCATGGGCTAACCACGATGGGGCATGCCGGAGTGACAGCCTACGAGGATTTCACTAGGAGGGTGCTGGAGCGTTTTGAGAGGAGAGACCTGAAGGAGCATTTTGGGGCGCTGACAAGGCTCAAGCAGATAGGGAGCGCCCAGACCCACATCTCAGAGTTTCTCAGGTTGTCAGTGATGGTGACTAATTTATCAGAGGCCAGGAGGGTCTTCATGTTTGTAGAGGGGTTAACAGAGCCATTGAAGGGATTGGTGAGGTCCAATAGGCCCACTACCTTGCAGGATGCATTGGGGAGGGCCCAAGATCTGCAGGATGCTCTACCCAGGGCTAGAGCACTGTTACCACCTAGATAGGGTTTCCAGCAAAGGGGGAGAGACACTAGGGCTCCACCACCGAGAGCCAACCAGGGGCGTGGACAACTGGATGAGGAGACCCGGAGAGACCTCCGGAGGAGGAAGTTATGTTTCACCTGTCAGGAACCATGGGCACCAGGCCATAGATGCACAACAGGCAAGGCCCATTACATTGAGGTCTTTTCTTACAGTGACCTGGAGGACGATGTAGAGCTGGAGGTGGGTGGAGATGACAGTGTAGCATGTGTGGAGAGGGGACCACCACCACCACCACCACCAGGGGGAGCTCCCTTCGCACCATCAGGAGGGGTCCTTGCATCTCTACATGGGGTACGCAAGTTTTTGATCTTGAGGATTAGTGGCACTGTGCAGGGGCAACGTGTCTCAGTTTTGGTGGACAATGGGGCTACCCACAATTTCATTGATGCACAGATGGTTAGAGGAGGGGCATCACAACCGAGGAGTTCGAGGGATTTTCAGTTCTTGTGCAGGGAGATAGAACCATGCATTGTAGATGCTATGTTCTTGCCTTGACAGTGACTATGGGGAACTTTTCAGTGACAAACCACTTTTTCGTGGTGGATGTGTAGGACACGAATGTGGTGATGGGTGTCCAGTGGCTCTATTCGCTTGGCCGAGTCACTACCGATTGGAGGAAGTTGGAGATGGAATTCACAGGGCCGGATGGCAAATTGGTTTTGCTGCAGGGTATGCACTCTTACCCTCCACAGACTGTTTCGACCCACAAGATGGAGGCTGATTTGAGGCATGGTGACATTGAGTGGGCCATGGAGTTGAGGATTTCTGAGGCTGGGGGTCAGCCCAAGCCACCACACCCAAACATACAGGTTATTTTGGACAGGTACCCGGTGGTGTTTGGAGACATATTGCCCGGGCAACCACTTGATCGGGGTTTTGAGCATACTATTTCGCTGGAGCCAGGGGTACAGGGCATGATTACTACCCTATATAGACATCCCAAGGCATATAGGGATGAGATTGAGAGGGCCATTCACGAGTTGTTGGCACTTGGGCACATTAGGCCTAGCTCTAGCCCTTTTGCTTCATCAGTTGTCCTGGTGAAGAAGAAGGATGGGACCTTATGCATGTGCATCAACTACCAGGCCCTCAACAAGAAGACCCTGAAGAACCGTTATCCCATCCCACACATAGATGAGATGATGGACGAACTGAGGGGGGCTAAGTTCTTCTCCAAGATTGACTTGCGTTCGAGGTACCACCAGATCAGGGTGAGGGATCAAGACGTCCCTAAGACAACTTTCAGGTGCCACTATGGGCACTTCGAGTTCTTGGTTATGCCCTTCGGGCTAACCAATGCACCTACCACCTTCCAATCCTGCATGAACCACGTGTTTCATGGGCAGTTGCGGAAGTTCGTGTTGGTGTTCTTCGATGATATTTTGATCTATAGTCAGACCTGGGAGGAACACTTGCAACATTTGGAGATAATGTTGCATATTTTGGAGGAGCAACAGTTTTACGCTAAGCTATCCAAGTGTGAGTTCGGTTTGACGAAGATGCTCTATCTGTGAAAATTTGGAGAACCCAAATTTCTACTGCAGCAACTGATTAAGTTTCTTCTATTTGTTAAATTACTGAACAAATTATTTACTGCATCCTACAACAAATACCGAAACTAATACACTGCAGCCTTCACCAATTTAAATTATATCCGGAAATAAGAAATTGAGTAAGCAATAAATACACAACACATGACACTGTTATTTTTGGACAAATGTCCTTGGAAAAGGCCAATGTGGGAAAACCGGTGCAACAACTGAGGGTTTGTATTATTAAGTAGTAATTTCTGAATACAATCTTTGGATGCCTTGCTGGCTATCCAATATAGAGAATCTGATTGACAGAGAGATTAGTGAGAGATACCTCACACTATCATTGGCGATCCAAGACTGATCCAACCACTGAATGGCTAGCCCCTAGCAGCCTCTACACAGTTTCTGTGCAATCACTGCGCTGTTCTGCGTCGCTGCTTCTGGGGCCTGCGTCACTCCTCGCTGATCGTTTTTCTTCTGGAACTTCGACTTTTGCCCTCCCCGTCTCACACCCTGACATCTGGCTCCAAAACTCGACTTCTCCAGCAAAATACAGATCTCCTCTCAGGTTTTGCTCTGCTTCTACGTCAGCCTACGCTGCCCAGCGTGGCCTCTGCGCTGCTTCTGTGTCAGCCTACGCTGCCCAGCATGGCCTCTGCGCTACCTCTTTTGGATATCTCTCTGCCTTCTCTGCAATGTATTCCTGGATCAAGAACCTCCAACCGAAAAATTATCCCTGCCCCTCATTGCAAGAAATATCCTCAATTGATTCTCTAGCAACTGTTGCGCAACCCTCTCTGAGAAATTCGATCTCTTGATCTCTCTTCGATGTGTTTTCCAAATGTCCATTGAATTCCTTCTGATAATCCTCCAGTTGAGTAATCAATGGTGCATATTAGATTCTAATCAATGGCTCAAATCATTTGGACTCGATCTCCGTCTTCTTCTAGAAGTTTCACCCTCAATTTGATTAATACCCTTTAATTTTTTTAATTTCCTAAGTTTAGACTTAGGCATCCATTAAAAATAATTAATTATTTTAACAAAACTGTCTCCGGGTGGAATTTCCCAAAATGATTTCTAGGTATTGTAGAATATATGTGTCCAAGCCTCCCTACAAATTTTGAGGCTTAGAGGACATTCAATGCTACCAGAAATCAACACTCACTCTTGGCTAGGAATGTGCTCTAGTAATGCAACCTGCTGAAGCATCACTCTGACTTTGAACATCTCCCTCTGCACTGCTGATGTCTGACATTATTGCCCATCAACTACTGCACAAATGTTGCATCTGTACTACTACTGACCCTGCCATTGCCAACACTACATCCATACTGCAACCTTCTCCAACTGTTGCTGCTACTGCATCAACAACAGAAAAGCATCCAAAAATTATTGAACAGGTGTTCAACATGATGCATTTGTTGCTGGAGTTCTGATTGTTGCTAGTCTCTGCGTTGAGCCTCTAAAGCCTCTGCGCTGCTGCTGACTCTGCACTGTGCCAACTGCACTGCTGCCAACTGCTCTGCAGTGCTCAATCTTTGACGCCCCTAGTCATTGCAATTGTCACTCCGACACTCCTCTGCACCAACTGACACTGGTCCATCTTGCTACTTTTGATTTGGGCTCCCGTAGCAAGTTATTGATCCGAGAGGTGGACTCCTCAAGGATCCTGCCCATCTGTAGTTCTTTCGAACTAAAGTTTTAGATCACCCCACCTCTCCTCTGGAGGTATCTGGGTAATGATGGCAAACTCCTCCTCCTTGATCTTTGCGGATGCAGCCTTCGGATCATGCTTCTTGTCCTTGTCCTTCTTGAGAGGACACTGTGTAGGGTAGTGACAAAATTCACCACACCGGAAGCACTTGATCTTCGAGACATCTTTCTTTTTCTTCCGCTGCTCCTGCTGCCCCTCTGAGAGTCTGATGTGAGGGCTGTATTTTCTTCCTCTTCCTTGGGCTTCGTCCCACTTCTGCTGCTGCTATCAAGTTTTCACTTGACTAAGGCTCTGCTCATCTCTTCCTGCTAAAGAGTGGCCCACATCCCTTCCCAATCCGACAATCTCTCTGTGCCCAGGATACTCTGGACAAACACTTGCCATTCTTCTGAGACAAAATTCAGGGCCAGCCTCACCATCTCGGTAGGCTGAGGTGTTGACCCCACAACTGCCAACGAGTCTCAGATTTCCTAAAGCTTTGTTAGGAACGGATCAATGTGTTCCACCTTCTGCATCTGTGTGGATCTCATCTTCTGCTCCAAGTACATCTTCGCTGCTCTGAAGATCCTTCATATAGCGTGGCCAATGCTTCCCACATCTATCAGGCAGTGTCTTTGTAGGCAATGTGACACACTACGTGACCTGTCATTGCGTCGAGGATCAATCGCTTGGCCTTTGACATCTCAACCTTGTACTTCTTGAGCGGATTTGGATTCGCGGGTACAACCACCACACTGTTGACATAGGTTTTGAGATCGTGCTCATCCAAAAGGCATAAGATCCTTGCCTTCCAGATCATGTAATTTTATGCACCTTCCAACCAATCTTGATCTCGCAACCCATTAGCTGCCATCTCTGCCAACGAAATGTCGAACTGCCTCCACTCTCCTTTGCGCTGCTGCTGGGCTGGGTTATGCACTCCCTGTTGGAGTTAGTAGATCTACTACTCCCTACTACTGCTTGATAAATGAGAATTCAGACTTCTTGGATGGAAGTCCTCTGAGGAAGAATTCCCTCCAGGTAGTGTCTCCTTCTCTCTTCTAACGTTTTTTTGCCCCAGCAACTGTTGCAGAAAACTTCGTCTCTCCAGAAAACTGCTCTCCGTTGCTCCCTCTGACACTGGCAAACTTCGATCTCGAAATCTTTCTCTCTGTCGACTCACTCAGAGAGAAATCTTCCACGAAAATCTTGCCCTTTTGGCTTGAATTGTGCAATCCCTTTGGGGATTTGATTTGCTGCTTATGCAACACTTCGACTTCCCTCCTCTTCAGCACTCTACTCTTTCGACTCTGCTTTCTTGCTTCACTTGCACCTCTAATACCATGTGAAAATTTGGAGAACCCAAATTTCTACTGCAACAACTGATTAAGTTTCTTGTATTTGTTAAAATTACTAAACAAATTATTCACTATATCCTACAACAAATACCGAAACTAATACACTGCAACCTTCACCAATTAAAATTATATGCAGAAACAAGAAATTGAACAAGAAAGAAATACACAACACATGACACTATTATTTTTGGACAAATGTCCCCGGAAAAAGCTAATGCGGGAAAACCGGTGCAACCATTGAGGGTTTGTATTATTAAGCAGTGATTTCTAAATACAATCTTTGGATGCCTTGTTGGCTATCCAATAGAGAGAATCTGACTAACAGAGAGATTAGTGAGAGATACCTCACACTATCACTCGCAATCCAAGATTGATCCAACCAGTGAATGGTTATCCCCTAGCAGCCTCTACGTAGTTTCTGCGCAATCACTGCGCTGTTCTGCATCATTCCTTATGGCTGATCGTTTTGCTTCTAGAACTTCGACTTCTGCCCTCCCAGTCTCACACCCCGACATCTGGCTCCAGAACTCGACTTCTCCAACGAAATATGGATCTCCTTTCAGGTCTTGCGTTGCTTCTGTGTTAGCCTACGCTGCCCAGCGTGGCCTCTGCGCTACCCATAGTTGCGGGGGAGCGCCGCCCCCCTCGAACCCGCTCCTGAATCGCGCTCTGGGCGGGAGCGGCTCCGGAGCGCGCTCCCGAAAAAAATTTGTGCTCCCTGCCATTTTCGGGAGCGCTGTAGGGAGCGGTCGCTCCGTCGCTCCCGGAGCGATTTGTAATGCCCGGGAGCGATCGGGGAGCGATCTACCTCTGCAGACTTGCTCCTCGCTCCTCGGCACTTGCTCCTCGCTCCTCAACACTTGCTCCTCGCTTCTCCTTGCTCCTTTGCTCTTGCTCTCCAACAAACTCAACTCAATGAAGTGATAATGAAATTTTTTTAGGCCCATTGGGCTTTTAAAACAAAAGAAAATTTTAAAAATTGGATTTTTGACGCCAAAAAAAATCCAATTTTAAAAATTTTCTTTTGTTTTAAAAGCCCAATGGGCCTAAAAAAATTTCATTATCACTTCATTGAGTTGAGTTTGTTGGAGAGCAAGAGCAAAGGAGCAAGGAGAAGCGAGGAGCAAGTGCTGAGGAGCGAGGAGCAAGTGCCGAGGAGCGAGGAGCAAGCCTGCAGAGGTAAGTAACTTAGTAATTTAGTTAGTTTAGTTAGTTTAATTTAGTTAAATAGTAATTTAGTTAATTTAATTTAGTTTATTGAGTTTAAAAATCATGAATTTAAATTAAATTAATTAATCCCAATAAATTAAATTAATTTGCAGATTCAAGAATCAAAACCCTACAAACATCAAACACCATGGACCTGGCTATATTTCTTGGCATTTTCCTCTTCCTAGTCCCTTTTATGGTTATTATGGTGCTGGAGAGTAGGAAACGGAGGGGCCAAACTGAAGAGGGGGATGAAGAAGCTGGAGAAAGTCAAATTGGTGAAAACCCCGGTGAGGAGGAGCTGGAGGAGGGTGAACATGACCCTCAAAAAACTAAACAAGACCAAACCCCATTGTGGAAATATGTTAACAGGGCTGAAACAGGGAGAGGGGGTGGAACCACTAAATTTCATTGCCCCCATTGCAACACTGATTACACAGGTTCATACACTCGTGCTAGAAGACACCTCTGTGGGAAAAGGCCATGGGATGGAGACAAACAAATAGGAATCAAAACTTGTACAACGGTGTCAGCAGCGGATAGAGCCAAATACATAAGGGAAGAGGAGGAAGCCTAATACAAATCAAAAAAATCAAGGGGTTTCTTTGAACCAAGCTCACAATCACAAAGAACTCCTTCAGCATCCTCCCAAGGCAGTGGATATGGAGGCACAGGGTCATCATCTTTAAGGCGTAGAACCATATCAGATTTCCTTGATGAGGGGTGTAGGAATGATGTGGATTCAAAGGTTTACAGGTTTCTCTATGCATGTGGGATACCATTCAATGTTCTTCGCTCACCTTATTGGCACGAAATGGTTTCTGCCATAAATGATGCCCCTAAAGGATACAAGAGCCTTGGGTATGACAAGGCAAGAACCGTTGGCCTTGATCATGAAAAAGCAAAAATATCACATTCTTTGAATAGAATGACAAGTTCTTGGACTGACCATGGGGTGTCCATTGTATCTGATGGATGGACAAATGTAAAAGGCAAGCCATTGATAAGTGTTCTTGCTGTGTCTGTTAGTGGTCCCATCTTTCTAACTGCACATGATTACTCAGACAAGTTCAAGACCGCCATCAACATTGCAGAAGCATTACTTGAAACAATTGAGCGTATTGGGCCATACAATGTCATCCAAGTCATCACTGATAATGCTCCTAATTGTAAGGCAGCGGGAGCAATTATTGAGGATAAATACCCCAACATATTTTGGTCTGGATGTTTGGTTCACACATTGAACCTTCTGTTGCATGATATTGTCAAGAACAAAAATGAACAATACCAATGGATTGGTGATTTGTACAAGAAAGGCAAACAAATGATAAAATTTATTACAAATCATAGCAATACCCATGGCCTTTTCCGCAGTCACTCGAGATTGGAGTTGTTGAAGATTGCGAAGACCAGATTTGGTAGCTATTACTTCACCATCAGGCGCCTTTTGAAGGTAAGAGAGGCATTGGCTAGCATGGTATCAAGTCCACATTGGCAGGTATTAAAGGAAAGGGCTACAAATGCAGCTGACAGGGGAGGTTTTGAAATGGTGGAGGAGGCCACTCTTGATGGTCAGTTTTGGACAAGTGTGAGGCAAGTATTGGATTTCACCAAGCCCATTTATCACATGATTCGGTTTGCAGATACAGACAAACCAGTGATTGGCGAGGTGTATGCGCAGATGGATACCATGTTGGGGGAAATAAAAGATATTGTTCATAACAGAGATCCCGACTTGTACAAACTGATTTACGATTGTGTGTGTGAACGGTGGAATAGACTTAATCTTCCACTACATTGCTTGGCGTATATCCTTACGCCAAAATACTACTCTACATCTTGGTTGGGCCAACCTGCAGTAGGGGGTGGGGTTAGGACCAAACCCCATTTAGATCCAGAGGTAACTAGAGGATATTTGGAAGCATTAGAAAAGTTGGTACCTGACAGGGAGGAATGTGCAGCTGTGCGCTTTGAAATAGGCAGATACTTTAGTGGCACTGGTTTGTATGGTAACTTCCATGCAATGGACGACAGAGATAGATTTGATACTCTCACATGGTGGGAAACATATGGCGGGCATGGACTTTTGCCAAAATTGGCAAAAAAAGTTCTTTCACAGGTTGTAAATACTTCTTCTGCAGAGAGGTGTTGGAGCACCTACAGCGACATACATAATGTGAAAAGAAACAAACTCAATGAAAACCGAGCAGAAAGCTTGGTTTATGTGCACTACAACTTGAGGTTGTTGAGTCATTACTGTGATCGGGCTTATGAGGATCCCACATATAAAATTTGGGACAATCACCCAGAGGATGACAATTTGGAGGATGGCATTGTACATATTGAAGAACTGGAAGAGGAACTTGTAAGGGATGAAGATGAAGCAGCTGCAGCAGCCATGCCACCTCCACCTCCACCTCCACCATCCAGTAGTAGTGCTCGAGGTCCGAGTCTTGTTCCTTTGTTGTCGCCACCTCCATCTACACCCTCACGTGGAGGTTCTAGTTCTGGTCGTCGGTCTGTGCGGGAGACTCCTAGAAGACCACCACGACCTGCTTATACTCCTGGAGACTCTCGTGGCAAGGGCCACATGTAGATTTACAGTTTACTTGTCTTTTTTAGTTTCTGTTAGAATTTAGTTTTCATAACTATTGAGTTTTGAGTCCTTGACTCTTTCATATCATAATGATATTTTTTGTAAACAATATTTCACTGTGACAATGAAAATTTGAAGTTTGAAGTTGGGCCTTGGCAATTATAACTCATTGGTAATGATTGTGAATTATGAATATGATGCTTCGTGAAAGACTAAACTTGTTTCATTTCATTTCATTATTCATGTTTCATTTTATAAATTTATAACATTTCATATCATGTTAACAGTTAGAAGTTAGGACTTAGAAATATCTTAGATATTACTTCTTGTAATGGTTAAACTTAGCTTACAAGTACAACTTTGGTGATCAATGATGATAAATGTTATTGAATTTTCAATTTTGAAAGCTTGAAGTTGAAACTTTAAGATTGAATTTGATGAATCATGATTCATGAGACTCAATATGTTGCGGTTGTAATATGTATTTTACTAACTTGTGGACATGGTTGATGACGATTATAATTTCTAGATGATTGATGTGATATGGTTCAATGATCAATCTATGTTTTTTTATGTTTTTTATGTCTAATTCATCATTCTACACGTTTTTGTTGACATATATGTATCAAAAATTAAAAAATATAAAAAATATATATATTTTTAAAAAATCGCTCTCGGATTCGCTCCCAAACCGGGAGCTTCTGAAAATGGTCGCTCTCGCTCCCATTTTCGCTCCCGCTCCCACTCTCGCTCCCAAGCAACATGGGCGCTACCACTTCTGGATCTCTCTCTGCCTTCTTTGCGTTGTATTCCCGGATTAGGAATCTCCAACCAAAAAATTATCCTTGTCCCTCATTGCAAGAAATCTCCTGAATCGATTCTCTAGCAACTGTTGCGTTGCCCTCTCTAAGAAATTTGATCTCTTGATCTCTCTCCGATGTGTTTTCCAAATGGCCATCGAAGTCCTTATAATCCTCCAGTTGAGTAATCAACGACTCAGATTAGATTCTAATCAATGGTTCAAATTATTTGGACTCGATCTCCTTCTTTTTTTAGAAGTTTCACCCTCAATTTGATTAATACCCTTTAATTATTTTAATTTCCTAAGTTTAGACTTAGGCACCCATTAAAAGTAATTAATTATTTTAATAAAACTGTCTCTAGGTGGAGTTTCCCAAAACGATTTATGGGTATTGTGGAATACATGTGTCCTATCCTCCTTGCAAATTTTGAGGCTTAAAGCACATCTGATGCTACCAAAAATCAACACTATCCAGGGCACATTATTGGGAGGACGGTGTGAGAGTCCATGAGGAGAAGATCAGGGCCATCTGGGATTGGCCAGAGCCCCGGAATGTGACGGAGTTGAGGGGTTTTTTGGGTATCTGTACCTAGTACAGGAAGTTTGTGAAGGGCTTCTCTCAGTTAGCAACTCCCCTCACCGATTTGACGAATAAGGGGGCGTTTGAGTGGATAGATGGGGCATGAGGCTTTTGAGCGCCTCAAAACAGGTCTTGAGCAACTGCCCGATGTTGGCACTCCCAGATTTTTGCACAACCCCTTGTACTTGAATGTGATACATCAGGGGAGGGTGTAGGAGCAGTTTTGATGCAGGGGGCACACCCGATAGCTTTCGAGAGCCGGAAGCTATTGCCCCACGAGACGTTGTACTCCATTTATGACGAAGAGATGCTAGACATCATGCATGCGCTAGCCAAGTTCAGGAAGTACTTGGTGGGAAACAGGTTCCGGGTCAGGACAAATCACAACGATCTCAAATTTTTCTTGGAGTAGAAGCAGTTGCAAGAGAGGCAACAGAAGTGAGTGAGCAAGCTCTAGGCATACGACTTCGACATTGAGTATGTCAATGGAAAGCGCAACATGGTAGCTGATGTGTTGTCCAGGAGACTGACTACCATTTCATTAATGAGCATTGCGCCGGATTGGAGGGCATAGTTACTGGTGGAGTATTCCAAGGACTGATTTGCATGTGAGGTCCTTGATGGTGCAGTGGCGGATGACCGGTACAGGGTGATGAACGAGGTGATTTACTTTCGGGACCGGATTTATTTAGTGCCCAGTTCCCAGTTGAGGGAGAAGATCATGCAGGTTGCCCATGACTCACCATTAGCAGGGCATCAGGGGTTTACCAAGACATACAAGGCCATCAGGGAGCGTTTTGCATGGAGGGGCCTTAAGGATGATGTTTTGAGGCATGTCCGAGAGTGTGACACATGCCAAAGGAACAAGGGTGAGCAGACACACCTTGCTGGGTTGCTACAACCTCTTCCTATCCCTGAGGGAAAATGGGAGAGTGTGTCGATGATTTTATTACCAGGTTGCCCACAATTCAAGGCAAGGATTGTATATATGTGGTGGTAGGCCGATTGATGAAGTTTGCCCTATTTTTCGCCATCTCAACCCGTCTTTGGTCTTACAGGTGGCCAAACTATTTTTCAAGGAGGTATTTCGGCTTCATGGTCTCCGAAAGACCATTGTTAGCGATCAGGACAACAAGTTCATGGGGGGATTTTGGCAGGAGCTGTTTCAACTAGTGGGCACAAAGCTCACTCCAAGTACCAGTGACCACCCCTAGACTGATGGGCAGACAGTGATAGTCAACAATTGGCTAGAGGGCTACCTACGCAACTATGTGACGAGCTATCAACGTGCATGGATATGGTGATTACATTTGGGCGAGTACTGCTACAACACAATGTACCACATGTCCATAGGTATGTCCCCAGTCAGAGATTTGTACTGTTATGATGCATTATCTTTTGTTGACGTGATGTTTAGAGACAGTAAGGCCCCTAGGGCCAATGATTGGATTCAGGAGAGCCAAGATATCTTGTGGGATCTCAAAGATAACCTAGAGACTATGCAAAACCAATAGAAGCTCTATGTAGACAAGGGTCGAGTAGAGAGGCAGTTTGAGGTTGGAGATTTGGTCTTCTTGAGACTTCATCCATACAGATAGTCGACACTCAAACAGAAGGGGGCCTAGCTCAAGCCTCGCTTCTATGGGCCGTACAGAGTCACAAGGAGAGTCGGGGAGGTAGCATACGAGTCGAGTTCATAACATTTTTCATGTGTCTTGCCTGAAAAAGAAACTGGGTCAGCAGGTGACCGCAGCTACAGAGCTACCACCCATGGATGATGAGCGGCACTTGGTTTTGGAGTTAGAGGCTATTTTGGACACCCATGAGAGGCACTTGCGGAACAAGGTTATCAAAGAATTTTTGATCAAATGGAGGAACTTGCCAGATGAAGATGCCACTTGTGAGGGAGAGCAGACACTTCAACATCCTTCATTGCAATTGCTTTAGGACAAGCAACGTTTTGGCGGGGAGGACTGTGATATTCCCACTTAGCAATATTGCTGAGGAAAAATATCAATTTTTCCCAATTTTATCTTATTTCATACTTGCACTTAGGAAAAGTGGGTTTGGGGGTCCCACTTAACTTTTAGAGTTAAGAAGTGGCCCAAACATTAGAAGAAGGGGAGAAGATCGAATTGTTTGTGGTAAGTGGGGGAGACTCATGGAGTAATACGGCCCCATAGGTAGTACACACTCATTGGAGGGAAAATAGTGGGGGAAAGTCGATGGCTAGGCCTACCTGGGAAATTGGGAGGCACTTTGACAAAAGAGGAGGCAATCACTTTTTGGCATTCTTGATCATTTGATCATTTTCTTAGACTAGCACACTTGAGCTAGAAGCCAAGTCTGCAAGTGCTCTTGAGCACAAGAGGTTTTCAGGTGGGAATCTCACCCCTTGCTTCAGTGGACTTCGAGTGCTAGCCCAAGGACGGAGTCTCATCCTTTTTAGATCGATCCGGGAGCAACATAGTGGGAGTGTGGAGGAGTTCCAACAACAATAGTGTAGGGATTGCACAGTCCTTGTTAGTGCCACACGTGGGGCTTGTGGAGAGAAGGGGTTTTGGGGCTGAGACTTGTAGGGGAGCCCGGGAAGGAGAATTGCTGAAGATTTCATCCATTTTGGGGACACTCAGCAGCAGAATTTACAGGTGGGTCGAAATACCCAACAATAGGAGGAGCTAGGGGAAATTGGGCCGAAATTCCAAGGTCAACATTTGGCCAATTCCTTCGTGGGTTTTTTTGGGTTATTGGTGGAAAGCCCAGGATTAATTTCCCAGAATTTTCTGAGCACCGGAGGAGGACCTAGCAACTATTGTTTACAACCAACAACTCATTTTGTGGGCAGTTCAGCGCAAAGCTAGAGAGAGAACAACCAGCAGCTTTGGGGGATTTGTCTTCTTCAGTTGGGCTTTGCTAGCTTACCTTAGGCAAGTCTAGATGCACACTTTCCAAACATCAGATTGTAACCCCATGTTTTCATAATAAAATGGCTTAGCATAGCTCAATTTTTGGCTCTATATCGTGGTCTAATTTGTGTGCAATTTTTCTGTGTATTTTTACTATGCATGCTTTGTTTATTACTGTAAATTTTCCTTACAGATATTAAATCTCTCCACCGCCTTCCAGTAGGTATCTTCAAGGATTAGCAAAGTCGGTCACCGCCTTCTCTTGACACCTGGACTTCATGAATGCCTTATGAGTTATATGTAATTATTTGTATTACATCACTTGTGTTTCCTTTTATTTGTGTTACTTGATTTTATAGTATCGTGCTTTTAGTTTGAAACATAATTAATATTTAATTCCTTTGTTGTTTTATTTTATTTTATAATATATGTTATTTCCCTTTTCATTTTGTATAGTTCATATATGATAGTTTCTTTTGTTAGAATAATATATATATTATCATAACTTCCTTTTTAGTTTGTAAAATGAATAATGTATATGTATACATACATATTATAGTTCCTTTGTATTTGAATTTTGTAAATACATTGCATTTATCTTTTATTTTATATAATATATTTATATATATGATGGTGGTACACATTAAGTACCCCCACTCAAGATATTCACTATATTCTAGTGAGGTATGTATTTATTTCAATAATCAATTCGTTACCCTAAACTAAGACATTTTTTTAATATTAGCCAATTATGTATACTAGTGCAATGCATGTGATACATGCATATGTAGCTATCATATGCATGCTAATATTCTTGTGTCCTCAATATCGAGATGGATTATGTGTTATTGAAGATGGGTACAAACATTTCTTGCACCTGAGCCATTACTTTCTAACTTGGGTTTTGCATTGTTGAGAAATCGAAAGGGCAATTATTAATATAGATTTCTTTTTACTTGATAACTACTTGATGTCCTTTAACTTATTAACGTTGTTACTTATTATTATATATGTGAATCATCAAACAACTACCAAACAAGAATAACAAGATCACAGAATATAGGCTGCAAGCAAGGGCCAAAACCTCTCCACTTGAGAGGAAAACCCGCAAATCTCTTCTCTTCCTTATAGATTCTTCAATTGACAAATTCCAAGACCTTAAGATTGACTTCAGAACTGTCCAATACCAAGATCAACCTCTCCGGATGATATGCTAACCTTGACTTGGTCAAACCTAGTCAAATCTCTTCCAGTAGCACTTCTTCGACCTCCGGCTGTAGAAATTTCGGTCTCCATTGCAGATTTGAAATTCCTCCCCCCCCCCCCCCACCCCCCCAAGCAGTTGTTGCTGCTACACGTGTGAGCTTCAATTTGCCTTTTGAGCCCTTCTTTGACATTTGCTTGATTCCCTCACTTCAAGAGCATGAGGATTACCCTTGGTGACCTTGGCTTGACCTACATGTCTCCTTTTCCCCAAGATCGAACTTGAAGATAGTAACCCTAGGTCTTGCTACAAAAACCCAAGTTCTCTTTAGCAAGTGTGAGAATAAATTAGCCCAAACACAAATCTCCTTCATCCTCCTTCTACTTCACTGCCTTCTTCTTCGTCTTCCTTCGCTAGAATGAGTGGTGAGTGAATGTGTTTCAAGTAGGACTAGTTCTCTTCTATCTATAGGCTCTTCAAGGGTGGACGTGGGTCTTCCTTGAGGACGACTTTCCAGTTGCCAGACCGACTTGGTCTTGGAGGGTCTCTAGACACCTTTTAAGACAAAAATAATTTTCTTTACAAGTTACAATGTGCCCAATGGGGTCTTCAACTTATGACAATGACTCTTTTGACTTCTTGACTTAGGACAAACCCTAGAAGCACTCAATAGGTGCTTGACCTATAAAATAAAAGACCTTGAGCATGGAACCCATGCTCCAAAAATAATAATAATAAATTTTCTTTAATTTTACACTTTACAAGAATCAAAAGTACATTTCATCTATATGAAGAACAAACCTAGTTACACATTTTTCAACATTCCCTCTTAACTAGGGAGGTATTCATATATGCTACATAAACATTCTCAATATGAAGAGATCTCATAAGAAGAGTCGGATTGGTAACCCATCTGTCTAGCATCATATACACCAACATTGTCACATAGCAAGGCCTTGACTAACAACTCTATCTCTCCACAAGCTTAGAGCACAATGCTAGCGAGACTAATGATTTATAGACACCATCAGAATTGTCTCTCAAGGTGTATACTCCACTCAGGTGTTCACTGAGTATGACCTTCTTTGGACTATTCTTGTCTTGGATGGCTAGTCCTCAAAGAATATCGGTCCAGGACTACTCTAATTTTGGTTTCCCTACCTCATCCTCAAAGAGTATCGAATGCCAGATGGTTACCCAATCCTCCATTCTGTCTTCCCAAATGAAGACAAGAATGATGTGCCTATCTCTCCCTCTCAACTGAGGAGGATATATCAACAAAGCCAAGCTTGTCTCTCAAGTACACAAGCTTCTTGTTAGGAAGATATTTTATTAATATGTCAGCTACCTACTCATCAGTGGAGATATACTGTAGCTGCAACACACCATTTTGTATTAGCTCTCGAATATAGTGATACTTGTTGTTTATATGCTTTGTATTTCCATGAAATACTGGGTCTTCAGATAATCATATACAACTGATGTTGTCACAATGTATCACTGTAGGGTCCATCAGTCCTTCAAATAGGTTGGATAGCAGCTTCCTTAACCAGACCGCTTCTCTGCTTTCTTCACAAGTTGCAACATACTTAGCCTTAGCACTACTCAAAGCAACTGTGTCTTGCTTTTTGCTCGTCCATGAGATCATGGAGGATCCCAAATTGAAACATCCCCTCGTACTGCTTCCTCCATCTTGCTCGCTGCCTCCCCAGTGGGAATCGATATATCCAATTAGGTGGACATCATTCCTCCTATCCTATTTTAGTCGGTATTGGATAGTTCCTCACAAATATCTCAGTACATGTTTTGTTGCTATCCAATGATCATGCTTTGGCTCCACTTGGAATTCACTGAGAATTTGAGTGGATGCCTACCAAAATTGGAGGTTACATAGCCTAGACCCTAAGCTTGATGTTTAGGGTCTCAAATCACCGAAAATCCTCCTCCCTAAACTTTCGTTGCAAGCCCTAGATTTTTGCCCTAGCCTTAAAAGGATCGATTTTAGGAGAGAAAATATGGATAAAATCTAGGATTGATCACCAATGACATGGACTAGTGCCTTGTCCTTTAAGCATATGGAGTCACAGATGAAATAAAAAAGTTAGATCCTTTCTAAGGAGGCTAAAACTTGATTCCCTAGGTATCAACTTTTATCATTTACCAACTTCAAAAGAAAATGGAGTTTGATGGAGAGATTCAAAATTTCCTCCACTAGGATCATTCATTACACATTGTACAATAAATAACATATGCAATATTCAATGAGATAGCTTTTCAAAATTATTTTTCAACAATTAGGGCGTTGTTACTGCTCAAACTAGCAGGGGGTCCTAGAGGGGCATTTGCTAGGTCAAGAGCAACAATGAAGCTAAAGCCCACCGTCACCACAACGAAAGATTTCTACTCTTTACGAAATTTCACCGATGAAGAGGAGACCCGATATATAGAGAATCACTTATGAAGGATAGATCAACTAAGATGGATGTGAAGTGATCTCGGGGACCCTTTCCTAGGGGAGACTAAAAAATGGGACTTGCTTGCTTCTTAAGCAAGGTATAAAGTTTTCTAGGAAAAGGGGATGAAGATTTAAGGGCTAGGTTTAAGGAGTGTGAATTGTAAAGGAGCTTCCCAATCTCTAAAATCCTTATGGAACTTGGTTTCCCAAGTGGTTTTTGAAGAATTAATTTTGATGAGGTATGGGACCACACGAGACTAAGTGGACCCAAGTTAGGTTAAGAGGAGGGCGTTTAGCAACCAATGATGAACTTGACCTAAATAGGGAGGAGAAGGGGATCGATGAAATGATTTTCATTTAAAGGTGGAAAGTGATCCCTATGAGGAACTAGCCTATGGAAACTTAGGGCAAAAACCAATCTCGAGGCTAAGGCTTGGGATATCTCACAACCCCACTATCGGAATTCCCTGAAATTTGGAGGAAGCCTAGGAGACACACCATCGTAGTAGAGGTCAAGAGATCGAAGTTTTTCTATGGCTGGTTTGTCGAGAAAATGATGCCCTAGGAGCCCTAATGTGGCTAGACCTAGAATAAAGAAGGGGAGGTGAAGAAAAATGGTTCTTTAGGTGATCATCTTATGGTAGACCAATGCCTAATCTTTTCGGGAGATTGGAGTCAAGAAGAATATGAGAATGGACTTCGTTTCTAGGTCAAGCAGGCTTCAAGTTCAACTTCGCTTGTCATTAGGGCAAAGGAGAGTGACCTTAAAAGCTTTTATACTTTGTTTTGCAAGATGAGATGGTTTATCAAGATAAATTCAACCATATAATTATCCCTAGGAAAATTCGTTCAACATACATGGCCCATACATAGAGAGATGATATATAGAAACATAATTCCACAATTTCGCAGTAAATGCATACAGCGATTAGCCCTAGTATAACGAAAATCCCATCATCAATGTATGTGACAAAGTAAAAGAAAGAATAGCATTAAATTATGTACTTACATGTAAGAGAATATATCCAACCATCAACAAATTGCCAATCAAGAAGCTCGAAGAAGAGAATCCAAATATCAAAATTCATCCATGCTCCAAAATTTCGTCCACAATGAAGGAATAGCAAAAATCTCTAGAGAGATACAAGTCCAAACCAAGTGATGATGAGAAATGAACTCTCATAATTTGTATTTATACACTCCTAATGAGTTCGATTTAGCTACTTGGGCCTAAATTAGCCACTAAAATAAAAATAATGTGCCAATAACTAACTTTTGGTGATAATCCCACCAAACTAGCTCATAAACAAAATAACAAGCCTCTAAAGAGGTTGAATAATCAATAATACATGTCGTTGGGCCCTCTAAGAAGCTTGATGAAATCCATAAGTGCCATAATGATGAATAGGACTCCCAAAAGTAATGGACAAGGGGTTGGCCCCTTGTCCTCCACATAATAAACCTGTGGTGCTCCCAATGGGTGTGAGGGCACACAAGTGGCCTCATGGGTCTCCAAGTAAGTTGACGATTCTTGTACACCATTTGTAAGGGCTCAGATGATGGTATAAGTTATGCCACATCAGCATACAAGTTCTGGGTCATCTGCCAAGTGCATGGTACAACTGTGGGGTTGGTTGGGCAAAGGTGAACGAGGTGCATCTTCCTCGTCCAATAGTTGAATCTTGAGCAATCTTTGAACATCTCTAGGGATCCATGGAGTGTTGTCTACTGCTGTGGGGGTCCGTGGCTCTCAAGACATACCCTACATGTACCAATGTATCCCTCCAGAGGGTTAAGACCCCGTATAGGGAGACCAAACCCAAAATGGAGACCACCTGCAATCTTGCATAAGATCCAATGCGTCCCCTAGCCTTCCAGTACAACAAGTCATCAAGGAAATTGACTAAAAGATCTTACAAACCATGGAAAACAAGTGGGTATTTCATAATGGGATGCCCTTCCATAGTTGGCTTTGACATGTGTTAATGTCTCCAAGCTCCAAATGGGGTTAACCAAGTATCCTATTAGGTGGTTTCTATTTCTAAAGTGGATTGTATGTCCAATGTACATCATTTAAAGGGTGGTGTCATGTGATAAAGAGATGAATGGAGTAGGGGATGAAAAGGGGCAGCCCTGGGCCACATGTTGGGGTACAAGGGTAGCTAATAAAAGGGAAGCCCATACTTTGGTATATAACGTATAGGAGGGAGCAATCGTGGTACATGGGGTGCCTCGACCTTGATTTTTCCACCCTTCCTTATATGCCTTTTGCCTTCTATGGTTTTTTTTAATTGACTGCTTAGGGTTCAATGGATAAGAGCATGATGTGTGAGATATAACAGTGGATACCCCCTTTAAGGTAGGGCGGTTCATTGCCCACCAGGGGTTGTGACAATCATGGGTTCCTGAATGACAAAGGAGACTCAATTAGGGCTTGTAGGAACCAGGGTGATGGCCATGATGATGGGGTAGAGCTCATGTATTGGGTTTTGACCACATGCTAAATGTGTTTGTCCCGACCATCGTTTGCATTTTGTGGCACATTTTCCTGTTGAATGTGGCCAATTATGCTTTTACTTTCTTTTCAGTGCATCAACCTTTGGGGCATCATTCTAGGCTTGACCCAAGGTGTGGGAAAAGGGGAATGGGAAGGCTAACCCTATGTGGACCCAATGGACGAATGGTGACCCAGATGGGAGAAATGGTGAATGGGGTTATAATGAGTGGAAGGGGGGTAGTATATATGGATGAGGGAGTGGGACCACAGAACCAAAATTAGGGTTTCCCATGTAGTACCATTCCTAAAGCTCAATGGTCAGTGAAAGAGATCTCATGTGACTAGGGTCCAAGGTTAACATCTTAAAAGATGTCTAGGGGATAAGAGCACAGACCTAGCCCACTCTTTCCGCCGTATCCCCCAATTAATCCATTCCCAAAAGTATCCATGATAAGCAAACTATAATACTCAATTACCAAATGACAAGGCATACCTTTAGGTTCGGGAGGCCCAACTTCAAACATATGATCATAAAAGATGGGTCAGGAACCACATGGTTGGCTTAGGTGGTGGAGAAATGGCACAACAAGCTAGTTGGTGGCTGCTAGCTACCAGTTGAGGACCATCTTGGAGAAATTTTTTCTCCTAGAGATATCACCCACAAAATGGTGGGTTTACATCTGGCTCCAACTGGGACTTGATCTCTCAAAGAAGTGGACGAAGCTACTCGAACGGGAGGTCACGAGAACTCCAACAATCTCTCGGTTATTGTAGACCTATTACTTGCACATATAATAGATGGAAAAAAAAACATGGGGCAGCATGCTTTTGTGGCGTCCCATGATCACACATGCTTGGATTAGACCTATGAAATTGAATCATAAAATAAACTTTCAAATGTAGTTTTTAAGTCTGAGTGCAACTCATCTATCATGAGAAATATCATATGACATTAGTCTTAATGCAAAAATCAGCATGCAATGCATCCTATCCTAACATGCATATAGTAAGGGAAATACTAAGTGTAATCATAAAGCCAGTGCAACCAACATATCATGATATCACTATACATATGCCTGCCAGTATGATTACTCATGAAACAAGACTCAAAGTGAATGCGGACATAATCACATGGAGGGTGAAGTGGGTGGGAGGTGGGAAAACATGATCTCCATTTGATGTAAAAGGAAGCCCTAAGAGCAGGGGAATAGGTCAATCTAGAAGTGCGAGGCTTTCCCTCTAAGTACACAATGATGGAATGAAAGATCACTCTCAAGAACTCCTTATCACAATCATTGCTTGTAATATCATGCTTTGAAGATGTCACAAGGTTGTGATGAGAGGGGAGCGAAGGGCGAGGGAAAGGAGTGCAACAAATAGGTTCCTCAATGTGATGGTCACATCGGAGAGGCGAGGTCATGGAGTGATGATGGTCGCATCGGAGAGGCGAGGTCATGGAGTGATCAAAACCCTCAGGGTGCATCCAAGAAGGTAAAGTATAATCGATGATGGGCTCTTCCTCGACACTATACTCGGAAGGGGGAAAGGGCTCAAAATCACTTGAGATCATATGACAAGGGGTGAGGGAATCACTTGATGAGGACTCAAGATGATGAACAATAATAATGGAAAAAGGGGAAGGTGAAATTTCAACAGGATCCTAAAAATCCAACTCTAGTGGCTCAACTGATTTGAATATACTCCCGGAATCATAAGTAAGGTAGGTAAGAGCCTTATTGCTTTCCTCATTGTAAGCATTAAAGGTTAGGTTTCCCTTAAAAGGAAAATCAATTATTTCCAACTGTCTTTCTTCATGTAAGGGAAAATAATAATTCTCTTTCCCAGGGGTATCAATGGATATGTCATCGCAAGTAATGCCCGGGAGAAAGGAAAAACTACTCTCAGCCTCATCCTCCTTGTCAGTATCATAAATGGGAGCACAATCAAATTCAGGCCCAACAATTTCCCACTTCTCCTTTTCAATGTGGAAGTAGTCTCCAATGTCATCTTTCAAGTAGCTCATGGGATCACCTTCCTGAAGGTTCTCCAAAGGAGAATCATCAGGAGTGACATCCTTAAGAAAGGTAAGGTCAGCCTCTACTTTCTATAGCCTCATCATCCCCAATACACGTTGTTGTCGCGCGGATTGACACGACAACGCTCAGACCGGGGGCTGTCACACTGATCCCCGATCCCTCCGTTTAAGCCTGTCTCCCGCGGCTAAGGGGGGTAGTCCCTATGAGATGATGAGACCAACTGGCGACCAGTTGGTTGGGAGACACGAGATACGATATGAAAAGGACGCGATGGATTTGATTAATTGAGCAGACCAGTGCCTTAAGAGACTTGATGTAGAAACGATTACTTTTTAAATGATATAGAAACATGGACCATGAACAGCAACCATCTATCATCAGCTAAATCACATGACCAAAACGATATCCAGCAATTGAAAACTTCGAAAAGATAAATGCTTAAAACCACCACGAGAATCGTAAATTATTAACCAGATATCATATTTCGTATCTCAAACTTGAAAATTTAGCATCTCAGCATAAAACATATAACGCGAAAGCTCCTGAGACTTGCAAAAATAATTTCCCACAAAATTTTTATTTTTCAAATTTTTTATTTTTATCTTTTTTCAATTTTTTATTTTTCAATATTATGGAAATTAAAAATCTAAAAAAAATTAAAATTCTAAAACTAAATTAATTTTAAAACTAAACTATATAAAAAATATAAAACAAAACCTAAACTAAAAATAAATTAAAATCTATGTTAATTTTAAATTACAACCTAAAATTAAAATCTATTTTAAATATAACACAAAAATATAAAAAAAAAAATTTAATTCTAAATCTAATCTATTGAAAACTTATTAACATATCATCTAATGAAAACTTTATAAAAGTCTAAACTAAATAAAACAAAATCGAAATTTAAATCTAACCTAAGCTACGCTAAACAAAATCGAAGTCAAATGAAACGTAACTACATACAAACCCTAAACATAAACTAAGCTATAAACCACGCATATGTATATCGTGACATCAAAATCGATGATGGGTCAAATATACGGTTGAAGGCCGAGATATCAGTTAGTAGAATGATGAACTCGTGATCCTGATCTGAAAATGCAAGCGAATACTCGAGACTTACTCGCGCTAGGACCAAAAAAAAAACAATACGCAGTCATTACCTGACCCAGGAGTGAAGACGGCGGACATTTTGCAGCTGTTACCTGAGGGCTTTCGACGGCAAAATAGCTACCATTTTCGCTTGAATGCAGAGGGGAAACGTGAAACGTTCAGACGGTGATCTTTTAAAAGTTTGCTTGCGCGGTTAGACACCCTGCTCTCTGCATACGGATATATAGATTCGTTGACAGCCACCGTCCTGATATCTTTTGAGTATTTCTCCGCAGGAAATGCGAGTTACAAATTGTGCAAGTGGACACGGGTTTGCCTATTCGCTGTTTGTGCAAGCTGGATGAGCTTACTGCGGGTGGAGGAACTTGAGCCACGAAGGGAGCAGGTTGAACGTTGATATATGGAGATTTGAAATTGCTGATGCTGAGATTTGCAGTCACTTTCCTCAAACAGCGATTTTATAAAACGCATTGATATTTTTCTTTCCTCATTAGTTTGTAAACGATTTGACCCGTATACGAGTGTTCTCACTGTCTCTGTACAAATTCTGGCAGCTGAATGCTATGATCTGGGCAGCCTTGATCTCTTTTTGAAAAATCTGCTCTTGATGAAAACCCTGTGGCTGCAAACACAGAAATACAAAACCCTAATTGTAACCCTAGAACAGAAAAATTTGAAACCCTAAGACAGCTAATAAATTTACAGATTTGTGGCCCCTGAAATGCCAGATTTAGCAATAACAGCAGTAATATTTTCGAAATATCAGAAAATTGAACTTCACTGTGAACAGAAGGAAAATCTCTCATGTAAAACAGGAAATAAACTCTTAATGATTAACCCAGGGCCAAAATCAGCTAGGCTCTGCAAAGAAAAGCCTGTGGGAGTCGGCTGGTTCAGCCCAGAACTTCCCCAAACGCCCACAAATACCCTTCACCTAAAGATTTCCTGCACACCTCAAGCAAACATCAGTAAAGAGGGCAAGAAATGCTGCTAGATTTCAAGAAATAATGGAGATACCTGCCATTGTTCCAGAAACCCTACAACATTCAAACCCTAGCACGTGAGCAAGATACCTGTACTCACAATACTCTGAAAGCAAGCTATTATTAACTGTTAAAAACTGAAATATGCAGAAAAACAAACATCTCACAGCAATTCCAGAGAGTAACACCAGCCAGTTTTGAACCCCAAAGTCTTTTTTATTAACCAGAAAATCAGATTACAAGAGAGCTTTTTCAGTCCAGACTCACAGATCAGATGATCTCAAATGACTCCTAGCACCCTATATAAAGGAAATGATCCCAACGGCTAGTTCGAGTGATCCATGTAGAAATGATCTCGACCGTTGATGAGGATCAAGACATCTCTTGATCTCATCCGTCGATTTATTCACTTAAAATATTATTATTTTATTAGTTAGGGTTTTTTTGCTTTATTTTTTAATTTTTATTTATTTTATTATTTTTATTGATTTTTTAATTTTTTAATTCATTTTAAAATGGATCATCGAACTAAGCCTTCGGAAACATCACCTAGGACCTAGGACTTAGGACTCAGGAGGGGATTTAAAACATTTTCAACCCTCAAGACACATTACATCATGACTTTTATAATTTACATCTCAAGGGGACAAGCCCACTTAATGCAGACCCTCATAAATCACCCAGCTCTGCGACACAACGATAATCTAGCAGATCAACACACTAGGATTCTCCTAAAGTTCTAATGACAAAATCAATCCCGGCTTTGGGGTCAGGTTTGAAGGAAAACTCTGCCGATCCGTGGATCGGTGAGACGAAAAACCTTCCTGGACGTAGATTATCATCAGAAAGTTAGGTCCACCTAGGCAAATTACATACATGACTCATGTCTGCTAAGATTATTTACAGTTAATACATGCAGACTGGGTTTACAATCAAAAAGATCAAGCTGCTGATGATGGCAGGATGGCACGGACATGCTGATCAGGTGCTGCTTCTTTCTGTCAAGAAAAACGGGGTGCACTGCATGGGTAGTTGACCAGTAGAGGTCAACATCTGGCTCTACTTGGGGACACGTTGCTGCTTGCAGGAATGTGAGAATCCAGAATCTGCATCCATACAACACAAAAAATAAGTAGCGTCCATCCAAAAATCAGCATATACGTTAAGCACAATAAAGATAAAAGCTCTTCATTTATTAACTATCTAAAGCAGAAACGAAAATGCGGAAAAAACATGGAGTAGAGTTAGAAATACGATACAAAGGATGCCCTACGGCATCAGATGTGTTCAATATAGTGCATACTGAGCATTTCCCTGCTTTCAGGCAAATCTGTCGGCTGCTTGTCGGATGTGCCATGTCCAATTTTGCATATGGTAGGACTCTTTCCTATCCGAAAATCAAGCTGCTCGCGGCCGTCTGATGCGTCAAATCTTCTTCTCATTTTCTTCCTCTTGCGCTTTTTCTTTCTGGCAGGATGAATTACTGATGAGGTGGAACTTTCTGTCTCGAAACTATCAGATGAAGTATGCGTGATATGTCTCTCTTTTGCCCGCATCTGATTTTTATCATTCTTAAGTCCATCTTCAATCAACCATCTTTCAACTGAACTAATAACCTCCTCATAATAAGATGGAGCTTGTTGCAACAAATGAGAAGGCTCCTGATCTATTGATGTTATCTGGTTTCTTTCATTTTCCAATTGCTGAAACTTTTGAACCTGCATTCTAATGGCATCCATCTGTCTAGAGTGTTCAACCTTTATAGAACTAATTAGTCTGGCATGATGTTCTTCCATGTCTTTTATTACTTTAACATTTTCTTCCTTTATGTTCATCAAGCAATGCTGCATGGAATTTATTTCTTCTTCATGATTCGCTTGCATGTTTCCAATTTCTATTTCATGTTTAGTTTTCATGGCTTCAATTTCCTTAGCATGCTGATTTTGCGTGTCCTCAATCTCCTTATTACGTTTCTCCAGATGGGTGCGTAAAGTTTTAACATCATTGATAAGATTAGTTTGGTTGCTTTCCATATTTTTCACCAGCATCATTAAATCTTGTATTATTTGCTTTTGCTCTTCCTTTTCATTGTCATTTATCCCTGATTTTTCACTATCATGAACTTGATCTGCAATAGTTCCGGTTGATGACACATTCTGATCTTGAACTCTTTCTTTCTGTTGCACAATTTTAGGGGCAGAAGGCAAGCTGTTTGGACTATCATATCTATCTTTAAAAGCATTGAGAATGTCTTGTAAAGAAGTGAAAAAATCATTAGGAAAATTATTAAACCAATTCAAGGCATCACCCTCTCAAGAATGGACAAATAGACGCATCTTGAAATCTTCATGATTATATTTAGGAAGTCTACAATATATGGTCATTACACAAGTAAACATGTTTAAATGATGTCTAACAGCGACCGGATCATCACCCGAGAACTTAAATAATTTAGAAATGGCCTCTTTCGGAAGATCATGGAGATTATTAGTAAAATGACATGGTTTACATGAATAATCCATGATGAACAACAAGGGATCAAATGGATGATAGAAAGAGATGTCTGCTCAAGAGAATTAAGAGATGAGAGAAGTGGAGTCGCCACTTGAACAATGAATCTGATTCTAGGATCCAAAAAGTAACCACAAGCAGATATGAGGAGAGCTTCTTGTCTGGGAAAAATGAGAAAATGGAGTCGCCACCCAAACAGGAAACAAAACCAAGAGGCGCTGCTGATATGCAATGAAAAGATGCCAAAATATTGAATCTGCCAGCTCAACTGAGAGATGAGAAAGATGAGAAGATGAATGATTGTCGTTTGAAACACCGAGAACAAAGTTTCCCCGGCAACGGCGCCAAAAAATGTTGTCGTTGCCGGCTCAAACGAATGATAGAAATATGAACGATGAATGATGAAAAGTCGTTGAAACACCAAGGACAGAAAAACTCTATCCCCGGCAACGGCGCCAAAAAATGTTGTCGCGCGGATTGACACGACAACGCTCAGACCGGGGGCTGTCACACTGATCCCCGATCCCTCCGTTTAAGCCTGTCTCCCGCGGCTAAGGGGGGTAGTCCCTGTGAGATGATGAGACCAACTGGCGACCAGTTGGTTGGGAGACACGAGATACGATATGAAAAGGACTCGATGGATTTGATTAATTGAGCAGACCAGTGCCTTAAGAGACTTGATGTAGAAACGATTACTTTTTAAATGATATAGAAACATGGACCATGAACAACAACCATCTATCATCAGCTAAATCACATGACCAAAACGATATCCAGCAATTGAAAACTTCGAAAAGATAAATGCTTAAAACCACCACGAGAATCGTAAATTATTAACCAGATATCATATTTCGTATCTCAAACTTGAAAATTTAGCATCTCAGCATAAAACATATAACGCGAAAGCTCCTGAGACTTGCAAAAATAAGTTCCCACAAAATTTTTATTTTTCAAAATTTTATTTTTTATCTTTTTTCAATTTTTTATTTTTCAATATTATGGAAATTAAAAATCTAAAAAAAATTAAAATTCTAAAACTAAATTAATTTTAAAACTAAACTATATAAAAAATATAAAACAAAACCTAAACTAAAAATAAATTAAAATCTATGTTAATTTTAAATTACAACCTAAAATTAAAATCTATTTTAAATATAACACAAAAATATAAAAAAAAAATTTAATTCTAAATCTAATCTATTGAAAACTTATTAACATATCATCTAATGAAAACTTTATAAAAGTCTAAACTAAATAAACAAAATCGAAATTTAAATCTAACCTAAGCTACGCTAAACAAAATCGAAGTCAAATGAAACGTAACTACATACAAACCCTAAACATAAACTAAGCTATAAACCACGCATATGTATATCGTGACATCAAAATCGACGATGGGTCAAATATACGGTTGAAGGCCGAGATATCAGTTAGCAGAATGATGAACTCGTGATCCTGATCTGAAAATGCAAGCGAATACTCGAGACTTACTCGCGCTAGGACCAAAAAAAAAACAATACGCAGTCATTACCTGACCCAGGAGTGAAGACGGCGGACATTTTGCAGCTGTTACCTGAGGGCTTTCGATGGCAAAACAGCTACCATTTTCGCTTGAATGCAGAGGGGAAACGTGAAACGTTCAGACGGTGATCTTTTAAAAGTTTGCTTGCGCGGTTAGACACCCTGCTCTCTGCATACGGATATATAGATTCGTTGACAGCCACCGTCCTGATATCTTCTGAGTATTTCTCCGCAGGAAATGCGAGTTACAAATTGTGCAAGTGGACACGGGTTTGCCTATTCGCTGTTTGTGCAAGCTGGATGAGCTTACTGCGGGTGGAGGAACTTGAGCCACGAAGGGAGCAGGTTGAACGTTGATATATGGAGATTTGAAATTGCTGATGCTGAGATTTGCAGTCACTTTCCTCAAACAGCGATTTTATAAAACGCATTGATATTTTTCTTTCCTCATTAGTTTGTAAACGATTTGACCTGTATACGAGTGTTCTCACTGTCTCTGTACAAATTCTGGCAGCTGAATGCTATGATCTGGGCAGCCTTGATCTCTTTCTGAAAAATCTGCTCTTGATGAAAACCCTGTGGCTGCAAACACAGAAATACAAAACCCTAATGAAAAAAAATTGTAACCCTAGAACAGAAAAATTTGAAACCCTAAGACAGCTAATAAATTTACAGATTTGTGGCCCCTGAAATGCCAGATTTAGCAATAACAGCAGTAATATTTTCGAAATATCAGAAAATTGAACTTCACTGTGAACAGAAGGAAAATCTCTCATGTAAAACAGGAAATAAACTCTTAATGATTAACCCAGGGCCAAAATCAGCTAGGCTCTGCAAAGAAAAGCCTGTGGGAGTCGGCTGGTTCAGCCCAGAACTTCCCCAAACGCCCACAAATACCCTTCACCTAAAGATTTCCTGCACACCTCAAGCAAACATCAGTAAAGAGGGCAAGAAATGCTGCTAGATTTCAAGAAATAATGGAGATACCTGCCATTGTTCCAGAAACCCTACAACATTCAAACCCTAGCACGTGAGCAAGATACCTGTACTCACAATACTCTGAAAGCAAGCTATTATTAATTGCTGAAAACTGAAATATGCAGAAAAACAAACATCTCACAGCAATTCTAGAGAGTAACACCAGCCAGTTTTGAACCCCAAAGTCTTTTTTATTAACCAGAAAATCAGATTACAAGAGAGCTTTTTCAGTTTAGACTCACAGATCAGATGATCTCAAATGACTCCTAGCACCCTATATAAAGGAAATGATCCCAACGGCTAGTTCGAGTGATCCATGTAGAAATGATCTCGACTGTTGATGGGGATCAAGACATCTCTTGATCTCATCCGTCGATTTATTCACTTAAAATATTATTATTTTATTAGTTAGGGTTTTTTTGCTTTATTTTTTAATTTTTATTTATTTTATTATTTTTATTGATTTTTTAATTTTTTAATTCATTTTAAAATGGATCATCGAACTAAGCCTTCGGAAACATCACCTAGGACCTAGGACTTAGGACTCAGGAGGGGATTTAAAAAATTTTCAACCCTCAAGACACATTACATCATGACTTCTATAATTTACATCTCAAGGGGACAAGCCCACTTAATGCAGACCCTCATAAATCACCCAGCTCTGCGACACAACGATAATCTAGCAGATCAACACACTAGGATTCTCCTAAAGTTCTAATGACAAAATCAATCCCGGCTTTGGGGTCAGGTTTGAAGGAAAACTCTGCCGATCCGTGGATCGGTGAGACGAAAAACCTTCCGGGACGTAGATTATCATCAGAAAGTTAGGTCCACCTAGGCAAATTACATACATGACTCATGTCTGCTAAGATTATTTACAGTTAATACATGCAGACTGGGTTTACAATCAAAAAGATCAAGCTGCTGATGATGGCAGGATGGCACGGACATGCTGATCAGGTGCTGCTTCTTTCTGTCAAGAAAAACGGGGTGCACTGCATGGGTAGTTGACCAGTAGAGGTCAACACACGTGTTATTGAAATCATCCTGTTCATCATGTGGACCCAACAAGGACTCATCTTCTTTCTTATCAGACAGATCCTCAAGGATATCTTCATCTTGGTTGGTTGACAAGCAGGACGTCTCTTCTTCCCTCTTCTCTTGAAGAACAACTGTTAAGGTATTTGTTACATGATTTTGGTAATATGCTTCTAGGAGGAGAGTATTAGTGGGGTTTTCTTTATATTCATATTTCATCTTATGAAGCTTCACCTCTTCTTCGTGCAAACAAAAGAATACTTCATTAGAATTACATTCCCTTACTAACCCCCTGCATGACCTACTATATTCACCCATTCTTTCTTGCGTGATTTCGAGGCTTAGAGGATCCAAATCTTCATCATCAGAAGTGATGTTCCTCTTCTCATTGCCGTAGTATTCCAATTCTATAATTGACATTTGCTCATCATCCTTACCCACACTCGAGCTTTCTTCAATGTCATCCAATTGATTTCCCATTGTGGGACTTTTCTGTTGACTATGACATTTATCATTGATTAGGTTAGTTAGAATATTCAAAGCATAGGTTAGGCGAGCAAGGTCAAAGAGGTGACTAGGATTCCCCTTATAGAAATCCCTCATTATGTCGAGTTGCACTTGTTGTGATCTATAAAACTCGAGCATGAGTTCCATATCCATACCTTCCAATACATTTTGATAAGATTTTGCATATTTATTCCCATTCTTTTGTAGTTCTTGAATGTCTTGGTTAGTGAGTTTTGCAAATGTAGAACCAAGATCAATCTTTCTTTTACTATAGTCCATTTTCTATGATCTTGCATATTAGGATTGAAATGGAGTCGCTAGGGTGAATTAAAGTGCCTTGATAGATGCTTGCTTCACCCTACAAGCTTTAACTTTAAAGCTTAACGAAGAACTATGGCTTTGTTCTTCCAACGTAGTCGCCAATAATGATATGTTAATATGTCATATAGGGATCACACGTTTCGTGTCCTCGACAACGATGCCAAAATGTTACTGCTCAAACTAGTAGGGGGTCCTAGACGGGCATTTGCTAGGTCAAGAGCAACAATGAAGCTAAAGCCCATTGCCAACACATCTAAAGCTTCCTACTCTTTACGAAATTTCACCGATGGGAGGAGACCCGATATATAGAGAATCACTTATGAAGGATAGATCAACTTAGATGGATCTGAAGTGATCTCGGGGAGCCTTTCCTAGGGGAGACTAAAAAATGTGACTTGCTTGCTTCTTAAGCAAGGTATAAAGTTTTCTAGGAAAAGGGGATGAGGATTTAAGGGCTAGGTTTAAGGAGTGTGAATTGTAAAGGAGCTTCCCAATCCCTAAAATCCTTATGGAACTTGGTTTCCCAAGTGGTTTTTGAAGAATTAATTTTGATGAGGTATGGGACCACATGGGACCAAGTGGACCCAGGCTAGGTCAAGAGGAGGGAGTTTAGCAACCAATGATGAACTTGACCTAAACAAGGAGGAGAAGGGGATCGAAGAAATGATTTTCACTTAAAGGTGCAAAATGATCCCTATGAGGAACTAGCCTAGGGAAACTTAGGGCAAAAACCAATCTCGAGGCTAGGGCTTGGGATATCTCACAACCCCACTGTCGGAATTCCCTCAAATTTGGAGGAGGCCTAGGAGACACACTAGCGCAGTAGAGGCCAAGAGATCGAAGTTTTTCTATGGGTGGTTTGTCAGGAAAATGATGCCCTAGGAGCCCTAATGTGGCTAGACCTAGAATAAAGGAGAGGTGAAGAAAAATGGTTCTTTAAGTGATCACCTTATGGTAGACCAGTGCCTAATCCTTTGGGGAGATTGGAGTCAAGAAGAATATGAGAATGGACTTCGTTTCTAGGTCAAGGAGGCTTCAAGATCAACTTCGCTTGTCATTAGGGCAAAGGAGAGTGACCTTAAAAGCTTTTATACTTCGTTTTGCAAGATGAGATGGCTTATCAAGATAAATTCAACCATAGAATTATCCCTAGAAAAATCTGTTCAACATACATGGCCCATACATAGAGAGATGCTATATAGAAACATAATTCCACAATTTCGCAGTAAATGCATGCAACAATTAGCCCTAGCATAGCAAAAATGCAAGATGAGATGGCTTATCAAGATAAATTCAACCATAGAATTATCCCTAGAAAAATCCGTTCAACATACATGGCGCATACATAGAGAGATGCTATATAGAAACATAATTCCACAATTTTGCAATAAATGCATGCAACAATTAGCCCTAGTATAGCAAAAATCTCATCATCAATGCATGTGACAAAGTAAAAGAAAGAATAGCATTAAATTTTGTACTTACATGTAAGAGAATATATCCAACCATCAACAAATTGCCAATCAAGAAGCTCCAAGACAAGAAGAGATAATCCAAACATCAAAATTCATCCATGCTCCAAAATTTTCGTCCACCAAGAAGGAATAACGAAAATATCTAGAGAGATACAAGTCCAAACCAAGTGATGATGAGAAATGAACTCTCATCATTTGTATTTATACACTCCTAATGAGTTCGATTTAGCTACTTGGACCTACATTAGCCCCTAAAATAAAAATAATGTGCAAATAACTAACTTTTGGTGACAATCCCACCAAACTAGCTCATAAACAAAATAACAAGCCTCTAAAGAGGTCGAATGATCAATAATACATGTTTTTGGGCCCTCTAAGAAGCCTAATGAAGTCCATAAGTGCCATAATGATGAATAGGACTCCCAAAAGTAATGGACAAGGGGTTGGCCCCTTGTTCTCCACATAATAAACCTGTGGTTCTCCCATTGGGCGTGAGGGAACACAAGTGACCTCATGGGTCTCCATGTAAGTTGAATATGCATGTAGACCATCTGTAAGGGCTCAGATGATGGTGTAAGTGATGCCACATCAACATACAAGTCTTGGGTCATCTGTCAAGTGCATGGTACAACCTTGGGGTTGGCTTGGCAAAAGTGAACCAGGTGCATCTTCCTCGTCCAATAGGCGAATCTCGAGCAATCTCTGAACATCTCCAGGGATCCATGGAGTGTTTTCTACTGCTGTGCAGGTCCATGGCTCTCAACACACACCCTACATGTGTCAATGTAGCCCTCTGGAGGGTTAGGACGCTGTATAGGGAGACCAAACCCAAAATGGGGACCACCTACAATCCTGTGTAAGATCTAATGCATCCCTTAGCCTTCAGGTACAACAAGTCATCAAGGAAATTGAGTAAAAGAGCTTACAAACCATGGACAACAGGTGGGCACTTCATAATGACATGCCCTTCCATAGTGGGCTTTGACATGTGCTAATGTCTCCAAGCTTCAAATGGGGTTAACCAAGTATCCTATTAGGTGGTTTCTACTTCTAAAGGGGATAGTATGTCCAAGGTACATCCTTTAAAGGGTGGTGGCATGTGATAAAGAGATGAATGGAGTAGGGAATGAAAAGGGGCAACCTTGGGCCACATGCTGGGGTACAAGGGTAGCTAATAAAAGGGAAGCCCACACTTTGGTATATAACATATAGGAGGGAGCAATCGTGGTACATGAGGTGCCGCGAACTTGATTTTTCCACCCTTTGTTATATGCCTTTTGTGCCTTTTATGATTTTTCTTTAATTGACTGCCTGGGGCTCAAGGGATAAGAGCATGATGTGTGAGATATAACAGTGGGTACCCCCTTTAAGGTAGGGCGGTTCATTGCCCACCAGGGTTGGGACAATCACGGGTTCCTGAATGACAAAGGAGGCTCATCTAGGTCGTGTAGGACCCAGGGTGATGGCCATGATGATGGGGTAGAGCTGATGTATTGGCTTTTGCCCATGTGCTAAATGTGTTTGTCGCAAAAAACTTTTGCATTTTGTGATACATTTTCTTGTTGAATGTGGCCAATTATGATTTTACTTTTCTTTTCAGCTACATTAACCTCTGGGGCATCATTCCAAGCTCAACCCAATGTGTGGTGGGCAAAGGGGAAGGCTAATCCTATGTGGACCTAATGGAGGAATGGTGACCAAGGTGGGAGAAATGGTGAATGGGGTTATAATGAGTGGGAGGGGGGTAGTATATATTGATGAGGGAGCGGGACCACACAAGCAAAATCAGGGTTTCCCATATAGTATCATCCCTAAAGCCTAAGCGTCAGTAAAAGAGATCCCACGGGACTAGGGTCGAAGGTTAACATCCAAAAAGAGGTCTAGGGGACAAGAGCACAAACCTTGCCTACTCTTTCCGCTGAATACCCCCATTAATCCATGCCCAGTAGTGTTCATGATAAGCAAACTACAATACTTAATTACCAAATTTCAAGGCATGCCTTTAGGTTCGGGAGGCCCACCTTCAAACATACGATCATAACAGATGGGTGAGGGACCACATGGCTGGCTCAAGTGGCGGAGAAATGGCACAACGAGCTAGTTGGTGGCTGCTGGCTGTCGGCTGAGGACCTTCTTGGAGAAATTTTTTCTCTTAGGGATATCACCCACAAAATGGTAGGTAACAAGCACAAAATAACATAACCTAGAAACAACAATTCCATACATTAGATAATTCAAGATAGAAAATATTCAACATTAAGCACTTACAAGACAACATGTAGTATATCCATCGATTAGCCAAAGAAGTTTCTCCAAAGGCAATCAAAAATAACTTCCAAATATTGAAATGCATCCAATAGATCTCTAGTACCCAAGAAGGAACAAGTGCAAATATCCTCTCAGAGGTCAAATTCCAAGTGTGATGATGATGAGAGACTCAAATGAGGTCTCTTTTATTTATACATGTCTTATGAGGTCTAATTTATTATTTAGCCTAAAAGCCCCTCTTAGCTGTAAAATGATGGGAAAAACTAACTGAGGTTACAAGCCAACCTCATAGCCAATGTAAAATCATAAAAATTAACCCACAAGTGGGATGCAATGTTGATGTCATTATTGTGTGGTCCTCTTAGAGGCATGCGTTGAGCTCCCTTTGTGCCAAAGAGAGTCAGGAGAGCTCCAAAATTCATCTACTAGGGGTTGACCCCTAGACATCCAAGTAAATCATCAAGTGGATGCCAATTTTGTGTTTGGGGCACAAAATTGGTCTCATGGGTCTCTTAGTGATAGAATAGTCTGTATCTGCTCCAACAGTGAGGGATCAGAAAATGGTGCTAGCTCCCATGTCTCCATAGTGAGACAACTCATTTGGGTCTCATATCAACTGCCATACCATGTGATCACTGCTAAGCTGGCTAGGGTATGCTGGTCCAAGTGCATCATCTAATGAATAATGTGGGACAATGCGCAGACTACTGGGGGTGCTGAAGGTGCCCATGGAGTGAAATGATGTTCTGCAAGTGATAAGAATCCCATGGCTCTCAATGCTTCACCTGTAGGTTGTCATATGCTCGTGTAGTGGACTTAGGCCCCACTTAAGTTTCCTATCCCATGATGAAACCACTTGCCAGCAACACATAATGGCTAGTGTTGCATATTCACCATCAGGTACAATTAATCATTAGTGCATCTAAGTGAACCAAGCTTGTTAGTCAAGGGCACATTGAGACTTCAAATGAGGCTTCTCTTCCAAATTTGGGGCTTTGATCTCGAAGTTGTGTTACCTCCCTAGGTAGGAGTGGTTAATAAATGATCCTATTAGGTATTCCCTGTAGGAATTTACAGGGTAAGTTCCTCAGACAGAACACCAAAGGACACCGCTCACAACCAGATCACAGATCAATACACTAGTATTTTTGACGTGGTTAAAACCCTCAAAGAGGGAAACAGTCCGCGGCCTGAGCCAACGCGGCCACTTCAGGCAATTTATTAATAAAAGAATGAAAATTTACATAAGCTTCTCTCATAGACAGATTACCCTACAAATGACCCTCCATGCGCTTTAAATAGAAATCATGGACCAATCGGGTGTCAAGCCACAGATCAAGTGTCGGTAATACCGAGGAGAGAATGAACCGTCGGATCACTACATATCATGACCGTCGGATTGTAAGTTACAAAATGTACATAGTAAAGAAACACACTTTACCTAACCCTATACTAGACCAAGTTGTACTTAACTATTTCCTATGTGTCGGAATATCCTAACATCCCCCCTTAAGAACAACTTGGGATAGGATTGAAGGATTTACAAATATGACACAATAGGAGAAGGAAGGAGGCACTAGAGCCTATCCCCCCTTAGTGACAACTTCCTGAACTCCAAGCATAAATCGAAGTTTAGTGAACTTCGCCTATGTGAGAGCCTTTGTAAAGATGTCTGCAACTTGATCATCTGTTGAACAATATTGCACTTCAAGAACATGGTCGTGAATGAGCTTTCTGATGAAGTGCATGTGCAGTTCAATGTGTTTGCTGCGCTGATGTTGGACTGGATGTTTGCATAGTTGAATGGCACTTTGATTATCACACCAAAGTGTAGTAGGATGCTGCTGCTGAAAGCCAAACTCTGACAGGATCTGATGAAGCCACAAGGCTTCCTTACTAGCTTCTACGGCACCACGATACTCTGCTTCTGCTGAAGAAAGAGAAATGGCACCCTGTTTCTTGCAAGCCCATGTAATAGGTCCTGAACCAAGAGTGAACACATAACCGGCAGTAGACTTCCGATCATCAGGGTCACCAGCCCAATCAGAATCAGTGAAACCAACCAATAGAGGAGCTGCTTCGGCACTGTAATGAATCCCAAACTGAACTGTACCTCGAACATAACGAAGTATTCTTTTAGCTGCTTTCCAATGACTTTCATGTGGGTTTTGCATAAACCGAGCAACAAGGCCAACAGCAAAGGAAAGGTCAGG
Source organism: Pinus tabuliformis (assembly GCA_031772625.1). Lineage (NCBI taxonomy): Eukaryota > Viridiplantae > Streptophyta > Pinopsida > Pinales > Pinaceae > Pinus > Pinus tabuliformis. The sequence goes on along the minus strand of CM062804.1, from coordinate 441,812,433 downwards.
ACGAGTATGGGTTAGATACAAAAGTTTTCCTACAAGTTGACGGTATAAGGTAGCATCAACTTTAGGAGAAGTACAAGTGACTGAAAGTTTGACTCCAGACTGAAAGGGAGAAGAGGCTGGCTTACAGTCTTCCATGTGAAAATGGCGTAGAATATCACAGGCATACTTGGACTGGGAAAGGGAAATACCCTCCTTGGATTGCAAGACTTGAAGACCGAGAAAATAATGTAAGTGTCCTAAGTCTGTCATTTCAAATTTCTTTTTAAGGCTGGACTTCACATGGTTTATAAGGTTGGGATCACTACCGGTAAGGATAAGATCATCAACATAAAGAACAAGAATGATAAGAGACTTGCCCACTTTCTTGGTGTAGACAGTATTGTCAGAATGACACCTAGAAAAGCCAGATTCTAAAAGAAAGCTATCCATTTTGGCATACCAAGCTCGAGGAGCTTGCTTGAGACCATAAAGGGATTTCTTAAGCCGACATACAAGGCTGGAGTCTGTTTTTATAAAGCCAATGGGTTGTTCCATGTAGATTTCTTCATGCAAGTCCCCATGCAAGAAGGCAGATTTAACATCCATCTGATGGACTTCCCATTTGAAAGAGGCAGCAAGGGAAAGAACAAGGCGGATAGAGTTCATTTTGGCAACAGGGGAGAAGGTTTCAGTGTAGTCAATGCCTTCAACTTGTGAAAAACCCTTAGCAACAAGACGAGCTTTATGCTTATCAACTTTCCCATCTGGTCCATACTTGGTTCTGTAAACCCATTTGCATCTAACAAGTTTTCGTCCCTTTGGTAGAGGAACAAGATCCCATGTATCATTTGCCAATAATGAATGATATTCTTCATTCATAGCTGCTTCCCAATCTGGATGGCCTGAAGCTTCTGCAAAGGTGTCAGGATCATAATTCACTAGAGCTTGAGCCAGTAAAGAAGAGGCTCTGTCAAACTGAGAACGTGTGCGTCGCTAATCTGTAGGATCACCGGCAAGATCACCTGCTGCATCCCGAGTAGCACGGACCCATCTTGGAAGCTGAGGAGCTGAAGGAGGATCCTGAGAAGGTGGGGGAGGATTGTCATCCTCACTTTCATCATTTGAAGAAGAAATATTTTCAAAAGTAGAAGAGATAGGGAGAGGTGGCACATCCGCCGGACTAGGCTCGCAGGCTGATATATTTTTAGCGAATTTACATCTCTTCTAATGATAACATTTTTGGACTTAAGTGGAATAAGTCTATAGCCTTTGACATCTTCAGAATATCCAACAAAAGTACATTTTTCACTCTTAGGTTCTAAAGCTTTATGCTTTTCATCTGGAATATGGGCCCATGCTTCACTTCCAAAAACACGAAAGTGACTTACATCTGGTTTAATTGAGCTCCATGCTTCTTCTGGAGTGATATTCTTTAAAACCTTAGTAGGAGTGCGATTTATTATGTAATTTGCACAGTTAATTGCTTCTGCCCAAAAACTAAGACCAAGTCCTTTAGATTGTAGCATACAATTAGCCATTTCCTTTAAGGTGCGATTCTTCCTTTCAGCTACACCATTTTGTTGTGGAGTATATGGAACAGTATGTTGCATTTGAATTCCATTCTCAGTGCAAAAGTTGATGAATGTGTTTTTAACATATTCTCCGCCATTATCAGATCTTAGCTTAAGAATTTGATGTCCAGATTGTTTTTCAACAAAGGCCTTGAAGGCCAAAAATGTGTTAAATACTTCACTCTTGAGTTTTAAGAAGTATACCCAAGTGTGTCTGGAGAAATCATCAATGAAAGTTAAGAAATACTTGCAGCCAGAGAATGAAACAACTGGAAGTGGACCACATAAATCACTATGCACAAGCTGTAAAGGGGCTGAGGCGTGCCAAGAGGCACGTTTTTCAAAACTGTCCCGATGATGTTTTCCGAGTACACATCCAGAACAAACACCATCTCTGCAAGATACCATTGGAAGACATGTCACCATATTTTCTTTACATAGATGCTGAAGGGAGCGATAGTTTAAGTGACCAAATCGCTCATGCCAAAGTTTGCTCACTTCATCGTTATGAGCAACAAATACGGAGTGAAGATTTGATGACCCAAAGTTGTGAAACTTATACAACCTTGTAAAATCATCAACAATGCCAGTAGCTAAAATCTGTCTAGGATCTCTTAGGTCCTTAATTACAACATCGTGAGGTGAAAATTCAACGATTTTACCTTCACCTGAATGGGTTATCTGATATACAGATAGAAGGTTGCAGGATAAAGTTGGAACACATAATACATCATTAAACTGACCATTATCTAGATGAACAGTTCCAGTCCCTACAACATTAAGAGATCTATCATCACCAACATATATATTTTTGGTGTTACAATCATTTAAAGAAGAAAACATGGCTTTGTTTTTGCCCATGTGATAAGAAGCTCCAGAATCAATGAGCCACTCATGAGAATGAGAAGAAGAAGATACATTTAGTGCATAACCAGACCGATATGATTGACAACCACATGCAGAAAGTGCCATTCCTGAAGATGAAGTTGAAGTTGAAGAGTGCTCCAAATGGATGTTATGCTTCTTCATTGCTGCTTCCAAGGCTTCCATCTTCTTAAAGCATTTGGATTCTAAGTGGCCATCTCGATTACAAAAGTTGCAATGTCTATCAGTCTTCTTCCCTTTGTTTTTATTTGTCTTATCATTTTGCTGAAATGATTTTTCATTTTGAGGCTGAGATTGCTTAGGACCCTTGATTGGTTTAGGACCATTCCTTTTAGGATATGACTTCTTAAGATTCTTTGAATTTGGTTGCTGCTGGGCGGCTAACGCTTTCTTGGAGGAGTTTCCAAGATTAAGAAGACCAAGGTGTAAGAGTTTTTCTTGTTCTCTTATTAAAGAATCACAAAAAGAATCAAAGGAAGGGGATTTGTAGTCTTGTCCTTGAGAAATGAAGGCTTCTCTTGTAGAATGGAAGGTGGAAACAAACACAGAATAGGCTGGTCCCAACTTAGTAAGAATGGAATAGATAAGGTTACTATCTTCTTTCTTAACCTTAACACCTTCCAAAAGATATCTAAGGGTCTTGAACTTGGACAAGAAATCTTCAATGCAAGAAAAATTATTGGGGTCCAATGTAAGCAACTCATTTTCAAGTTGATGGGCTCTAAGTTCATTTTTAATTCCAAAAACTTTGTTGATCTGTTTCATTGCTTCATCAGGAGTATCAAGTTCTGCAATATGGAATCTAAGATCTGGAGAAATAGACATCCCTATCAAACCACGTGCTTGATCTTGCCTATTTTCCCATTTAGCAGCCTTATCTTCATCTTTCGGTTTCTTTTCTTGGCCTGAGGCTATTCTGTAGAGACCTTTACTTCTAAGTAAATCCTCAATGTAGGACAACCATTGGAAGTAGTTGGTGCTGTCAAGAGTAACTTGGTATTGACTTTCCATTTCAACGGAAACTGAAGCTAAAGATGCTGAAACTAAGTGTTCCAACGGAAAGATCTCGAAAAATTAGGCTGGTTTAAAAAAAACGGCTCTGAAAACGGCTTCCGGATGAAGAAGTTATGGCTTTTTGAAAAAAAGTTGTTGAAGATGCCGACGAAGTGCGGGAATGTGCGGAAATGAAAAATCCGCCCCCACAAAAAGGAGATTTGAACCCAAGACCTCTACTCTTTTAAAATAGCTTTCAACCAAGTGAGCTATACAAAAAATTTGAGATAGAGAGAGGGGGGGGGTTGAAGCATTGGGTTGCGTGCTTGCTTTGAGAAAGCTCTTTTTCCTTACAAAACAAAAAACACAAAGCTCAACACGGACATACAAAGAAAACGAACCTTACGGCTCGAAGTTAGCTTTAGCCGGGAACTAAATATTTTCCTCAATGTTTCTGATTTTCCGAGATCACACTAAGGCGCAGGGAAAAGAGCATACGCATGAGAAAAATCCTTCCTTTCTGTTTCTGATTTGCCCAGATCGCACAGAGTCGCGGGGCAAAGAGCATACGCAGAAATGAAAGGTTCAGATCTGGTAATAAAAAAAAGCTAAATAAACCAAAACCGAAATAAACAGAGAGAAAATAACTGTAAACTGCAAATAAACACTGTATACCTCCAGATCTTAAAAATGACGCAGCTAGGGCTACCGGAAACCTTTTTGCGTGAAACGAAAGGGGTTCCTCACTGGAACAGATGCTCCCAACACAATAGAGCAGTCCTCTCGGCCCGAAAGTAGTCAGAAACAGTAGATCTGGGAAACGACAGTCGGATGCAGTTCTACCGGCTTCAGATTTGGATCACCAACGGACGCGGCCCTCAAATAGCTCTGATACCATGTAGGAATTTACAGGGTAAGTTCCTTAGACAGAACACCAAAGGACACCGCTCACAACCAGATCACAGATCAATACACCAGTATTTTTGACGTGGTTAAAACCCTCAAAGAGGGAAACAGTCCACGGCCTGAGCCAACGCGGCCACTTCAGGCAATTTATTAATAAAAGAATGAAAATTTACATAAGCTTCTCTCATAGACGGATTACCCTACAAATGACCCTCCATGCGCTTTAAATAGAAATCATGGACCAATCGGGTGTCAAGCCACGGATCAAGTGTCGGTAATACCGAGGAGAGAATGAACCGTCGGATCACTACATATCGTGACCGTCGGATTGTAAGTTACAAAATGTACATAGTAAAGAAACACACTTTACCTAACCCTATACTAGACCAAGTTGTACTTAACTATTTCCTATGTGTTGGAATATCCTAACATTCCCAACCCCTAAGGCGAAAGAAAAGACCCTGGTACATCCTTCAATTAATAGGTGGCATGTGAATGATGATGGATGGATGGGAAATAGGGGTCTCAAGGCTAGATGCCATGGGTACAAGGATAGCAATGATGAGGGATGTCCACATATTGGGTATATAGATGTAGGAGGAAGAAATTGGGGATACATGAGTTACTCCAACCTTTGTTTTTCCATCGCTCTTTATTTGCCTTTTGCCTTTTCTTGATTTTTCTTTGTTTTACTACTCAAAGTTCCAGGAAAGGAGAGAATGCTATGAATGATGTAAAGCAGTTATTACCCCCTTAAGTTGGGGCAATTTATTGCCCACCAAGGGTTGGGACGTGCATGGGTTCCTTTAATGGTGTAAGGGACACTCATGGGCCCTAGAAGAGTGATGGACATAATGATAAGGGGTAGAGCTCATGTTTGGGGCTCACGTGCTATATTGAATGTCTCGACCATTTTTTGCATTTTATGATCTTTTTCTTCTTTTGTTTCTTGCTTGTGGCCATGATATGCTTTTAATTCTCTTTTAGCTGTATCAACCTCCGGGGAAATGTTTCTAAGCCCAACCCAAACATTTGGATAAGGGGAGGGGAAGTGCCAGTGCCTTGTGGATCCAGTGGTCATGTGGACCTAGAGAAGGAAGATGGTGAAATAGGGCTTGTAATGTGCAAAGGGGAGTGAAAAATGTGGAATGGGAAAATGGGACCATGCTACCAAAGTCGGGGTTTCTCAAGTAGTGCCCTTCTTGAAGTCATAGGTCAGTAGGGGAGATCCCTCAGGACTAGGATTGAATCTTAACCCCCTTTAAGGTGAGGGAACAAGACCGTGGTCAAAGCCCTTCTTTCTTCCATGTCACCCAATAATCCATGCCCAAAATGCCCAAATGAAAAAAAAAGCATAAACACCTGATTGCATAATGAAAAACATACCTTTTAGGTCATATTGCCCACCTTCTAACATATGCTCTTGACAGATGGGCAAGGAAACATACAACTGATGTAGGGAGCAGAGATGAAGTGGCACATCACATCAGCTACGAGGTGGCTATCAGGGGTTGCTGGCTGCTGGTTGAGGAAGATGAATAGGAGAAAAATCTCTCCTAGGGGTACCCACTTTTGGTGGGAAACAAGTTTTTCAGAATTATTGTGCTAGCCTCTGTTGCACTTAGAAAATCAACAGGGGTCCCTCGAGGTGTCAAGCATCATGTGGGGTCATTAAATAGGCCAAGATTTTTCTTTGGATAGGCAACACTACATCATTGAGGTCAATCTCTCTCTCTCTCTCTGTGTCTTTGTGCAATGGATGGTACGACCTCTGTTACTCTATGGAGGAGGTAGGGCAATCACCTCGTGAAGCCTCTATTGTTGTGATGAGAACCACTTGACAAAATCTTCTCAAGATCAAGAGCAAATCAACAATCGTTAGGTAACAAAAACCATAGATGCATCATAGTGAACCATCCTTAATGTTAGGGGCACAATTAATACTTCACACAAAGATCACCTTCAAATGTCTAACTATACAAAGCCTATATAAGTGTTCCCTCTCTTATGTTAGGGATGGCTATATGGATAACCATATTAGGTGTTTCCAAACTCAGGGGAAGTGGCAGGTCCCAGGTTAACCCATCAATTCAGAAGTGGATGTATAAAAGTAGAGATCTGTCGCACTCAGCACTGCGAAAGCAAAATATATTGCAACCAATAATGCGTGTACAAAAGTAGTGTGGCTTCAAAAGTTGTTTGCAGGATTGTTTGACCAAGAGTTGGAACCGACCGTGATAATCAAAGTCGTGTGAAGCTTTCAGAGAATCCCATGTTCCATGATAGGTCGAAGCATATTGATATCAAGTACCATTACATCCGTAACATGGTATAGAGGAAAGCGATAAGGCTCGAGGACATCTCCATCAATGAGTAGACAATTGATGTTCTGATGAAGCCATTCCCTAGAGAGAAGTTCATATACTTCAGAGACAACTTGGGGCTTGTGGAGATTACCCCTCTTGTTGAGAGTGAGTGCTAATTTGATACCAGCATGGATGCACATTCTCTCGATGGGGAGAATGGTTTGAGAGGCCCAGAGCAACGTTGCACGAAGTGGGGACGTTTTTTGGAAGCGGGGACGCGGAAGTGTCATTTCACAAAAATCTAGGAAGCGAAGCGTCTACTATATATATATATATATTTTATATTGTTTTGCATTTATATTAAAAAAAACATCCAAAATACCAAATTAGTTGTAGAAGACATGAAAACATGCATATTTGTACATAAATCAAGATAGATATGGCATCCATTGTACATCAAGGATTAATTATTCTAGCATCAACCATCTAGAATCTAGATTCCTCTTCTCGTCTAGCCTTTGCCTCTACTTTAATTCTATAGGGATATTAGTCAACATTGCCTAATTTTGATCAAATAGCTTAATCCAAGCCTTATAATATTGTAGAGGAAGCTTAACATGCCCAATCAATGATTTTGACGTGAGTGAAGGGTACATAATTGTTAAGGCCATGACAAAGGAGTTCAACAATCAACAACACCAACACTTGGGTACATATAGGGTTTGGTGCTCTTGATTAAATGCTAATCACATGCCCTCATGCATGATATAATCCAATGAAACGCCACAATCCCATTGATCCTGAAAACTATTTAGTCTGCTGAATTTTGAATGGGATATGAAATTCTATTTTCTACATATGAAGTCTGATGAGGTTGGAACCACTCTCAAACATCCTAAGTCATTTCATGGTAATGTTAAAAATTTAAGTAAAAGGATGGAAATGTCACTTTTACTTTAAGAATTTAACATTACCATTAGGAAGCATCTAGGGAGCATCAATGGACACCTTGGGAGCATTCAGAAAGTGTAGTTCCTCACCTAACAATTCAAAATTTCAAAAAAAACAAAAAACAAAAAAAGCCCCGCGGAACTGTGTGAACAGGCCACCTTTTCTCGGATCTTCTCATGATCTGCGGTGGATACACACCCAAACCTCCACAAATCTGCAACCGATCCTTTCCAGATCCGTGGATCGGGCAGCAGGAACCGCGGGTCAGGCCCCCACGGATCCAGTTTTCCAGGAATCGGCAAAAAAAGGCAGAACCGCGGATCTGATTTTGGGATCTGTGGTTCCATCGAAGGATTGGTGGTGGATCCGTACGAGACGCAGTTTTGCCTCCAGATCCTTGGGGGGGATGGTTCTTGCAACACTAAACCAGAGTGCTCACCAGGCAGGGGTGAGTGTGATTCAGGAGCATTCAACCCAAGAGAAAATCATTGTATTTTAGTAGACATAGGGGGGTCATGTGTTTTAGGAAGTTGGATTCTTAAGTGTTGAATTAATGTAATATTTAGGCTTTTGAGTGAGTACGATAGGAATTAATTAGATGATGTGAGATATTTTGTAAATGCTCTCAAATGAAGGAGAATGAGTGGTTAATAATTACGAGAGAGTTAGAAGTCAATTATAACTCTTAAGGTAGTTTCATGATTCGAGGAACTAGAGAGGACATTTAGGAGTCAGTTCAGTAGATTAAGGATCTGAACTAGAATTAGATCAACAAAACCTTTCTGGTATAAATGTAAGCCTACGGGCAGAGTGTAGGAGGCCACTGATATTGAAGATCAGGTCTGAGAGACAGAGAGTCTCGATATGTAATGAATTGTTTGTATTTATATAATATAGAGGTTTATCCTGAAACTATATAAAGGAGTGTGTTTCGAGTATTGAATGATGTTTTATGAGTGAATCAGAATTCTGTATAATATATGTGTGCAGGCAGAGTTCTATAGAATATGCAGAGGAGAAGAATGATTCGGAGGAATCATAATGGATCATCGAATCCAATTAAAGGATTAGAGTGAAGCTTTGTAGAGACAACGAAGTGAGAATTCGCGGAGTTAAGCTCAGAGAGAGTTGAGCAGCGAAAGAGCAAAAGAACGAATCCCTGAAGAAAACCCAAAACCACAGAGCAAACGCTGAAGAAATGAAGTAAAGTCAAAGCAAGGGACGAAGAAGAGGCGAGTCATCGGTGCATAGGAGCCGTTGGATCTCGGAGATCAACGGACGAGATTAATCAGAAGCGCTGGTGGAAGAGGAATTTGGAGGAGCCGTCGCAGCCATCGATGGTTGAAGATCTATGGTCATTGGGCATGAACAAGTACGAAAGTTAACTAAGCAGAAAGGCGGGTTTATAAGTGGAAGTGGTATTTCGGGCGAGATCAAAACCATAAGTGGTAAAAAGGAGTGATCACCCGATTCTATTCAGCGGAGGACACGTAGTAGCGAGGAGGAGAGAGGAAACTGCCTTATCGGGCGGTTAATCCTCGTGCTTGTTGCCTACCCGAAATCGCTATGGACCATTGGATCCACTAAGCGCAGATCAACGATGGAGGAGTGTCGTGCAAGTTTGATTGAGTGGGAAAGATATTGACCGTTAGATCGTGGAAAGAAATGGATGGTGGAGATCAGTTTGATCGGTGATCAGAGAAAGGAAAGCGCAGTGGAAAGGCGATGGGCCAAGAATGGACCCGACGATAAATATAGTTGCGGGTGAATGTTTTTGAAGTCCGGTTTAAGTGCTCGGTTGGGATTTTTCCTGTGTATTCCGATAGAGTTGAAGTCTTGGGTTAAAGGTAAGTTTGTGTTTTCTATTAAAAGGGGCATAATAGGAATAATGCGTGGATAAGGTATATGTGGTTAACTGCTATATAACCAATGTTAAAGAGTGGGAAGGTTATATATATATGTGGCTAAGGGTTAATGAAGGTTTATAAGGGTTAATGAGTCCTGATAGAAAAGATATTGACTAAGGGTTAGACTATGGTTGGTTAGTCTATAAATCGTTCCGCATAAGACTTGAGTAAGGGGGTCTCAAACCATTCATTAGAAAGTGAAGATTTGACTGCTTAGAGAGTTAAAATTCCCGGGACAAATGTGCTTATGCATTTTACATGCATACTGTGGGTAAAGCGGGCATAACCCTGCGTCATTTGGTATCAGAACAGAATTGTAATTGAAACAATTGGTGTTAAACTAAACAAAGAAATTCTATGTGAAAAAATTGAGAACAGAGTATGTGTTAAGATGTTTATGCAGGCCAGAGGGGATCAGATTCTAATTTGACAAACAGTAAGCACACAAAGATGATGTGTAGCAGAACTTGCAGATGCAAAAAAAAACAGAGGACAATCCATTCAAAGTACAGGAAATGGTAGAACAAGATCATGCAGAGATCTTGAAGGTGAGATGACATGTTTTGTTTAATTTGATTTGAAGATTGGAGAATATGTGGTTTTTATATTGTTGCACAGGTAGCAGCATAAGGAAAACACCGTGATGTTGTTCCTTGAAGAAAGTGGAGATTCACTCAAATGTGAACCTGAAGAATCCAATTGAAGGTTGGACAAAGAGGATAAAAGTATTCTCAAAAGGAAACTGAGAAGCAAGCTTTTGAAAGCTTGGGAATGATCTTTGGCTTGAATTATATTGATGCACAGGTAACAGCATAAGGAGGTGAGAAGATTGTAGCGACCTAGAGCGAGGAGTGCTCAATTGGTTCCAAAGGAAAGAACCAGAGAGATGCTGAAAGACTGAGCTCAGAGGAGAGAAGCTTAGTGAGGCATATGTAGCAAGAAGGAGACTTGTTACTGCAGAGGTATTGTTGCAGCTCACAAAAGTAATTCCACAAAGGATGTGGGTAGAATTGCCAAGGTAATGAAGGAAACTGGTAAGACTTTCTAAGTGAAAGAAGAGGTGGTCAGAACCAAGTATTTCATTGTGATTTAAATACAAGAGAACAGTTGTGTTCTTGAGAAGTGCAGATGAGTTGAAGCCTAGAAGGAGCAAAGAGAAGTGCTCAAAGGAGGTTCCAGAGATAGAGAACCAAGTGCTTGCCAAAAGACCGAGTACAGAGGAAAGCTTGGTGAGGTAAGTTGCAGCAGGGAGGACTTGCTATTGCAGAGGCTTTAATACAACTCATAGTGAGTGAGTAAGGAGCTCATGAAGATAGAGAAGAAGAAGATGGCTACTGACAGTCATAGTAGAGGTTTTGAGGAAGACCACAGCAGAAGAAAGATGAAGAAAGAGGATGCCAAGGCAAATGGCAAGAGGATGAGTCAAGAGGAAATTGACAGGGAAATTGCAGAGTTAAAAGAACAACTCGATGCATTAAGGAGAATACTTGAGGAAAGCCAGAGACAAGGTTGGGTCTTGAGGAAGAAGCCAATGAAGTGGCATCAGTTGCAGAGAAGGCTACAATAGAGACAAGTAAGGTGGCTGATGGAAAAACTTAGAGAATCTGAGTTGGAAATGAAAATAGGAGTGTCCATTTGTGAAGCAGAACAGGGTGAAGTTTTGAGTGAAGATGAAGACTTGAAGATTGAAACTTCAAGTGAGACCAAAAGGTCTGATGATTTTAAATCTGATAATTTGTGTATGTTTGTAGGTGAAACATGTAAAGAAGGACAATTTGTTGATATTGTCATAAAGGAGGAAGAAGACAAGCATAATCTAAATTCTGTTCTGGAAGAAGATGAGATAGATAGGTCTCATATACAGTTGGGGAAAGATATCAAGCAACCAAAGTGAAAGGCTTGAAGAGATTGAAGAGGAGACCATCGAAGAATTTCTGAGTCATAAAGAGAACTTGGAACAGCAAGGAGATATTATAGCTGAAACATCAAGTGGGACCACAGGGTCGTATGTTTTTAAAACTGAAAGTTTGTCTGTGGATGCAGAACAAATGCAAGAGAATATCAATGCAAATGGTGAGACAAGGATAGCTCTTGGAGAAGGTAAACAACAAGAGATTAAAGGCAAACTTGAAGAAGAGACTATGTTAGCTGAAAACATAGTAAAGGATCGATAGTTCACCATGATGATAGGCATAGTGGAAATAACCATGAAAGATGTTAAGAAGGAAGAAACCTATGCAAAGGATTTAACCTTGGGAGAAAGGACATTTGATGATTGGTCACTAACAAAGGAGTGTTTTGCAGAGGACAAGCAATCTTTTGAAGCTGTCAAAAGGATGGAAGAGTATCTTTCAGAAGATAAAAACTCTGAAGTAAAGAAGGATGGAGAATGTCTCTTAAATGAGAGAAGCAGTGATTTATTGCAGCAGAAAGAACTTAATAATGCATTGATGTTTGAAACTGTGACAACACAGGGACAATTTCTTGTGAAAGGAGGAGATGAAATTTAGTCTGAAGAGTTGATATGTGAAACAATAATTGAAACTGTTGAGCATTGTAATTTTCAATCTGACAATCTATTTATAAATACAGGGATTATAAGTGATGATGAAGTACTTGCGGAGTGTCACAAAGAAATTGCATTGCTGGAATATTTGCTGGGAAATTCAGAGCAGTGTGGAAAAAGTCGAGAAAAAATCGGGATTAAATCGGCCGATTTTTTCTCAGTTGAAAAAGTCGGAATTAAATAAAAAAAGTCGGGATTAAATCGGGACTTCTTCCAAAAAATCGTGAATGAGGTAGTTTCTTTAACGATTTTTTATTTTTGTTGAAAAAATCGGGATTTTATTGAAAAAGTCTGTATTTTATTGAAAAAGTCCGGATTTTTTTAAAAATGAATATTTTTGTATTTTTTTAATTTTTCTGACTTTTTGCCGACTTTTTCAAAAAACGCCCAACTTTAACGACTTTTTCAACTTCTGGACCCTTGCTGATTTAGTCCCGACTTCGACTTTTTCCACATTGATTCAGAGTATGACAGTGGAATTGCAGAAGGAGGAGTTCACTACAGTGGACAATAGCAGGAAGACATCATTAGAGCAGATGATGTGGAAGAGAGACTAGCTGACAGTCTTAAGAGTTCTTTAGAGAATTCTTTACAGTGGACAATAGCAGGAAGACATCATTAGAGTAGATGATGTGGAAGAGAGACTAGCTGACAGTCTTAAGAGTTCTTTAGAGAATTCTTTAAAGAGGATGAATCAGCATACTGATGTGATGACAGAGGAGAAAGAAACAGAGCAGCAAATTGAATTGTTGCCAAAGGAAGATAATGCACATAAGCCTTATGTTTTTGATTTTAACAAGTGTTTTGTGAGTGCAGGTTTAGTTGCAAATGCTGGAGGAAATTTGGCACATATGAGCAGCCAAATAAAAATGAAGGAAGAAGATTCTATGGAAGAATTCAATCCATGGAACAGAGATGTTCAATTGCTGGAAAGAATGCTGGACAGTCAGGATTCAATACAGAAAGAAATAATCATGAAAGAGGGTAAGGATGAAAGGGAGGCAATCAGAATAAGCGAAGAACAAGTAAGAGTAAGTGATAGCATTCGACAACTTCAAGGAGAAGAACAACATTTTGAAGAGTTAGTGGACAGCAGCAACAACCTGAAACAAAGAGAAGGAGGTAAAAGTAAGTGGCAAAGTATGGACCAGTCCAAGGATGTGCTGGAAACGGAGATTGAAGAATTATGGCAATTAATGATGAAACAGTCCATGTGGAGGAAATTGATAGCAGCAGGAAGGATTATCAATCAGAACTTGAACCTGATTGACAAGGAGAGGAAGATGAAACAAAATACAGCAGACATACAATAGCAACAAAGGTGCAAGGCATTTGGGCAGCTACAAACTAAAGTTTGGGACCCTGGAGGTTTTCTATCAACTTATGAAGACACATGATCAGGAGATCATGAATATTTTCTACTTTGGGAGTCTGATGCAAGAGCATTCAACCCAAGAGAAAATCATTGTATTTTAGTAGACATAGGGGGGTCATGTGTTTTAGGAAGTTGGATTCCTAAGTGTTGAATTAATGTAATATTTAGGCTTTTGAGTGAGTAGGATAGGAATTAATTAGATGATGTGAGATATTTTGTAAATGCTCTCGAATGAAGGAGAACATGAGTGGTTAATAATGACGAGAGAGTTAGAAGTCAATTATAACTCTTAAGGTAGTTTCATGATTCGAGGAACTAGAGAGGACATTTAGGAGTCAGTTCAGTAGATTAAGGATCTGAACTAGAATTAGTTCAACAGAACCTTTCTAGTATAAATGTAAGCCTACGGGCAGAGTGTAGGAGGAGGCCACTGATATTGAAGATCAGGCCTGAGAGACAGAGAGTCTCGATATGTAATCAATTGTTTGTATTTATATAATATAGAGGTTTATCCTGAAACTGTATAAAGGAGTGTGTTTTGAGTATTGAATGATGTTTTATGAGTGAATCAGAATTCTGTATAATATATGTGTGTAGGCAGAGTTCTATAGAATACACAGAGGGGAAGAATGATTTAGAGGAATCATAATGGATCATTGAATCCAATTAAAGGATTAGAGTGAAGCTCTGGAGATACAGTGAAGTGAGAATTCGCAGAGTTCAGCTCAGAGAGAGTTGAGCAGCGAAAGAGCGAAAGAATGAATCCTTGAAGAAAACCCAAAACCACATAGTAAACGCTGAAGAAACGAAGTAAAGTCAAAGCAAGGGACAAAGAAGAGGCGAGTCGTCGATGCATAGGAGCTATTGGATCTCGGATATCAACGAACGAGATTAATAAGAAGCGCTGGTGGAAGAGGAATTTGGAGGAGCCGTCGCAGCCGTCGATGGTTGAAGATCTACGGTCATCGGGCACGAACAAGTACGGAAGTTAACCAAGCAGAAAGGTGGGTTTATAAGTGGAAGTGGTATTTCGTGCGAGATCAAAACCATAAGTGGTAAAAAGGAGTGATCACCCGATTCCATTCAGCAGAGGACACGTAGCAGCGAGGAGGAGAGAGGAAACTGCCTTATCGGGTAGTTAATCCTCGTGCATGTTGCCTACTTGAAATCGCTGTGGATCATCAGATCCACCAAGCACAAATCAATGACGGAGGAGTGTCGTGCAAGTTTGATTAAGCGGGAAATATATTGACTGTTAGATCTTGGAAAGAAATGGATGGTTGAGATCGGTTTGATCGATGATCGGAGAAAGGAAAGCGCAGCAGAAAGGCAATGGGCCAAGAACGGCCCCGTCGATAAATATAGTTGCGGGTGAATGTTTTTGAAGTGCGGTTTAAGTGCTCGGTCGGGTTTTTTCCTGTGTATTCCGATAGAGTTGAAGTCCTGGGTTAAAGGTAAGTTTGTGTGTATTTCTATTAAAAGGGTGTTAAAATTGGCAACTAGGGCCAAACTCCATGTGGGTCATCTTATTTATGGCAACTGATATTTCTCTTGGATCCCTCTCATCGAGAGGTGTAGGATTGATTTAAAGATCATCCGATTCCGATAAGTATTCATAGATTTATGAATTTATTTGTGTTATAAAACAATTCGTTAAGGTCGGCCAGCAACCAAATAAACCCCACATGTGCTCAATGTTTTAGTATAAATAGAGGTGGCCTTCAAGTCATTTCAAACAGAAACAGCCGAAGCATCTGTCTCCAAGGAGAGCAGCATGCAAGGGACAACTAACTAACATTGGGATAGTTGTATGGTACTTAGTAGCAAATACACCAAGCATGCAATGTTACAGCTAGCATGCAAGGGACAACTAGCATGCAACAACAAGCATGCTAGGGACAACAAGCAAGCAAGGGACAACAAGCAAGCAAGGTGCAGCCAACACATAGGTCAGGATGGCAACATGGTGCAACAATGGCACATAATGCAGTACGGTGATGGGTACAGTCATGATTAATGAAGCGTGATGTGATATAGCATAGTGATGATGGGTGCAGCATGGTGTAACGTGGTGAGGTGCAGCATGATGACGAAATGCAACACAACGACAAGTGAAGGAGTCACCTTGGAGAATCAGTTGAAGCAGCATGTCTTCAACTGATCTCATGTATCATCTTCTTAGAGATGATCTATGCTCTTATCTAGATAAGTCAAAGTGTTGACTTCTGTTGTAAACGTACTATCTCTCTCTCTCTCTCTTTGCTGAACTATTGAAGAACATATAAGAAGAATTGATCAAGGGTTTCCCCACATTGGGGTTTGTCCCTGGCTAGCGCCACATCTTGTGTCCTCTTGTCTTGGCTTGTCTTCTGCGATTTATATTTATCTTCTATCTGCAGTTTACTTTAATGTTAATGTGATTGCTAATCTGGAAAAGATATTGAGCTAATTGTGAAAAAAAAGAAGAAAAAAGAAGAAGAAGAAATTGCTCTAGCATAGAACATACCTAAAATTAACATGGTATCAGAGCTGAGGTGAAGACAAAGCCCAAGCAAGAGTGAAAGAGAAATCATCGAAGACAGTTGGGAAAGGACAAAAGGATCAATGGGTTCCTCATCCCTCTTCAAATTCACCGAGGGTGAAGTCGAAGCAGAGAATATTATCAGAATGGCGCAGCGGAAGTTTCTGATGGCCTACCTAAAGATCACTTCATTGGGAAGTTCGGATCTAAGGGTGGAAGGAAAGGCAGAAGCCTTGGTTGCAATAAGTTCGGCCATTATGCGAAAGAGTGTCCGAATGGCAGAGACACATCTCTTGATGAAGATAACAATCATTCCAGGGACATCCTCAATGATCAAAGGAATGACAAGTAATGCAGGTCATCAAGGAAATGGCCGACTCTTCAAAGAAAGCAAGGAACCCCAAGTATGAAGAATCAAATTTTGTTTCTAATAAGATAAAGAAGCGTTATCTTGTATTGTTCCTCTCCTTCAGATTCTTTGGGAATTTGGCTTATAGATTGTAGTGCTTCAAGGCACTTCATCGAATAGATGAGTGCACTCTCTAATTTGGTAGAGATGGAAACAATCGTGGGATTATACTTGGATCCGATGCCACCTATCTCAGAAAGGGTGTAGGGAATGTTAACCCTCAATTGAATAAGGGTAACTCGATTCATTTACAGAATCTCTTTTATGTACCTGATCGCAAGAAGAACCTGGTGTCCATCTCGGAAATGGAAGTCAAAGGTTTCAAGGTGACATTCATCGATGGAAAGGTATGTGTTAGAAAATATAAGTTTCAAAGATGCTTTTTATCATGGGTTCAGGGTTGGCAATTTGTATCAAGTTGCAGGATGGTCCATTGGGGATCGTGTCAATTGACATATCGCATCTATAACACCGAAGGTCTACCTATGGGGCCCTCCCTGATGTGAGTCAAATGGTGATAGGGATGTCTGAATTCAAGTAGAGCATGAAGGACATGTCTGAGATGTACCGAAGGGAAATCTTATAAGGGGACCATTCCCCTCATGCAGCAAGTCCACAGGTTTGGAACAACTCGAGGAGTTTGAGATTCGTGATCGAGAATCTCATGTATATAGGTGGAAGAAAGCCCTCTATGGCTTGAAGCAAAACACCCCGAGCGTAGTATGAGAGGATTGATAGCTGTCAGATGATGCTGAGATTCACTAGGAGAGAAACCGATCCAAACCATTACCCGAAGGTTGTGGATGATAGACCTCTCATACCGGCACCTTATGAGGATGACCTATTTCTGACAGGTGTAGACCCTCTCATTTGTAGAAGTAAGAGGGAGTTGGATTCCGAATGTGGAATGACAAACTGCAAGCCTTTGACTACCTCGAGGATCTTAACTTTGAGAAGTTATATGGTAGTGATGTCAGACCAGATTTGGGAAATGCCTCTGAGTTTCATAAACTCATTCGCATTGATGTTCTTGGTGAACTTCCGTCTGGACATATGTTTTGCAGTTAGCATGGTGAGCTCATATTTGGTTGAGTCTCACTCGATTGGTGCCAAGAATCTTCTGAGATATCTTCAGGGCACATTCTCTCATGGATTGAGATACAATGCCGGAAATATGAAACTGCATGATTATTCGAATGCTGAGTGGGTAGGCAGTGTTGAGGATCACTAGAGCACTTCTCAATGCTGGTTCTCTTTAGATTCTGCTTCGATATCATGGATGAGCAGGAAGCAGAAGTCGGTTGCTATAAGCACCACCGAGACCAAATACACAGCTGCATGGTTGCAGAAGCTCTTAAGTGCGTTGTTTGTACACATGATGAATACCACTGTGATTCTCTATGACAACCAGAGGTGGGATTCGATTATTGAGGAATCTTGTATTCGATGATTGCTCCAGCAGATAGACATCAGATACTGCCTTATCTGGGATATGGTAAGTCGATGAGCGAGGAGGCTCCATCGCATTGAGACTGATGTACAGGTCGCAGACATTTTGTCAAAGCCCCGGGGAAAGGTCAAATCTGTGACTTTCCCGAACGACTTGGAGTTGTTGAGAGACCTTCTTATAAGGGTCCTGCATGTTGCATGCATTGAGCTCTGGGAGCTCTGGGGGGCTTGGGGTACTTACTGGAGCAACATACGACCACAGGGCGACTCACCCTCCCCTAGTGGTGTGCTATGAACAGGATGATTAGTTCTCCTGTGGGCCGGGATGATTAGTTCTCCCACGGCAATTGTGGAACAAGATGATTAGTTCTCCTGTGGGCCAGGATGATTCTTTCTCTGTGGCGATTGTGGAACAGGATGATTCGTTCTCCTGTGGGCCAGGATGATTCGTTCTCCGTGGCGACTGTGGAACAGGATGATTTGTTCTCCTGTGGGCCAGGATGATTCGTTCTCCGTGGTGACTGTGGAACAGGATGATTTGTTCTCCTGTGGGCCAGGATGATTTGTTCTCCGTGGCGACTGTGGAACAGGATGATTCGTTCTCTTGTGGGCCAGGATGATTCGTTCTCCGTGGCGACTGTGGAACAGGATGATTCGTTCTCTTGTGGGCTAGGATGATTCATTCTCCGTGGCGACTGTGGAACAGGATGATTCATTCTCCTGTGGGCCAAGATGATTCGTTCTCCGTGGCGACTGTGGAACAGGATGATTCATTCTCCTGTGGGCTAGGATGATTCGTTCTCCGTGGCAACTGTGGAACAGGATGATTCGTTCTCTTGTGGGCTAGGATGATTCGTTCTCTGTGGCATCCATTGACAGGATGATTCGTTCTCTTGTGGACAGCATGATTCATTCTCTTGTCGAGGCATCCTACCCATGCAGTCTGGGACTCATGGGAAGTACCTCTCATCTGATCAATGAGCAGGGAAATGAGGATAGGGACCATAGTAGTACTATCGATGGACGCATCACTATATCTACCGTACTCCCTATGCTAGGATGACCTCCATTGATCTAGGATCAGTATGAGTGGTTTGAGACACTCTCTTGTGATATTGATCTGGGATCAATAAAACTAACTTCGAGTCAGTAAGAGTGATGTGACACATTCCCTTTAGATGAAACTGACTTTGAGTTAGTAGAGAATGGTATGAGACATTCTCGATCAATTCTTCTTCTTCATGGTTGAGGAGAACAAAGCAGATCAGAGCAGAGCAGATCAGAGCAGAGCAGATCAGAGCAGAGTAGAGCAGAGCAGTGCAAGGCACTGATGGCAGAGATAGTACAATCGGACATATGGATCAGCAGATGGAGTTCTCCCTAGTTGAGACTCGAGAGGGAGTGTTAAAATTGGCAACTAGGGCCAAACTCCATGTGGGTCATCTTATTTATGGCAATTGATATTTTTCTTGGATCCCTCTCATCAAGAGGTGTAGGATTGATTTAAAGATCATCCGATTCCGATAAGTATTCATAAAATTATGAATTTATTTGTGTTATAAGACAATTTGTCAAGGTCGGCCAGCAACCAAATAAACCCCACATGTGCTCAACATTTTAGTATAAATAGAGGTGGCCTTCAAGTCATTTCAAACACACTTGGGATCTTTTCCTCTCTCTACTTGTCTTTGGGTTTTAGTAGGAGGAGAGATCCTAAGGGATAACGCTGCCCTTATCCAGAGGGCAAAAAGCTGGAACTGCCGGAAAAGCCGGAACTACCGGAAAAATCGGAAAAGCTGGAACTGCCAAAATAGCCAAAACTGTCGGAAAAGCCAGAAAAGCCGGAACTGCCGGAAAAGTTGGAAAAACCAGAATTGCCGGAAAAGTCGGAAAAACTAGAGAAGCTGGAACTGACGAAAACGCTGGAACTGCCGGAAAAGCCAAAAAATCCGAGAAAGCCAGAAAAGCCGGAATTGTTGGAAAAGTTGGAAAAGCCGGAACTGCCGGAACTACCGGAACTGTTGGAAAAGCCAAAACTACTGGAAAAGCTAGAACCGCTGGAAAAGCCAAAACTGCCAGAAAAGCCGGAAAAGTCGGAACTGCTGGAACTGCCAGAAAAGCCGGAACTGCCAGAACTGCCGGAACAACCGAGAACTGCCGGGAACAGCCGGAATTGCCGGAACTGCCGGGAACAGCGGGAATTGCCGGAACTGCCGGAACAGCTAGGGCATCTATCTCTGAAGGAGAGTAGCATGTAAGGGACAACTAACTAACATTGGGATAGTTGTATGGTACTTAGCAGCAAATACACCAAGCATGTAATGTTACAGCTAGCATGCAAGGGACAACTAACATGCAACAACAAGCATGCTAAGGACAACAAGCATGCTAGGGACAACAAGCAAGCAAGGTGCAGCCAACACATAGGTCAGGATGGCAACATGGTGCAACAATGGCACATAATGCAGTACAGTGATGGGTACAGTCATGATTAATGAAGATGAGATACAACATAGTGATGATGGGTGCAGCATGGTGCAGTGCGGTGAGGTGCAACATGATGACAAAATGCAGCACAACGACAGGTGAAGGAGTCACCTTGGAGAATCAGTTGAAGCAACATGTCTTCAACTGATCTCATGTATCATCTTCTTAGAGATGATCTATGCTCTTATCTAGATAAGTCAAAGTGTTGACTTCTGTTGTAAATGTACTATCTCTCTCTCTCTCTCTGCTGAACTATTGAAGAACATATAAGAAGAATTGATCAAGGGTTTCCCCACATTAGGGTTTGTCCCTGGCTAGCGCCACATCTTGTGTCCTCCTGTCTTGTCTTTTGCGATTTATATTTATGTTCTGTCTGCGGTTTACTTTAATGCTGATGTGATTGCTAATCTGGAAAAGATATTGAGCTAACTGTGAAAAAAAAGAAAGAAAAAGAAATTGCTCTAGCATAGAACATACCTAAAATTAACAAAGGGGCATAATAGGAATAATGCGTGGATAAGGTATATGTGGTTAAATGCTATATAACCAATGTTAAAGAGTGGGAAGGTTATATAGATATGCGGCTAAGGGTTAATGAAGGTTTATAAGGGTTAATGGGTCCCGATAGAAAAGTTATTGATTAAGGGTTAGACTATGGTTGGTTAGTCTATAAATTGTTCCGCATAAGACTTGAGTAACGGGGCCTTAAGGCTTAAACCATTCATTAAGAAGTGAAGATTTGACTCCTTAGAGAGTTAAAATTCCTGGGACAAATGTGCCTATGCATTTTACATGCATACTGTGGGTAAAGCGGGGGTAACCCTGCGTCAGAGTGAGTGCCTCTTGGTGGGGAGACCTGATTACTCACCATGAAGGGTTGAGTAAGGTCCAAACCCGATCACGTGCCCGGGAAGGGTGTAGTGAGGTCTTTCAACATTTGGACCCGATCACACACCAGGGAAGGGTGGAGTGAGGTCCTCTCAGCATCTAGACTCGATCACACACCAAGGAAGGGTGGAGTGAGGTCCTCTCAACATCTAGACCAGATCACTAACCTTGGAGGGGTTGAGTGAAGTCTTGGCCTAGAGTGCTCACCAGGAAGGGTGAGTGAGTGCTTGCTAGTTGAGTTAGTATCTCAACATTTTGGCCTAGTGAGAGGCCTTGAGGTTTGAGGACCGATCACTCTGGAGGAGTGAGTATTGATATGTTGATGATAAGCCATGGGTTAGGTACCAGCCTGGATATGGCCACTAGCGGATGTTGTTGATGGATAATGATGATGATGATTTGATATAACCTTTTCTTAGAGAAATTTGTCAACTTGAGAACATCTATGACAATCATTATGAATACCTCCTTAGTTAAGAGGGAGTGTTGAATTTTGTAACTATGGTTGGTCTTCATAATGTGTATTTGGCCACTTGATTTATTTATATTGATTATTGTAAAACATATTTAAAATGCTAGAGTCAAATGAAAAATATATTTAGAGTCAAAGTCCCATTGTGACTTTTTAAAGAAGAAAATTTGAATTTTGAAATTGAAATTTTTGGCTCCAAGTTTGTTAAGTTGGCCTCCCTTCAAATCAAGTTGAACTAGGCAAAGGACTCAACCCAACAAATCACTATATAAAGGCAACTTGACCTCATTCTTCCACCACCAATTCACACTCTTTCAAGAAGACAGGTTTTGGGCATCCTAGTGAAGATCAAGACGGACAAAGAGGACGAAAAGGATGAATTTGATCTCTCTCTCTCTCTCTCTCTCTCTCTCTCAAGCTCGCATGTGTGGATAGACTCAGATACTCTCTCTCTTTGAGTTTGCATATTTCTGGGTAGTTTATGTTGTAGGGGTCAAAATTTCTGGTCAATTGTTGGGGGCCAAAATTCTGGGATTTTGACAGTTGCAGGAGGGATGAAATTCTGGGAGACTTGACTTGGAGGGGTTGACCAGGTTTGATCATAGGTATAGGTGTGTCTCTTGTTGAACAAAAGAATTTCTCTATTAAAAAGGTTGTTGGGTTTTTCCCTTGGTGGGTTTTCCCAAAGAAAATCTTGTCTTCTCTTTGTGCATTGTGATCTCTACTGTTCTACTGTTCTTGTATGGTTGAATTTTTGAAGTATAATTGACGAATGATATACTAGAATAATTTTAAAAAAAGATCAAAATTAAATGTAATTATCAATTTTTCAGAAATATTGTGCTAGTCTCTATTGCACTTAGAAAATCAACAGGGGTCCCTTGGGGTGTCACGCATAACGTGGGGTCATCAAATAGCCCAACGCTCTCCTTTGGATAGGCAACGCTATATCATCAAGGTCAATCTCCCTCTCTCTTTGTGCAATGGATGGTACAACGTCTGCTACTCTAGGAGGAGGTAGGGCAGTCACCCCGTGAAGCCTCTACTGCTATGATGAGAACCACTTGACAAAACCTTCTCAAGATCAAGTGCAAATAAACAATCATTAGGTAACAAAAACCATAGATGCATAATAGTGAACCATACTTAATGTTAGGGGCACAATTAATACTTCACACAAAGATCGCCTTCAAATATCTAACTACACCAAAACCCATGTAAATGGTCCCTCTCTTATGTTATGGATGACTAGATGGATAACCCTATTAGGTGTTTCCAAACTCCAAGGGGAAGTGGCAGGTCTTAGGTTAACCCATTAATCCATAGGTGGATGTGATGATGGTGGCAATGGAGTGGGCATGAATTCAACACGTAGTGCCATATCCAAGTTATTAGTTAAGTTTATGATTTGGAGATGGCCACAATCAGTGTGAGGTTTGAGGACAAGTTGGAGGCCACATATAACTTCATTCCCTGGAAAGCAAGGGTTTCACTAATTGTCATGGAGAATGGCATATGGGAGTTTTTAACACCAAACTCACCATGCTTAGAGATGTTGTAGATCTGGTCATCAACAAAAGGATGTGAAATCTAGAAGGATTATCTTGGATGTGGTGTAGGATCACATGATTGTTCACCTTTCTAAGAAGAATATAGTAAGGGATATGTGGGAGGCTCTGATGAAGTTATACCAAAGCAATAATACCAACAGGAAGATGGTGTTAAAAATTAAAATAGAAGCTCAAGAACACCAAGATGACCATATTAGATACAGTGACCTCTTATCTCACAAAGATCGCAAGTTCGTGATGAGTTGGTTGCAGTTAGAGCGGTCGTGATAGATGGAGAGATGGTAAGGATGGGCCTGAATGGCTTCACCAAGCCATGGACTCATCTCATCAAGGGCATCATGGTATGAGAGAACCTTCCTAATTGGGATAGGTTGTGGGGTGGTTTCATCTAGGAGGAGATTCAGGGGGAATGTCTATTAGGAGGGCAACACGAGTGATGATGAGAATCATGCTCTTGCTAGTTAGGCAATGAAGAACAAAGGAAAAGGTTCAAGTAGGAGTGAGCATTCAAACTCACAATGGAAAAATATCTTACAACATTTCCAGAAGAGTAACACGAGCAAGATTTCAACCCCAAAGTCTTTCTTTATTGCACAAAAATGATTACAAGAGAGCTTTCTTTAGCACCAGACTCTCAGATCAAATCTGATCTCAAATGACCCCTGACACCCTATTTAAAGGAAAAATTCCCAACAGCTAGTTCGAGTGATCCATGTCAAAATGATCTCGACCGTCGATGAGGATCAAAATCCCTTTTAATCTCATCCGTCGAATTTTTAAATGCATTTTAATATATTAAAAATTGAAATCTTGCATTTATTTTCTCAAAATTTTGACTTATTATTTTATTTTATTTTTCAAAATTTATTTATTTAATTTATTTATTTAAATTTTATTTTATTTTATTTTTATTTTTAATTTTTTTTAATTTTTATTTTTGGATCCTCGAACTTAGCCTTTGGAAAAATCACCTAGGACCTAGGACTTATGAGGGGATTAAAACATTTTCTAACTCTCAAGACATGACTTTTACAATTTTACATCTCAAGGGGGAAAACCCATTTGACATAGACCCTCATAGACCACCCAGTTCTGCGACCAGATATAATCTAGCAGATCAACACACTAGGATTCCCCTAAGATTCTAATGACAAAATTCATTCTGGCTTTGGGGTTAGGCTGAAGGAAAACTCTGCCGATCATGGATTGGTGAGACAAAAAACCTTCCGGAACGTAGATTATCACTAGAAAATTAGGTCCACCTAGGCAATTTACATACATGACTTAGATCTGCTAAGATTATTTACAATTTACACATGCAGACTGGGTTTACAAAACAATATGATTGGGTTGATGATGACAGTCGAATGGCACGGACATATCGATCAAGCGCTATCCCTTTTGCGAAAAAGGGGGTGTACTGCTATGGGTAGTTGACACGTAGTGGTCAACAATACCAAATATGGATGAAGGGAGTCGGACAATGTTATTCTAGCTTGGGTTAGGAGGCATGTTGAAAGTGAAGGATGTGCTAGCGGTGCCAAAAATCAGGAGAAGTTTGCTCTTAGTCTCTATGATACAGAAGAGGGATTTTGTTGTGGCATTCCTATATGAATAGGCACTGGTTAGATGCATGGGATCCAGCTTTTATGAGGGTCCATCGCTGGAGTTAGAGAGAGCAACTTGTATAGGCTAAAGGGCCAGCCTATTCGAGCAATGGAAAGCAAAAGTATAGTAACAAAGAACAAGGAGCAGGAAGCTCTAAAGGTTGAGCAAAGTAGAGGGAATCATCCTTCAAGTTTAGGCGGGGAGGACCAACCAACAGATTCTTCCAAGTTTGTCAAGAAGGTCTCATGTTGTGAGGTGACTTTACAGGATGTTCAAGAGCAACAGGCTTCTAGGAGCAAGTTCAAAGGGAGTAGGTCTTCGAGGAAGATTCCAAACTAGATGGTAGGGAAGGCTTCTAGTTCAGAGGAAGCGGCCATGGTAGCAGATGTAGTGTGGGACATTGTTTTAGGATTGGAGCCAGTTGCAGGGGGTAGAAGTACCTCCCTTGCTAAAAGGGAATGTTGATGTTTGTAGCTCGGGCAGGTACTTCTACATAGGCCTAAGTGTTTGAGTGTGTAGAGGTTGCCTAATACACCCTTAGACCATAGCAATTACTTTAGAAATTAAAGTAATTTCTTTTCTAAGAGAAAAATGAGTTTAATCTAATTTAATGCAAAGGTTATTTGCATTAGTGAATTAGATGATTCTCAGCCATCGATCTCAAGTGAGGGTAGATCTAATCTCAACTGTCAAACACTCTCGAGATTAGGGTTGTGAATTTGGTATTAACTCAAGCTTATAAAAGTAGGGCTAGGCCAAGGGAGAAGATACAACACATAGGGGCACAAGGCATTGAGAAAGACATCTGAATGGTGGATGGAGAAGGATTTCTGCTCAGGCATGCTAGGTCCAAGGAACATGCAAAGGGGGCAGTGAGGAGATCCAGATCAGCCAAGTCTAGGGCTTGATCATCTATATCAGATCCAGAGTTGTATGTATTTTCCTTAGTTTGGGCCATTTTCTTAGTAATCTAGCTCAAGTGGGTTCTGATTAATGAAATGAAGAGTTGTTGATTGGGCAGAAATTTGTGTGTGCGCATGTGTGAGATTGGTTGTTTTATTGCTTCTGCTGAATATTTTGTTAAAACTCTAGCTATGCTTTTATTCGGTAGACTTAAATCTGCTAGGAATTAATTGCTGGGATTGTTAGGATTAGAAATGAACAATCATTACCATGTAGCTACCAAAGGTGAATAGAATTTCACTGTTAAATGACACACAGCAGAGGTTGAGAAGGTTTTTCACTCCATTGAACTTGCTCAATGTTTTTGGGTATTGATATTTAAATTGAACATGATAACATTAACTGTTACATGATGATGAAAATGGGAAGAGGCATATACTTGAGTCTTTAGCTTTTCCTTTTTTCCTAATCAAATATGGAGGAGAGATTGATAACTTGGGGGGCACTGAGAAGACAGATAAGAAAGGAAGACAGACAAGAAAAGTTCTCTTCCGTAGAATATAATTTTTTTGTGCCTCATGAGATTTATACACTTATGACACAAGTCCTTGTAGATCTTGTTCTTTACCAACAGATGAATCTTGTAGGAAAATGAGTAGCTAGTTTTATTAAAAAACAGGTCAGTGAGATGCCACATAGACAATGAGCTATATTGACACGAGGAGGAACATATTTTATTTATCACAGATAAAAGTTGCAAGCACCTGAATCTTGAGAAACCCTTGAACCTATTGTATACCTACAATATACACTGAAATTTGTTTTGAAAACCATACACTATAATTTCCCTTCATAGACATTAAACATGAATGATACAAATTTTCCTAGGAATGAATATATCGATTCAGAAAAACATTTTGTCACTTGATAGTTCATTCCTTGGGGATCCGAATGAAGTGAGATAGGAATAAGCTGGTATCTCCTATAATAACAATACTTTATCGTAACAAAATTTCTGGTCTTCTTGTTATGGTAGAAACATCAGACTTTGTGAGAACACAAACAAGAACAGTTGTGTAATACTAATTATGCAAAGTGTGAATTTTTTATGTGACACGAGTCATTGTAGTGCTTGACACAATTTCTGACTATGAGGAAAGTTATAAGTTTCTTTCTCAGCTATCAATGCAAGTAGAGTCTCAGTGATCTGTACCATATCATATAAGAATTTTACTCCAAATCTCATGCCTTCCAACAAGTGTTGATGTAGTTATATTTCATTGAATAAAGTGTCATGAAGATTGAAAATTATTATGCAGTGATCTAGTTGTATGTGTGTCATGCTGCTTTTTCTTTTTCCTTTTACCTAATGGGCTATCAATTCTGTGTCTTTGAGAAGATCCTGTCATAAAGATAGGAATTTACACATGCTTGCCAATTTAAAGCTTGAACTCCATTGGACTAGTTCTAGTCAGAAGCAACTTGTGTTTATTCAAATCTTTCATAAAAGAAAATAAGAAAGAAATAAACTTGATTAACATCTTCAAACTTCCTAAATAGCAAAAAGTGGGTCTAAAAGATCAATGATGTACATATTCTATACATGAATAATTAGGAATATGTAATGTACCTCTCATCTTATTTCTATGTTAATAAAATATATAAACACCACAGAAACATATCATAGCAAGTGAAAGCGAGTACCATGCAAGGGAAATTGGTGACTCTTGGGATGCCATATGGACTGATTTAGTTTAGTATCTACACTATTACAGAGCATAGGTAAATCCGTTCATGCTACTATGCTCTAAGCAAACAGTAATGGTTTACCTGAAGGCAAGCCTGTTTTACTCTCTTCTGTGCAAACTTCAACTGCTCTTCTGATAGAGTGATAGCTGTATATTTGCATCCGGTTTGCTTGACAGCCTCTAGGGCTAAGCTTCCCCAGCCACAACCAATTTCTAGCACCTCATGGCTAGTTTCTATTTGAGCCTATATGACATATTTAAAGACAATGATTTAAGTGTCATTTCATGAAGATCCAGCCAAAGTTGGAGTTTGTGTGTCTCTAGGAATTGTATAAAGAGACTGAGTTGAATATGAACATATGCTACTACCAAGGTAAGCTCACTTTATCTATCAATAGGTGCAATTTTCTTAGCTGTGCATCCTTCAACGGTTCCTCTGGCCCCTGAAATTCATTTCCAAGCATGACTCAACAAGATCTCATGTGCAGTTGATATAAATTTATTTTTTGCAATATGGAAAAGAAATTCTGGAAAATTGAGTTCAAGATCACTATGATATCTGTATATGAGGATTGGTAGATGTTTACTGAAAGATCAATCTTAGCTTTATAAAATATAAGAGCTTGAGCATTAAAGATTACAAAAGCTACTCAGATATGGAGAAACCATGACAAACCTTGAAGATTGCACAAGAATAAGTCATTGTCTCGTCCAGAAACAGAGAGAACAAATCATTACTCTGCATTAAGAACAAAACAAACTTTGTTCACATTTCTCTTGCCTGACTGTTTATTTGTGATGAGTCCGCAAACAACATTGAAAAGAAAAGAAACTCTGTTGTATATCTGTGCATTAGGCAAATAATAATTTTTCCAAAGGCAAGAAAACAGCGTAGTCATCTGCATAGTAAAAATAACGTATGTGTTCTGAGTTGCTTCTGTATCAACTATTAAATATAAAATGGCTTGTTGTCAATCCAGATAGATGGTAACCTAGAAGGAAAATACTATAACTACAGCTCCCTAGACGACTGGAGTGTTGGTTCTCTATTTATTAGCCATAGATTACCATGGATAGGTGGGTGCCTTATCATATGGTGCATTTACCTTATACAGAGACTTCTTTTATTTTTTATTTTATTCCAAGTGTTTTAGGCCATTTTGTCGCATCTGATCAATAGGCCTGCAAACCGGATCAATCACTATCCGTGAACATGTTGTCATCATCCCTACACAAAGCCCTAAGCATGACCTTTTCAAATAATTGAGTATCTGGGTCTAACTGCTTGCAAGGCCCAGTGCACTTTGCCCCTTTAGAGACCTGCGCTCAGTAGTAGGCTGCTCGATTCTGCACCAACGCTGATCAGTAGCAGCTTGTCCCTTGCCGGGGGTGCATTGATTTTAGAAATTCAGACAAATGAAAAAGGATCTCAAAGCTTCCTCTTCCAGAAGCTTCTAGGAGTTGTTTTAACCATTTACCTTGGATAAGAAGTTCGAATCCTTTCTGATCCTACCTTGGAGACTTCACCTCTTATCCCTTAAGCTCATCCTCCCATCTTAATTGGATTTCAAGCTTAGATTGGTAAATGGATAAGAATTCCTAAACTACCATCCCTCTCCTATAAATTCACTGCCATCTACAACATCAGGGTTGGCTTTTGGAGACTGATCATGCCCTCATGCTGCTGCCTTGAATCTAAGAGAGTCATCATCTTCATGCATTAGGGTGACGTTGAGGTGTGCTTTGTGACAAGGAAGGATAAGTCAACTTGGGGAGATCTCTATAAAATCAGCGACTATTCTTGGTTGTAAATTCTCTCTTATTTCTATTAATACAAAGAGTATACCATTTTCCTATATGTATTTTGTTACATTTACATTCATGTATTTCAATGCTTGCTGATCCATTGACTAGAGTAATTGAATTATGCTACGTACATGTTGTGGATCTTTTGCTTGCTTTGATTGTATGTGTAGGTTCTAATTATAGCAATTAGAGCTACGATTTGTGTTTATAAGCCGGGAGGAAAGTAAAGCTTGCGATGGATTCCAAGTAAGCCTCTTTCCCATTATTGAATTTCTCTAAGGGAAATTTTATATTCTTTGCTTTCTATTGTTTTAGACTAGTCCACTAGGTCTAGGGAAGATACTTTTGTCCTCCATCGTAAATTCCACATAACAAATTAGCAAATTCACTAGAGATCGTTTATTTCCCTTAGTGGTTTCCTTGACCTTAGCCCTTGTATCACCTCTTGAATAGACCTCCATTACCTTACTCAGCTTGGATTGACCCTAGGAAGACCTTTCATTGAGCTTAATTTTTTTTCTTGTGTTGGAACTTCACCCAATCTTGATCAACGCTCCCACTGGTCTAGAGACAAAGCGCTGCAGCTCTCCCTGACCTTCTCTGCACCTGTGCTGCAGAGCACTGGTTGCCTTTCAGCAACTGCGCTGACCCCTGTTTGATGCAAAAAATTGTCATTTTGTGCTTTTCTCTTTGATTTGCTTTGTTCCAACTAGTTCCCCTTGTGTCCCTGAGTGTACCTTGGTCTCCAAAAAGCCTTCATCTTTTGCTTTTGATAAGAATTTGTTTGGATTTTGATTTGTTCTTGTCAAGTAGGTCATTAGCAAATTGATTGCTTGATCATTGATTACTTGAAAGAATTGGTGTTTTAGGCATCATTGTGAATAGTTTCTTTATCAGCGATTTAGCAAATATCTTAGTTTTCATTTGAAAATTAAGTGAATCGAAAAGAAAAATCTCATGTATCATGCATTGCATTTAGGGTTTTGTGTGTGAAATTGAAATTTGGAATAGTTGCATTAGGGGAATTGATTTAACGATCTTGTTTGTTGCATCTTGTATCCTGCATCACTCTTTGTTCTCTTCCCTCCCATACAAATATTTTCATTGAAAAGAAGATTTCATTTTATCATGCTAGATTGCATATTTACAATATTCAGGTGAAATTCGCGGCAAGTCTTAAAAATTGAAACATAACTCAAGATAAACTTTAAAATTTATTCAATCAATCTTAAGGAGCATTTGAAACATTAATGCAAACATCTAGAGGTTTAGGCTAGAGACATGTTCCGACGTCTATAAAGATAGGAGATGTTGTTTTTTGCCAGCGTTGCATTCTGGGGGTGATATCTCGTTCCACGTACGTAAGTGTAACAGATCGTTCTCCACGTACCCAAGGATTGTAGCCATTGGACTCCTAGTACAACATTAGCACCACCCATTGGAATGGAAAGCATTGGGCTATTCAATGCATATTCTCCCATGGATAACTTGATATTATGGCACTTTCCAGAGCAATTTATGGTTCCTCCACTTGCAACCATCACTTGACACTTTGGTGGTGGATATAGGAAACAATTCAATTCCTTGGCTATCTTACAATGAATAAAATTATGGGTACTGCCTGAATCAATCAATACTATTACATTTTTCTTTTTGATATGTCCTTCTATCTTGATAGCTTGAGGAGTGGTAATTTCGACCAATGTATTACAAAATATGGTCAAATTCATTTCTTCTTTCTCTAGGGTTTATTCCTCGTGTATATCCTCTTCTTTTGACGTTTCTTATTCCTTTTCTTCATCCTCTTCACAATCTATGTAAAATAATTTCTTCTTAGCACACTTATGACCTTTAGTGTATTTGCTATCACAACTGTAACAAAGCCCTTTGCTGTTTTTTCTTCAAATTGTTGTGGTGTCAACCTTGTAGGTTGTGGAAGGCTAGGAGCAACAACACTTCCATCTTTATAGTTGTTAGTGATAGGCTTCCTTGTTTCCATAATTTTTCTTTCCACTTTTCTTGCCAACTTGAATGCCTTCTCCAATGAATCAGGTTCCCAAAGGCAAACCTCATGTTGGATGTTATCCTTTAAAGACCCTATGAACACATCAATCCTATGCTCCTCTGGAATATCTTTTACCCTTATATTCAATTTTTGGAAGTCTTCAATGTGCTCCATAATTGAACCCTTTTGTTTGTGATTTATCAATTGGCTAAAAAAGGTGTTGCTTTTTGTATCCTCATAATGTGCTATCATTTCTTCCGTAAAAATTGCCTAAGTGACAAATTGTTTACGAGAGAAAAGCCATGGATAAAATACAAACTGATTTGGTTCCAAATATAAAGTTGCAATGCGTACCTTTTGTGTGTTTTGCACATTATGGAGATCGAAATATTGCTCCATTTGTAGTATCCATGTTACGGGATCCTTGTCATCAAACTTCCTCATATCGATGTTTGGAACATGGTGGGTCATCAATTCAACGTTAATGTCTATGAAATCATGATTAACATTTCTTTTGTTCTCATCAAGAGTTTCCTTTACTACCCTTTCGCCATTAGTAAGCATTTCTTGTAGCAATTTTGTCAAATCTGTCTTCAAATCTTCCATGTTGCCTTTATGTTTTTCTTCTATACCATCCATCTTAGCTTCCACGTCATTCATCTTAGCTTCCATGCCTTTCTTTAAACCATCCATCTTGGCTTCCACACCTTTCTTTAAACCATCCATTTTAGCTTTCAAGCCTCTCTTTAAACCATCCATCTTAGCTTCTGTTACTTTCTGTGAGAGTGAATTTTGTTGCACTTGGTCTCGTAATTTTGATATATCATGTTGCATTTCTTACTCTTCTTCATGAGTCATACTAGAGCTTTAAGGTTGTTTACTAGCTGTTTCCATTTTCTTTTTTCGGGGCATGAATTAATGATAATAATGCTTCACTATGCCCTTTGACTTCCTTCAAACTATTTTTTCAACCAAACTTATGCAAAATTAAACAAAACTACACACCTTTTTTCACTTTGAGGAGCTTGATATTTAATCAATTGTATCTCTGTATTGCGGATCTCAAAAGTTTGAAATTACGTCCCGCGGTAGCCCTTTGAGCCCTCCTTCCAACTTCTCAAGTCTGATCAAGATTGGATTCTCCAAGGAAGAGTTATGCCAAATCTCCCACGATGACCTGATTATAGACTAGTTCAGTAGAGCGAACTTGTACGAAGTGCCACGTGTCACTGTTTCGACCTTAGGACCTGAAACCGATACACAGAAAACTACAGGCCGTCCTCTTTCTGTAACTTCTTACGAAATTTCAATCTGATGCTCAGAGAGAAAGTTATGACGATTTTCCCCAGGTCACCTGTTTGAGATATAATTCGGGAGCCTGCAAAAACCCTAACTTCCTTGGATCCTATCTCCGAAAATATAGCAAGAAAATATCTGAAATTCAGACTCGAGGTTCATTGAGATTTTGAATCAAATGGGTTTTAATTTCAGTTTCTGAAACGTCGTAGAAAAAACATTATAGCGAAAATGCCACGATGACTTGCTTGGAGCAGCGAAACCCTAGAATCCAAAGCTTTGATACCAATTATTATGCAACCAGCTCACAAAATAGAAGAAAAGATAGAGCAACGACTTCAAAATCAGCCTCTTCGAGGGGGAAACCTCCTTTATATTACACAAATGAACAATTCTTGGATGATACAAATGACAAACCTCCTTTCTATATATACAAGTCTAAGGGGTCACAATATAATCAAAGCCGACATAAGATAATAATATAAGGGCACAACAATAACAATAAGGGCTACAATGACAATAGTAATGGGGGAATCACTAGTATTATAGGGACCTAACATGTTATCCATAAATCTACATTCAACCCTCGTGCAAGAGCTGCTCAGAATTATAACATAGTTGAGGATTTGGCTTAGGCTCCTTCAACTATGTCGACTCTTGAGGTGTTGCAAAATTGCCTCGCCCAAAAGAAGGCTTTGCTTTCCGCAATTGGATGTATTGATCCTTCGGATTCCAACCTAGTAGTTTTTAACCATGAGAATCATATGCCTCGACTTCCAGCCCAACTAGCTTTCATGATTCAAGTTGTTATTCGCGGTAAGAATATCCATCGTTCCATTGTGGACGAAGGAGCCACAACCTGTATCATGTCCCTTCCTTGCTGGAAGGCCATTGGTTCTCCCCAATTGAATTAGTCACCGACCACTCTGAAGGCTTTTGACGGAACATGCTTCAAGCCTTGTGGAATTATGAATTTGTTACAAGTAGAATCAGGCGGCAAGATGATATCAATAGAAGTCTAAGTTATCGACGGACTGCTAGATTACAATATTCTACTAGGTCGTATGTGGGTTTATGCTATGGCTGCTATTGTTTCAACAGATTTTAGGATGATTCCTTTCCCTCATAATGGAGGTATAGTGGACATTGATTAGCTCACTTTCTTTTCCACCATTTCTCAAGTTACTAGAAATGTCACTCTTGTGAGAGAAACCCCACACCCATATCAGCATGTCGGAGTAGGACTACTTAAGGATTCTTCCCTCATGGTAACCTTTTCTCTCCCCCCTCCTTTTCCTGACAACTCTAATCTGATTGCCCATGTCAACATGATATCTTCTTGTACTACTTCAAATGATCTGTGGGTAGTGCCAGATGAATCCAATATTGACACTTTTGGTGAACGCATGCCACTCAGTCCCATTGAGCTCGAATATGAAGCCATCTATTCGACTTGTGCAACGTACTCTACTCTCCCCTCTTTGATCAATTGGGTTGACCGTTCCTTAGATTATGGCATGTCCTCTGATTCCTTCTCTTGTACATTTTCAACCGATGAGAGCGTCATGGAGATCATGATGCATCGTGGGACGATCGTCATCATCATTGCTCCTAGCTAGATTCCTTCGAGGATAATCTTAGTGAATTTTACTGGCCCAATATTGTTGAGATGTCTGCAAATTCTGTATCCATCCATGTATCGATTTTGAGAAGAATTTATCGAACATTGAAGAGACTATCCCTCTCGACATTTCGATCAAACTCGACATTGTTGAGAACATACATATTGGTGCGTCTTTCTCTCCCGATGAGATCAAGACCTATAAAGCCCTTTTCTAGGAGTTTCGAGACGTTTTTGCCTGGTCTTATGAAGAGATGCCAGGTTTCGACCCAAACATTGTTGTACATGAAATTAAGACGTATCTTGATGCTAAGCCAATTCGACAACGTCTCTGTCTGGTCCATCCCAAGAAGGTTGCCGCTATTAAAGCTAAAGTTGAAAAACTTCTACGCATTGGTTTCATCTACCCAGTACCTTTAACTGATTGGGTGTCAAACATTGTTCCTGTCATGAAGAAACAGGGAACAATTCGTGTGTGTGTCGATTATCGGGACATTAATCGTGCTTGTCCTAAAGATGATTATCCTACCTCGTTCATCAACCAGATTAATTATGATTGTGTTGGTTATTGAATATTTTCATTTATTGATGTTTTTTCAGATACAATTAGATCAACATTCTCCTGAAAGACCAACATAAAACTGCATTGATTTGTCCATGAGGCACATTTGCATATCGAAAGTTCCCTTTCGGATTGAAAAATGTTGGGGCTACGTTTTAAAGGGCAATGAATTATGCCTTCCATGACATAAAACATATCGTACAACCATATTTAGATGACCTACCTGCTCACTTGAAACTTCGTGCTGATCATCCGATGCACTTTAGGGCTATCTTTTTACGTTGTTGACACTATAAAATTAGGCTTAATCCACACAAGTGTGTATTTTGTGTTATCTCTAGTCAACTGCTCGGTTTTGTTGTATCGAAACATGGAATTCGTATTGACCCATTAAAAGTCTAGTTGATCATAGATCTTCTTGCTCCTTCCCTCCTTCAGCTTCAATGACTCCAAGGGAAGGCTAACTTTCTTCGTAGGTTCATTCCCAACTATGCCGAACTGACCAAAGGATTTACTCGCTTGTTAAAGAAAGGGGTTCCCTTCCATTTGGACGACGCTGCTCAGAAGGCGTTCGATGCCTTGAGTGATGTTCTAATTCAGGCATCCTTATTGTATCCCCCAGATTATCAACACGATTACTTCCTGTACTTTGCCGCTGCAGTTACTACCATCGCTATGGTATTGGTCCAAGAGGACGATGTATAGACCGGACATCCTATTTATTATTTGAGTCGAAACTTGAATGATACCGAGATCAAATATACTAATGTCGAAAAGTTAGCTTTGGCGACTGTCCAAGCTGTCCAAAGGTTTCGCCATTATATCTTGCTCCGCAAAACTATGGTTGTTTCCGATTGGATTGTCATCCTCCAGGAGTTCGATTTAGAGTTCATCAAATCCAAGTCGAAGAAATCCTTAGTTTTTGCTGAGCTAATTTGTGATCTTCCCACTGCTGAAACTGAAACAACGTCTAGTGATTCTATGCTGGACGGGTCGTTGTTCCTGATCGCGTCATCTGACCCGTGGTATGGAGACATTATCATATATCTCCAAACCCAGAATTTCTGGTCTGATACGTTTCGCTTAGACCAACGATGTATCCGATATAAAGCGAAGAACTATATCATAATTAGCAACACCCTTTATCGTTGTGGTATCGATATGATTTTCTGAATGTGCCTCACACATGAGGAGGCCAAGAAAGTCTTAAATGAATGCCATTATGTGCTGTGTGGTGGTCATATGTCTGGTTATGCCACTGCATAGAAGATTTTGCGTGCTGGCTACTTTTGGCCTATTATGTTTTGAGACTGCATTCTTGCGGTTCAAAAATGTCATGCCTGCTAGATATACGATTGTAAAACGCATGCTCCACGTGATCCTTTACATCTTGTTATCGTTGTTGGACTGCTTGCGAAATGGGGCATTGATTTCATGACATGTAACCCTCACTCGGCCGAGGAGTATGGCTATATCATTGTAGCAGTTGACTATTTTACCAAGTGGATCGGGGTGATGCCTACATACAATAACACCAATGAAACAACTGCTCTCTTTTTCTTTAATAATGTCATTGTGAGGTTTGGTATACCACAGGCTATAGTTACAGACCATGGGAAACATTTTCGTAACCACATGATGTCTGAACTGACTGCTAAGTTGGGCCTCTCGCATGAGAGTTCAACTCCCTATTACCCTTAGGCGAATGGGCAAGTTGAGGCCATCAATACAGTTTTGAAAACAATGCTTCAACGTATGATAGGGGTCCACAAATCGGATTGACACCTTATCCTTTATGCAGCCTTGTGGGCATATCGAACTTCTGTTCACACTGCTACCGGGTTTACACCATTTCAATTGGTATATGGTCTGGAAGAAATCCTCCCTATTGAGTGTGAAATTTCATCTTTGAGACTTGTTGTTGAACTCCTCCCTGCCACTTTCGCTGAAGAAGAGAATCTCTTACATCTTACGCGCTTAGATGAAACCCGACGTGATGCCGCGATGGCTAATGAAGCTCATAAGAAACACATTAAGGCGCAATATGACAAGAATGTCAAGCCTCGTGTCTTCTTAAAAGGTGACCTTTTCTTGCTGGATGAACAAGAGTCTAAAAAGTTGGGAGCGGGGAAGTTCGAGCCAGTGTGGCTAGGCCCATACATTGTTAAACATGTTCTTGCTAAAGGGGCATACAAGCTTGTTGATTTCGATGGAGTTCCTTTGGCGCAGCCTAGAAATGGGTTGTACCTTAAATGATATTATGCTCAAGTGTTTTTGCGTAGTTCATTATGTACATGCTGTATATAGGTGTGTTGAGTGTGTTTACAGTGTGATTCCCTTGAGAGTCTCTTACAGTTTCTGTTAATCCTATTTACATTTGGTTTGCAGATGTCGACATCCCTTCAACCATATGTTGGTTATGTTCATGGCGCTAGTCGTAGTACTCAAAATCTTTCTTCCGCAACATGGGCTATATATGCTTCGAATGGCGAGTTAGTGAGTTTAAAAGGGATTTGTATCGGTCGCTCTACAAATAATATCGCTGAGTATAGCGCGGTGATCGAGCTATTCGCTGATGATATTTCTCATGGTATTCGCCATATAGTTATCAAACTTGACTCATAACTTGTAGTACTATAGTTAACTAATGTCTGTTCAGTTTGGAGTCCAACTATGCTTCGTATGTTCTTAAGGGTTCGCCTTCTAGAAAGATATTTTGATTATATTCAATATCAACACATTTCTAGAAATCTAAACACATTGACAAATGCATTAGAAAATCATGTTTTAGATAGACATTTGCCACACATGTAAATTAAATTCAAGTCACATCAGATATATTGAATGAGATAATAAAACATATAAGAAACACTGATAGATAGATAACTGTATATATATGAAAGTTTTGGTTTTACAAAATTTGTGCCTGAGATACATATGGCCACACGACTTGTCATATCAAAAAATATGCATGCATTCAAAATATGGCTATATATATAAGCTTTCTAGTAGGCTAATCATGGTGCTCGTGATAGCAAGCCATTGCGCGGTCCATCTTGCACGATAGTCAGCTGATACGACCAGACACACCAATAGTATGACACTGCAGTCTCATTTGGATTTGGTCGACCCTGGGCTCGACTATACCCTGGGACCTGGGTCAACCCCTCCATGTGTTGCTTGACCTCTGGAAGAGTCTCGGCCACATTAAGATCCTGCAAGACCTCTTCTCCCCCCTACAACAACCGTACTCTTACTCGTGCCTGCTGTGGTTCTCCAACACGCTGAAGATAGGAGGAACCCACAGGTCGAACAAATCCAACGCCTGGATGTGAAAATATCAATAGTTTAGTCTCGGATACATAGAAAATACAAAAAACAATTGTAAAACTTAAAGTACTAAAAAAACTCAAAAAATGTTTCTTGTTTTACCTATGGCACCCCATCGCTCGCCATCAGGAAGCACGAGCTCCGAGTCTCCACAAAAATCCATCCCTGCATATGGATAATCTTCAATCATAATGAGTTGCATGCACAACCATCGGAAGAAGACTGGTGTGAAGCTCATCGATGATGGACCTGCATGTTTGGACATGAGATCCACCCACCTCCTCATCCGTGGGACTCTCGGATCTGCGGGCTCAAGTGAGATATGTTGTGGCTGAATCAATGGAATCCTCTCTAAGGCAAATTAAATCAAGATCGAACCATAACCAAAGTTCTTCAACTATCCATCCTTTGCCTTGGTCAGTTGTTCCTTCATGTTTGACAGTACTCCCTCACTCCAGTTGAATATTATCAACTCCATACATTCTAGAGCATACTGCATATGAGACCTATTGGCCAAATGTAGAGTAGCACTATCAACCAATCTGGCAATGATAAACAGGATCGTCCTTAGAGGAAAACAGACCACATCCTTGATGTCGATTTTCCCATCCTTGGTCGGTTGGGATCTTGGTCTACAATGTGCACTGATGTAATCCTTGACTGTCTCTCCACCCCTCCTTGAACTAGATAATGAGATGGGGGCACCTCGCCTCGATAGAATTGTCAAGAAGTATATATCTTCCACCTATATCTCAAGCATATGTGCACCAAGTCTGAATGCCTGTGCCTGAACATCCCATGCTCGGACAAGATATTCCAACAACTCCATTTGTTGCCTCATCCCAAGAAGCCAGAAAAATTTCAAGAGCCCACAATCTCTCAAAGCCTGGATAGTGGCTGGATCATTATCTGCATTCAAATCTTGTTCCTCATGTTCTCTTTCTCTCCATATTAAAGCCATTTTGTTTCGATGAAGACCTGAAACACAACAAGAAGAATCATTAGTGAGTTTCATGCAAACAATTGTGAGAATTTTGAGAGAAACAGGCAAAACAAGTTTGAAAATTGCACCTAGCGCAGCCCCTTAGGGTAGACAGTGCACTGCAATGCCCTAGACAGTTCAATTTTTGCCTGTCCAATGCACCTTTTGATACTGCTGGGGTGCACTGGACTTAGGGCAAAAACTTAAAACCTTAGGGACCTCAAAACTGAAAAAAATTGCATGAAATGACAAAATGAAACCCTAGAAAGAGGGAGGAAGATAAAATCTCCTACTTGGAAGTGACGAAACTCGAAATGATCCACCAGATTGACCGCAATTAGTTGCAGAAGATCGAGGGTAAAAAGCACTCAAAACTCAGTCACCGAGAGGTCAAATGTTATATGGTAAAAATGAATTACTTTTTGCCTATTTTATGGTCATTTTCATAATTATTTTATTAATATTTTATTATTTTGACCTAAATGTGACTCAATTTGATCATGGATAAGATATTTTTAATCCTTTGGTGGTGTTTTGAGCAATGTTTTAAAACTCCGGCTCCGGTTTGGAAACGGTTGAGGGTCGGCTCCGACTCCGACTCCAACTCGGTATCGACTCGGCTGGTTTGATTTCAATGACTCGATTGTTGTAGAAAATACATTAAATATTTATTTATTTTTTATAAAAAAAAAATAATTTTAAAGATTTTCGTTCATAGTAGACAACATATCCATTATATCAAAGTGGGCTCATGAATATATCCATTATATCAAAATGGCACTCAGTGCATTGTCCAATACAAAGTTCATCCTTAGCCACCAATGCCAGGATTCTTTTCTGCCTCAGCCCAAGGACAATCACTAGACTACAACAACAATAATACCAATTCTCTGCAACCAATCATAGCTTCCCAAATGATAAGCCAATGAACTGATCAACAAATGTCTTCAAATTTGTGCCTTTGCTACAGGACAACAGGACAACCTGTCTCATGCTTCTACCTAGACTGTTGGAGATGATTTCAAGAAATCTGCCCCTAATGAAGTCTCAAAACCCTTGATTTAATTCTGGTCAAGCTCCAAAACAATCAGAGGTAAATATGTATCTATTAGTCCATTGCCAGAACGTTTGCCTTTTTAAAAACATTGTATGGCTCAATGCATTGTTTCAATTTTCTAATTCATGCCACTATGATAAACATACTTCAGCTTTGTAATTTTCAAAACTTTCTCATAGTGATAGATTACTTTAGGGCTATAAATATGCAATAAACAACAACCCAACCGTTGATATGTAGGAGGAGGAACAATTTTTGAGAAATGTGCTACAGGATCTTTTTCAAAGAGCTGAGCCGATTAGGTTGTTACCACGCCGACCGAGTTGTTACCGAGTTGGCTGAGTTGTTACCGAGTCGGTCGAGTCAATGACTGGCTCGGTCGGCTTGGTAACAACTCGGCCAGTCGTTCCGTTTCGGTCACCGAGCTGACCCGGCCAGGCATTGGCTCAGTCTGGCTCGACTGACTTGGAGTCGGCTCGACCGTTTTTTAAAACACTGGTTTTGAGTAGGTTGACAACTATTTAATGGATTTGATGATGTCTGAATTGAAACACATCATTTTAATCAAAGAGCATACTTTTATTGCTTTTTCGGGCTCTGTAAACTTACGAAAAAGGAACCCCCTTGGAGTCCTCTTTCAACTCTTTTTCGACTCCCAACATATGAAAAGATTGTTGAGTACTTGTCTTTTCAAAATCATTAAAGTAAATGAAAAGACGTCTACTCAGTATAATTTTAACCCTTTTTCAGACTAAGATAGACTATTTACGAAAAATGAATACCTTAATCGAACATGGCTAAGAGGTTCTCTTGAGTATTGTTTTCGACCTTTTCGGACTCAAGGGACTATTTATGAAAATGAACCTTTGGAGTTTTCTTTTTCGCCTCGTTTTCAAACTCTCTACACATGAAAACAAAGTCGAGTTACACCTTCGCTGGACTCGTAAAAACATCAAACAACGATGGACTCGTCGAACATGACGGGACCGAACCACTCCTTCTCAGGGTTCGTTAAAAATACTTAGAGGGATTCATTCAAATGATGAACTTACAGATCAAACATATGTTATCCTCCTCAAGCTTGTTAAAAAATAAAGAGGTACTGACAAGAAATGGTTGGGGAAATTGGGAAAACAGGGTACTCCACCTATTAATGGCAGCGAGTCGCTCTTGAACATGACACTCTTCCACTTCATCTCTGTGGCTGTTGGGTTGGGAAATTTGCTTGTCTTTTTGGTTCATCACACCATATCAAAGCCTCCACTTTCAGTTTTGGGTCAATGTTGCCAACTCCATTCAGTGTCGCCAATATGTTCAAGAGAAGTCATTCAGTTGATATCTGCTACGATACTCTTAAGCCTTCATTCCATGTCTGTTGTTCCTGAACTAGTTCTACATCAACATCATTTTGTCTCAAATCATGATACCCGTTTCGTGTCGTTGATGGGGGATACATCAAGGCCCTCCTACGATGGGTCGCTTCCTGTCGACATCAACTCATTATCCAGGAAGTTGACTTAGAAACTCTTTTTCAATACCTTGGGACTTGTATACATCAATGACAAGTTTCCTTGCTCTCGACGACAGGTTTTCATCATTGGCCTTCGAC
Organism: Pinus tabuliformis; assembly: GCA_031772625.1. Lineage (NCBI taxonomy): Eukaryota > Viridiplantae > Streptophyta > Pinopsida > Pinales > Pinaceae > Pinus > Pinus tabuliformis. The sequence continues at coordinate 441,770,670 of CM062804.1, read as the reverse complement.
CGAAAGATTCTGTGTAGTGTTCGACTTCATCTCATTCATTCACACCATACAGATTGTACTACTGTATCTTGAGAGCCATTAACATCATCTGTGGTTTCTCTCGTGTTTGTTAACGACTTACATCATTGGCCGGTAATCTGATGGTGTCTACCATGTTTGACTACAACTCTTTTATTCGCATGGTTAGACTCATACGTTGGATGATCTAGTGAATGAGATATAAGACCCCAGATTTAGTTCCATCCATCCGGGCTGCGCTTTCAGGATTAATGCAATATTACAAAGCATGATGGCTATGATCATACACACAGTCATCCAATCATGCATCCACACCTTGACATTAGTGGATGCGACTTCTTGATAATTGCACATGTAATGTTAGCTTATGTGTTGAGCATGGGTATTCCTTCCCCAACAAAGATATCATGATGAAAATGTATTGTATCAGATGATGGTCTCGACCAGTTGTTCTTGATCCGAACTTGTCATAAGGTAAAGCACTTCAGTCATCAGTTGTCGTTTCTAACTTTGCGCTTAAGTCATCAATATGCCTGCAAACCGGATCAATCACTCTCCATGAACATGTTGTCATCATCCCTACACAAAGCCCTAGGCATGACCTTTTCAAATAATTGAGTTTCTGGGTTTAACTGCTTCAAATCAGTGCTTTTAAGGCCCAACGCACTCTGCCCCTTTAGATACCTCCATTCAATAGCAGGTTGCTCCATTTTGCATCAGTGCTAATCAGCGACAACTTGTTCCTTGCTGGGGGTGCGCTGATTCTAGGAATTTGGGAAAATGAAAAAGGATCTCGAAGCTTTCTCTTCTAGAAGCTTCCAAGAGTTGTTTTAACCATTTACTTTGGATAAGAAGTTTGAATCCTATCTGATCCTATCTTGGAGACTTTACCTCTTATCCCTTAAGCTCATTCTCCCATCTTAAGTGGATCTCAAGCCTAGATTGGTAAATGGATAAGAATTCCTAAACTACCATCCCTCTCCTATAAATTTTACTGCTATCTACAACATTAGGGTTGGCTTTTGGAGACTGATAATGCCCTCATGCTGCTGCCTTGAATCTAAGAGAGCCATCATCTTGATGCATTGGGTGACATTGAGGTGTGCTTTGTGACAAGGAAGGATAAGTCAACTTCGGGAGATCTCTATAAGATCAATTACTATTCTTGGTTGTAAACTCTCTCCTATTTCTATTAATACAAAGAGTATATCGTTTTCCTATATGTGTTATGTTACATTTACATTCATGTATTTCAATGCTTTGCTAATCCATTGAATAGAGTAATTGAATTATGCTACGTAGATGTTGTGGATCCTTGGCTTGTTTTGATTGTATGTGCAGGTTCTAATTATAGCATTCAGAGCTACGATTGGAGCTTACAAGCCAGGAGGAAAGTAAAGCTTGTGACGGATTCCAAGTAAGCCTCTTTCCCATTCTTCAATTTCTCTAAGGGAAACTTTATATTCTTTGTTTTTTGTTGTTCTAGACTAGTCCACTAGGTCTAGGGAAGATACTTTTGTCTGCAAAAGTAAATTCCGCATAACACCGAGGAAAATATATAGATATTTTATTAGTCAAGAAAACTGCTCTACATAGAAAAATACATAGATAAAACTAAACAAATAATTATGTCATAGAAATAGAGGAAACAATGGCTTTTGAAAAGCCCCTAGATCGTAATGTTGTTAACACTTAAAATCTCACCCAGTGTGTAAAGGTCCCGATTTGCAAGATGAAAATTTAAGGGCTACTTGGAGGGGTTATCCAACGTAGAGAAGTGAGACCTCAGATCTCCCCTCAGCCCCCAACCCCCCCACCTTGGAGAGGCCAATCGGTACACTTGAGACCTGTTAGTCTTTGGTAGCATCGAATGTGCTCTAGCCATGAAAATTGGTGGAGAGGCTAAGGCACATGAGTTCTAAATAACCCAGAAACCGTTTGGTGAAATTCCACCCGGATTGTATTTTATTAAAATAATTAATAATTTTAATGGGGTTCCTAAGTCTAAAATGAGGAAAATTAAAATATTAATGGGTATTAATCAAAATTTGGGTGAGAATGATCTAGAAGGCGAATCAAGTCAAAATTTAATTTTAACCATTGATTAGAGACTTAATCCTGACTGTTGAAGTCTCAACAAGAAAAGTATAAGAAGGAGGCTTGGGGTTTATTTGAAGACACACAGAGAGTTGATCAATCAGTTCGATTTTCCTAGGGCAGGGTTTGCTAAGGAATTCGAACAAGTGATCAAGCAGTGAGGATCAGAGGCAGTACTGGAAGGAAGTGATTTCCAGTTCTAGTGACTATACTTCAGAGAAGGCAGTGAAGGATAATAGAGCGAGTGTAGTGCCAAGGAGGTTGACGCAGAGGGACATCACAACAATTGGACGAGGGTGACGCAGAAGTGGTGGGGGATAGCAGAGATTAGTGCCAGGAATCACTATGGTTGATTGGCAGGAGAAACCTCAATTTCTCAGCAGCAGGAGCAACAACAACCAAGTTTGATGCCGTCAGAGGGAGTCTCCACGCAGAAGCCATGCAATGGTTGCGTAGGCTGACGCAGAGACTGCGCAGTGGGCCATCAATGAGCTGGGGACAGTATAAAGTCTCCAGATTTCGTGTGAGAGAATTCTCAGTTATCTTCTTTGAGTGGATTGCCATTTTCTCCGGGGCATCTAGATTGTATTCAGAAATTTACTGCCAATAATAGAAATCCTCAGATTTGCTGCATCGATTTTCCTGCATTGGGTTTTTTCTGGGACGATTGTCCAAAAACAAGTGTGTCAATGTGATTTTTCATATGTTGATGTTTCTCTTGCCTTTCAATTTTCGGTTCTTAATTTGTGAAGTCTGCAGTTGAATTTATTTTGATGTTTACTGAAGCATTGGTGAATAACTTATTGTAAATAAGTAGGAGAAATAAATCAATTACTGCAACAAAATTTTCACATGGTATCAGAGCAAGGTCTAGGAAAGATGGAAACAAAGAAAAAGAGCATGGAGAACAATAGGGATCAGAATATTTCCAAATTAGCTTCCAGGCTGGAAGAGGAATTTGCTTGCTTATTTAGTTCTGCATCAGCCAAGGATTGGTACATTGATAGTGGGGCTTCAACTCATATGACTAGAGAACGAGAATATTCTCGAGCTATCAAGAGGAACAGATGAACTTCCAAATCACAATGGGTAACAGGATGAAATGCACCTGTTACATTCCAGACAACAATAGGAGATAGTCTTCGGGCCACAAACGTACTGCATGTGCCAGGTATGGGAATGAATTTGCTTTCTATATCTAAATTACAAGATAAAGGATATGATGTGTACTTCATAGGTAACAGAGTATATGTCAAGCATCATAAGTGGAAAAAGAGGGTCCATATTGGAACTCGCAACAACAGGTTATACAAGTTGCAACTCGAGTCTCCAATGGCACTGATAAGTAATAATGTGAGTGGAGAAAAGAACTTAAATGAACTGTGGCGTTAAGGATGCTCAAGGAAATGGTTACGGGGGTTCCAGTGCTTAGTACCAAGCATGATGATACATGTAGAGGTTGCATACTAGGCAAGTACGCCAGAGCAACTTATTCCAGAAGCAACACTAGAGCTAAGAGTGTATTAGGCTTAATACACTCAAACATCTACGGTCGAATGTCTACAAGAGCTATCAGTGGGGCTGAGTATTTTGTCACCTTTATAGATGATCATTCTAGGAAAACATGGATTTATTTTTTAAGAACCAAGGATGAGGTCTTTAATCGATTTAAGGAGTTTAAGGCTCTAGTGGAAAACCTGACAGGAAGGAAGATCAAAATATTGTGCTTAGACAATGACGGAGAATACATGGATAAAAACTCCACAGATTTCTGCACAAGGGAAGGAATCCGAAGAGAATGGACAACACCTTATAATACAGATCAGAATGGAGTCACGGAAGGGAAGAACAAAACTATTGTTGGAGCAGCAAAGGCGATGTTATATGATCAGAATCTACCCAAGTTTTTATGTGTAGAAGCATGCAGCATGACTGTATACGTTTAGAATAGGACTCCTTACAAGGCTTTAGGAAAGAAGACGCCAGAGGGTGTTGTCACGAAAATGAAGCCATAAGTAAGTCACCTCAGGATATTTGGAAGTGTGGCTTATTGTCATATTCCAAAAGAGAAGCGGAGCAAGTTAGAGTAGACTGCCGAAGTTGGATATCTCATGAGTTACAGTGAGACTTCAAAGGTGTACCAAATCTACATTCCGAGTAGCAGGAAGATTGTAGTAAAGCAGGATGTAAAGTTCATGGAAGATAGAGCTTTCAGAAAATCTCGAGAAATGCTATTTGAAGAACATGCTGAGGATGCTCGTTTGGTCCAGTAACATGGATTAGATCTGACAGGAAGACAGGTATCTGGTTCGAGCACTGTAACCAGTACTAGCATCTCCTCAAGAGAAGAGGAGTCAGGAATGTCTCAACAGGTACAACAATAGGAAGAGGAACAGATGGAACCTCCCACCACCAGTGGAAGGACTAGTCGAGAGGTACGACAGACTCTGAGGGATGCAGAGGAATTCGTTGGAGCTCCTAGAGTCGAGAAAAGGCAACATAGACAACCTGACAGGTACCAAGTATTGGTAGCTCAGGTCGAAGAATCTTCTAGTTTTCCTGAAGTCGTACAACACCAAGTATGGGTGGATGCCATGGTAGAAGAGTACAGTTTCATCATGAAATTGTACCAAGACCAAAGAACAAATCAGTTGTGGGTTCGAGATGGATTTACAAGATCAAGTGTGCTGCAGATGGTAGCGTAGACAAGTACAAAGCTAGGTATACCTCTATCAGATCCGTTATATCCCTTGTAGTACAAATGGGATGGGAGATTCGCCAAATGGATGTCAAGACAACGTTCTTGAATGGGGTGATAGAAGAAGAAGTATATATTGAACATCCAGAAGGTTTCAAAACACATGAAAGGAGAACTCATGTGTGTAGATTGAAGAAAGCCTTGTATGGGCTGACACAAGCATGCAAAGCTTGGTATGGTTGAATTGACAGCTACTTACAGCAGTTGGGATTCATCAAGAGCGATGCCGATCTGAATCTTTATTCTCTGTTGGTAAAAGGTGAGCCGTTAATTCTATTATTGTATGTGGATGATCTATTTTTGATAGGATCATCCAGACTCATAGAGGATTGCAAGAAGAACCTGGAAACAGAATTTGACATGAAGGATTTGGGGTTAATGCACTACTTTCTGTGCTTGGAAGTTTGGCAGCAGGATGGTGAGATCTTCCTTGGCCAAGGTAGATATGCGTAAGTATGAAAAGATTCAGAATGCAGGATTGTCCACCTATGGCTACTCCTATGATTACCAATTGGAAGAAAATAGATGCTTCTGGAAATAAGGAAGTGGATCCCACCTTATACAGACAACTCATTGGGTTTCTTATGTATCTGGTCAACACCAGGCCAGACATATGTTATGTTGTCAACAACCTTAGTCAGTTCATGGTGGAACCAAAAAGGGAACACTGGGCAGCAAAAAAGCACATTCTCAGGTATGTGCGGGGAACAATCAATTTTGGATTAAGATACACCAAGGGCGAGGATATCGAATTGAGTGGATTCACTGATGCAAATTGGGACAGGAAGTTCAGTAGATAGGAAAGTACCACAAAGGAAATTTTTCCTATGTCCTCCAACATCAAATCAATACAATGTGCAGCACAAGGTGTCCAAAATAAATTAGGATGCCTCTCCATAAGCATCTTGCCAGTAGCAACATAATTTGCAGCATTGTCCGTTGTGACTTGGACAACATGTTCTACACCCACCTCCAAAATAAATACATCCAGCAAATCACATAAAGTTTTTGTATCTTTGATATGTGAAGACGCATCAACAGATTTCATAAACATTGTTCCCTTGGGACAACTTACCAAGAAGTTTATAAGGGTTCTCCCCTTTTGGTCGGTCTAACCATTTAACATCACAGTGCATCTTGTTTGTGCCCATGATGTCCTAAACTCCTCAATCTTTTGGTGCAGTCAACCTTTTCATCTTGAAGAATGTGGCCTCTAAAGTCATCATAAGAAGGAATTTTGTACCTTGGGCCAACAGTTGCAATAGCATCAACAACTGGTTGGAAAAATGGATTATTCCTTGCAACGCTGAAAGGAATATCACTCCAAAGGAGAAACTTGTCCAACAACTGGTCAGCTTGTTCTTTCTCATTTTTTTTAAGCATTGAAGTGATAGATGGTTGTGAACTAGCCATGGTTCTAGGAACAAAAAATGATGAGGCAGCTACAGGGTTGGTTGTAGACATTGATGCTGAAGTAGAACCAGTGCCACTTCCAATGATCTCATGGCTCTTCAGATGATTTCCGCATTTGTATTTTTGCAAGGCCCTACATCATTTCCAGGGATTTGTGCAAAGTGATACTTCAATCTATAAACCCCCCCTGACATATGCTGCCCACACAACTTGTCTTGCAAGACAAGTTCAATCTATCAAACCCTCCATCAGATTCACCAAATTCCCACAGAGGGTCGAATTTCCTTAGCATGTTTGTAACTTGGTTGAACTCTTGAGTTTTAATGTAAGATGAAGTTTGAGCTTTCAAGTTGAACCTATGGCACAATAAGAATTGCAAGTTATGAAAATGAAAAAAAAAATTACATACATGACACAATACATTGAATTTTTGACAATTTAACAGACAAAAAAACCTCAACTCAATCCAAAATGAACTCTCTCCACTCTATGAAACAAAAATGAAAAAAAAACACCATCAAATCCACTCAAAAATCTTTGATAAACAATGGGTTATAAAAACCTAAGCAAAAGCAACAAAAAAACCAAAACAAAATGGCCAAATTTGGTGCCCATACCTAGAAACCACGCTTTGTTGGAGAAATTTGATCCAAAGACGAGTTCTCTTGCTTGGGATGCTAAAATCTCCAAGCTTCCTCCTCCTCTGCCCTAGTAGACGCCGTCCAGGGTTCTTCTCCTCCTCAGCTCTCAATCCACGTCGCTGTCTATTCAAAATGACAAAAAAAATCGTGTTTTCCCATTTAAAAACGCGCTGTCCGCAACCCCCACGATAACTTCCCATCGAATCGCGATAAGTTCGAAATTATCGCGATTTTTTGAAGTTAGCGCGATTTTTTCACCGATTTTTTGGAAAAAAAACCGCGTAGTAATCGGGCGATAATATCGCCATTTTGAAAAACTCACAATTTTTTATTGTTATTGCGATAATATCGCGATTTTCACAACACTGGTTTCAAGTGCTATTGGTCGGGAATATTTCCAGAGGGTTAAGTTAGAGGCTTCCAGTCCAACAACAGTCAGTCAGTAGTTGATTCAAAGCAGTTCCGAGCTAGCAAGATCCAGGGTTGCGGGGAGGTGACACAGGGTCTGCGCAGAGGCAGTTGGAGAGCCAGTTTGAGTGGCTAGATTGAGCTGAGATTGCTCGTGGAGGAGGGTAATTTCCCTCAGTTGATTTTTCCAATATTTCTCTCAGATTGGATAGCTAGTTGGGCATGCATAATTATTGTACTAAGAATTTCACTATTGCATAATAATAAAACGCTTAGCTGCTCCATCGTTTTTCCCACATTGGGTTTTTCCAGGGACAAGTGTCCAAAAATAATTGTCATTTTTATGTGCGTGTGTTAGCATTTCTCAGTTCCTATTTTTTCTTCTGTAGTATTTTTTATGGTGAAGAAATTGCAGTGTGATTAATTCGATATTTTACCGAAATAAAATAAACTGCATAGTTTTATTAGTTAGAAGAATTAATTCCAGTTGTTGCATTTCAAGGAATTTTCATTCGATATTTTATCGTAATAAAATAAATTGCATAGTTTTATCAGTTAGAAGAATTAATTCCATTTACTGCATTTCAAGGAATTTTCACATGGTATCAGAGCATAGTTGACAGACAAGAGACTCATAGTCGGAAGAGGAAGATTTCGTTGTTCAAAGGGAGCAGTAGGCCAACATTTTCAGAGGTTATGCAGTGCTTAGCCAGGGAGTGCAAATTGTTGAATAGGGTTCGATTTTTCAATTGCAGGTGGCAGGGAAGTTCGATTTGTGCAGGGAAGCAATTCTAGTAGGTAGAGGGAGCAGTACCTAGTATTTTCACAAAGCCGATTTCTTGTCTGGGCATAGAGGGTTTGCAATAGTGTGCTAGAGAAGATTTAGTGCTGGGTGGAAGAGAAATTGCACACACAAAGGGAATTTCTCTCAGAGGGTTTATAGCTTCAGAAATCCAAATTTCTAGTTGCAGAAGGTAGTAGCAACAGAAGGATTTTCTCACTCCAGGAAGGAGTGCGAATAACAGAGCTAGCAGCCAAGCAGGTGAAAGGGAGATTTCTGACTCAGTTCGAGCTTTTGCAGAGATGGCTTCAGCAGGTCTTTGAGATGAAGACAGATTAAAGGTTGCATTCAACTATTTTATCTGGAAGGCCACGATGTCCTTCCTGCTAGATGAGTATGTTGATTTTGGGTAGCATCAAATGTGCTCTAACTTAGCATTTTTGTGGAGGGGCTAGAGCACATGAGATCTCCAGAACCCAGAAATCGTTTAGAGAAATTCCACCTGGATGAGGAGTTATTAAAATAATTAATATTTTTAATGGGTTCCTAAGTCAAAACTTAGGAAAATAAAAATATTAATGGGTATTAATAAGAATATGGGTGAGAAACTTCTAAGTGATGAGGATCAAGTCTGTTTTAATCTTAGCTATTGCTTAGGGACTTAATCTTGACCGTTGATTCATCAACAGGAAAAGTATAAGAGGAGGCTTGAGGGTCAATTGGAGATACACTGAGAGATCAGTTAGTGCGATTTTTCTGTGGCGTGGTTTGTTGAGAAAATCGAATAGGTGATCTGAGTTGCTGTGAGAGGGGAAGTTCGACAGAGGGACTTTAATCCAAGGCCGAGAATACATAGCAGAGAGGCAGAGCAACACTAGGAGAGACAACGTAGAGGGAGAGCTCTGACACAGTGATGCAGTGACGCGGTGGAGGCTAAGGGGTCTCAGTGACGCAATGAGCAACTCCTAGAGGAGGTGACACAGTTCCAGCGCAGAGCTTGGAGCATCCATCTCTTCCCAGCACTGGGAACAATGCAATCACCTGTGGGGTTTGTTCATCCAGGTGTTGTCCAGGTTTATTCTCTGTTGAGTGAGCCAGATTTGGCACCCTAGTTGTATTCAAAAATCTGCTTAATAATACAAACCCTCTATATGCTGCACTGGTTTTCCCGCATTGGGTTTTTTTCCGAGGATGTTTGTCCAAAAATAATGGTGTCCCTTGTGTATTTTTCTCGTTCTATTTTCAGTTCATGATCTATATGTATGTGTAGTCTGCAATAGTGTTTTCATCGCTGTTTAAATAATTAAATAACTTGTTGAATGTAAAAACAAGTAGGAGATGATAAACCAATGATTGCAGTAGGATTTTTGATGTGTAGATTCAAAAATTTTCATGGTATCAGAGCATTGCAGATCATAGAAGTCTGAAGACACCAGCCGGGAGATCTAGATAATTTGCTACAGAGGCAGTTGTCCTGAGTGACATCGCTGTTCTAGAGCCAGAGACGTAGAGGGAGAGTGACATAGTACATAAGAGGTGACGCAGAGGCTCACATAGTGCCTGCGTCAGCCTTCTGAGCCAGGTGAGGGTGACGCAGTAGCTGGGAGGAGCCCACGCAGTAATTGTGGCAGCTGTCTAGGCCAGCACAGAAGCAGAGGGGCAGATCATGCTCACGCAGAGCCACGTCATCTTTCTAGACTAGGAAGGAGTGACGTAGTGGCCAGCAAGAGCTGTTCTAGCTCACGCAGTGATTGCGCAGAGCTAGAGGAGCTCAAATTCTTTAATTGCTGGGGCTGGGGGAGAAGAGAAGATTCGATCAAAGTCGCTGGTGGGACGCTATTGCTGTTGGTGCAGAACAATTTCTGTGGAGACAAAGCCGAGGTAGAGGGAGTCACTGCCTTGACAAATTTATAGCCAAAGAAATCTAGATCCGGGTTGCAGCAACAAAGGAGGATTGGAGAGGAGTGATTCGACATTTGGCCGGAGGATTTCCATGAAGGAAATCAGGACTTAGAGGGAGTCTAGATGAGCTTGTTCGTTAGAGGGTTTCTTGCTATAAAGAAATCTAGATCTAAGTCTTGTTGGATTAGCAGTAGGAGAGGGAGAAGAGAACTTGTCCTATATTTGTTGAGTAGATATGGCAGTCAATGGACTGAGGGATCATGACAGATTGGATGGAGCTTCCAATTTTGTCATCTGGAAGGCCAGGATCCTAGCAGTCCTGGACAAAAATCGCATCAAGGACTATGCCTTGAAAGCGGTTGTTGTTCCGGTCGACGTTGATCTGTTAAAGAAGTACGAGGAGGCCCAGGTGAAGGCAAAATGCATGATTCTAGACGGGGTCAAAGATCATGTAGTCCCACACATTGCTGAGAAGGAAACAACAAGGGATCACGAGGCATCTATACTGACCAACATGTCAGTTTTTGGGTGAACTTTCAATTGCTTACTTCTTAGCAACTGAGTTGCAGTGCAACAGTTAGCAGTGGTAGTGCTATGGGCAGCATGAGGCAGCATTTTGAGAGGGAGATGTAGTACAAATGTAGTAGTGGCAGTGGCAGAGTCATGGGCAATAGTACAAGAAGCAATGGTGCAGTGGATGAAGGGCAGCAGGCCAAGCATCAACAACACAGAGGATCGATGCAGTTGATCAGTGTAGTACTTCTGTTGAGAAGTATTGCTAAAGCACATTCCTCGCTAAGAGGGAGTGTTGATTTTGGGTAGCATTGAATGTGCTCTAGCTCCGAAATTTTGTGGAGGGCCTAGAACGCATGACATCTCCAAAACCCAGAAATTGTTTGGAGAAATTCCACTCGGATGAGGATTTATTAAAATAATTAATATTTTTAATGGGTTCCTAAGTCACAACTTAGGAAAATGAAAATACTAATGGGTATTAATAAGAATATGGGTGAGAAACATCTAAGTGACGAGGATCAAGTCTGTTTTAATCTTAGCCGTTGATTAGGGACTTAATCTCAACTGTTGATTCATCAATAGGAAAAGTATAAGAGGAGGCTTGAGGGTCAGTTGGAGATACACTGAGAGATCAGTTAGTTCGAATTTTCTGGGGCGTGGTTTGCTGAGAAAAGCGAATAGGTGACCGGAGCTGCAGTGAGAGGGGAAGTTCAGCAGAGGGACTTCAATCCAAGGCTGAGAATACAAAGCAGAGAGGTAGAGCAGCACCAAGAGAGACAACGTAGAGGGAGAGCTCTGATGCAGTGTCGCAGTGATGCATTGTCATAGTGACGCAATGTCACAGTGATGCAGTGACGCAGTAATGCAGTGACGCAATGGAGGCTAAGGGGTCTCAGTGTCGCATTGATGCAGTGAGTAGCTCCTAGAGGAGGTGACGCAGTTCCAACTTAGAGCTTGGAGCAACCATCACTGCCCAACATTGGGATCAATGCAGTCACCTGTGGGGTTTGTTCATCCAGGGGTTGGCTGGGTTTATTCCTTGTTGGGTGAGCCAGATTTGGCACCTTAGTTGTATTCAAAAATCTGCTTAATAATACAAACCCTCTATATGTTGCATTGATTTTCTCGCATTAGGTTTTTTCCAGGGACATGTCCAAAAATAACGGTGTCCCTTATGTATTTCTGTGTAGTCTGCAATAGTTTTTTCATCGATGTGTAAATAATTAAATAACTTGTTGAATGTTAATACTAAAAACAAGTAGGAGAGGATAAACCAGTGATTGCAGTAGGATTTTTGATGTGTAGATTCAAATATTTTCATAGAGTATGGTCTAAAGATGTATGCTGAAAGAATTGTGGCAGTGCCTACAGATGTAGACCAGCTAGCGAATTACAATAAGGAGATAACCAAGGCAAAACAGTTGATTCTCGATGGAGTTCAAGATCTTATTGTTTCGCATGTAGGGGTCAAGAATATGGCCAAAGAAATGTGGGATGCTATCACCTCACTATATTAGAATCCTTCCGAGTAGCGAAATATGTTCCTAAAGGAGAAGCTGAGGAATGTTCATATGCAGAAGGGTGAAGGCATAGATCCCTTTCTCACCAGAATTCAGGATATCCGAGATGAGCTTACAACCGTAGAAGCGCCTCAAAAGCTAGAAATCTTATGCATTTGGTCCTGAACAGTGTCTCCGAGGAATGGGAAATTTTTGTCCAAGGCATTTCGGGACGAGATACATTACCTAGGTTGGACTGGATGTGGTCAGATCCGTAACAAGAGGAGTTGAAGCAATCTCTAGTAAAGATCTCCATCAGCGGCACTAGCAGCAAAGGCCCGAAGGATGTGAAGGAGGAAGATAATGTGGCCCTTGCATCAAAAGGGAAAGCAAAAGGTCCCAGTCAGGGACAAGACTCGCAGGTTGAAAAGAATAAGAAAAAGGATCTATCCAAGATCAAGTGCTTCAGGTGTGGTGAGTTTGGCCACTACAGTACTTAGTGTTCTCAAAGGAAGAAGGACAAGAAGGAGAAATAGGATCAGGCGGTAGCATCCGTAGGGATAGACCAAGTATCCTCCTAGTTGGAGGAACAATTCGTCATGTATGCAGCTAGACCTCCAGGAGAGAGGTGGGGTGATATGGAGCTTTAGTCTCAGAGTTGTGCAGAGCTGGGCAGGGTCCATTGAATTAAGCATCAGATGGTGTTTTCTCATGAATCATCACCCTTGCTACAGGGGCCCACAATATTCAGTAACAAGAGGATCAGTGTCAGTTGGTCCAGTCAGTTCCAGAGTGATAGTTGCAGTCAGATGCCGAAGAGCACAGAGCAGTGTTGATAGCAATGTAGGAGGCACAGTCCAAAATCAACAATAGCGTAGATTCCTCAATGGACAGAGCAGAAGCTAGTAGTAGTTAGAGACTCAGGAGACAGTTGCATCATAGTGACACAGTTGATTCAGTGGTTTGGATGCTTCTTAGTTGCAATAATAGCAGTAGCACCAACAACAGTGAGGGATGTTAGTTGGGGTGCAGTGCAAATGCAGAGTTGGCAACAGTACAAGTTGTACAGTGCAGTGCCAATAGTAGGACAGATACGACATGGTTCAACTACAATGAGTGGCAGATGAATCAGAGTTAGAGCAGTGTTTGGTGGATAGTGGCGGGTAGCTACAGTTGTGAGACATCAACAATGTGTATGGAGGATGTTATGGAGACAGTTGGAGAACACCTTCCTCGCTAAGAGGGAGTGTTAGTTTTTGTAGCATCGAATGGTGTTCTAGTCTCGAAACTTTGTGGAGAGGTTAAAACACAAGTGTTCTTCAAAACCCATAAATCGTTTTTTGAAATGCCACCTAGAGATAGGTCAGTTAAATTAATTGACCATCATTTAAATTTTCCCTAAGCCTAACTTAGGAAAATTGGTTAATTAATAGTAATTAATTGGGAAATGTGAGAATTCTCTAGAAAGTCACACGAATCGACTTGGAGATGATCTCAACCATCGATTAAGTTTTAATCTTGGCCGTTGGAGTCCCAAATAGAGATTATAAGAAGAGGTAGATGGGTAGATGGAGAAACACACAACACAAGGGAGCCGATAGTGCGAGTTCCTTAGGCAGTTCGAGCTAGTCAACAGTAAAGTTCAAGTCAGAGAGGGGACACGGAGCTAGAGAGGGACAGAGACAGTGATCTAGAGGAAGTTTTTCTAGTTCTAGAGAGGCATAGAGAGAAGGTCGAATTATTTTGTCTATGAGGTAGTGCAAGGCCTGCACAGAGCCTCAAAGAGGGCATTCGTTTTAGCTAGAGTAGTGGCAGTTTCAGGTGCTATTGGCCAGGAATATTTCCAGAGGTCCGAGTCAGAGGCTTCCAGGCTAGCAGTAGCCAGTCAGTAGTTGATTCGAGGCAATTTCGAGCTAGCGAGATTCAGGCTTGTGCAAAGGTGACGCAGCGCTTGCACAAAGGCAGGTGGAGAGCCAGTTTGAGTGGCTAGATTGAGTTGAGATTGCTTGTGGAGGAGGGTAATTTACCTCAGTTGATTTTGCCAATATTCTCTTAGATTGGATAGCCAATTGGGTATCCATAATAATTGTACTCAAAATTTCACTATTGGATAGTAATAAAACCCTGAGCTGTTGCACCGGTTTTCCCACATTAGGTTTTTCCGGGGACAATTGTTCAAAAATAATTGTCATTTTTATGTGTGTGTTAGCATTTCTCAGTTCCTAGTTTTGCTTCCGCAATATTTCTTATGGTAAAGAAATTACAGTGTGATTAATTCAATATTTTGCCATAATAAAATAAACGACATAATTTTATCAGTTAGAAGAATTAATTCTAGTTGCTGCATTTCAAGGAATTTTCACATACCAAGGTGTTGAACCATGTTGGCATGGGTGATATGGAGTTCCAAGAGGTTGGTATTGGCCCTTTCTTAGCATTAAGGGGGGAAGTAAATCTTGTATTGCAATGGCTTCTCTTTGCATTCCCCTGTTCAACTCAATAGGGGTACTAGAATCTATTAGTGTAGTTTGTACATGGGGCCACAACTCATTCATACGTATCATTAGTATATTTTTAATCGTGGCCAAGTCCATATTTATTCTTTTATTGTATTACTAGATGTGCTTAAGGCTGGCCTAGTCAATTTTGATATGTAGGTTCAAGAACCTTCTTGGGGAGTGTGCCTACTTTTGTGGGTCATAATGCCTCTTGGGAGGGTGACCTACTTGAGTTTTGTATAAATCCATAGCTCAAGCATCATTTGTAAATCATCTTTTTGGTCATTGATCCAAGGCTCTCTAAAGAAAGTGTTATAAGTATTTTGTCTTTTTGTTGGCTTGACCCTCAGGGGATTTGAACCTTTAACTCATGGTTTACATAAGACTTCATAACACGACGATCTCCAATTGACTTGCCCTATGGGCACAAGTGTTTTACAGGCACTACGTCTTTGTTTTTCTCTTGTGGTTGACATATATATATATATATATATATATATATTAATGAGTTGGCATTTTGGTACCATTCAATCCCCTCTTTCTTTTGGTGATCTCAACATTTTTTTCCCACTGATAAACTTGATTTGGGTTCTTACATACTGCTCCCTTATTTTTCAAAGTACGTTTAAACCTTGAAATTTCACTAGCATGATTAATGTGTCAAAAACATTCCTTGGCTCTGATGGATGATAAATCTTGTTTAAGTGAATTATGAAAAAACAAGTGTTAACGTTTCAACAAGGTTTAGAAGCTAGCTCAAATTAGTGTGCAATGTTGGCTTGAATTCAAATCAGTATGTAGTGAATATTTGAAACTGTCCAGCACAATTTAAAATATAATACAATAGGAAACATTAGTCAAAGGATTTTTAGGCTATAAAGCAGACTAGATCATAATGGCGTGAGATGTTTTGTCGAGCTTGTGTAAGAGTATTCCGCCTAGAGACATGGCGTAAGAATGATGTGGCAGACCAATATCCTGCAGTGTAGAGCATCGGTGTCCACCATCCCCTGTGAACAATCATCTATGATATATGTTATATGTGCAATCACAAAGCAGAAGCAATTGAAGTTTCAAATTTAAACCCTTTACCACAATATATGAATACATTGAAGTGTACCTTCCATGATGTTTCTTTTCTACAGACCGACTAAGGTCCCTGTTTGCAATAAGAATCTGTAGAAATGGATTTTTTCCAAGATCTATTAGTAGTTTCCAAAGAAAAACCAGGTTAAATACATAAAAGAAAAATAACTAGAGTTATGACTACTTAAGAATTAAGAGAGCTTGTGCGTACTGATAACACATTCAGAAGGCCTTCCTCCCCATCAGTGCAAGAGAAGTCACCGTCAATGTATGCATCTGCTAGTCCAAGGTCTATCCTAGTAGCAATCTACAAAAATAATGAAAAAAACAGTGTAGCTTTGTATAAGTTTTCATCATAATATACTGCATGTTTCTTGGTGTTTGTTATCTGTTTCATAACAACATATAAGAAAGGACTTAGTGATGAATTTTGAAATCTGATCTCAAGGTTCATTTTGCTACCTTCCAATAGAATGATGGTTGGTGGATTCTCAAAATAGATTTTTTGTCACACCTTCTGTCATTCCCTTCAAACTGGAATATTGTGCCGCCATCTTCTAATAAGCTGAAAGAATCAAAGCGAGAGTAATTATAACCAAAATCAGAGTCTGAACTAGAACTGAATTGTTGATCCGAAAATCCTAAACCAATTTTGACAGAGGGAAAAACTAGTCCACTAAAAACTACATAAAACATTCAAATTTTGATAATGCACACACACATATTCATGTACAATAATGTACATTGTATATCCAAATCATTAGACACCAAATATGCAAAATTTATCATGTATGTAACATGTAAGGGTGAATATTATAAAATGGCACCAAATTCAATACATATTTGAAACACAATGCATAAACATTGAGACTCTAAATGGCCTCAAGGGTCTGAAAATAATCATATTACATTCTACAATCAAATCAAATTTCATGATCATGAGAATCTAGATCCATTACATTCTTTGCATGGATATGCTCAAAATTTTGAGTTCATATCCTTGATGTTCCAATACCAATGTTTGTATCTTGTGGCTGCGGAAACGATTGCAAGTCCATCCAAGATAGAAGGGGCATCATAAATAAATGAAAATTAGGTTTTAAGGTAGTTATAGTTTTTAATTTTTTTTTGGGGCGTTGCACAGCCTCAATACAGATTCAATTAATTTTGATTGCTTTTGGTCAATTTAGGAAAAATTGGTCATGACTGGTTCGAATGAATCAAGGCTTGAAGGGGGAGGGGAGTGGGGACGGGGGGTTGTTGAATATAATTGTACTCTTATGGGGAGGCAGGCATATGCCTCTATTCAAATCTTTCAAGTATTTTTGGGGTTGTATTTGGATTACAGAGGTAGCTGCTTATGTCCCTCATCCTGTGGTCAAGGAGATTTTATTACATCAACAATGTGTAGGAAGACAAAGAGGATGGATTACAAAGAACCAAGATTTTGATCTGGGGTTAAGGTTTATGAAGTTGGTTTGAGGGAAAGAACTTACCAAGATGATGACAGAATCTGATATCTAGGGAATTGAGCAAGAGAATGTAATGAGGATGAATTGTTTCTGTGCTGCTTTAGAACAAGTGAAGCAAGAGGATTAATACTAGGTCAATATTCTACTTGTAGAACCTTTCTTCTTGTGAATATGTTGACCAAACTTGTGTTTGCAGGTGTCCGGGATATGCATATCAATATGTCATTGAGACTTGTATATGACAATATTTAATAACAGTTGCAAGGGTTTGACTAGTTTTTGTTGATTGATATAGAAAAACAGTGTTTGGAGTTTTGACATGATGCTTGATAATGATTTAGAACTTTGACTTGATATTGAGATATGTTTTGGGCTATAGATCTCACTCTGATAGCAAATTTGGGATTTGCCCTGATGACTAATGAATTGATTTGACGACTGATGATTTACCTTGATAACAATGCTGCCATTATTAGCTTTGACACATTGGTTGAAGTATAAACAGTTGTGATTAAGTATGAAGCAATCTCACAATAAATGGATGGAACCTGCATGACTTATCCTTGGTGTATGCATTTGCATCTAGTGACATAAATGATTTATATTATGATCATGAGAATGACTTGATGAAGTTTTGATATTGCTTGGTAAATGACAACTTGTTAGCATGATAATATATAAAGTCCTAACTTGATATTTGGATATGAGCTCCACCTGTCCCTGGTCCAAAGAATTTGTTACAGTGATATTGATGAGTTTGATATCAATTTTGATCTGACATCTAAAGGTTTGATATCAGTTTTGATCTGACATCTAAAGGTTTGATAAACTAACTCAGTGGATTTGATTTCACAATATTGATCTATGTAAAGCTAAGCATATTGCTTTGGTCAAGTGTTATGTTCGCATTGTATGAAGTAAGCTCCCCCATCCTGATATGTTCGCAGAAAGCATTGTATGAAGTAAGCTTCCCCATCCTGATATGTTCGCATTATCTGGTGAAGTCAGGATGATGTGTCGATCCAAACCTCGACTTCATAAGGGTCCAAGGTATGACTTTGATTTTGGTTTTATATACTGATAGCCTACTCTTGATAGATAATGAGCCTCTAATGATCAATGTAAGAGGGAGTTGGCTTCTGAAGCTCAAAATAATGAATCATGGCATGATGAATCAATTTCTGAAATTTGGAATAGAAAATCTATATTGTGAAGCTATCAAAGAGTTTTTGGAAAGTAAATCCTTGGACACTCTGATTAAATTTTAAAAAGGTGTGAAGAGATATTGTTGAACTTGACTTGGCAATTGTCAGTTGATTGAAGCAATGATGTTCCAACTCTCATATATATATATATATATATATATATATATATATATATGTTGTGCATAGAACCTCAGTAAATTCATGATTGAGCTGCTTCATACGCATTGAATGTTAGTTTTTGTGGCATCAAATGTGTTCTAGCCACGAAATTTGGTGGAGAGGTTAGAATACATGAGATCTCCAAAACGCAGAAATCGTTTCTGTAAATTCCACCTAGAAGTGTCTCAATTAGATTATTAGTTGTTTTTAAAATGTTTCCTAAGTCTAAGCTTATGGAATATGGTTAATTAATCAGTATTAATTGAGATAAGGTGAGAATAGTCTAGAAACTCACACGGATCGATCTAGAAATGATCTAAGCCGTTGATTAAGATTTAATTTTGGCTGTTGGAGTCCCAACAAGAAAACATAAAAAGGGATTGATGTGGTGATGGAGAATGCACCAGTCACTTGGAGAATTCGATTTTCCAGAGTAGCAACAGTCATTTGCAAGAGAGTTTGAGCTTAAGTGAGGCAACAGAGATGGTGAGGGGCAGGGACGATGATCCGAAGGAAGTTTTCCAAATTCGGAGAGGCAACAACAAGAGGGCTGAGTTATCCCCAGTGAGGCAACGCAGAGGACTGCGTAGTTGCTTCAAGAGAAGCAATTCGATTTGTTGGAGAGAAATTCGTTCTTAGTTCCAGAGGCCAGATAGAGCATCGAGAGTGCCGAAAAGGCGATTTCCTTAGTAGAGACAAGCTTAATGACTTCATTAGAGGTAGGTTGGCGGTTTGACGTGATAGGGTCTGTGCAGAGTAGCGTAGAGGTTGACGCAAAGGGTCTAGGAGGCCAAGTTTTCTGAAGGAAGTTGTGCCGAGATTGCTTGTGGAAGAAGGGTAATTCGCTTAAAATAATTTTGCCCAAATTTTCTTATTGTTTGGATTGCCAGTTGGGCATCCATAGATTGTACTCAAATATTCACTACTGCATAATAATAAAACCCTCAATGCTGCACCGGTTTTCCCAAGTTGGGTTTTTTCTGGGGACAATTGTCCAAACATAATGGTGTCTTTTTATTATGTGTGTGCGCTAGTATTTTCTCAGTTCCAACACTTCTATTTCCGTAGTTTTATTTGTGAAGGTTGCAGTGTGTTTATTTTGATGTTGCCTTAGCAGTAAACTGAATAAATTAATTTATCAGTTAGAAGAAATAATACTAGTTGCTGCAATAGGATTCCAGTTTTGGAATTTTCACATTGAGTTGCCGCCAAGCTCCCTTCGAGATATTTGCATGGGACGATCAATTTTTTGATCTGAGATATTCATTCTATGATATGTGATTGCATGGATGTATTGATGATGTTTGGGATCGTTATTGACGAGCACATTTGGATGTTGCCTTAGTATGAGATCTGCCATGATATTTTGGATGAGAAGTTTGTAGCTTTAAGCATGATCGAGGTTGATTACGATGTTGCTAGCATGACCAGCTGTGAAGCAGGATGAAGAATCTCTTTGATGAGCCATTTGAACAGGTTCTGGATATGACAGGGATACATTGCTATAATAACGAGTGAGATTCTATTGGTAGAAAATCCTGTACATAGCTGGGACTGAGATACCTTCATATATTGAGACAGTATTGTTGTACGAGACAAGATTAGACGTGTGGTTGAAACCTCCTTGAGAGGGAGGGTGACTATGGTATCCTTTTTTGTGATATATATGTTTTTGTTCTAATATGATATTTGATTTGATGTCTTGTATGAACAGGAAACAACGACTACTAAGACATGATGATTACCATATATGAGTGTGATGTTATATTGCTGATCTACAGAGAGCATCGCTGATGTAGGACACCGAGCCAACTCTTCCCCCCTTGTTTGAGCTTCGAGGGTGAGGAATTGAGATGGAGGCCTCCTAGGGTTGAGGGATCTCTAGAAAATAGGGTATCACCCCTATCTGTTACACATAGGGTTGGAGATGTTGCTCCCCTATCTTGGTCTTTGCAGAGTATACCCCAGTTGACATCATACCCACAAGCCGGGCTTGTTGGGATTGTCCCTCCCCATCTAGCCAACAGGTTGAGAAGGCTTGGGGCATGTGATCCTTACCATTTTAGTAAGTCAAGTATCTGGCCCAAGCTCAGATTTTGATGCAGTTTTTCTACCACATGACTCTTGAGGGTCATTGTTGGGAAGATCGACAGGCAATAGGATGGGTTGAGATGTGCTCCCCTATATCACCTATTGCTCGATATGGGGTCGTAGATGTTTAGCTCCCCCATGAGATTCCGGGTTGAGATGTGCTCCCCGATGTGGTTCCAGGTTGAGATGTTCTCCTTGATGATATGCTTTCCGATGATGATGCGGGTCGTAGAATTGGATACCCACCGATGTTTCCCGAGTGGTAGCATTGGGCTCCCCGCTGGCAGAGATTTCTGGGTGGTAGCAGTGGCTCCCCGATGAATAAGAGGGTGGTAGCTTAGGCTCCCCTTTGAAATTAAATTCTTCTTCATTTAAATTCGAGAATGTTCAGCATATGAGTAGAGACAATCAAGAGATAAGAAAGAAAAGCAAGAGATGAATCGATATGAACAATGATGATACATGATGATGAGATACTTGAGATTGGATATGATTTGATAACATGATACACATGACATGATGTAGGTGGAATTCTCCCTAGTTGAGAGGGGGTCTTAAAATTGGCAACTAGGTCCAACTTCCACTTTGGACAGCTCATTTGATGGAGATTAAGATTACATTGAATTCTTCTTTTTGAGAGGACCAAAATCAACCTAAAGATCATCTACTCAGGACAAGTGAAAGTATATTTTTGAATTATGAGCCCACATGTATTTGATCAAGTTGGCCATAAATCTAATTAGACACCCTTGGAAGGCTATAAATACAAGTGAACTCAACCTCATTTGGACATCATGATGGATCATTCTTTTATTGTCTTTCTTGTCTTTGGTTTGCACAGGTCTCAGGTAGATCCGTGGAGGAATGGGTTTGCATGAAGGTGAAATTGCAGGGTTCAAAGCTCACATCATTGTTTTAGGGTTTTGGGCCTTAGTCACAGGTAGTCCATAGAGAGATCTCGACTACAGTCGCAGGTAGTCCATAGAGAGATCTCGACTATAGTCGCTCGTTGCTAGGCTCATCCATGCGACTGAAGCCTTTTAGTCGCATGCACAACATGCCCTCCATGCAACCGACATATAGGGTTTGGTTTTTCAGTTATCAGAAGTTTTCTCTCGTTGATTGCAGATAGTGATAGTCCATTACAAGTGTCAGAATCGGTGTTTTGAGTATAAGCATGATTGGGTTCATCTCATGGATATTGTTTAGTTGATTTTGCTGATTAGGTTTATAGATGAAAATATGGGTCGTTGTACTCTCTTGCTAAATCATTCAATGACAATCTAATAAGAAGAAGAATTTGAAAGGGTTTTCCCCATAGTGGGTTTTGCCTTGGTCTCTGACCAATCTTGGTGTCTCTATGTGTGAATGATTTTCTTCTATTGTTCCTTTATGTTCTACTGCATTGATGATGATGATATTGTTCTTTCTACATAGTTGCATATGTTGCTGAATAATGATGTAAATCTGAATAATGTAATAATGTTATGGGGTGAATTTAATGTGTAAATGAAGAAATGCAATTATCAAAGCAAAGAACAATATAGCCCTAAGAAAAATTAGCATGTGTTAACCCCAATTCCGTTATATCAAACTCTGCTTCCAGGTTCCTCTTGCAGTATTCTATGAGCCCTGATGACCCTGTCAAGAAGAGGTCATCCACATACAAAACTAGGATGAGTGGCTCATCCTCTACCATAAAGTAGTAAAGGTTGGGATCTGCATCACTCTCGACGAATCCTATCTGCTGCAAGTAGCTGTCGATTTGACTATATCATGTGGGATGCCCTGGGAGCTTGCTTGAGCCCGTATAGAGATTTCTTTAGCCAACACACATGTGTAGGCCTCTTATGTGTCTCGAAGCCCTCTGGTTGTTCTATGTACAACTCTTCCTTCATCACCATGTTCAAGAATGAATTCTTGATGTCTATCTGGTGAATCTGCCACCCCATCTGAGCTACTAGGGATATAACTCACTGGGTAGAATTGTATCTAGCAACTGGGGCAAAGGTCTCCTTGTAATATATCCCTTCTTTTTGTGCATACCCATTTGCCACGAACCTAGCTTTGTACTTCTCCACGCTACCATCTACAGTGTACTTGATCTTGTAGATCAATTGAGAACCTACAACTGACTTGTCCTCAGGCCTTGACACCACCTCCCAAACATCATTCATCATGATAGAATTGTACTCTTCTGCCATGGTATCTATCCACACCTGATGTTGTGTGGCCTCCTGATGGCTGGAAGGTTCTTCAACTTGACCTATCAATGATTGGTATCTATCAGGCTGTCTACACTCTCTTTGTTCATCGTAGGAGCTCCAATGAACTCCTCTGCATCTCTCAATGTTTGACGAACTTCCTTGCTGGTTCGACCACTAGTGGTGGGAGGGTCAAGCAACTCCTCTTCCTGCCTCTGCTGCTCCATCTACTGTGAACTCACTAGATCCCCTGCACCTGAGGAAATGCTAGTATTGGTAACTGTACTAGATCCCTGTGACTATCCTACTGGCGGTCCCATTGGCTGCCCTTGTGGTTGTGCTTGCTGCTAGACCAATGGAGCTTCTGCTGGCTCATTCTGACCACTTGTTGGCATCTCGCGAGACTTCTTGAAGGCTCTGTCTTCCGTGAACTTTTCATCTTGTCCCATATGATCTTCTTGCTGCTAGGAACATAGGTCCTGTATGCCTTTGAGGTTTCACTATACTCAATGAGGAACCCCTTTTCTGCAGTTTGATCCAATTTGGTGCGCTTCTCATCTGGCACATGGCAGTAAGCTATGTTGCAGAAGATCCTGAAGTGACTTACCTCGGTCTTCTTTCCAGAGAAGACCTCCTCTGGTGTTATCTTTCCCAATGCCTTATGAGAACCCTTGTTCTGGACATACGCCGCTGTGTCACATGCCTCTACCCATAGAAATTTTTGCAAATCCTGGTCATACAACATCGCTTTTGTTGCCCCAACTATAGATTTGTTCTTCTGCTCTGCTACCCCATTCTGCTGTGGATTGTATGGAGTTGTCCACTTCCTTTTGATGCCTTCCTTCACATAGAAATCTGTGAGGTCTTTATCTGTGTATTCTCCACCATTATCTGAGTGAAGCACCTTGATCTTCTTCCCTGTCGCATTCTCTACCAGAGCCTTGAACTCCTTGAAGTGATCGAAGACCTCATCCTTGGTATTCAACAAGTATATCTAGGTTTTCCTAGAATGGTCATTAATAAAGGTGACAAAATACTCGGTCCCACTGAGAGCTCTAGTGGACATAGGGCCACAAATGTCTGAATGTATCAGTCCTAACACGCCATCTGCTTTGTTGTCACTTCTCGGGAATGTTGAAATAGCATATTTCCCAAGCACGCACCCTCTGCACACACCATTGTGTTTCGTGCCAAGTTTTGGAACACTTGTCACTGTCTCCCTGAGGATTTTAAGTGCTCCATGGTGTAAATGTCGCATTCTCCTATGCCACAACTCATTCAAGTCTTTCCTCTTGATATTGTTACTGCCTATCAGTGCCATTGGAGAATCGAGTTGCAACATGTAGAACCTGTTGCTTCGAACTCCAATTTATTTCACCCTCTTCTAGGTTGGGTGTTCGACAAACACCTTCTTCCCTACGATGTGGACATCATATCCCTTATCCTGTAGTTGGGATACTGAAATCAGGTTCATGCCCAATCCCAACACATGCAGTACATCTGTAGCACTGGTACTTGCTCCTGACTCCCTCTGAAAATTGATGTTACTTCTCCCCACTAGAGTGCATTTGGTCCTGTTTCCCATATTAATCTAGAAGTCCATCTGCTCTTAATTGTAGCTAGAGAAATACTCTCTAACCCTTGTCATGTGTGTTGACGCTCCACTGTTAATATACCAGATACCTTGTGAAGCTAAGCTATTTAAGCAAGTAAATTCGTCCTCCAATCTGGAAGACAATTTTGAAGCTCCATGAATATCAAATTTGTCCATGGCCATACTGGATATTTCTGGAGAATTTACTGAAGACATCTTGAGTACAATTTTGTGTGCTGTTTCTCTTCCACTTGACACTGATTTTGCTACTGCAAAGTGCTGCAAAACCCTTTGTGTCCAAACAAGAAATCTTCTCTACTAAAATACTGAGCTATTGCTGCTCCCTTTGCCTGCTGGAATCACTATTCTGGACAAATCGAATTTTCCGCCACCCTGTAACTAAAAATTGAACCCTTGTCCAACAATTCACACTTCTTGGCTAGGCACTACAAAACGTCTGCAAATTTTGGCCTGTTGCTCCCTCTGAACAACGACATTTTCTCTCTTCTACCTCTGAGCTTCCTGTCCATCAAATATGCTCTGATACCATGTGAAAATTCCTTGAAATGCAGCAAGTGGAAATAATTCTTCTAATTGATAAATTAATTATGTACTTTATTTTGTTTACGGCAAAACAACAAATTATTCACACTGCAATTTCTTCACCATAAAAATATCGCGGATGCAAAAATAGGAACTGAGAAATGCTAGCACACACACACACACACAAAAATTGACACAATTATTTTTAGACAATTGTCCTTGGTAAAACCCAATGTGGGAAAACCAGTGCAGCAGTTGAGGGTTTTTATTATTATGTAGCAGTGAGAATTCTGAGTACAAATGGATGCCCAAAACTGACAATCCTCTACAAGATAACCTAGCCACAAAAATTAGTTTGACAAATTATTTCTCATCCGACATTGATCCAGTTCCAAAAGTAGCACCAACTGGGCTCCACGAATCCCCTACATCAGCCTCTGCGCTAATGCTGTGTATTCCCTTACATGCTTGGCCTGGATGCTGCTCTGATCAAACCATTTAGCTCAAGTCAGCGTCTGAGAATGACTCTCTGGCCCCTCCGGAAATTCTGTCGGCCTCCAGCAACTGAATTGACCCTCTGTCTGGCTAAATCGAACTCTGCCTCTGAAGCTTCTGCACAGTCCCTATGCAACCTCACTGAGGAAACTCGACCCCCTTGTATCTGACTCTCTGGAACTGGAAAACTTCCTTTGGACTCGTTGTCTCTGTCCCTCTTTGTTTCTGCGCCCCCTCTATAGATCAAACTTTTCTGGCAAAATGCTGCTCTTTGGAAAATCAAATTGCCCAACGAAACTCGCTTTCCAAGTGTGGTTTTCCATCTACCCTTCAACCTCTTCTTATAATCTCTAGTTGGGACTCCAATGACCAAGATTAAAACTTAATCGATGGCTGAGATCATCTCCAAGTCGATTCATGTGAGTTTCTAGAGAATTCTCACCTTTCTCAATTAATTGTTATTAATTAATTGATTTCCCTAAGTTAGACTTAGGGATTTTTTAATTATCGATCAATTAATTTAATTCAGCGATCTCTAGGTGGAATTTCCAAAAACTATTTCTGGGTTTTGGATAACTCTTGTGTTTTAACCTCTCCACAAAGTTTTGAGACTAGAACACCATTCGATGCTGCAAAAACTAATAGCCTAATTGTAATCCTCCTAGCCCTTGGGATGAAGATCCTATTTGCCTTAGAGGTTTCGTTGTGCTCAACAAAGTAAACTCGCTTTGCAGTTTGATCCAACTTCGAACATATGTCTCCTGGAATGTGACGATATGCTAGGCTGTGGAATATCCTAAAGTGGCTGACATCTGGCTTCTTCCCAGTGAATGCCTCCACAGATGTCATCTTGCCAAGCGCTCTATGTGGGACCCTTTTCTGAATATAAACCGTTGTATTACATGCTTCTGCTCATAAATAACATGGGAGATCCGGGTCATACAACATTGCTCTTGTTGCCTCTAAAATATAGAAGTTCTTCCTCTTAGCAACCCCATTCTGGTGCGAGTTGTAAGGAACCGTCCACTCTCTCCTGATTCCTTCCTTGATACAAAACTCTTAGAATTCCTTGTTGGTGTACTCACCTCCATTATCTGACTAAATAGTTGGGATCTTTTTGCTTGTCGCATTCTCGACTAGAGACTTAAACTCCTGAAAGCGACTGAAGACCTCATCCTTGGTCTTCAAGAAATAGATCCAGTTCTTCCTTGATAAATCATTGATAAAAGCTGCAAAATACTTGTATCTCCTGAGGGATTTTGTCGACATCGGTCCACATATATTTGAATTCACTAAGTCAAGTATCCTATGTGATCTACTGTCACTCCTTGGAAAAGATGCTTTCGCAAACTTCTCTAACACACATCCTCTACACACGTCATCGTGCTCTGTGCTCACCTCTGGAATACCTGTCACCTTCTCACGAAGCAATCTAAGTGCTTCATGATGAATATGGCCCATCCTCCTATGCCATAGCTCCCCTTGATCCTTCAAACTGTTGCTACTAACTAGTGCCTATGGAGTGTCCATCTACAACCTGTATTATTGACTTGTCCTTACTCCAAATGCTATAGGTGACCTCCATTCCTTGTGCTTCAATAACACCTGTGCCCCTCTAAAGACAACATTGTATCCTTTGTCCTGAAGGACTGATATAGAGATCAAGTTCATCCCCAAGCCCAGAACATGCAACACATCTTGAATAGGAATCAACTTACCATTCTCCCTCTGAAATAGAATAGTCCTTCTCACAACTGGGTTGCACTTGGACTTGTTCTCCATCTGAATCCAAAATCTGATGTCCTCCTCCCTATGATTGGAGTACTCTCTAACTCCTGTCATGTGGAATGATGCTCCACTATCTATATACCAAATACTCTGCTAGGTTGAGCTAGATAGACAAGCGATCAATGTGAATTCTTGTTCCATCTTACTGGAGAGCTCATTTGCACTAGCTAAAGTTGTTGTTTGCTTATTGCAATTCTTCTTCCTTTGTGGACAATTGCTGACATAGTAGCCGAACTCGTGATAGCCATAACACTTGACCTTTGAAAGGTTTTTTCTTCTCTCCTTTCGAGCTTGGTCCCTTGCTGGACCATTTCTTCGCCTTCCCTTTTCTTGCTAGGGCTATGTTGTGTTAATTTTGAGAGCTATATTGTTCTCTACTGTAGATAATTGCAATTTTCAAACTTTTCATCATTTACATATTAGATTCACCCCCTAACATTGTAACATCATTAGCAATTATGTAGAGAGAACAATAACATCAATAATGCAGTAGAACAAAAAAGAACAATAGAAGGAAAACATGCACAAATAGAGACACTAGGATTTAGGTTAGAGACCAGGGAAAAACCCTACAAGGGGGAAAACCCAACCAAATTATTCTTCTTAGATATTCATCAATTGTTCAGCTAAGATACAAAGTACATTAAGAATGAGATACATCAATCACATCAGGCCTCCTAGGGCCAACCCAAGTCAGTTCACAACTTTGTTTGTGAACTGAACGAAACAAGTCCAAGAGAGTTGCTATCATATCACTGTCATATAAATATTAGATTTGCCATAGAGATGTAGTCACATCTATCATCCATCATGTTATCACTATCATCAAGAGTATGTTATCAACGAGATCACTGTCACAACCATTTTGTCATGTCATGGACACTGTCATATTAAGATCACTGTTATGCAAGGTCATTGTCATCATGTAACATACGTATCATGGCAAGATCATTGTCGTCATGTAACATAACCAAGGTCACTGTCACTGTCACTGTCATACTGATCTAGGACACTAATATAATGTTACTACCATATAAGATTACTACCATATTAATGTTCACTACCATACCATATCAAAAACTACTTTGCTATATATTATCATGACCATATCATTGTTCATTCTCATGCCAAGGTTATTGTTACATATCTAAGTCATATACTCCAAGTTACTGTTGCACAGATAACAATCATGCCTCTATCATAATAATTCACTGTCATATTGTATCAACTATCATTCATCAAGGTCAAGAGTATGTAGATCTAGTCATTGTAATATAGATTGTTGTCTTACATCGAATTGCTAGCCACAGTGATATATTGTAAACCTCAGAGATACAATGCAAACTGTAATATAATTCAATGCCACAGAAGTGTAGCAATGTCATTGCAATGCCACTGTAAAAGTGTCGCAGAGTATAGAAGCTATGCCATTGTGAAGTAATACGCACCACAGAGATAGTGAGCTACTGTAATATGATAGATCCACATAGATAGCGAGTTACCATAATGCTAGCCACTGTCACAGAGATAACGAGTTTCCATAATGGGAGCCATTGTCATAGGGATAACAAGCCTCAAAGAATTAATGTGAACCATAGTTATAGAAACGAGCCATAGAAAAAATCAAAGCGATCCATAGTTATAATGAGAGCCTTAAAAGATGAAGCGAGTCACTGTAAAATGTTGGATAGAATGCGAGCTAGTCTTAGAGATGATTGCGAGCATTAGATAAATGCGTGAGGCATAGAGCTAATATACGAGCCACTTAATAGAGTATATGAGCCACAAGAAAGATATAGTGACTACTGTAATGAAGTACGAGGCAGAAAGTTTGAGAGCGAACCACTGTTGATTTAATATGAGCCACTATTGATTATAAAAGATGTGAGCCGTAGTTTGAATCAAAATAAGAATGTCATTCTTCGCATACTCCTTCAGTCCATACTCATCGAATAAGAATGTCATTTTGGATTTTCAAATGCCAAAGTTGGAGGCTCCATCCAATCTGTCTTGATCTCTCAAACTTGCTGTGACCATTTCTGGAAATATAGTGAACTCAAATAAACTGGAGAAAATATAAACTAGGTTGAAACCCTCAAACTTTCTCTTCCTCTGCCTGTGCAGATCCTCCTTCTACCCTCATTTTTGCTTTGATACCATGTAAAATTTTAATATTATTGCGGGGTTAACTAGTTATTATTCATCTATCAATTTAGAGGATTTGTCTGGTGCAAAATACTTGTGGCGAATACTAAATAAAGCACTACAACAACTTCACTGAAAAAATATAACCACAGGAACTGAGAAAATTATAGCACACACACAAATAATGGACACCAATGGTTTTGGATAAATGTCCATGGAAAAACCCCAATGTGGGGAAAACCAGTTCTGCAGATGAGTTATTTTTTGTTATTTTTCAGCAAAATCAGTGATGGAGAAATTACAAACGTTTTCCATAAATTAACAAACCTTCGGAAAATTATTTCTACCACTTATGCAAGTTGATCTACCCTCCTGAAAGTAGTTTGGCTTCCTCTGAACAATTTGTCCTCCCTCTAGCTATTGATCTACTCACACATATGGCCCTGGCACTGGCTAACTCGCACTACCGAGGAAATAATTTGGCCTCCTTATTTCAACCTCTACTGGCAAAATCAACCTTCCTATGCAAATAAATCTCTCCTAAAATCCCTCCTTGCTCTCGTCCTCCGGGAGAAATTTGCACTGCCAACTAAGGTAATTCGCACCCCTCTTTGGAGCAATTTACACCACTAGAAAATTTCCCTCTATAGAAAAATATATCTCTAACTATATCTGGAAATTGCTATGATAAATCTCTTAGGCAAACCTGTCTCCAAACACTGTTGATATCGCTCTGTTGATGCCCTTGTGCTTCCTCTACACCCTTGCTATCACTGCAATATTGTGTCTCGATCTCTCACTGATTTGTTCTAGAAGTGCCTAATGATTTCCTCTTATAATCTCTCATTGATGAATCAATGGCCATGATCTAATCTCAATCGATGGCTAAGATCATCTTGACCCCTTCAAGTGACTTTTCTAGAAGTCTCTAGACGGAAATCGATTTAACCCAATTAATACTGATTAATTAAGTCATTTATCTAAGTTAGACTTAGGAAAATTAATAAACTAGCTAATTAATTCTAATCAAGGCCTTTTCTTGTGAAATTGTTTCTAGGTATTGGAGAAAATGTGTTCCCTAGCATCATAGACACAATCTAAGACTAAAACACCTGTCCAAGCTACACAAACTAACAATTTATCAACGTACTTAACAATCACTCATAGTTCAATACTCCATTGAGCTTCCCACTAGGAATTTAGGCTTGGACACCACAATCCAGTAGCCCATCACATCACATTAACATAGGGGAAAAACACCCCAAGTTTCAAAGCGCCTGAGCTCAATCACCTTTCCAGTGTTGCTTTAGTGCTTCCAGTCCAATGTTCCTTGGGAATTCTTTCTCTACTCTCCTTCTCCCCTACTCTGCTTACTTTCCTTTTTTCACTCCCTTCCTTTTCCTTAAGGCTCCTCGTCTCCTATGAGACTCCCAAATTTCCATACACTCACATCGTGGAAACAAGAAAACGTGGGCATTTCCTTTTCTCATTCGCTCCTTACCAACTGTTTGGTGGTGGAGTGATCTCTTACGCTAGTATCACATTCTTCCACTTCTGTGCTCCCCCCCAAACTTTGATCTGTGTGTCCTTCCCTTCATGCTAACATTTCACATTTAGTTATTTTATGATTGCACATAATGTTTCAGCGATCAATGGCCTCCATACTAACATTATAAAGTCATCAATTTAACATTACAAAAACAGGGGGGTCACATTGTGGCTGTTACATGGCATATCAATTTAGTACAGTTTGGATCCAAGGATCATGAATTTAATATTTGGTACAATTTAGATACAAAGGGATATTTCATTTCCATTTGCTAATCAATGTATGAGTTACCACACTGTCTTATTCACATAATTCTGGAGCATAGAATACATTAAATTCATCAGTCTTTATGAGTATGCTTATGAGTCATTCTCCTGGTGATCTTATTCCTGTTTCAGACAACTTTCCTGATGAACATCAATTTGCTATAACAACTAAAACCCTATGGTTTGCAGATATAACTAATTATTTATCATCTAGAATATTACCATCTCATTTCACTAGCAAGCAGAAAAGAAAAAATATTCGAAGAGAGTGCTAGATATAGTTGGGTCAATGGTGACCTCTTCTATACTGGTCCTGATCTTTTGATAAGAAAATGTGTAAGAGAAGATGAAATTCTTGATATTCTAAAAGCATGTCATGATGAACCATGTGGTGGCCATTTTGCAGATAAACGAACAACATACAAGGTGCTCAAGTTTGGCTACTACTGGCCAGCAATTTTGAAGGACTCAAAGGCCTATGTCAAAAGATGTGATAGTTGTCAAAGAACTGGAAGACTTGTAGTATCAGATGAGATGCCATTGAAACCACAAGTACTTATAGAACCATTTGAACAATGGGCTCTTGACTTTGTGGGACCTATTAACCCGCCTTCAAATGGAAAGAAGTACATCTTAGTGTGTACAGACTATGTTACAAAATGGGTAGAAGCAAAAGCAGTGGCATGAGCAATAGAAGAAACAATGGTTTCATTCCTCTTTGAAGAAATATTTGTAAGATTTGGAGTTCCAAGACAGATTGTTACAGACCAGGGATCATAGTTCACTTTTAAACTTGTTTGAGATCTTACGGAAAAATACAAAATCAAGCATAGAAAGTCTACTCTGTATCATCCTCAAGCAAATGGACAAGTGGAATCTACTAATAAGGTTTTGGAAAACATCATGACAAAGACAATGCAAATGAACAGAAAAGATTGGTCAGACAAATTAAAAGATGCATTATGGGCATACATAATTACATGGAGAAATACTACTGGATTTAGCCCATATCAACTGGTATATGGTAAAGAAGTTATGTTACCAATTGAATTTCAAATTCATACATTTAACCTTGCAGCATAATTGGGATTGGACCTGTCAGAAGCCCAACAACAGAGAATTATGCAACTGAATGAACTAGACGAAATCAGACAACAAGCAGTTGAGCATACATCACTAGTACAACAACAAAGAATCAAATGGCATGACAGATTTATCAAAAACAAAATTTTTCATAAGGGAGACTGGGCACTTCTTTTTGACTCCAAGTACAAAGATTTCAAAGCTAAGTTTACTACTCATTGGCTTGGGCCATATGAGATAGAATAAATATTTGACAATGGAGCAGTCAAGATCAAGACAATTGATGAAGCCGCCGTTTCATTTCTAGTTAATGGTCATAGACCCAGTTTATAATAAGCCTATCAATAAAGAAGAATTTCTGAAGAGAGTCTCAACAAAAAGCAATATGGAAGTACTAGAACAACGTATTGATATGCCTTCCCTACTTTCAGAATAAAAAATAAAAATAGTTAAAAAAATAATAAAGGAGTTTGGTTGTGAAACTCCAGGATATTGGCACAATACAAACTCGAATTCATATCAGAAAACCAACTTGTTTGGCCAATATGAATTCTCTTTTATGTTTTTCAATTTCATTTTGCATAATCATCTTCCAAAATTCAAAGACTCGAGGACAAGTCTCAAGATCAGCAAGGGGGAAGATTCATAATAAACCAACAAACTATGCAACTGGTTTAATGTCAAGCAACTATATTGCAGAAGGGACCTGAGACATCATAATCAATATTCATCAGTAAGGGACCTGAACAAGATCAATGTTATATGTTATTGCAGAAGGGACTTGATTATTCATCTTAAAATCAACATCAAAGGGACCTGAGAAGCAGCTACAAGCATCTACAATCTAGCAAAATCATTCAGCAGAATTCATTTTGAGGTCAAAGTATCGTCATCATTAGCAAAAGGTCAAGTGTTGACAAAAGAGCTAAGGTCATCATCAACAGAAGAAAAGCATTGACAATGAGCTATCAAGCGAAAGGAAAGTACTGTAAGTTTAAAGTATTCTTAATGCCTTCGATTTTGAAATTTTTTCTAAGATTGATAAACTAGTTTAAACTTGAATATGCAGTACCCCTATCCATGTATATATCATCCTACATTACCCTATATCCTACATCACCCTACATTATATACATTTACCTCTTACATTATTCATTCACCTTATTACATTCATTAACCTTATTATAACCTTACATTCATCAATTCATCATTCACTCAACCACATTCATTTGCATTTTTGACCAAAACGTTTTGGCCACATCTCCTTTTTGGGCAATTTTTTTTTTTGCCTCATGGAAAATTGCCTACAAAACAAGAAGGATTAGTCTCATATGCCTACAAAACAAGAACAAAGAGAGTTAGTATCATTACAAATATACTTAACATCTTATTTAAAAAAGAATTTGATTTGAAATGACCCAAGATTATGGTCATTTCAAAACAAATCAATACATAAGTATATGTAAATGATGACACAAAAAAGTGGGCAAGTATGCAATGATAAAGGCATAATAATGGATATGCAACATGCAATGCAAGTATAATGGATCTAAAAATGCACATTGAACAAGCATAATGCATAATCAAGAAAGCATGCAATGCAAAAGTCATAGACTAGTCCTAATAGTGATGAGTGGTGTAAGCTGTAAACTACAAGTAATTAAGAGCTATGATGCAACAATAACAAGAAACAAAACAAGTGTTGAGACATGTACAATGGACAACACTTGTGTTACAAAGCGGTGATAAGAGTGTAAAATAACGATGCGAGTTATGTATGAAGTTTAAACAAATGATAAGTTATGTACAAAGGGAATAGAGTTATATCATGCGCATAAAACCACGATGCATCAAGTAAAACAAGTGGCAGCCAAAGGTACAAGTGACAGGATGAACAGTCAGCTAGTCAAATTGAAAAATGCAGCAATAAACGGTCAAAATATGTTTCAAAGGGTTGCACGCATAGTTGAACACTGTCTGCGCATTTTTCTTCATCATCACAGTTAAGTTTCATCATAACCCAGCTTAGAATCAAAGGACACTGCGTATTCATTGTTTATCCATAGCCTAAAGGAAACATGACAAAACAAACCTTGTTTGACTGAGAAATATGTAGAGATTGAAAGAAAATTGCATGCAAAGAGGAGAACCCTGTGCAGTAGAGATAGCACGAGGAATTGCGTGGAGAAATAAGGAGGAGCATTGTGTTTAAAACGAGGAGAGATAGGAGAACACAAAACTGAGATTTCCTTTGCACTGAGCAGAGATATTCTCCATCAAATCCCATAAATTGCACAGTGATCAGGGAAGAGTAGATCTCGGGGTCTTCTCAACAGTTAAAAGATTTCTATGATTGTGTTATTCTCTTGAAAAGAGTTCGAATTAAGTTATTGTTTAAATGTGTCATACTATGAGAGAAACATGACTTCAGTCCTAGATTAGCAATGCTCTCTCACCCTAAAAAGGCTCTACCAACTGTAGACCAATGATTTTTCGAATTGCTGGAGCTAGAGGGTTTAACTAGGACTGTACGTTTACATGGGAGCGAACAAACCTTAACAAGATAATCTCTACAAGGTTTCGATAGTCATTTGCAGCTCAGGTATCGTTCCAAAAACGATTTCCTCATACATTTTTAAATACAGTTTGCCAAATTTTGCACATAAAAAAACATAGTGAGCATCCTTTTGTTTACATAGTGAGTAGTTTTGTATGAAATTTTGCAAACATAGAAGGTTTTTCATTGATTTTTATGGGCAATTTTGCAAACAAAGAGGATTTTTAAACACAATTTTGCAAACAGTGAGAGATTTTTGCAGTGGAGATGTTTTTACATGGTTTTTCACACAATGAGAGTTTTTTTACCCAGTTTTACAAACAAAGGATTTTTTTTTGAATACCATTTGTAGTAGGAGACAGAGAAATTGAAGACCTAAAGGCAGAAGAAGTAATATCATTCTTTTTTTTCAAAGCTACAGAGGTCTGGTAAGTACATTCACCATGATTTTTATCCAAAGATTGCATGAATGAGAAGGTCAAATATATATATTTTGCTTGTTATATTCATGATGAGGTTATTTACTGGACAAGGCCATATTAATTGGTACATAGATCAGATGCAAATGGAAACCAAAACTGAACCTAAAGACTTCAAGATAGAAAACTGGAGTAAGGATACAGTAGAGAAACTATACCAGGCAGGGCTACTAGAGTTTCTTAAAAAGTTCAATGGTCACAATGATAAAATCACACAGGAGTTCATAGAGCATTTTGAACATGGACAAACCAGAGTTGGTGAACTTTCTATACCATTGAACCCAACCTTTCTTTCTCAAGCATTGGACCTTCCTTTGATAGGAGAAGAGTATCACAAGGGTTTGCATTTTAAGGAGAAGGGATGGACCTTTTTCCTGGAGAAACAAAGGAAGGGGTCCTTTGACAGGACAAGAGGGATTCTAAGAGATTGGCTTAGAGAGTCATAGTCAGAGTTGGTTTTGATTATCCAGAATTACTTCACTTGTGATAATCGGAATAGTGTGGTATACTTCTATCATATCAAATTGCTTCAACATATGAAGGGAGATTGTAAAATCAACTTACCCTACTTCTTTTCAAAAAGCCTAACCAAAATGATAGAGAATGTCAAGAACAAAACAAAAGCCAAGGAAGCCAATATCTATCATCATGGGCTAATCAAAATACTTGTTGAGTATCAGGTAAGGAATAAGGGGTTGCTTTGGAAGTAGTTTTTGGCTAAACATCAGTTTGAAGAACAAACAACAGGGAATGAGGAGAAGTTTGGGCAGTTGCATGTAACAAGAAGTATCATGCATTCCCCTTTGTATCCTAAGAAAAGATTGAAGAAGCAAGATGACATTATGATTGAAAAAGAGAAATTCTTGTTTTCCATTCCTAGGAGGCCTAGAAGAAAATCACAAGAGGAACCAAGCAACAAAGGAAAAGATCCAGAAATTGAAATTATTGGAATTGAGCCTCCACAAACATCAAAGCAGATTGATGAGATTATACAGAGATTGGAGGAGGAAGTCCAGGAAGAGCCCATAGAGAAAGACTCCTATTTTGAGGATGCTTGGGTAGAAGCCACCTCATCTCACTCGTATGCCAAAGAGACTAGGGAAGAATCTAAAGAACTGCACTGTGAAGTATATCTTAAGAAAATAGCGGAGCTGACAAGTGAGATGGAACACAACAAGATCATGGAGAGACATTTGAAAAATGAGAACAAAATGTATAAAGAAAATAACAACAACATACTCAAGGAGAACAAGAAATTGAGCAAGTATATTAAAAATCTTGAGACTCAGAATATCCTCATCTCCAAACAAGCCTACAGGTGGCTAAAGGATAAAAAGTTATGGCAGTACAAATATGAGAAACAAAAAGTAAAGACTGCCATCTACAAAGAAGAAAAACATGGGGGTATTGACATTTTCCTTCAAGTTGCACAAGAAGAAGCTACAGGATCAGGAACAACAGGGGCATTATCACTTAGGAGATCCAAATGGAGGAGGCAAGCATGAGGACATGCTTGAACATTAGCAAGGGGGAGATGTTGGCCCTCAATTTTCGTCATCTTTGCTTATCCTAAATCCATTTATTCACCACCATATTCCATCCTATTTCACCTATATATGCCTCATTTGAGTCCTATTTTGCATATTCAAGTAACTAAATTAAGATTTTCAATTTTTGGAATTTTTTGTAAAAATTGGGTTTTAAGAGTAAATTTGAACTGCATTAAAAATTCCTATAATAGATTCATGGAAGGCATATGTGCAGGACACCTGGGCGAGATTTGAGCACATATTTGAAAAGCTTGGGAACCAAGAATGAAGAAACACCTATTGGTTTAGTCAAACTGAGCAAAAACTGGCCTGGTCAACGCTGGTCAAACTTGACTTGTCATTCAGGAATTTCTAGTAAAAAGGAGCATATTTATTATTTTGTGAGATTTTTCCTGATTTTGTGAACCAGACTTGATGGGTTCGACCTGTATGGATGGATTAGGATTGATATGGCTGTTAGAGCTATTATAGCAAAGTTTGTTTATGATTTGCTTATTTAAACAGAGTTTATGGACCATTCAAAAGGAGTGTAAATTTGTATTAAAATTATTGGAGACTTTTGAGATAATTTGAAGAATCATTTTTACTATTCTATTTGCTATTCATGTTGTGGATGCTTTATTAAGTTAGCTGTAGCTGAAGAGTTCTTTAGGTGTACAAGGCAAGGTTGGAGGGCCCCCATACCAAGCTAAGTACACTTTGGTTAAATTTTGTATAAATTAGCATAGTTTTGATTCAATATTTCTTGTTTCAGTTTTATGATTCAGTTACTTAGATGTGTTATGATTTCTGTATGATTTTTGGATGATTTTGGTTTAAAATCTAATTTGCGTACGAAAGGACAACCAAGGATTTAAGTTAAATTCTCTTTCTATCAAATTATGAATCACAACTAAAAATCATCCTTTTGCATTTCTTGAATTGTTTCTTGAATTCCAGTTTATGATTTGATGCAATGGTAATGTTGTTGGAGTAGAACTGTGAGGAAGGACAACTAGGACCTCCTAAGTTAGGAGCCTCTTCTCTTGCTTTCTACACATCACAAACTGCTGCTCTTTAGTTTCTCTTCTTGAGGACAGTACTGTGGGGAAGGACAACCAAGACCTCCTAAGTTAGGAGCCTCTTCCTTCGCTTACTGCATCTTGAATCAGAGACTTTTTAGTTTCTTTAAACTTAGAACTTATTTGTAATATGCATTTCCCTTAACCTTTGAGCCTTGCCTTCCGAAATTGACTTTACCTGAAATCCATATACTTTGGACGTGCTTCCAAGTCTACAAACTCGGATTGACAAGTAAAACACCTGCGTTAGTTTACCTAATAAATTGATTCGACAATGATTTTACTTGATGTTTTAGGCATTCTAACATGGATTGAGTGGTCATTTGAATTATTGATTGATCTCACTGTAAAACTGCTCTCTCACTTCATTAGGGAGGTAGTTTTTGACCCTAGTCTAGTGGGACCTCTTTTGAGGACTTAAGGTTATAGGAGGGGCACTATTTGGAAGCTTTGGATTGAAGTAGCATGTCCATGATGTTCCATATTTACCATTTTCCATGATTCCCTAGATTTCATTTCCATTCATTGGGCTTATGGTCATTGGTTTATTGGGATTGTCACCCTCTTATCCTCATCCTTGAGTCTGGGTTGGAAACATTGCCTTGGAGGTTGATGTAGCTAAAAAAATGTTAAAAACATAGAAAGGCCACAATGAAAGAAAAATAAATGAAAAATATGGCCATTGTGAAATTTCGTAAATTCCAGTAACCAGAAATTTTTCTTCTAACTTATGTAGTTTATTTGTCTTTTGAAATTATTACGACAAATAACGATTAATTCACTACTGCGATCTTCACAAATAAAATACAGGAACCAAGAAATAATGCTCACATAAAAAAAATTTGACACTGGTATTTTTGGACAATAGTCCCTAGAAAAACCCCAGTGTGGGGAAAACCAGTGTGCAGATGAGGGTTTTATTAATTCTTCAACAAATTAAAGAGTACTTCAACTGCTTGCTTGACACTGGCAAAGCTCTGGTAAATTTCTCAACTAGCAAAATAATCAGGAGACACAGTTTCCTCTGCAAAATCAAAACGACCTCCTGCCTCTTACTCGCAATGGAAAAATTTAGAAGTCCGTACGACCCACTGAAATTCGCACTGCCTCAAGAAAATCATTCATGCGACCACTTTGTCCACCTGCAACTTGCACTTACTCAAACACCAGTTTTCGGCTACTCAAAATCGATCTGTTGCCTGACTTTGTGCACTCACTGATTGGGACTGGTTAGTGCGGCCTCTTTGTAGAATAATTTGACCTTTATTCCCTTCTCTCGGAATGCTAGAATCTCGTGGATAATTCCTTTGGCAACCACTCCTCAATTCTTCTTGCTGAAACACTTCTTGTTGGTGTCTCCCTCTGCTTAAACTGCACCCTTGCTAATCACTATAACTGGGTAAGTTGAGTTGCTTGAATGATGTCCAATGTTCCATCAACTTGCTCTTATAATCTCTCGTTGAGCAACCAACGACCATGATCTAATCCCAATTGATGGCTAAGATGATATTGACCCCATCAACTGACTTTTCGGGAAGTCTCTAGAGAAAAATCAATTTTCCTCAATTAATTTGATTTAATCATTTAGTTTTCCTAAGTTAGATTTAGGAAAATAATTAATAATTGGCTAATTAATCTAATTTAGGTGTTTCTTGTGAAACCTTCTTTGGGTATTGGAGAAAATGTGTTTCTTAGCCTCATAGACAATATAGAGACTAGAACACAGTGTTCCACGGGGACACGTCCACCCACCTGGGAAAAGCGTCCCCGTGCTTCCTTGTGCTTCGGGGACATGGGGATGTTTCCCCACGTCCCCAAAAAACGGAAACGCGAGGAAACTCGAAGGGGGGACTTTTCCTCCCAAAAGAGGAAACATTTCCTGCGTTTCCAAAAAAAATTGAGGTCAAATCATAAAAAAAGTCAAATCCCTAATTTTTTTTAGGGAATATTATAAATATACTTTGAATCGATGGGGGGGAAAGGTTTTTTTGGTTATTTCATATTTGAAGGGACCAACAACACGATGGGATGTTGATCCAAAGGATGATGCATAGGTAGTTATGGAGGAGGGACTTGATGAGACACAGGTGGTGTTGGTTGGTGTGCCACTTAGCATGTTTGAGAATGCAAATGATTTTGATTCAGATGGTAATATGGTTGATCCTGATTTATTCCTACAATAGTTGGATGCAGAGACTAGCAGGGCATTACCTTGAGCAATTATGCTCATTTGTCATTTGATATGTTCTTATGTTATCTTCTTTTCTGTTTCAGACTTCAGTTGTAGACTTTAGTTTGTTTTGAATCTTGATATATGATATATTAGATTTGCCTCTATAAAAATTTGAATCTTGATGTATCAGACTTGACTTTTATTTCAATATTCAGTATTCACAGTTGGAACTTCAATATGGTTTAAACTTTTATTTTCATTGTACAATGTTACAATTACATGTATGATTGTATCATGTTTTTCGTTTTAAATTTGTTTCAATTATATGATTCATCGAGTTATTCTTCACGATGTAAGTGTTATATAATGATAAAGACAGCCAAATTATAAAATTTCAATGATATATTTATAATTTTTTAGTATTTTACTATTTTTGTCGGGGTCCCTTGTGTTAAAGACCCCGACGTCCCCCCATGTTTCCTAAAAATTGGTGGGGAGCTTTTGCATAGGCCGCTCCCACATTTCCCGCTTCCCCGTCCCCATGTCCTAGAAACTTGGTAGAACACTGCTAGAACACCTATTTGACGTTACCAAAAACTAATAGCTAGAACGTTAATTAATGTGTGGGAAAAATCCTAGCATGAGCTCTACCCCCCTTAGTATCCATCACTCATTTCCTCGAGCACTTGATGCCTCATCACATAATAAAGGAACTCTTACGAGTTCTAACCATGGTGAGCGAGAAACTAACTCATCATTACGGGGTAAATAAATGCTAAATCATTAAAAGCAAGCATTGGCTCCTAAGCTATGTTCCCATTCAAAGCATTATCAAAAAGAAGTAAAAGGTGCATTATAGGGGTGGAAAAAGTATGTTGAGGAAAGGCGAAACTCATGGCTCCATGATTGCTCCCTGCTTACATCTATACACTCAAGAAGATGAACCTCCATTAGTCGATACTGTGGCCATGGTATCTTGCCCTGAAGTCCTTCCCCTCCATTGCCACTATTATCACAAACACCTATGGATTGAAGGTTTGACCTAAGACCTACACCTCTACTTAGGATTTGGAAACACCTAATAGGGTTGAACATCCAGCCATCCCTAAAACAAGTAGGGAACACTTTTGTGGGACATGGTCTAGTTAGATATTTGAAGGTGATCTCATTTTGAAGTGTTATTATGCCCTTAACAATCAAGTATGGTTTACTATGATGTGTCTATCGTCATTGTCCCTAATGATTGGTGAAATTCACTTGATTTTGAGATGGTTTGTCAGATGGTTCTTCACACAAAAACTTAGGCCTTTGAGGCCATTGTTACTGCTCATTCTAGCAGGGGTCCTAGGAGGGGTTCCAAAGGGGAAACTACTAGACTAAGTGGAAACAATGGGACAAGGAACCACTGTCACCTCAGTCAATGTCCCTTGATCTTTATGGACTTTCACTGAAGGGAGGAGTTTCGGTTTAAAAGAAATCACAAGGGTGGTGTTGTACCCCCTTCGTTTTTCCTTAAATTTATTATATTACAGAGGATTTTCGTTCGTGAGCTCAAAGAGTATTTGGAAATCTAGATAAAAATGGAGGAGAAAGAAAAAGTAGAAGAGATGATGGAACATGGGCCTTCCCCCCGCTTTTTAAATTTAAATGGTTAAATGGTGGCCACTTGTTGGGTGGATCATCGTCCATCCTGGAATGGCCTCACCCTGCAGAAGCTTCGACGGGGTAACGAGCGCGAGAGTTAAGCCAACGATCGCCCCCGAAAAGTCAAAGTCAATAAAGTGCACTTTGCAGATCGATGACTATGATGAATTCCAGGGGGTCGAGCCTCGTCTCCGAACCCACCTTGGCACCCCACTGGAGGAGGATAGATGGGCCCGCCTCCTGTCAGGCCAATGTGGCGACCATGTTAGTAGTCGGGACCACCGTCAAGTGAGCGTGGCAGGCTAGCATGAAGTCATTTAATACACCACCCTCCTCCCTTGCTTTCGACCCAATCTGACTTTGCCACATGTCTCCATGTCACCTCATTATTTTCCCGCCCATCAACCTCCGTAAATCTACCGTTGCAACTCAAATTTGTCTATTTCCTGCTGCACTGCTTGTTCACAACATCATTCGCCGACTATTAACCATCGTAGAACCTCCTTGCACCTGCCACGTCCAATTGCCTCTGGTTACCAGGTAATCCACAGATTCCTTGTTCTTGCATCATTGTCACCATGCTTAAATTAAAGAAATCTGTGCCAAAAACCCCAAAAGCACAACAACCAAAATCCTTGGGCCACATGGAACCCTTCATGGATGCGGAGGTGGAAATTCACGACCCTTTTTGCCCTCTGAACCTTTCAGGCCTTCGTTTCGACTTCTATGCCTGCCACCTAATAAACAAAAAAGATCCCTTTCGAGTCGTTGAGTTGGGACCGTACCACCTAGTTACCC
Source organism: Pinus tabuliformis (assembly GCA_031772625.1). NCBI lineage: Eukaryota > Viridiplantae > Streptophyta > Pinopsida > Pinales > Pinaceae > Pinus > Pinus tabuliformis. The sequence goes on along the minus strand of CM062804.1, from coordinate 441,728,197 downwards.
CAACCATATACCCTTTCCCAGAGTTTGTGTCCTAGCTTATGGCCACCTACATCAAAGAGAAAAATTGTTGTATTTCATCCACTGGGGAGAAAATTCTGGAGGTCACCCCAAAATTGATAAAAATCGCCTTTGTTTACCAAAAATCCCCAAATTTGGAGAAATTTACAGAGACCACACTCTTCTATGATTACAACAATATCTCAATTGGAGAGAAATAGGTCTTTCTCTAGCTAACTCTGGCTCCAAACACCCAATTTCCTGCTAGTTCATAAACTTTTCCCATCTCCTTGTTTTCAGAAACTGTGCAACCCATTTTGGTTGTTATCTTGTTGTTGTTTGGTGAGGATGAGACAACAAATGTCTCCAAAGCATCCTTGGGGTTCTTACACACAATGATGAAACCAGATATTGTCCTTGACATTCCCTCTTTCCTCGTTGAGGCTATCAAGTTCCAGTGCAACCAATTTTACCTTGCCTCCTACTTCAAATACTACTCCATATTGGTTTATTTGTTCCTGTACACTCATGTGGAGGAATTTGATTACCTAGGCCTCAATATTGTAGACTCCAATAAGCAAAGAAAATATGTGGTTGACTAGGACAACTCTCTGAAAAAGAAACCCAACAATGAGGGGTTTCACAATTTATTTCTACTTTCATGGCCATTGCTTATAAAATTATCAACAAAGTCTCCCCTCCTAGAGTCTTGCCTCAACATAAACAAATTCTTCAACTTAGTAAGGATGCTAGGGTAGGTGATTGGTACTTGTTTGAAGACTACACTGAAATCAGGGTATATGGGTCTGAACTGCCTCCTTACCAGCTGCCTGTGTTTATGCCCATGAGGATTTTTGCCTTGGAATTCATCAGGCAGAGCCTAAATACTGACCAAATCCATTTTGTCCCTGCCAAAGAGGGTTATATTTTCAAGCTTCCAATGACTGTAGGTCCCTTTGTTGTGAACTCTAGACAAGCTTTCTAGTAGGTTGAAATTATGTTAAAGGAATTAAATTTTGAAATAGGAGAGGTGTGGCATTATGATCCTCATGGTATCATATCTAGTAGAAGAAAAGAAATTAATGCCTTTGCCTATGAACATGAATATAGACTTGAATTAGAATGGAAGGCTAATTTTGATTCACGGCATCGATCCCCCGCGGATTTGTGGAGGTTCGGGCACAGATCGATTCGGATCGCCAGTGGATCCAGAGGGACATGGGTGGTTTTGGGGGTTCTATTTTCTTTTTTTTTTTTAATTTTTTCTTTGACTTAAGTCGGGTTGGGGTTTCTCGGACACTCCCAAGTTGCTCCCTTGATGCTCCTTAGATGCTTCCTAGATGCTCCCTCATAGTAATGTTAAATTCTTAAAGTAAAAGGATGAAATCACTTTCATTTTCATCCTTTTACTTAAATTTTTAACATTACCATGAAATGACTCAGGATGTTTGAGAGTGGTTCCAACCTCATCGGACTCCCTATGGAGAAAATAGAATTTCATATCCTATTCAAAATTTAGCAGACTTGACAGTTTTCAGGAATTCAGGATCAATGAGATTGTGGCATTTCATTAGATTATATCATGTATGAGGGTATGTGATTGGAATTTAATCACGAGCACCAAGCCTTATATGTGTTGATGTACCCTAGTGTTGGTGGTGTTAACTATTGAACTCCTTTGTCATGGACTTCGCAAAAAATTATCTTTCAATCAAGTCAAAATCTTTGATTAAGCATGTTAAGCTTTTTCCACCATATTTTAAAGCATGGATTAGGTAGTTCGATCAAAGTTGGGCAATGTTGACTAATATCCCTAGACAATCGAGGTAGAGGTAGAGGCAAAGGCAAGACAAGAGGAGAAGAATCTAGATACTAGATGGCTGATGCTCGAATAATTATTCATTGATGTACAATGGATGCCATATCTATCTTGATTTATGTACAAATATGTATGTTTGGTATTTTGGATGTTCTTTTTAATATAAATGCAAATATATATATATATATATATATATATATAGTAGACGCTTCGCTTCCTAGATTTTTGGGAAATGACGCTTCTACATATCTGCTTCCAAAAAAGTCCCCGCTTTGTGCAACATTGGGGCCATTATAAGGGCCCTAAGAATTGGGGTGATGGCCATAATGATAAGGGGTATAACCCATGTTGGATTTTTCCCACCTGCTAAATTTGTATGTCCTGGCCATATTTTGCATCTTTATGGTACATTTCCTATTGGGAGTAGCCAAATTATGCTTTTTACTTTCCTTTTAGTTGCATCAAGCTCCGGGGCATTGTTCCAGGTTCGACCCAAAGTGTGGACAAAGGGGAGGGGGAGGCTAACTCCTTGTGGACCCAATGGACAAATGTGGACTCAGATGGGAAATATGTTGAAAGGGGTTATAATGAGTGGAGGGGAGTGATGTATGTGATGTCGGGAAGCGGGACCACGCAACCAAAATCAGGTTTCCCATGTAGTGCCACTCCTAAAGCTAGTAGCTAATAAAGGAGATCTAATTGGACTAAGATACAAGGTTAGCCACCAAGTTGGACAAGGGAACAAGAGTACAACCAAGCCCATTCTTTCTACTGAAGCCCCCACTAGTCCATGCCCATAAGTGTTTATGATAAGTAAGCAAAGATACCCAACTACATAATGAAAGCCATACCTTCGGGGTTGGATGGCCCACCTTCAAACATACGATCATAACAGATGGGCGAGGGTACATAATAGTCGACTCAAGTGGCGGAGATAGTGGCACATCGAGCTATATGGTGGTTGCAAGGGGCTGTTCGCTAACAGATGGATACAATCTTCGAGAAAAATTTGTCCTATGGGTGTCACCCATAGGTGGTGGGTAACAGGCACCTTACATGACTCCACTACATAGCATGCCCAGGTTGTTTTGCACTTTCCAAGGAGTAGTGATGACTTTTTGGATGTAGCGTTTTCCCTCCAGAGTAGAGTCTTGGGTGCTTTGATGATTTCATATGATGATTGACATGCTAGAGCACCCGTAGATGCTAAAACACAGAGATCCTCTTGCTTGGTGTTGGATTTACTTAATATTGTACTCAGTGGACCCAGGATGCCCTTAGGCCGACCTTGACAATGTTTGATGGGCATTGCTTGTTCTAGAGTCTAGATGATGATGGTCATCCTTGTTAGTTTTTGGTAGCATCAGAAGTGCTCTAGCCTTGAAAGTTGGTGGAGAGGCTAAGGCGCATGAGTTCTAAAGAACCCAGAAACCGTTTGGTGAAATTTCACACAGATTGTATTTTATTAAAATAATTAATATTTTTAATGGAGTCCCTAAGTCTAAACTTAGGGAAATTAAAATATTAATGGGTATTAATCAAAATATGGATGAGAATGATCTAGAAGGCGGATCAAGTCATCTTTTAATCTTAGCCGTTGATTAAAGACTTAATCTCGGTCGTTGAAGACACAAGAGGAAAAGTATAAGATGGAGGCTTGGGGTTCACTTGAAAACACAGAGAGAGTTGATCAGTCAGTTCGATTTTCCTAGGGCAGAGTTTGCTAAGGAATTCGAACTAGTGATCAAGCAGAGAGGATTAGAGGCAACATTGGAAGGAAGTGATTTCCAGTTCCAGTAAATATGAAGAGATCGATACCAGAGTTAGTGCTGGTCCAAGAAGGGATAGCGTAGCAGTTGAAGGAGATTGACGCAGAGGGTTAGCGCATCAACCGGAGGAGGTTGACGTAGAAGTGCTAGGGATGAGCAGAGTTCAGTGCCGGAAATCACAGTGGATGATTGGCAAGAGAAATCTCGATTTCTTAGCAGCAGAAGTAGCAACAGTCCAGGTTGACCTAGTTAGAGGGAGCCTCCACGCAAAACTCACGCAAAGCCTGCGTAGGCTCATGTAGGGACTGCGCAGTGGGCTGGGAATGGAGCAAAATTTCCAGAATTAGTGTGAGAAAATTCTCAGCTATCTTCTCTGAGTGGATTGCCATTTTTCTCTAGGGCATCCAAATTGTATTCAAATACTTACTGCCAATAATAAGAATCCTCACATCTGTTGCACTGGTTTTCCCACATTAGGTTTTTCCGGGGACGATTATCCAAAAACAAGTGTGTCAATGTGATTGTTCATATGCCGATGTTTCTATTGCGTCTTAATTTTTAGTTCCTAATTTGTGAAGTCTTCAATTGAATTTATTGGTATTTATTGAAGCTTTGGTAAATAACTTATTATAAATAAGTAGGAGAAATAAATCAATTATTGTGGCAAATTTTCACATGGTATCAAAGCGAGGTCGAGGCAATATGGAAGCAAAGAAAAAGGGCATGGAGAACAGTAGGGATCATAATATTTCTGAATTAGCTTCCAGGCTGGAAGAGGAGTTTGCTGGCTTATCAAGTTTTGCATCAGCTGAGGATTGGTACATTGATAGCGGGGCTTCAACTCATATGACTGGAGAACGAGGATATTTCTCGAGCTATCAGAAGGAAAAGATAAACTTCCAAATCACAATGGGTAACAGAACGAAATGTACCCCAGTAGGAAAAGGAATCGTTATATTCCAGACAATAGCAGGAGATAGTCTTCGGGCCACGAATGTACTGCATGTGCTAGGTATGGGATTGAATTTGATTTCTGTCTCCCAATTACAAGATAAGGGATATGATGTATACTTCATTGGTAATAGAGTATATGTCAAGCATCCAAAGTGGGAAAAGAGGGCCCAGATTGGAACTCGAAGCAACAGATTATACAAGTTGCAACTTGAGTCTCCTATGGCACTGATAAGCAGTAATGTCGATGGAGAAAAATAATTAAATGAGGTGTGGCATAGGATGATAGGTCTCTTACATCATGGGGCATTACGGATGCTCAAGGAAACTGTTACGGGGGTTCCAGTACTTACTACCAAGCCTGATGATACATGCAGAGGCTGCATGCTAGGCAAGTACGCCAAAGCAACATATTCCAGGAGCAACAAAAGAGCTAAGAGTGTATTGGGGTTAATACACTCAGACATTTGCGATCCGATGTCTACAAGGGCCATCAGTGGCACTAAGTATTTTGTTACCTTCATAGATGACCATTCTAGGAAAACTTGGATCTATTTTTTAAGAACCAAGGATGAGGTATTTGATCGGTTTAAAGAGTTTAAGGCTCTAGTGGAAAACTAGACATGAAGGAAGATCAAGATTTTGTGCTTGGACAATGGCGAAGAATATATGGATAAGAACTTTACTGATTTCTGCGCAAAATAAGGGATCCGCAGAGAATGGACAACACCCTATAATCTAGAACAGAATGGAGTCACAAAAAGGAAGCACAAAACTATTGTTGGAGTAGAAAAGGCGATGCTATATGATGAGAATCTACCCAAGTTTTTATGGGTAGAAGCATGCAGCACGACTATACACATTCAGAACAAGACTCCTCACAAGGCTTTAGGAAAGAAGACACCAAAGGGAGTTTTCACGAGAAATAAGCTAGAAGTAAGTCACCTCAGGATATTCAGAAGTGTAGCTTATTGCCATATTCCAGAAGAGAAGCGGAGCAAGTTAAAGCAGACTGTCGAAGTTGGGTATCTATTAGGTTACAACAAGCCTTCAAAGTCGTATCGGATGTACATTCTGAGTAGTAGGAAGATTGTAGTAACATAGGATGCGAAGTTCATGGAAGATAGAGCCTTCAAGAAATCTCGTGAGATGTCGTTTGAAGAACAGGATGAGGATGCTCCTCTAGTCTAACAACAGGGATCAGATTTGGCAGGAAGACAAGGGCCTGGTTCAAGCATAGTAACAAGTACTAGCATATCCTCAAGAGAAGAGGAGCCAGGAGTGTCACAACAGGTACAACAATAGGAAGAGGAATAGATGGAACCTCCCACCACCAGTGGAAGTACTAGCTGAGAAGTACGACAGATTCTGAGGGACGTAGAAGAATTCGTTGGAGCTCCTAGAGCCGAGAAAAGGCAGCGTAGACAACTTGATAGGTGCCAAGCATTGGTAGCTCAGGTCGAAGAACCCTCTAGTTTTCAAGAAGTCGTACAACACCAATTATGGGTGGATGCCATGGTAGAAGAGTACCGTTCTATCATGACAAATGATGTCTGGGAAATTGTACCAAGACCAGAGAACATATCAGTTGTAGGTTCGAGATGGATCTACAAGATCAAGTATGTTGTAGATGGTAGCGTAGAGAAGTACAAGGCTAGGTTTGTCGCAAAATGATATGCACAAAAGGAAGGAATAGACGATGAGGAAACCTTTGCCCCAGTAGCTCGATATACCTCTATTAGATCCATTATATCCTTTGCAACTCAGATGGGATGGGCGATTCATCAAATGGATGTCAAGACAACATTCTTGAATTGGGTGATAGAAGAAGAGGTATACATCGAACAACCAGAAGGTTTCGAAACACATGAAAAGAGAACTCATTTGTGTAGGTTGAAGAAAGCCTTGTATGGGCTAAAACAAGCTCGCAGAGCTTGTTATGGTCCAATTGACAACTACTTACAGTAGTTGGGATTCATCAAGAGCGATGCCGATCCCAATCTTTATTATCTGCTGGTAGAAGGTGAGCCGTTAATTCTGGTATTGTATGTGGATGATCTATTTTTGACAGGATCATCCAGACTCATAGAAGATTGTAGAAGAACCTAGAAACTGAGTTTGATATGAAGGATTTGGAGCTAATGCACTATTTTCTGGGATTGGAAGTTTGGTAGCAGGATGGCGAGATCTTCCTTGGCCAAGGAAGATATGCATCAGAAATTATGAAAAGATTCAGAATGCAGGATTGTCGACCTATGGCTACGCGTATGATTACCAATTGGAAGAAAATATATGCTTCGAGAGACAAGGAAGTGGACCCCACCTTATACAAACAACACATTGGGCCACTTATGTATTTGGTCAACCCCAGGCTAAACTTGTGTTATGCTGTCAACACCCTTAGTCAGTTCATGGTGGAACCAAAAAGGGTGCACTGGGTAGCAACAAAGCACATTCTCAGATATGTGCCTGGAACAATCAATTTTGGATTAAGGTACACCAAGGGCAATGATATTGAATTGAGCGGATTCACTGATGCAAATTGTGGGCAGGAAGTTCAATAGATAGGTAAAGTACCACTGCGTATTGCTTCAGTATTCGATCCGGGGTGACCTCCTGGTGCAGTAAGAAGCAAAAATCTGTAGCTCTGAGCTCTGTTGAAGCTGAGTACATGGCAGCTAGCAAAGCTACATGTGAAGCTATATGGCTCAGGAAATTGCTTGTAAATGTATTCAGGAGAAGGATGGAAGCGACAAGGATCTTGTGTGATAATCAGAGTTGTATCAAGCTCTTTGAAAATCCAGTATTTCATGATTGCTCTAAACACATCGATATTCGGTGTCACTTTATCAGAAATTGTGTTCAACGTGGAGCGGTACAGTTGGAGTACACTCCCACAGGAAATCGGGTGGCAGGCATACTTACCAAGGCTCTAGGAAGACCAAAGTTTGTTCAATTTCGGGTATAGATTGGTATGTTGGAAAATCCCCTTCAATAAAATAATGCAGCGTTTGAGAGGGAGTTGTAGTACAAATGCAGTAGTGGCAGTGGTAGTGTCATGGGCAACAATACAGTAGCAGCAACAGTACAGTGTTGGTGGCAGCAATAGTGCAGAAAGGAGGTGCTTCAGAAACAAGGCAGCATGCAGGTGGATATTGTTGCTAGAACACTTTCCTCGCTAAGAGGGAGTGTTAGTTTTTGGTAGCATCGGAAGTGCTCTAGCCTTGAAATTTGGTGGAGATGCTAAGACACATGAGTTCTAAAAAACCCAGAAACCGTTTGGTGAAATTCCACCCAGATTGTATTTTATTAAAATAATTAATAATTTTAATGGAGTCCCTAAGTCTAAACTTCGGGAAATTAAAATATTAATGGGTATTAATCAAAATATGGGTGAGAATGATCTAGAAGGCGAATCAAGTCATGTTTTAATCTTAGCTGTTGATAAAAGACTTAATCTCAGCCATTGAAGACTCAACAGGAAAAGTATAAGATGGAGGCTTGGGGTTCACTTGAAAACACACAGAGAGTTGATCAGTCAGTTTGATTTTCCTAGGGCAGGGTTTGCTAAGGAATTCGAACCAGTGATCAAGCAGAGAGGATCAGAGGCAGCACTGGAAGGAAGTGATTTCCAGTTCCAGTAAATACGAAGAGAGATACCAGAGTCAGTGCTGGTCCAAGACGGGATAGCGCAGCAGTTGAAGGAGATTGACGCAGAGGGATAGCACAACAACTGGAGGAGGCTGACTCAGAAGTGCTGGGGATGAGTAGAGTTCAGTGTCGGAAATCACAGTAGATGATTGGCAGGATAAATCTCGATTTCTCAGTAGCAAAAGCAACAACGGTCTAGGCTGACGTAGTCAAAGGGAGCCTCCATGCAGAAATCATGCAGAGCCTGCGTAGGCTCATGCAGGGACCGTGTAGTGGGCTGGGAACAGAGAAAAATCTCCAGAATCAATGTGAGAGAATTCTCAGTTATCTTCTCTGAGTGGATTGTCGTTTTTCTCTAGGGCATCCAAATTGTATTCAGATATTTACTACCAATAATAAGAATCCTCAGATCTGCTGCACCGGTTTTCCCACATTGGGTTTTTCCGGGGATGATTGTCCAAAAACAAGTGTGTCAATGTGATTGTTCATATGTTGATGTTTCTCTTGCCTCTTAATTTTTAGTTCCTAATTTGTGAAGTCTGCAACTGAATTTATTTTGGTATTTACTGAAGCTTTGGTGAATAACTTATTATAAATAAGTAGGAGAAATAAATCAGTTATTGCAGCAAATTTTCACAATCCCTAGGATGACGAGGGAGGACTTGTACTCATTCTTGGATTCCCTATGCGGGAGAGAGATAATACCGCGTCACCCATCTAGACATTGAGAGGGAGACATAGGGAACCTAGAGCATGGTTTTTGCACATGGAGGCACTTCTTGAGCCTTCCCCTTTGGATTTGGAGTAGAATATGATGGTGGAACATCTCCTTAGCCCATTCCACATCTTGTTGTGGCATTTATTGCTCACAAAGGAGATGATGTCATGCTTATAGAGGATATCAACCCACACGTGTGGGAATTTATGGCATTATTGTATTGTTTTGAGCTATGAGGTTGGCTTGTAAGTTGTAACCTCTTGTCTTGTCAAACAATAAAAGTCAAAATTGTTTTAGGGCTTGTAGGCTTAATGATGTAGGAGCATCTAAGCCTAGCTGGCAATGTGATGGTGTGGTCACATGTTGTGGCTACTGAGAGTTTGGAGGAAGAATTGGTTATTTAATTTTTATTAATTTCAAAGTATGTAAGTAGTTACATTGTTGCAAATACCAAGGGATCCTCCCTGCGTGGAGATCAAGCCAAGTAATTTAGTTTGTTTAGATTTAGATAGGATTTGATTCTAAATCTATAGTCTATCCCTTCATTTGTGGAAGGAGATGGTTAGATAGAAGATATATGTATTTTCCTTCTTTTCTGAAAGGGGAGGAGACGAAGAAGATTAAAGATGGAACTATAAGCCTATGGGCAGATTAGGAAAGCAGAGGCTCCAATTAGAAGAAACAGGCCAGAGAGGGTCGGAGAGCCTCAAATATGTAATTATTTGTATATAGTATATACAGAGAGTTAATTCTAAGTGTGGACGGTGTGATTCAATATGAAATGATGAATTCTATTTGCATTAGTGATTCTGTTTAATATATGTATATGGGCGGAATTCGGTGAACACAGAGAGGAGACAGAGATAGAGGAACTGTGTATTTATGCATTTTCCAGTTGTGCTGTGTATATATGTCTTAATCATTTAAATCCCGTTTATAAGTGTGTTGATCGACCATCGATCACTTAAGGATTGATGGTGATCCATTGATAATCGAAACGTTGATATATGTAGAGTTGTGCATTCTTAAACTAAGTATGTCAGGAATCCTGGATGAAGCGTAAATCCATCAAAACAAGCGAAATCAAGTTAAGGAGGAAACAGACGGAGAGTGTATAGGAGCCGTTAGATCTCATAGATCAAGGGTCTAAATTAAATCGCATTATCGCATCGGAACTCTATTTCATATGGGCGGACCTCAGGGTTCTGTTATGAAACCAGCTCACAAAAAGATAGAAAAGATAGATCAACGCCTTAGAATTCAGCCTCTTCGAGGGGGCAACCTCCTTTACATTACAGAAATGAATGATTCTTTGATGATTCAAATGACAAAACCTCCTTTCTATATATAAGAGTCTAAGGAGTCATAATATAACCCAGCCGACCTAACAATAATAATATAAAGGCACAAAAATAACAATAGAGGGATTCTATGGGGCACAGTAATAACAATATGGGGACAATAGGGGCACAACAATATTAATAAGGGATATAACTACAATAGTAATGGGGTAATCACTAGTATTATAGGGACCTAACATGCCCCTTTCTTTCAAAAAAGTGTTGTCCTCAATGCTTGAGTAGTTCTGGATGCTTCTGTATAAAATTCTCATCCTCCCATGTGGAATCTTCAGCGGATAAGTTCTTCCACTTGATGAGATACTCCGAAATTGATTGATTTCGTAGTCGTCGAGTTCTTGTTTTTGTGACTGCTTTCGTTTCCAATATAATTTTTCCTTCCTCGTCAAGTTCTGGCAATATTGTTTGAACTGGGAGCTTGTCGCCTATAACCTTCTTTAAACATGAAACATGGAAAACTGGGTGCACTTGAGAAGCTACAGGAAGCTCCAATTTGTATGCCATAGTACCAATCTTTTGCAACACCTTGTACGGACCGTAATACTTTGGTGATAATTTATTATCCTTCTTAGCTTGCTTCAGGGACATTTGTTTATATGGTTGTAGCAGTAGGAATACCCAATCACCTACATCAAAACTTCTTTCGCTGCGATGTTGATTTGCCTGTTGTTTCATTCTATTCTGCGCCAACACGAGGTTATCCTTTAAGAGTTGGAGGACTTGTTGTTGATGCTCGATGTGATGTTCCACTGCTTGAACGTTAGAATTTTCTCTTAAATATGATGTGATGGATGGTGGCTGATATCCATAAAGTGCCATAAATGGGGTCATTTTTGTTGCTGTATGGAAGGAAGTGTTATATCACCATTTAACCAGAGGCAACCATTTGACCCGTTGTGTCTGTTTATCAGATACAAAGCAACGAAGATATTCTTCCAAACATTTGTCTACTACCTTAGTTTGCCCATCAGATTGAGGATGATAAGATGAGCTATGAGCTAACTGAGTACCGAGACAAGAAAATAATTCTGTCCAAAAATTTCCAGTGAAAATGGGATCTCTGTCACTTACAATAATCTTTGGGTTTCCATGTAGCTTTTGAATTGTTTCCATAAATGCAGTAGAAACTGTACTGGCTTTAAATGGATGTGATAATGCACAAAAGTGTGCATACTTGGTAAGTCTGTCAACTACCACCATGATGACACTCTTTCCCTTAGACTTGGGTAAACCTGTGATAAAATCCATTGAAACCTCCTCCCAACGTTGGCTTGGAATGGATAAAGGTTGTAATAGACCCGGGGTCTTAATTGTTTCAACTTTATTTTGTTGGCAAACCAAACATTCTGCCACAAACTTTTGAATATCCGATTTAAGGCCATCCCAAAAAAATTCCTTCTTAACCCTGTGGTAAGTTTTTAAAAATCCTGAGTGCCCTCCTAAGGGATAAGTGTGCAATTCCATAAGAATCTTTTGTTTGAGTTGGGAATTCTTACAGAGGTATAAGCGATCTTTGTACCATAACGAATCATTTTGCCAGCTAAATGTATCAGATGTATGGGAATCTTGTTGTAACTTTTGAATAAGTGCCCACACTTTTTCATCATTATTCCATTCCTCCCTTGCTTCATTTATCCAATCTGGTTGGATAATAGAAATGACGCACAACAATGCTTCCACATCCTCATCCTTTCTTGAGAGTGCATCTGCCACCACATTTTGCTTCCCTTTTTTGTAGATGATTTCAAAGTCATAACCCAACATCTTTGTGACCCACTTTTGTTGCTCTTCAGAGGATAATCTTTGTTCTAAAAAGTATTTAAGGCTATCATGATCCATTTTTACCTTGAAGTGTCTTCCCATTAGGTAGGGTCGCCATTTCTTAAGTGCATGTAGTATTGCCAACATTTCCTTCTCATAAATGGCTTTGTGTAAAAACTTTCCCTTGATTGGACGACTTTCAAAAGCAATGGGTCTTTCATCTTCCATTAAAACAGCACCAATTCCATTTCCTAAAGCATCACATTCCACAATAAAGGTTTTTGTGAAGTCTGGTGTAGCTAAGACTGGTGCTTGGCACATTGCCTCTTTAAGATGTTCGAAGGCCTTTGTTGCTTTTGAAGTCCATGAAAATGCATCTTTCTTCAATAATGTTGTTAGAGGTGCTGCTATTCTCCCATAATTTTTAACAAACTTGCAATAATACCCTATCAACCCGAGAAATCCTCGCAGATGCTTTATGGATGTGGGGATTTTCCATTCCTTAATGGCTTTAATTTTGCTAGGGTCTACCTTAACTCCTTCATGAGATACAATATGACCCAGATATTCCACCTCTTGTACTCCAAAGAAAAATTTGGATCTTTTTGCATATAATTGTTTCTCCTTCAATAGTTGTAGCACCCTGTCAACATGTTCAACATGATCCTTCCAAGACTTGCTGTAGATTAGTATATCATCAAAAAATACTAACACAAATTTTCTAAGGAAGGGTTTGAAAATGGAATTCATCAAACCTTGAAATGTAGAAGGTGCATTGGTAAGGCCAAAAGCCATGACCAAAAATTCATAATGACCCTCATGAGTTCTAAATGCTGTTTTCAGAATGTCTTCAGTCTTTATTCTGATTTGATGATATCCTGAACGAAGATCCAACTTGGTGAAGTAAATTGATCCATGCAATTCATCCAGTAATTCATCAATGACAGGAATGGGAAACTTATCTTTAATAGTGAGCTTGTTGAGCTCCCTATAATCGGACACATGCGCCATGATCCATCCTTCTTGTGCACCAATACTACTGGAGCAGAGAAAGAACTTTGAATAGGTTGAATTATACCAGCCTCTAGCATCTCTGCAACCATACGTTCAATTTCACTCTTTTGGGCATAGGGATATCTGTACGGCCTGATGTTTGGAGGAACACTTCCTGGAATTAGATGAATAGCATGATCATGATCACGAATAGGTGGGAGACCTTTGGGAGTCTCAAATACCTTGGAATGATTGTTCAAGACTTTTTGGAGATCTGGAGAAATAGATGATTTCGATGTGGAAACATCTAGTGAACATAATTGTGCAATTACACCTCTTTGTTCCTTTTTTAAAAGCTTTCTCATACCGTTAGAGTTGATTATCTTTCCCGGTTTCCCTGCAATACCCCTTAATTCAACTTCCTTTTCCTTCCGCAAAAAGTTTCATGAAAAGTTCTTGAAAATTAAAAGCTATTGTACCCAAGGATTGTAGCCATTGGACTCCTAGTACAACATCAGAACCTCCCATTGGAATGGAAATCATTGGGCTAGACAATACATATTCTCCCATGGATAGCTTGATATTATGGCACTTTCCAGAGCAATTTATTGTTCTTCCATTTGCAACCATCACTTGACACTCTGGTGCTGGATATGGGAAGCAATTCAATTCTTTTGCTACCTTACAATGAATAAAATTGTGGGTACTTCCTGAATCAATCAACACTATTACCTTTTTCTTCTTGATTTGTCCTTCTATCTTGATGGTTTGAGGAGTGGTAATTCCTGCCAATGCATTACAAGATATGGTCAGATTCATTTTTTCTTTATCTATGCTTTGTTCCTGGAGTATATCCTCTTCTTTTGACCTTTCTTGCTCATTTTCTTCTTCCTCTTCACAATCTATGTAGAATAATTTCTTCTCAGCACACTTATGACCTTTAGTGTATTTGCTATCACAACTGTAACAAAGCCCTTTTGATTTTTTTCTTCCAATTGTTATGGTGTCAACCTTATAGGTTGTGGAAGACTAGGGACAGCAACACTTCCATCTTTATAGTTGTGAGTGGTATGCTTCCTGGTTGCCATAATTTTGCTTTCCATTTTTCTTGCTAACCTGAATGCCTTCTCTAGTGAATTAGGTTTCCAAAGGCGAACATCATGTTGGATATTATCCTTTAAAGGCCCTATGAACACATCAATCCTATGCTCCTCTGGAATATTTTTTACCCTTATTTTCAATTTTTGGAACTCTTCAATGTGCTCTATTATTGAACCTTTTTGTTTGAGACTTATCAATTGGCTAAAAAAAATGTTGCTTTTTGTATCCTCATAATGTGATGTCAATTCTTTCGTAAAAATTGCCCAAGTGATAATTTGTTTACGAGAGCAAAACCATTGATACCATACAAACTGATTTGGTTCCAAATATAAAGTTGCAATACGTACCTTTTGTGTGTTTTGTACATTATTGAGATCGAAAAATTGCTCCATTTGTAATATCCATGTTGCGGAATCCTTTCCATCAAACTTCCTCATATCGATTTTTGGAATATGGTGGGTCTTTGATCCAACATTAGAGTCTATGAAATCATGATTAACATTTCTTTTGTTCGCATCATGAGTTTCCTTTACTACCCTTTCACCATTTGTAAGTATTTCTTGTAGAAAATTTGTCAAATCTGTCTTCAAATCTGCCATGTCTGTCTTCAAATCTGTCTTCAAATCTGCCATGTCTCTCTTCAAATCTATCTTCAAATCGTCCATCTTAGCTTCCATGCCATTCATCTTAGCTTCCACGCCCTTTATCTTAGATTCCACGCCATTTATCTTAGCTTCTGTTAGCTTTTGTGAGAGTGACATTTGTTGCACTTGGTCTTGTAATTTTGATATATCATGTAGCATTTCTTCCTCTTCTTCATGAGTCATGCTAGAGCTTTCAAGTTGCTTACTAGGTGTTTGCATTTTCTTTCCTCGGGGCATCAGTTATCGATAATAATGCTCTACTATGCCCTTCGAATTCCTTCAAAATATTTTTTCAAACCAAGCTTAAGCAAAAATTTTAAAAAAATCTACATACCTTTTTTCACTTTGTAGGAGCTCAATATTGCCTTTGATGTATCTCTGTAATTTTGGATTATCCAGTTTTGAAATTGCGACCTGCATTAGCCCTCTGTGTCCTCTTTCCATTGCCACCAGTTTGATCCAAATTGGATTCTCCAAGGAAGAGTTATGCCAAATCTCCCACAGTGACCTGATTATAGACTAGTTTAGTAGAGCGAACTTGTACGACATGCCACATGTCTTTGTTTCAACCTTTGGCTCTGAAAAATATATACAAGAAACTATAGTCCGTCCTATTTCTGTACCTTCTTACGAAACTTCAATCCGATGCTCAGAGGGAAAGTTATGACGATTTTCCCCAGTTCACCTGTTTGGAATGTAATTCAGGAGTCTGCAAAAAGACCAACTTCCTCAGATCATATCTCCGCAAATATAGCACAAAAAGCTTTGAAATTTGGACCCAAGGTTCAGAGCGATTTCGTCTCAAATGGATTTTTTTTCGCTTCTGAAACGTCGCAGAAAAAAAGTTATAGCGAAAATGACACGATGACCTATTTGGAGCAGCGAAACCCTAGAATCCAGAGCTTTGATACCAAATGTTATGAAACCAGCTCACAAAAAGATAGAAAAGATAGATCAACGCCTTAGAATTCAGCCTCTTCGAGGGGACAACTTCCTTTACATTACAGAAATGAATGATTCTTTGATGATTCAAATGACAAAACCTCCTTTCTATATATAAGAGTCTAAGGAGTCATAATATAACCCAGCCGACCTAACAATAATAATATAAAGGCACAAAAATAACAATAGAGGGATTCTATGGGGCACAGTAATAACAATATGGGGACAATAGGGGCACAACAATATTAATAAAGGATATAACTACAATAGTAATGGGGTAATCACTAGTATTATAGGGACCTAACAGGTTCAAAGAATTCCGATATGCGATCACCGATATATTGCATCGGCGAATACCTGCGATTGTGATCGGAACCGGGCGAGGAGACTTAACGATTTCGATTAAGTGACGAAGCGTCAACCGTCGGATCGGAAAAAGGATCGACAGTTAGGATCTGGTCGCTGATCGCTAATCGCAGAGGTCAAGTGAGAAGGACGGTGGAACAGTGATACTCCGATAAGTGATATCGCCGATATGCGATAAGGCGCGATCGGAGATCGAGGAAAGTGGAGATCGGAGAGCGCAGCGGAAAGGCTTGGAGAGTCGGACCCGACAGAGTTATAGAAGCGGCTGTATAAATTTTGAGATCCGGCCTTATGGTTCGAAACGGGTATTTCTCGTGTTTTTTGTGTATTGCGATAAAGTTATGAGTCCTGGGGTTATAAAGCAAAAGCACCAACTATGCTTCTGATAGCATGGTGAACCATTGCAATAGCGATATGCGATAATGTATGCCTCAGAAAACATGCATAGGCGAAGAATATATAAAAAGGCATGGTTTACATATGCTTTGTGTAAATTCTATGTTAAATTTTAGGTATGTTCTATGCTTGAGCAATTTATTTAAATTTTCACTGTTAGCAATCACATCAGCATTACGATAAACTGCAGATAGAACATAAATACAAAACGCAGAAGACAAGCCAAGACAAGAGGACACAAGATATGGCGCGAGCCAGGGACAAACCCCACAATGTGTGGGGAAACCCTTTGATCAAATCTTCTTTTATCTTCAAAGTTCAGCAGAGAAAGAGAGAGAGAGAGTACATTTACAACAGCAGTCAATACTTTGACTTATCTAGATCTAGCATAGATCATTTCGTATAATTATGAGATCAGTTGAAGACATTCTGCTTCAACTGATTCTCAAGGTGACTCCTTCACCTATCATCATTCTGCATCTCGTTCATTTGTTGTACCTTACAGTATAGCGCCAACACACAGCATCCTACATGCTGCTCATGATCTTCACGCTGCCCATTCATCATGTTACGCTGTACCCAAATATCACAGTGTTGATCTCAACATCAAGGATCTGCACCCATCTAATGTGTACTCAATGACTGGTTTACTGCTCTCATTGCTATACAGAGATTTCTATTATGACAGTCATTTCATTATATCAACCAGGTCTCCAATGAGTTCTACAGCATGATGACCATCTCTGATATCCTTATCATTACTGCAACAATGATTATTAGATTGTAGTAGCTTGTGTACAGCTTTTCCTTATAAATAGGCATGTGATCTATAGAATAGATCCATGATATGGTCATCCTTATACCAGGTATTCTACAGGCATACCACAACAGCATATAGTCATACCTTATCCATGTAATACGAAGATTGTCATACCAAGGGTGGACTGCGTCTTCATTCCAGCATGGACAGTGTACAAGTGCTTCAGGCTGTGCGTATATATATGCTGTGTGTAGACTGCGTTTAGGCTGCTACAGGCAGCGTATTAGGGCCTCCGTATTGGCTGTGTATAGAACCTCCTCTTAGCTGCGTATTAGGCTCCAGTTGCTGTGGAATAGGATCACTGTTTAGCTGTGAATAAGGGCTCAACAGACTGCGGATTTAGGGCATCTCTTGACCTGCGGTTAGGGCACTTTGGAACAGTGGATAGGGCTCTTTAGCACCGCAGATAGAAGCCTCTTTAGGACAGCAGTATAGGGGCTTATTCATGCTGCACATAAGTCTCCTCTTATCTGCATTTAGATCTTCTTATAAGCCTGCGGCTAGGGCATCATCTGCACTGCGGCTAGGGCACAACTGAACTGTGGCTAGGGCATCAGCTACTGTATATTTTAGGTGTCCCTCCTTCTCCAAAAACCCAAGACGTGGAGAGGAGGAGAACACACCAAGAATGTGTGTTAAAATGACTTCAAATCCTCACCAATTTATACTAGAACGTAGATGATGAATAGACACGTCTATTGGGCTTCTGAGCCTACTCAAGTTTGCTGGTCGGCTTGGTAATAATTATATAAACAAAATAAATTCATATCTCCATAAATACTTATCGGAATCGGATGATCTTTGGATCAATCCTACACCTCTCGACGAGAGGGATCCAATAAAAATATCAGCTGTCATAAATAAGCTGATCCACATGGAGTTTGGCCCTAGTTGCCAATTTAACATTCTATTATTGCAGCATTACAAAGGGTTTAACGATTCCGATATGTATTCGGGGACCATAACCATCGGCCCACGACTGATAATTGGGTAAAAAGGGGGTTTATTGCCTTAGTGCAATTTACACCCCATCAAGTGGTATCAGAGCAGAGATGCTCTGCTTATGAAGATTATGATTACAAAGGTAAGAAAGTTGCAGCGGTTGAATGAATGACAAAGTTTGGCACCAGACTACAGCAGTAAGACTGTAGGAAGAACTTTTGGAAGTTCTTAGAAATTGTAGCAGAACCTCATTCCAGCTGAGGCTTGGAATAGATAGGGACAGAGGAGTCCTTAAGAGAAGTGAGTGGAGCAACCACAGAGAGAGAGCAAGAGTGCTCAGTGCAAGTTCTAAAGAAAGAGGACTTGGAGACCAGGCAGAGGAGAAGCTTGGTGAGAAGATCAACTTAGAAGGAAGTTGATTGGTTGCAGGTGTAGAGCTCACACAGAAGAGAAGATGGCTATGGAAAGTCATATGGAAGGTTTAGAAGAAGGCTACAAGATGAAGGAGAAGGGTGCTCAAACAATCCGTAGGAAACGGATGAGTCAAGCAGAGCTTGACAAGGAAATAGCTAAGATAAGAGAAGAATTTGATGCGTTAGTAATGCTGCTAGAGGAGAACCAAAAACTAGGTTGGGTCTTGAAAAAGAAGCCAGTGAACTGGCCTAAGTTGCAGAGAAGGTTACAACAAACATAGGGAAAGTGGTTGATGGAAAACCTCAGAGAAGTAGAAGCAAAAATGGAAGATTCCATTTGTAGACCAGAATAGGGGGAAATTCTGGGTGAAGAGGATAATGAGAGATCAGCTGAAGATCTCATGAACTATTGGCATAGTTCAGAACAATTAGAAGATATGATGACAAGGGAAGCAGATGAGGCAATGAAGCCTTGTGATTTTAATTCTCATAGTTTGTGTATGTTTGCAGGATATGCAGAGGATGATGGACAGTTTGGTGAAACTGTCACAAACAGGAATGAAACTCTTGAGGTGAAGTATGATGGAGAATGCCTTTTAGAGGAAGAAGGTGCTGATTTATTGCAGCAGAAAGAGTTCATAGATAAATTTATGTTTGGTGTAAGACAGTCAGATGAAGTTGATATGGACCAGAAGTTTAATGAAAATGCTATAATAGTATTCCAAGAAGGTAAACAAATGAATTTGTTTGATGAAATTGATGAAAGAACTTTGCAATATGATAGTGCAGAAAATAGGATAACTCAGGAGGATTGCCAGGAAAAGAATGAAGCTGAGAATGAAAGTTGTGATGAACTGCTAGAGAGATTTCACATGGAATTAGAATTCTTGGAAAGATTGCTCAAGGAACCTGAAGGAGAAATGAAGCTTTCAGAACCTGATAAAGAAGAGATTGTGGTTACCATGCATGATAAGGATGAAATGTCTCAAACATTTATAGAGTTAAGTAAATGTTTAGACTCTTCAGTTAATGATGTGACTGTAGGTATGGAAGACAACATTAATAAATATGATGCTGAAATTAGAGAAATTGAGCAGAGATTATTTGAAGGTGAGATGAAAGATCAGGAACAACAAGGAAGTTATGTCCTTAGAGACATGAAGGAGACAAAAGTATTAATCCAGCAGGATAAAGATGGAAGGAACCAACAATTTAAAAGAGATGATCAGCAACATGAGAGTGAATTTGAGGAAGGCATTAGATTGTAGGAGTATAGCAACTGGCAACAGAATGAAGAACAAGAGATTAGTCTGGCAGTAATGAGAGCAGAAATAAATATAATAATAGAGGGCCTACAAAGAAAGATAGATGAAGACCGAAGATACAGAGAAACGGGTCAAGTGGAAGCTATTGCAACAGAGGTGGAATGGCAAGCTAATAAATGAGTTTAGGGAACTTAAACAAATTCATACTGATTTGTTAGAGAAGAAGAGACTCAAAGGAATGGAGTCACAGCAAGAAGGATCTGCTGAAATCCAGAAGATCTATGATGGAAGATTGGTGCTTGAAGCATCAAAAGAGGATGAAGGATCTTGTATTTTGAAAACTGAAAGTTGTTGTGTGTTTGCAGGTTATGTAAACTTGAGGGAAAACAAGCAGTTATTGGAAACTGTCATAACAATAGGTGGAAAGATGACTACCCACAGTCATATGAAGAATAAGGAGAAAAGTTACAGTCAAGTGAAGGAAGATGTCCAGTCAGATGACATCCAAAGGATAAGTCAAAAGGAGGATGGCAAAGGAATTATTGAGATCAAAGAAGTGTTTGGAAAGGAAGAGATCCATTCATACGAATATGGAACAAAGAGTTTTCTCAGGAAAACTGATGAAGCTAATACAAAGCAAATGGAGAATCTTATGGTGTGTTCAGGAAGTGGGAGTCAACTGGAAGGATTGATGATGAAATTATTTGAGGAGACCTTGGTGTCTCATAGTTTTGAAACTAATATTTTGTGTGTAAATGCAGGATACACTGAAGTAAGGCAACTGGTTAATGTTGTCCTAAGGGAAAGGAAAAGCAAAGATATGATTTTTCAGAAGTTAGAAGAAGGAAATTCACATAATCTTGTGATGCAAAGGAAAGAGCAGCTGTTAAACATAGCTGTAGTGAATTATGCAGATATTGGACAACTATTGAGGACTGAAGCCAAAGGTGAGCAGCTATTGAAGGTTGATATAGAAGATTTTGTAGATATTAAACAGTTATTGAAGATTATTGACCTTGAAGAAAGCCAGAGTAAAGAAGGACTAAAGACAGATGTTGCAGACAATGAAGTTAGTGAAGATCGTGCAGAGCTCTTGGGAGAAATTCCAAATGAGATGACAGGTTTGTGGCATAAATCAAGTCTTTTGGAGAAGAGGCAAGAAAACCAAAGAGTAAGTGATCAGACTGCACAACTAGAACTGAATAAGAATGAGAATGAAGTTGTCATGGATGACAAATATGGAAAAGAAGTTGTCAGAAATGTTGGCATAATGAGGAAACAAGGTAAAGCATTTGTGTTTAATGAATTGAATAATTCTGGTGAAGATTTATATGCAGGAACAAGGCAATGTGAATTCAATTTGAAACAAGGAGTTGATTTTGACGATCAGATCGAGGTAAGGAAGGATGAGATCAGAATGTCTCAGAAAGATGGAATGATGTTGAAATTATAGTATGGAATTGTTGAACTGGAGACGAGTTCAAGGGATGATAGTAACAAGAATACTATTGTGCAACAGGGAGTTATTGATGAAGAAGAGGCTGAAAATGACATTTCAGAAGCAAACAAATATGATGCCATGATCCTTAAGGGTGTAGAAATTAAGTTACTGGAAGAAGAGGTATTCCAAGTACCTAAACAAGCAGGAAGAATTCTTAGTTTTCAAGAAATTTGTGGAATTGCAGGTATATTGGGAATTGAAGTAAGAAGTGATGAAGCCATGAATGAGAAACCAGAAGAAGGAACTGGAATTGTTGCAGGGGATCAATGGAGAAGGAATTTGTACATTTTAGAAATGTATATGGGAAAATATTGGCATATGGATTATGATGTTCTTATGCAAGAACACATCTAGTTGCAGGAGAATAGTATTCATCATCTGAGAAGTGAAGTGGACAAAGAAATTGATGAGTTGTGGAGACTCATACAACAACATTCCAATAGAATAAATAGAGGACAAAAGGAGAAAGGAAGATTGGCTGGAAAGAATGGTACAGGTGAAGGTAATGGTAAATTGCAAATTAAAGTGTGGAAGCCTGGCATAAATTGTGATGATGAGCAAAAAGCAGTAAGATATATGAAAAAGACAGCAGCAGACAGTGAGAGCATAGCTAATGGGGCAATACAGCATAAAGTATGGAGACCTGGAGAACGACAACCAACAACAGCAGTAACCAAGGACAGACTACCGAACAAAGTATGGGATCCAGGAGGACACAGATCAGAAGCACATGATCAGGAGATCATGATTATTTTTAACCTTGGGAGTCTGATGCAGGAGCATCTAGGCCTAGCCAGCAATGTGATGGTGTGGTCACATGTTGTGGCTAATGAGAGTTTGGAGGAAGAATTGGTTATTTAATTTTTATTAATTTCAAAGTATGTAAGTAGTTATATTGTTGCAAATACTAAGGAAATTAGAGAATAAGTGGCAAGTGATCCTCCCTGCGTGGAGATCAAGCCAAGTAATTTAGTTTGTTTAGATTTAGATAGGATTTGATTTCTAAATGTATAATCTATCCCTTCATTTGTGGAAGGAGATGGTTAGATAGAAGATATATGTATTTTCCTTCTTTTCTGAAAGGGGAGGAGACAGAGAAGATTAAAGATGGAACTGTAAGCCTATGGGCAGATTAGGAAAGCAGAGGCTCCAATTAGAAGAAACGGGCCAGAGAGGGTCGGAGAGCCTCAAATATATAATTATGTGTATATAGTATATACAAAGAGTTAATTCTGAGTGTGGACGGTGTGATTCAATATGAAATGATGAATTCTATTTGCATTAGTGATTTTGTTTAATATATGTATCTGGGCAGAATTCGACGAACACAGAGAGGTGAGAGAGATAGAGGAACTGTGTATTTATGCATTTTCCAATTGTGCTATGTATATATGTATTAATCATTTAAATCCCGTTTATAAGTGTGTTGATCGACCATCGATCACTTAAGGATTGATGGTGATCCATTGATAATCAAAACGTTGATATATGTAGAGTTGTGCGTTCTTAAACTAAGTATGGTTGGAATCCTGGATGAAGCATAAATCCATCAAAACAAGCGAAATCAAGTTAAGGAGGAAACAGACGGAGAGTGCACAAGAGCCGTTAGATCTCATAGATCAATGGTCCAGATTAAATCGCATCGGCGAATACCTACGATTGTGATCGAAACCGGGCGAGGAGACTTAGCGATTTTGATTAAGCGACGAAGCATCAACCATCGAATCGGAAAAGGATCGACGGTCAGGATCTGGTCGCTGATCGCTAATCGCAGAGGTCAAGTGCAAAGGATGGTGGAATAGCAATACTCTGATAAGCGATATCGCCGATATGCGATAAGGCGCAATCGGAGATCGGGGAAAGCGGAGATCAGAGAGCGTAGTGGAAAGGATTGGAGAGATGGACCCAACGGAGTTATAGAAGCGACTGTATAAATTTTGAGATCTAGCCTTATGGTTTGAAGCGGGTTTTTCTCATGTTTTCTGTGTATTGCAATAAAGTTATGAGTCCCGGGGTTATAAAGAAAAAGCACCAACTACGCTTCCGATAGCATGGTGAACCATTGCGATAGTGAAATGCGATAAGGTATGCCTCGGAAAACGTGCATAGGTGAAGAATATATAAAAAGGCATGGTTTACATATGCTTTGTGTAAATTCTATTATTGCAGCATTACAAAGGGTTTAAAGATTCTGTAATATTCCTAATTAGCCCCAGCTAATTGGAATATTCGATTTTGCCAAATTTTGCCTTCTATAGTTATTTTCAGGGTACCATCAGATTCGCGTGAGGGAGCAGGACATTCCCAAGACTGCCTTTAGATGTCACTATGGGCACTTTGAGTTTTTGGTGATGCCCTTCAGGCTAACTAATGCCCCAGCTACATTCCAGTCTTGCATGAATCACATCTTCCGTAGTCACTTGAGGAAGTTTGTGTTGGTGTTCTTTGATGATATACTCATTTACAGCAGGATGTGGGAGGAGCATCTCCAGCATATTGAGACAGTATTACGCATCTTGGAGGAGCAGTAGTTCTATGCTAAGCTCTCCAAATGTGAGTTCGGGTTGACGGAGATGTTATACTTGGGACACATCATTGGAGTGGACAGAGTGAGGGTCCACGAGGAGAAGATTAGGGCCATCAGAGATTGGTCGGAGCTGAAAAACGTGATGGAACTTCGAGGATTCATTGGCATTTGTACTTACTACCGGAAGTTCGTCAAAGGTTTCTCATAGCTTGCTGCACCCCTGACAGATTTTACGAGGAAGGGGGCATTTAGTTGGTCGGATACAGCATAGCGAGCCTTTGACAGGCTCAAGGAGGTTATGAGCAGCTGCCCAGTGCTTGCATTGCCAGATTTTACGTAGCCATTTGTTTTGGAGTGTGATGCGTCGGGAGAGGGGATTGGCGCAGTATTGATGCAGGGAGGTCACCCTATAGCCTTTGAGAGCTGGAAGCTCCTTCTGCACGAGAGGTTTTATTCTATATACGACAAGGAGATGCTGGCCATCATGCATGCATTGGCCAAGTACCGGAAGTATTTGGTGGGGAACAGGTTCAGGGTGAGGACTGATCACAACAACCTCAAGTTCTTTTTGGAGTAGAAGCAGTTGCAGAAGAGGCAGCAGAAGTGAATTAGTAAGATCCAAGCATATGACTTTGAAATTGAGTATGTCAAGGGTAAGAACAACGTGGTAGCAAATGGCCTTTCATGTAAACCAGCCAAGTTGTCTCTTATGAGCTTGGATACAGACTGGAGGGCTCGACTCTTAGTAGAGTACTCCAAGGACAGGTTTGCATGTGAGATTCTGGACGGGCAGGTGGCAGATGACAGGTTCAGGGTGATCGATGAGATCATCTATTACAGGGATCGGATCTTCTTGACTGAGGGGTCTCAGCTCAAGAAGAAGATACTCCAAGCATCACATGATTCACCATTGGTAGGCCATCAGGGGTTTACCAAAACCTACAGGGCCATTAGAGAGAGGTTCTCCTGGAAGGGCCTCAAGGAGGACATACTCCGGCATATCAGGGAGTGCGATGTTTGCCAACGGAACAAGGGAGAGATGAGCCATCCCGCGGGTTTATTGCAGCCGCTACCCATTCCGGAGGGGAAATGGGAGAGCATTTCGATGGACTTCATCACAGGATTGCCCACGGTACAGGGCAAGGATTGTATCTTTGTCGTCGTTGACTGACTGACAAAGTACGCACATTTCTTTGCCATATCCGCACACTACACAGCAGCATAGGTGGCCGAGCTGTTCTTCAGGGAGATCTTCAGGCTACATGGTCTTCCTAAGACCATTGTCAGTGACAGGGACAGCCATTTCATGGGCGGGTTTTGGCAGGAGCTTTTTCGGTTGGTGGGAACGGAGTTGACTCCGAGTACCGGTTATCACCCATAGATGGATAGGCAGACAAAGATAGTTAACAAGTGGCTGGAGGGCTACTTGCGTAACTATGTCAATGGGCAGCGGCGAGCATGGCTGAAGTGGCTGCATCTGGGGGAGTACTGCTACAATACTTCACATCACATATCCATTGGTATGTCACCATTCTATGCCTTATATGGGTATCATCCTTTATCTTTTGTTGATGTGATGTTTGGTGACAGCAGGGCTCCTAGAGCCAAGATTTGGATCCAAGAGAGTCAGGATATCCTCTGAGCTCGCAAGGATAACATGGCTACAACGCAGAACCAGCAGAAGCTGTATGCTGACGAGGG
The DNA here is from genome assembly GCA_031772625.1 of Pinus tabuliformis. Taxonomy (NCBI): domain Eukaryota; kingdom Viridiplantae; phylum Streptophyta; class Pinopsida; order Pinales; family Pinaceae; genus Pinus; species Pinus tabuliformis. The sequence continues at coordinate 441,702,562 of CM062804.1, read as the reverse complement.
TCGGGTAGAGAGGCAGTTTAAGGTGGGGGACATGGTCTACCTACGATTATAGCCATACCGACAGTCATCACTGAAGCAGAAAGGGGCTGAAAAGCTCAAGCCCCGCTTTTATGGGCCATACAGGGTGATACGCAGGATTGGACAGGTTGCATATGAGTTGGAGTTGCCCCAAGGCAACAAGATTCATAACATTTTTCATGTATCATGCCTGAAAAAGGCATTGGGGCAGCAGGTAACAGTGACAGATGAGCTACCACCTATGAATGATGAGGGGCATTTGGTATTGCAGCTAGAGGCTATCATTGATACCAGGGAGAGGCAGCTGCGGAGCAGGACGGTCTGGGATTCTTGGTGAAGTGGAAGAATTTGCCAGATGAGGATGCCACTTGGGAGAATGAGAAGATCTTACAGCATCGATCACTTCAATTGCTTGAGGACAAGCAACATTTTGCCGGGGGAGACTGTAATATTCTTATTAGCCCCAGCTAATTGGAATATTTGATTTTGCCAAATTTTGCCTTCTATAGTTATTTTGTAAATAAAAAAGTGAGAAAGGGGGACATTACTCACTTTTAGAATAAAAGTCACTTCTTAGTAGCACAACGTTGTGACTTAAAGGGAGAGCCAAGGGGGCCAAAAGGGGGATGCAGAAATGGAGCCCACGTAGACACATGGAGGGACTGCACAGGAGGTGAGGAACACGTGGCAAAAGGGGAATCACGCAGGAGAAGGTGAGCATTGGGATTGAGAGAGGCAGAAGCTATAAAAGAGAGAGGAACCCCCTCATTTTGATCATTCTGTTATGAGCATTTGTGATAGTCATTTTGACTTAGAGCATGCTGGCTGTTTAGCTAGTTTGCAGCACTGTTTAGTGCATTGAGTGTCTCCGTTCGGAGATCTCACCCTTAGCCCCGGGGGACTTCGAGTGCCTGCTCGGGCAAGGTATTTTCGTTGGCATTTCAGCAACAGTATCTTTAGCATTTTAGCAGTGGTTTTATCAGTGTTCTGGAGGACTGCGCAGCACTGGGAGAGGGACGCAGTTCTTTCTGGCAGGAGTTTGGGTTGAGGATTTGCAGGGGGTTTTGTGCTGAGAGGTAGAGCAGGGGATCAGCCCTTGCATATTGGGGAGTTTTGGTAGGGGTTTCAGGCAGGTTTCTGGAGTATCTCATTCAGTGGCAACGCAGAGCAGTGAGGAACTGCGCAGAACCCCAAGGGGGTGATTTTCGGGGGTCGGCCATTCCACGAGAGCTTTCTGGGTTTTTCTGGGTTTCTCGAGTAGAGTCCGATTCCAGAGTTTCAGCTTTTTCTGAGGAGGGGAATAGCCCCAAATCTTCGTTTGATTTCTAGCAGCAGCAATAGCATAGCAGTTTCCCAGCAGCTTGGACACAAATCAGAGAAGGGCCATTCCTTTGCTATTTTGAGTGTATTTCTTCACTTGCCTTGTGCAAGTAGAGGTGCCATCTTCCTGATCACCTCCTGTACTCATTTTATTACTCAGTATAATAAAATGGCTTTGCATTCTCTCTGCATTTCTTGTGTATCTGCTTATGGTTATTTGACATATATCGTATCATTGTTATTTGTATCCTTTTGAGCATTCTCGGCTATTATACCACTTGTGTGTTTTTATTATACTCTTAGACAGAGTTTGGAAAGGGCCAGGTAGCCTCCGGATCTCATCCTCTTTTTAGAGGCGACATATCTAGTAAATGCCCTCCCAGTCCATCTCTGGTTGGAGTTTGCCTGTGTTTGGGGTATATTCCTGATAAGGGATATTACAGATTCCGATATGTATTTGGGGACCATAACCATAGGCCCACGACTGATAATTGGGTAAAAAGGGGGTTTATTGCCTTAGTGCGATTTACACCCCATCACTTAATTATTTGTAAAAGTGAAGATATAAACCTGATATAAATAGCGGATCCTTCCACTTCTTTTCATCATTATCACACGTGAATTCAGCGCCCTTAGAGAATGTGAATTTCCTTTATTTAACTCGTTACTTGGCAAAGTGTGATTTTTTTGGAGTATCTATATATTGGAGATGTCTTTTTGGGATTTAAAGAAGAGTTGGTGGAATTTGTAAGTTTATTGCTAATTTTTCTATATTTTTCATGTGAATGAATTTATGCTAGGGTTTCTAAATGTTCCATGACTAAATGCATATTGTTTATTGAAAATTTGGTGAAATTTTGCATGTTAAAATTATTCTTCCTTGAAACCTATAGAAGAACTCCTATGGTGCATCTTCTATATTTAATTTCTCCCCTCACAAAAAGTATAGTTAGGGTTTTACAAGAGGAAAATTATTCCCCCCCCTTATTCCAATCAATTTTCATCTTTAGAACTTTCCCTAAAACTCCATTAACGCTTGTAGGATTAGGACCTGACTAAGGTTGTGTTGATAAAAAGGCTATTAAAACTTAAATATTTATCTTTTCGTATCTCTCCTAGGCTTTTGAAGACAAGTTGCTAGGGCCGTTTTAGAGCTGATTTGCCATAGAGTTCAGTTTGAGTGGATGCTTATGGATGGAATTCCAAGCTTTGCCTTCATAATCCTTCTAAATGCAAAATCTAGCATTAATTGTGGTAAAACCTCCCTAATTAGGCTTGAAATCATCTTTTCCAAACTCCTTTGTGTCATTAAAACCCTAGTCCTTAGCTGAGCTTCAACTTAAAGCCTATTTGAAGTTCCCATATTCCTTCATTGATTTAATTTATTGAGAGAATCCTTTCTTTGACTTCTATATGCTTAGATACTCCTTATTTTCACATATCAGAAAACCTTGACTTGCAGTAGTTATTAGCTAGTCTATGGTTAATATACTTGTTGAGCCTATTTTAGCTTTAAGGTATCTTTCCTAGGCCATTCATATTACCTTGAGTCTTCTAGTTAGAATACCCTTATAGGTGATACAGCGAAGCCTCCTTTTTGGTGAAATTCCACTAAACAGTAGGAGTAAGATTGTCAAGGTAATAGTGGCAATCCTTCTTCATTGTTTCCATATGGTCTAGCCCTTGGCTTGCAAGTCCGCTCACAAGGTCTGCTGGATTTTGTGGCAACAGGGATGATACATTTATTGACCATATTTTAATTTTCAAATGAAATTTTGTGGCATTTTTAAATTCAGATTGATGGTTCATGTTTTTATCGATAGAATCTAGAAGGGGATTTCAAGCTTAAGTTAACTTTATTGATGATATGATCTTTATAATGATACTTACATCTCCTGAATTTGTAGCATGCTGTTAATGCTTATTAATACAACAACTCACATGATGGTGTATCCACAAATTCAATGCTGATAAAAATCGCAAACAATTGGTGTAATAACAATAGAGTCTATACGTTGGACATGTGGCATTATATTTTCTCGTTGTTTTCCTTTATAATGGTACAACTGGGTACTTTATGACCACCAGATGACCACCATTTGTTACCCTGTGTATGATCATTGGTTTTACAACTAAGCACTTGCATAAATTGTGGAGTAGTTTCTTAATTGTCTGCGAACATTTTTAATTGGATCAAATGTAATCTATGGTTTATCATATGTTAAATGATATATGGTGGAACTTGTCTTTTCCTCTGATGGATTTGTAAAGGACTCCAACAACACCACCTTAATTGAGTTATTTATAGTCATAACATTTTTGGGAAATTTCACCATTTTTGTTAGCCTTCAAATTTGCAAAGTCTTTGGGTTGAGTTTTCAACCATTTGGGAAATTCCTTTCAAAGTGAGTTAGTTGCATTAATTGGATCTAGTCTTAGGCCATTCCTTTCCCTACAATAATGGCAATCCTAATATTAGTTGAGGGATTCCTCCCTATCTTTGGAAATTTTCTTTGAAAAATTGTGACCACTTGATAGTATCCTTAGGTTTCCCTATAAGAGAGGTCAGGATTTTTTCTCTAGGGATAAACAGAGCGATAACAGGTCCCTTGCTTATGTTCAGTAATGGAGGGAGGATTATAATCTAGAAGACCATGGTCAGGGTAATTATCTTAGGCTGGCTGAAAGAGTAATTTGAAATAGAAGGATTCTAAATGTTAGCACTCATAGAATGTATTGTATAAACCTATGCAAGTTGCAAATGCATATAATTGAAGGGATGTACTTACCTTTTTTCTGTCATTAACTAGACATTCCAAACCTTAAGGGATGCAAATTTATCTAGATCATTAATTATTTATATATGCTTTAGTCTTCACATGTTCTTGTTGTGATAGTTTTGCTATACAGGTATATGTGCAAGTTTGTTTCAGTTGACATTAGAAAAGAACATCACCAAACAGAAGGGTTGTGATAATCTAGATCCACACCTATTCAAATAGCAAAAGATGCAATGGAGCTATCAACCTCATTTTTTTCAAACCTAACTAGATGCACATCTATTGAATGACTAACAAATGCAACATGAAAATCGACTTCATTTTTCAATTCTTAGTAAACATTGAAAATCGTTTATATGTACTTCATTGTTGATAACTTAGAAAGTAGATAAGACATATTCTGGAAAGTAGAATGTTATATGCCACGTTATATTTCATAAAAAATAGATACATAACAGTTACACTAAAACCCAAGGTTTATATGAAAAGACATTTACAAGGTGAAGTGTTTATGAAAGTTTATTAAAATATCCTTGCTTCCAATTCAATAGTATTAGGAATTATTGATACACTTACCACAAATAACCCGTGCAAATGTATCGTTTAAGGAAACTAATAACAACTTGACGTGCTCCAATCTCACGCCATGACAATGAAATTTGTTTTGTGTCTCTTAGTGCATTGAACCTTTCCCCCATCATATCGTATGCTACCTGTGTTCCTGCCTGTGATGATAGGAATGCATAATTTATAGACTTAATGTAAAATACCTGAAAGAGTCTTTAATTTGAACAAAGCATATTGAAAGCATGATATCCAAGGTAGATGAGTTAATAAAGTGGGGTGATTTTTTGCCTTGGCTTATGGCATACGATGTGTTGTGTTACTGGTGTGACTATAGGACTTGAAATCATGAACACTTGTCAATAAGTGCCACTTGTTAACCACCATATAACCCTATTTTTTCAACTGCAAAGATGATTTTTTTGGTTGTAGGGCCTCAACCCCAACATTGTCCTCCATTAGTGAATCGACAACCATGAAAAGAGATAGTGTATGTATACCTTTAATCCATCTTCATGGAATCCATAACCTGTAAACAATACATTTTTTGTAAGTAAAGCCTTTTCTAATGACACTCAGAAGTCTTAACAATAATACAAAAACTGGGGGAACATGATTTGGTGTTCAAAATCTTTAATGAATGTAAACCATAGGAGAAAAATCATAGTTAAAAATCCATTGAAAACTAAAGACTATAACCATCAACAAGCTAAACTCTGTTGAGTAATATAATAGTTTATGCAAAGTTATACGATTCATAGTTGTGAATTGAAATCAATAAATCGATTGTGTGAGAGTTTGGTAGTCATCCCAAAGTTGGGAATTAAGAGTGCAGCACTCAATGTTTTTATAAAAATGTGTTATGTGCAAATCAAAATCAGAAATTCTAGATGAGGTTTAGGTAAACAAATGGTGGAACTTGTAGACATTTTCATAAATGTTGGAACTAAACATGCTTAACCTTACACTTGTAGATATCTTCGTAAACAGTGGAAATAAACATGCTTAAAGACCTGAAAAATTCCCATTCTATAATTCTTCATAGAAAGAACAGAGTTGACTAGAGAGTTAACATTGGTGGAAGAAAACAACATATTCAACCAAGAGTATACAGTTGGTGAGGATAATGTACAAATATCAACTTCTAAAGCATCCTTAAAGTCTTACATCCAAGTTTTCTAATATACCACAAAGAAAAAGTTTAATGTTCTCTGTGAGTAAAAACAAAGTCATATGACTCGAAAGTTTTGGGGGAAATGTGCTTTTAAACTTAACCACATTGTCTGAAATTTAGAGTACGTGAAATGTTTGAAGAAGCATAAGCTGTAACACAAAATCCTAACAGTTAATGAACCTTGCATAGGGACCACCTGAGTCACCAGGTTCGAATTCGAGTTCGAGTTCGAGGACCTTGAAATTCGAATAAAATTCGGCAACTCAAATTTTGTCGATAAAATTCGACATAAAATTCGACATATAGAAATTCGAAAAAAAAAATGTATATTAAAGATAGAGGGCAGATTTATACAATTATAAAGACTATCTTATTGTTAGAAATTATATTAATAATGGAGTCAAAGCATAATTCGATGAAAAGCGTGAAATGTATAGGAAAAATCAGCAAGTTATAACTTATAAGTTATAACTTATGTAGCACATGAAAATTTCTAATGAGTCAACCATATTGACAAAGAAATAATGAAAATTTCTAAAAGATACCATTTGATCACCAACCAAAATATAATGTACCATGTATGATGTAACCATCAAAGCGAATAGAACAGTACTGAGTAAATAGTCATCAAATAAGAGTGAACAGCTTCCACATTAGATAAAAAGAGAGTTTAAACTTTAAACTTTAAAGTAGCAGCTAGCTTGGCAGTTTTAGGCTCTAGCAAATTGTTCATGCAAAAACTAAACTAGAACTCTAAAACAGGAACACAAGTTTTATTCTTGACGTTCCTGTTGCCCACTTGTTATATCAAAAAGTTCTATGTCATCAAGAGCAGTATGAGATATGGATCCACTAGATGCTTCAGCACCAGATTCATCAGCGAATTCCCTGTCACTATCAATGTACAAATCAGCATCACCCATTGTTGCATTTGGAACAGGATCGATCCACGGAGTAGAAGAATTGGATGACTCTTTAGCCACATTCTTCAATGCCAACTGCAAATTACTACGAACATAAACAAGATCTTCTAATTTTTGAGATGACAGTCTATTTCTTTTTTTGGAATGAATGTGGTCAAAGGAACTCCAATTCCTTTCACATGCTGATGCACTTGCTCCTTGGCTTAAGATACGCATTGCAAAATTTTGCAATTCTGGTGCCCCTGAACCATACCATTCCCACCATAGTGCTGGATCACTTTTGCTCCTATCATACTTTGCTGATACTGTTCCAAATAATCCTTCTTCTAACCTGTATGCATTCAAGTTGAGAGTCTCAATCAGTTCATATACAACAAGATTCATATAATTGCAAGACATTAACAACAAGATTCATATAATTGCATGCAAAGGAATATAATTCAATAGACATTTACCTGTATGCTCTCAACTGACTTCTGATCAAACCTGCAATCTCTAGATCTGGATTTAGCTTCTCAATAGATTGGATAAGTCCATTCATGATTTCTTCGTCCCTATGTCTTGGCAACCCAAACAATCTAGGGTCCAAATAGCATGCTGCTGCGTGTAATGGACTATGCATCTTCTTCCATCTATTATCAATTAAATCCCATATCTCCTTGTAATCAGCTTCCACATTATCAAAAGCAGTTGCAATGGCCTCTTTGCAACGATCAAGGCTTTCATAAACAAAACCTATACAAGGTTTGTCACCATCAACCATGCGGAGCACATTAACAATTGGGCCACAAATTTTTAAAACCTTGTTTGCATTTTCCCAAAAGCCATTACTGAGCACTATTTGTTCAACATTTTTCCCCTTAGTTTCTTTTGAGAGAGTAGATCTCTCCCACTCAGTGCTGCAAAAAACAGCTCTTAGGCTCGCTTTTTCCTCAACAACTCTTTTCAGAGTAATATAAAAAGTGGCAAACCTTGTATCACAAGGCCTCAACAACTCTTTTGATGCATTCTTCCTGTATATGCTCAAAGTGAGACGATGGTTGATGATGAAGTTTGAAATTGATTTGGCTCTTCGGATTGTTTCATTGACCCAAGGAAATTTGGCTAAGTCATGCAACATTAAATCCAAGCAATGAGCTGCACAAGGGGTCCAATAAATATGCCCATATTTTTCCATAATCAGCTTCCCTGCACCAACACAATTTGATGCATTATCTGTAACAACATGGACAACATTTTCCACCCCAACTTCTTGAATCGCTTCATCCAAAATTCCAAAAATGAATTCTGATGTCTTCACTTGATCCATTGCATTCACTGCCTTCAAGAAAACTACCCCTTGAGGACAATAAACAAGCACATTGATCAATGGGCGATGACACAAATCTGACCAACCATCACTCAAAATTGTGCATCCTGTAAGCTTCCAGGACTCTCTAATATCAGCCAACTTTTCTGTCACTCTGTCTTTCGCTCTCTTTAGCAAAGTTGTCCTTAAAGCTTCAGATCCAGGAGGAACATAGCCCTTCCCAAAATCAATGGCCTTTTTAATTACATTTGTAAAAAATGGACTCCTCGCCACATTAAAGGGAATTGCACATGCATAAAAATACTCAGCAACAGCGTCATCAACTTCCTGTTTCTCAACAGGTTTCCAGAATTGATTTAATGTTTTCGGCACACCTGTTTTTGCTTGAGGAGTTGTAGAACTAGATCCACCAATGTTTGAAACTGAATTAATGGTGGAGGAAGACATGGCAATCTCCCTCTCAATTCGCTGCCTCTTATTCACCATTTTCTGCCTTTGCATCTGTGAACTGGAATGGTCTTTATCCACTTTGGCTTTTTGTTCATCAGTGATCTTACTGCAGGCTTCAACACCACCTCCACTTCCATTGGTAATACCGAGAAGGTGATCCACTGCTCTAGTCAAAGTGCCCTTGAAATTATGTCCACACAGCTGACATGAAAGATTAGAACCATCTTTTTGGATAAAAGTCCAAGCTACAGCAGTTGACTTTGGGGGTGCCATTGGAATTTAGAAGTCTGTTCAATGTCTGAAATGCCTGCAATTCGTGTTGAAATTACATTTTCGTTAGTCATCTTCAACACAGTCAAATCAGGCTTCAGCCTTCAACACAGTGAGAACATAATTAGAGCCTAGAGCCTAGAAAAAGTGGAGCATATGATCCAAAAGAAATTGTCCTTTGGGTACTCTCAGGCTTCAGCCCACTAAAACATTTTGTTAACTGCAGACTCAAGTTTCAACTGGGCTGATATCATTATAATTTATTACAGTGGCTTGACATAAAATTACAGAGGTTTGATCTAACTTAACAGTGGCATCTTTGTGACATATGTTCGGCATTAGACTAACAGGAGCCTCACTGCTCTTTTGAGCCTAAAAGTACCACCTACAAATTACAAGGATTGAATTGCAGTTATTGGCCTGTAGGCTGTAGCAGCTTAATTGAAGCCTGAAGGAGCAGAATTGGTTTCAAAAACATTTCCAGCTCTGTCCATTGGTGTCATTAATGAATCAGATTTCTGATCAAGGAGAGTCTGAATTTGAAGGGGGACCACTGGTTATTTGATTCAGATCTGTAGTTTATTTTTTGGAACCATATTATTCGGAGCTACAGCAGTTTATTTGGTCACACAAACATCTCCAGATCAGTCCATTTCAGATCTGTGATGCTCATACCAACAGAGGTGTAAATGGGCAAGTGAATTGGATTTGAATCTATTACAGAATTTGCACGTACAGAGAAGGAGCATGTGTCAATCAGTTGGTACCTAAACACAGAGCATTGCAACCTCAAAATAACAGGGGCCTTGTAGTCATTCTAAAGACTGATATCCTTGTATAAGTCTGAGAACAAAGAACAGAAATTTAATTATGCAAAGACAAGTCAACCAAACATCTTGGAATCTATAAATGTGACAGTGTGAATTATGATATTATCAAAGGCAATTTGATCTGCAGATAAATGATGTGTTCCATGTCAACTTTTCTGAGAGTACAAGTTCTGTCCATTACCACCAGTCATAAAGGGAATGAATTGCAGACTGCAGTCTTCTATTGGGCTATTAGGTTATCATTCCAACTAAATGTAGAGTCACCTGTAGATGTAAAAGATGTCACGCAGACCTAACTCATATTTTTGAAGGTTGAAATTGGACGCAAGAGTGATAGATATATTAATATATGTGCTCGGGATATATTATATACGACGCAAGAGTGAGTATAATATGGCTCGGGTCCCTTGTCAAGAAGCTAAATTCACCTAGAGAACTTCGGAACAGTTGGAAAATTGATTAACAAGCTCAGATTGAAGGTATACCGTATAGATCATCAAAGAACTCTTAAGTCTTAACAATAGATGCTTCGGATATTAACAGTAAGTCAAACAGTGAAGCTAGCTTGGATATTAACTATAAACTTACAAGTTACAGCCACAGGCACAGCTGACACTGGACAGCAGTAGCACGCGGCAGTTTTCGTTCTTTCTGGAAATTCCCGAGCCCGTCAAGCCTTCAGTGTTCACGGTGTAGACTGTACAGTGTAGTCTATGGCGGCAATGAAACCCTAGCCCGAGCAGGTGTCCCGGTCCGTTTGAGTTGTAGACTGTAGTCTCTAGCCTCTGTCGTGCGTCTGCGGCGGCAATGAACATTGAAAACAACAACGAAGCTAATGAAACCTAAGCTAAAACAGAACCACGCATACCCCCGCGCGAAAAACGAATTTTAACGCATCTGATCGAATTTCATCGTTTTTAATGGCGAATTTAATCGAAAAAATTCGAATTCGCCATGAAATTCGAATACGTGATTAAATACGGCGTACTTTAACGAACAAATTCGAATGGGTTTTAAATACGCCGAATTTCGAATTTCATCGATTAAATTCGGCGAATCCGGTGACTAAGGGGACCACGTGCTTAAGGTCATGGTGCAAATCACTTTTACATTATTTTACTCTAGCAAAAATGAAATTGAAACAAGCCATCCAAGCTTAGGTGTTTTTCTATTTGATAAAAAGTCAAGAGATGGGTGAAATTATAATCAGCAAATTAGGCTAACCTTGGTTTAAAACAATACAAAATTTTCACTTAATACTATTTTTTAGGACAAAGTATCCTTGAAAATTTATGAATCTATACAAACAGAAATCCTACTGTAGTCACTGGTTTATCATCTCCTACTTGTTATTTTATTCAACAAGTTATTTAATTATAAACAATGATGAAAAACACTACTGCAAACTACACTGACATATAGATCATAAACCGAAACAATAGATGAGACAAACACACAAGAGACACCGTTATTTTCGGACAACACGTCCCCAAAAAACCCAATGCGGGAAAACCAGTGCAACGGCTCTGCAGGTGTTCTATTATTAAGCAGTAGTTCTAAATACAACTCTGGATGCCCTCTCGGCAATCCAGTTACAGAGATAAAATAAACTGGCAGAAACCTAAGTGAGATTACCTCTGCGTGGGCTTGCGTGGAGCACTCTGAGACTCTGCATGAGCTCTGCACTGGCCTTACTGTCTCTTGGAGCTTTGACGTCAGCATTCTCGGCTAATCCTGCTGCTCCCCAGTTGATTTCGGACTTCTGCAGGAGGTCACTGATCCTCTGCGCTGGCACTGCGTCAAGCACTGCATGGGACCTCCTGGCCCAACGTCAATCCTCTTTGGTCTGCGCTGCCTCCTTTGGTGTATCTCTACCTCTCTCTGCTGAGAATTCGGGTTTTCGGAGAAGATCCTCCACCCCAACTATCGTTGCCTCTCTGCTGCAACTCAAATTACTTGTTCAACTTTCTCAGCAAACCTCGCCCCAGAAAAATCGCACTGACTGATCAACTTGGTGTATCTCCAACTGACTCTCAAGCGTCCTCTTATACTTTTCCTGTTTATGAATCAACGACCGAGATTAAGTCCCTAATCAACGACTAAGATTAAAACAGACTTGATCCTCGCCTCTTAGAAGCTTCTCACCCATATTCTTATTAATACCCATTAGTGTTTTTATTTTCCGAAGTTTAGACTTAAGATCCCATTAAAAATATTAATTATTTTAACAACTCACAATTCGGGCAGAATTTCTCCAAATGATTTCTGGGTCTTGGAGACCTTATGTATTCTAGTCCCTCCATAAAACTTCGGAGCTAGAGCACATCCGATGCTACCCAAAATCAACAGTATCTTCCTTAAACATGTAGTTGAACTTCCCCAGACCACTAAAAAATAAATCACATAAAGTTTAGAGCTAGATTATATGCTTCATTGTAATCTCTGATACCTAATGGAACTAACAAGTGATCAATGGACCTTTGTCTCACAAAGTTTATGAAGCAACATTGAAGGGCATTCCAAGCAACTTGTACCTGTTGTCCCTCAGATTGTATAGGCACTGTGACAACTACTTAGGGCAGGGGTTGTCACTTTGATTCCTGCCCACTCCGTTCTAGCTGTCTCCCAACAACAGGCTATGGAGGGTAGTCCCTATGGAAACGAGGTGAAGGAAAATAAGTTGGGAACCAACTTGTTTGGGAGACATAGATGAGTGGCCTAACTACTTGGTTAAATCTAGCAAGATTAATGATTAGATTAAATTTTAAGTATGAGACCGATGCCTTATGGAGTCACAATTCTTGCTTAATGTAAATTAATGCCAAGTAACCGGATGGACACCCGTTGTTTGATATGATAGACTAAAATAATCTCGGTCGTTGATAAACTCTTGAAGATTTTTTAATCTTAGTCGTTGAATTTATATTTTTGAGGAATTTTCAAATTTCTCATTTAACTCCATTTTTATTAGATCAAAATTAATTATTTTGAGCTAGTTTCCTCAATAATTTGACTGAATTAACCACCAACATCTAAGTGTCCAAATTTTCTTGATTTATACAATATTTCCTTGGTGGAGGACGTTCAAAAATTACTTCTTTAAAGACCCATGAATTTTTCGACTTGGAGAATTACGTTTCCTAAGATAATTTTTTTGTTTGTAAGCTTGGTAGGACTCTCTGATTTTCGATTTTACATGTCCATTATTCACCCTGCTATGGAAGGAGGGTAGCACAATATTTGAACCCAAGATCTCCGGTTCGGTGACACTTCATTCCACGGCATTGCCACTTGAGCTACCCTAGGCGGACAATTTTCCTAAGATAATTTAATTTGACTCTAATTAATTAATATTCTGGCTTAGGATTTAATTATTTTTGCAAGAAAAATTAATTAATTGACACTCGAGGGGTTTTAATGTTTTTTCTACCCTCAAATATTTTAACCATGGTGTCTAAGTATGAGGGACCATGCATTAAAATATTTTTTACAATTCAACCCTCAGAGTGGGAATACCCATTCGACTTAGACCCTCAAGACACATACCCAATTCTGCGACACAGCATGATCTGGTAGACCAAGTGATTTATAATAAAACAATTTAGCCAACTAACTTAAATTATTCTCAAACCGCTTTTACATAAGACTTGACTAGAACATTAGGACTCACCTAAGACTTTGACGAAGAATTCCACCCTAGCTTTGGGGTGAGGCTAGAGGGAAAAACTTTGTCGACCATCTGTGTTTAGAAAATCACATGAGCTAGTGAGATGATAAACCTCCTAGGATGAAACGTTTTGCCAAAATAATAGGCTTACCCTAGTTGTTACATACAGTCAAGGTCTTACTAGGATCATTTACATTACATAACTTGCATAATGGGTTTATAATGACACATAAGACTGCTGATAGATGATTTGATCCTGTTGAAAAATTTGTACTTCTCCTTCCTTGGAATTTTGACAAATATGAGTGCAACATTTGGCTCCATATGGGGACACGTTGATTCCATGAAGTGGTGTGAGAACCCCAAAATCTTGCATCCAAGAAAGCAAAAGTCCATCAAATAGATATCCATTCAAAATCAAAATCATCATGTATACATAGAAAATGTCGCTAGAATAGAAAAATCTACTCTAACAAATAGAAATATCAAAAACATAATATAAATGGATGTGAGAACTCCAGAAGAAAACAAGACACAAAGCACTGATCGCAGAAGCCTCAAAACAATAATAATATAAATGCGTGAAATAAAACTATCTCATGATATGAAATAAAAAGGAGTAGGGTTAGAGATACTATACAAAGATGCCCTATGGCATCATATGTCTTCAACATAGTGCATACTGAGCATCTGCCGACTCTTCGACAAGTCTGTGGGTTGCTTCTCAGATGTGCCATGCTGAATTCTGAAAATGCTAGGACTTTGACTCATCTGAATATCGAGCTGCTCCCTACTATCAGATGCATCAAACTTCTTCCTTCTTCCCTTTTTCTTTTTATGCTTGCTTTCAACAGGGTGAGATGTTGATGTTGATGTGATTGGTGTGCAACTTTCTATCTGTTTTGGACAACGCTCGTCCGAAAGATTTGGAATGTCCACGATTTTTGTGACCTGTTCTTCTTTATTTTCATGACCCTACTCTGTGTTGCAAACATTGATCTGATTTCCTTCAGTTTCCTTCCTGCCTAGATCATCTTCATTTAACCATTTCTCAATGGAATCAATGACTTCTCCATAATAAGATGAACACTGCTATGGTGAGCTAGGAGTTCATGCAATGGATCCTTTGGTCTTGGCTGGAGTTCCCGAACTTGTGACTTTTCCATTGCTTGTAGCTTACTTTGAGGAGTGATCTGTTCAATTCTTATGGCATTCATTTCGTCAACATGTATTGTTTCCATAACTTTTATTTGTTGTACTCAATCAACTTCCATGGTCTTAATCAAGTTCTGTAGCCTATCCTCAATGGCATTCATTTGGTCGGAATGTTCATCCTTAATAGTGCTGATTTCCTTGGCATGATTTTTTTTATGGCGATCAAATGGTCTTGCATGGTGGTCATCTGATTAGTCTGCATGATTTTCAGTTCCTCAGCATGCTTTTCTTCTCTAGCTAATAACTTGTTCTGAAGAGAGACCTGATTAGCTTCCATGTCCTTTATCATTCTGTTATGGTTTTCTTGAATAGAACTTATTTCTTTCTTATGATTTGCTTTTATGGAGCTTAGCTCCTTAACATGCTCTTCCTCTAGGGCATCCATCGTGTTCTGAAAACTGATCCTTTGATTATATTGAGTAACCTCCATTGCCTGTAACTTGTTTCCCATGGAACTCATTTCTCTGGCATGATTTGCTATCAATCTTGCTTGACTAGATTGCATTTCTTTGATCATTTGAGTTAATTCCTTAACAAGATGCTTGTCTTCTTTCTTTTCATCGTCAAAATGATTAACTTGGTTACTAGTTCCTGCCTTTCCACTATCGAGGACTCTTCTTGCAATGGCACAAGTGGATTCATCATGAAAGTGATTACAAGATCTACAATATGGTACTTCTTGATCACTATAATGTTGTAACTCATTCTCTCGCAACTTCTTTATGTGATTCTGCATATCATTGAATTGATTTCTTTGCTCATCATGCATACTTTTAATGATTTCTATTAATTCTTTAACCCCATATTCCTCTTTTGGAAGGTCATGAGGATAACCTTGAGTGTTAGTAAAACGACAAGGGACAGACAAGTCATCCATGATGACTTACTTAAGGGGAAAGGGAAGCTAATGGATGTCAGAGAGATATCCTTATTCAACGTAGTCAATAAATCCACAAGAAGTGAGCCTCTAACAAGAATTCCTATAAAAAATGACAGAAGTGGAGTCGCCACTTGAACATGAATCTATCTCCAAAATTTAGAAGGCAAAAACCAAAAAGTTAGTCAGGGAGAAGCAGGTGGATATCAAGGAAGGCTTCCTGTCTGAGAAAAAATGAATGCTTACCAGAATGTATTTTGTCTAACTGAGCTGTGAGAGCGGGGTTAACCAAGCTACCAGGATTCTTTCTAATGTAAGTTTTTGTGAATAAATGAAAAAGTGCAGTCGCCACCTAAACAGGAAACTAACCCAAATGTCCAGGTACTAAGGTGCAAACAGAGAAGTGAACAAGGTGATAAGAATATTATGAGATATCAAAGTGCCCAAAAATGTGGTGCTTGACGAACTAAGAAGATGAAAAATGGATTAGAAGATTATGAAGATTGTCCTTGAAGCACCGAAAATAAGATATACCCGATAACGATGCTACAAATGTTGTGGCGTTGATAGGACAATGAATGATGAAAGATCACAAAATGATATGGTAAGAAAGGATGTTGTGAGGACCAAGGACAGAAAAATCTAGCCTAACAACAATGTCAAAAAATGTTGTAGCTTAGATTGTATAGGGATTGCGACAATCGCTCAGGGAAGGGGCTGTCACTCTGATCCTCGTCCACTCTGTTCTAGTTGTCTCCCAACAAGAGGTTATGGGGGGTAGTGTGAAAATTCGAGAATCCCCAAATCACTACTGCAACAAACTGATATTACTTCTCCTACTTGTTAATCCATGCAAGCTATTTACTGTGTTCTACTATAAATATTGAACTAAATACAATTGAAGCCTTCTCCACTTAAATAATATGCGGAAACAAGAATCTGAGCAAGAAAGTAATAACACACACAAGTGACACTGCTGTTTTTGGACTAATGTCCCCGGAAAAATCCAATGTGGGAAAACCAGTGTAGCAGCTGAGGGTTTGTATTATTATGCAATAGTTTTTGAATACAATCTTTGGATGCCTTACTAGCTATGCAATACAGAGAATCTAACTGACAGAGAGATGAGTGAGATATACCTCACACTATCACTGGTAATCTAATATTGATCCAACCACTGAATGGCCAACCCCTAGCTACCTTGTGCAGTTTCTGAGCAATCACTGCGCTGCTCTATGTCACACCTTCTAGGGACTGCATCACTCCTTTGGCTGATCGATTTGCCTCTGAAACTTCGACTTTCTGCCCTTCTGGTCTCACACCCTGACTTCTGGCTCTAGAACTCGACTCTCCAGCAAATTTCAAATCTCCTCCCAGGCTCTGTGCTGCCTCAGCGTGGCTCTATGTTGCCCACCGTGGCTCTGCACTGCCTCTTCTAGATCTCTCTTTGCCTCCTTTGCAATGTATCCCCGGATCAGGAAAACTTTCCAACCAGCAAACAATCTCTGCCCCTCACTGCAAGAAATCACCTCGATCACTTCTCCGACAACTCTTGCGCTTCTCTCTTTAGAAATCGATCTCTTGATCTCTCACTCGATGTGTCTTC
Source organism: Pinus tabuliformis (assembly GCA_031772625.1). Taxonomy (NCBI): domain Eukaryota; kingdom Viridiplantae; phylum Streptophyta; class Pinopsida; order Pinales; family Pinaceae; genus Pinus; species Pinus tabuliformis. The sequence continues at coordinate 441,685,559 of CM062804.1, read as the reverse complement.
CAAATGCCCATCAAGTCTCTTCTTATAATCCTCTCGTTGAGTAACCAACGGCCCAAATTAAATTGTAATCAATGGCTCATATCATTTTGGCTTGACCCTCGTCTTCTTCTAGAAGTTTCCCCTAGTTTAATTAATACCCTTTAATTATTTTAATTTCCTAAGTTTAAACTTAGGCATCTATTAAAAATAATTAATTATTTTAATAAAACCTTCTCCGGGTGGAATTTCCCAAAACGATTTCTGGGTATTCTGGAATACATGTTTCCTAACCTCCCTGTAAATTTTGAGGCTTAGAGCACATCTGATGCTACCATAAATCAACCCTCCCTCTTAGCGAGGAATGTGCTCTAATAATGCAACCTGCTGAAGCATCACCGTTCTCGGTAACGTCTCCCTCTACGTTGCTAATGTCTGACATCACTGTCCACCAACTATTGCGCAAATGTTGCATTTGTACTACTGTTGGCCCTTCCACTGTCAATATTGCATCTGCATTGCAACCCTCTCCAACTTCTGCTGCTGTTGCAATAACAACAAAAAAACATCCAAAATACTGAACCAAAGGTGTTCAGCGTAATGCATCTACTGCTGGAGTTCTGACTGCTACTAGTCTCTATGTTGTCACTGAAGCCACTGCGTCGCTGTTGACTCTGCTTTGTGCCAACTGCACTGCTGCCAACTCTGCTCTGCGCTGCTATTGACTCTGCTTTGTGTCAACTGCACTACTGCCAGCTTTGCTCTACGCTGCTCAGCCTCTGGCACTCCTAGCCACTGCAACTGTCACTCTGGCACTCCTTTGCACCAACTGACACTAGTCCATCCTACTACTTCTAATATGGGCTCCCGTAGCAAGTTGTTGATCCAAGAGGTGGACTCCTCAAGGATCCTGCCCATCTGCAGTTCTTTCGAACTACAGTACTAGATCACCCCACCTCTCATTTGGAGGTTATTTGGGCAACCATGGCAAACTCCTCAATCTTTGTGGTTGCGACCTGCAGATCATGTTTCTCATCCTTGCCCTTCTTCTTGAGAGGAATTTGTTCTTTCAGATGTCCTTCTTCCTCCTCCGTCGCTCCTGCTGCCCCTTTGATGCAAGGGTTGCATTCTCTTCCTCCTCCTTGGGCTTCGTCCCACTGCTATTGCTTCTATTAGGTTTGCACTTGAATAAGTCTCGCCTCATCTCTTCCTGCTGAAGAGCGACCCACATCCCTTCCCAACTCGACAATTTCTCTCTACCCAGGATACTCTGGACAAACACTTGCGATTCTTCTGAGACTGAATTTAGGGCCAACCTTACCATCTCTGTAGGCTGAGGTGATGACCCTACAACTTCCAACTGATCTCGGACTTCTTGAAGTTTTGATAGGAACAGATCAATCGTTCCCCCTTCTGCATCCTTGCAGATCTCATTTTCTCCTCCAAGTACATCTTCCGCTGCTCGAAAGATCCCTGATACAATGTAGCCAAGGCATCCGACATATCCTTGGCAGTCCCTTTGCCAGCAATGTGACACACAATGTGATCCCTCACTCCGTCGCGGATAAATCGCTTGGCCTTTGCCATTTCAGCCTTGTACTTCTTGAGTGGATCCGCATCTGCAGGTTCAACTACCAAACTATTGACATACATTTTGAGATCATGCTCATCCAGAAGGCATGAGATCCTAGCCTTCCAAATCACATAGTTGGATGCTCCATCCAACCGATCTTGATCTCTCAACCCGTTGGCTGCCATCTCTACCAACAAAATGTCAAACTGCTTGCTCTCTCCTTTGCGCTGTTGCTGGGCTGGCCTACGCACTCCCTGCTGGAGTTAATAGATCTGCTCCTCTCTACTGCTGCTCAACAAATCAGAAATCAAATTCCCTGGCTAGGAATTCTCTAAGGAAGAAATTCCCTCAAAAAGTGTCTACTTCCTCCTCCTGACGTTTTCTGCCGCAGCAACGGCTGAGAAAATTGCATCTCACCTGAAGACTGCTCTGTTGATTTTTTGGTAACATTGGTTGTGCTCTAGCTTCAAAATTTTGTGGAGGGGCTAGAACACATGAGATCTCCAAGACCCAGAAATTGCTTGGATAAATTCCACCCGGATTGTATTTTAATAAAATAATTAATATTTTTAATGGGGTTCCTGAGTCTAAACTTAGGAAAATTAAAATATTAATGGGTATGAACGAAAATATGGGTGAGAAGCTTCTAAGAGACAAGGATCAAGTCTAATTTAATCTTAGTTGTTGATTAGAGATTAGATCACGGCCGTTGATTTCTCAACAGGAAAAGTATAAAGGGAGGCTTGGGGTCAGTTGGAGAATACACACAGTGAGAGTAACACTTGAGCTAAATCGAAATTCTAGGGCGTGGTTTGTTGAGAATTTTGGAGTAAGTTTCTAGTGTAGAGAGGGGTAGTTCGGCAAAGGGACTTCAGTCCAAGGCCGAGAATACATAGCAGAGAGCAACACAACACCAGGGAGAGACATCGCAGCTCCAGAAGGGTGATGCAGAGGCTAGAGGAGCTGACGTAGTCACTTAGAGGCAACGCTAGGGTTTTTGTGAGGTAGATTGAGCAACAGTTCAACAGATCGATTTCTGAGCTGGGAAGGCTCACTGGGCGGGTGACGCAGTTCCAACGCAAAGCTTGGAGAAACCATCGCTGCAGAGCACTGGGGACAACACAGTCACCTGTGTGGATTGTTCATCTAGTTGCCAGATTCACCAAAATATTTGTCTCTGGATCGAGGTACTTTCGCTAGGTTTATTCTCTGTTGGGTGAGCCGGATTTGGCACCCTAGTTGTATTCAAAAATCTGCTTAATAATAAAACCCTCATATCTGCTGCACCGGTTTTCCCACATTGGGTTTTTCCGGGGACGTTTAGTCCAAAAATAAGTGTCCTTTGTGTGGTTGTCTCATTTATTTTTCAGTACTTGATTTGTATAGTGGTGTAGGCTGCAGTGTATTTGCATTAATATTTTCTGAATATTTCTGAAAATAACTTGTTAAAATGAAGAACACAAGTAGGTAATGCAAATCAGTTTGCCGCAGTAGGATTTCTGGTTTGTTAGATTCATAAATTTTCACATGGTATTAGAGCAATTGCAGATCAAGAAGCACTGAAGCCATCGACGAAAGGACAAAGGAAAATATGCATGTGAAGACAGCTGTCCCGAGAGGCAGCGCAGTTTCTCGCTGAGAAAGCAGAGGAGAGGTGACCCAGTCACCAAGGGAGGCTCACACAGAGCCTGTGTTAGCTTGATTGGGTGACACTGTTGTTGCAGAGGGCAGCGCAGTGGTTACCGGGCCAACACAGAGACTTTTGAGTCTCGTTTTTCCGACTGTCGGGGCTAGAGGTTAAAGACATAATTCATTTGGAGTTGCTGGTGGGGTGCTGATTTTGTTGGTGCAAAACAGTACCTAGTGGGGCAAAAGCAAAGAAGAGGGAATTAGTTCCTCAGAATATTTCTTGCCAAGAAATTTAGATCCAGTGTTGAGCAGCTGCAAAGAGAGATCAGAGGGGTGGTTTGACAGTGGTTGGCAGGAGGATTTCCGTGAAGGAAATCAAAATTCAGAGGGAGCTTGTTCCCTAGAGGATTTCTAGTGCTAAAGAAATCCAGATCCGAGTTTTGTTAGGGCAGCAACGAAAGAGGGAGAAGAGAACAAGTTTGACATTCATTTGGCAGAGATGACAGCCACATCTCTAGGAGGGAGGTGGGGAGATTTAGAGCTATAGTTCAAAAGAGCTACAAAAGGGTAGGATCCTTGAGGTGCCCAAATTCTTGGATCGCATACGGCTACGAGAGCCCTTAATAACAGTAGCAGAATGACGGAAGTCAGTTGGTGTGAGGGATGATGGAGTAACAGTGCCAAGGCTAGAGTGCCAAAGTCTGAAGCAACGCAGTAGAGTGTTGTAGCAGTGCGGAAGGCACAGAGCAAATACAACAACAACGCAATAGCATCAGAGGGTCAGCACAGATTAGGAGTAGATATAGATTTAGTGTCAAGGGGCATCTAGACTGACTAGAATGTTAGCTTTTGGGTGGTTTTTTAGTTGCTTACTTCTTAGCAACTGAGTTGCAGTGCGGCAGTGCTATGGGCAACATGATGCAGCATATTGAGAGGGAGTTGCAGTGCAGATGTAGCAGTGGCAGTGGCAGTGTCATGGGCAATAGTACAGATTGTAGTAGTGCAGTGCATGAAGGGTAGTAGGCTGAGTATCAACAACGCGGAGGACCGATGTCGTGGATCAATGTGATACTTCTGCTGGGAAATATTGCTAGAGCACATTCCTCGCTAAGAGGGAGTGTTGATTTTTGGGTAGCATCGGATGTGTTCTAGCTTCAAAATTTTATGGACGGGCTAGAACACATGAGATCTCCAAGACCCAGAAATCATTTGGAGAAATTACACCTGGATTGTATTTTATTAAAATAATTAATATTTTTAATGCGGTTCCTAAGTCTAAACTTAGAAAAACTAAAATATTAATGGGTATTAATGAAAATATGGGGAGAAGCTTCTAAGAGACAAGGATCAAGTCTAATTTAATCTTAGCCGTTGATTAGAGTTTAGATCACGATTGTTGATTTCTCATCAGGAAAAGTATAAAGGGAGGCTTAGGGTCAGTTGGAGAAAACAAACAGTGAGAGCAACACTCGATCTAATTCGAAATTCTGAGGCGTGGTTTGCTGAGAATTTCGGAGTAAGTTTCTAGTGTAGAGAGGGGTAGTTCGGCAGAGGGACTTCAGTCCAAGGTTGGGAATACATAGCAGAGAGGAAACACAACACCAGGGAGAGACAACAGATCTCTAGAAGGGAGACACAGAGGCTAGAGAAGTTGACGCAGTCACTTAAAGGCAGTGCTGGGGTTTCTGTGAGGCAGATTGAGCAGCAGTTCAACAGATCGATTTCTGAGCTGGGAAGGCTCACTGGGAGGGTGACGCAGTTCTAGTGTAGAACTGGGAGCAACCATTGCTGCACAGCATTGGGGACAACACAGTCACTTGTGGGGTTTGTTCATCTAGTTGTTGGATTCGCCAAAATATTTGTCTCGAGATAGAGGTACTTTTGCTGGGTTTATTCTCTGTTGGGTGAGTCGGATTTGGCACCCTAGTTGTATTTAGAAATCTGCTTAATAATAAAACCCTCATATCTGCTACACCAATTTTCCCACATTGGGATTTTTTGGGGACGTTTAGTCCAAAAATGAGTGTCTTTTGTGTGGTTGTCTCCTTTATTTTTCAGTACTTGATCTGTATAGTGGTGTAGGCTGCAATGTATTTGCATTAATATTTTCTGAATATTTCTGAAAATAACTTGTTAAAATGAAGAACATGTGAAAATTTCTGAATTTACACATCAGAAATCCTACTGCAATCACTGGTTTACCATCTCCTACTTGTTTTTACATTCAACAAGTTATTTAATTATTTAAATAGTGATGAAAACACTATTGCAGACTAGACATACACAGATCATGAACTGAAATGAAATGAGACAAATACACGAGGGACACCATTATTTTTGGACAATCGTCCCCGAAAAAACCCAATTCAAGAAAACCAGTGCAACATATAGAGGGTTTGTATTATTAAGCAGATTTCTGAATACAACTAGGGTGCCAAATCCAACTCACCCAACAGAGAATAAACCCCGTAGAAGAACCTCTATCCAGAGACAGATAAACAAACCCCACAGGTGACTGCGCTGTTCCCAATGCTGGGCAGCGATGGTTGCTCCAAGCTCTGCGTTGGAATTGTGTCACTGCCTCTAAGAGCTGCGTCACTGCAACACTGCGTCAGAGTTCTCCCTCTGCGCCAATGCATCAGAGTTCTCACTCCGCATCACTGCGATAATGCGCGACTGGGACACTGCGACACTGCGCCATTGTGTCAAAGCTCTCCCTTTGCGTTACTGCATCAGAGCGACACCGCGTCACTGTGTTAGAGTTCTCCCTCTGTGTCAGAGCTCTCCTGGCGCTTCTCTGCTTCTTTGTTATGTATTCTCGACCTTGGACTGAAGTCCCTCTGCTGAACTGCCTCTTTCACTGCAACAAATCACTTATTCGATTTTCTCAGCAAACCACGCCCCAGAAAAATCGAACTGATTGATCTCTCAAGTGTATATCCAACTGACACTCAAGCCTCCTCTTATACTTTTTTTGTTGATGAATCAATGACCGAGAGTAAGTCCCTAATCAACGGCTAAGATTAAAACATACTTGATCCTTGTCACTTAGAAGTTTCTCACCCATATTCTTATTAATACCCATTAATGTTTTTAATTCGTAAGTTTTGACTTAGGAACGAATAAAAAATATTAATTATTTTAATAACTCCTCATCTGGGTGGAATTTCTCCAAATGATTTCTGTGTTTTGGAGATCTCATGTGTTCTAGCCCCTCCACAAAATTTCGGAGCTAGAGCACATACGATGCTACCCAAAATCAACAGAACACAAGTAGGTAATGCAAATCAGTTTGTTGCAGTAGGATTTTTGGTTTGTTAGATTCAGAAATTTTCACATGCTTTGCATTGAAGCTTCTGTTTTGCTGCTCCCTCTGCCGCTGACAAATCTTGATCTTCCTTAAGAATCTTGTCCTCTTGGCCTACATTGCGCAATTCCTCTGGGGATTCGATCTGCTACTTACACAACTCTTTGATCTCCCTCCTTCTCTTCAATGCTGGGCTCTTTCAGTCTGCTCTCTTGCTTCACTTGCACTCTGATACCATGTGAAAATTTGCAAATCCTCGAATCACTACTGTAGCAAACTGATATTACTTCTCCTACTTTTTAATCCATGCAAGTTATTTACTGTGTTCTACTGTAAATATCGAAGTAAATACAACTGCAACCTTCTCAAGTTAAATAATATGCAGAAACAAGAATCTGAGTGAGAAAGAAATAACACACACAAGTGACACCATTGTTTTTGGACCAATGTCCCGGAAAAACCCAATGTGGGAAAACCAGTGCAGCAGTTGAGGGTTTATATTATTATGCAAGAGTTTCTGAATACAATCTTTGGATGCCTTACTGGATGTCCAATACAGAGAATCTGACTAACAGAGAAATGAGTGAGATATACCTCACACTATCACTTGTGATCTAATACTGATCTAGCCACTGAATGGCCAACCCCTAGTTGCCTCTGCGTAGTTTCTGCGCAATCACTGCGTTGCTCTGCGTCATAGCTTTTGGGGACTGCGTCACTCCTTTGGTTGATCGATTTGCCTCTGGAACTTCGACTCTCTGCCCTTCTGGTCTCACACCCCGACTTTTGGCTCTAGAACTCGACTCTCCAACAAATTTCGAATCTCCTCTCAGGCTCTGCGCTGCCTCAACATGGCTTTGCGCTACCACTTCTGGATCTCTCTCTGCTTGCTCTGCAATGTATCCCCGGATCAGGAAAACTTTCCAACCGGAAAACTATCTCTGCCCCTCACTGCAAGAAATCAACTCGATTACTTCTCCGGCAACTGTTGCGCTACTCTTTTCAGAAATCGATATTTTCATCTCTCACTTGATGTGTCTTCCAAATGCCCATCAAGCATCTTCATATAATTCTTTCGTTGAGTAACCAACAACCTAGATTAGATTCTAATCAATGGCTCAGATCATTTTGGCTTGATCCTCATCTTCTATAAGTTTCACCCCTAGTTTAATTAATACCCTTTAATTATTTTAATTTCTAAGTTTAGACTTAGGCATCCATAAAAAATAATTAATTATTTTAATAAAACTTTCTCCGGGCAGAATTTCCCAAAACGATTTCTGGGTATTTTGGAATACATGTGTCTTAGCCTCCCTGCAAATTTTGAGGCTTAGAGCACATTCGATGCCTACTAGAAGTCAATAGGTAGTCCCTATGGAAATGAGGTGAAAGAAAACAAGTTGGGAACCAACTTGTTTGGGAGACACTTAGACTTAGGCATCCATAAAAAATAATTAATTATTTTAATAAAACTTTCTCCGGGCAGAATTTCCCAAAACGATTTCTGGGTATTTTGGAATACATGTGTCTTAGCCTCCCTGCAAATTTTGAGGCTTAAAGCACATTCGATGCCTACTAGAAGTCAATAGGTAGTCCCTATGGAAATGAGGTGAAAGAAAACAAGTTGGGAACCAACTTGTTTGGGAGACACAGATGAGTGGCCTAGCTACTTGGTTAAATTTAGCAAGATTAATGATTAGATTAGATTTTAAGTATGAGACCAGTGCCTTATGGAGTCACAATTCTTGTTTAATGTAAATTAATGCCAAGTAACCGGATGGACATCCACTGCTTGATATGATAAACTAACCTATATGGGATGCAAGTCCTAAGAGCTAGGTGTGATGCAAGAATGTTGGTAAATTTTACATTAAATGCCTATTCTAAGTCGAACTTCTCCCTTCACTGTTTTGAGAAACAATCTTCAAAGTAGGTTGTGGGATGGAAGCCAACGGGAAGCAAACAAAGGCTTGATTAACAATACCTCCCCCTGTGTTCCAACCACCGAGTGCCTCCGATGCTACAGAAACTGTGGCTTTGACGACTGCAAGGTCACTGTGTTAACCACTAAAAGTGGTTGAATCCCTCAAGCTAATCGAAAAAATGGTTTCCCTAGGAGTCTATCAACCTAGCTTATGCTAGGAGGTAAGTTTTTAGTGCAAGCTAGATCCTAGAATGCTCGTGCAAAGATGATGAGTGAAATTACTTGAGTTAAGATTGTTTAAGTGTTTAAGTACTCAAATTATGATTACTCCTTATGACAACAGTACTTAACAACAATTAGAGGACAATCTTAATACAAGGCAAGTGCTTAAGGATACAAGTGCCAATGAATCAATCCACAAGATACTTAGAATAAATTATCCAATTTGTCAATTAGCCAATGATTACACGATGCCAATAAAATTTACTCAAGATGTTCTTATCACAATGCCAATTAGATTCCAAGTGTCAAAGCAACTTAACCAACCACAAGATCAAAAATTTAGAGCTTAAATGTATGAGTGCTTTAAGTGTAAAATTCATAAATCCTTGTAACTTGGAGCAAGACAAGCAAGTGTTAGATCTCAAATATCCAAATCAACAGTAATATTTCAGAAAATTCCAGCACTTATTAGACTTATGACAACAACAAGAAAATCACTTTAGATCATGGAATTTACCAAATATATGAAACAAATTTTTTTCGAATGATTAGCAGATGTAAATTTATGAATTTAGCCCACTTTAAATTGGAATACACAGTGACATGTCAGATCTGAAGTAACTTATTTCAACAGTAAACAAATCACTAGATCAACAAGTTAATGATGTTACAGCAAATGCCCAATATGCCCAAAATTAGGAAAAATTTATCAAAACTAAAAAAATCAAGTTTTTAGGGCTTTTAGAGTGTGATATTTAAAAAATATCAGATTTGAAGAATTTCTTACAACAGTGAGGAAATGAGAAAACCAGTGAGTTATTAGTGCTTGAACAAATGTCAAAAAAATGTGCAGAACTCTATTGCCAAAACTGAAAATTTGAAATTTTGAGTCTTTTAGGTGAATTATTTAGAAAAAGTCCAGATATGATATATTCAGTTATGCAGTGAAATTGCAGCAAGCAAAAGATCAGATCTAGGCTAGATAACCAATGGACAAATGGCCAAAATTTAGAAAAATTCAAATTTTGCAATTTTGAGTTATTTTGACAAAATTAAATGTGATATTAGGACTTATATATCACTGTTAAAAATAAAAATTATAGCAGTGGTAAAATAGTGAGAAACTAGGGTTTAGATAGTAAACCAAGAGGTCTTGGAGCCTTGTAGAAGGGTAGGAAGACTTCAAATGAAGATAACCACCTGAAAACACAATGTTAATCTCAAAATCGCTGCAAAACAAATTGTTAGAGATAAAATGCCAATCCCTTGACGAAACCCTTGTTTGCCATGAGATCTAGCCCTTGTAGGGCTTATGGTCTTCTTAATGCTTGCAAAATAGGTCCCAAACACTGGCCTTTTAGGTTGGGTAATGGCTAGGGCCTTCAGAAAATGAATTTTTCCTTGATTTGAAAATAAACAACTCGCAAAAATAGCCTGAAAACCCTAGATGTCTATGGTTTCTGACATCTGCAATTCCAATTTCTTTCTCAATCTTGAAACAAATTTAGAATAGAAACCCAAATACTCAATATAAAATAATAAATTTAAGTTTCAAAACCCCAAAACCACAAATATATACAAAATCTCAAAAGACCCTCCCCACTTAGCAAAAATAGTTTACAAATTTAATTTATAAATCTATTCATAAAATTTACAAATGTACAAGGGATTTGAAATTCAATTTTTGAGAAATAATTTTTTTTATGGAGTTTTTCTTTGATGAATGGCTAAAAATACTTTAGAAACCCAATGCACACTATAGCCTTAGCGAAGATTAAATCCACCATACAAATATTTGGGATCCAAGAAAAATAATTCCGGCCTATGTTTGTGAACTTGGAGACCTATAAGACACTGTATTTATTTCAAGACAATATGTTAATCATATGGGTAATCAAACCACCTAAAATTAGCCCAAAACTACCAATAGCATGATTTTATCTCCATTTAATGAAAACAAATCTTACCAATATTCAACACAACATAGGAAAGTTCATAGTTAGTACATATCACAAATCATGAACATGGAACACCTTGAAATTGCACCCCAAAGTCTTTATTATGATAGAAAAAATAGTTCCCAGTGGGACAATAGTTTACATGAAAGCTTCAACAACAATTTTCTAGCCAGAGATCATCGTGTTAAAGACTCAAATGACTTCCTAATTTATAGCTAAATCCTCCACGTGGAGAAATAACCGCTAGTTTTTCTTATCCCTGTCAAAATAATCTAGGTCGTCGATAAACCCTTGAAGATTTTTTAATCTTAAGCGTTGAATTTTTAGTTTTGAGGAATATTCGAATATTTCATTTAACTCCATTTTTATTAGCTTGAAATTAATTATTTTGTGCTAATTTTCTCAAAAAATTGATTTTGACTTAACCACCAAGGTCCAAGGGTCCAAATTTTCTTGAAACATACAATATTCCCTTGGTGTAGGGCTTTCAAAAATTATTTTTTTTAAGACCCACGAATTTTTCCACTTGGAGAATTAATTTTCCTAAGACAATTTAATTTGACTCTAATTAATTAATTTTATGGCTTAGGATTTAATTACGTTTGCCAAAGAAATTAATTAATTGACACTTGAGGGATCTTAATGTTTTTTCCACATTCTAATATTTTAACCATGGTGTCTAAGTATGAGGGATTATGCATTAAATTTTTTTTTACATAAGATTTTTTACAATTCAACTCTCAAAGGGGAATATCCGTTCGTCTTAGACCTTTAAGATACACACATACTCAATTCTGCGACACAAGATAATCTTGTAGACCAAGTGATTTGTAATAAAATAATCTAGCTAACTAGCTTAAACTATTCCCAAATCACTTTTACATAAGACTCAACTAGAACACTAGGACTCGCCGAAGACTTCAATGAAGAATTCCACCCTAGCTTTGGGGTGAAGGTGGAGGGAAAACTTTGCCGACCATCTGTGATTAGAAGCACACATGAGTCGGTGAGACGAAAAACCTCCTAGGATGAAACTTTTCGCCAAAATAATAGGCTTACTCGGGTTGTTACATACAGTCAAGGTCTTACTAGGATTATTTACATTACGTAACTTGTAGAATGGGTTTATAATGACACATAATACTACTGATAGATGATCTGATGCTGTTGAAAAAATTTGTTCTTCCGCTTCCTTGGAATTTTGACAATTATGAACGCAATAGTACCCAAATGGACAAATTGAAGCAACAAAAAATTACTAGAAAAGATGGAAAGAAACTCTATGCTTCGCGTCAGACTCTGCAGTAACAAAGAGATTTTCTACTTTTATAAGACGTCATTAGGGAGTGTTATCATCCAAATCTGCTACAAAAAACAGAAAACAAATCTGAGCATTGACTGGAGGCAATTTAGTCCTGTCACTTGCTGAATGCCTCTCCATTTGTGCTGGTGCTTTTCTAGTCACAGATGGGGTGTCCCCAAAGTGATTTTCAGCTTGTGTTTGAAATCTGTGTAAATGTAGTGAAAATAGAGCTAAATTTTGCTGAAATCCTTGTTCAAATCTACAATACACTCAGAAATAAATCAATGACTGAGGTTTCTCTTAAAGCACCCTAAGAAACATGAGAATAGATAAAGAGATAAATTAATTCTAGAATCTTGAGATTGGTGCTCAGTTATTTTTGGTCTCAAATTGAGAGTAGGGAAATTACAATTATGCTCAATCTAGCAGGGTTCTTAGAAGGGGTTCCAAGGGTGCGAGTACTAGACCAAGTGGCAACAATGGGAGAAAGACCCACTCAATGTTCCCTGCTCTTTATAGACTTTCACTGATGGGAGGAGTCCCGGTAATAAGGAAATCACTATGAATGAAATATCAATGATCTAAAACAATGATTTCGAGGGCCTATTCAAACAAGAGACTCAAATGAAAGAGGTTATTTGCTCAAGAAGCAAGGTGTTTGACTCTCTAAGAAGGGTTAGAGGGAGACCTAGACCTAGGGTTGATGAGTATTTCTTGATATGAAATGCCCTATACCTAAGGATCCTAATGAAATAGTGTTTTCAAAGCAATCCTTGTGAAATTGGAGTGACAAGGTTGTGGGACCACAAAGAAAGCCTAGTGGATCCAGACGAGGTCAAGGGTTTGGGGTGAAACTTCAAACAAAAGATCTTGACCAAGTGAGGGAGAAGAAAAAGGATCAAAGAAAAAGGATTTGGCTTGAATTTTTTTTATGCAATGATCTTTGATGAAGCCACTAAGTAAAGGAAACGTAGGGAGAAATGGTCATTGAGCTACGGCTTGGCAAAACTTGAGATTCAAGCGTTGGAATGGCTTCAAAATTGGAGGAACTATCAAGGACACATTAGCACAATTCTAGACCAAATTTCATTAGATTTTGGTGGCTACAATTAATTTCGTGTGATGCACTAGGAGACCTAAGTGCTAGGGCTTAGAAAAAGGAGAAAGGGAGGTGAAAAAGATTTTCATTTTGGTGATCACCGAGGACTAGACCAGTGCCTAGCCTATTAGGAGAAATGGAGTCAAGGATGAGATTAATTCAGTGTTTTTTCTCTATTAAGGAGCCTAATTGCAGCTTCGCATGCCCCAGTGAAGCAACCACCCAACTACAACAAGGATTTATACTTTGATTTGACAAATTAATGGAGTTTCGAGGTTGAACCTTCAATGATTACCCCTAGGAACATTCGATTTTCATGCCCAATGAATAATGCACGCAATATATCAATGCTACTAGATGATTCAAGATTTTTGCATAAATTTAGAGCACAAGCAACATCATGATGCAGTATTCCATACATCAAACATAAATTGAAAATATCGCATGAAAAGAAACTTACAGGGCACAAAAAGTGTATCAATCCATTATATTTGCAAGAGAGAAGCTCCAAAATAAAATAACATCAATCCAAACATCAAAATGCATCCAAGAATTTCCAATTCGTCCTCAATAGCTAATGCAAAATTCTCAATAAGAGGTCCCAATCCAAATCCAAGTGATGATCAAATGAAATGGTCATCACATCAATATATATCCTCCCTAAGAGGTTCGATTTGCCTAATAAGGCCTAATAATGTCCCAACTAATAAAATAATTTGCAAAAATAACATTCCTTGGTGACAAGCCCACCAAGATAGCTCCATAATGCAAAATAAGCTTCCCAAGAGGGCAAAATAATATATACAATAGGTTGAAGGGCCATTGAGGATTTCTAGTGGAGTCCAATGTGTGCCAAGATGAAGGAGTGAACTCTAAACATAGTGATAAAGAGAGTACACCCTTGATATCCAAGAAAATGACATGTGGTGTTCCCAAGGGGCTATGGGGGCGCAAAACATCCTCATGGGTCTCCAAATGGATCGAACAAGCCTGTATCCCCCCCATTATTTCCCATGACGAGAAACGTCCTCATCTGGGCCTTGGATCAGTTGCCAAGTGTGTGGTTTAGGAATGGATTCGGCTGGGCAAGGTGGTCTAGGTGCATCATCATCATCCAATAGGTAGAACACGAGCAAGCAATAACTGGATCTGAAGGATCCCATGAAGTGGCAATCTGGTCTCTGCTATGGTGGAGACCCGTGGATCTCAAATCTCACCCTACAAATGCCAATATGACCTGTATAGGGAGACCAAACCCCAGACGAAGACCCGCCTGTAATCCTGTATAAGTTCCAACGCATCTCCTCACCTTCTAGTATAACTAAACATTAGTGTAATTGAGTAAATGAGCTTACAAATCATGGAACCAAGTGGACACTTCATAGTAGCATGCCCTTCCATAATGGGTTTCAGAACGTACAAGTGTCTCCAAGTTCAAGAAGGTTAACCAATGATGCTATTAGGTGGTTTCAGCCTCTAAGGGGGTGACATGTCCATGGTACATCCATCAAATGGTAGTTGGTATGTGAAATAATGATGGAATGGAGTGGGGCATTAGGGGAAGGCTCCAAGCCGAAACTGTAACAGTAATAAGATAGTATTCTGAGAGTGTAAGTATGTTGAGACAATGACTGCACCTAGGGTGTCGAGGCAGTTGTATTCACCCGAAATATACCAAACCTGCATTATGGACAAACTTCGACATTACCTTCCTGTGGCTTACAAAACCCTTCCTGTAGCTGCCATCCGAAACTTTAGAGGAATGCGAGTTCTGTTTTTGTCCTTTTGCGTAGACCCTAGCCGCATATATATAGTGGTCAGCCTATGCATTTGAGCCAACATGACTATGCTAGTTCATTAATTTGCAGGCTGACATGACTATTCTTCTTAGTTCATTTTGCTTGCTGCTTTCTTCAAGGGGATGGTGCTTGTCTTGGAGGGCTTTGATTTAGACACTAGGTTGACTCATTTACATTACATATAGGCTCAAGAAGAGCATGACATTGACTCTTTGACTTTCCTAGGAAATGAGCAAGAAACTCATTCTTATAATTCACAAAAAACAATATTTCTTTTTCTTGACAAGTACAAAGATCAAAATTACATTTGTAAATTCCGAACCTAGTTACACTTTCTTCAACACTCCCTCTCGTAAGTAGGGAGGTATTTACAATGGTACTTGGTTATTCTCAATATGAATAATTTCTCACAAGAAGAATCGGATTGGTAATCCCATGTGTATAGCATCATATCAATTAGCATTGTCATAGTGCAAGGCCTTGACTAACAACTCCATCTCTCTACGAGACCATGAGCTACAATGCTGTCAAGACCAATAATTTATAGACACTTTCATCATTGTCTCTCAAGTTACATACCCACCCAGGTGTTCACTGAGTATGACCTTCTAGGACTATTCTTATCTTGGGTTCCCAGCCCTCAAAGAATATCGGTCCTCTTGCCTACTCTTATCTTGGATGCCCTACACATCCTCAAAGAGTATCAGATGCCAGATGATTACCCGACCCTCATTGATGGCCTTCATCTAGACTTACGACTGTTAGTTTTGGTCTAGTGCATGATACATGACATGGAAAAACACAATTGTCACTCCTTTGTAATCAGGGGTGATCTAATTCAAACTCCCTCTTGATCAGGGACCTGTCAGAGCTCCCTCTTAGCTAGGGACTCTTTTATACATCAGCAACTTCTTCTTCGTGGGTTCTTCAGCTGCTTGATTAACTTCTCTCCTTGATGCCATGAAAATTTAGTTGAGCTTCTTCCTTGTAGGGCAACATTCATCGATCACTTTCCTTCTTATTTTGTCATGTCATTCATTTCTTCATGGAAAGTGGCCTTTTTGGCATACATCTAGAACTTTCTTCATATGGCTACTTCTTTTCTCTCCATGCTTCTTTAAGGAGTTTCCATCCATCACATGAATGTTGGTTGTACTTGTTCTTACAAGTCTTGTTCTAGTAGCCCTACATGAACTTATCCAGATATTACTCAAGAAATCAAAACATCATATTACATCAAATCATACCTTACGAGATGGCTCTTCATCATGACATCTTCCTGTAGGTATCAACATCCTACATACATCTTGACACACCTCCCAAAGATATCCATTGTCAAGGGTCTTCATTATCAGAGTCTTCATATCTCTCCCAGGGATTTCCTAGTCAAGTCTTCCTGGTCTTTTGGATGTTGATCACCTTCATCAGGGTTGCATATCAATCTCTTCCATCCTCACACATTCCATTCCTAGGATCTTTCAATCAGAGTTTCTTAATTATAGTCAACCACCTCATACTTCATGTGAGGACATATTATGTTGATTTCATCTAGTCTAACTTACGCCTTTTTGCATCTTTTCAGAGGAGGAGATCCTTTTCTCTTGGTCATGCTTCTTAAGATAAGTGATGATCTATATTACCTGCAACCATACGACATGACATTATAAAATTAAATACAGACATACATACCTCATTTTACCTTTAGGTCATCTAGGCTTCTTCTAGCAGCTTCCTTGATTGAAGATATCTTCAATCCCTTGATCTGCTTCATGTCATCACATCGATATCTCATGGATTCCATAAGTTGGAGTTCTTGTTGAAACACTTGCTTCCTCTCTAGATTATTGAACCCTACGATGATGATTCCATCATAGAATTTTTGAGGATCTTGTATATGCCCAATTGGCAGATGTTTCCTTTTTGACTTGATGTATGATGAGCCTTAGATGACTCCTTTCTTTTCTTCAATGTCCACTGAGGTTCCTAAGAGCTATATACCCTACATGTTTGTCTGCCATGGATTTTGTCCTTCATGATTCCCATGGTGATGTCATGATCTCTTGTTTCTAATGCTTCCATGATGCCATGATGCATCTTATTATCATTGTCATATCTTATAACATAAGATTTAGGAGCTTATGATAGGACCCTTTTGTGAGGGATACTATCTTACTCATAGGAGAGATTTGATACTCCCTCTTTCCTTGGCCCTTTTCTTTAGCTTCCTCCATCTTTCAGTGATATGAGCTTCCAAAATATTTCTATAGCATTGAATCTTCACTATACTTATTTTTGCCTTTGCTTGAGGACCAACCTTGCTTTTCCTTTCTGCACAGGGTTGAATTCCTTTATCCTATAGACTGCAACTTGTCTTTCTCTATCTAGCATAGAGACCACAAATTGCCGGGTGAGGTAACCTTCTTTGTTTATTGATATTTTGTTACCTTGCTCACCAATGATGACTACCTTCTCATCATCTTTTCTAGATCCTCGTGAAGTTGTTCCTTCATTCTTTGATACCTTTACTATTGTGTAGGTCTAAGTGACCTTCTTTACTTTAATTTCCGAGAGTATATCTAGCATTTCATATATCTCTCTTTATGTCTCATCTTCTGCTATTTAGGTATGAGAGGACTTTTGAGTGATATCATATGAATCCTATGAATCTCTTGATGGATTCAAACAATGCTTGACCTTCATAGACCTTTTCATAGATATCAATGATTTCTCTTTTCTATGAGGATTATGACAATCCTCCTTATTCTATGCAAGGAATTTCGATTATCTAATCGATTTATAAATCCCCTTGCAATCATGAAATCATTTAACCAAATCTGATTATAAAATTGAAAGATACTTACTTGGTGTGTGAAGAGGAGATCTTCACCTTGATGCTTCTTTTGCTTGAGCTGCCCATCATTAGTATCCTTTTAGCACGACTTCCTTGGAGGCCTTCTAGCACCATGACATCAGTGGTCTTGACATCACCGAGACTGCTTCACGACCTTCCCAATTCATTTTTGAGGTACTTTTGACTTCAACATATTGTTGACATGTTAGTGATACTATGTTCTGATCCGAGCACCATGCTATTGAGATCATAATCATAGACAAAATTCGAGATTGTGACAAGTATATTGGTATGGCACTGCACAATGATGTCTATGTGCATTGTGTAGAGAGGCAATGTACTGAAAGCCCAAACTTGTCGATGAATAACATGACTGAACTATGGGTGGCACTGTATAGATACACTGTCTCATCACTGAAACTGCCTTGATGTAATAACTATACTGGGACAGTGAAGTAATCATGGATTGTAAGAGGTACTCCTTGGATTACTTCTACAATATATATATAGATATATATACTTGAGACAATCTTTTATGGCATGGACAAAGTTCAATGATCAAGAAGTTAGGCTCACTGACCTACTTCATCAAACTGAGCATGGGTTGAGTGCATGACTGTAATTACTGAAGTTGATACTCAATGATTGTTGTTGACCTGCTTGTTGTATACTTGTTCCTTTAATCTTTTCAACCAGCTTTGATATCCTTGAAGAAAAATCCTTGTATGTCTCTTTTGTTGCCCTTCATTTGATTTTAGCACCTTAGCTCTAATACCATGTTGAAGAATCTAGGGCAATTAGCATTAGGTAGATTCTTCTATACTTGATAACAATTTGTGAAATGCTTTTACTATTTATCTTATCTTGATCTTCTTCTTATTATGAGTGTGTGTGTTTACTTCATCAAACTGCTACCAAAACAAAGAGACAAGAACACAAGAAGTGGCATTCTTCCAAGGCCAAAACCTCTCCCTCTTGGAGAGGAAAACCCACACATAATTCTTCTTATAGAGATTCTCATTGACGAATACCAAGACCATGACCCTTGACCTATCAAGCCACTCCAAGACCAAGACACCAACCCTCTTCTTACTACTGAGATCATCATCATCATTACTACTTTGCCAAGGTCATTATTGCTGTACCTTCACTACTCATTGAGATCACCACTGTGCCTTTACTGAGATCATCTCTGCACCTTCATCACGATCACCGTCATAACAACGAGGTCCATATGTGTGTATTCATGAGAGCTGCACCGAGAAATTTTACATGATCAAGACTTTGTAACTATGTCTTCAACATATCCATGACAGAGACTGAATTCATGACCGCGTCTAGATTACATATCAAGTTAATGCACGACACCATGAGATCATACTCAAAACATGTCACTGCGAGAGAGTGCTACTATAGGATCATCGAAGTCCTCTTCATCTCAATTAAGCCGAGACTGTAAAAATACTAAGATAGTATTTTGAGAGTGTAAGTATGTCGAGATAGTGACTGCAACTAGGGTGCCGAGGCAGTGGTATTCACCCGAACTATACCCAACCTGCATTATGGAAAGAGTTCGACATTACCTTCCTGTGGCATACGAAACCCTTCTTGTAGCTGCCATCTGAAACTTCAAAGGAATGTGAGTTTTGTCTCTGTCCTTTTGCGTTGACCCTAGCCGCATATATATAGTGGTCAGCCTATGCATTTGAGCCGACATGATAGTGTGAACGGTTGTGTCTTTTATTGAGCCGACATGACTGTGCTAGTTAATTCATTTGCAAGCCAACATGACTGTTCTTCTTAATTCATTTTGCTTGCTTGCTTCTTTAAGGGGATGGTGCTTGTCTTGGAGGGCTTTTATCTAGACACTAGGTTGACTCTTTTACATTACATATAGGCTCAAGAAGAGCATGACATTGACTCTTTGAATTTCCTAAGAAATGAGCAAGAAACTCATTCTTATAATTCACAAAAAACAATACTTCTTTTTCTTGACAAGTACAAAGATCAAAATTACATCTGTAAATTCCAAACCTAGTTACACTTTCTTCAACACACCCTTGGTAGATTAGTGCCTTAATTTTTGGGAGAATGGAGTCTATATTGAGTAAGAGTAGGATTTCTTGGTTCACACTCAAGGAGTCCCTAAGATCGCTTCATTTGCCTTCTAGGTCAAGAGGAAGCAACCTTGCAGCTTTTATACTTCGATGTGCAAGAGGAATGGCTTGTTAAGGTCAAATTTTACCCCTAGGAGATTTTGCTCACATTACATGGCCCATATATTGAAGGAATGCAATAATAGAGACAAATTCCACAATATTAAGCAACAAATGTAGGCAACAATTAGCCCTAGAATAGCAAGAATCCCAATCCAACATATGTGACAAAAGTAAACAAGAATAACATCAAAAGTACGTAATTACATGTAATAGAGTATATCCAACCTTTCACAATTGACAATAAAGAAGCTCGAAGAGAAGATAGACCAATATCCACACATCAAAACTCGTCCATAAAGCTCCAATTCATAGTTAGAAAAAGTGCGAAAATCTCAAGAGAGATAAGAGATCCAAACAAAAGTGATGATGAACAAATGAGCTCATCTCACTTGTATTTATACACAACTTAGGAGTTTGAATTAGCCTCCTTGGCCTACATAAGCCCCAAAAATAAAATATTGTTATAATAATACAACTTTTGGTGACAAGCCCACCAAACTAGCTCATAAATGAAAAAGTAAGCCTCACAAGAGGTCAAATAATAATCTATGCCTGTCGGAGGGCCCTCTAAGAGGCCTAATGAGGTCCATGGGTGCCACAATGAAAAATAGAACCCTCAAAAGCAGTGGACAAGGGGTTGGCCCCTTGTAATAACCTGTGGTGCTCCAAATGACATGTGGGGGCACACAAGTGTCGTCATGGGTCTCCAAAAAAATCAAAGATGCTTGTAGGTCGCCTGCAAGGGCTAGGATGATGGTGTGGGTGTTGACACATCATCGTGCAAGTCCTGGATCTTTTGCCAAGTGTATGATGTAGATCTGGGGCCGACTGGGCATGATGGTTGAGGGGCATCCTCCTCGTCCAACAAGTGAACCATGAGTAATCATTGAATGGTTGTGGGGATCCATGGAGTGCAATTTGCTGTTGTGGAGGCCCATGGCTCTCAACGCTCACCCTACATGTTTCAATGTAGCCCTATGGAGGATTAGGACCTCGTATAGAGAGACTAATCCCAAGATGGAACCATCTGCAAACCTGCATAAGATCCAATGCGTCCCCTAGCCTTCTAGTACAAAAAGTCATTAAAGAAATCGAGTAAATGAGATTAAAAAATCATTGACCACGGGTGGGGACTTCATAATGGCTTGCCCTTCCATAATGGGATTTGGGATGTGCCAATGTCTCCTAAACTCCAAATGGGGTTAACCAAGTACGCTATTAGGTGGTTTCTACTTCTAAAGGGAATAATATGTTCAAGGTACATCCTTCAAAAGGTGGTGACATGTGACAAATGGGTGAATGAAGTAGGGGATGAGAAGGGGCGACATTGGTTCACTTGGCAGAGTCATGACCGTTTGGAGGAAGTTGGAGATGGAGTTTGTAGGGCCAGATGGCAAGCTAGTGCTGCTACGGAGAATGCACTCATACTCGCCACAAACCGTTTCAGCCCACAGGATGGAGGCTAATTTGAGACATGGGGACATTGAGTGGGCTATGGAGTTGAGGATCTCGGAGGCTGGGGGCAAGCCCAAGCCACCACATCTGGAGATACAGGCTATTCTGGACAGGTACCCAGTAGTATTTGGAGACATACCATCGGGTCAACCTCTTGACCGAGGGTTTGAGCACACTATTGAGCTGGAGCCGGGAGTGTAGGCCGTCATCACCAGTCCTTACCGACATCCCAAGGCATATCAGGATGAGATAAAGAGGGCTATCCACGAGCTATTGGCACCTGGGC
This sequence comes from Pinus tabuliformis, assembly GCA_031772625.1. Lineage (NCBI taxonomy): Eukaryota > Viridiplantae > Streptophyta > Pinopsida > Pinales > Pinaceae > Pinus > Pinus tabuliformis. The sequence goes on along the minus strand of CM062804.1, from coordinate 441,663,958 downwards.
ACATTAGGCCGAATTCTAGCCCTTTTGCTTCATTGGTTGTACTAGTGAAGAAGAAGGATGGGTCCTTATGCATGTGCATAGATTACTGAGCCGTCAACAAAAAGACACTAAAGAATCGATACCCCATCCCACGTATAAATGAGCTGATGGATGAGTTGAGGGGGGCTAAGTTCTTTTCGAAGATTGATTTGCGGTCGGGATACCATTACATCCGGGTGAGGGACTAGGATGTCCCAAAGGCAACATTTCAACGCCCTTATGGGCACTTCGAGTCCTTGGTTATGCCCTTTGGGCTGACCAATGCACCAACTACCTTCCAAGCATGCATGAACCATGTGTTTTGTGGGCAGTTGAGGAAGTTCGTGCTAGTGTTCTTCAATGACATACTGATCTATAGCCGAAGTTGGGAGGAGCACTTGCAGCACATTGAGACAGTACTGCGCATTCTGGAGGAGCAACAGTTTTATGCTAAATTGTCCAAGTGCGAGTTTGGGCTGACTAAGATGCTCTATTTAGGGCACATCATTGGGGTGGACGGTGTGAGAGTACATGAGGAGAAGTTTTGAGCTATTCGGGATTGGCCAAAGCGCCGAAATGTGACCGAGCTGAGGGGATTTGTGGGCATCTGCGCTTATTACAGGAAGTTCTTGAAGGGCTTCTCCCAGCTAGCAGCACCCCTCACTGACTTGATGAAGAAAGGGGTGTTTGAGTGGACCACTACAATGCAGGAGGCTTTTGATTACCTTAAACAAGTCATGAGTAGTTGTCCGTTGTTGGCACTTCCTAATTTCACCCAACTTTTTGTGCTAGAGTGCGATGCATTGGGAAGTCAAAAGTACCTCAAAAATGAATTGGGAAGGTCGTGAAGCAGTCTCGGTGATGTCAATACCACTGATGTCATGGTGCTAGAAGGCCTCCAAGGAAGTCGTGCTAAAAGGATACTAATGATGGGCAGCTCAAGCAAAAGAAGCATCAAGGTGAAGATCTCCTCTTCACACACCATGTAAGTATCTTTCAATTTTATAATCAGATTTGGTTAAATGATTTCATGATTGCAAGGGGATTTATAAATCGATTAGATAATCGAAATTCCTTGCATAGAATAAGGAGGATTGTCATAATCCTCATAGGAAAGAGAAATCATTGATATCTATGAAAAGGTCTATGAAGGTCAAGCATTGTTTAAATCCATCATGAGATTCATAGGATTCATATGATATCACTCAAAAGTCCTCTCATACCTAAATAGCAGAAGATGAGACATAAAGAGAGATATATGAAATGCTAGATATACTCTCGGAAATTAAAGTAAAGAAGGTCACTTAGACCTACACAATAGTAAAGGTATCAAAGAATGAAGGAACAACTTCACGAGGATCTAGAAAAGATGATGAGAAGGTAGTCATCATTGATGAGCAAGGTAAAAAAATATCAATAAACAAAGAAGGTTACCTCACCCGGCAATTTGTGGTCTCTATGCGAGATAGAGAAAGACAAGTTGCAGTCTATAGGATAAAGGAATTCAACCCTGTGCAGAAAGGAAAAGCAAGGTTGGTCCTCAAGCAAAGGCAAAAATAAGTATAGTGAAGATTCAATGCTATAGAAATATTTTGGAAGCTCATATCACTGAAAGATGGAGGAAGCTAAAGAAAAGGGCAAAGGAAAGAGGAAGTATCAAATCTCTCCTATGAGTAAGAGGGTATCCCTCACAAAAGGGTCCTATCATAAGCTCCTGGATCTTATGTTATAAGATATGACAATGATAATAAGATGCATCATGGCATCATGGAAGCATTTAGAAACAAGAGATCATGACATCACCATGGGAATCATGAAGGACAAAATCCATGGCAGAAAAACATGTACGGTATATAGCTCTTAGGAACCTCAGTGGACATTGAAGAAAAGAAAAGAGTCATCTAAGGCTCATCATACATCAAGTCAAAAAGGAAACATCTGCCAATTGGGCATATACAAGATCCTCAAAAATTCTATGATGGAATCATCATCGTAGGGTTCAATAATCTAGAGAGGAAGCAAGTGTTTCAACAAGAACTCCAACTTATGGAATCCATGAGATATCGATGTGATGACATGAAGCAGATCAAGGGATTGAAGATCTCTTCAATCAAGGAAGCTGCTAGAAGAAGCCTAGATGACCTAAAGGTAAAATGAGGTATGTATGTCTGTATTTAATTTTAAGCCTAGATGACCATGCTATTGAGATCATAATCATAGACAAAATTCGAGATTGTGACAAGTATATTGGTATGGCACTGCACAATGATGTCTATGTGCATTGTGTAGAGAGGCAATGTACTGAAAGCCCAAACTTGTCAATGAATAACATAACTGAACTGTGGGTGGCATTGTATAGATACACTGTCTCATCACTGAAACTGCCTTGATGTAATAACTATACTGGGACAGTGAAGTAATCATGGATTGTAAGAGGTACTCCTTGGATTACTTCTACAATATATATATATATATACTTGAGACAATATTTTATGGCATGGACAAAGTTCAATGATCAAGAAGTTAGGCTCACTGACCTACTTCATCAAACTGAGCATGGGTTGAGTGCATGACTGTAATCACTGAATTTGATACTCAATGACTGTTGTTGACCTGCTTGTTGTATACTTGTTCCTTTAATCTTTTCAACCTGCTTTGATATCCTTGAAGAAAAATCCTTGTATGTCTCTTTTGTTGCCCTTCATTTGATTTTAGCACCTTAGCTCTAATACCATGTTGAAGAATCTAGGGCAATTAGCATTAGGTAGATTCTTCTATACTTGATAACAATTTGTGAAATGCTTTTACTATTTATCTTATCTTGATCTTCTTCTTATTATGAGTGTGTGTGTTTACTTCATCAAACTGCTACCAAAACAAAGAGACAAGAACACAAGAAGTGGCATTCTGCCAAGGCCAAAACCTCTCCCTCTTGGAGAGGAAATCCCACACATAATTCTTCTTATAGAGATTCTCATTGACGAATACCAAGACCATGACCCTTGACCTATCAAGCCACTCCAAGACCAAGACACCAACCCTCTCCTTACTACTGAGATCATCATCATCATTACTACTTTGCCAAGGTCATTATTGCTGTACCTTCACTGCTCATTGAGATCACCACTGTGCCTTTACTGAGATCATCTTTGCACCTTCATCACGATCACCATCATAACAACGAGGTCCATATGTGTGTATTCATGAGAGCTGCACTGAGAACTTTTACATGATCAAGACTTTGTAACTATGTCTTCAACATATCCATGACAGAGACTGAATTCATGACTGCGTCTAGATTACATGTCAAGTTAATGCATGACACTGTGAGATCATACTCAAAACATGTCACTGCGAGATAGAGAGTGCTACTGTAGGATCATCGAAGTCCTCTTCATCTCAATTAAGCCGAGACTGTAACAGTACTGAGATAGTATTCTGAGAGTGTAAGTATGTCGAGATAGTGACTGCAACTAGGGTGCCGAGGCAGTGGTATTCACCCGAAATATACCCAACCTGCATTATGGACAGACTTCGACATTACCTTCCTGTGGCATACGAAACCCTTCCTGTAGCTGCCATCCGAAACTTCAAAGGAATGTGAGTTTTGTTTCTGTCCTTTTGTGTAGACCCTAGCTGCATATATATAGTGGTCAGCCTACGCATTTGAGCCGACATGACAGTGTGAACGGTTGTGTCTTTTATTGAGCCAACATGACTGTGCTAGTTAATTCATTTGCAAGCCAACATGACTGTTCTTCTTAATTCATTTTGCTTGCTTGCTTCTTTAAGGGGATGGTGCTTGTCTTGGAGGGCTTTTATCTAGACACTAGGTTGACTCATTTACATTACATATAGGCTCAAGAAGAGCATGACATTGACTCTTTGAATTTCCTAAGAAATGAGCAAGAAACTCATTCTTATAATTCACAAAAAACAATACTTCTTTTTCTTGACAAGTACAAAGATCAAAATTACATTTGTAAATTCCAAACCTAGTTACACTTTCTTCAACACACCCTTGGTAGATCAGTGCCTTAATTTTTGGGAGAATGGAGTCTATATTGAGTAAGAGTAGGATTTCTTGGTTCACACTCAAGGAGTCCCTAAGATCGCTTCATTTGCCTTCTAGGTCAAGAGGAAGCAACCTTGCAGCTTTTATACTTCGATGTGCAAGAGGAATGGCTTGTTAAGGTCAAATTTTACCCCTAGGAGATTTTGCTCACATTACATGGCCCATATATTGAAGGAATGCAATAATAGAGACAAATTCCACAATATTAAGCAATAAATGTATGCAACAATTAGTCCTAGAATAGCAAAAATCCCAATCCAACATATGTGACAAAAGTAAACAAGAATAACATCAAAAGTACGTAATTACATGTAATAGAGTATATCCAACCTTTCACAATTGACAATAAAGAAGCTCGAAGAGAAGATAGACCAATATCCACACATCAAAACTCGTCCATAAAGCTCCAATTCATAGTTAGAAAAAGTGCGAAAATCTCAAGAGAGATAAGAGATCCAAACAAAAGTGATGATGAGCAAATGAGCTCATCTCACTTGTATTTATACACAACTTAGGAGTTTGAATTAGCCTCCTTGGCCTACATAAGCCCCAAAAATAAAATATTGTTATAATAATACAACTTTTGGTGACAAGCCCACCAAACTAGGTCATATATGAAAAAGTAAGCCTCACAAGAGGTCAAATAATAATCTATGCCTGTCGGAGGGCCCTCTAAGAGGCCTAATGAGGTCCATGGGTGCCACAATGAAAAATAGAACCCTCAAAAGCAGTGGACAAGGGGTTGGCCCCTTGTAATAACCTGTGGTGCTCCAAATGACATGTGGGGGCACACAAGTGTCGTCATGGGTCTCCAAAAAAATCAAAGATGCTTGTAGGTCGCCTGCAAGGGCTAGGATGATGGTGTGGGTGTTGACACATCATCGTGCAAGTCCTGGATCTTTTGCCAAGTGTATGATGTAGATCTGGGGCCGACTGGGCATGATGGTTGAGGGGCATCCTCCTCGTCCAACAAGTGAACCATGAGTAATCATTGAATGGTTGTGGGGATCCATGGAGTGCAATTTGCTGCTGTGGAGGCCCATGGCTCTCAACGCTCACCCTACATGTTTCAATGTAGCCCTATGGAGGATTAGGACCTCGTATAGGGAGACTAATCCCAAGATGGAACCATCTGCAAACCTGCATAAGATCCAATGCGTCCCCTAGCCTTCTAGTACAATAAGTCATTAAAGAAATCGAGTAAATGAGATTACAAAATCATTGACCACGGGTGGGGACTTCATAATGGCTTGCCCTTCCATAATGGGATTCGGGATGTGCCAATGTCTCCTAAACTCCAAATGGGGTTAACCAAGTACCCTATTAGGTGGTTTCTACTTCTAAAGGGAATAATATGTTCAAGGTATATCCTTCAAAAGGTGGTGACATGTGACAAATGGGTGAATGAAGTAGGGGATGAGAAGGGGCGACATTGGTTCACTTGGCAGAGTCACGACCGTTTGGAGGAAGTTGGAGATGGAGTTTGTAGGGCCAGATGGCAAGCTAGTGCTGCTACGGAGAATGCACTCATACTCGCCACAAACCGTTTCAGCCCACAGGATGGAGGCTAATTTGAGACATGGGGACATTGAGTGGGCTATGGAGTTGAGGATCTCGGAGGCTGGGGGCAAGCCCAAGCCACCACATCTGGAGATACAGGCTATTCTGGACAGGTACCCAGTAGTATTTGGAGACATACCATCGGGTGAACCTCCTGACCCCGAGGGTTTGAGCACACTATTGAGTTGGAGCCGGGAGTGTAGGCCGTCATCACCCGTCCTTACCGACATCCCAAGGCATATCAGGATGAGATAAAGAGGGCTATCCACGAGCTATTGGCACCTGGGCACATTAAGCCGAATTCTAGCCCTTTTGCTTCATTGGTTGTACTAGTGAAGAAGAAGGATGGGTCCTTACGCATGTGCATAGATTACTGAGCCATCAACAAAAAGACACTAAAGAATCGATACCCCATCCCACGTATAAATGAGCTGATGGATGAGTTGAGGGGGGCTAAGTTCTTTTCGAAGATTGATTTGCGGTCGGGATACCATTACATCCGGGTGAGGGACTAGGATGTCCCAAAGGCAACATTTCAACGCCATTATGGGCACTTCGAGTCCTTGGTTATGCCCTTCGGGCTGACCAATGCACCAACTACCTTCCAAGCATGCATGAACCATGTGTTTTGTGGGCAGTTGAGGAAGTTCGTGCTAGTGTTCTTCAATGACATACTGATCTATAGCCGAAGTTGGGAGGAGCACTTGCAGCACATTGAGACAGTACTGCGCATTCTAGAGGAGCAACAGTTTTATGCTAAATTGTTCAAGTTCGAGTTTGGGCTGACTGAGATGCTCTATTTAGGGCGCATCATTCGGGTGGACGGTGTGAGAGTACATGAGGAGAAGTTTTGAGCTATTCGGGATTGGCCAAAGCGCCGAAATGTGACTGAGCTGAGGGGATTTGTGGGCATCTGCGCTTATTACAGGAAGTTCCTGAAGGGCTTGTCCCAGCTAGCAGCACCCCTCACTGACTTGATGAAGAAAGGGGTGTTTGAGTGGACCACTACAATGCAGGAGGCTTTTGAGGACCTTAAACAAGTCATGAGTAGTTGTCCGTTGTTAGCACTTCCTAATTTCACCCAACTTTTTGTGCTAGAGTGCGATGCATTAGGAGTGGGCGTGGGGGTCGTGTTAATGCAGGGAGGGCACCCCATAACTTTCGAGAATCGGAAGCTACTGCCCTGTGAGCTATTGTACTCCATATATCACAAGGAGATGTTGGCCATCATGCATGCGCTGGCTAAGTTAAGACAATATTTGATGGGGAACAAGTTCAGAGTCAAAACAGATGACAACAACCTCAAGTTCTTCTTGGAGCAGAAACAGTTGCAGGAGAGGCAACAAAAGTCAGTGAGCAAGCTCTAAGCATAGGAATTTGACATTGAGTATGTCAAGGGAAAGCACAATGTGGTCGCTGATGTGTTGTCTAGGAGGCCAATTTCTCTCTCGTTGATGAGTATTGTCCCAGATTGGAGGGCGCAACTACTAGTGGAGTACTCCAAGGATTGGTTTGCGTGTGAGGTCCTTGATGGGTTGGTGGCAGATGACCGGTACAAAGTGATGAACGAGGTGATCTACTTTTGAGATCAGATTTATTTGGTACCCAGCTCCCAACTAAGGGAGAAGATTCTATAGGCCGCCCATGACTCACCACTAGCAGGGCACCAGGGGTTCATGAAGACATACAGGGCCATTAGAGAGCGCTTTGCATGGAGGGGCCACGAGGATGTGTTCTAAGGCATACAAGGGAGTATGACACATGCCAGCGGAACAAGGGTGAGTAGTCATACCCCGCACGCCTACTGCAACTGCTTCCCATTCCTGAGGGGAAATGGGAGAGCATATCGATGGACTTCATTACCGGGCTGCCCACAATATAGGGCAAGGACTGCATCTATGTAGTGGTGGATCGCTTGATGAAGTTTTCTCATTTCTTTGCCATCTTAGCCTGGTACTCGGCCTCACAAGTGGCTGAATTGTTCTTCAGGGAGGTGTTTCAGCTACATGTTTTCCCAAAGACCATTGTCAGTGACCGGGACAATTGATTCATGGGCGGATTCTGGCAGGAGCTATTTCAGTTGGTGGGCACTGAGCTCACTCTGAGGACTAGTTATCAACCTTAGATAGATGAGCAGACAAAGATAGTTAACAAGTGGCTGGAGGTCTACTTTGGTAAGTATGTGACAGGTCAACAATGAGCATGGATATGGTGGATGCACTTGGGTGAATACTCCTATAACACTACATACCACATGTCCATAGGTATGTCTTCATTCCGAGCTTTGTATGGTTACGATGCATTGTCTTTCACTGATGTTATGTTTTGAGACAACAGGGCCCCAAGGGCTAAGGATTGGATACAAAAGAGCCAAGACACTTTGAGAGCTCTTAAAGACAACATGCGGATGGCCCAAAACCAACAGAAGCTTTATGTAGACAGGGGCAGAGTTGAGAGGCAATTCGAGGTAGGGGACTTGGTCTTTTTGAGGCTTCAACTGTATCGACAGTCTTCACTCAAACAGAAGGGGGCCGAGAAGCTCAAACCCCACTTCTATGGACCATATTGTGTCACTTGGAGGGTTGGGGAGGTAGCATATGAGTTGGAGCTACCCCCGGGGAGTCGGGTGCACAACATCTTTCATGTGTCTTGCCTGAAAAAGGCGCTGGGACAACAGGTTACAACAACTACAGAACTACCTCCTATGGATGATGAGGGGCATTTAGTGCTAGAACCATAGGCTATTTTGGATACCCGGGAGAGGCATTTGAGAAACCGGGTCATCAAGGAGTTTTTGATCAAATGGAGGAATCTGCTAGATGAGGACGCCACCTGGGAGGGGGAGCAGATACTTCAACATCCTTCATTGCAGTTGCTTGAGGACAAGCAACGTTTTGGCGGGGAGGACTGTGATATTCCCACTTAGTATTTTGCTAAGTGAAATATCAATTTTGCTCAATTTTTCTTTATTACACAGATGCACCTAGTTAAGATGGGTTTAGAGGACCCACACTTGATTTTTGGCTTAAGACACACCCGAACATTAGAGCTGGAGGAAATATTGCGGCTTTAATGGAGCGTGGGGGCCACGATATGAGATTTTTGGCCCACATGGGAAGTACACTCTCATTGGAGCGGATTTGGTGTGGGAAGTACGAGTTGGGCCCACATGGGCATTTTGGAGGCATCTTGACAAAAGGAGGAAGGAACACTCATTTGCTCATTCATTCATCATTTGCAAAATTGTCTTTGACAAGACCATGCTTGAGTTGAAGCCAAGTCTACAAGTGTTGTTTAGCACAAGAGTGTCTCTGGGCGGAGATCTCAGCCCTTGCTTCGGTGGACTTCGAGTGCCAGCGCAAGGAGGGAGTTTCACCTTGTTTTTTCGCATTACCAGCAAGAGGGTTGATTTTTTTGGAGAGAAGCAGCTACGATAGTGCAAGGATTGCGCAATTCTTAGTGGGAGCACTCTGAGAGGTGGAGGAGTGAAGTGTGATTGGGGCTGAAACTTAGAGTGAAGGTTGGAGAAGCATTTTGAGGAGTATTGCAGCGATTTTGAGGGCCTTTTGCAGCAGCATTTACAGGTGGGTCGAATGACCCAGTAGTTGAGCCATTGAGGGGAAATAGGGCCAAATTTCCAAAGTCGAGCATTGGCCAAATTCTTTGTGGGTTATTCTGGGTATTTGTTGGAGAGGCCAAGGTTAATTTCCTAGAATTTTCTGAGCACTGGAGAGGGCCCTAGCAGCCGATCTATTCAGCCAAAAGTGTATTTCTGGGCATCTTCAGCGCAGAGCTAAAGTAGCATAGCAACATATAAGAGGAGGGTGTCTTATTTGTCATTTGGGGCTTTGCTAGCTTACCTTGAGCAAGCCCAGGTGCATTCCTTCCAGCACCTTATTGTACACCCTTATTTATCAATAAAAAGAGCTCAGCAACACATCTTTTGGTGCAATTTATGGTTTGATTGTGTGTTCATTGTTTTATGGTGTTTTTATCTATGTTTGCTTTGCATATTTACTGTTAATTTTCCTTAGGGATATTACAAAAGCCCACACATGGGTATATGAGTGTAGGAGGGAGCAATCGTGGTACATGAGTTACCCTGGCCATTGTTTTTCCACCTTTCTTCATATACCTTTTTCCTTTTATAGATTTTTCTTTTGTAACTGCTTGGGGCTCCAAGGGATGAGAGCATGATATGTAAGATATCGCAGTGAATACCCCCTTAACTGTTGAAGAATCTAGGGAAATTAGGTGTAGTGTAATTCTTCTTCACTTGATAACAATTTATGGAGTTTTTTTACATTTTCTAGTTAGCTTAATCTTCTTCTTCTTTTTATTAATGCATGTGTGTGTATTTCATCAAACTGCTACCAAAAACATAAGAACAAGAACACAATATGTTGGCTTTCTGCCAGGGCCAAAACCTCTCTTCTCTTGAGAGGAAAAACCTTCGGTAAATTTCTCTTATTGAAGCTTCTTATTGATCAATGCCAAACCCTAGACCCTTGATAAGAATATTCTCCAAGCATAAGTCAAGTCATTCCTCCTTTCTGCACTTTGTTCCCCAACACTACCTTCTTCCGACACTTCGTTTCTTCGCAGTTCGTCCTCCTTCCAATTGTTGTTAGATCTTGTTGCACTTACTCTAGAAGAGTTACCTTTGATGAGACCTTTTCCTTATGATGATCCCTTCCTTCTCTTCACCAACCAACGAACTTGTATGACTGTAATGGGAGGGATGTTATGATAGTAGAGACAGCCTCCTTCTCTTCGCACGTGTGACTATATTACTTGTGATATTTACCTCTTCCTTCTTTGCTTGAGAGAGATCCTTCTTCGCTTGAATGAGAGGCCTTATAAACCTACTTATATTGCCCAACCAACGAAATTATGTGACCGTGATAGTAGTGTTTAATAACCATAGGAAGATCCTCTTTCCTTAGCACGTGTGACAGTAATAAGCCCTCGAACAAACCTCTGAGGCTCGGTGTTTCTTCCTCCTTTTTTGCTGTCCTTGGAAACCCTTTTCTCGTTCTTGTGTTACACTTTACTTGCCTCGTTACTTCATTGATTTCAGAGATGTGTGCTTGACGTTATGAGGGAGTGGTCAGTCTCTATATATAGAAGATTGTCCCTCCTTTAGACCAACTTGCTATCTTTTCTTCGAATGGCTTCTTTTGATGGTGCCACATGCTTGGAGGAGACTTGACTTTGCTTGGAGGTGTCTTTTTTGACTTTAATACATAAGTATACCTATAGTAACATGCCCTTAAGGTCTTCAACATAATTCTTTTGACTCTTTGACTGACCTATAGCACTTTAACATGTGCTAGACCTATTTCAATGAGCAAGAAACTCGTTGACATATATTATAAAAATAATATTTCTTTTCTTGAATAAATACAAATATCGAAAGTACATTTATGAGGACTGAACCTAGTTACATTTCCTTCAACACTCCCTCTTAACTAGGGAGGTATTCATATAACATTACAAGGTGTTTGGCTATGTTTCAATCTTGAAGAATTCACATAAAAGAAACCGTATTGGCAATCCATCTATTATAGCATCACAGTAACCAACATTGTTTCCACAACAAGCTCTTGACTCACAACTCTATCTCTCAATAGATCAGAGCACAATGTTGGCGAGACCAATGACTTATAGACACCTTAGTCATTGTCTCTCAAGGTACATACCTACCCGAGTGTTGACTGAGTATGACCTTCTAGGAATATTCTTGTCTTGGGTTCCCAGCCCTCAAAGAATATCTTTCCTCTTGCCTACTCTTGTCTTGTATGCCCTATACATCCTCAAAGAGTATCGGATGCTACATGATTACCCAATCCTCCCATTCTCTCTCCCCAAGTGAAGACAAGAATGTTGTGTCTATCTCTTCCTCTCAATTGAGGAAGACATTCCCAAGTATCCTCTGACAAGGTACTTGTCCAAGTTCCTTCGTAATTGGGAACTTGTTATAACTCCCTCTTAGCTAGGGACTTGTCAATTCATCAGCAACTTCTTCGTGGGTCCTCCAACTTCTTGATCTCCTTCCTTCGATGTCATGAAGTCTTTGTTCAAATCTTCTTCTTGGTAGGGCACCATTCGTCGATCACTTTCCTTCTTGGTTTGTCATGTCATTGCTTCCTTCATGGAAAGTGGCTTTCTTGTCATATATCAAGTTCTCTCGTCATCTAGCTACTCCTTTGTCATCTGTCCATGCTTCGGAATACTCTTCTCATGGATGCTTCATTGTACTTTCTTGTTTACATGCTTTGATCTAGTAGCCCTTCATGACTTCATCCTGATATTGCGTCAACATTAAATGGTACATTTGTTGGATGGCTTCTTCATCATGACATCTTTGTAGAGTAGAATCAATTATCCACACCTTTCATATCTCTAAGGCCTTCATAGGTGTCAAGGGTCCTTTGATCTTTTCCTTTCTTAGTCAACGTTGTCCTGCCTTATTTCGAGAGATGTCTTCAATGGATCTTTGTCAGATAGTGATTCTTTGTGATCATGGTGTTCTTCACTTGCTTGATCTCTTTCTTCATTTGCTTCTTCTTGGATAGATTAGTCAACCACCTTATGCTCCTTGTGGGAGCACTTATTTATTGCTTGCTTCTAGGACTAGTCAGCGTTACTTCTTCACTTGCTTCTTAGTCAGCAATCTTATACTCCTTATGTGAGTATTTCCTTTTGTTGACCTTCATTGCATTGTAGTACATGCCTTCGAGCATCTCATTGGTGAAAGAGTTTCTTTTCTACTTGATCATGTCATAGAACTATTCCCATGACTCAATAATATACATATTATAACATGACTAAACTTTGATGCATACATACCTCATCCCGATTCTCCTTTGATCATCTTATCTTCAATTGATTGTCCATGGTGTGGCCCTTCTTGCTTCATATTAGCTTGTCTGCATATCATCCTTTTCTTGAATCCCATGAATAAGACTCCCAATGAGACCTCTGCTTTTGTTTCTGAATCTTCTTTTTGAAGATTCCATCAGCGGATCTTGAATACCCTTACCCTGCAAATGTTTCTTTATTTTTGATGATGGAGGTCTTCTAAGATTCTTAATCATGATCAATTTTATTTCATTGTGGATGAGGTCCTATAATAGGTATGCTCCTTCTACATGAATATCTTGAGCTATATCTACCATGCTCTTATATTCTAGAAGATATTTCTAACCATGCATTTTGTTCTATTTATAAATGCTCCTTATACATGAGTATTTTGAACTCTATGTACATCATGCTTCTAGATTCTAGAAGATGTTTCTAGCCATGCAATTTCATTCTATTCCTACATGCTCCTATACTACTCAAAACTTTGAAAGAAGACTTTAAGTAAAGAAGTAGACTTAGTCATAGTAGAGATCCGGAGGATCTTCCTTCTTTCGCTTCGTGTCTTCTTCTTTCACCTCTTGAGTCATGTGAGCTTGTTCTCTTTTTCTTTTGTTGTTGTTGTCCTTCTCAAGTTTAGGACAATTCCTTTTGTAGTGTCCATATTCTTGACATCCAAAGAATTGGATTTTGGACATATCTATATTGTTTGTTCTTCGTCGACCAAATTTTCCAAATTTTCCCATTCTCCTGGCCATGGTAGAAAATGCTTGCTCCTTTGATCCCACATCTTCCTTTACTTTGAGTCTTGTTTCCTCTATCTTGTATAGAGACCACATTTCACTTAGTGGGGTAGCTTCCTTCTTGGCATATATGCTTGATGTGAAGTTGCCCCAATCCTCAAGTAGAGAATTGAGTACTACAGTTGTCATTTCTCTGTCAGACATGACTTCCCCTAGCTCTTGAAGTTGATCCCTCATCTCAGAGATCTTCATGAAGTAGGGAGCTATTCCTTCCTTTGATATCTTCATCTTGTACAATTCATTTCGTAGAGATATCACTTCTCCAGTTGTGGTTACCGAGAATAGCTCTACTAGTTTGTCATAGATTTCTTTTGATGTTTCAAGTTTGGAGACATAAGGAATGAGAGAGTCTTTGATGGATTCTATTAGAATCCTTTGAGCTCTTGTCTCATCCTTATTATACTTGGCTAAGGCTTGAGTTTTTTCCTTAGCAAGAATAGTGACATTCCCTTTGATGTGTTCTAGGAGTTCATTCTCCTTGAGAAGTAAATCAGTCCTCTTCTTCCATGCAAGAAAGTTATTGGTACCTACCAATTTGTTGCTTTCCTTGCAAAAAGACATTGATGTATATTTAGAAGGGGACATATACTTACTTGATAGATTTTGAGATGTAGTGGACTTGCTTTCTCCTTGAAGACTTGATGGCTTGCCTTCCTTAGATCTTGATGTTCTTCAAGTTGCTTTTTCCAAGTGGGCTTGCTTGATGATGAGATTTGCTTGATGACTTGTAGCTTGATGTAGGTCCTTCTTTGATTTGCTCTTCTTGTAGGTGCCTTTATGTAAGGCTCTTCTTCTTGCTTTGTAGTCTTCCTTGACGAATGATAGATGGTAGACCTTTTGGTCCTTGAAGTGATTGTGACTTCTTGGCTTGATGCTTCAACTTTTAAGATGTCATTTCTTGATGAGTGTTCTTGAGATGCCCTTTCCTTGATGTGTCACCTTAGCTCCGATACCATGTTGAAGAATCTAGGGCAATTATGTGTAGTTTGATTCTTTTTGACTTCATAATAGATTGTGGAGTCTTTTTACATTTTCTAGTTAGCTTAATCTTCTTCTTCTTCTTATTATTGCGTGTGTGTGTACTTCATCAAACTGCAACCAAAAACATAAATACCAGAACACAAGATGTTGGCTCTCTGCCAGGGCCAAAACCTCTCTTCTCTTGAGAGGAAAACCCTTTGGTAAATTTCTCTTATTGATCAATGACAAACCCTAGACCCTTGACAAGAATATCCTCCAAGCACAAGTCAAGTCCTTCCTCCTTTATGCACTTTGTACCCCGACACTTCCTTTTTCCGGCACTTCGTGCTCCTTCCAACTGTTGTTAGATCTTGTTGCACTTACTATAGAAGAGTTACCTTTGATGAGACCTTTTCCTTATGATGATCCCTTCCTTCTCTTCACCAACCAACGAACTTGTATGACTGTAATGGGAGGGTTGTTATGACAGTAGAGACAACCTCCTTCTCTTCGCACGTGTCACTGTATTCCTTTTGATATTGCCCTCTTCCTTCTTCGCTTGAGAGAGCTCCTTCTTCGCTTGAGTTAGAGGCCTTATAGACCTACTTAGATTGCCACACCAACGAAATTATGTGAATGTGATACTAGTGCTGTAATGACCGCAGGAAGAGGCTCTTTCCTCCGCACGTGTGACAGTAATAAGCCGTAGAACAGAAATCTAAGGCTCGTTGATTCTTCCTCCTCCTTCGTTGTCCTTGGAGACCCTTTTCGCGTCGTTGTGTTACCCTTTACTTGCCTCCTTACTTTGTTGATTTCAGAGATGTGTGCTTGATGTTATGAGGGAGTGGACAACCTCTATATGTAGAGGACTGTCCCTCCTTTAGGCCGACTTGAAGGTCGACTTGTTGTTTGTAGGCCAACTTGCTGTCTTTGCTTCATATGGCTTCTTTTGATGGTGCCACATGCTTGGAGGAGACTTGACTTTTCTTGGAGGTGTCTTTTTTGACTTTAATACATAGGTATACTTATAGTAACATGCCCTTAAGGTCTTTAACATAATTCTTTTGACTCTTTGACTCACCATTAGCATTTTAACATGTGCTAGACCTATTTCAATGAGCAATAAACTCATTGACATATATTATAAAAAGAATATTTCTTTTCTTGAATAAATACAAATATCAAAAGTACATTTATGAAGACCGAACCTAGTTACATTTCCTTCAACATTAAGATGGGGCAGCTTATCGCCCACCAGGGGTTGGTACAAATCCTGGCTTCCTTAATGATTAAAGGGGTCGATATGAGGGACCCTAGGAACCAGGGTAATGGCCATAGTGATAAGGGTGGAGCTCTTTTCGGGCTTTTTCCCGCATGCTAAATTTGTATGTCCCGACCATCTTTTGCATTTTATGGTGCATTTCCTATTGAGAGTGGCCAAATTATGTTTTTTCTTTTCTTTTAGTTGCATGAAGCTCTGTGTCATCATTTAGGCCTGACCCAAAGTGTGGACGAAAGGAGGGGGAGGCTAACTCCTTGTGGATCCAATGGAAAAATGTGGACCTGGATGGGAAATATGTAAAAAGGGGCTATAATGAGGGGAGGGGAGTAATGTATATGCTGTCGGGAAGCGAGACCACACAACCAAAATCTCGTTTCCCATGTAGTGCCACCCCTAAAGCTAGTAGCCAATAAAGGAGATCCCACAGGACTAAAATACAAAGTTAACCATCAAATTGGACAGAGGAGACAAGAGTACAAACCAAGCCCACTCTTTCCGTTAAATCCCCCCACTTATCCATGCCCAAAAGTATCCATTATAAGTAAACCAAAATACCTAATTGCATAATGAAAATCCATACCTTCGGGGTTGGAAGGCCCACCTTCAAACATACGATCATAACAGATGGACGAGGGAGCATATGGCTGGCTTAGGTGGCAAGGATAGTGGCACATCGAGCTATCTGGTGGCTGCAAGGGGTTACTGGTTGCTGACTGAGGACCATTTAGGAGAAATTTTTTCTCCTATGGGTATCACCCACAAGTGGTGGGTAACATCTAGCTCCAACTGGGACATGATCTCTCAGAAGAGTGCACAAACGTACTCAAACAGGGAGGTCCTGAGAACACAAACAATCACTTGGGTCTGCAGCGCTGTTACCTGCACATATCAAAGGCCAAGCACACGAGGCAACATGTTTTTGCGATGACTTATGTTCACCCATGCTTATATTAGTCCATATAAATCAACAAAAAATAAAATTTATTCTAATCTAAATGCCCCTAGTCTATCATGATAAAAGAATATGATGTTAATTCCAATGCGAAAATCAGCATGCAAGGCATCCTACTCTAACATGCATATTACATTATACAAGTACTATGTGTAATCATAGAGCTAATGCAATTAAGACATCGCCATATCAATATAAAAATAGTTTTCCCAATGATTACTTATGCAACAAATCCTAGAGGAAGGATAGGAACAATCATATGGAGGGTCACCAGGGCGGGAGGTGGGAAAATAGAATGCCCACACATGGAGCATCATGGGAGAAGAGGGAACAAAGTGTTGCAATCTACTCCACGAAATCCTTTCTTCTAACCAAAAGATAGAGATGTCAAAAATCAAGCCCATAAACCTTTGATAGATGGAAACCTCAGGCATATCATCTCCATCATGGCCCTTATCATTTATGTCATGTTTTATGGCCATGATAGGGTCATGATTGGAAGGAAAGGGAGATTGATGACATGGAGAGACACAACAAAAAGGTTTCCCACGATGATCACACTTAAGAGAGATGGAGGATTGCTCATTGATAGTGTAAGAAGGGTTGAGGAAAGGGTCCACATGAGACTCAACTACAACCCTAGGATTGCGAGGAAAGACAAGGATCCTATTGATATCATTGTCATTGATATCATAGAGAGGGTCCTTGTCAAAACAATACCCATGAACCTCCAATTTTCCTTCTTCAATATGTAAGTAGTCATTGATATCAATACTTGAATGGTTTACGAGATCACCTTTTCCAAGGTCTACAAAGGGTGGATCATTAGAAATAGTATCCTCGGAAAAGGTAGGGCCAACCTGAACTTCACTATCTACAAACTCACCCTCCTTGTCACACGTGCTCTCAAAATTATTTGCATCCATGTTTTCGTCATGTGGACCTCGGGGGGACCCTCCTTCCTGCTCATCTTCTAAATTCCCAAGGTCTTCATTATGTTTAATGCAGGCTTCCTCTTCAATGATTAGTGCAGGGCATACTTGAAAATGCATAAGAAATCCATCAAAGAATTCCTCAATAGATGAGATGCTCCTAGGTTCATGATTATGCAACCATGAATTATGATCATGGAGGGATCTCATGAACAATAGTATAAGGACATCCTGGTGGACAACTTTCATCTCTGAAATATGCACATTAAATCTTTCTACATGATCATTTGCAGAGAGTGGATCACCATCAAACAAGGACACCTCACATACCATCCTCCCTATGACATGATTATGGTTCCCAGGGATGCTAGTGATGTCTAAAGCGGCAAAATCATCAAAGAAAGACATCCTATCGAGATATACATGTAAATTATGTAGGAGTAGCCAGGGTGAAATTAGAGATGCCTAGAGAATTCTTGCTCCACCCTACAAACATTGACTTTAAAGTTCGATGAAGAACTAGGGCTTCGTTCTTCCAATGGAGTCACCAAGAATGATATGTCAAGATTGTCGTATGCAAAACAAGGCACACGTCTCATGTCCCTGACAACGGCACCAAAAATGTTACCGCTCAATCTAAAGGGGTCCTAAGAGGGGCTCCAAGGGGGCCGACTGCTAGACCAAGTGGCAACAATGGGACAAAGACCCACTATCACCTTAGTCAATGTCTCCTGCTCCTTACAGACTTTCACCAATGGGAGGAGTCTTGGTAGTAAGGAAATCAATATGAATGGAATATCAATGATCTAAAGCAGTGATTTCAAGGGCCTATTCAAAGGAGAGACTCAAATGAAAGCAATTACTTGCTCAAGAAGAAAGGTGTATGGCTCTCCAAGAAGGGCTAGAGGGAGACCTAGACCTAGGGTTGAAGAGTATTTCTTGATATGAAATGCCCAAGACCTAAGGATCCTAATGAAATAGGGGTTTCTAAGCAATCCTTGTGAAATTGGAGTGACAAGGTTGCGGGACCATAAAGAAACCCTAGTGGACCCAAACGAGGTCAAAGGTTTGGGGTGAACCTTTAAAGAAAGGATCTTGACCAAGTGAGGGAGAAGAAAAAGGATCAAAGAGATAAGATTTGACCTGATTTTTTTTATGCAATGATCCCTGATGAAGCCACTAACCAAAGGAAACCTAGGGAGAAATGGTTTGTGAGATAGGGCTTGGCAAAACTTGAGATTCAACCGTCGAAATGGCTTCAAAATTGAAGGACCGCTCAAGGATACACCAGTGTAGTGCTAGACCAATTTTCATGAATTTTTGATGGCTACAATTAATTTCGTGTAATGCCCTAGGAGACCCGAAGGCTAGGGCTTAGAAAAGGGAGAAAGGGAGGTGAAAAAGATTTTCATTTTGGTGATCACTTAGGACTAGGATAGTGCCTAGCCTATTGGGAGAAATGGATTCAAAGATGAGATTGATTAGGGTTTTCTCTCCATTAAGGAACCTAATTGCAACTTCAAATGCCCTAGTGAAGCAGCTACCCAGCTACAACAAGGATTTATACTTCGATTTGACAAATTAATGGAGTTTCGACATTGAACCTTCAATGTTTACAACTAGGAACATTCATTTTTCATGCCCAATGAATAACGCATGCAATAGATGAAGACTACCAGATGATTCAATATTTTCGAATAATTTTAGAGCACAAGCAACATCATGATGTAGTTTTCCATACATTAAACATAAATTGAAAATTTCGCATGAATGAGTAACTTACATGGCACAAAAAGTATATCCATTCATTACATTTACAAGAGAGAAGCTCCAAAATAGAATAGCATCAATCCAAACATCAGAATGCATCCAAGAATCTCCAATTTGTCCTCAATAGCTAATGCAAAATTGTCAGGAAGAGATCCCAATCCAAATCCAAGTGATGATCAAATGCAATGATCATCACATCAATATATATCCTCCCTAAAGGGTTCGATTTTCCTAATAAGGCCTAATAATGCCCCAAATAATAAAATAATGTGCAAAAATAACGTTCCTTGCCGACAAGCCCACCAAGATAGCTCCATAATGCAAAATAAGCTTCCCAAGAGGGAAAAATAATAGATACAATAGTTTGAAGGGCCACTAAGGAGGCTTAATGGGGTCCAATGTGTGCCAAGATGAATTAGTGTGCTCCAAACATAGTGATAAAGGGGGTGGCCCCTTGCTATCCAAGCAATTGACCTGTGGTGTCCCCAAGTGGCTATGGAGGCGCAAAACATCCTCATGGGTCTCCAAATGGATTGAACAAGCTTGTATCCCATTTGTAAGAGTTGGAAGAATGATGCAAGCCATCCCATTGTTTCCCATGATGAGACATGTCTTCATCTGGGCCTTGGATCAGCTGCCAAGTGTGTGGTGTAGGAGTGGAGTTGGCTAGGCAAGGTGGTCCAGGTGCATCATCATCGTCCAATAGGTGGAACACGAGCAAGCAATAAGTATAACTGAAGGATCCCATGAAGTAGCAGTTTTCTTTCTGCTATGTTGGAGATCCGCGACTCTCAATGCTCACCCTACAAATGCCAATATGACCCTCTAGAGAGCTTGGACCCTATATAGGGAGATGAAACCCCAGACGAAGACCCACCTGAAATCTTGTATAAGACCCAATGTGTCCCCTCACCTTCTAATATAGCCAAACATTAATGCAATTGAGTAAATGAGCTTACAAATCATGGAACCAAGTAGACACTTCATAGTGGCATGCCTTTCCATAATGGGCTTCAGAATGTACAAGTGTCTCCAAGTTCAAGAAGAAGGTTAACCAAGGACCCTATTAGGTGGTTTCAACCTCTAAAGGGGTGACATGTCCATGGTACATCCATCAAATGGCAGGTGGTATGTGAAATAATGATGGAATGGAGTGGGGCATTAGGGGAAGGCTCCAAGCCACATGCCACAGTACAATGGTAGCTAAAATAAGGGAAGCCCACACTTGGGTATATGAGTGTAGGAGGGAGAAATTGTGGTACATGAGTTACTCCGACCATTGTTTTTCCACCCTTCTTCATATGCCTTTTTCCTTTTATATATTTCTCTTTTGTAATTGCTCGGGGCTCCAGGGGATGAGAGCATGATATGTAAGATATAGTAGTGAATACCTCTTTAAGGTGGGGCAACTCATCGCCCACCAGGGGTTGGGACAATCATGGGTTCCTTAATGATGAAAGGGGTCGATATGAGGGACCCTAGGAACTAGGGTGATGGCCATAATGATATTGGTAGAGCTCATGTTTAGCTTTTGCCAACGTGCTAAATTTGTATGTCCTAGCCATCTTTTGCATTTTATGGTACATTTCTTGTTGAGAGTGGCCAAATTATGTTTTCTCTTTTATTTTAGCTGTATCAACCTCTGAGGCATTATTCCAGGCCTGACCCAAAGTGTGGAAAAGAATAGGGGGAGGCTAACTCCTTATGGACCTAATGGACAAATGTGGCCCTAGATGGAAAATATGTGGAAAGGGGGCTATAATGAGCGGAGGGGAGTGATGTATATGGGGTTGATAAGTGGGACCACGCAACCAAAATCAGGGTTTCCCATGTAGTCCCACCTTTAAAGCTAGTAGCCAATAAAGGAGATCCCATGGGACTAGGATACAAAGTTAACTATAAAATTGGACAGAGGAGACAAGAGTACAAACCAAGCCCACTCTTTCCGGCAAATCCCCCCACTAATCCATGCCAAAAGTATCAATAATAGGTAAACAAAAATACCCAATTACATAATGAAAATCCATACCTTCGGGGTTGGAAGGCCCACCTTCAAACATACGATCATAACAGATGGACGAGGGAGCATATGGATGGCTCAGGTGGCGGAGATAGTGGCACATCGAGCTATCTGGTGGCTATAAGGGGCTATTGGATGCCCGCTAAAGACCATACAGGAAAAGAATTGTTTCCTATGGGTATCACCCACAGGTGGTGGGTAACAAACACCATAGAAGAATCTGTCTAATTTTATTGGTATAAAGATGTGAAATCCCGCATGAATATAATATATCAATGGAACTGTCAATCTTGATTGTGCATTGAAGAACATGTTTGGAGTGTTGGTGAGGATGGTTGAGTAGCTCATGAACTTGTGCCAAAAGTGTCTAATCCTACAAGGAGGCCATCTTCTTTCTCTTATAAATTAAGACAAAGAAGGCATATAATGAATCTGGATGAAATTCTTAGTTGAAACTTTCATGCCTTGATCTTGAGAAAGAAAGCGAGATGAATGTGCCCTGTTACCCACCAAAATGGGTAACCCGATAGAAGGAAAATTTTCTCCTACATTTGACAGCTAGTTGGCCAGCCAGGCATCCAACAGCCACTAACAATTACCATTAGATGATGATATGCTATGTGCCTCTTCCACTTGCATCAGCCATGTGCTTCTCACCCATCCGACATTAGCACTTGGATGAAGGTGGACTGCCTTTCAAAATGTACGTTGATCATTTTGCAATTGGGTGCTTCTAATTGTTTGTTTTTGGGCATTTAGTATGGATAATAGGGTGATCTAGAAGATTGGAAAACCTTTACTGTATTCTTGTTCTCTCACCTCACTAGGGGGATTAATCTTTGACCCTGGTCCATTGGGACCTCCCTTAAAGCCCTTTCAGGTTATAGGAGGGGAACTACTTGGAAATCCATGATTGAGATAGCATGTTCCATCTTCCCTATATCATACTTAACGCTTTCCATCCCACATTACAAGCCCTATATCTCATCTCCATTCTTTGGGTACAATTAGTCATTGTTTCTTGGATATTTGTCGCTCACATGTTCACATACTTTGAATAGGATGCAAAAACTTTTCCTTGGAAGGTTGATGCAGATAAAAGGAAAGGAAAAAGCATATCATGGTTATAACAAAACAAACAAAGAAAATATCAAAATGCAAAATATTGCTAGGACATAAATATTAACACATGGGAAAAGCCTAGCATGAGATCTACCTACCTCATATGGCCATCACCCGGTTCTTGAGCAAATGATGCTCCATTACATTTAATGGAACCCTTGCATGTCCCAACTCCAATGAGCGATAACCTGACTCATCTTAAAGGGGTAATAAAACTACTACATCATACAAAGAAAGATCTAACCCTTGAGCTATAAGCAATAATACAAGGAATAATCAAGAAGTAAAAGGTGCACAAGTGTTAAAATTGGAAACTAGGTCCAAACTCCATGTGGGTCATCTTATTTATGGCAGCTGATATTCTTCTTGGATCCCTCTCATTGAGAGGTGTAGGATTAATCTAAAGATCATCCGATTCCGATAAGTATTCATGGAGTTATGAATTTATTTGTGTTATAAGACAATTCATCAAGGTTGGCCAGCAACCAAATAAACCCCACGTGCTCAACATTTTAGTATAAATAGAGGTGGCCTTCAAGTCATTTCAACACACTTGGGATCTCTTCCTCTCTCTACTTGTCTTTGGGTTTTAGTAGGAGGAGAGATCCTAAGGAATAACGTTGCCCTGATCCAGAGGGCAGAAAGCTGGAACCGCCGGAAAAGTCGGAATTGCCGGAAAAGTTGGAACCGCCGGAAAAGTCGGAAAAGCCAGAACTGCCAAAAAGCCAAAACTGCCAGAAAAGCCGGAAAAGCCGGAAATGTTAGAAAAGCCAGAAAAGCCAGAAAAGTCGGAAAAGTCGGAAATGCTAGAAAAGCCAGAAAAGCCAGAAAAGCCGAAAAAGCCAGAAATGAACTGCTGGGAAAGTCAGAATTGTCGGACTGCTGGAATTGCCGAGAACCACTGGCACTGCCGGAGCTGCCGGGAATAGCCAGAACTGCTGGGAACTGCCAAAACAACCGGAGCATCTGTCTCTGATGGAGAGCAGCATGCAAGGGACAGCTAACTAACATTGGGACAGTTGTATGGTACTTAGCAGCAAATACACCAAGCATGCAATGTTACAGCTAGCATGTAAGGGACAACTAGCATGCAACAACAAGCATGCTAAGGACAACAAGCATGCTAGGGACAACAAGCAAGAAAGGGACAACAAGCATGCTAGGGACAACAAGCAAGAAAGGGACAACAAGCAAGCAAGGTGCAGCCAACACATAGGTCAGGATGGCAACATGGTGCAGCAATGGCACATGCAGTACAGTGATGGGTACAGTCATGATTAATGAAGAGTGATGAGATGCAACATAGTGATGATGGGTGTAGCATGGTGCAGCACGGTGAGGGGCAGCATGATGACGAAATGCAGCAAAACGATAGGTGGAGTCGTCACCTTGGAGAATTAGTTGAAGCAACATGTCTTCAACTGATCTCATGTATCATCTTCTTATAGATGATCTATGCTCTTATCTAGATAAGTCAAAGTGTTGACTTCTCTTGTAAACGTACTATCTCTCTCTGCTGAACTATTGAAGAACATATAAGAAGAATTGATCAAGGGTTTCCCCACATTGGGGTGTGTCCCTGGCTAGCGCCACATCTTGTGTCCTCTTGTCTTGGCTTGTAATCTGCGATTTATGTTTATGTTCTATCTGCAGTTTACTTTAATGCTGATGTGATTGCTAATTTGGAAAAGATATGGAGCTAACTGTGAAAATTGAAATAAATTGATCTAAGCATAGAACATACCTAAAATTAACATGGTATCAGAGTTAAGGTGAAGACAATGCCTAAGCAAGAGTGAAAGAGCAATCACCGAAGACAGTTGGGAAAGGACAAAAGGATCAGTGGATTCCTCATCCCTCTTCAAATTCACCAAGGGTGAAGTCGAAGCAAAGAATATTATCAGAATGGCACAGCAGAATATGGCCTACCTAAAGATCACTTCATTGGAAGACCAGATCTCAGGGTGGAAGGAAAGGCAGATAACTAGTTCGGCCATTATGCGAAGGAGTGTCCGAATGGTAGGGACACATCACTTGATGATGATAACAATCATTTCAGGGACATCTTCAATGATCAAAGGAATCACAGGTAATGCAGGTCATCAAGGAAATGGCCGACTCTTCATAGAAAGCAAGGAAGCCCAGGTATGAAGAATCAGATGTTGTTTCTGATAAGATAAAGAAGCGTTATCTTGTATTGGCCCTCTCCTTCAGATTCTTTAGGAATCTGGCTTATAGATTGTAGTGCTTCAAGGCACTTCATCGGATAGATGGGTGCACTCTCTAATTTGGTAGAGATGGAAACAATCGCGGGATTATACTTGGAGCCGATGCCACCTATCCCGGAAAGGGTGTAGGGAATGTTAACTCTCAATTGAATAAGGGTAACTCGATTCATTTACAAAATCTCTTTTATGTACTTGATCACAAGAACTTGGTGTCCATCTCGGAAATGGAAGTCAAAGGTTTTAGGGTGGCATTCATCGATGGAAAGGTACGTGTTAAAAAATATAATTTTCAAAGATGCTTTTTCTCATGGGTTCAGGGTTGGTAATTTGTATCAAGTTGCAGGATGGTCCATTGGGGATCATGTCAATTGACATATCAAATCTATAACACTGGAGGTCTACCTATGGGGCCCTACCTGATGTGAGTCAAATGGTGATAGGGATGTCTGAATTCAAGTAGAGCGTGAAGGTACATGTCTGAGATGTACGGAAGGAAAATCTTATAAGGGGACCATTCCCCTCATGCACCAGGTCCACAGGTTTGGAACAACCCGAGGAGTTTGAGATTCATGATCGGGAATCTCATGTATGCAAGTGGAAGAAAGCCCTCTATGGCTTGAAGCAAAACACCCCAGGCGTAGTATGAGAGGATTGATAGCTATTTGATGAAGCTGAGATTCACTAGGAGTGAAACCGGTCCACTCCATTTCCTGAAGGTTGTGGATGATAGACCTCTCATACCGGCACCTTATGAGGACGACCTATTTCTGACAGGTGCAGACCCTCTCATTTGCAGAAGTAAGAGGGAGTTGGATTCCAGATGTGTAATGATAAACTGCAAGCCTGTGACTACCTCGAGGATCTTAACTTTCAGAAGTTATATGGTAGTGATGTCGGACCAGATTTGGGAAATGCCTCTGAGTTTCATAAACTCATTTGCGTTGATGTTCTTGGTGAACTTCCCTCCGGACATATGTTTTGAGTTAGCATGGTGAGCTCATATTTGGTTGAGCCTCACTGGATCGCTGCCAAGAATCTTCTAGGATATCTTCGGTGCACAATCTCTCATGGATTGAGATACACTGCCGGAAATATGAAACTGCATGATTATTCGAATGCTCACTGGGCAGGCAGTGTGGAGGATCACTAGAGCACTTTTCAGTGCTGGTTCTCTTTGGATTCTGCTTCGATATCATGGATGAGCAGGAAGCAGAAGTCGGCTGCTATAAGCACCGCCGAGACCGAATACATTGCTACGAGTATGATCTCGTGTGAAGCTGCATGGTTGCAGAAGCTCTGAAGTGAGTTGTTTGTACACATGATGAATACCACTGTGATTCTCTGTGACAACCAGAGGGGGGATTCGATTATTGAGGAATCCTGTATTCGATGATTGCTCCAACAGATAGACATCAGAGACTGCTTTATCTGCGATATGGTAAGTCGATGAGCGAGGAGGCTCCATCGCATTGAGACTGATGTATAGGTCGCAGACATTTTGTCAAAGCCCTGGGGAAGGGTCAAATCTGTGACTTTCCCAAATGACTTGGAGTTGTTGAGAGACCTTCTTATAAGGGTCTTACATGTTGCATGCATTGAGCTCTGGGAGCTCTGGGGGGCTTGGGGTACTTACTAGAGCAACATATGACCAGAGGGCGACTCACCCTCCCCTGGTGGTGCGCTATGATCAGGATGATTAGTTCTTCTGTGGGCCGGGATGATTAGTTCTTCCGTGGCAACTGTGGAACAGGATGATTAGTTCTCCTGTGGTCCAGGATGATTTTTTCTCCGTGGCGACTATGGAACGGGATGATTAGTTCTCCTATGGGCCATGATGATTTGTTGTCCATGGCGACTATGGAACAAGATGATTAGTTCTCTTGTGGGCCAGGATGATTAGTTCTCCACCGACAGGATGATTCGTTCTCCTGTGGATAGGATGATTAGTTCTCTTGTCGAGGCATCCTACCCATGCAGTCTGGGACTCATGGGAAGTACCTCTCATCTGATCAATGAGCAGAGAAATGAGGATAGGGACCATAGTAGTACTATCGATGGACGCATCGATATATCTACCATACTCCCTATGCTAGGATGACCTCAATTGATATGGGATTAGTATGAGTGGTTCGAGACACTCTCTTGTGACATTGATCTAGGATCAATGAAACTGATCTGGGATCAGTATGAGTGGTTTGAGACACTCTCTTGTGACATTGATCTGGGATCAGTATGAGTGGTTTGAGACCCTCTCTTGTGATATTGATCTAGGATCAATAAAATTAACTTCGGGTCAGTAAGAGTGATGTGACACACTCTCTTCAGATGAAAGTGACTTCGGGTCAGTAGAGAATGGTATGAGACATTCTTGATCAATTCTTCTTCTTCATGGTTCAGCAGAGCAGAGCAGAGCTCAGCAGATTAGAGCAGTGCAGGGCACTGATGGCAGAGATAGTACAGTCGAACATATGGATCAATGGATGGAGTTCTCCCTGGTTGAGAGGGAGTGTTAAAATTGGTAACTAGGGCCAAACTCCATGTGGGTCAGCTTATTTATGGTAGCTGATATTTTTCTTGGATCCCTCTCATTGAGAGGTGTAGGATTGATCTAAAGATCATCCGATTCGGATAAGTATTCATGGAGTTATGAATTTATTTGCGTTATAAGACAATTCGTCAAGGTCGGCCAACAACCAAATAAACCCCAAATGTGTTCAACGTTTTAGTATAAATAGAGGTGGCCTTCAAGTCATTTCAACACACTTAGGATCTCTTCCTCTCTCTACTTGTCTTTGGGTTTTAGTAGGAGGAGAGATCCTAAGGAATAACGTTGCCCTGATCAAGAGGGCAGAACGCCGGAACTGCTGGAAAAGCCGGAACTGCCAAAAAAGCCGAAACTGCTAGAAAAGACTAAACTGCTGGGAAAGCCGGAAATGCCGAAAAAGCCGAAAGTGCCGGAAAAGCCGAAAAAGCCGGAAGTGCTGGAAAAGCTGGAAGTGCTGGAAAAGCCGGACCTGCCGGGACTGCCTGAACTACCAGGAACAACCAGAACTGCCGGGAACAGCCGGAACTGCCAGAACTGTCGGGAACTGCTGAAACAGCCGGAGCATCTGTCTTCGATGGAGAGCAACATGCAAGGGACAACTAACTAACATTGGGACAGTTGTATGGTACTTAGTAGCAAATACACCAAGCATGCAATGTTCCAGCTAGCATGCAAGGGACAACTAGCATGCAACAACAAGCATGCTAAGGACAACAAGAATGCTAGGAACGACAAGCAAGCAAGGGACAACAAGCAAGCAAGGTGCAGCCAACACATAGGTTAGGATGGCAACATGGGGCAACAATGGCACATAATGCAGTATAGTGATGGGTACAGTCATGATTAATGAAGCGTGATGAGATGCAGCATAGTGATGATGGGTGCAACATGGTGTAGCGTGGTGAGGTGCAGCATGATGACGAAATGCAACACAACGATAGGTGAAGGAGTCACCTTGGAGAATTAGTTGAAGCGGCATGTCTTCAACTGTTCTCATGTATCATTTTCTTAGAGATGATCTATGCTCTTATCTAGATAAGTCAAAGTGTTGACTTTTGTTGCAAACGTACTATCTCTCTCTCTCTCTGCTGAACTATTGAAGAACATATAAGAAGAATTGATCAAGGGTTGCCCCACATTGGGGTGTGTCCTTGGCTAGCGCCACATCTTGTGTCCTCTTGTCTTGGCTTGTCTTCTGCAATTTATGTTTATGTTCTATCTGCAGTTTACTTTAATGCTGATGTGATTGCTAATCTGGAAAAGATATGGAGCTAATTGTGAAAATTGAAATAAATTGCTCTAAGCATAGAACATACCTAAAATTAACAACGAGAGGGGTGGAAAAAACAAGGCCAAGCTGGTAACTCATGCATCCACGAATGCTTCCTCCTCGCACCTATACACTCAGGACGTGGACACCCCCATCAGTTGCTCCCTTTGACCATGGCACTTGGCCATGATGTCTTCTACCCTCGGTGACTACATTATTATTCATTAACACCTATCAATTGAAGGGCAGGGCACTGTTACTTCCCTTAGGGGTTGGAAGCACCTAATAGGGTTTACCTTTAGCCACCCCTACCTAGTTAGAAAATACCTTTTTGTGATATTTTTCCTGATTTTGGAAAGGGATCCTTCTAGTATGATTCTTCTTGACTTGATAACAATTTGTGGAGTCTTTTTACAATTTGTCTTGTTAGCTTAATCTTCTTCTTCTTTTCATTAGTGCATGTATGTGTACTTCATCAAACTGCTATCAAAACATAAGAACAAGAACACAAGATGTTGGCTCTCTGCCAAGGCCAAAACCTCTCTTCTCTTGAGAGGAAAACCCTTTAGTAAGTTTCTCTTATTGAAGCTTCTTATTGATCAATGCCAAACCCTAGACCCCTGACAAGAATATCCTCCAAGCACAAGTCAAGTCCTTTCTCCTTTCTGCACTTTGTTCCCTGACACTTCCTTCTTCTGACACTTCATTCCCCGACACTTCGTCCTCCTCCTTCCAGCACTTTGTTCTTCTTTCAACTATTGGTAAACCTTGTTGCACTTGCTCTAGAAGAGGTACCTTTGATGAGACCCGTTCCTTATGATGATCCCTTTCTTCTCTTCACCAACCAATGAACTTGTATGACTGTAATGGGAGGGTTGTTATGACAGTAGAGACAACCTCTTTACCTTCGCACGTGTGACTGTTTTCCTTGTGATGTTGACCTCTTCCTTCTTCGCTTGAGAGAGTTCCTTCTACGCTTGAGTGAGGGGCCTTATAGGCCTACTTAGATTGCCCAACCAAGTTATGTGACTGTGATGATAGTGCTGTAATGACCGTAGGAAGAGGCTCTGTTTCTCGCACGTGTGACTGCTTTCTACCCAAAGACCAATCCTCTTAACTTCGGCCTAGACTTCACCTTGTATGCCGCACTAGAGGCTCCCTTTCTTGTCACTTGATCATCCTTTACTCGTACGTTTTCTTCGTTGATTTTAGAGGTGGGCTACGTTATCTTTGGGGGAGTGGACAACCTCTATATATAGAGGATTGTTCCTCCTTTAGGCCAATTTCTATCTATAGCTTAGATTTCTTCTTTGGAGGTGTCTTTGCTTTGGAGGAGGCTTGACTTTGCTTGGAGGGTTATTCTTTGACTCTTATACAAACATATACATGGAGTACCATGCCCTTAAGGTCTTCAATCATTTTCTTTTGACTCCTTGACTCACCTATAGCACTTAGCATGTGCTAGACCTATTTCAATGAGCAAGAAACTCATTGATATATATTATAAAAATAATATTTCTTTTCTTGAATAAGTACAAATATCAAAAGTACATTTATGAAGACCCAACCTAGTTACATTTCCCTCAACAACCATCACCCCGTTCTTGAGCACATGATGCTCCATTACATTTAGTGGAACCCTTGCATGTCCCAACTCCAATGAGTGATGACATGACTAATCTTAAAGGGGTAATAAAATTGCTACATCATACAAAGCAAGCTCTAACCCTTGAGCTATAAGTAGTAATACAAGGAATAATCAAGAAGAAGTAAAAGGTGCACAAGAGGGGTGGAAAAACCAAGGCCAAGCTGGTAACTCATGCATCCACGAATGCTTCCTCCTCGCACCTATACATTCAAGATGTGGACACCCCCATCAGTTGGTCCGTATGACCATGGCACTTGGCCATGAAGTCTTCTACTCTTTGTGGCTACATTATTATTCATTAACACCTATCAATTGAAGGGTGGACCAAGGAAATGTTACTTCCCCTTAGGGGTTGGAAGCACCTAGTAGGGTTTACCTTTAGCCACCCCTACCTAGTTAGAAAACACCTTTGTGTGATCTTTTTCCTGATTTTGGAAAGGGATCCTTGTTTGAAGTAATAAATTTCCCTTAACATTCAAATTTTGTTGACTTATATGCACTCCCACTTTAAGTTTCTGTCACGCCAGGAGGTAACTCCTCAAATGAAATTTGTTTATTCATTTAGATTGCTCATAGTTATATACATGAGGGAGTGACTCTTGGGTTTCATCTCCCGGTGACTCTTCCTTTTCTATTATTTATTATTTACATTATTTACCACTGTTCACCCAATCTCCATGATTAGGTGTCAACATTCCCCTCCTTAATCTGAAGGGATGTTGGTGAGTCCAAGCATCGTTCTGAATCTTTCAAGCTTTTCTCTTCCAAGTGCTTTGGTGAAGATGTCTGCAATCTGCTCATTAGTGGAACAATGGCGTAGATGGATTCTCTTGGCCTCAACATGATGTCGAATCAGTTGGTATTTTGTATTGATGTGCTTCGTTCGATCATGGAACTTTGGGTTCTTGGCCAACTTTATTGCAGAGGTGTTGTTAATTATGAGTGGAGTCGAATGTACTTGTTTTACCTGCAAATCTTCCAAAATTTTCTTGAGCCACACAATTTCTTTTATTGCCTCAGCCGCTGCCACATATTCTGCGTCAGTTGTGGAATCTGCGGGAACTGAT
The DNA here is from genome assembly GCA_031772625.1 of Pinus tabuliformis. Taxonomy (NCBI): domain Eukaryota; kingdom Viridiplantae; phylum Streptophyta; class Pinopsida; order Pinales; family Pinaceae; genus Pinus; species Pinus tabuliformis. The sequence continues at coordinate 441,632,842 of CM062804.1, read as the reverse complement.
TGTTTGCGTGATCTCCAGGAGACAGCTCCTGATCCAAGACTCATAGCATAACCAGAAGTAGATACCCCAGTTTCTTTGTCTCCATCGAAATCTGAATCAGAGTATCCAATCAAGCTGAAGTTGCCCACTTGTGTATACTTGAGTCCAAAAGCCTTCAGTTCCCTTCAAGTACTTTAGAACTCCTTTTGCAACAGAGCAATGTCCCTCACAAGGCTTTTGCATAAACCTGGAGAGGATTCCAATAGCAAACGAAATGTCTGGTCTGGTAGTAGTCAGGTAGTTGAGACTTTCTACAAGTTGTCTATACTTTGTTGCATCCTCAAATTCTTTTTCTTCAATGGATGTGAGCTTTAACTTTTGTTCCATTAGAGTGGTTAGAGGATTGCACTCAGCCATGCCAAATCTATTCAACAAATCTCCAATGTACTTCTTTTGAGAAAGGAATATAGACTTTGGATGTTGAGTTGCTTCAATACCAAGATAGTAATGAACATAGCCCAAATCAGTCATTTCAAAACATTTCGTCAATTCCTTCTTTATGGCTGCAATGTGGCTCTCATTGTTCCCTGTCATCAAAAGATCATTTACATATACCACAAGATATACAACTGTTTTGCCAACTTTCTTGACAAACAAAGTTGCATCATCAAGATCATAATGTTTGAAATTGAGTTTCAGAAGATGCTCAGTTAACTTTTCATACCAGGCTCACGGTGCTTGCTTGAGGCCATACAAGGATTTCACAAGTTTGCATACTTTATGTTCCTGTCCTTTCACAACAAATCCTTTAGGCTGAGACATAAAAACATTCTCTTTTAGATCTCCATTCAAGAAAGCAATTTTTACATCCATTTGATGGACTTTCCAACCGTTCTGAGCTGCTAGGGCAAAGTGTGTCCAGATGGTAGCCCATTTTGTTGTGGGGGCAAAACTTTTCTCATAATTGACCCCTTCCTTTTGTTAAAAACCTTTTGCCACAAGCCTGGCTTTATGCTTGTCAAGTGAGCCATCAAATTTATACTTGTTCTTGTAGACCCACTTGCAACCAATTGGTTTGGTTCCCAATGGAGGATCAACCAACTTCCAAGTGCCATTCTTTATCAAGGCATCATACTCCTTTTGCATTGCTTCTTTCCATTCATCATGAGAAGCGGCTTCTTTGAAGGAAGTTGGTTCAAAATCTGTAGACAAATTCAATTCACAATCATAAGAAACATCCATATCAACAGGTGAATCAGAATCATCTACATCACCTCCATTTTGCCTGGTTGAATTTCTTGTTCCTGTCTTTCCAACCTCATCAGGATGAACACTTTCAAGTGTCTTTGTCAGCCACTTTGGGGGACCTTTCTGAGATGGCCCAGGCTGCTCAGTTGATTGAGTTGGGAATGAATCAAGATTGAGTCTCCCATATCCATATCAATAGGTGAATCAGAATCATCTACATCACCTCCATTTTGCCTGGTTGAATTACTTGTTCCTGTCTTTCCAACCTCATCAGGATGAAGACTTTCAAGTGTTTTTGTTAGCCACTTTGGGGGACCTTTCTGAGATGATTCAGGCCGCTTAGTTGATTGAGTTGGGACTGAATCAAGATTGAGTCTCCCAATTCTGTCAATCACATCACTCAAAGTATCATCAGTGGTTGGAGTTTCATGTGGGGGAGAGAGTGCTTCAGAAGAAGATTCCACAGGTTGATCCAGTATAGGAATCCTCCCTTCAAAATGTGGAATTTGATTATCAAATTCTTGAAATGATTTTGCATTTGCGAATCTATCCAAGCGATCTAGTTGCCGCTCAACAACATTGTCAGCTTTGGATGATTCAAGAAAGATTACATCTGTAGATACAACAAATTTTTTATTAACTTCATCATAGAGATGGTATGCTTTGGAGGTGTTTGAATACCCCAAGAAGATACACTTACGACTCCTTGCACCAAGTTTGTTTCTATGTATCTTTGGTATCAAAGCATAACAGGTGGAACCAAAGACCTTGAGATGCTTTACCGAAGGAATGTGCCCATCCCACATGTCATAAGGAGTCTTGTTTTTGATAGCATTAGATGGACATCTATTCTTTACATATACAACACATAGAATTGCATCAGCGCAAAACATCAATTTTACATTCTTGAAAAACATCATGGAGCACACCATATTTAAGATTGTCCTATTCATTCTTTCAGCTACTCCATTTTGTTGGGGATTATAAGGCATAGTTGTTTGATGTGATCCCATGTTGGTGAAGATAGTTTTCAAATTCATTTGAAGTGTATTCTTTTCTATTATCGGTGCAAATAGAGCCAATATGAGATTGTTCATCATTTTCAATCCATGTATGAAAGTTCTTGAATGTTTGAAAAGCATCAGATTTGTTCTTCAATAAATAAACCCAACACATTCTGGTGTAGTCATCAATAAATGTCATCATATATTTATTTCCATTTGCAGAAGGAACAGGAATTGGACCACATAAATCTGAATGAATGAGTTCAAGTTTTCTATGTGCTCTAGAATGTGAATCATGAAAACACTGTTTGCTATGCTTTCCTAGAATGCAAGCATCACGTTGGTTAAGCTTCCTAGGAATTGTAGGCAAACCAGTAACACCATTTTTTTTCAACAAGCGGAGGTTGTCATAGTTCAAGTGTCCAAATCTAGCATGCCATAATAAACTTGATGGAAATGTACCTTCATCATAATGAGAATTGTATGAGAAATTTTGTGCACGAGTAGAGGTACCTTGCAGCTTGAGAAGCCTTTCTTCTTCTATCCCCGTCATGACAAGTGAATGATCTGATGCTTTTCTCACCTCAATCTTTCCATCAAACATATGAATGGAATGTCTATGCTGGCGCATGTGGACCAAGGACAACAAGTTTCTCCTCAGCTGTGGGAGATATAAAACATCATGCAGAAGAAAGTTTGGAAGACCAGGCAATTTAAGCCTGATTGTGCCAAGCCCTGATGGCTTGAGTTTTGATTTGTTTGCAAAGTATACTGCTCCATCAACATTGTCAGGAAATTCTTCAAAAAAATCTCTTCTAAAAGTCATGTGGCAAGTTGCTCTTGAATCAAGCAACCAAACATTTTTCCAAGAAGCAAGTGAAGCATTAAATAAGTCTTCATTTACTCCAATATTACAATGTGCCACAACATAGTGAGCGGATTCAGGTGCTTTACCTTTCTCTTTGTCATTAGTTTTACCTTTAGGTTGATTTCTTTCCTGCTCAATTTTGTCCCAAGGCAACTTTCATGTGGATGCATCATGTGATCCATCTCTATTGCAACGTATGCAACGTAAATCTGACTTTCTCCTTGAGAGTGTCTGCCTCCCCTGCCTCTGAAATTTCTTCTTCCTCTTCCTCTTCGACCACCTCTTCCTTTGGAAGAATCTTAAGCAAGATTCTTTTCTCTATGTGCAAGACACACATCCTCTTCAGAAGACTGAGGAGTTGTCTTCTTCCTAAAAGCGTTCTCTCTCTTAACAAATTTATTCACAAGGGAGTCAGAGGTAATTTCTTTGAGGTTTCCATTTGCTTGCAATGATCAAGATAATTTGAGTAAGTGGGATAAAGTGCTTTGACAAAAGCTATAGGAGGAATGTCTAGTTCAACGTTAGTGACTTTGATATCATGCATAATAGATTTTACTTTTGATGCAAGAGCAAAAGGATTATCATTTTTTAATTCAAGGCTGAACAATTTAATCATGAGTTGAACAACTTAAAGTGCAGAGTGTGAGTCTTAGAGTTCCTTCAGTTTTTGTAAGGCTTCGAAAGCATTTGAAAATGGCGAAATATGGTGACTCACCTCTTCATTTACTGATGCTGCAATCAAGGCATAAGCCTTGCTGTTCTTATTTTCCCAAATGGAAAATTCCTTGTCTGAGGTAGGATTTTCTGGTTCTTTGTCTCCTTCTCCAACACACACTCCTTTCCACAGTTCATTAAAAATGAGAGTGTGTTTGATTTTCCACGACCATTTTGGATAGTTCTCCTTGCCAGTGAGAACCACTCCCACAATAGATATCAATGAATGCATTTTAAAATCTGTGTTGTAAAAAAAAAATACTTCTACTACCAATGTATAAAATTTGCACTTTTGATGTAAAAATTACAATCTGATGTATAGCGCTAAGGTATTATATGGGGAGGGTGTTATTGGGGAAAGTTGTATATGGATTACAGGGAAGGTGTATATGGGGTAGGGGGTAGGTGTTGGATAACGTTATTTTGAACCGAGCGTATTATGGAGACAACGTTAACTCTGTGGTAATGAACTGGGAGAGGGAGGAGGAGGCACAACATACGTGTGGGGGAGGGACACCAGTGTTAAAAGAGCAGCGGTGTGGAGTTAACGCACAGCAGTGGAGTGATACCATGTCAACACATACCCCTGAATGGGAGCCGCAGGGAGACTGTGCATGTATGGACAATACAACTGAATGGGACCGTAGTGACCATAAAAGAAATGCAGTGGGGAGGGGACCGGATGAGAGAGGAGTTTATGTTATTACCAACGTATTACCACGGGAGGAGGAGGGCCAAGCCAACATCTGTTAGGATGACTGTGCAAGAGGGAGTTCCAACTATGCAACAAAGGGTCGAGATAGTGCGCAGAGGGAGGGTCGACTGTATGGGAGGGGCGTATGGAGCAAGAGCGGAGGGGAGGTCTGCGTATGCAGTGTTTGGAAGCTGCGTTTGGGAGCAACGTTTTTGGGCGTGGTCAATGTAAAACATAGCGTGGAGGGAGGTAAGGATCAGGCTGGCCACACCAAATCGGGGAGGAGGCGTTAACCAACAGGCTGCAAAACATGAAACAAGAACTTATGTTGAAGACTACCACAACATTTTCAGATGCCACCGTGACAGCATTGAGGGGAACGGAGAATGTGAGGAGGAAAATACTGCAACATAATAATACCGCAATAGTCAACGTAAAACTCACTCAGAAAAAATCGACATACCATAAAATCGATCCTCCAGGAACCTCTAGCAACACAGGTTTCGATCCTCTAGGTAGCATAAAATCGATCCTCCAACAACCTCCAGCACAATAGGTAGATTAACGCTTAACATTGATAATGGAGCAATGGCAAAGGAGTCAATTTTGCAAAATAGGCAGAACATAGGCAGGAGGGAGTTACAAGGGCAGAGAGGGAAGCCAAAAATGGTGCTGGCTCTGGTACTATGTTAGGGCAGGAGGTAACTCCTCAAATGAAATTTGTTTATTCATTTAGATTGCTCATATTTATATACATGAGGGGGTGACTCTTGGGTTTCATCTCCCGATGACTCTTCCTTTTCCATTATTTATTATTTACATTATTTACAACTGCTCACCCAATCCCCATTATTAAGTGTCAACAGTTTCCAACTAACCCTCACGTTGGTGGTCAAATATATTTGTTTCCTATTGAATAGCTAACTAGGCATATAGGCTATCATTTTGGCCTCTTGTAATTATATCGACCCCGCATGATTATTTAACTACTAGGAAAATATCTCAACTTCCACCTAATTCTCATCTTCTTCAATTAAATGAAAACCCCACCTCTATAATTAATTGGTATTCCAATCTGCAAGGTAGTGTGTTAAAATTATACAATTGCGGTCAAATTCCATTTTGGACAACTCACATGATGGAGATAATGATTGCATTGAATTTCTCTTTTCGAGAGGACCAATATTGACCTAAAGATCAGCTCGTTTGGATAAGCAGAAGTTGGTTTTTGAATTTATATTCCCACTCATGTATATTGGATCAGGTTGGCCTATAAATAGAAGCCTCATGTAAGCCTATAAATAGAAGAGACCTCAAGCTCATTTGGATACATTGATAAAGCCATCTTCTCTCTTCTATTGTTTCGGTTCGCACAGGTCTGGCGGAGAAAGTTTGCCCAAGGGTCCGAAACTATAGGGTTGAAGCTTGCACGAATCTAGGGTTTCTGTTTCTCAGACATTGGCTCGTAACTAAGCTTTCTCAACCCTGGACGCACGCATAGAGTGGTAAAGGGTACCTCTGGGAAGCCTCAGACGCTCGCACAGCAACCTTAAGGGAGCATCTAGGGTTTCTGAAGCAGATCGGGCAGTCTGGTCCCTAGACGCACGCACAGAGTGGTCAAGGGTGCGTTTGGGAAGCCTCAGACGCTCACATAGTAGCCTGAAGGGTGCGTCTAGGGGTTTGAGGCAGATCTGAGTGTATTTGTCCCCAGACACACACATACAGTTCACCAGGGAGCATCCAGGACTACCATAGTCGCTTGCACAACTCCTCCTCCATGCGTTTGGGACTAAAAGATGAAACTTCAGTACTCCAAAGATTCCGCTTAGTGACAATAGTGTTCAGCAGTAGGCTACAGACAGTGACAGTACATTACAGTCCTCAAAATCAGGGTTTTGAATACAAGCATGTTTAGGTTCATTTCATGGATGTTCTAGTTGTTGTGAAGATATGGATCATTGTACTCTCTTTTGCTGAATCATTTGATGACAATCTATAAGAAGAAGAATTTGCAAGGGTTTTCCCCATAGTGGGTTTTGCCTTGGTCTTCGACCAATCCTGGTGTCTCTATGTGTGCATGCTTTTCTTCTATTGTTCCTTTATGTTCCGTTGCATTGATGATGATGATATTGTTCTTTCTACATAGTTGCATATGCTAATGAATAATGATGTAAATTTGAATAATGTCATGATGTTAAGGGGTGAACTTAATGTGTTAATGAAGAAATGCAATTATCAAAGCAAAGAGCCTTAAGAAAATTTAACATAGTGTATCTCCAGATTGTACTTAATTCTGTCCTTCCTTACATTTTTCTACTAGCTAAGAATGTCTTGACCTTTAGGAGTAAGTCGATTCCATCCTCAAGAATGCAATATTTTAATGGATTTCCTCCCTGTAGCTTTAATTTTGGCTCCCAAATTTACTCAATCCTCGTCCACAGCCTGATGTCATGTTGTTACAGGATAATATGTCTCCTATAGGGTCCCTAATTCATTGCTACAGGAGAATTGGAGGGTGGATCTGCTGGTACAACCACTCTCTTAATTCAATGCTCAAGAATTAGTGGAGATTCAACCCTCATACAATTACCCATTTTCACATTAATTCAAACCAGTAATTAGCATTTGGAATAATTTGATATGGGCCTTCGCTCTGTTGATAATGGTCAAATTATGCATTTTTTTTTCGCTGCATCAACCTCCAAGGCATTGTTCCAGGCCCAACCCAGAGTGTGGACAAAGGAAGGGGGAGGCTAACACCTTGTGGACCCATATGGGAAATATATGAAAAGGGGTTATAATGAGTGGAGGGGAGTGATGTATATGGTTTCGGGAAGTGGGACCACACAACCAAAATCAAGATTTCCCATGTAGTGGCACTCCTAAAACTAGTAGCAAATAAAGGAGATCCCATGGGACTAGGATACAAGGTTAACCACCAAGTTGGAAAGAGGAGACGAGTACAAACCAAGCCCATTCTTTCTACCAAATCTCCCCACTAATCCATGCTCAAAAGTGTCCATGATAAGTAAGCCAAAATACCCAACTTCATAATGAAAGGCATACCTTCGGGGTTGGAAGGCCCACCTTCAAACATACGATCATAACAGATGGGTGAGGGAGCACAATCGCTGGCTCAGGTGGCAAAGATGGTGGCACATCGAGTTATCTGGTGGTTGCAAGGGGGTGGTGGCTATTGGTTGAGGACCATCTAGGAGAAAAAAATTCCCCTATGGATATCACCCATACGTGGTGGGCAGTGGGTAACAAGCCTAGCTTCAGTATTGAAACTATATATTCTATCTGGTGGCGATTAGCTTTAGTGGTGGAATATCCACCCTAGCTAGTCTAGGAAATTCTCATCTTTAGGAGGAGGCTGAAATTCGAATTGCATATTCAAGGAGGCCAAGTTACCATCTTTGGAAGGTCGTATTTCTAACTCAGGGAGGCCAAATCTCATCCTCGAGAGGAGGTTGAATTAATATGTTTAAGTGTAGCTGAATTATCAATTCCTCGAGGATGAATTGCTATTTTCAGATGCTCAGTTACTATTTCCAAAGGGAAGATTGATAAATCCAGAGGGCTGAATTGCTATTTCTTAGTGGAGGCCGAATTGCTGCTTTCAAGAGGGTCAAATTGACATTACCAAAAGGGCTGAATTGCTGCTTTCAAGAGGGCTGAATAGACATTACCAGAAGGGATGAATTGCTCATTCTCAGGAGGGCCAAAATCATCATTTTCTAGGAGGCCGAATTGCTACTTCTAGGTGGGCTGAATTAATATTTCCAGGAGGGCCAAATTGAATAATGTTGAAGGATTGAGTTGAGAATAAGCTAGTGAAATTGTTCAGGAAATATCCAGCCAAGTATTTCTGGATGATTTATCTATCAGGTTTTCTCAAATTAAATTTATGTAATTTCCTCTCAAAATTATAAATAAAATAGCTGGGGTTTGCAATAAATTATTTACAAGCTCTCTAATTGTTGGGTTTTTAATTGTTTAAATTGGTTGAATTTCTTGGCAAAAATAATGTTGTGTTTTTTTGAAGAAAATCCATGATAAAAATTCTAGGAATTTAGATAAATTAATTAAAGGGTTATTACATACTAGTGTTGATAATATCGCCGAGATATCGGCGATATTCAGAAATATTGTGATATTTTTGGGGAGTATCTCGGGGATATTCGGAAATATCACGATATTTTCGGGGAGCCGGAATATCGTCGATAAAATATCGCAATATTTCTGAGATATTGTCGATATCTCGCGAAAATATCGCGTAACGATGTGAAATATCACTGGGTCGTGGCTAGAAAAGGCAAAAATCGATTTTTTTTGCTCATTTTTGTTTTCTGAGTGTTGGAGAAGGAAGGGGAGAGTATTGTGGTTGTTGTCAAGGAGGAATTGAGGATTGAAGAGCCATTATCACCACCAACAACGAATTTTTTGTTGATCAAAGATTGAAGAACAGTGAGACAATCTTCATTTCTTCCATTAACAGGTATGTTCTAAAAAACCCCTATGTTAATGATTTTTTTGATAGATTTAGGGTTATTCTTGCTTGCCTCTTTGCCTACCAACATTTTGCCTTTTTTTTTTTTTCCCATTTGCTATGATTTTCATGCCCATGAGCCAATGCAAGGGTTTTCTCCATATTTGGACAACGAACTCCATTTCTTTTTTCAACTTTCAAATGCACCCTCTTATTGCCATTTTTCATTGAATTCACATTGCAAATAATGTAACAATTTTATTTTTTTTGTCAAATGAGGTGGTTATTACTTATTATTTTTGTGTATGGGTGGAGTGACTTTAATCATTAATTCCAATTTTTTTTTCGTGCCCTAGGTTTGAATTAGTTCACTACAAATATGCCAAAAGCCTTGGACCCATTTTGGGTGTATGGGGAGCTTGATGGTGGGACAAATCATGCATATCTATCATGTAAATTGTGTGGGACCAAGATGATAGGAGGGGTTACGCGATTGAAATACCATCTGGCTAGACTCCCTGGACATGATGTTGGGCTTTGTACAGTTTCTAGTCTGGAGCTTATACAAAAATTTCTTGAAAAAATTGATGAAAAAGACAGAAAGAAGGAAGAGGAAGAAAGAAACAAGGCTATGATCAATGGCTCAGGATCATAATTCGCTGAAGCTTGAGCCAGTAAAGAAGAGGCTCTATCGAACTGAGAATGTGTACGTCACTGATCTGTAGGATCACTGGAAAGATCACTTGCCGCATCCTGAGTAGCACGGACCCATTTTGGAAGTTGAGGAGCTGAAGGACGATCTTGAGAAGGTGGGGGAGGATTGTCATCCTCGCTTTCATCATCTGAAGAAGAAATATTTTCAAAGGTAGAAGAGATAGAGAGAGATGGCACATCCGCCAAACTAGGCTCGTAGGCCGATATATTTTCAGCAAACTTTACATCTCTTCTAATGATAACATTTTTGGACTTAAGTGGAATAAGTCTATATCCTTTGACATCTTCAAAATATCCAACAAAAATACATTTTTCACTCTTAGGTTCTAAAGCTTTATGTTTCTCATCTGGAATATGGGCCCATGCTTCACTTCCAAAAACATGAAAGTGACTTACATCTGGTTTAATTGAGCTCCATGCTTCTTCTGGAGTGATATTCTTTAAAACCTTAGTAGGAGTGTGATTTATTATGTAATTTGCACAGTTAATTGCTTCTGCCCAAAAATTAAGACTAAGTCCTTTAGATTGAAGCATACAATTAGCCATTTTCTTTAAGGTGCGATTCTTCCTTTCAGCTACACCATTTTGTTGTGGAGTACATGGAATAGTATGTTGCATTTGAATTCCATTCTCAGTGCAAAAGTTGATGAATTTGTTGTTAGCATATTCTCCACCATTATCAGATCTTAGCTTAAGAATTTGATATCCAGATTGTATTTCAACAAAGGCCTTAAAGGCCAAGAACATGTTAAATACTTTACTCTTGAGTTTTAAGAAGTATACCCAAGTGCGTTTGGAGAAATCATCAATGAAAGTTAAGAAATACTTATAGCCAGAGAATGAAACCACTGGAAGTGGACCACATAAATCACTATGCACAAGCTGTAAAGGGATAGAGGCATGCCAAGAGGCACGTTTTTCAAAACTATCTCGATGAGGGACAGAGGCATGCCAAGAGGCATGTTTTTCAAAACTATCTCAATGATGTTTTTCGAGTACACATTCAGAACAAACACCATCTCTACAAGTTACCATTGGAAGACCTGTCACCATATTTTCTTTACATAGATTTTGAAGGGAGCGATAGTTTAAGTGACCAAATCGCTCATGCCAAAGTTTGCTCACTTCATCGTTATGAGCAACAAATATCGAGGGAAGATTTGATGACCCAAGTTGTTAAACTTATACAACCTTGTAGAATCATCAGCAATGCCAGTAGCTAAAATCTGTCTAGGATCTCTTAGGTCCTTAATAACAACGTCATGAGGTGAAAATTCAATGATTTTACCTTCACCTGAATGAGTTATCTGATATATAGATAGAAGGTTGTAGGATAAGGTTGGAACACATAATACATCATTAAATTGACCATTGTCTATATGAATAGTTCCAGTCCCTACAACACTAAGAGATCTATCATCACCAACATATATATTTTTGGTGTTACAATCATTTAAAAAAGAAAACATGGCTTTGTTTTTGGCCATGTGATAAGAAGCTCCAGAATCAATGAGCCACTCATGAGAATGAGAAGAAGTGCATAGCCAGACCGAGATGCTTGACAACCACATGTAGAAAGTGCTATTCCTGAAGATGAAGTTGAAGTTGAAGGGTGCTCCAAATGGATGTTATGCTTCTTCATTGCTGCTTCTAAGGCTTCCATCTTCTTAAAGCATTTGGATTCTAAGTGGCCATCTCAATTACAAAAGTGGCAATGTCTATTAGTCTTCTTCCCTTTGTTTTTATGTGCCTTATCATTTTGTTGAAATGATTTTTCATTTTGAGACTGGAATTGCTTAGGACCCTTGTTTGGTTTAGGACCATTCTTTTTAGGATACGACGACTTAGGATTCTTTGAATTTGGTTGCTGCTGAGTGGTTAAGGCTTTCTTAGAAGAGTTTCCAAGATTAAGAAGACCAAGATGTAAGAGTTTTTCTTGTTCTCTTATTAAAGAATCACAAAAGGCATCAAAGGAAGGGGACTTGTAGTCTTGTCCTTGAGAAATGAAGGCTTCTCTTGTCGAATGGGAAGTGGAAACAAACACAGAGTAGGCTGGTCCCAACTTAGTAAGAATGGAATAGATAAGGTTACTATCTTCTTTCTTAACCTTATACCTTCCAAGAGAAGTCTAAGGGTCTTGAACTTGGACAAAAAATCTTCATTGGAAGAAAAATTATTGGGGTCCAATGTAAGCAACTCATTTTCAAGTTGATGGGCTCTAAGTTCATTTTTAATTCCAAAAACTTTAGTGATTTGTTTCATTGCTTCATTAGGAGTATCAAGTTCTGCGATATGGAATCTAAGGTCTGGAGAAATAGACATCCCTATCAACCCACGTGCTTGATTTTGCCTATTTTCCCATTTGGCTGCCTTATCTTTGTCTTTCGGTTTGGTTTCTTGGCCTGAGGCTATTCTGTAAAGACCTTTACTTCTAAGTAAATCCACAATGTAGGACCACCATTGGAAGTAGTTGGTGCTGTCAAGAATAACTTGGCATGGATTTTCCATTTTAATAGAAACTGAGGCTATAGATGCTGAAACTAAGTGTTCCAATGGAAAGATCTCGAAAAATTAGGTTGATTAAAAAAAAATGGCTTCCGGATGAAGAAGTTATGGCTTTTTGAAGAAAAGTTGTTGAAGATGTCGACGAAGTGCAGTGGAAATGAATGATAATGTTTTATTTAAAAAAAAAATCTGCCCCCTTTCCAAACTTAATCTAATTAGCTCAACAAAGAGAGAGACTTGAACTCAAGACCTTTACTCTCATAAAGTAGCTTTGGACCAAGTGAGCTAGATTAAAAGGTTAGTAATTTTTGAAAAAGAAGAACGAGGTTTTTTTTTTTTAGTCACTGAAGCTTGGGGTGCGTGCTTACTTGAAAAAGCTCTTTTTTTGCCTACAAAACAAAAAACACAAAACCCAGCACGGATATACAAAAAAAAAACAAACCTTACGGCTTCAAGTTAGCTTTAGCCCGAAACTAAATATTTTCCTCAATATTTCTGATTTTCCGAGATCACACTAAGGCGTGGTGGAAAAGAGTATACGCATGAGAAAAATCCTTCCTTTCTGTTTCTGATTTTCCTAGATCGCACAGAGTCGCGAGGCAAAGTGCATACGTAGAAATGAAAGGTATAGATCCGGTAATGAAAAAAACAAAGAGCTAAATAAACCAAAATAAACAGAGAGAAAATAACTAAAAACTGCAAATAAACACTGTATACCTCCAGATCTTAAAAATGACGTAGCTAGGGCTACTGGAAACCTTTTTGCATGAAACGAAAGGGGTTCCTCACTGGAACAGATGCTCTTAACACAATAGAGCAGTCCTCTCGGTCCGAAAGCATTCAGAAACAGTAGATTTAGGAAACAACAGTCAGATGCAGTTCTACCGGCTTTAGATTTGGATCACCAACGGATGCGGCCCTCAAATAGCTCTGATACCATGTAGGAATTTACAGGGTAAGTTCCTCAGACAGAACACAAAAGGACACCGCTTACAAACAAATCATAGATCAATACACCAGTATTGTTGATGTGGTTAAAACCCTCAAAGAGGGAAACAATCCACGACCTGAGCCAACGTGGCCACTTCAGACAATTTATTAATAAAAGAATGAAAATTTACATAAGCTTCTCTCATGAACGGTTAACCTACAAATGACCCTCCATGCTCTTTAAATAGAGATCATGGACCAATCGGGTGTTAAGCCACGGATCAAGTGTCGGTAATACCGAGGAGAGAATGAACCATCGGATCACTACATATCGTGACCATCGGATTGTAAGTTACAAAAGGACATAGTAAAGAAACACACTTTACCTAACTCTACACTAGACCAAGTTATACTTAACTACTTCCTATGTCTCGGAATATCTTAACATGCAGGAGCCAATTCATCAAGCAGAAAAGAAGGACATCAAGTCTAGATTGGCGGAGTTGAAAAAAACATGGGAAGTTTCTGGATGCACAGTGATGTCTGATGGTTGGATAGATAGGAAGGGTAGGACCCTTCTAAATTTCTTGGTACATTGTCCTAAAGGTACCATGTTTATTAAATCAGTGGATGCATCAACACATATCAAAGATGCAACAATGATATGTGAGTTGTTAGATGGGTTCATTCGGGAGATTGGTGTGCAGAATGTGGTGCAAGTCATAACAGACAATGCAACTAATTATGTGTTTGCTGACAGGATGCTTATGGAGAGGCATCGCACATTGTTCTGGACTCCGTGTGCAACACATTGTATCGATTTGCTGCTTGAGGATATGGGGAAACTCTCCTTCATCAAGGAGGTGATTGATATGGCTAGGAGTGTCCCCAAGTTTATTTATAACCATGCTTTTGTTCTTAGCCTCATGAGGAGGTACACTAGAAACAAGGAGTTGCGGCATCCTGCAATCACATGTTTTGCCACAAACTTTATTACTCTTCAGTCTTTGCTTTGATGCCAGTTCGAGTTGAAGCAAATGTTTGTTTATGATGACTGGCGTGATTGTAGATACAGCAGAAGATAGGACAAGAGAGCTATTGCAAAAATGGTGTACTCTGACACGTTTTGGCAGGGAGTAGAAGAAGCATGTTCAGTTAGTGAACCTATAGTAAAGGTTCTGAGATTGGTAGATGGGGAGAAGCCTGCAATGGCTTATTTGTATGAGGCCATGGATAGGGCCAAGGAGGCCATTCGTTCTTATTATGCAGACAAGGGTTCTGCTGGGCTTGAATGGCATATGATGTTATGGGATGTGATTGATAGTTGGTGGACAAGGATGCTTCATCGACCCATTGATGCAACAACACTTTTCTTCAACCCCGCATTCATACAAATGCGCCTTTGATTTTGATGGCGAGGTGATGGAAGGGCTCCATTCCTGTATTCAGAGGATGGTACCTGATCCTGAGCTTCGTAGCAAAATCAATCACGAGATACAATTTTATCAGGATTGTGTTGGCCTATTTGGCTTTGATGATGCTATTAGGGAAAGGACCCTCTTCATGCCACGTAAGTGACAAGTCATCACCTATTAGAAATTAGAATTTTCAATTTAGAATTTCCTTAGTTTCAATTCTAGATTTTAAAAATTCAATTATGTAACTTTTATTTGAAAGTTTAATTATGTTTTAAGTTTTTGACACTTTTATTTTTTTATTGTGTTGTAGATATTTGGTGGTGAAGCTATGGTGCAAGGGCACCAAATTTGCAGAAATTGGCCATAAGAATCCTGAGTCAAACATGTAACTCTTCAGGGTGTAAGCGCAATTGGAGTGTATTTGAGAAAATACACGCAAAAAAGCGCAACAGGGATAACTTTGAGCTTAAGCCTTTAGTTGAGCAATTACATTTATTGTAATTTAAAATTTTTAATTTATGACCCTCAAGTGTCAAGAGTCAAGAGTCAAGACTCAAGACTCATTAGCTTTTTTGACACTCTTACAGGTTGGAGTTCACACGCCTCAATGATTTAGTGCATGTGCATTACAATATCCAACTTCGAGTGAAGCAAATAGAAGCACCAATGGATCCAGATGCCATTTCCTTAGAAAATATTGATGTACTGTCTCGGTGGAGGATGGAGTATGAGGAGCCCATCTTGGAGGAGTCACCTTCATGGTTAGAGCCAGATGATCCATTAGAACAGGGGAAACAAGAGGAGGAGGATTTAGAGGAGGAGCATGAGGCAGAGGAGGAGGAGGAGGAGACTGTGGGAGCATCAATATCAACACCATCTGCTATAGATATAAGAGAGCACAACTCCATACCTAACGCTCATTATTTGACATTAGGTGCAGGGGCAGGGCCCTTCTAATGCTGGGGGCAGGCCTGACAAACAACCCATCATGTTTTCTCGTAAAAGGGGGAGAGGGCACTAATTTCATATAAATAGTTGCTAGTTTTATTTGTTTTGCTACATATAACTCATGATGATGAGATACTTTTATATGTGTGATGTTATTTTGTATTGGTTCTTCACATTTGAGTCCTTGATTGGACAAGTATTAGGGATCAGTAGGATTTGGTATCGCCTTTGATGTATCATTTCTATTTGAGATCATATATATATCAGTGCTTTCTTCATAATTATGTGCCAATGTGTTTATTTCATGTTGTTATTGCTTTATATGCTTAAAAATCTTTAAAAAAATGAATATATTATACATTTTTTATGCTTGCCGATATTTGCCGATATTTCGCCGATATTGCTGATATTTCGCCGATATTGCCAATAATATGTTTTCTGGACCCTCGCTGATATTTTACCAATACCGATATTATCAACACTGTTACATACTGTCCACCACATTCTAGTGCCAATAAATAACCCTCATGATATTGCACGATGCAAATAAAGAGGAGATTAAGAAATCAAAGAAATAATTTTCTTCATAAACGATACAAAATATTAGTACCTTGTCAAATTAATTTTGGGATTAAATATTAGTTTCCCAGTAAATATTTACAACACTATCCAATTATCCTCGGAATCCCAAGGATATATTAAATTAAAAAAAATTGGAACTGCAAAAAGTTTGTTGTAGTAGAAGAAGAGGGTGACTCCCATATACAGAGGAAAAAGTAGGAAAACTTGTGTAGATGCACCTCTTAGTCGATTTAAATATCGTGAGTAATGGAGAAACTAGTCCCGTCAATTTAAAGACCCAAGTCGGTCTACTTTTTTCATATTGTGTTGCACTGTCATACTGGTATTTGGGCTTGCCCGTCAAATTAGTCTGTGGAACAGCCTTCTCAAATTGGTTTGTTCCATGGTTTTTCTTATGTGTAGTCTTTTATGGTTCTTAAGTTTTCCTTCACTACAGAAATATATAAGAAGCTTAATTTTTTTTTAAATAAGCACTCCTCACCAAACTTGGTTTTAAGATGAATAAGATGTGAACCCAAAGCAGGAGGGAACCCCTATGAATGAAGATGGTTAAAAATATCAGAATTTTCTGTTGCTAGCAATATGCTCGTTGAACTAAGATTTCAGATCTCAATGTCTTTTTCTTTACTGGACTTAATATTAGAAATGTGCGAAGTGCCATGTGATCAGTAAAGAAATGTGTTAGAGATCTATCTACTATCATGGTTGGGGACATTGAAAAGAAAGGAGGCATAAGTAAACAATGTCTGGGGATCAAGAATAGCACAAGGGGGAATTTTAGGAAGGATTACCTGTCAAAGGATTTTGTGTTGAACTTAAACATTTTCACAATTGTTTTTCTGTTCCATATAAATATGCCCCCTTTTTCCTTAAGAGAATAATGGTAAATCCTCCCATCTGAAATCATCTTAAATGAATCTTGGTCAATGGTGTAACTGATGAATTTATTGAGGGACTTTCACTAAGACAATCAAGGGAACAATGATGGACACAAATCTTCTTTGCCATTTTTGCTCCTGTATTATTAGGCATGGTTAGGATATTTTTTCCATGGAGTTTCTCTTAAAGCACAGAACTTATGGAATCATCCATGGAATGATATTATTTCATTATGGAATCACTTGAGCATTTTGTAATAGATATAGGTACTTTTTTTTGTGTTATCTTAATAAACCACAATTTTTTTGTTTATTTACAAATAACTATAAGTAACATTAACAACACCATTGAAATCAGAAACCTAAGGTCAATTGTGTTCTACCTTGATATGCACCACAGAACCATATTCCTCTTTTTCCTTGAATGACGTCAAAGTCTTTTGATGCTTGTGCTGCAGCAGGTGTTGGAACTGGATGGCTCGTAGACCAGGTGGTAATGTTATTTTGAGGTGGATGTGGAGGGTTGAGAGTTACAAGGAAAGGTAGGCCTGTATTGCCTAAATTCTGGAACAACATATCCAGTTTATTAGCAAGAGATTATGATCGAGCAAGCTTCAACAATAGTTTGTTCAACAAATTCATTTAATATGTACTGTGCGTAAAGCATTCACATAATGGTTTTGAATGTACAAGATCTGCATGAATACTAATATCAGTATATATGTGAAAAGCTAAAAGCTATAATATGAGTCTTGAATATCCTAGTCTTCTTCACATAGAAGCTATTTGGATTAGCAAGCAGTAATTACTAACTAGAGGTTAGTGCTGACATAAATGCACATATAACACTGTATGATAATAAACTAACTGAAATTGCTAAACAAAATGCCTTCAAAATATCCGAATCAATAAGGTACATACCTGTAATGTGTTAAGCCAGTAAGTCACACACACATGGTTATCACTGCTTCCTAAAAAGTTCCAAGCACTCCAGGCTGCTGAATTTTTGGGCATGAATTCTGGATCACGATGAAGGTATATGTTACTGCCAAAGAATCAATTTCAGTAACCCTCCATAACTGGACAATGGAAAACAGCAGCCTATATGAACGATAAACTTATCTAAAATTAAATGTATCTGATCATCATAAAGGAAAGTTTAAAAATGAATATAGAGCAATTGGATTGTACTTGAAAATTATATGGGTTTGAATACAATATCTATATGGAAGATGTTTGGAAGAATTTGGCTTGCGAAAACAACTTAGAAACAAATTATGGAATTGATGGCTTGCTTGAACTCAAGTGCCACTTCAAAACACGTTATCTGAAAAAATATAACAAACACATGCAACTGATGGTGCTTTTGAATGATCAAAAGTACATGAACTACTTCAGAGAGGAAAAATGATAAACTAAAGCATGGTTTTCCAAAATAAATGAGGCTCGTATAAAGTGTTTTCTGCTTTGACACTCATCCTATTAGTTTACAAATGTGGTAGACATTTTTGGTGATAGTGTTAGATAGTCTAATGGTCATATCATTATATTATTATTTGTTAGTATTAGATATTAAAGTGACTTTCAACATAATGTATGTTACCCACCACCTGTGGGTGATCCCTATAGTTGAAATTTTCTCCTAGATTTGTCTTCAGCTGGCAGCCAACAGCCCCTTGCAGCGACCTGATAGTTTGATGTGCTACCATTCTCCGCCACCTGAGCTAGCTATTCTGCGCACTCGCTCATCTATCATGATTGTATGTTTGAAGGTGGCCATCCAACCCCAAAGGTATGATATTTCATTATGTAATTGGGTTTTTAGGCTTGCTTTTCTTGGCCACACTTGGGCATGGATTATTGGGAAACTTGGAAGGAGGGGCTTCCACTGTATTCTTATTTCCTTACCTCAATTGGGGGGGCTAATCTTGTATCCTAGTCCCATGGGATTTCCTTTATTGGCTACTAGCTTTAGGAGTGGCACTTCATGGGAAACCCTGATTTTGGTTGTGTTTTCCTGCTTTCCGATACCATATATCTCACTCCCCTCTGCTCATTACAAGCTCTTTTCACATTTTCCCGATCCAAGTCCACAAGGTGTTAGCCTCCCCTTCCCCTTGTCCACACCTTGGGTTAGGCCTGGAATGATGCCCTGGAGGTCGATGCAGATAAAAAAAAGATAAAAGCATAATATGGCCACATACAACAGGAAATGTACCACAAAATGAAAAAGATGGCTGGGACAATCAAATTTAGCACATGGGCAAAATCCAAACATGAGCTCTACCCCCTTTCATTATGGGCATCATCCTAGTTCCTAGGGCCCTCCATGAGTGCCCCTTGCATCATTAAGGAACCCATGATTGTCCCAATCTATGGTGGGCAATGAACTGCCCCACCTTTAAAGGGGTAATCATTGCTATATCTTACACATCATGCTCTCATCCGCTTGAGTCCCGAGCAGTAAAATGAAGAAAAATCAATAAAGGGAAAAAGGCAAATGAAGAAGGGTGTAAAAACAAAGGTCGAGGTAACTCATGTACCATGATTTAATCCCCTTTACATTCATACACCCAAGGTGTGGGCCTTCTTCATCATAGCTACTCTTGTACCATGGCATGTGGCTTGGAGCCTTCCCTTTGTCCCTCCTCCGTTCCATCATTATTTCACATGACACCTACCACTTGTTGGGTGTACCTTGGACCTGTCATTCCCTTAAAGGTTAAAACTATTAGTTTTTGTAGCATTGGACAAGTGTTCTAGTCTCAACATTGGTCAAAGAGCCTAAGAAACCCAAGATCTCCAAAACCTAGAAAAAGTTCCAGGAGAAAACACCTAGAGATGGCTCAATTAAGTTAATTGATCAATAATTAAATATTCCTAAGTCTAACTTAGGAAAAGTGATTAATTAACAACAATTAATTGAGAAGGGTGAGAATTCTCTAGAAACTCACTCGGATCGAGTTTGAGATGATCTTAGTTGTTGATGGGATTTTAATCATCGCTGTTGGTTCACCAACGAGATATTATAAGAGAAACTTGATGGGTAGATGGAGAAACACTAGTGAGGTCGAGTTCCTTGGTAGATCGAGCTGTAGAGATTGAGCAAGGGACAACAGTTTGAGCCAGAAGGGATGCAGATATAGAGGGAGCAGAGACAGTGTTTCTGTAGGAGTTTCCAATTCTGTAGAGTCAGTAGTAGGAGGGCCGAGTTTCATCAGTGAGGCAACGCAGGGACTATGTAAGCAGCTTCAGAGGAGTTCAATTTAGCTAAAGAGAGGATTGATTCAGTTGTTGGAGGCCAGGAGAAATTCTAGAAGGCCAAGCGAGTCATTCTCAGAGGCTGAGTTGGGCAAAATGACAACATCATAGTAGCTTTCAGGCAGTGTGAGTTCGTTCAGTGCAGAGGCTGACACAAGGGCAGTTCGAGTAGCTTGTTTATGCTAGATTTGGAACTGGATTAGTGTTCGGTGAGACAAAAATCATCTCATTAATTTTTGGGCAGATTATCTTGCAGAGGATTGCCAAGTTTGGCATCCACATTGTACTCAAATTTTCACTACTGCAGAATAATAATAAAACCCTCATTTGTTGCATGGGTTTTCCCACATTGGATTTCTCTGTTGGGTGTGTGTTATATTCTTTCCACGAGTAGTCTCATGCATTGTACGTTGCGCCAAGCGCAATGGAGGCGTCACAGGGGGCAGCAACCTCCCATGTTGGGGGTTTGTAGGGGGGCAATAACTCCCTTGCACAGGGTCCGGGGTAGCGCCCCAAGATTTTTTTATGTGGACCCAATAATAGTTGGGCGGACCCAAGGATGGGGGGCAGACCCAAAGATGGTGGGCGGACCTACCCATGGTTTTGTGCATGGGTTTTGCACATGATTTTGGGCATGATGTTTTTCTACCCATGGTATTTTGTAGATCCGGTCAAGGGAACTACAGTTATGTTCTAATCCAGGGTTAGTCGATTAGGGTTTATGAATGCTTCAGCATGTATATTTATGTATTGTAACAACGAAATGAAAATAATGAAAAATCAATCTCGTAGTCCCAGTTTTGGGATCCAGAGGAAAATCTTTGTGTATATTTGTTTTATGTTTTTGCCATTGTATATTTTTTTGTTTTAAGAATTCGTTTGTAGGTAATTTCTATAAAAGGTTAAAACCTACATTTTCTGAGGACATTTGTCCAAAAATAATGGTGTCAATTTTATTGTACGTGTGCTCTATATTTCTCAGTTCTAGTTTTTATGTTTTGCAGTGTTTTTATTGTGAAGAAATTGCAATGTGATTTATTCATTATTTTTCCATAACAAATTAAACTGCATAATTAATTAGTTAGAAGAATAAATTCCAGTTACTGCATTTCAACGAAATTTTCACATGGTATTAGAGCCAAGTTGAACATATTAGGAGCTAAGTAACGAAGAGGGAGAAATTTCACAATTTAGACGGAGTCTAAACAA
Organism: Pinus tabuliformis; assembly: GCA_031772625.1. Taxonomy (NCBI): domain Eukaryota; kingdom Viridiplantae; phylum Streptophyta; class Pinopsida; order Pinales; family Pinaceae; genus Pinus; species Pinus tabuliformis. The sequence continues at coordinate 441,611,398 of CM062804.1, read as the reverse complement.
ATTTGTTCCAAGTCTACGCAGAGGTCTAGCTAGGCAGTGCAAATTGTTGCATAGGGGTTTGATTTCCGGTTGCAGGGGCAGGAAAAGTTCGAACAAGCTCAATAGAAATTCCAAGAGGTAGTGGTTTTTCCAGGAAGCAGTTTCAGTGAGTAGATCAGAAAGTTCATTGAGCATATCTGGGTGCAGTTGTTTTGTAGCCAGACTAATAGTAGCAAATCAACGCTGATTGGAAGAGAAAGCACACAAAGAGGGAGGAATTTCTCAAAGGATTTCCAGATCCTGTTCCGGAAGGAAATCCTTGATTTCTAGTAACAAAAGGAAGTAGTAGTAGGTAGAACTACATATTCCAAGGGGGAGTGCGAGTTACAGAGCAGGAAAGGGAGGAGATTCCTATTTATTTTCCCAGTTTTGAGTTTTGTAGAAATGGTCTCAGCAGGGTTTTGAGATTAGGATAGGCTAGATGGATCTTCAAATTATTGTATCTGGAAAGCCAAAATGTCTTTCTTGCTAGATGAGCATGGTCTGAAGATGTATGCAGAGAGAGTTGTAGCTATACCTACAGACTTGCAGCAACTAGAAAACTACAATAGGGAGATGGCCAAGGAAAAATGGTTGATCATTAATGGCGTTCGGGTTCATATAGTCTCACATTTAGCAGCCAATAATATGGCCAAAGAAATGTAGGATGTGTGAAATTTTATCTATTGTAGCTACTGGAGATTACTCTTCTAACTCATAAATTAATACTGCAGTTTATTTACTACGACAAATAATGAATAAAATCATAGCTGGAATTTTCACCATAAAAATACAGCGGAAAATAAAATACTGGAAACTGAGAAATTCTATAGCACAGACAATAAAATTGACACAGTTATTTTTGGACAATTGTCCCTGGAAAAACCCAACTTGGGAAAACCAGTGGAACAGATGAGGGTTTTATTATCAATGTTTAGCAGCGATTCTGAGTACAATAATTTAGATGCCCAACTGGCAATCTAATATGAAGAAATAACTGGCAAAAATATTGTGAAAATTTTCTCTTACACCACAATTATTTTCTGCCTTTGAAATAGCTTCCACAACCTTTGTGCTGAGATGCCTGCATCAGCTTCTATGCAGTCCCTATGCTGGCCCTCTAAAGATTTCGACCTTCCTTCCTTCGACTCTTCTGGGAACTGAGAACTTTCTCCCAGAATGTTGCTGCTCTCCTCTTCCACCTGCTAGTCACCCTTTGGCTCTATCTTCTCTGCTAAGCTGCTGCTACTGAGAAAATTGAGTTTCCTGGGCAACTGAGTATCTGCACTAGATGATCTCCATCACCGCAACGGCTTTCTTTTATAATCCACTATTGGAGCACCAACGACCAAGATTAAAACTTAATCAATGGCTAGGATCATTTCTGGGTTGATCCGTGTGAGTTTCTAGATGATTCATGCCTAATCTCAATTAATACTGATTAATTAACCATATACATTAAGTTTAGACTTAAGAAATATTTAAAAATTGGTTAATAATCTAATTAAGACACTTCTAGGCAAACGAGACGGTCTCAAAGAGGAGGCGATGGAAACCTAACACAGGTGGTCACACCGAGCAAGGGTTACAGATAGGAACTCCGTTTTGTAGTTAACCATTTGACCTCTGCAGGCACGCGCTGTCACACTCTGTCAATGGTTGGCTGCCCTCCATGTTCACTGTTGTCAGCATTGCCTTTCGCTTTCGTCGGCACTGATGCAATATGTTAGACATGGAGTTAAAAGAGGTGGACTATTTCGCCGACCCTAACCCTTATGCCCCTATCTAGCGAAGCCCAACCCTACGCCGACTTTCTGGGTTGTTGATCACCTGGATCCATCTGAACCGCTCCTTTCCGTTTCACCTCCCGCCGTTACTTTCCTCTGGCCATCTTCATCCGGCCTCCCCTTCGCCGCCCTCTCCATTGATTCTCCAGAGCTTGATTTCCCTCCGCTCTTGCTGGCGACTCTCCACCTGCTTACTGCATGCTCGCCGTCCTCCCCTCTATTTGAACCCTCGCCTTCCAGGGTACTATCGCACCCGCCGTATTTCGTGCTCCCCTTCGCCGCTGGTAACATCTCTGAGCCTAGGCACACCCTGCCTGAGTCAATCGCTCCTTCCACCTCTACAGTGGTGACAATCCTCTCCATCCCATTTGACTGCTTTGAGACCTGGTCATTAAAGTCCAGCACACTGCACAGCATCATCAGCAGGAGCAACAGGGCACTCCGGATCCTTTGCAGGATCATTCGACTGTGCCTAGATCGGGTAAGAGGAAAATCAAGTGTGTGAAGGCCTCTAGTAAGGACCTGACCCTCAAATTTGGGGAAGGGTTGAACATGGGTGAAGTTGTCAACACGGCTGGTAAGGTACTGGTGGGTAGGGTTCGGGGCCAAGCCTATTCAGCTGAGCGGCTCAGACTTTGGGTCAAGGAGATTTGGGGCAATATCTTCAAGGATCTTCCTGAGGTGCAAACTTTGGTTCGAGGATGGTTTGCGCTCCACTTTCTGCAGGAGGATTATACCAACTAGGCACTTGCCAGATACTGGCACATTGAAATGGCTCCGGTCATGCTTAAGTGTTGGAGCCCACTTTTTGACCCTGAGAGGGAACAGATCGGTGTAGGACCGTTATGGGTTAGGCTGCCTGGGCTCCCTCTGCAGTACTGGTCCAAGGACGTTTTTGTTCGTATTGGGAACGCGCTTGGCACCTACTTGGACTATGACAGGTCTTATATCAAATCTGGCAACTGGTCTTTGGCTCGCATTTTGGTCCACCTTGACACAAGAGAAGGATTAGAGGAAAAAATCACCCTGCAATGGAAGAATTTCACCAGGATCCAAATCCTGGATTACGAAGGTGTACCGTTCAGATGTCGCAGGTGTCACAAGGTAGGGCACCTATACAAGGAATGCCCCTTGGTTCATAAGGACTTGGATATTACTAAGGAAGCAGAGGGTGATGCAGCTAGGGCACCTGCAACTGCACCAGGGCAGACTCCTCCGACTTCTACACCGATGACTAGGAAGGGAGCACCGACTCAACTGCCTACTTCGAGTGCTTTTCGTCCTCCCTCCCCGTCGATGACTAGATCAAGGGTTGTTGCCGAGGCTGCTCGAACCTCGGGTACTCCTCCTCACCTTAACTCTATATTTCCATCTTCTCCTTCTTGTTTTGCATTGCATTTGCATACTGCATCTGCATCGGTTCAGGACTTCGCCTCTTCCTCCATCCCCTGCCCCCTAGTCTCACACCTTTCGGTCCTCTTGACCACACCTCCCTCCTTCCCTCCCGCGGATCATTCCACTACTTTTGATTCATCATCATCCTTCCCTAGTCCCCCACACCCATACAACCTCCGCCCCCGTTTCCCCCTCTCATCTGTCTACTCTGATTCCTCCGAGTTGGGACTGGCTCCTCCCTCATGCACCCCCAAATCCACCAGAGGGCATAAATCCCATTTGTCAAAGGCCATCCTATTAGCTGGGGCTGAAGTGGCTTCGGGAAGACAATCATCTCTTGATCGGGTACTTAGAGCTCTGAACACCCTTCCAAAATCTCCCCCATGAAGTGGCTCTCTTTTAATTGTTGGGGCCTAGCTAGCTCTCCCAAAAAGCTAGCCCTCAAACGACTTTTTGAATCTGAGTTTGTAGACTTTATTTTCCTACAAGAAACATTGGGGTTGGTTGATCATATTTCTTGCATGCTCCAATCTCTGAAACCGGGATGGACCTTCCAGTCCCTTGATGTCATGGGTCGATCGGGTGGACTGGCCCTAGGTTTTAACCCCCGCTCTATTCACCTCAAGGCCTCTTGGGGTGGTGTTGGATTCATCGGAATGGATATTTTTTCCTCGGACTTGGGCATGGATCTCCGGATTGTCAATGTATATGGTCCTTGTCAAAACAGAGAGGCCTTCTTGAACCATTTCCATCACAAATTCTGATAATATCATTCTGGGTGGCGACCTAAACTTCTCCATTGGATTTGGGGAATCATGGGGGACAAATGCTCAGGTGGATCCTCTTTCGGATGTTATGGAGTAGCTACTAGAACAACATCATTTGACGGACATCCCTATGGTAAAGCCACTACCCACCTGGCAAAATCGCAGAATTGGGGAGGCTGCCCTGGCCAGGCGTCTGGACCGCTTCCTCATCAAGGACACCTTGATACATAGACTATCCTTATACAGACAATGGGTTGGTTCTGGAGGTTTATCGGACCACTCCCCCATTTTCTTGGAGATCACTGGCCCCTCTCAGAAACCAAGGGCTCCTTATAAATTTAACTCTACCTGGTTATCGGACCCCTCATATATTCAACTGGTCACTGATTTCTAGTTAACAAACCCACCATCCTCGGGGAGAACCTTGGCGGAAGGCTTCTGTGCCAATCTCATTGAGATTAAGAGACTTTCCATTGTTTGGGCTAAAGAAAAAAGAGATCGGGACGAACAAACCCTTAGAACTATTGAACAGACTTTGGCCACTCTACTGGATGAACAGGGTCGGGGTTTCACTTCGGTAGAGGCTAAGTCCCACCTCATTAATTTGGAAGAACAGAGGTCAAAGATCTTGAGGGAGAGGGAAGAAACTTGGTGCCTCCGGAGTCGAGCTGTTTGGTTAAAAGCAGGAGATGAGAACACAAAATTCTTTCAAAATTTTGCTAAGGGAAGAAAAGTCAGCAATACTATTTGGAATATGCCCATGGAGGATGGGGGTTTGGCAACATCTTTTAACCAGCTATCCCGTCTTGGAAATTCTCACTTCCGAAATCTTTACAAGGCCCCTCCTGGTGCCTCTCTAGTTGAAATTGTTTGGATTGCAGGTCACTTCCCCAGATTTGTGGACCTGGAAGAGGCCGAGGAGCTCAATTCCCCTGTCTCTCAGGTGGAACTAGAAAGCACTTTGAAATGGTTTAAAAAAGATAAAAGTCCAGGGCCGGATGGCTGGACTATTGAATTCTACCTTGCCTTTTATGAGACCATTGGACGGGACCTGCTCAGGGTGGTGGAGGAATGCAGGACTTCCGGGCGTATGTATGAGGCCATCAATACTACCTTCATTGCTTTGATCCCTAAATCTGACTCTCCTTCATCCTTCAATGAATTTCGGCCTATTTTGCTTTGTAACTGCCTCTACAAGATCATTGCCAAGATTATAGCCAATCGTCTCAAGCCCATCCTATCCTGTCACATTTCCCCTGAGCAATTCGCTTTCCTCCAGAATAGACAAATCCATGAAGCTATTGGCTCTGCGCAGGAAGCCCTTCACTCCCTGAAAACTAAAAAGCTAAAAGGGGCCATCCTCAAGATTGACCTTGCTAAAGCTTTCGACTGGGTCAGTTGGCTATACATTAAGATGATCCTTACACACCTGGGCTTCCCTCCCCCTTTCATCGATTGGATTATGTGTTGCATCACCTCAGCCACCTTCAGTGTACTCATAAATGGCTCAGCATCACATTTCTTTCATGCTGAGAGAGGACTTTGGCAAGGATGCCCACTCTCTCCGCTCCTCTTTTTGATTGTCATGGAAGGCCTCAGCAGACTCATTGCATTTGCCAAACAGGATGGGTAGCTACAGGGGCTCAAAATTTCTGACCAATGCTTCCTCACTCATCTTCTCTTCGTAGATGATGTGCTCATCTTCCTCAATGGAAGCATCAGGGACACCTCTACCTTCTATGAAATACTCACACTCTTTGCCTCGACTACTGGTATGGAAGCAAACCACTCAAAATCTACCATTACTCTTTCCAATGCATCTCCTCAAGAAGCAAGGTTCGCTCAACAAAAATTTCCTTTTTAGAGCCATCAACTAGAGGATGACCTAAAGTATCTAGGATTTTGGATCAAGCCACATTGCTACAGGATTGCTGATTGGATCTGGCTCGTGGTTAAAATTGAAAAACGTTTACAAAATTGGAACCACAGATTCCTTTCCAGAGTTGGTCGGTTAGTCTTCATAAAGTTTGTCTTGGAGGCTACATCAGTCTATTGGATGTTGTTGGCTCTTCGTAGATGATGTGCTCATCTTCCTCAATGGAAGCATCAGAGACACCTCTACCTTCTATGAAATACTCACACTCTTCGCCTCGACTACTGGTATGGAAGCAAACCACTCAAAATCTACCATTACTCTCTCCAATGCATCTCCTCAGGAAGCAAGGTTCGCTCAACAAAAATTTCCTTTTTAGAGCCATCAATTGGAGGATGACCTAAAGTATCTAGGATTTTGGATCAAGCCACATTGCTACAGGATTGCTGATTGGATCTGGCTCGTGGTTAAAATTGAAAAAAGTTTACAAAATTGGAACCACAGATTCCTTTCCAGAGCTGGTCGGTTAGTCCTCATAAAATCTGTCTTGGAGGCTACACCAGTCTATTGGATGTCGCTGGCTTGGATTCCTAAGGGAATCCTTTCCCGAATACAGAAGATTTGCTGCAGATTCCTTTGGAATGGGTATAAGGAGGGCAAACCATTTGCCTGGGTGGGCTGGAAGCACATTGCTCTACCCAAGAAATGGGGTGGATGGGGACTGTTGTTGCACAGAGTGTCTAGGAACTGCGACAATGCTCAGATCGGGGGCTATCACCCTGATCCCTGATCTCTCTGTTTAAACCGTCTCCTTATAGCAGGCTAAGGGGGGTAGACCCTATGGGATAAAGGAGAACCAGCTGGGAATCAGCCGGTTCGGGAGACACAGCAAAGCAATCAAACACTTGATTAAGGCTTAGAGATATTTAAAAATTGATTAGATTTTAAAAGCTTAACACCAGTGCCTTATGGAGTCAATGATCCAAGGTAATCAATTAGTTGTTGCTGCTTATGAAATAATTAATGGTTGCTTGAAAAATTTGTAAAATATCTGATATGTAACGAGCATTATATAATTCAAGCAATAACGAAAGATTTTCTATAGAAGCACAATGTCTTAGCAATTAAATTTCAAGAGATGCAAATGCTAACCACAAAATTTAAATGCTAACCAACGAGAATTTAAAATGATTATGCTTGAAATTCCAAATCTAGGAAATTTATCACTTTCCAATAGTTAAACTCCAGATAAAAATTTAAGCACATTTAACTATAGTAAAATGATGAATACTGATACCACAACAGTCTTTAAAAAAAAGACACCTAGAAGGAGATTTAAATTTGACAGCTTAATTATCCCCTAGGTGAATTTCTCGATATCTGCTAAGCTTAATTTTTTTTTCCTAAACAAAATATATCAAAACTTAAGGACTAACCCTTTTTTATGCTTTTGAGGATTTTTTATTTTATTTTATTTTTTATATTTTATATTTTATAGATTTTGTTTTGAATTTTTATTTTTAATTGATCTAACCAAAAAAAGCTCAAGTGAAATCGAAAATTTAAATAAAAGAAAAAGCCAAACCTAAACTGTACGAAGTAACATAAAAAAAAGGGAGTGGAAATCGAACTAAAGTCAAGACTTTACAAACTCTAAACTAAAACTTACCTTAATCGAATATACAAAGAAATAAATCGAAATTTAAGAGCCTAACCCTAAGTCTAACCACGCACAAACACTACCACCGTAAGGAAACTAATTTTTATCATATGACTATAACAAAAAAAAAGAAACATCGAAATGCTGCTTTGTTGTGTGTTGTGTGCAGGATTGCGGAACTCGACGGCGACAAGGGTTGCAGAAGAGGTTTGTAGATAGGTATGATGGCCGAGGGAGCTCAACGTTTTGCAGGTGGATGGAGCTGCGGGAAGGAGATGAGAGCTGCGGAAGTGAGAGGCATAATGGAGGAATGAAATTGCATTTGGAAGCAGCGAGACGACGGCAAGGGAGTAACGCAACGTAGAGGGTATGGCAGCGGGTGAATGAGTTACGCAGGCAACGTGGGATGGTCTATGTTTTGTTATTATGTGCAGGTGAGAGGGAATGCGTGGAGATGCCGATGGGCTGCGTGGTTTGGAAGATTGCTGAGGAGAGGGTTTGAGGTGCGTAGGAAAAAAAGAAATGTAGAGAATGAGCCCACGTGAAGAGAAAGCACAGATGTATGGCTGCAGCAAAAAACTGTAGGCCCTAAAAAATTTCGAAATTTTTCTATGAAAATGAAACCCCAAGCAGCAGCAGACAGATGACAAAGTTCTCCAGAAAACCTAATAAAAAATTTAGATCTTTTTGCTTTAGATTTGCCTGATGAAAACCCCACAAAAATCCTCCAGATCTGAAATAAATACCCTTGCAAGCGCCGATTTCTGAGCCCAAATCTTACCCTCCAGGGCCTAGATCTGGCTTCAAACAAGATCTCCTCTTTAGACCTTCAACCTACAATGGCAAAAAAACAAAAAATGCCCAGAAACAATATAAGCAAGGATGAAACTAAAAAAAACCCAAAAAACCCAGCTGAATAATTACAGTTATTACAAACTGAAGGCTCTAAGTAGCCAGATTTATCATTATGCCACACATTTTTTAAAATTTTAAGTTTAAAGTGAGGTGCTTTAGAGAAAACCCTTCATGCATCAACAATGGAAGTTCTAATGACAAGCTTGGGATTCAATCAAGCTGGGCCCTTTAGAAAATGTTGATCGGGAGTTGGTTGGTCCAACTGAAAACTTCCCTGAACGCCCGATGATCTCAAAATCAGAAATTTCCTACACAACTTGATTCAACCATTAACATAGAGAGAGAAAACGACAATAAAATTCAGATTTACTGGAGATGCCTGCCATTATATTCAGAATTTAAACTACCATTCAAACCCCAGTGATCAAACAAGATACTTGTGCTTAAATCACTCTTCATAAAGCTATCATCAATGGCTGAAAGGAAATTTATGCATGAAAATAAAACATCTTACAGCATTTCAATGAAGAGTAACACCAGCAGGAATTAACCCCAAAGTCTTTCTTTATTGCACATAAAAAAAATTACAAGAGAGCTTTCACTTAGCACACGACTCCAAGATCGAATGATCTCAACTGAAAACTGACCTCCTATTTAAAGACAAATCTTCCAACGGCTAGTTCGAGTGATCCTTGTCAAAGTGATCTCGACCATTGATGAGGATCAAAATTTCTTTTAATCTTATTCATCGAAATTTTAAATTATTGAGGAAATTCGAAATTATCAATTAAATGCATTTTAATTAATTCAAAAATTAAATTTTTGAATTAATTTCCTCAAAATTTTGACTTTGACTTAACCCTAGGGACCAAGGGCATAAAATTTTAGCAAAATAATCAATTAACCAATGTTGCACGAAGCGGGAGCGAAGCGGAAGTGTTTTTTGGAAGCGGAAGCGTCATTTTCCAAAAATCTAGGAAGCGAAGCGTCCGCGGAAGCGTCTGCTATATATATATATATTTTTATATTTTTTTGCATTTATACTCAAAACAAACATCCCAAATAGCAAATTAATTGTAGAAGACATGAAAACATGCATATTTTTGCATAAATCAAGATAGATATGGCATCCATGATTCCATTGTAGTTACGAGTATGTACAACAATCATCTATATTCTAACTATTACAAACATACATCAAATTTTTAAGCATATTATAAAACATAAAACATAGAGCATATTATGATTTATCTAGCAAGTGAGCAACTGCCAACATTTGTCATGTCCAAAATTCAAATAATAATGTTTACAAAATATGTCACTTGGTCACCGCCAAGACAAAAAAGGTTCAAAATTAAAATTCACAAGCCTACAAGTCTAATGAGTAATCTATGACAAAAAGTAGTAGACTGTGAATATATCTACTAATCTCTCCTCCTTCCACCACGAACAGAACGTGTCGGCGGGCGGGGGCCTCCACGTGGTGGCAATGAAGAAGATGGTGCCAGTGGAAGTTGTGGAAGTGGCACTGAAACTGATGAAGAAGAACCCCCTGCTGTTGGTGTTGAACCATGGAACCTAGGAACCAAGGGACCAGATGGGGGTGGGGGTGGCATATCAACACGATCATCATCATCCTGTAATCGCTCAAAAAATTCATGCAAAAAAAAAAAACACTAGTTAACAAAAAAATTAAAAACATGAATTAGAGAAATGCTTTATAAGGAAAAATTGGAAAATTCATACCACAATGAATGGACATACCTTGATAAGAGCATCCTCTAATTGCTCTAATCGCAACACTCCATCCTCCAAATTGGGCTCCTCTGGATTCTTGTCCCAAATCAACATGTCTTTATTAGACTTTGCATCTTCACAGTAATGGGACAACAATCGCAAGTTGTAATGAACATAAACCAAGCTCTCTGCCCGGTCTAAACTCAACCTGTTCCTTTTAACACTGTGGATGAAAGAATAAGAGCTCCAACACCTCTCTGCAGAAGAAGTGTTTACCACCTGTGACAGCACCCGCAATGCCAAAGCCTGTAGAAGTGGAGTACCCCCTCCATGCATGTTCCACCACTCGAGAGAAGAAAAAGTCTCTCGATCTTTAATTGCATGCACGCTCCCAAATGGACCAGTGTTAAGCGTATAGTTGCTCACCTGTCTCCGTACCAATGCAGCGTCCTCCTCATCAGGGATTAATTTACTCAATGCAGCCATATATTTTTGGTGAACCTCTTGATCTTGGTGTGGTTTTCTCGTGCTTCCCCCCCTAGGTGCTGGTGTTGAAAGCCATGATGGATGATAGTATTTAGGTGTCAAAACATATGCTAATGCATGCAATGGAACATTTAGCATTTCCCATCGGTTTTGCACCTCTACATGAATATAATTGTACAAGGTGGTATCTCTAGGCTCAACAATGTCTTTAATCTGCCCCAACATGCTATCCATTTGCTCATACACCTCCCCAATTACTGGTCGATCTGAATCTGCAAACTTGATCATGTAATAAATTGGTTTGGTGAATTGCAAAACATATTTAACCTGTGACCAAAAGTAACTGTCAAGAACAGTGTCCTTGACTTCATTAGGACCATCTTTGTCAGTGTTAATTTCATCCCATGTTTCAGCACACACCAGATTAGTTAAAGCTTGTCTCACCTTCACTAGCCGCCTAAAGGTGAGGTAATAACTAGCAAATCTTGTCTTTGTAATTTTAAGCAACTGCAACTTGGAGTAAGTGCCATAGAAGTAGTTTACCCTTGTATGCCCTGTGATGAATTTAGTGAGCTGCTTCCCTCTCCTGTAAAGCTCAGTAATCCACCCACATTCTTTGTGCTTCACAATATCATGCATCAAAAGGTTCAATGTGTGAACCAGGCACCCAGACCAAAAGATGTGTGGATGAGTACGCTTAATAATTTTTCCTGCTGCCTTACAATTTGCTGCATTATCTGTGATCACTTGAACCACATTATTCGGACCAACATCTTTGATTGATTTCAATAGAAGATCTGCAATGTTTTGTGCAGATGCAGTGATGGAGGAGGAGTCATGACATGTAATAAATACTGCACCACTAGAAGAAACACCAAGAACATTTATCAAATGTTGGTTTCTAATATTTGTCCACCCATCTGATACAATGGATACCCCAGAATCTACCCACTCATTTGTAAAACGTGTCAAAGCTCTTTGAACCTTAGCTTTTTCTCTTTCTAATAACACTGTTCTATCTTTCTCATAGTTGGGGGCCTTGTATCCTTTTGGGGCTTCATTGATGGCCTTTACCATTTCATGCCAATAGGGAGAGCGAAGCACATTGAATGGTACACCGCAAGCACAAAGAAAACGGACTATCTTTCCATCCACATCATCCCTCCCAGCAACATTAAGGAAATCCCCTATTGTTCTTCTACCTCCAGAGCTTGCAGAAGTACCATGAGGAGATGAGCAACTACCAAATTTAGAGGTTGCACTTGATTCAGAATGAGTTTTTTGTTTCTTGTTTTTTTGTTGTGCAGCCATCTCTATTTGGATGTATTTTCTTCTTTCTTCAGTTGAAATGTTTGGGCAAATTTGTACCCCCACAGAACCCTTTTTTTCATCACTGTCCAGCGCCCCACAAAGATGCCTCCTCAGACGGGTATATGAACCACAATATGGTTTTCCTCCATGACAACCATGAGGGCACACAAATTTGTAAGATCCACCACCCTTTCCCCCATCAAGTTTGGTCACATAGTTCCACAAGGGTGTTGATGTAGCTTTCCCATCTTGTGTTTCAGTGTCCCCTTCAGGTTCATCCCCTTCCTCTTCAAACCCTTCCTCCTCATCATACATTGGGTCACTCCTATTAGGACCATCACCACTGTCCTATTCTGTTTCTTCCCTTCTATTCCTCACCTTTGCCATCATTAAAACCAAGAGTGGAATGATACATAGAAGCCAAAAGAACACCATCTTGGAATATGGATATAGGTGGTGGACAACCTGTAAATAAAGGAGCAAGTAGAAACAATGGGAAAGAGTAGGAGAGGGAGGAGAAAAATACAAAAAAATTGTCAAAAAAACAAGGGAGTTTGGGGTTTGAACTTACCTCTTTAGCTCTTGTAGATGAAGTCCTCCAAGCTCTTGCTCCAAGCTCCTCCTCCTTCTCCTAGCTCCTCCTTCTTCACTCCTCCAAGCTCTCCTCTCTTTTCTTCTCCTCTCCTCTCTTCTCTTCTCCAACTCTCATAAACTCAAAGTGAGAAAATGAGGAATGAATGGGGGCTTTATTCTTTTCATTCCTCACCTTAACCTCACTTTAACCTCACCCTAACCCACCCCCTTAATGTTGAGTGAACATAACTTTAAAAAAAAATTAAAAAAATAGTGTTTTTTTTCCCTTGGGCGCGCCCCTTTTCGCCGAAGCGTACGGAAGCGTGCGCGAAGCGGCCGCTTCCTGCTCCGAATCGCCGCACTTCGGAGGCCCGAAGCGCCGTACGAAGCGCGCTTCGGAGGAATGGAAGCGGCGCTTCCGGCCGGCGCTTCGGAAATTCCAGGAAGCGTCTTAAAATGTCGAAGCGCCGCTTCCGATGAAGCTTCCTAGGCGCTTCCGTACGGGACGCGCTTCGGAGCTTCGATCCGGGGGGGGGGCGCTTCGTGCAACACTGCAATTAACCTTAGTCCCTGGACCTTATAAAATTTAATTTTTTAAAGACCCTTGAATTTAGCCTTTGGAAAATTTAAAATTACATAGGACCTAGGACTTATGAGGGGATAAATTATTTTTCTAACCCTCATGACATTTTACATCTCAGGGGGGAAAACCCATTTGATATAGACCCTCATAGACTCCCTAGTTATGCGACACAAACATAATCTAGTAGGTCAAGCCATTTGTAATAAAATAACCTAACCAAATAGTTAGGATTATTCCCAAATCACTTTTACATAGACTCGATCTAACACACTAGGACTCCCCTAAGATTCTAATGACAAAATCCATTCCGGCTTTGGAGTAAGGCTAAAGGAAAATTCTGCCGATCATGGATCAGTGAGACAAGAAACTTTTTCGGAATGTAAGTCATCACCAAAAAATTAGGTTTACCTAGGCAATTACATACATGACACAGATCTGCTGAGATTATTTACAATTTACACATGCAGACTGAGTTTACAATATAACATGATCAGGTTGATGATGATAATCAAACGACATGGACACATTGATCAAGCGCTAACCCTTTTGCGAAAAAAGGGGGTGTACTTTTATGGGTTGTTGACACGTAGTGGTCAACAGGGACTAAAGGACTTATCTGTCTTTGCACATGCTCTTGTTGCCAAGATGGGATGGATCATGCTCACATTGAAAAACCTTTGGACTGAAGTCTATTATCATAAATATTGTCAGGCCAGGCAGTAACTCTCCAATAGGCAATAAAACTGATTCGATCAATTTCATTAGGTATGCTATTGTTATATACAAAAGGGTGTGACTGCTCAGTTCATCTCCTGATGACTGATCACATTCCTAATTTAACTATTTACATAAATTCACCCAATCGTGAGGATTAGGTGTCAACATTCCCCCCCTTAATTTGAAGGGATGTTGGTGAGTCCAAGCATCATTCTGAATCTTTCAAGTTTTTCTCTTCCAAGCGCTTTGGTGAAGATGTCTGCAATTTGCTCATTTTTGGAACAATGACGGAGATGGATTGTTTTGGCCTCAACATGATGTCGGATCAGATGATATTTAGTATTGATGTGCTTTGTTCGATCATGGAACTTTGGGTTCTTGGCCAACTTTATTGCAGATGTGTTGTCAATCATAAGTGGAGTTGATTGTATTTGTTTTACCTGCAAATCTTCAAGAATTTTCCTAAGCCACACAATTTCTTTTGTTGCTTTAGCTGCTGCCATGTATTCTGCTTCTGTTGTGGAATCTGTTGGAACTGATTGTTTGCGTGATCTCCAAGAGACAGCTCCTGATCCAAGACTCATAGCATATCCTGAAGTAGATACCCCAGTTTCTTTGTCTCCATCGAAGTTTGAATCAGAGTATTCGATCAAACTGAAGTCAGCCACCTGTGTGTACTTGATTCCAAAGTCTTGAGTTCCCTTCAAGTACTTTAGAATTCTTTTTGCAGCAGACCAATGTCCCTCACAAGGTTTTTGCATAAACCTCGAGAGGATTCCAACAGCAAATGAAATGTCTGGTCTGGTAGTAGTAAGGTAGTTGAGACTTCCTACAAGCTGTCTATACTTTGTTGCATCCTCAAATTCCTTTCGTTCAATAGATGTGAGCTTTAAGTTTTGTTCCATTGGAGTAGTAAGAGGATTGCACTCTGTCATGCCAAATCTGTTTAACAAATCTCCAATGTATTTCTTTTGAGAAAGAAATATGGACTTTGGATGTTGGGTTACTTCAATGCCAAGATAGTAATGAACATAGCCCAAATCAGTCATTTCAAAACTTTTCCCCAATTCCTTCTTTATGGATGCAATGTAGTTTTCATTGTTCCTTGTCATTAAAAGATCATCTACATATACCACAAGATATATAACTGTTTTGCCAACTTTCTTGACAAATAAAGTTGCATCATCAAGATCAAAATGATTGAAGTTGAGTTTCAGAAGATGCTCAGTTAGTTTTTCATACCAGGCTCGCGGTGCTTGTTTGAGGCCATACAAGGACTTCACAAGTTTGCATACTTTATGTTCATGTCCTTTCACAGCGAATCCTTCAGGCTAGGACATAAAAACATTCTCTTTTAGATCTCCATTCAAGAAGGCAGTTTTTACATCCATTTGATGGACTTTCCAACCGTTCTGAGCTGCTAGTGCAAAGAGTGTCCGGATGGTGGCCCATTTTGCTGTGGGGGAAAAAGTTTCCTCATAGTCGACCCCTTCCTTCTGTGCAAAACCTTTTGCCACAAGCCTAGCTTTGTGCTTGTCAAGTGAGCCATCAGCTTTGTACTTGTTCTTGTAGACCCACTTGCAGCCAATTGGTTTGGTTCCAAATGGAGGATCAACCAGCGTCCAAGTGTCGTTCTTTATGAGGGCATCATACTCCTTTTGCATCGCTTCTTTCCATTCATCATGAGAAGCAGCTTCTTTAAAGGAAGTTGGTTCAAAATCTGTAGACAAGTTCAATTCACAATCATAAGAAACATCCATATCAACAGGTGAATTAGAGTCATCTACATCACCTCCATTTTGCCGGTTTGAATTTTTGGTTCCTGTTTTTCCAATTTCATCAGGATGAACACTTTCAAGTGTCTTTGTCAGCGACTTTGGGGGACCTTTCTGAGATGGTCCAGGCTGCTCTGTTGATTGAGTTGGGACTGAATCAAGATTGAGTCTCCCAATTCTATCAATTACATCACTTAAAGCATCATCCGTTGTTGGAGTTTCATTCGGGGGAGAGTGTTCTTCAGAAGAAGATTCCACATGTTGATCTAGAATAGGAATCCCCCCTTCAAGATGTGGAATCTGATTATCAAATTCTTGAAATGATTTTGTTTTTGCGAATCTATCCAAGCGATCAAGTTGCCGCTCAACAACATTGTCAGATTTGGATGATTCAAGAAAAATTACATCTCTAGATATAACAAACTTTTTATTTACTTCATCATAGAGGCGGTATGCTTTGGAGGTGTTTGAATACCCCAGGAAGATACACTTACGACTTCTAGCACCAAGTTTGTTTCTATGTACCTTTGGTATCAAAGTATAACAGGTGGAACCAAAGACCCTGAGATGTTTTACCGAAGGAACATGTCCATACCACAATTCATAAGGAGTCTTGTTTCTTATAGCATTAGATGGACATATATTCTTTATATATGCAGCACATAGAACAACATCAGCCTAAAACATTATCTTTACATTTTTGAAGAAAAGCATGGATCGTACCATATTTAAGATTGTTCTATTCATTCTTTCAGCTACACCATTCTGTTGGGGATTATAAGACACAGTTGTTTGATGTTTGATCCCATGTTGGCGAAGATAGTTTTCAAATTCATTTGATGTGTATTCTTTTCCATTATCAGTGCGAATAGACCCAATATGAGATTATGCATCATTTTCAATCCATTTATGAAAATTCTTGAATGTTTGAAAAGCATAAGATTTGTTCTTCAATAAATAAACCCAACACATTCTGGTGTAGTCATCAATAAATGTCATGATATATTTATTTCCATTTGCAGAAGGAACAGGCATTGGACCACATAAATCTGAATGAATGAGTTCAAGTTTCCTATGTGCTCTTGAATGTGAATCATGAAAAGACTGTTTGCTATGCTTTCCTAGAATGCAAGCATCACATTGCTTAAGTTTCCTAGGAATTGTAGGCAAACCAGCAACACCATTTTTCTTCAATAAGCGGAGACTGTCATAGTTCAAATGTCCAAATCTAGCATGCCATAATAAACTTGATGGAAGTATACCTTCTTCATGATGACAATTGTATGAGAAATGTTGTGCATGAGCAGATGTTCCTTGCAGTTTGTGAAGCCTTTCTTCTTCTTTTCCCCTCATGACAAGTGAGTGGTCAGATGCTTTTCTTACCTCAATCTTGCCATCAAACATATGAATGGAGTGACCTTGCTAGAGGATGTGGACCAAGGACAACAAGTTTCTCTTGAGCTGTGGGAGATATAGAACATGATCCAAAAGAAAGTCTGGAAGACCAGGCAGTTTAAGCCTGATTGTGCCAAGCCCTGATGGCTTGATTTTTGATTGATCTGCAAAGTATACTGCTCCATCAACATTGTCAGTGAAATCTTCAAAAAAATCTTTTCTATGAGTCATGTGACAGGTTGCTCCTGAATCAAGCAACCAATCATTTTTCCAGGAAGTAAGTGAAGCATTAAACAAATCTTCATTTACTCCAATGTTACATTGTGCCTCAACATAGTGAGCGGATTCAGGTGCTTTACCTTTGTCTGTATCATCAGTTTTACCTTTCTGTTGGTTTCTTTTCTGCTCAATTTTGTCCCATGGTAGCTTGCATGTAGAGGCATCATGTGATCCATTTCTTTTGCAGCGAATGCAATGCAGATCTTCCTTTTCTCTTTGAGAATGTCTGCCCCCCCCCGCCTCTGAAATATCTTCCTCTTCCTCTTCGTCCACCTCTTCCTCTTGTAGAATCTTGAGCAGGATGCTTTTCTTTATGAGCAAGGCACACAGTCTCTTCAGAAGATTCAGGGGCTGTCTTCTTTCCGAAAGCTTTCTCTCTTTCAGCAAACTTTTTCACAAGAGAGTCAAAGGTTTTATCTTCAAGATTTCCATTTGCTTGCAATGACTCAAGATAATTGGAGTAAGTAGGATAAAGTCCCTTGAGAAAAGCAATAAGAGGGATATCCAGCTCAACCTTAGTGGATTTGATATCATGCATTATAGACTTTACTTCAGATGCAAGAGCAAGAGGATCATTATTTTGCAGTTCAAGAGTGAAGAGTTTAATCATGAGTTGAACAACTTCAAGTGTAGAATGTGAGTCATAGAGTTCTTTCAGCTTTTGTAAGGCTTCAAAGGTAGTTGAATATGATGAAATATGGAGACTCACCTCTTCATTTACAGATGCTGCGATTAATGCATAGGCTTTGCTGTTCTCGTTTTCCCAAATGACGAGCTCTTTGTCTGAGGTGGGCTGTACTGGGTCATTGTCTCCTTCTCCGACACACACTCCTTTCCACAACTCATTTAAGATGAGGGTGTGTTTTATCATCCGGGACCATTCAGGATAGTTCTCCTTGCCAGTGAGAACTATTCCTACCATGGAGATGATTGAATGCATTCTGTAAGAAAAAATTACTTCTGTTGATAGAAAACAATATATATGTTATACCTTCCACTTCTCAAATATATATGCTATACCTTTCATATACCATATAACATATCGCCATAAAAAAAGCTTAATGAATTTCAGGTTCACTTTTATTCCCATTCAAAATAATATATTATCACTCCATATAATATATTATTATTCTTACACACATGAAATTCACTGCACCAATGTTTTCATGTAAAAAGAGTATCGCACCATTTAAAAAACTGCGCTGGTAATCAAACCAAATCGATCACCAGGAGTATGTCGATTACGCCATATCAGTCAGCATTCAAAAATCGTGTAGTGCGAAATCAGAGGGGCCGGGTCAAAACAACGGTCACATATATTACTGCATATCGGATTCAATATTGCAAAGTCCTTGCCAGTAACAACTGGCGCTATACCGATGGTAATGTAACATGCCTATCAGATTCTCATATCTCGCAATTCTTTAGTAGAGAAATACAAGTCAAAAAAATATAATCACAGACAGATTCTAAGCACCTTCTGAACCCAACAGGCCAGCCAGTATTCAAAACGTACTTGAAACAGTAGCATTCAAAACATATTTGAAACATTTGAAACAACATTCAAAACTTATGTCATGATACCATGCATATGCAGCGTTTAGTCGAACACGGTCTTTCACCAACAAAATAAAATAAAATAATTCAAAGCTTATACACTCCTTTGCACCAATATAGTTCCAACGCACCCTTCAATGCTCATCAGCATATTTCCAACATCGTTCAATGCACAGCAACTAAGTGTCGATTCAATCCAAGCGTCTATGCAATTTGCAGTCACAGAGATGAGCCAACAACCAAACAACGGGGCCTGAAGGGAAACACACCATACAGCGTTCAATCGTGCTGATAACCATCACCATACACAGTCAATTCAACAGCGTTCAATCGTGTTGATAACCCACAGTCAATTCAACAGCGTTCAATGTAACATAGTAAAAAAATGCAATACCAATACGCCGAAAGCGTTTGTCTGCCTTCCGCTCTAGACAGAGGCGTTCTTCAAAAACACAGATGCACCAAAGTAATCTTTCACCAAAGCAATCCGGCGTGGAGGCACCAAAGGCGTTGAGGACAGAGGCGTTGAGGCAATGAAACACAACGCAGAGGACAGTGCTCAGTGGACAGTGCTCAGACCAGCGTACAGCCCACAGTAGCAAAAATGAAGGGAGTTACAACTATTTTGAGAACTGGCTCTGATACCATGTCAGGCCAGGCAGTAACTCTCCAATAGGTAGTAAAACTGATTCGATCAATTTCATTAGGTATGCTATTGTTATATACAAAAGGGTGTGACTGCTCAGTTCATCTCCTAATGACTGTTCACATTCCTAATTTAACTATTTACATAAATTCACCCAATCGTGAGGATTAGGTGTCAACAAATATATATGGTTGCATCATCTCATGGACTGGATTCGACTACCCTCCTAGTCTCGAACTGGGATATCAATGGTCTGGAGAGCAATTTTACACACCTTGCCTACTATCAGAGATGGGCTAGCTTGGCGAATCAATGATGGCACTTTGGTCCATATAGGCATGGACCCCTGGATGGGAGGTGGGAATATGTATCGTTTACCCCCTGACCTCATCCTGTTTCTCAATCAGCGGAATATCAAAGTAATCGCACAGGTGGCTGATTTGGAGAACAACTCCATATTTGAACAAGCTTGGTTATCAACGATACAATTAGATATCCCCAAACATTGGCAACGAGACTGGGAAGGGTATGTCAATGCCCTGACTGAATCCCATGTGCATATCAAAGAAGGCACCGACGAACTCATCTGGACACCGGCTGATCATGGCTTATACTCCCCAAAATTTGGTTATCCCATCATCCACTTTGCGCACAGACCATTAGCACTCCTAGACTGGTGGGGAAAGCTCTGGAAGCTCAAAGCATTGCCGAGAACGAAATTATTCATGTGGAATGTGCTCCGGAACAAGACTCCAACGGGAGATAATCTTATGCATCGATCCTATTACGGCCCGAATTGGTGTGTGCTATGTAAACAGGCCGAGGAAACCAACGATCATCTATTCTTACATTGCCCGATGAATGCTCAGCTGTGGATACAAGTCTTAGATATGCTCTCCAAACCTATCATATGGCAGGGTCAAACTATATCTGAAGCTTGGGATCACTGGAGAGCTGCGACCAATGACACAAAAACTCACTGTCTACCTCTCCTCGTCTGCTGGTCAATCTGGCTGATAAGAAATGGGATTATCTTCAAGGGGAAAGAGGCTAGATGGCCTCATGCAACTGCAAAAATCATTGTTGCCTATCATGAGATACCAGACGAGGATCACACTCCTACAAATCGAATAGTATCCCCTGAATCGATTGATGTTAAAATTGGCAACTAGAGCCAAACTTAATGGGGGTCATCTTATTCATGGCTGATAATATTTTTATTAGATTCCTCTTGTCGAGAGGTGTAGGATTGATATAAAGATCATCCGATTCCGATAAGTATTCATGGAGATATGAATTTATTTTGATTATGGAATTATTATCAAGTCGACCTACAACTCATGTAAGCTCAGAAGCCCAACAGTTGCATCTATTCAAACATCAACAGTTGTGTATAAATACAGGAGGACTTTTCCTCATTTGCACTCACTTATCTCATCACATCTCTCTCTCTCTACTGTGCAGAAAAGAGTCTCTTCTCTACTGCGCAGAAAAGGGTCTCTCTCTCACACATGTGAAGCTGGAAGCTACTGAAACTGAAGCTGCAACTACAGATCCAAACATTGACCAGCGTGGACCATCAAACCTCCTCTTCTGATCTGCGTTGTAGGTTCATCTGAACCTCCTCTGAAAGCCGCAACTTTTGGTGGTGGAATCAAGTCAATCCGACAGACAGTTTGCAAGATATCGACTGCCCTAGTTTGAAGGAAGCTGCTGAAACTGAAGCTGCAACTGCAGAAGTGAAGTTTGACCTGTGTGGACCAGAAGATCTCCTCATCTGAACTGTGCTGTAGGTTCATCTGAACCTCCTCTGGAAGCCGCAACTTTTGGTGGTGGAATCAAGCCGATCCGACGATCGATTTGTGAGATATCGTCTGCCCTAGTTTGATGATGAAGCCGCTAATGCTGATGCTGCTGATCTAGGGTTTGCTACTGCTGATATAAATCAGATTTATTGTACTATTTCTCTCTGTTGAATTATTAAAGATAAAAGAAGATTTGATCAAAGGGTTTCCCCACACATTGTGGGGTTTGTCCCTGGCTAGCGCCCACATCTTGTGTCTCTTATCTTGGCTTGTTTTCTGTCGATCGTTTAATGTTCTATCTGCACTTTACTTTATGTACATGTGATTGCTAATCTATGGAATATAATAAGAAAAAGAAGTAAACTGTTATAAGCATAGAACATACCATACATTAACAATTGATTACACTATTCCATGGGCTTATTTCGATGGTGCAGCCCAAGCACAGGGATGTGGAGGTGGAATTTTACTCCATCTAATTGAACACCATCACTACAAAATACAAATGGGGTTGGTAGTGGGAACCAACAATTATGCTGTACTGATCATCCTTAGGCATCTTTTTCATTTTGCATTGGCTCATTCATGCAATAAATTATAGATTGTTGGGGATTGCAAAATCATCATAAATTGGTTCAATAACATTAATACATGTCATGCACATTCACTCAGAAACATATTGGATGAAATACAGATCTACAAAGCACAATTTAACTCTGTTACCTGTCAACATATTTACAGGGAACGTAACTCGGCTGCTGACAAATTATCCAAGGAGGCTACGACACATCCTAGAGGCCTGTGGTTGATACAGGAATAGATTGGTGAAGAGCAATATCAATACTATCACTGGCCCTACATTGATAGGGCATATCCTAGGGCGGACAGGCCCTAATTTAATTTTGTTTATTATCAGCAGTTTATAGCTTCACTATCGCCGATGTTTATGTATATATTTTATTTCTGTTACAAGACTTATCAGTATACCCTGCGTGGTAATATATGTACAACACTATCTCTTTTTGAATGGTCTCGGCCATACCTTATTTTTTATTACTACTTGAAGGCTTCGGTTAGCAGATATGCATATGCCACGGGCATCTACTACATGTAATTTTTCAAATTAATGGAAAGTTACGATTTTTCCTTGGGAAAAAAAAAGACAATTCTAGGCGGAATTTCCAAAAACAATTTCTGGGTTTTGGAGATATCTTGTATTCTAGCCTCTCCACAAAATTTCATGGCTAGAACACATCTGATGCTACAAAAAGTAACACTCCCTCTTAGTGAGGAATGTGTTCTAGCATTGTTGCTTCCTGTAGCAACACTCTGTCTCTGCATCATCTATTGTTATGCTGCTGATGTCTCGCTGTTGCTGCCCACCAACTACTGCGCAACTCTGATATACGCTGCATTTGTGTTACTGCTGATCCTGCCATACTGCTGCCAACACTGCAACTCCCTCTCATTTGTTGCCTGCTGCAACTGCAACATCCGGAATATCTAAAATAACTTGTCCCTGCTACTGAAACGGGTTCTCCACCATACCCATCTGTTCTATGAAATAGACAAACTTAGCTCTCTCTAGAGCTTTTGTGAGTATATCTGCGACTTGCTCTTCTGTGGGAACATATTGTCGCTGGTTGCTCCTTGTTGTACACAATCTTTGATGAAGTGACACCGAATATCGATGTGCTTCGACCTTTCATGAAACACAGGATTCTCAGATAGCTTTATGCAACTCTGATTATCACAATAGACATTGGTTGCCTCCATCCAACACTTGAACAAGCTTACTAACAATTTCCGAAGCCATATAGCTTTGCACATAGCTGTGCTAGCTGCCATATACTCTGCTTCTGCAGAGCTCAGTGCTATTGACTTCTGCTTCCTGCTACACCAAGAAACCATCCTTGATCCAACATTGAAGTAGTACCTGGAGGTACTTTTCTTGTCCACTGAACTGCCTGCCCAATCTGCATCTGTGTATCCACAAAGTCTGATGTCATCCTCTCAAGTATATTTCAACCCATACTCGACTGTGCCTCGAATGTACCTCAGAATATGCCTTGCTGCTGCCCAATGTACCCTTTTCAGTTCCACCATGAACTGACTAAGGGTATTGACTGCGAAGCAAATATCTGGCCTAGTGTTGACCAGATACATGAGAGACCCAATGAGCTGTCTATACAAGGTGGGGTCGACATCCTTGTCATCTGATGCATCTATCTTCTTCCAGTTGGTAATCATGGGTGTAGACATGGGTCTGCAATCTTGCATTCTGAACCTCTTCAGAATATTTGTAGTGTATCTTCCTTGCCTAAGGAAAATCTCCCCATCCTTCTGCCACACCTCCAATCCTAGGAAATAATGCATCAACCCCAAATCCTTCATGTCAAATTATGCTGCTAGGTTCCTCTTGCAATCCTGTATGAGCCCTGATGATCTTGTCAAGAATAGATCATCCACATACAAAACTTGAATGAGGGTCTCATCCTTTACCATCAAATAGTAAAGGTTGGGATCTGCGTCACTCTTGATGAACCCCATCTGCTCTAAGTAGGTGTCACTTTTATCTTACCATCCCTTGGGAGCATGCTTGAGCCCGTATAGAGCCTTCTTTAATTTTCACACATGTGTGCACCTGTCTTGATTCTCAAAGCCCTCTGGTTTTTCTATGTACACTTCCTCCTTTATCACTTCGTTCAAGAAGGTTGTCTTGACGTCCATATGGTGAATCTTCCATCCCATTTGAGCTGCTGGAGATATAACTAACTGGAAGAAGTGTATTTGGCAACTGGGGCGAAGGTTTCCTCATAATATATCCCTTCCTTTTGTGCAGACCCCTTTGCCATGAACCAAGCCTTGTATTTTTCCACACTGCCATTTGCCGCGTATTTGATCTTATAGATCCACCTTGAACCTAAAACTGATATGTCTTCTGGCCTGGGAACTACCTCCCAAACATCATTCATCATGATAGAACTATACTCTATACCATGGCATCTATCCACACCTGATGTTGTGGGACCTCCTGAAAGCTGGAAGGTTCTACAATTTGAGCTACCAATGCTTGGTACTTGTCAAGCTGTCTGCGATATCTCTTGCTTGTCCTAGGAGTTCCAATAAACTCTTTTGCGTCCCTTAATGTTTGACGAACCTCTCTGCTGGCTCGACCACTAGTAGTGGGAGTTTCTGCCAGTTCCTCCTCATCCTGTCTCTGCTGCTCCATCTGCTGAGAACTCCCCGGATTTCATGCACCTGAGGAAACACTAGTACTGGCCACAGTACTTGACTTGTGTGACCGTCCCCCTGCTTGTCCTACTGGCAGTGCTTGTGGCTGCCCCTGCTGCTAGACTAAAGGAGCTTCTACTGATTGATTCTGATCACTTGCAGGCATCTCACAAGACCTCCTGAAAGCTCTTTCCTCCATGAACTTCATGTCTCACCTTACTACTATCTTCCCACTGCTACGAATGTAGATTCTGAATGCCTTTGGGGTTTCGCTGTACCCAATGAAAAACCCCTTCTCTGCAGTCTGATCTAGTTTGGTCCTTTTATCATCTGGCACGTGACAATAAGCAACACTGCCAAAAATTCAGAGGTTGCTGACTTCAAGCTTTTTCCCCAAGAAGTCTCCTTCTGGCGTTTTCTTCCGCAATACTCTATGAGGAATCCTTTTTTGAATATACACTGCCCTGTTACATGCTTCTGCCCACAAAAATCTGGGTAGATCCTGGTCATATAACATAGCCTTTGCAACTCCAACAATGGTTCTGTTTTTTCGCTCTGCTACACCATTTTGCTGTGGATTATATGGAGTTGTCCATTCTCTCTTGATGCCTTCCTTCGCATAGAAATCTGTGAAGTTTTTATCAATATACTCTCCACCATTATTTGAGTGAAGTGCCTTGATATTCTTCCTTGTCGCATTCTCCACGAGAGCTTTAAAATCTCTGAAACGACCGAAGACCTCATCCTTGGTCTTCAGGAAGTAGATCCAAGTTTTCCTGGAATGATCATCAATAAAGGTGATGAAATATCTGGCACCGTTGAGAGCTATAGTGGACATTGGGACATAAATATATGAGTGTACAAGTCCTAACACGCCATCAAATTTGCTATCACTCCTTGGAAATGTCGCCTTAGCATACTTCCCAAGTACGCACCCGCTGCACACATCATTGTGTTCAGTTCCTAGTTCAGGAACCCCTGTTACGATTTTTTTGAGCATCCTGAGTGCTCCATGATGTAGATGTCCCATTCTTATGTGCCATAATTCATTCAGCTCCTTCCCACTACTATTGTTGTTGCCTATCAGTGCCATTGGAGAATCGATTTGTAGTTAGTACAACTTGTTACTTCGAACTCCAATTTGTCTTACCTTCCTCTAGCTTGGGTGTTTGACATACATTTTCTTCCCTACGAAGGGAACATTGTACCCTTTATCCTGTAACTGGAATACTAAAATCAAGTTCATACCTAATCCTGGAACATGAAATACGTCTGAAGCATTGGTGCTTGCACCTGAGTCCCCCCTGAAAATCTATGGTACCTCTTCCTGCTAGAATACATTTCGTTCTATTTCCCATAGTAATCTGGAAATCCATCTGCTCCTCTTTGTAAGTAGAGAAATATTTTCTAACCCCTGTCATGTGAGTTGAAGCTCCACTATCTATGTACCAGAATCCTTGTGAATTTGATCCTACTAAGCATGAAAATTCGTCTTCCAATCTAGAAGACAATTCTGAAGTCTCTTGAATGTTACTTTTGTCCATGGTTATACTGGAACAAGTTTAGTGTGTTATTTCTCTTTTCCTCCTGATGTGGATTCTGCTCTGCAACCTACAGCAAAACTCTTTGTGTCCAACTAGCATTCTGCTCAGTGAAAATCTAAGCTGCAATTACTCCCTCTGATTGTTGGAATCACTAATCTGGGCAATTCAATTTTCCTGCCTCCTTCCAACTGAAAAATCGAATTGCTGCCCTAGCAAGTCGAACTACCCGTTCTGGGCTCTGCACAGCATCTCTGGGAATTTTGATCTACTGCTCCCTCTGAACAACAAAATTCCTTTCTCTGCTTTTGAGCTTTCTGGCTGATCAATTATGCTTTGATACCATGTGAAATTTTATCTATTACAGTTACTGGAGATTATTCTTCTAACTCAGAAATTAATTCGACAGTTTATTTACTATGACAAATAACGAATAAAATCACAGCTGCAATTTTATGGGGAAAATAAAATACTGGAAATTGAGAAATTCTAGCACATGCAATAAAATTGATAGTTATTTTTGGACAATTGTCCCCGGAAAAACCCAACTTGGGAAAACCAGTGTAGCAGATGAGGGTTTTATTATTAATGTTCAGCAACAATTTTGAGTACAATAATTTAGATGCCCAACTGGCAATCTAATTTGAAGAAAACACTGACAAAATTATTGTGAGAATTTTCTCTCACCCCATAACTATTTTCTGCCTCCGAAATAGCTTCCCCAACCTCTGCACTGAGATGCCTGCGTCAGCCTTTGCGCAGTCCCTACGATGGCCCTCTAAAGATTTCGGCCTTCCTTCCTTCTACTTTTCTGGGAAATAAGAACTTTCTTCTGGAATGTTGCTGCTCTCCTCTTCCACTTGCTAATCACCCTTTGGCTCTATTTGCTTTGCTGAGCTGCTGCTACTGAGAAAATTGAGTTGCTTGGGAAACTGAGTATCTGCACTGGAAGATCTCCATCACCACATCAACTTTCTTTTATAATCCACTGTTGGAGCATCAATGACCAAGATTAAAATTTAATCAATGGCTAGGATCATTTATGGGTCGATCCATGTGAGTTTCTAGATGATTTACGCTTTATCTCAATTATTACTGATTAGTTAACCATATTCCCTAAGTTTAGACTTAAGAAATATTTAAAAATTGGTTAATAATCTAATTAAGAAACTTCCAGACAGAATTTCCAGAAACAATTTCTGGGTTTTGGAGATCTCTTGTATTCTAGCCTCTCCACAAAATTTTGTGTCTAGAACACATCCCATGCTACAAAAACTAACAAGATGTAGTTTCCATGCTTTTCCAAAATCCTTTTAAGAACCAGAAGATGTTCTTGAAAGAGAAGTTAAGGACCACTAGGATGCATAAGGGTGAAGTAGTCACTCCTTATCTCACCAGAATTCAGAGTGTTCGAGATGAGCTTGCAACCATTGGGGAAGCACCTCAAGAGAATGAGCTGGTGATCCGTAAATTGCCATGGATATTCCACTAGATAATTCATCACAATAGATATGATAATATTATATTAAAACTCTGAAAATTATACACTATTACAGTTTTATTAAACTTCAAGATATGTAGATTTAATTGTAATTAGTGGATGCATGTGAATAGAAATTGTACAGAAAAATAGAGAATGACAAAATAAGCTCATACACACACATAAGACACAAAATATGCTTTGGGAAACCCTTTCGGGATAAAACCTAGCTGGAAGGTGACCCTGCTTCGCTCTCTTTCTCTGTCTGGAAATATGGTTACGGGTACAAAGAAGTAAGGCCTGTGGCCCGTGGGCTGCTATAGTGCACAAATCCTTCCTGTGTGCTCTACCTCCTCTCCCTCTTGGCTATCTTTGCTCAGCTTTGGAACAAAATGCTCTCGAAAGAATGGAATGCCTCTTCCTCCTAGTGGCTCGGTTATAACATAGCCCGATAGCATACTAGTGGTTAAGTTTGACTACATCTACTCTTAACTAGAGTTATAATATAGACTCTTCTAGAGTCTTTTACATCACAATCATGTGGCTAGCCCATTTTACATGAATAATGAGGGCTGACGCAACATTCTCTCAAACCTTGGTGGTGAAAACAAGAAGGTCAAATTCTAAGTGACATAACTTTCGCATACAGAGTCTAATTGACGTGATTCTTGCGCTGTTGGAAAGGTCTCTGTGTGTAGAATAGCATGAAAGTTGCGTGCTAAAGCAGTAAAGTTTTACCCCCAAAAAACGTCGATAGATGCCTCAAAATGCTTCCTGAAGGTTTCAGAGCCCGTTTTGCAAAACTAGATCCTGTCAGTAAAAACAGTCCCCTAAGCTGATTCCTCTACTTTTTCCACTCCGAATACATCGAGATGGATGACAAACTATATAATGATCCAATTCAGATCAACTGGTGCGTACAAATCTCAATGGTTCCACTCAGGAGTAGGCTACCTTTGTCCAAGGTATCACTAGACAAGATAATCTAGCAAGTTGGGATCAATTATGGACTGATTTCACACAGGAGGAGATAAGGCTTGCTCTAGTTGAGAGAAAGATTAGTGGCATCAATAGCAAAGGATCGAAGAGTGTGAAAGAGGAGGAGAATGTAGCCCTTGCATTGTAGGGGAAGGCAAAGAAAGGTCCTAGTCAGGAACAAGGCCCACAGGGAGGAGAAAAGAAGAAGAAAGATCTGTTGAAGATTAAGTACTTCAGATGTGGTGAGTTCAGTCACTACAGTACCCAATGTTCGAAAAGGAAGAAGGAGAAGCACGAGCAAGTGACATATTCGAAGGAGATTGATAATTTATCTTCTAGATTGGAGGACGAATTTGCTTTGTATGCAGCTATACCTCTAGGAGAGAGGCGGGGTTACATTGAACTTTAGTCACCAAAGTTGTAGTTTTGGGTAGGGTCCATAGAATAGGAGCAACATTTGAAGTGTAGTCCTCTCATGGATCATTACCCTTGCTACAGGGGCCCACAATTTCAGTAGCATATGGATTAGTGTCAGCATGGTGCAGTCAGATCTTAAGGGACAGTTGCAATACTTGTTGCAGTCATTTATTAAGGGGCGCAAAACCAGTCAGGGCGCATGCAAACTCAGTAGATAGTGCAGAGACTAGTAGTAGTCAATGACTTAGGAGACAATTGTAGTTTATAGACAGTTGATTCAGAGTTTGGTTCTTAGTTGCAGCAGCATGAGGTTAGTTGCAACACATTGCAGTGTCAGCAACAATGCAGATGCAACATGGTTCAGCTACAGAGTGGTAGATGAATCTGAGTATGTGCAGTAGTTGGTGGGTAGTGATAGGTTGTCACAATTGTCAGACATCAACAGTGTATGGGAGGATGTTATGAGATGGAGAGAACACCTTTCTTGCTAAGAGGGAGTGTTAGTTCTTGTAGCATTAGACAGGTGTTCTAGTCTCGACATTGGTCAAAGAGGCTAAGAAACAAAAGATCTCCAAAACCCAGAAAAAAGTTCCAAGAGAAAACACCTAGAGATGGCTCAATTAAGTTAATTGATCAATAATTAAATATTTCTTAAGTCTAACTTAGGAAAAGTGATTACTTAACAATACTTAATTGAGAAAGATGATAATTCTCTATAAATTGACATGGATCGAGTTTGAGATGATATTAGTCATTGATAGGGTTCTAATAATGGTCGTTGGTTCACCAACGAGAGATTATAAAAGTAACTCAATGGGTAAATGGAGAATAGACTAGTGAGGTCAAGTTCCTTGGCAGATCGAGCTACCCAGTTGTAGAGATCAATCAAGTGAGAGAAGTTCGAGTCGGAATGGATGTAGAGACAAAGAGGGTGATCCGGGTGGTTCCAGAAATAGAAGTGGCCTTGGAATAGCTCAAAAATCAAAGTCATCAGATTGAAATGAAACCAGGACTAGATCATAGTGCTCGACGTTTTGATTCCAACAGTGCAAACAACACTCAAATTTGAGTTCGTATGCCAAGTTATAGTTGGTCAAAGTTATGATCAAACTAGGCCAAGTGGCAATCACTAACGAGGCAACAATTTGGTAGAGTTCCAATGCACGAAATCTGGTCATCAGAATGGGCGAATTTGTTGACTCCTTAATTTGTCCAGTAACCCTTAAAATCCGGTGAATGGTTTTTAACTATATAGTTTAAAAAAATTAAAATTAAAAATTAAATTTGGGGTGGCAAGCCGCCATCCCCACCAGCCCTCAATGGCAATAGTTAATATTTGAATTAATATGGATCAGGCCACTGGGAGACCTGGGCTCGCAAATCATATGGCAATGACATATATATGATATACAACGACTATCAAAATGGAGGGGAGCTGGCGAGGGTCGAACCCGCCCAACCCGCCAATCGAGCGGGCCCCATATATATTTATATATTAATCCAAAACCGCCAACTATATTAAAAGCTCAAGCCGTGTTTTTCAAACAAATCCACACCGTATTTAGTGTGGGCAGGTTTTGAACCCGACCCGTCCCCAACACATACGACTCCGCCACCAACAAGCCACGACTCATCCGATGAAAGCTTTGCCCCACACCACATATAAAAACTCACTTGCCATTCGACCAAGGGGAGGAGGTGGCGAGACCGAGAGCCGAATTCAAGTTTGTGCAGGTGGATCCAGGAGCACCCAAGTCGGAACCGTGCCCAGGCGAGCACGGAAACCAAGAAAGATTTTGGAAGAATCTTGGGAGAATATTCTTGTAGGGAATCTAAAGATTCCTTGGAGCTCCAGAGGTCACTTGCTCAGAATTTGACAAATTTATAGTCCTTTTTATACGATTTCGCGCCATGAATCCAATGTTGATGTTCGTTTCTACATCTGGGCTCTGCATTTTTCGTCCATGACAAAGATTGAAGGTATAAGGGTCATTTATGTAAATTTGATTGTAATTCACTCCTTTGCTGCCACTTAATGAAAGAAGGCCTCCCCACTTTGATTAGGGCCCGGAGACATAGCCCACATTGGGTGAACTCCATAATTAAATCGTTTGTGCGCCTTTGATCTCATGGTTGCTTTATGATTTTCGCTTCTTTTTAATGTGTTAAGTTACTTGGTTAACATGCTCTTTTATATGCAATTCAGTATGCATCTTTGAAGTTAAAAGATCTGGATCAAGTTTGGTATCAGAGCAGGTCTTCTTGATGCGAGTTGCATGAGTGAATGCTAACCAGAAATAAGCTCCAAAGAGGTAAAGGAAAACTTAAATCCTTTGATCCCGAACTAGGTTGTGCACCACAAAGACGAAACATGGCAGATGAGGAAGCTCGAATGGAGGAAAAGCGAAATTATTGCAAGATCTTCTTCCCTATGGTAGAAAAAGTTGACAAGTTGTTTGCAGAATATGAGAAGACAATCAAGCCTGAGAAAAAGAACCAGATGATCATGCCTCGGTAAATCATGAAGGTGGAGGAGAAGAGCCTCCTCCCTCTCCGTCCTCTAGTGAGAGTTCTTCTTCTTCCTCTTCTCGTCATTCTAACAGGCATCATAGGAATGCATCTAAAAAGCCCTTTTTCAAGTTGGATGTCAAGTTTGATTTACCTGTATTTAGTGGAGAATCTAATGCAGAAAAACTAGATAACTAGATAAGACAGGTTGAAGTGTATTTCCGCATACAACAAATCAAAGAGGATGAAGCCAAGATCCATCTAACATCCCTTTGATTGAGTGGCACTGCTCTTGTTTGGTGGGAAGGAAAACTGTAGAAAGATGGTAAGAATAGTCATAAACTTCTTTCATCATGGTTTGAGTTTGTCTCTGCTATAGAAGGACAGTTTTACCCATTGGGCTATAAACAGAAAGCCATGACCGAATGACAACATTTGAAACAAAGTAAAGGTCAAACTGTTCAAAATTTTATAGAGGAGTTTAGAAAACAAGCATTAGCATTGGATGTTCTACTAGACACTTCTGAGACGTTGATGAAATATATTGGCTCTTTGCATAGTTATTTGTGTCATTCATTGTTATTATTTGAACCTAAGTCTCTTGATGAAGCTAGTGTGAAGGTTGTACATCTTGAAAGTCGGGGGGAACATGAGAAAGATGATCACCCGAAGAGGGTAGCAACAACCAAGAGAATAGAAGCAAGGCCCTCATGTATTCATTATGAGAAAGAAGGGCATGATGAGAAGAATTGTTGGAAACTGCATCTAGAATTGAGACCTAAGAGGAACAACAGAAAAGAGAAGTAGAAGACAGTTACAACTGTGCAATAAGACGAAGAATTTAAATCAGAGGATGATAAGAAGATCACAGCTGTGGGATTTGCAGGTGGTGGACCAATTGACCTGGGATCAGACTCAGGTGACGAATGAAGATTCCAACTCTTGGGATGGCAGCAGACAGACTCATCGACTTGGGTTCCGATTTAGGCGATGAGACAAAGATTTCAGCAGATGTTGTGTCAAAAATGAAAAGGGCACCAAATGCGGCATGGCTCTAAGAACTTGAAGAAATCAACCAAAGAATTCAAACAAAGAATGCTAAACTAAGGAGATTCCTACAAGACGCAGAGAAGGAGAAAAAAATGTTGCAACATCAGTTACAAGCCAAGGAGGAGGCCTTGGAAAAGTTGCAGCGTAACAAGCATGAGGTAAAAAGTGATGCTTCAATTTCATGTACTTTTTATGATGATGATTTCACGGCTTTTGAGAAACATACTACAGGAATTGGATCAAAATTGTTGAAGAAAATGGGGTAACAAGGAAAGGGCCTCGACATTAATAGCCAAGGCATTGTGAATCCCATCAAAGTGGAGGAATTGCCTCATTATGCAAGACTTGGATATGTCAGAATAGAGGTTGGGTAATGATCCAAACAGCCAGTAACCAACCAATGACAGATGATGAGAGCACTTCATCACTTTCCAGTGATAATGAGGGTTCCTTAGGCACTTATTAGAGGCGCGCTAGAAATAAGCGCTCCAAGACAATTTAGAAAGTTTGGAGAATAAATGTTAAAATTGGCAACTAGGGCCAAACTCCATGTGGGCCATCTTATTTATGGAAGCTGATATTTTTCTTGGATCCCTCTCATTGAGAGGTGTAGGATTGATCTAAAGATCATCCGATTCTGATAAGTATTCATGGAGTTATGAATTTATTTGTGTTATAAGACAATTCATCAAGGTCGGCTAGCAACCAAATAACCCACACATGTGCTCAACGTTTTAGTATAAAAAGGGGTGACTTGAGAGTCATTTCTACACACACTTCACTCTTGATTTCTCTCCACTTGTTCTAGGTTTTAGTGGAAGAGAAATCTAGGAGAGGAAGCCCTAAATGCAGAAGGTAAGGAGCCCTATCACGAGGCCTAGACGCAGTCAACAAGGAAGCCTAAACGCTAGTCTAATACATCACTAAACGCTGGTCTAATACAACCCTAAACGCTGGTCTAATCCAGCCCTAACCACAGTCAAACAAAAAGGTCTTGGCCGCAGCAAATGGAGGGCTGAGTTGCTGTAAAGGAGGCCGAGGTAGGGCAGACTGTTTCAGGGCTGCGTAGAGGTGCCTTGGATGCAAGAAAGGGCTGTGTATGACGCTATATGGAGAGGCCTAAACACAGGTCCTATGCTGCTGTACTAAAGATCCCTAGCCGTAGTCAATAAGCGGAGGTCAACTGCCGTAGTCCTAATTCTAGCCTCACCCTAACTGCTGGTCAAGGAAAGCTGGCTGCAGTCCTTATGAGGTTGACTGTGGGATAACATGGAGGCTACAACAGTGTGCTCTAACTAACGGAGTTGGAGTAGCATGCCAATATGTGAGCATAGGTAGGACTGTTGATGGCCCAACCTAAAGGCTGCCCAGAATTCCAATGCAGCAAATAGAAAAGTTCAGCAACTCACGACAATGCCACTTGGGACAGCAAAGTGGCGAACATAGTGCAACAATGCCACATAGAAGCAGCAAAAGCATATTGGGACAACAGTGCCAAGCATGGTGCTACAAGGGACAGCGGCATGGTAAATAGGACAGCAAGGACATGGTGCTTGTTGGTGCATGTTACAATGGGACAGCAACAACAGCAAGGTGCATCAAATGCAATCATGGTGCAGCAGTATGAGTAGTGACAACATTGTGATAAGGGGCAGCATGATGTGAAATTCTATAGCACAATGATGGGCATCCTGACAATGTGAAGTGTAGCATGTTGTGTGCAGCACTTGCTAGTATAGTACAGTGATATTAAATGCTACAATGAGATGCAGCATGATGGGCATAGTAAGGTACAGGATGAGGTAGCACTGGTAGGTGCAACAAGACAATAAGGTACAGCAAGATGTTGCAGTACCGGAAGGTGCAGCAGTATGATGTGTGCAGCGTGGTAATGAGGTCCCGCATTGTGATGATGGGTGCAACACGATGCAGCACAGTGAGGTGCAACATGATGACAAGGTGCAACACAATGCATGGTCATGGAGTCATCAGGGAGAATTAGTTGAAGCAGCATGTCTTGAACTGAATTCAGCTACATCATGTATCATCTACTTAGAGATGATCTATGCTCTTATTTAGATAAGTCAAAGTGTTGACTTTTGTTGTATATGTACTATCTCTCTCTCTCTCTGCTGAACTATTAAAGAACATATAAGAAGAATTGATCAAGGGTTTCCCCACATTAGGGTTTGCCCTTGGTTAGCGCCACATCTTTTGTCCTCTTGTCTTCTGCGATTTATGTTTATGTTCTATCTGCAATTTACTATTATGGTGATGTGATTGCTAATCTGGAAAAGATATTGAGCTAACTGTGAAAATTGAAATAAATTGCTCTAAGCATACAACATACCTAAAATTTAACATGGTATCAGAGGTGAGGTGAAGACAAAGCCCAAGCAAGAATGAAAGAGCAATCACCGAAGATAGTTGGGAAAGGACAAAAGGCTCAATGGGTCCCTCATCCCTCTTCAAATTCACCAAGGGTGAAGTCGAAGCAGAGAACATTATCAGAATGGTGGAGTGGAAGCTTTTAATGGCCTACCTAAAGATCACTTCAATGGGAAATACGGATATAAGGGTGGAAGGAAAGGCAGATGCCTTGTTTGTAATAAGTTCGACCATTATGCAAAGGAGTGTCCGAATGGCAGGGACACATCACTTGATGAAGAAAACAATGATTCCGGGGACATCTTCAATGATTGAAGGAATGACAGGTAATGCAGGTCATCAAGGAAATAGCTGACGCTTCGAAAAAAGCAAGGAACCCCAGGTATGAAGAATCAAATGTACTTTCTGATAAGATAAAGAAGAATTATCTTATATTGGCCCTCTCCTCTAGACTCTTTGGGAATTTGGCTTACTGATTGTAGTGCTTCAAGGCACTTCATCGTTAGAAGGGTGCTCTCTCTAATTTGGTAGAGATGGAAACACTCATGGGATTATACTTGGAGTTAATGCCACCTATCCCGGAAAGGGTGTAGGGAATGTTACCTCTCAATTGAATGAGGGTAACTCGATTCATTTAAAAGAAGCTCCTTATGTACCTGATCGCAAGAAGAACCCGGTGTCCATTTCGGCAATGGAAGTCAGAGGTTTCAGGGTGGCATTCATCGATGGAAAGGTATGTGTTTGAAAATAGAATTTCAAAGATGCTTTTACTCATGGGTTCAAGGTTGGCAATTTGTATCGAGTTGCAGGATGGTCCATTGGGGACCATGTTAGTTGTCACATCTCATCTATAGCACCAGAGGTCTACTTATTATGGGGCCCTACCCGATGTGAGTCAGATGGTGACAGGATGCCTGAATTCAAAAAGAACATGAAGGTACATGTCTGAGATGTACTAGAGGAAAATCTTACAGGGGGACCATTCCCCTCATGTAGCAGGTCCACTGGTGTGGAACAACCCGAGGGGTTTGAGATTCTTGATCGGGAATCTCATGTATGCAGGTGGAAGAAAGCCCTCTATGGCTTGAGGCAAAACACCCCGAGCTTAGTATGAGAGGATTGATAGCTGTCTGATGAAGCTGAAATTCACTAAAAGTGAAGCCGATCCAAACCATTGCTTGAAGGTTGTGGATGATAGACCTCTCATACTAGCACCTTATGAGGACGACCTCTTTCTGACAAGTGCAAACCCTCTCATTTGCAAAATTAAGAGGGAGTTGGATTCCAGATTTGGAATGGTAAACTGCAAGCCCGTGACTACCTTGATGGAGCTTAACTTTCAGAAGTTATGTGATAGTGATGTCGGACTAGATTTGGGAAATGCCTCTGAATTTCATAAACTCATTCGCATTGATGTTCTTGGTGAACTTCCGTCCGGATATATGTTTTGCAATTAGCATGTTCGGCTCATATTTTGTTGAGCCTCACTTGATTGGTGCCAAGAATCTTCTGAGATATCTTCGGGGCACAATCTCTCATGGATTGAGATACACTGCCAGAAATGTGAAGTTGCATGATTATTCGAATGCTGACTGGGCAGGCAGTGTGGAGGATTGCAAGAGCACTTTTGAGTGCTGGTTCTCTTTGGGTTCTGCTTCGATATCCTGTATGAGCAGGAAGCAAAAGACGGTTGCTTTGAGCATTGTTGAGACCGAATACATAGGTACGAGTATGATCTCGTGTGAAGCTGCCTGGTTGTGGAAGCTCTTTAGTGAGTGGTTTGTACACATGATGGATACCACTATGATCTTCTGTGTCAACTAGGGGGGATTCAATTGTTGAGGAATCTCGTATTGCTCCAACATATAAACATCAGATACTACCTTATCTGGGATATGGTACATCGATGAGCGAGGAGGCTCCATCGCATTGAGACTGATGTACTGGTCGCAGATGTTCTATCAAAGCGTCGAGGAAAGGTCAAATTTGTGACTTTCCTGAATGACTTGGAGTCATTGAGAGACCTTCTTATGAGGGTCTCGCATGATGCATGCATTGAGCTCTGGGAGCTCCAGGGGGCTTAGGGTACTTCTTGGAGCAATAAGTGACCATAGGGCAACTCACCCTCCCCTAATGGTGCGCTGTGTATAGGGTGAATGGCTCATCCTTGCCCTGTGATACCCCATGGTGACTTAGGGATAGGATGAGTGGTTCTCTTGTCGAGCCATCCTACCCATGTAGTCTGGGATTCATGGGAAGTACCTCTCGTCTGTCCAATGAGCAGGGAAATGGGGTTAGGGACCATAGTAGTACTATCGATGGATGCATCGTTGTATCTATCGTACTCCCTATGCTAGGATGACCTCCATTGATCTGGGATCAATGACACTGATCTGGGATCAGTATGAGTGGTTTGATACACTCTCTTGTAATATTGATCCAGGATCAATGAAACTCACTGCGGGTCAATAAGAGTGATATGATTCACTCTCTTGGAACTGATCTGGGATCAGTAAGAGTGGTATGACACACTCTCTTCATATGGAATTGACTTCGGGTCAGTAGAGAATTGTATGAGACATTCTCGATCAATGCTTCTTCTTCATGGTTCAACAAAGAAGAGCAGAGCAGTGCAGGGCACTATTGGCAGAGATAGTACAGTCTAGCAGATGGATCAGCGGATGGAGTTCTCCCTAGTTGAGAGGGAGTGTTAAAATTGGTAACTGGGGCCAAACTCCATGTGGGTCATCTTATTTATGGCAGCTGATATTTTTCTTGGATCCCTCTGATCAAGAGGTGTAGGATTGATCTAAAGGTCATCCGATTCCGATAAGTATTCATGGAGTTATGAATTTATTTGTGTTATAAGACAATTCGTCAAGGTCGGCCAGCGACCAAATAACCCACACATGTGCTCAACGTTTTAGTATAAAAAGAGGTGACTTGATAGTCATTTCTACACACACTTCACTCTTGATTTCTCTCCACTTGTTTTGGGTTTTAGTGGAAGAGAAATCTAGGAGAGGAAGCCCTAAACGCAGAAGGTAAGGAGCCCTAGCATGAGACCTAGACGCAGTCAACAAGGAAGCCTAAACGCTAGTCTAATACAGCCCTAAACGCTGGTATAATACAACCCTAAACGTTGGTCTAATCCAGCCCTAAACGCTGGTCTAATCTAGCTGACCAGCCCTAAACGTTGGTCTAATCCAGCCCTAAACACTGGTCTAATACAACCCTAAACGCTGATCTAATCTAGCCCTAAACGCTGGTCTAATCCAGCCCTAACCGCAGTCAAACAAGAAGGTCTTAGCCGCAGCAAATGGAGGGCCGAGTTGCTGTAAAAGAGGCCGAGGTAGGGCAGACTGTTTCAGGGCTGTGTAGAGGTGTCTTGGGTGCAAGAAAGGGTTGCGTATGACGCTATATGGAGAGGCCTAAACACAGGTCCTATGCTGCTGTTCTAAAGATCCCTAGCCGCAGTCAATAAGTGGAGATCAACTGCTGCAGTCCTAATTCTAGCCTCACCCTAACTGCTGGTCAAGGAACGCTAGCTACAGTCCTTATGGGGTTGATTGTGGGATAACATGGAGGCTACAATAGTGTGCTCTAACTAACAAAGTTGGAGCAACATGCCAATATGTGAGGATAGGTAGGACTGTTGATGGCCCAACCTAAAGGCTGCCCAGAATTCCAATGCAGCAAATAGAAAAGTTCAGCAAGGCACAACAATGCCACTTGGGACAGCAAAGTGGCAAACATAGTGCAGCAATGCCACATAGGAGCAGCAAAAGCACATTGGGACAACAGTGGCAAGCATGGTGCTGCAAGGGACAACAACATGGTAAATATGACAACAAGGACATGGTGCTTGTTGGAGCATGTTACAATGGTACAACGACAATAGCAAGGTGTAGCAAATGCAATATGGTGCAACAATATGAGCAGTGACAACATTGTGATAAGGGGCAGCATGATGTGAAATGATACAACACAATGATGGGCATCCTGACAATATGAAGTGTAGCATGTTGTGTGCAGAGCTTGCTAGTATAGTACAGTGATATCAAATGCTATAATGAGATGTAGCATGATGGGCAAAGTAAGGTATAGGATGAGGCAACACTGGTAAGTGCAGCAAGACAATAAGGTACAACAAGATGTTGCAGTACCAGAAGGTGCAACAGTATGATGTGTGCAGCATGGTAATGAGGTCCAGCATAGTGATGATGGGTGTATCAAGATGCAGCACAGTGAGGTGTAGCATGATGACAAGGTGCAACACAGTGCATGGTGATGAAGTCACCTGGGAGAATCAGTTGAAGCAGCATGTCTTCAACTGAGTTCAACTACATCATGTATCATCTACTTAGAGATGATCTATGCTCTTATTTAGATAAGTCAAAGTGTTGACTTTTGTTGTATATGTACTATCTCTCTCTCTCTCTCTGTGCTGAACTATTGAAGAACATATAAGAAGAATTGATCAAGGGTTTCCCCAGATTGGGGTTTGTCCCTGGCTAGCGCCACATTTTGTGTCCTCTTGTCTTGGCTTATCTTCTGCAATTTATGTTTATGTTCTATCTGCAATTTACTATTATGCTAATGTGATTGCTAATCTGGAAAAGATATTGAGCTAACTGTGAAAATTGAAATAAATAGCTCTAAGCATAGAACATACCTAAAATTTAACAAGAAAGAATCATTGTAGTCACTGCAACAAGGTTGGACACCAGAGAGCCACGTGTCGGATGCTCTAGTCCCAGAAAGCACCTCTGAAGAAACCAGCGGAAAAGCTGTTCATCGAGCAAATTAGCTCCAGGATGATGGCCCCTTCACTTTGTTGAGTAAGAGATGGTTTACTAGATATAGTAGTTTGTCATGGCCACATTTTGTAAATCATGTGTTGTGAATAATTGTAAAATTGATGATGTGTTTTCCATCGCTTATTAAAGCAACGATGAAATTTTTGGCCTTTTGTTGATAGTTGGGGTATTGGTTTCTATTATTATGTAAACTTGACCAAAGAGTGTGTTATAAACTCTTGGCAAGTATGGGGTTGTTTGAGTCGTGTAGTTTTGTATGTGATTGCAAAGAATGTACGAGATTTTCATGCAATGCAGATGTTGAAAGTGTGACTTGACGAGGACAGGCAGTTAATATTTGAATTAATATGGGTCGGGCCATCGGGAGACCGGGGCCTGCCCAAATCAGATGGAAATGACATATATATGATATACAACGACTATCAAAATGAATTGGAGTCGGCAAGGGTTGAACCCGCCTAGCCCGGGTGGGCCGGCCCGCCAATTAGGCGACCCGATATATATTTATATATTAATCCAAAACCACCGACTATATTAAAAACTCAAGCTGTGTTTTTCAAACAAATATGCACCATATTTGGGGTGGGCGGGTTTTGAACTCGACCTGCCCCTAACACATATGACTCTGCCACCAACGAGCCATGGCTTGTTCATTGAAAGCTCTTCCCCTTACCACATATAAAAACTCACTTGTCATTCGATCGAGGGGAGGAGGCAGTGGGACCAAGCACCGGATTCAAGTTTGTGCAGGTGGAACCATGAGCGCCCATGGCAGAATCGCGCCTAGGTGGGCATAGAAATCGAGAAAGATTTTGGAAGAATCTAGGGAGAATATTCTTACAAGGAATCTTGAGGGAATCTAAAGATTCCTTGGAGCTCTAGAGGTCACTTGCTTAGAATTTGACAAATTTATAATCATTTTTAAACAATTTCGCGCCACGAATTCGTTTCTGCATTTGAGCTCTGCATTTTTCGTCCATTATAGAGATTGGAGGTATAAGGGTCATTTATGTAAAGTTGATTGTAATTCATTTCTTTGCTGCCACTTAATGAAAAAAGTCCTCCCAACTTTGAGCAGAGCCCGGAGACGTAGCCCACATTGGGTGAACTCTGTAATAAAATTGTTTGTACACCTTTGATCTCATGGTTGCTTTATGATTTCCGCTTCTTTTTCATGTGTTAAGTTACTTGGTTAACATTCTCTTTTATATGCAATTTTGTATGTGTTGGCTTAGTGGGCCCTGACCCAGGTTTGGAAGTGATTTAGCCAAGCAAATCCTAGTACTACTGGCCCTTTCAGCAACAGTGCGTGGAGCGCGGACTGAGGTCTCACCCGAAGTAGTATGGAAGGGTGCTAGAACCAGGTTTCCGCACCCTGGGGATGTCTGATATGAGGAGATTGGTACGTGGTCCAACCTTCGCACTTACTACTCTACGCGCACCTACGGGCACCTCATGCTTTGCGATACTGTCTTCGCGCAGGTCTAGCTGCAACGCGACCCGTGTTATCCACCCAAGTCTTCCTTAATTAGTCTCTATTAGCTGATTACTTAGATTAAATTCACATATAAGCATTCATATGAGTATTCATCAAGTGCGCGCAGTAAATAAACAGAGTAAAAGTAATGCATAACATCAAAAGATAGATTCAAGAACAGATGCATAGAGTAAACTTCTCTTTATTAACTTTCAATTCCAAGTACAGACCCGACTCCGCCCTGCGCACTCAGCTGCAGGGGTCCGCACACTCAGCTGCGGACTCTACTAGGCCTCTGCGCACTCAGCTGTAGAGCCTCTTCCTACTACTACGACCCAGCACACTTTCAGATTCCACCCTAGACTCTAACCATGCCTTCGCTATTCTATCTCTATCTTCTCCTCTGCTTAGCTCCCTTTACACTTAGAGCCTCGCCCTATTTATACAATCCCATGGTCCACGGACCATGGGTAGGCCGACACAACTTTACATTAAATTACAATACAATGCTTAGGGCAGACAACCCTATGACTCGATTATACACTTCACGGTCCGTGTCCGCACTTCGTGGAGTTCTACACCATCATTGACCAAAACTTGGGCTTTGAGCCCCAAAACCTGCTGCGAGGGATCCCTTGCCCAACAGGCTCCCAACACAATCATCGCGACTCGTCTCAAGTCACTCTGCTAGTGCGGTGATCTTGGCACAGAGCTCCTCCAACTGTGCTTGTGCTGCGTGAAGGTTCGCAACGCGCGGTTCTGTCGTTTGCTAGCTCTGTTCCATTTCTGCTTCTGAATCATCTGTGTCTGACTCGAGTCTCTTTGGTACCGGCATCTAGTGCTTGTGTTTATAGTCCCGCACCCTTGTCTAGCTCCTCGGGTCGCGAAGACTGTGCTTCCGTCGGTTAGTCAGATAGCCGGCCCACCCGTGTAGGGCTTCAAGCGACTGCCATTTACTTTTCCTGGGAAGGGTTCTCCATTAAGTTTGACTAGCTAGACCACGCCTCCGTCTGTGACCTCTTTTACCACATATGGTCCCAACCAGTGCATTTTGAATTTTCCAGGAAAATTTTCAAACTTGTTGTCATACAATAGCACTAAATTGTTTACCTTGAAGGTGCACAACTTGATATGGCGGTCGTGCTAGGATTTTTCACACTGCTTTTGTACCTACTGGTGAAATCCGGCTAGAAATCGTTCTTCCTCGAGTTCTTCTAATTGCGCGAGCCTTTCTTCCAGAGCTTCGTAGTCCGTCATGCCTGTGAGCGCTGCTATTCACAGACTAGGTACGATGTATTCCATCGGCATGACTGCTTCCGTACCATAGACCAACCGGAATGGTGTTTGTCCCGTCAATTTCTTGCACGTTGTCCTGTACGCCCATAACACAGCGGGTACGCGCAGGTCCCAGTCGTCCCGCTGCACGTTACATATTTTGGTCAACGCAGTCTCCAGTATTTTATTGAATGCTTCTACTGTTCCATTAGCCTGTGGGTGGTATGGTGTACTTTTTTGGTGATAAACCTGGAACTCTTCTGTGAGTGCGCTGATGGTTTCATTCAAGAAATGTGTTTCGCGATCGCTCATTAAGATTTTCGGGCAGCCAAATCGTGTCAACACGTTTTCGAACAAAAACTTTGCAGTCGTGGCAGTCGTGTAGTCCTTGACCGGTTGTGCTTCTGCCCATCGTGTCAGGTACTCCGTTGTGGTGATGATGTAGTGCGCACCCGTCTTTCCTTGAGGTTTGATTGGGCCCACAAAGTCGATTGCCCATTTCTCAAATGGCTGCAGTGTCATTTGGGGATTTAGTGGCATCTTGTCCCTTCATGATGGTTTTCCCGTCCTTTGACATATATCGCAGGCCTTACAATGTGCTTTCGAATCCTGGTGCAGGGTTGGCCACCATAACCCTACGCGAAGAATCTTTTGTGCAGTCGCGCGTCCTACATAGTGTCCTCCTGCAGCACCCCCATGTGCTTCCACGAGGATCTGACCTCGTTCAAATTCAAGTACATATCTTTGCAATATCTCATTGTTGCCCATCTTGTAGAGGTGCCTCGCAATGACAGAAAAGTCTGTCGCGCACACCACCAATTCCTTCTTCTGTTGGATTGAGTACTCCTTCGGCGTAGTCCCTGTTGTTAGAAAATGGATTATATCTTCGAAGTGTCCGTCCGCGACGCGTACTGCAAAGAGTTGTGCATCAGGTAGTCCCTCCTCCAAATTTGTTGGTTCCTCGCCCGTCTCAATTTGTGACAAGTGGTCTAGTCTTGTGTTTAAGCATCTCGACTTGACTATGACCTCAAAATCATATTCTTGAAACAGTAAGAGCCATCTGCATATGTGCCCCCCCAACATAGGCTTGTTCACCAAGTATTTCAACACAAAATGGTTGGTATACATCTTGAAATGTCCTCCAAGTAAATAGTGTCGGTATTTCTGGAGCGCGTACACCATTGCCAACCCCTCGCGTTCGGTGGTAGAGTAGTTCTTTTTTGCTTTGGACAATCTTCGACTCGCAAACGCGATCGGGTGATCCACACCCTCCACGCTGTCCTGTGTGAGTACGGCTCCTAACGCGATACATGACGCATCAACATGTACATGAAATTCCATGTCCCATTTTGGGAAGACTAAAATTGGCGTGGAGGCCAGTTTCCCCTTTAGGACATCCAAACTCTTCATGCAATCATCATTCCAGCAATATGTCACATCTTTCTTCAATAGCTTTTCCATTGGCGCGGTTATTTGGGCATAACTCTTAATAAACTTCCTATAGTAGCCATTGTGCCCCAACGTAGCGCATAATTGTTTGACATTGCGAGGTGCTTTCAGATTCAGAATAACAACAATCTTCGCAATCTTCGTAGGGTCCACCATCAAGCCTTGTTTGCAGACCACATGGCCTAACAGGTTGCCAAAGGGAACGAGGAAGGTGCACTTTTTTAGGATTAGCGCAATCTGGTGTCGGCGGCAAGTATCCAGCATCAAACGTAAGCTCGCTACATGGTGCTTAACTAATCCAAAGACTGTCTAATCGTCCAGATAGACCTCCAAGAACTTGTGGATGTATTCTTTGAACGCCGCCACCACTGTGCGAAAATATTGCTGGTGTGTTCTTTAGTCCAAAGGGCATAACGGTGTACTGAAAGCAGCCCCATTCTGTTGCGAAGGTCGTCTTGCTCCTATCTTCTGGCGTGATCTTGATCTGATGGTATCCCGAGAACCCATCCGTGAACGAGTATGCTTCCTGGCCGCCAACATTCTCTAGTACTTCATCTGTGAATGGTGTTGGGAATGGATCATGTACACAGGCATTGTTTAGCTTCCTTAGGTCTATGCATATTCTGATTTCACCCTTCTATTTTTTCTCCTGCACTACCATAGGACTCACCCAATCGGATTCTTCCACTGGTTCAATAATTCTGGCTGCAAGCATTTTGTCTAATTTGTCGCGGACCTTTTCTTTATACTTTGGGTTCAAGCGGTAAGGCTGCTACTTAATTGGCTTCGCGTCCGGTTTCACAGTGATCTTCATCATCCCTAAGTCGCCAATGATCCCTTTTAAGTTTGTGATTTTGGTCAGGAACAAGTCTTGGTATTCGCGGAGTAACTCAGCGACCTTATCTATCGTAGCATCGTCCCAATAGTCCCCAAGCGTTGCATACTTCGGCTCCGCTTCTGTGCCAATGTTTACTTGCTTTGTTTTTAGCGGCGCGGTGATGTCGGGGTC
Organism: Pinus tabuliformis; assembly: GCA_031772625.1. Taxonomy (NCBI): domain Eukaryota; kingdom Viridiplantae; phylum Streptophyta; class Pinopsida; order Pinales; family Pinaceae; genus Pinus; species Pinus tabuliformis. Next base: position 441,566,553 of record CM062804.1, on the reverse strand, counting down.
TTCAAGTGGTGGTCCGTGAACTTCACGCGAGCCTTCTGTTTCTGCAATGTTAATGTTTCGTGGGTCCTCATCATCTTCCTCAACATTCATGTTATAACACTCCAGTGCGCTACTTAACTGCATCGCCCATTCTGGCTGAAGCACTTCCATTGGCTCCTATGGTATTTTAAAGATAGCGACTTTCACCGCTTGTAGCGCATCATCCATAGTATCTGACCAACGATCTTCAAATGTGAATGTTAACAAGAAACCCTCGTGCAACACATCCCATTCGCTCGTACCATGGCGGAGCTCTGTCTTTGTATACCAATTCATGGGTATGACGTCCAAGGTATGGTAGAATAGGTGCACCCATTCAGGCTGTGGTTCTTCCTCGTAGACCTTGGTCCATTTCGCGAGGTGCGTGCGTGGGTCATCTCGTCCATCGTATTTGTCTTCTAACCGTAGTTGCGGTTTCCCAAATTGTAGGCACATCATCCTTCTGCATCCGCGCCAGTCCTCAAAGTTTCCTTGATGTGTACCCCACCATCGTGCGGGTGTTGCGCGCAGTGCCCATTTCAATGCATTGAACTGCTGCTGTTCCGGTACTGTGCTTTCAAATTTGCTCAGGAATTCATCCACTGCTGTCAATCCATCATATGTCGGTAGCTCTCTTGCCTCTGTTGTCACGCAACGCAATGATCTAACCATCATGTTGCAATTCAGCGTTGTCACTTCGTGCAACCGATTCTGCCATCGCTCTACTTCTTCGTCTGAATCCGAAGTGCAGGAGCTTTCGTGCTCCCACGAGATTCTCCCATCTGTAGTCGGATTCACCCAATCCTGGTCTCACGTAGTTATCTTGTAAATACAATCAAGATCATTGTCGCTTTCATCGTCGCGCACTGGTTCAGTGTAGCGTGCTCCTTCGGCTGGGTCCAGTGGGACTACTACGCGTAGTGACTTTTTCTCGAAGATCATTTTGCGCTTCTTCAAGTTGATGACTCCGTTCATATCAGTGGCCCAATCTATTCCTAACAACGCGGGATAGGGATTGTTGTCATCGACAATTTCTATTACTTCAAAATCCGCTTGCGCGCTCACACCTTCAATATCAATTGTTACCCCTTGTAACCTTCCCATGGGCAAAATATTCTGTTGGTTCGCCATTCGTAATTGAATAGGGGACCATTGTAGCGTGGGCCTGCCCATGCGTTCCCATGTTTGCTTTGGTAATACATTCGCATTCGAACCCAGATCTAGGATTACCTGATCCATTTCATACTCACCAATCTGCACAGTCAACCTCATTTCCCTTCTAGTGTGCAATGCATGCTTTCCCAATTTCCTGACTACGTGCAGTTCTCCTGCCCCCGCGCACCTGGTGATCAGCTCCTGTAGTCCTTTAACCGCCTTGTTGTCACGCAGTAGTTTCATGCATGTCTCCAGAAAGGTAGTGAGCATTGAAGGATCCACTCCTAGCTCTGGTTGATTCTTACTACCTGAAGTGGAGGCTTTCGCGAAGCTCTTCTTATCTTCCATGAATGTATCCTTTGCGTGTTCTAAGTCAAACTCGAGTTCCTTTGCAAGAGCCTTGCGAACCCATGTACTTTCCTCTGGCTGTTGCCCCGTATCTTCTCCCGTTGCCATACCGCTTATGAGCATCATGTTTACATTCGGGTCTTCTTCGCGTGGCTCAGACCTCGTCATTTGTATATTCTAGGTCGGGGGAGGCTGAAATATCCCTTTTTCGCGCATCTTTGTGATCAATGTAGGACAGTCTATTGTTTCATAATCAAATTGAGCACAATACGAACAGGGTATCCTCGTTGGGTTGGTACAATCGCGGGCATAGTGCCTTGGTCCTCTGCACTTGTAACAAATTAATTGCCCGTGGCCTTTTCATGGTCCCATTCCACTGCGTCCCCGACCTCGCCCCTGAAATCCAGTGCACCATCCCCGCATCTGGGTCGAGGGCTCGCGTTTCGGTCTACATCCTATAGGCTGGGGTCCAATCCATCATTAGCTCGTAATTGCGGCAAGTGCGCTCATCATGGCCAACCGACCTGCAGAAATTACAAAACAATTGCTGGGGTGTTTGTGTATATTTCTGCAACAAATGACAATTGTCCGTCGTGTGTTTCCCTCCTATCTGACAGATCGCGCACCATAAAGCGGGTGCTGTGCTTGGCCTTGCCTGCGCATCCGGTCTCAGTGGCATTGGCCCTCATCCTGCCAAGTAGTTCGTGAATACTGGGCAATAATCCTTGTCATGGCCCTAGCCTTTGCACTTTATGCACCATACTTCCTCGCGCGCCTCTGGCTGCGGTGCCCTATCCTACTTCAAGCTTTGCATTTCCAAACACAAATTTTGTAGTTGCACGTGGATTTGTTGAACTCCCAACCCAGGGTCTTGTATCGGGGTCTCATGCAATCTCATTGCCATTTCCAATGCTTCGGCCTGGGTGGAAAGTTTTTGCTGTGACAACGCCGTCCTCAAGTGCGGTGCCAGAGATGCTACAAACCATGCGTGATGCTGTCCATCTGTCAATGTCATATTGGCTTCGCAGATCGTACTCTTAGCTGTTGATCCAGATCCTAGGGGGTCTCGCCTGGGAGCATTGCGATCTCTTTAAACCCGATGATCGATTGTGTTTCTGACTTTGGCTTGCTAAATTCCTTGTTTAGCGTGTTTTGGATCTCTGCTATCCCTACGTTTGGGTGGTTGTTGGAGTGCTTGATATACCATGTTAATGCGCGATCCTGCAGCGCGCTCACCAATGTAGCCTTCTTAATATTGTCGTCTGTAACACCTTGGGCTTCCCATACTGCTCTTACCACGAACCAGAATTGGTCCGGATCTTCATTCCCTACCCCTCTGAATACTGGTAGTTTGATCGCGCTCGCCATACTGAACTGTGGAGGTGGAGTGGGTGGCGATGGAGGTGAGGGAGGTGAAGCGGGTGGCAGTGTGGGTGGAAGTGGTAACCGCGGAATGTGCTGCCTTATCAAACTGACTGCGCTTCTCGGAGAGACCTTCGCGAGCTCTTCCTCGCTCTCTCGCGAGGGTGAAATTAAGGGACTGTTTTCTAATTCTTCGCTGCTTTTGTAGATTTTTCCGCTCCACGTAGTCCCAAACATTAATGTATTCGCATGACCCTTTTCTCACACAATAGCATCTTAATCCAAGTATTCAAAGACTTAATATACTTACCTCGCGGTCCTTTAAGAAAGCGTCGTTCTGCCTCGTTGTAGCTCATGGTCATGTCTACCGCAAACTCAGTGATAAATCCCCCTATTATCCAGTCGAGCCAATGGTCCACAGCTCGTGCGATCTTATCTTCTGATGCTTCTAGTCTGCACACTAATTCTGGAGTCCACACTATCGGTTTGTTGAGCCTACACCTTCCCTGGCTGTCGACTAACTTCGCGATCCACTCATACAGCTCAGAAGGAAAGGATGCAAAGAAAATCTCGTGGATTTCCATATACACGTAGCGCTCCAACCACTTTTCCTTGGATACTTGCAGAGTTTTGTTTTCCTACGTTGCGAACTTGTTAATCTTCTTGTCCAACCACTCTTCAATTTCCTTCTTTGTTGGGTTCCAGTGGCACGACATCAGACATCCCTTATGTAGATCCCGGTCCCGGCAACGGAACCATTTGTTGGCTTAGTGGGGCCTGACCCAGGTTCGGAAGTGATTTAGCCAAACAAATCCCGGTACTACTAGCCCTTTCAATAACAGTTCGTAGAGCGCGGACTGAGGTCTCACCCGAAGTAGTATGGGAGGGTGCTAGAACCAGGTTTCCGCACCTTGGGGATGTTTGATATGAGGTGATTGGTACGCGGTCCAACCTTCGCACTTACTGCGCTACGCGCACCTACGGGCACCCTGCGCCCTATGATACTGTCTTCGCACAGGTCTAGCCGCAGCGCGACCCGTGTTATTCACCCAAGTCTTCCTTAATTAGTCTCTATTAGCTGATTACTTAGATTAAATTCACATATAAGCATTCATACGATTATTCATCAAGTGCGCGCAGTAAATAAATAGAGTAAAAGTAATGCATAACATCAAAAGACAGATTCAAGAACAGATGCACAGAGTAAACTTCTCTTTATTAACTTTCAATTCCAAGTACAGACCTGACTCCGCCCTGCGCACTCAGCTGTAGGGGTCCGCGCACTCAACTGCAGACTCTACTAGGCCTCTGTGCACTCAGCTGCAGAGCTTCTTCCTACTAGTACGACCCAGCACGCTTTTAGATTCCACCCTAGGCTCTAACCATGCCTTCGCTATTCTATCTCTATTTTCTCCTCTGCTTAGCTCCCTTTACACTTAGAACCTCGCTCTATTTATACAATCTCATGGTCTGCGGACCATGGGTAGGCCGACACAACTTTACATTAAATTACAATACAATGCTTAGGGCAGACAACCCTATGACTTGATTGTACACTTTGCGTTCCGCGCCCGCACTTTGCGGAGTAATACACCATCTTTGACCAAAACTTGGGCTTTGAGCCCCAAAACCTGCTGCGGATGATCCCATGCCCAACAGTGTGCATCCTTGAAGTTAAAAGATTTGGATCAGAGGGAGTAGAGACAATGATTCTGAAGGACTTTCCGGTTCCAAAGAGTCAATAGCAGGAGGGTCAAGTTTTAGTCAGTGAGGCTGTGCAGGGACTGCGCAAATAGCGTTAGAGGAGGAGTTCGATTTCGCTGAAGAGAGGGTTGATTCAATTGCTAGAGGCTGGGAGAAATTCTAGAAGACCAAGTGAGTCATTCTTAGAGGTTGAGTTGGGCAGAACGACAACATTAGAGCAACTTCTAGGTAGAACGAGTTTGGCTTGCGCAGAGGTTGATGCAGGGGCAATTTGAGTAACCTGTTTGTGCCAGATTTGGAACTAGATTAGTGTCGGGTGAGACAAAAATTTTCTCACTAATTTCTGGCCAGATTATCTTGCAGAGGATTGCCAAGTTTGGCATCCACATTGTACTCAAATTTTCACTGCTACATAATAATAATAAAACCCTCATCTGCACTGGTTTTCCCACATTGGGTTTTTCCGGGGACATTTGTCCAAAAATAATGGTGTCAATTCTATTGTGCGTGTGCCCTATATTTCTTAGTTCTATTTTTTATTTTCCACAACATTTTTATTGTGAAGAAATTGCGGTGTGATTTATTTGTTATTTTGCCGTAACAAAATAAACTACATAATTAATCAATTAGAAGAATAAATTCTAGTTGCTACATTTCAAGAAAATGTTCACAGAAACCACCTAATAAGGTTCATTATTAACCTCTCTAGCTGAGGGAGGTAACACTAGTACATATCTAAAGCCCCAGATTTGGAAGGGAAACCCATTATGAAGTGTCCACTTCTGCCTCTGATTAGCAAGCTTATTTACTCAATTGCACTAATGGATTATTGTATTGGAAGGTGAAGAGACGCATTGGATCTTATACAAGATTATAGGTGGGTTTTTATCTTGGACTTAGCCTCCCTATACGAGATCCAAGCCTTACAGAGGGTCACAATGGCATTTCTAGGGTGAGCGTTGAGAGCCATGGACCTCCACCCTTGCAGAGCATTGATTGCCACACCATGGGCTTCTTCAGCACAACTACTTGCTTGTTCATTCCCTAGTTATACAGAGATGATGATGCACTTGGACTACGATGCCCATTCGACTACAAATCGCACCTGATACTTGGCAACTAATCTAGGGCCCAGAGGAGGTTATGCCTTTCCTAGGGAGACATGAGAAGGCATGTGTCATCTTCTAACCCTCATTGATGGAGCATCGACATGATTATTAGCCGCTTGGAGACCCATGAGATCCATTTGGAACCTAGAGAGCCCAAATAGGGGTTTGGAGATGTTTTACAACATTTGGAGGGCATCCCCCTCTTCTTCATTATTTTTGAGGCCCTCACTCTCATCCTTAGCACATGAGGCCTCAACGCCGCCCTTCTAGGCCTTCACGTCAGCATTGTGTCTGCTTAAGAAGGCTTATTCGATTTAATTTTTGAGTTATCATGGTTGGCTTGTAACCATGGGTGCGTTACTTAGCACAATCGGCATAGGAGGGGCTTCATTTTTCATATTTTGAACTCATAGCACATGTATAAATAGTTGTCTTTAAGTATGATAGTTGTCCAATCAAGGACTCAAAAATAAAGAACAAATACAAAATGACATGACATATATAAATGTATCTCATCATAATGAGGTTTATATATATGTATATATATATATATATATATATATATATATATCAGTGCTTTCTCCATATTTATGTGTGAATTCAATATCGACTATGATGTATCAATTTTTATTTGGCATCCACTATATATATATATAAGTTGCACGAAACACCGAAACGTTTCGGAGTTTCCGAACATGTAGGTTTAGAAACGTCACCTCCCAAAAATGGAAAAGTTGGCTGAAACGCCATATATGTTTATATATATATATATATATATATATTTTATAAATAAGTGAACAACACATTATCTCGCAAGAAAAAAGGGAATAAGAACCATAGATGACAATTTATAAGGAAAACCAAGTCTATATTAACTCTCATAGACGATTATATAATGGTCGAGTTTCGGTTAAGTTTCGGCCGAGTTTCGGGTATGGGTACATCCCAAAACGTCCAGTTCCTAAGAGTTTCGTGCCAACACACACACACACACACACATATATATATCAGTGCTTTCTCCATATTTATGTTCCAATGTGCTTATCTAATGTTGTTGTTTCTTTATTTGTTTAAAATTAATATATATATATATATATATACACTATGTATTTTTTATGTTTGCTGATTTTTTTAATTTTTATCTGAATTTTTTGCCAATTTTTCCAAAATGATGTTTTCTGGACCCTCAGATTTTTTTCCGATTCTGTTTTTTCAGCATTTCTATTTACATGTTGTTTGTTTTCTATTTCGAGTGAATCATATTGTTGTTCTGCATTTATTTTCTATACAATTTATATTTTTAAATTAGTAAAGCATCAAATAATTAACATCTCTCTTCACCCAAGACTCCATACAAGGCATTGGTTAACCTTTCATTGGGTGAAGTTATCTTATATAGGGAATCTTCCCATAGCCCTTCAAGAGGAAGTTGGACTTAAAGAGTGGGGGCTTGTGGCAGGGTGACAATGGACACTTGTCTTGTACATCTCCTCATAGCAGGTTGCAAGGACCTTGGCAACCTTGCTAGTTTGGGTGGTAACTAGGCCTTACCAGAGGCTTAAGCTTACATAGAGATGAGGGTGTAGACGGGTAGATTATTCAAGGTGACTCAACTGTGCTCATTGATGCAATGCATTAAATGTGCGAGATTTAAGCACTTGCCAAGGAGTTTAAATTGCTTCTAGAGTTCTTTTCTAAGACTTGTATCAAGTCTATATTTAGACATAAGAATGTTGAGATGGATGCAAATGGTTGGTCTTCGTTTACCTCAGTCCTAGACAATTGGTTATTATTGAAACTCAATAGCACTTTTCCTTTGAAATCAATTTTTGTTAGATTTCATTACTCTGTACTTCATTTTTAGGGTTGCCAGTAAAAGTAAATTATGTAAAGGTGAAGGAAAGTATAGAAGTGTTGAGTCAAATGAGAATATAATTTGGTGTTTTGGTTAAGATCCCTTGGTTTCTTGAAGTTGAATATCACTTTGTCATGCCAAGTTCAATGCACTATTGTGATAGATGTAATATAGTCTAGTTTTCTGCCATTTATAAAAAGAAAGTGTAGTACAAGTAAACAATGAATAGATAAAGGTAGCACAATGGATCTTGACTAGGAGAAAAGTAGTTCAAAGATACCTATAAAAATATTGAAATGCACCAAGGACTCTACGCTCGTCAAATGTGGCATTGGGCCCCAACAAATTTAATGCATCAGGTGCATGGGCACCAATAATACAACGATCATAAATCTCCTCAATACCATTTGCATCAACAAGTATACCTGCAATTGCACGTTTACAATGAGACAACTTTTTGCATATCACCAGTTTAATTATTTAAGAAAGGATTTGGTGTAGTCAATTAATTACATTAATCCATGATCATTGATAGTAGAATTGAAGAGAAATATGAGAGCTAGAGCTAATAGTGGAGTCCCTTGTCAATCGTGATCAGGGTTCAAGTTTCTCAATAACTCACTTATGTTTGTGCTGCTCGTGCTTGTGTGTTTATGTGCTTGGGAAAACAGGTGGGGTAAGGTGCAAGTCCTGGGTGACATTGGCACTGACATTGGCAGAGTAGATACCCCCATCTATGGCTTGTTAGATGAAGAAAAATCACAAAATAAGCTAATTATTGAAATGTTCTCTTAAAGTGTATTTATATGACCTAGCCAGTCTTCACAAAATAAATCACCATGGGATTCATTGCAACATTCAATACAAGAAAAATTGTTAATGCAATTCTACAGTGCATTGTCAATCAGGTTATATTTCATGACTCCTATTCATGGCTGCTTCTTAATAGTATTTTCTGAAGTCTGTTTAGATATTTTTCAACAGTTGCTACTTATTTATGTTGATGGGAATAGAAAAATACAAATTATTTAGATTTATCATGGACTATTTTTGACAAACCATTATAAATATACCCTCTAATTCAACGTGTATTACGAAAGCTCTCAGAAATTGGCCATTAGGTTTCGAACCAAGTAATAAACTAACTATATTTTGAAATATGAAAAAGATAATATGCTTACTAATACGATAGTCAGCGAGTTTTGGCATTGCAAGAATGTATGCCATACCTTCTCATAAGATGCCATTTTGAAAAATATCTAAACGGACTTCAAAATACTATTAAGTTCTCATTGTAAATCATTTATTCTTATTCATTTATTTAATATATAATATCTGTATTCTCATGGATATTTTGATATTCCAAGTCTTTTGAAGTAATTAATCTGTAGAAAGAACTTTGTTTGCTTTAGTGGAAGAATTATTTCAATTTTGATTAAAGTTATATACATCTAGTATTAGACAATAATTAAACTACCTTAAAAGTACAAGAAAACATAAGAGAAAGTGAAAGAAGTCATTAGTATTAAAGAGGAAGAAATAAAAATAAAAAAAAAGATTTGAACATTTGATTAAGGCTCATAAGAATATAAAAAGGCCAACATATAAAAAGTATTTAGATTATTTAAATATAAAAGGAGATGGTTCAAAATTAAAAAAGAAAGGGTTCATAATAAATAAAAAAGAAGTATTTTTTATATAAGGAAGTTATCTGTATATAAGATAAAGTGACTGAAGAATATTAAAGTGGTCATTTAATAATTAAAAGTGGTCATTTAATAATTAAAGGTATTTGTAAGTATTTATAAGAAGAATTATTGAGGTGAAGTGAATTATTGAAGTTAATAAGTGAAGGCTTTAAAAAAAAAAAAAAAGACCTTTGACTTTTATAAGTCTTCCCAAGTAATAAAGTGAGAAAAACAATATAGTATATCAAGGTCGTTAAGTTATAGAGTTTCATATTATATGAAAAGGATTTAAATAAAAAAGAAAAATAAAAAAAGAAGTTAAAGTTCCTAAGTTACCAAAGTACATGTAGCAAAAGAGAAGTACTAGTACTTTAATTAATATATAAAAAAGAAGAAGAAGAAGAAAGAAGAATATATATATAAAAAAAAATAACAATATATATATATATATATATATATTTTGAGAAAAAAAATGTATATATATATATATATATATATAAGAAAAAAGGAGAATATTTGAAATATATATATATAAAAAAGGGGGAGATAAAAGAAGTGAAAATATATATATATATATATATATATATATATATATATGGAATCTCTAAGTAATAAACAAAAACAATTCCAAAGAGATGTAGAACAAGTAATCACAATACTTAAGCGACAATATGCTGAGGAGAAAGAGAGAAGGGAATCCCTATTCCATTCTCTACATCCATCATCACTCCCACAGAATGATGTAATCCAGTGTACCGAGAAAGTGCAAGAAGATCAAGAGAATGGCAAAATAGTCAAAATCCAGCAAAACAAGAAAGTGTTAGAACACGAACATAAAGATCTTGTGGATATGCATTACAAAGAAATAATGGAAAAGGACGAAGAAATTTCTCGTCTCAAGGACCACGTCGAAAAATTACTGGCGCAAGTGAAGAAGACTAAGGTCACAAAAAAAGAACTCAAGAAGCACTTATCAGAACAAGAAGAGGAAACTTTGCGTTTAAAGAACCTTAATAAAAATTTATTAGAACAAATTAGAGATCTAAAAGATGAAAAGCTTAAATTTCAAAACATTGAAAATAAAGTTGATAAATCAGAAATCAAATAACTTTTACGTATGAGAAACCATAATCAAAGTCTACTCATTCAAATTAAGAAGCTTAATGATGGTAAGAAAGCATTAAAAGATAAGTTGGAACAATTCACTCAAGAAGAAGTATCAAAATCTCCAATTGCAACAGTTCAAGTTGAAAATAAGGGAACGAATACCGACCCAGTGAATATGACAACTCAAGAAGACAAGTCAGTTGAAGAAAAGACACACTTATAAGTTGTAGTTCAGACAATAAACACCCCCAGTGAATGTTTCATAACCAACTCTACAACATCTTCGCCAGAAGAAAATATAAAAATTGCCGCATGCCCAATAAGGGAAAATGAAACCAAAAAAGTTCCCTATCAGCATCCGAATCATGAGAGTAAACAACTCAACTATGCTATGTATTGGGACCATTCAGAACAGAAACAACAAACTGATGTTCCAGAGAAGAGTAATGTAACCTCAATCCAGTCCTACGATGACAAGTCGTTACAAAATTCCAGTGATCAGAATATTCCATAGAAGATTAATCTAGGATGGTCTGATCCCTTCTTAGTGCGACAATTTTGTTTGTCACTAAGAAGATCATATCAACTTGTATCGACAAAGATGACTATTACAAGATGAGAAGACATTCGAACCCGAAAAAGAGATAAAGTCTTTTTCATCGACAAGCTTTGAGGACAAAGCCTTTTGAGGAAGAAGGCAATGTTACAAATAAAATATATATAAATAATGTAAAATAATGTAAACAATAATAATCGTAAATAATGATTAGTTAATTAGTAATTAGGTTGAAGAGGCATGTCTAAATGAGACATGACTCTTCATGAAGAGACACTTGCTTGGTATATATGCAAGCCTCTTGTTCTCATTGTAAATCATTCATTCTTATTCATTTATTTAATATATAATATTTGTATCCTCATAGATATCTTGATATTCCAAGTCTTTTGGAGTAATTAATTTGTAGAAGGAACTTTGTTCGCTTCAGAGTCATGAAATATAACCCAATTGACAATGCACTATAGAATTGCATTAACAATTTTTCTTGTATTGAATGTTGCAATGAATCCCATGGTGATTTATTTTGTGAAGACTGGCTAGGTCATATAAATACACTTTAAGAGAACATTTCAATAATTAGCTTGTTGAAATCTTCACACTGGGCAGGATGGAAAAAGAACTATGGCACGAACTGAACTTAATGAATCCCATTGACTTTCTTTTGTTAAGAAGTTTACTAATCCCAGATTAGGCTGCTGGTGTTTTCTTATTGAAGCTTATGTTTTTAACGGTATAACATGAAGGTTAACAACCAGCTTTTTGATGTCAAGTCTTAAGGGAGCCTTTAATATTCTCTTTGCAAGGGATTGACTGAAGGGTTGCATGTAATACCGTATAAACTATGTGAAGGCGTGTAATCTATAAAAAAAATGTACTTCTATGATAAAGGGGAGAATGGATGGTAATCTTAGGTGTTGCAATGAAAATCTTATTATCAATTGTCTTTAGTCAAGAAACACTGTGAGAGAGCTGGGGTATTAGATTTTTTGACAGGAAATCGAAAGTTGAGATTGGTTCATACTAACATACAAAGTGATGTACCTGCATCATTGCTTTGTTTTGCTTCTCCATGTTGTTAGATCTGAGAATTTGGATCATTCTCATCAGCATAGGCTAGATTTGCTTAGGTCATGTATTTTCAGGTGCTGTTTTGGTGCTCCCACATTGTATTTTCACTGATGTACTTAGCAGTCCCATTGATTTATTTGTGGTAATTTGTTGCGCATTAATAAAATTATCTCGTCTTATCTCATTGTTTCTTTCCAACTTTTATGGTTTTAATTAAGAAGTTATGCTTCAGAGTGAGGAAATGTCACAGGCTGTGAGGAAGATTATATTTACCTTCTTCAGTGGTTGAAATCCTTTGTACAGAGCAATTTGTCTTGATCTTACAACCTCTTTTCCCAAGCTCGTCGATGACCTGCTATTATCATCAATTTCTTTTAATTCCAGCTACAAAATATTGTTGTGAACTTGCGAAAAATTACGTCTTAGTCAAGTTCATTTTATCTGTATTACTGGATTATAAGATTTCATTTTGATTAAATCTCAAGCAAAACAGGTGTGTTAACAAAGTGTTTGGCCTGGAGTTTCACTGCACCTTCTTGACGTAAGTATGAGAGCGGCCCTTAACTGTCAGCCATTGTGGTCGGTTAAATATCTGCAATTCAGCGCAAACTAAAACAGCTTAAGGGCGTTGTGTCCTAAATAACGCTTTTTCTTTTATATAATTCTTCCATTTTAAGAAAATTTATAGTACGGACAACATCATAACCTTTGAAGGTTGTCGAAGGTAAGAAAATAATAGTCAATACAATTCTATCTCGTGCTATTGCATTCGAAGGTGCATGATATACTCTAATCGAATCGATTGAAGTTTGATCACTTTGGAATATTACCTGGAGTAGGTAATGATTGAGGCAGAAGGAAAGAACGGAAATGGCTGAAAAATCCATAACCTTGTTCGAAGAACAGGACCAGATTGATGCACACATAGGAATCTGCAGAGGGTTATCACTCATAAATCATTGCAGATTCCTCATGCTAAACTTTTTATCTACAAATATTAGCGAAATAGATAAATAAAAAGAACCTTCGTACAAGATGTATTTACCAAGTAGCAATTTTGAAACTGTCGTGAATAGCCATGCGATTGAATGAAATGTCCCAATGTTTGACTGATGTCAATCTCGGGATTATTCTCAACGTTCTCCAGATAGCTGTAAGTTGCATTTCAAAATTCAGTTAGAGCATTCAGGAAATACAATGACGTAAAATTGAATGTAAAAATAATCGTGTAGAATTGCACATGACTTAAAGACGCTGACATCCTTAACATCGATGTGCTTGAAACAAACAGAGAAGGAACCGTTGCTAAAACGTGGAACTTTGTTAGTCTGTTAATATTTAATTCTAGATCAAAGCAAAGAATAAAACTATAAAGTCAAAAAGGGTTATTGAGATTTCATTAAAGTTCACCACTTTCATAGAAAGATCAAAGAAGTTATAGCACCAGATTGAGTAAAACAATCAATGCGTGGAATATCGATATAGGATATGCTATAACCAAACTGTACCATCCACAAATGTATCTGAAACCTGAGAGGTGGGGTTAGTGTATCTGATATATCAGAGCTGAGCTAGCACAATCATCTATTTGAAGGAGAAAATAAGAAAAACTGTTTGTATTTGTAGAGCTTGAGCAGGTAAGCTCAGCGAAATCAATGTCATAAGCCCTTGTGGGGGTGTCTCTAATGTACATGCCTCTTGGCAGGTAAAACACCTTTAATCTCCATTAGTTCAAATTAAGCAATTCAAAGTCAGTTAACTTTTAGATTGTTTTCCTTTTTCATTCACCTCTCCGTTTTGTTAATTTTTTTGTTTAAACCAAGCGGTGACTTCTTCCCTTATCCTAAGCCTTATATTCTTAGCTAAGCATCATTTTCCACTCTCTATAATAGTTTAGAAACACTAATATCCAAGGGTTATCCATCGGGTCCACAGATAAAATCGTAAAACCCCTAAGTTGTTTGGTTACCCTAGGTGCTTTAGACAAATCGAGTAGCTTTTCCTGGACAGAGTGGGTTAGTTCCCTATCTTGACCAAACGCTTTGTCTATGCTATTCACATTAGTCAGTGAACAAACACTTTTCGCATTTTCAGGTTCTTTGTCAAGACATTGCTTCAGTTCTTTGACTCTCCTTTGACTTTGAATGTTTGAGTTGGTTTTTTTTACTTCCTTTTGATTTCGAACTTGATTAAACATCCTTGCAGCATGATACAGATCCAGTATACTGAATTTGATTCTAACCCATTACAAAGCCCTCAGGATTGGGTGAAGTTCCACTGTGCACTGCCTTTATATCTTTCGGATACAGAACATTCTGATCATAGTTGCCTGATCCATCATTCCTAGACCTGTACCTGAATCCAAATCATCAAGGAATCAGGGAATTGGTGATACAGACCCACTTTCTAGGATTAGGTGAATTTTGTTGAGGGATCCATTTCCAGTTATAAGTTCTGGATACCGTCATTTAGGATTTGGATCCTAAGTTAGAAACATGTTCAAATGTCAGGGGAAATGGTGCAAAATCCTCAGACTTTAAAATGATGAATCTCCTCCAATAATATGAGCAATGCACAGACCCTTGTTCCATTACAGAAATATCCTTGCATGTTTGACATTTACACATGAGATGTGAACCTTCATCAACCTGTTAAGAGACAATGCTCTTTAATAGTTCAACTAATCTAAGTGACTTTTTTCCAAGGGACTCTAAATTTTTTGAATTCCTAAAATGTTACAATCTGTAGCCAAAACTCAGGGATTTTAGTGTTGAATTTATGAAATCTACAATCTGTTTTAGTTTCAATTGCAATGATTCCTTATAAAAAATTAAATTAGCATCTTACATAACAGGTTCAGTCAAACAAGATCATTATATTGTTCATTATTTTGCACAACTTCAATTCCTCATAAAGCTCATTGCTCTGGGCCAATAATTCACGTCACTCTACTTTGTACGAGACATTCAATTTGAAGTGCATTCTTTGAGTTCTTTTACCATAACTTCAGCCTATAGGTTCTACTATGCTTTTTATGGAAGGCCTAAAAATTAAACAACCCTCTTGTTAGGTGCTGCAGGAATAAATATTTTACAATGTCTTATCTTATAAATCTGAGCGCACAAATTAATGATATTAGCAATAATTCAATGTCCAGGAAGATAAGCAACAACCGAAGGTACAGATGACTATACAACAATTCAATGTGATTTCAATATTCAATTCATAAAATTACATGTATGAATTTATGATGTTATGAATCATTTGGGAATCTATGATTGAAAAAAATTTAAACTGTCAAATTAGAATTTTAAATATCTATTTATAAAATAATTAGGGTTAGTGTTCCTAATCCCGGGTTCCTAATTTCAAGATGACTTCTGTATGCAGACCGAATTCTTCAACGGATTCCGATCAGACCTACCGTTTGTGTAAACTTCTAATCAATTCTCCCAAAAAGAAATCAGTTCAGACTAAACCCGCATGTCTATTATTTACAATTTCTTGGACTTATTTCAAAATCATGTATACTAACCATCTAATTATAAGTGCCAACTTATGTTGCGGGGAACTGATGACTATTTTTCCATTTTGCAATGTAATATATTCTTCTCTTGTATGGTATTTATAAAAGAACACCAAGGTAAAGCTACGTGGCTTCATTTGGATGATTTATTCATCATGTACTAAGCTTCTAATTACAGGTCCCGAGTTCTTATCTGGTCAGGAAAATATGACTATTTTCAAGGCCAAGCATCTTTATCTCAATATTTGAAATTATAGAAAACGAACACTCGATCAATCATGGAGGGTTTTTTGCTATTTCACAATTGAATATCTTCTTTACTTGACTGGTATGTCCAGAAACACATCAGAGTAAAGCTACGTGTTTTCCAGCTTGATTATTTGCTTCTCTGTTCTAAACACCACCATAAACAGAAAGATAAACTTGTCTATCTTGTGGACATTTCGACTGCAATGAAATGCTAAGAGGGTAAATTTGATATACAAATTACTTGTACCTTAACCTAACCGATAAGGTGATATTTTGTGAGTCTGTGACAAAGTAATTTGAATTATGCATTGCACCACAATGCACCAGATAGGATGCTGAGGCCTTTTCAATTGTTCACACTGATACTCAGTTGTATTAAGTGCATTAAAAGCTTATCTCAGCAACTAAAAGGGTTTCCTCACACTGGTTGACTGATTTTGGGGTACCTTGGAAGATTTGAGTATGTTCCACGAATAGATGAATGCTGATGCTACGAGGTCACACCACTATTCTTCCCTTCACTAGCCTTATAAATTATGACATATATCAGAATATATGGTATTTAATAATCATGCTGTGAAAATAGGTTATCAAATCTATTGTTTGAAGATGAGGCTTAACAGATTTTTGTACAAACAGTGAAGAAGATGCATTATATTTTATCTGCCAAGGTTAAATGGTGCTATTTCTGGTACTGACAACCTTGATAAAGAGTCTTATTTTGCTCAAATATACAAATGACAATGACTAACAATCACCAGCTTTTAAAGTTCACTAATACCATGTAATACTTATGGAATTAACAATAATTCAAAACAAGTCAGCAAAACTTGAAAGATACAGATTTAGGAGGCAAAAGTAGCCAGAATATTGCACTGTCTGGCATGCATCGTGGTTAGAAAAATGAGAATATATAAGGATCTGATGAGCATACTCTACAACATGTTGCTTGAACTTTAGTATTTCATAGAGCATCTGCCAGAAGAAGGGGTTCAGAACATTTGTTTTCTGGGCAAATAATCCAGCCAAGCCATTGCTGCTGGCCCATTCATATCCCTTGCCATTGTCCAGACTCACAGAGAATGACATATCGGATAACTCCAAATCCACTCCAAGCTCCTCGAAGAATCTCATCGTGTTCGAATACGTAACCTACATTGCCAAAATAATTTCAATAACAATAATAAATTAGTAACTCAAGGCATCCCTTGCCTGGGAAACGTAGAATAATGTCAAGTTTCGGGACTCTTTTCCGTCATTTTTTTTCCCGATGAGAGAAGATAATATTTTTCAATATTCTATTAGTTGAAAAAAATGTTATCATCATTTTAGTAATCATATGAGAGAAGAGGTCCAAATAAGTTTCTGGACTCTTTCCCTTAAATAAAAAGAAGACATCATTTTCATTATTTCATTGATCAATCGAAGAATAGATGATGTTTTTTTTATTCCATGAATCAACTAGAAAATATATATTTTTTCATGAAGGTCTGGATTCTATTCCTTACATTTTCGAAAAAATATTTTCGTTATTTGATAGATCAGCACTTTTTTCTAAAACGAATATAATATTTTCATAAATTGATAAATCAACGGGAACAAGTATCTTCATGGTGGCTAAATACACACCTTCCCCCAAAAATAGTATTTTGATTATTTCGTTAATCAATGGGAGGAAAGACAATTTATATTTCTTTTATCGATGGAAGAAAAATAACATTTTCAGGAAGGTATGGGCTCTATTTCTTGGTACATTGTTCCGAGAAATAGAATATAATATTTTCATTATTCAAACATAACATTGTTTTTATGCCTGAGCTTATGGCTGATTCGGGGAATCAGCGATGTACAAAAGGATGCCCGTTTTTATATAATCGACGGAAGAAAAGGTAACATTTTCATAATCATTTCTTTGGAGAATGGAAGTTTATTTGATTGCAGACCATGAACCGACCTTTTTTCCCAGAAAATAAGATAATATTTTCATTATTTAATGAATAAACGGAAGAAACATGGTACTGTTATGAAAGCCTGGACTCCATCCCTTACGTACATTATTTCCGAGAAAAGAAGGTGTTTTCATTGTTTCATAAGTCAACAGGAGAAAAGATGATATTTTTTCCATTGGTGTTTCATTAATCAACTGGAGAATGGAAGCTTACACGATTGCAGGCCATGAATCAACATATTTTTTCTCAAAAGAGAAGATAATATTTGCACTGTATCATGAAACAGCAGGTTTCTTTCGAAAACAAAAGAGATATTTTCTTAATTTCATTTATCAACGGTAGAAAAGGTAACATTTACATTATTTATTTAATCGACGAGAGAAAAGATAACATTTTCATTATTATTTCATTCATCAAATGGAGATTGGAAGCTTACACGATTGCAGACCATGAATCCTAAGTCCATGTCAATTCCGTCCACAGAAAACGTGCGCGCATGGCCTCCGAGATAATTTTCTTTCTCGTACACAACCACATGGACTCCTGCTCGAGCTAAAGTGTAAGCAGCCACGAGTCCACTCACGCCCGCTCCAACCACCGCCACTCTCATTTTCCTTGGCAAGTCTTCTCCCTCTGATCTACTCTCCTGAGATTGCAATATCAAGATTCTTGATTCAACTTCAAGACTATTCTAATATTGCAAATATCAGTCTCCCTGCTTCTATAGCCACAAATTGCATGCCGTACTGGTTAGATAAGCTATCTACATTATTTGGATAGAGTGTCCTTCCTCGGTTACTGAGAGCATGCATTCTTTATATTATTGAGCTTTCCATGGAAGAAAAGCAAACTCTTTCAATCATTTTTTTTTCTTTACCGAAGACGTCTTTCCGAGACACTGTCTGTAGTGCTCAGATTTTGCTGCCAGGATTAAATTTTAGCGCTTTACGGTTTGGACGAGGCTGCAAATCCAAATCGAGATGGAAATAAAAAGGTACAGTATTTAGCACTATGGTTGTAGGTTGAAATGTGTTAAATACGTGCGTAGATTAGAACTTTAGACTCGCAGATAAATCATGTGTTTCAACTGAAAGGCTCTGCGCTGCAGCTTTTCTGTGAAAAGACGGCCTTCATCTCCGGTCAAGATAACACAACTCGTGGAGGAATCAACGCCATAAATGGAATGGGAACATGTCGTCCATGGAGACAATTACTTCCAATGTTTTTCTGTCCGGTTGCCCATCATGTTGTGTTGGCCATCCTTAACCTAACCCAAGGATACGTTCGAGTCATGTGAGGGTTTAGCGACAAAGTTCACAGTTGGGTTATGTGGGGTAGATTTAAAGAAAGAAAGAAAGAAAGTATTTTAAGGTCCACGAGGCTAAAGATAGCCTATGGGACAGATTGCTTGTTCACCTGCTTGATGTATTCAGCCCTTTTTCTTTGAAGCTTCACAATAAATGCTCCCAGCTTCTCGACAAAACCCTTGCTAAATAGATTATCCCCAGAGCTCGCTGTCAGCATATCTGCATAACTTTCCCTGTTGTTTTTGAAGGTCTCACATATAAATTTAAACTAGCAATTTCATCGAGAGGTGCAAAGAAACATGGAAAGATCAAGAAGCCAAGAACAGAAACACATGGTAAAAAGTTGAAGTGTCACCCGTGGCGAAATCCATATCATGATGAGACCTTCAGAACCATAATACCTTGCGAGCACTTGACAATGCCTTATGGAGAGGCACAACTCCCTTTCTTTCCAATCTCCCTTCCTCCCAAGAAGTTGCCGAAACTAAACTCTAAGGTAGTCTTTAAAAGATTTGAGACTTATTGAACCTCATTCTTTTAGTCTTGGTCGCTTATCGTACATAGCACTACGTTTTAGCCTTTGAAGCTGCATTGTTGACTATATAGTGGGCTTTGGGTTTAAATGGAAAATATTGATGGATTTTTCCTCTTCACGCAAAGTTTCATGCATTTCAATTAAAACGGCTTGAAATAACGCCGTAAGAGTACAAATTCACCGACAAAATAATTAAAGAATACCATAACAAACAGAGATGGAAAATATTGATGCATTTTGCCTCGTCACAGAAAGTTTCATGCATTTCCATTAAAATGGCTAGCAATAATGTTGTAAGAGTACAAATTAACATACATAAATCAATGAATTTTGTAAGAAGCATAAGCAGTGATCATAGAAGCCACAGTAACATTGTCGCCAAGCAAAAACTTCAAAAATTTGGTCGCATATCTCTCTTTATTCTAAAATCCAACGCCATTGTTGTTGCTCGGTTGCTCCATTCCTTCGCTGCTTACTTCTTGGTGAGGATTAGCTTTTGATGAGACAACGGAGAATGTTCTTGGGTACAGTCCCATTTGCGAAGAGTGACGTATTCGAAGTAGAAAGGTTGGCCACCAAAAATGTGACTGACATTTGTAGTCAAGCAAGACGACAAGTTCAAAACTCGTTTAGTGTAGTTTCTTACTCGACGAAGGAGGAAAAAAATTGAGGGATTCTAATTCGTTGTAGTGAACATTATTTGCATAGCAAAATCCCACACATAGAAATGCCTTCAGCATAATAATTTATTTTCTATTTTTTTCGTCTCAGCCCCACCGCTAATGTGGCAACTTTTACATTAAAGAAAAAGTGGCTCATGAATCCACTCCACTCCACACTGAATTGTCTTTGTGTTTAAGCTTCTAGCAACAATAATTAAATCTTTACAGGGACATTGAATTTCGAAGTGCTCTTTGTGAGTTTTCTCATCACCGTTGTCAGTTTTTTGGGCTTGTAAGGTAACGTGTGCACTATTTTTCTTTCGTTTTTTTGGCATTGTTTATTTTATCGTTCATTTAATTGATCACAAAAAATTGTAAAAAATTTTGGCATTTTGTGTAAGTGTGCTATTTTTGTGTCTGATTTTGCTATCTAGCGTTTTATTTCATAGCATTTGCCCAAGTATGGGCGTCTATTTGCTTTTTGTCAAGAAGTTTTTGTTTGTGTTTTTTTTTTAATTCATGTTTATCATGATATGTTATTTAATACGTATGCCATTAATGTAGGTCTTTATTGTATGAACAGCTGCATCCTTGGCACAAACTTGGCTTTTAATGGAAAACCAGTTGCTCTGTAAATTTTTTCACGATCCTATCTTTTTGTAGCAGAGTTGTTATTCTGGAGACACTAGGACATGTGGAAAATCAACTTCTCTGGAAATTTATCAAGATTCTTGCTTTTCGTAGCAGAGTTGTTATTCTGGAGATGCTAGGACATGTATTGATCACATTATCATTGCCTCTTGATAGAAATTTGACTCTATTTTGAGAATTTTCCAAATCCATTTCTTTACTCTATTGTGGATTCCTTGTTGATAAAGCTAAGTTTTGATACTTGAGGACAATATTTTTCGCTTCTACTTGTTCCATGGTTTTCTTCGTATCAAGCCTTTCTTTATCCTTGCTCACCTGTTGTTGTGGCCAGCCCTAAGTGTTTTCATTTGAATGGTGCTTTTTGGATCTTAACCATAAATTCATTATCGACTGCATTTCAAAAGCTCGGTTTCTTCCATAGTATTCTTGCCTCCGTCGAGACCTGAATCGGTCGATTGTGGTTATTGAATATACATTTTAGGTTTTAAGATGATGTAATATGCGGGTGAAGAACAACTAGAAGATTACCTCTTCAAGATCTTTTTAGAATATGCTGTGGGAAAATCTAACCTACTTGCAATATATGCACAAAACGAGTTCATTCCCAATTCCAATTCCAATTCCACGATCAGAGTGGAATTTCAAACATGGACCATGGAAATCGATGGCAAAGAGATCAAACCACAAATATAGGGTCAAAGCATCACATAAAGTGTAACTACTACACAATTATTACCAAATACATTTACTACATTCATAGTGGGTTGTATCAAAGAAATCATAATTATAAGCATGGGGCTAACAATGATTTCAACATTCTTATAGTCGGTGGTGTCTATTTTATTGAATAATTTTATTGAGGATGTGGTTTTTGTGGTCTATTTCAGGAATAATTTCCCCGACATCTCTGATGAGCTTGAGTTTGTTAGATTGGTTGTCGACAACATGTCGAATTCGGCAAACATGCCCAATTTTATGACAAGTTGGCTTGAAAAATTGTAGAAGACCCTCTAGGATGTGTAGGAGCTTGTGGACGAATGCAATTGTGGGGACATTTCTTTTCACAAATTTATTCAATGCGATCGATTAGCTCGAAGAATCAAAGTCCTTACCAGTTTAAACTTCTGCTCGATCTTGACAGTGTATCGGTACGTCGTGCCAAGCGAGGAGATGTCCAAGAACTCCATCTCGTCCTGGATGTACCTGTGTAGGCAGTCGCGGTATTTGAGTACCAAATACCGCCAAAATCCTTGATACCCAACTTTGTGCAAAGGGTATGAAAAATATTGGTAAACTCTAGCACGTCTTGGTTCCTTCCTTGTCGCAGCGTGGTCCACTTTATGTATTTATCTTCATAGCTTCCAACAGGGTAGTACTGCTCCTTGATGGCATCCCAGAATGAATTCCAAGTGGGTGCGGCTGAAAAAAATGAGGTTGTACTTTCATCCTTCTGCTCGCAGTAGGTTTCCCACCAGTCCTTGACGTGGGGGGTGGCTTTGAGAAGTGCAAAAGTGATCTTTTCCCGACTCGAAAAAATCATAAGTAGAGAAATATCCTTCTAGCAGATTTAACCATTTATCTATGACATCCACATCTATTTAACCCTCCAATATGGGAATGTCAAAGTTAACTTGTACCTTAAAGGGTGTGGCGCTTCCAGAGTAGCCACTGGAAGTAGATGCGTCGCACCTGGGTAACCGCTGAAAGATCTGGGCAAAGTTGTCCATCATTGCGTTCCTTTGTTGCTCGAGGGCTTTTTCGAGCAAAGTTTTGATAGGATCTCCTACCCCTCCTATTTATTTTCATCCACCATGGGAGGCCGTCGAGATTTGCGACGCTGGTCTCGCAAAGGTTCGACCAGTTCAAGCCCAAATTCCTTATATCCTGACCTCGTTGAGGACATGCAAAGAAGAACAAAGAAAGAGCAGACCTCTCTGATACCACTAATTCGGATTTAAACAGGAATGCAACAACTTACAGATATAATCATATACACAGAGATGCAACAAAAAAACACTTCATTTCATTAATAGAAAAACATTGAACTATGCTTACAAACAGATTGGAAATAAGATAATTCTAGTGATGGTAGCTTATCTTTGAGAAGAGATGTGGCAGCTACATGCCTTTGAATTGAGTTACAATGAGGCTCAAGGGCTTTTTTAATATTGAACAATAAGAGAAAAACCTAAACAACCAAAACCCTAACTCGAGGTGATGTAACACGAAGAGTTTATGGGTCCCGTTGGGGTTAGTTGGGCAACCAATTTCCCGGGGTTGTAACTTGGTCATATTATCTCTGTTTGACGTGTATGATACCTTGTTGGAATGATCTCTTTGAGGACTACAACTGCTGACATGATTTCCATAGCAATCATTGATGAAATTTTTCCAAAAAATGTCGTTTAGGGCCTCAAAACGACCCTAGAAGTTCAAGACCCAAAAAACTGCGAAAAATAGTAAACTGTGCCACAATTAAGGAAACAAATGAAACTGACTAGTGGCTCTAGGTGGAATAAGCAGGTGGCCACCAATATCCATCTGGATCATGTGATTCAGGTAAGCCCTCATCGATATTAGTGGGTTCTTCGCTGTTCTCGATCCTAGAGAGGTGATGAGGTCCAACATTTAACCTCCCTGGCTTAACCATCACTTCAAAATCATACCCCTGGAAGAGAAGAAACCATCTACATATCTTCCCCCAGAACACAGCCTTATTGACTGGGTACTTCAATGCATAATGATTCGTATACATTTTAAAGTGTGCACCTAGAAGATAATGCTCGATTTTTTGTAGTGCATAACCATGACTAATCCTTCTCGTTTTGTGGTTGAATAGTTTCATTCTGCCTTATATAGTTTCCTACTTGCAAATGAAATCAGATGGTCAATATCTCCTTCACCTGTTTGAGTTAAAACAATTCCCAATGCTATAAAGGACACATCCACATGCACATGAAACTCTTTCTTCCAATCCGGGAATACTAGGATTGGCACAGTAACCATCTTCTCCTTAATAACATCCAAGCTCTTCTAGAAGTCATCATCCCAGCAAAATGTAGCATCCTTCTTCAATAAATTCTCCATTGGCACAGTGATCTGTGTGTATGCCTTTATAAACTTCCTGTAATACCCTATATGACCCAAAGTTGCGCGTAGCTATTTTACATTCCTGGGTGGATCCAAATTGATAATTACAACAATCTTGGCAGGGTATACCATCAATCCCTGCTTGCATACGACATGTCCCAACAATATTCCATAAGGTACATAGAAAATACATTTCTTCAACTTCAAGGAAATCCGATACTTCATGCACGTATCCAGCATTAGGCATAGATTAGAAACATGTTTCTTAACCAACCCGAAGACTATCCAATCATCAAAATAGACCTCCAAAAACTTGTGAATAAATTCTTTGAATGTTGCGACCACCACCCTTGATAATATTGTAGGGGCATTTTTAAGTCCAAAAGGCATAACTGTATATTGGAATGACCCCCACTCTGTAGCGAAGGTAGTCTTTCTTCTATCCTCCGGTGCAATCTTAATTTGTTGATATCCTGAAAATCCATCTGTGAACAAATAGGCTTTTTTAATATTGAACAATAAGAGAAAAACCTAAACAACCAAAACCCTAACTCGAGGTGATGTAACACGAAGAGTTTATGGGTCCCGTTGGGGTTAGTTGGGCAACCAATTTCCCGGGGTTGTAACTTGGTCATATTATCTCTGTTTGACGTGTATGATACCTTGTTGGAATGATCTCTTTGAGGACTACAACTGCTGACATGATTTCCATAGCAATCATTGATGAAATTTTTCCAAAAAATGTCGTTTAGGGCCTCAAAACGACCCTAGAAGTTCAAGACCCAAAAAACTGCGAAAAATAGTAAACTGTGCCACAATTAAGGAAACAAATGAAACTGACTAGTGGCTCTAGGTGGAATAAGCAGGTGGCCACCAATATCCATCTGGATCATGTGATTCAGGTAAGCCCTCATCGATATTAGTGGGTTCTTCGCTGTTCTCGATCCTAGAGAGGTGATGAGGTCCAACATTTAATCTCCCTGGCTTAACCATCACTTCAAAATCATACCCCTGGAAGAGAAGAAACCATCTACATATCTTCCCCCAGAACACAGCCTTATTGACTGGGTACTTCAATGCATAATGATTCGTATACATTTTAAAGTGTGCACCTAGAAGATAATGCTCGATTTTTTGTAGTGCATAACCATGACTAATCCTTCTCGTTTTGTGGTTGAATAGTTTCATTCTGCCTTATACAGTTTCCTACTTGCAAATGAAATCAAATGGTCAATATCTCCTTCACCTGTTTGAGTTAAAACAATTCCCAATGCTATAAAGGACACATCCACATGCACATGAAACTCTTTCTTCCAATCCGGGAATACTAGGATTGGCACAGTAACCATCTTCTCCTTAATAACATCCAAGCTCTTCTAGAAGTCATCATCCCAGCAAAATGTAGCATCCTTCTTCAATAAATTCTCCATTTGGCACAGTGATCTGTGTGTATGCTTTTATAAACTTCCTGTAATACCCTATATGACCCAAAGTTGCGCGTAGCTATTTTACATTCCTGGGTGGATCCAAATTGATAATTACAACAATCTTGGCAGAGTATACCATCAATCCCTGCTTGCATACGACATGTCCCAACAATATTCCATAAGGTACATAGAAAATACATTTCTTCAACTTCAAGGAAATCCGATACTTCATGCACGTATCCAGCATTAGGCATAGATTAGAAACATGTTTCTTAACCAACCTGAAGACTATCCAATCATCAAAATAGACCTCCAAAAACTTGTGAATAAATTCTTTGAATGTTGCGACTACCACCCTTGAAAATATTGTAGGGGCATTTTTAAGTCCAAAAGGCATAACTGTATATTGGAATGACCCCCACTCTGTAGCGAAGGTAGTCTTTCTTCTATCCTCCGGTGCAATCTTAATTTGGTGATATCCTGAAAATCCATCTGTGAACGAATAGGCCTCTTGTCCACCAACATTTTCTAGAACTTCATCTGTAAAAGGCGTAGGAAAGGGGTCATGCATGCATGCATCATTTAACTTCCGCAGATCTACATAGATCCTTATATCACCCTTTGTTTTCTTTTCCTAGACCACCATCAGACTAACCCATTCCAACTCTTCCAATGGCTCAATTATACCTGCCACGAACATCTTATCCAACTCTTCTCGTACCTTTTCCTTGTACTTGGGGTTAAGTCAATATGGGTGCTACTTAATTGGTTTCACGTCTGGTTTTAAATTGATCTTCATCACATCCAAATCACCTACTATGCCCTTCAATTCAGAGAGTTTTGTTGGAAATAAGTCCTAATATTCATGTAGTAATTCAACAACCTTGCGTACCATTTCTTCATCCCAATAGTCACCAATGTGCATGAACTTTTGTTCTGCTTTCGAACCACTATTTACTTGTTTTGTCTTTACCGGTTGTGATATATCAGGGATCTTTGCATCAAGTCCTGCAACTTTGTGCAGTCCTTCGGACTCAGGAATGTTTATATTTCGTGGATCCTCATCGCCTTCTTCTAGCATTCCAGCGCATGTTGTAACTGTGTGCTCCAGTCAGGTTGCATCCAAGTTATAGGTTCTATTGGTGTTCGGAAGATCGTTGCCTTAATCGCCTGAAGCGCCCCATCAATGCATTCAAACCCGTCTTCAAAGCTGAATGTAAGCAGAAAAATCTCCTTCATTTCATCCCAATCAGTAGTCCCGTGTCGCAGCTCCATCTCCAAATACCAGTTTGTTGGTATAACATCTAAGGTATGAATAAAGATATGTACCCACTCTAGTTGAGGTACCTCACCCCAAGCCTTAGTCCATCGAGCCAGATGTTCGCGTGGGTCATCCTTACCTGTGTACTTTTCACTGAGCCATGTTGTTGCAGAGCCAAATCTTAATCTCATCAATCTACGATATTCCTTCCAATCAAAAATATTATCCTTGTGGGTTCCCCACCATCTTGTAGGCGTAGCTCTTAAAGCCAAATCTAGAGCCTGGAACCTATGCTCCTTTGGTACGTCTCTTTCAAAATGGTTAAGGAAAGTATTGACATCATCTAGCCCATCATAATAAGGTAATTTACACACCTCAGTTGATATACAATGCAGAGACTTTGTAAGCCTATTGCATCGTAGTGTAGAGACCTCATGCAACCGATTTTGCCAATTTTCTAATTCTTCATCTGAGTCTGATTGGCATGAACTATCCTTTTCCCAACTAATACATCCATCTGCAGTGGGATTAATCCAATCTTTGTCTCGCACAGTGAGCTTATATATGTGATTAATGTCTTTGTCGTCATAGTCATCATGGACTAGCTCTGTGTATCGCGCAACTTCAGCTGGGTCCAATGGAATAACCACTCTAAGTCCGTTATTTTCAAACACCATGCTTCGCTTCTTCAAATTAATAATAGCATTCATTTCGAAAGCCCAAGAAATATTGAGCAATGATGGGTATGGATCACTGTTATTTACTATTTAAATATCTTCAAAATCTGTGAGCACATTGGCTCCTTCAATATCTATAGTCACTCCATGCAGGCAACCCATCATAATTATCTTCTATTGGTTTGCCATGCGCAGTTGGATTGGTGACCACTACAACTTAGGTTTCCCCATATGTTCCCAAGTCTGCTTTGGCAATACTAGAATTATTTGGTTCATATCAAAATCGTCAATTTGTGATGTCAACCACATTTCCCTACCAATCCTTTTCTTGCTTCGGTTCACCTTATTTACTGCGCACTCTTCTGGGAGAGGCTTGTCCTTCCTTGCATAGTTATCTATTAGTTCTTGGAGTCCTTCAACTGCCTTCTAGTCCCTCAACAACTTCATGCGTATCTATAGAAACGACTTCAACACTATGGGGTTAGATTTCTCCGTCGCAGTACTTTCTTTAGATTTCTCTCTTCGAGGGACTATTGGTATCTCAGTTTTAGACATAGAAGCACTTGGATCCATAAAAGTTTTCCATGCCTACATAAATGTCTCCTTTTCTCTGTGTAAGTCAAATCCAACATTATTTTCACCAGCCTTGTGAACCCATGTATCTGATACTGGTTGATTTCCATTTACCTTATCTCCACTAGTGGTTATACCACTTCACGTGAATATATTGACACTAGGATTGTCTTCGTGCAGCTCGGATCTCATCATTTGAATGTTCTGTGTTCGTTGTTGGTTTTCTTTTCTTGCATCTTTGCTATTAATATAGGAAGATTTTCTATAACATGGTCAAACTACTTACAATATTGCCAAGAAGGATGAGTTGGGTTTTGATAGTCACGTGCAAAATGTCCGGGTTCTCCACAGTTGTGGCAGATGATCTGGCCTCGACCTCTTCTAGCGCCTCCTTGTCCTCTTCCATGTCCCTAGAATCCTCCGCGAGCAGTAGGTGAGCCTTAATCGTTCTGCGCATGGGTTTCAACCTCCATCCTATACATCAAGGTTCTATCTATCATCAAACCATAGCTTCAACAATCTCTTTCATTATGGCCAACCGATTTACAAAAATTGCAAAAGAGTTGCTTTGGTGACTGCACAAACTTTTGTATTATATAGCGATTGTATGTCATATGCATTCCTGGTACTTGGAAGATACAACACTAGACGCTTGAACGAACACTTGATCTAATAGGAGACTTTGGTTTCAACGGGTTGGGACCTCCCGAAGCTATATGATCTCGGTATATAGGGCACTAATCCTTATAATGGCCCATAGCCTTGCACTTCGTGCACCAAACTTCAAGGCATAGTCCCGACTAAACCTCCTTTCCCTTCTTCATACCATGTAATTCCATATGCAGGCTTGCTAACTGTGACTTGATCTATTGGACTCCAATATTCATATCCTGGATCGATGAAGCCTCCAGTTTAATTGCAATATCTAATGCTTTGGGCTGAGATCCGATCTTCTGTTGAGACAAAGGCAGTCTTAAATGTGGTAATAGCGAAGCTATGTACCATTCCTTATGTTGTTCATCTAAAATTTGAAGATTATCTTGTCTCAGTAAGCACTTCAACCTCTGATCCATATCCCACGCGGACTCGTTAGCTGTCTTCTTGATCTCCTTTATTTCAGTGACACACTAAGCTTTTGATTTCAGCTTTCTAAATTATGTGTTCATCGCAGTGTTTGTCTCAGCCAATGTAGCATTTGGGTTGGTTGTACTATATTTGATATACCATGCAAGTGATTTATCCTGTAGCACTGTAACCAGTTGCACTTTCTTTATGTCATTATCATTGATCTGCTGCGCATTCCACATAGCTTTGGCTACGAACCAAAACTAATCAGGGTCCTCTGATCCCTGACCCTTGAATATAGGCATTTTCACTATATTCGCCATACTAAAGAATGAAGGTGGAGTTGGAGGCAGAGGTGTAGGTGTATGAGGTGGTGATGAAAGTGGAGATGGATGGATGTTGGGAATAATACTTAGGAAGGGGGGTGAATCAATGTTATCAAATGATCCAGGAGGATCTCGAGACACTAAGAGGATGGATAAGGCGCGAAATTCAAAATTGCAGAAAGGAGAATTTGGTGGCATCAGTTGAGAGGACTCATCTTCCTTATCGCAGAGGCACGAACAGTTCGTCAATCTGAGCTCGTATGCAAAAGATAATGCTCTTCAAAGATTGGTATGGCAGGAGAAAAATGGAGGCCCACAATGCGTCACATGGCATCCCAGTCAGCACGTGGGACCCACATGGCAGCGTGACACATGGCATCCCTCTAGTAACTTCCTAAACCCACACAAGCAACAAAAATCATTGAAAGAGTTAAAAATTATATAAACAATAAAACCAAAAATCATAAATCCCAAAAAACTATATATTAACTAAAGTGGAAAAAAAGGTTAATATATATATATATATAAATCAAACTATATAACAAAATTATTTTATTATATTAAAATAGCACAACCAAACTCCAACATGACATTCCCGTGGAGGGTTGTTAAAAGGGATGAACATATAATATATAAACCATATATATCCATAATCGTTGAACGTACATGGTGGAATGATGTTATATGATATATAGTTAAACCAAACAATATGGTGGAATATGGTTATAAACCATATATATATCACAACCAACGTATAATGAATATGGTGCACAACCCAACCCATATAGTGGGCCGTTGAAACGGGCATGGCTTGGGTAGGCAGCCACGTGGTGGTCCCGCCACCCAAAGCCACCCACCATACTAAATGTGACATGTTAAAGCCACCCACGTACATCACGGATGATTGGAACAGCGCCAAACTTAGAAGGTCAATGCAATTCGTATATGTTGGTTGGGATGGGGATGGGTGCGGTCCCGTGAAGTACGGGCCCACTCCCCAACAATGATATAAAAATAAAATATATGTTATATACGGTTGGGATTTGGTTGGTTTCAAAACAAGTACATGGTAAAAATATATGTGTATGGTTATCACATACACATTTAAAAACCCCAAAGTTTTTAATCAGCGGGAGAACAAAGGTGGAGCGCAGAGGTAGAGCGGCCAGGCACAGAAACCGAGACAGAGGTAGTGGAACTTTGAGCATTCAGAAAACACTGATGGAACTATGCTTGGCTGAATTTTTGCAAAAGTGTAATTTTGGTCTAGTCTCAGAATTGGGCAAGTTTTATATCGATTTTGCACTTTTCGGCGACGAGAATTCGATGGTGGTGTCAGTTTCTACAACAGAGCTCTCCAATTTTTGGGCATTTTCCAGCATGGAGGTGTAATGCTCCATTTTTGTAACTGATGAATGTAATTTCTTTTGATGCCATTTTTAATGAATGAAGGCCTCTCCATTGATCGAGCAGAGCCCGGAGATGTAGTCTAGGAGAGACGAACTCCGTTATCAAGTTCTTGTCTTCTTGTCTTCTTATGCTCTTCTTCTTCTTTCTCTCACATGTGCACATTTAAAGTTTCTCTTGGGTTAAGCTACAAACTGTATATGTAATTCTTTTAATGCATCTATGAACAAAAGATAACCTGGATCATCAAATCAATAACTTTTTCATTTCATAATTAGATTTATATACGCTACTTCAGTGAAGGGAACCTGCGTGTGCATGCAGTTGTTCTTAAGGCAACTAATGTATATCCAGTGAACTTATGATTCAGTTAATTCATCGTTGATCTTTAATCAATGCATCAATACTTTGTTAACTGTTAAACAATGACCATGTGCAGTAATAACAGACTAAACCATCACACATAAGCAACACACATGAACACCAAGATTTAAGGTGGAAACCCAGTGCAGGAGAAAAACCACTTGCTATTGTCGTCTTTGTCTTCCTTTAATATAAGAAAAACATGTTTATAATCTTGTACTGGTGCAGACTCATACCAGTGCGCAGACACCCACCTGTAGAAGGCTACAACATTCTCTCGTTCTCCAACTTCTACTGGAAGGGAGCTACAACCCCCTAGCTCTTGTACTAGCTGATATGTTTGCAAATACGTAGGCGCTAGCCTACAAAAGGATCCGACCTTCATTCGTTCTTGTACTGCTACTGAAATGAATCTCTAATCCCCTGGCTCTTGCACTGGCCTGTTAGCTCTGCTACAAGTTGCTGATGTTCAAGGGGCCTGTTAGTGTCAGTCTTTCCAGCCTTCCTACAGTGATCAAATATGCTCTTACAAAGTGATTTTGAAGTGTCAAGGTCAAATTTTGTCATTTCAAAGAGTTTTCAAGCAAAATTTGGTCACTAAGCATTAGGTCTAGGGTTTGCTTTCACTCTGTTCAAAGTTGCCCAAATGTCAGTCCATGTCATCATTCAGCTGAGTTTATCATCATTCATAGGGTTGTCATTATCATGTCAGTGTCAAATGAGTCATTTTACACTTTGTTCATGCTTCAGTTGCCACCCAGGCAAGGTCATTTCCCTCTCCTAGGGTTTTGAAGGCAATTTCTCTTGGATGGTCAAATCACCGGCAAAATTTGTTTCCAGATGTTCATACACCTTCCCCCACCCTTCACCTACCTTATCAAACACTTCCCAACACTCAGATCCCCCAAATTCCTCATTTTTGCACAAACCTTAGTTTCTAGCTACAACCTGACAATTTTCTAGGTTTGGCCTGTGTTTTGTCCTTTTCGACCCCTTCCCCTCACTCAATCTCTGAGATTCCACTTTCCCCTGCTTCCTAACATCCCTCCCTACTCCCAAAAATTTCTCCAAGAATTTAGAAGCCCCCTGTCCCCTTCATTTCGCTTCATTTCGACAAAATCCCTTGTTTCACACATCGGGACAAGTTTCACTCAAAAGCTGTTTCTGAGCAATCAAAGATGAATTTTGCAAAACTGAGAGAGGTTTTTGTCCACAACATGCCAAGGAAGAAAAATCTCTTTCACTTTTTACACAGGTGTCATGGGTTTGAGAGAAATGTCAAAAATACCGGCGAGAAACGAAGGTGCTCCAAGGACGGTTGGCTAAAGCACAAAAACGAAGGAAAACGCCCGATCCACTCCAAACTTTGGCCAAAGCCTCTTTGACTGAGCATGGTACTTGATTGGGGACTCCCAGCCCAAATTTCAAGAAATTTGGAGAAAATTTTGTCATTTGTGAATTTTTTGTGCAATTTACAGGTTTAGGCCATTGGAATGGTCTCACCCCGGGTGAAACCATTTTGGAGGACTGCTCGGAATTTTGAAAAGTTGGCATTTTTGGAAAGGGCATGCAAAGAGAAAAATTACCAATACTTGGGAGAAGCCTAATTTTGAGATTTGAGCCTCCAAAAGCTCAAAATACATCAAAAAAATGACTTTCTGCCCACTTTTTGAGTTGCAGAAAGTGACCTTGGGAGAAATGGTTTTTGAGGGGGCAAAACAACTCCAAATTCAGAAATTCCACTTGGGATGGAAAGTAGACAGACCAAGCTTTCCAAGGAGCCATCTTGCACCTGATTTGGATCAGTGGAACCCACTCAAAAGTAGCTGCAAAGGGGCGCGACCATTTGAACAGGGGGCGCGACCATTCGAGCCAGCTTTGCCAGAATTGACCTTTTTTGTCAAAAAACACTGTTTTGACTATGGTTGACTATTTTTACTTGTAGATGATGGATAAATGTAATATTTTCATGGCACTTTGATAGATTTTATCTCTCTTTACCCTTCTAGAAGCTTCCATGATGTAAAAAGTGAATAATTAATGCATGAATCAGTTAGCTAAGTAATAGAGGCAAGTTGTTGGACTGCCTATTATCTAGTGCTTGATTTAGAATTAGTTCAAACTGCCCCTAGGAAGCTGAGCTCGACCCCTAGAGGTGGGGAAAGGAGTTAGATGGTCTAGATGGTCTATATTATGCTCTCTCCTTCTCATTTTCATGGTTGGACTCTTGTGGGAGAAAGCTTTATTGTATATTGTACATCTATCTCTGCAATTTAAGGAAAAAGAAGGCCAGGGTTTTGCAGACATCATTGTGGATTCTTGTGGATTGTTGTGTTGATGGTGTGTTCTCTATATTTTCTTGTAAGTTTTGTTTATGTATTCCACATCTCTCTTTTGCTTCTAATTGGACAGATGAAGTGGTAAAGTTTGAATTCATGCTTTGACATGCTCAGCTTTTTAGTTTGTTCAATATTTATGTTTTCTACTGTCTAGAGAGGATTCAAAATGGTTGTTTGCCCTCTTTAGCTCCTCCTCTATCATTCCTGATCATTCATCTCAGATTAAGGCATCAACACTCACTCCTACCTTGCCCCAAAGATCCCCCTGCAAAAACTGAGCCCAATCCCCGCACCCTGAACTGCACTCCCTCAAATTGCCACCAAAGACCCCAAAGATCTTTAAATCAACCCCCCTTATCAATTTACTAGCCTAAAATCTTTATTCCTAATTGGTCAGCTTATCATATTGAAAGATCTACCGAATCTGACCCGAGAGAGCCTTCTCATACCTCGTAGGGCTAGCTACAAGGTGAAATGGTTTGATGTTGCCTTGAAGGTTTACCTTCCTCAGCCTAGGGTGAAATCTCAAGCGCTAACATATTGGCGACCATACTGGGGAGAACAAAATTGTTTGTTGATTGATGTGTTTGTTTCATAAGTCTTAGACGGAGCCTGAAGTTACGCCAGGAGCCTTCGAAAACGCTCTTGTTTTACATCAGCGTTAGTAGATAAACGCTGCTTCAGTCAATCTCCGTGAGCTTGTGAATACGACCACTTCATTTGCATTTTTTTGCCCCAGTACATATATCAAGTTCAGATCTGATTGTTGATAGTGGACAACGATCAGACACTTGAAAGGCTGAAATCATTCACTGGCGACTCCTTTCACTGAAGAATCCAGCGATCAATGCTTCATGGTGACTTCACTGCAGGAAGATCAGTAGCTTTGATATTTTCAAGATGGATCGGATCGCAAGAAGATATGCTCCATTGAGCCGAGATCACATTCCAGGTTTTCCGAATAAGATACCCAAGGTAGATTGGTCAAGGAATTTGCCCACATTTAATGATGATGGTAAGAAGGATGCCGCTCTTCATCTAGTTAGATTTCATATGCATGTTCGCAAGTTAAAGATCAATTTTCCTGAGGACTGTTTGATGAAAATGTTTATGGCTACTCTGGAAGATGAAGCCCGATTCTGGTATGAAAGTTTGCCATCTGCTTCAATTTATTGTTTAAGGGATTTTCATACCGTGTTCTTTGAAAAGTATAAAGAATCATATCCATCTTTGATTTT
This sequence comes from Pinus tabuliformis, assembly GCA_031772625.1. NCBI lineage: Eukaryota > Viridiplantae > Streptophyta > Pinopsida > Pinales > Pinaceae > Pinus > Pinus tabuliformis. The sequence goes on along the minus strand of CM062804.1, from coordinate 441,531,935 downwards.
AGTTCAGAACTGTTGTAGCCATGTACATAATTTTATTGAAAGCCTTGAGAAGTATTATGAAGATGATAATTTTATGGATGTTGAGATCATGGAGGCTTTGTATGAGAATCCATTTCAGCAACATGAAGAGAACCTAGAGGATTCCTATAGAGACGATCATGAAAATTTGCAGCAGGACCAAGATCTTAGTTTGGTGGAAAATGAAAAAATTTCGCCTCTTGACAATCAACAGAAATTGCATGAAATGGATCAGCAGTATGAGGAAAATCTGTATACTCCTTCACTTGAAATCAATGAAGACAATCACTGTTTGAGCGGAAGAAAACAAAAGGCATTATCTCCTTTGTCTGAAGAGGAGATAGATCGGCTTTTGAAAGGTCTTGTTACAGCCCAAGCTACAGCAGATTTGCAATGCACACATAGTCAGGAAAGTGTTGGGGAAAATTCTTCCTTTGTTGAAGAAGATGAGTGTCTTGTAGATCAGCAAACCGATAATGTTGTCCTTCACAAAGATGATAATCCCGCTGTCATATTGTATGAAGATCACCTACCATATTGTCTGACTACCGAAGATCATAGCATACAGGATTACCTTTCAGATTCTTCATATGTTTCATGTGCCGAAATGTTTTTCCAAGAAGAGATCTGCTCATCTATTTGTTCAGAATTTTTTGAAGCCCATGAGCATACTTTTATCGAAGCACATGATGAAGGCAGATCAGAGTTTGAAGCAAAGGACACCTTGATCTTTCAGTAGGAGGTGGCAGTGGCAAATCTTCATGTTTTTCAAGATCCTCTAGCAAGTTTGTTGCAGCCAGCAGTGATAGTGTTTATTGCAGTGTTCAGTGATGAAGGAGATCATGGTCAACTATGTTTTTGGATGCCCAGTGATAGGTTTGTACTGTTGACCAGAAGATCTGATAGAAAGAATCAGTCAAGAAGCCATCTTCTTGATTGGTTGCATTGGCATTTTGATATAGTTTGATGTATATTGTCTTGTAAGAGACACAGGTGGTTGTCATCATGATTTCACATCTTGATGGATTGCTGCCGCTTTTCCAAAAGCTTTGTAAAGTTTTGTTTTAATTCGGTCATGAGTCATTTGTGTTTGGTCTATTGAGTGAGTTTTTTCAAGTTATTTCAGTTTGCCATCGAGTCGGTTTGAGTCAAGTTTCAGTCATTTTTTAGTCAAGTTTTCATTCAATAAATGTGTCAAAGTTTTGTGTCAAAGGTGTAAATCATGACTCCATTGCCCAATGGTTGCAAGCACTGGTCTGCTCTCCCAGATGTCTAAGGTTCTTGGCACCTCCAAGGAGCTACCATCCCCATTGGAGCCAATGTTAGTGTCAGTCTTTCCAGCCTTCCTACAGTGATCAAATATGCTCTTACAAAGTGATTTTGAAGTGTCAAGGTCAAATTTTGTCATTTCAAAGAGTTTTCAAGCAAAATTTGGTCACTAAGCATTAGGTCTAGGGTTTGCTTTCACTCTGTTCAAAGTTGCCCAAATGTCAGTCCATGTCATCATTCAGCTGAGTTTATCATCATTCATAGGGTTGTCATTATCATGTCAGTGTCAAATGAGTCATTTTACACTTTGTTCATGCTTCAGTTGCCACCCAGGCAAGGTCATTTCCCTCTCCTAGGGTTTTGAAGGCAATTTCTCTTGGATGGTCAAATCACCGGCAAAATTTGTTTCCAGATGTTCATACACCTTCCCCTACCCTTCACCTACCTTATCAAACACTTCCCAACACTCAGATCCCCCAAATTCCTCATTTTTGCACAAACCCTAGTTTCTAGCTACAACCTGGCAATTTTCTAGGTTTGGCCTGTGTTTTGTCCTTTTCGACCCCTTCCCCTCACTCAATCTCTGAGATTCCACTTTCCCCTGCTTCCTAACATCCCTCCCTACTCCCAAAAATTTCCCCAAGAATTTAGAAGCCCCCTATCCCCTTCATTTCGCTTCATTTCGACAAAATCCCTTGTTTCACACATCGGGACAAGTTTCACTCAAAAGCTGTTTCTGAGCAATCAAAGATGAATTTTGCAAAACTGAGAGAGGTTTTTGTCCACAACATGCCAAGGAAGAAAAATCTCTTTCACTTTTTACACAGGTGTCATGGTTTGAGAGAAATGTCAAAAATACCGGCGAGAAACGAAGGTGCTCCAAGGACGGTTGGCTAAAGCACAAAAACGAAGGAAAACGCCCGATCCACTCCAAACTTTGGCCAAAGCCTCTTTGACTGAGCATGATACTTGATTGGGGACTCCCAGCCCAAATTTCAAGAAATTTGGAGAAAATTTTGTCATTTGTGAATTTTTTGTACAATTTACAGGTTTAGGCCATTGGAATGGTCTCACCCCGGGTGAGACCATTTTGGAGGACTGCTCAGAATTTTGAAAACTTGGCATTTTTGGAAAGGGCATGCAAAAATAAAAATTACCAATACTTGGGAGAAGCCTAATTTTGAGATTTGAGCCTCCAAAAGCTCAAAATACATAAAAAAAATGACTTTCTGCCCACTTTTTGAGTTGCAGAAAGTGACCTTGGGAGAAATGGTTTTTGAGGGGGCAAAACAACTCCAAATTCAGAAATTCCACTTGGGATGGAAAGTAGACAGACCAAGCTTTCCAAGGAGCCATCTTACACCTGATTTGGATCAGTGGAACCCACTCAAAAGTAGCTGCAAAGGGGCGCGACCATTTGAACAGGGGGCGCAACCATTCGAGCCAGCTTTGCCAGAATTGACCTTTTTTGTCAAAAAACACTGTTTTGACTATGGTTGACTATTTTTACTTGTAGATGATGGATAAATGTAATATTTTCATGGCACTTTGATAGATTTTATCTCTCTTTACCCTTCTAGAAGCTTCCATGATGTAAAAAGTGAATAATTAATGCATGAATCAGTTAGCTAAGTAATAGAGGCAAGTTGTTGGACTGCCTATTATCTAGTGCTTGATTTAGAATTAGTTCAAACTGCCCCTAGGAAGCTGAGCTCGACCCCTAGAGGTGGGGAAAGGAGTTAGATGGTCTAGATGGTCTATATTATGCTCTCTCCTTCTCATTTTCATGGTTGGACTCTTGTGGGAGAAAGCTTTATTGTATATTGTACATCTATCTCTGCAATTTAAGGAAAAAGAAGGCCAGGGTTTTGCAGACATCATTGTGGATTCTTGTGGATTGTTGTGTTGATGGTGTGTTCTCTATATTTTCTTGTAAGTTTTGTTTATGTATTCCACATCTCTCTTTTGCTTCTAATTGGACTTAAGAAGTGGTAAAGTTTGAATTCATGCTTTGACATGCTCAGCTTTTTAGTTTGTTCAATATTTATGTTTTCTACTGTCTAGAGAGGATTCAAAATGGTTGTTTGCCCTCTTTAGCTCCTCCTCTATCATTCCTGATCATTCATCTCAGATTAAGGCATCAGCACTCACTCCTACCTTGCCCCAAAGATCCCCCTGCAAAAACTGAGCCCAATCCCCGCACCCTGAACTGCACTCCCTCAAATTGCCACCAAAGACCCCAAAGATCTTTAAATCAACCCCCCTTATCAATTTACTAGCCTAAAATCTTTATTCCTAATTGGTCAGCTTATCATATTGAAAGATCTACCGAATCTGACCCGAGAGAGCCTTCTCATACCTCGTAGGGCTAGCTACGAGGTGAAATGGTTTGATGTTGCCTTGAAGGTTTACCTTCCTCAGCCTAGGGTGAAATCTCAAGCGCTAACAGGGCCTAAGCAAGCTCATTTCCTCAATTTCTGCTCAGAAAAGGTCTAAACCGATCACCTTCCTTATTCCCCTTCACCCCCGCTTATATTTTCAAACCTGCTACCTCCATTTTACCTCTGAAACTCTGTGTAATTCCGTGGTTCCTCTGACCCCCGAGTGCTAAGTTTTAGCCATCATATGACTAAGTTCACATGACCGCGCGCTTTCTCCAGCTTTTCCTGTCACATCAGTAAAAAACGTGCATATTCAAACCCCGTCGTCCGATCGTTTACCATGAGATCCAACGGCATACACTTCCTTCGATGCCATAACATAACTGCACGTTAGCTCGCAGGGAAAGCGGTTTCCTCCCTGTCCTATCTGCCACGCGTCGGCCGATTACTCGCATCGCTCGCCCGCGTACGAATACCGCCCATCCCCCGTAAGCGGTGCGATCAATACCGCCCCGCCGCGCAAACCATTTTCCCTGGCCGTTAATCCCCGCGCATCTCTTCCGCCCGATAGCCGTCAGATCTGTCCGCCCACGATCCGACGGCTCACGTTCGTCCATTCCCATTTCCGCCCGATACCTCCTGTAAACCGATCTCCGCCATCCATCTGCGAGATCCGACGGCTCATAATCACTCTGCCCCGCTTCCTCCCGATGCCTCCCGCTGAGAGATCCCCGCCGTTCATTCGTTTAATCCAATGGCTGATTTTCTTCCTCCGCCTATCCCGACTATCCACGTCCATAACCATTCTGTGCTCCCGAAGGACGAAGGTGGCCAGCTACCTGTACCCAGCGCAATTACTCCTCAACAACTGCATTCAACAAAATATGGCTGAGAAAGGAAAAGATTAGCCTCGAGCAGGTAAACACAATCAACAGTTATGGAAGGTCATCCCATACGACACTCCAGTTACCTGAGAGGACAGCAGAGTAGCTGAAAATGTCAAATTAATTCATTAAAGCACACAGATCGTGGCAGAGACTCTTTCATAGAGTTAAGGTGGTTGGTGGTCCATTATGACCCCTCCACGCATAGCATAGCAGAGCATTTTTGTAATCAACCTCTATATATATCCAAAACACAGATGTGATGAGGGTTGATGGTTGTTGTTTTGATGTAAGGTTCAACTTCTGGAGACTGTAACTACTTTGATACTTGCAGCGTCTGGTCTTCATTTTCAGCTAATACAAACTTCTTTTGCTGTTAATTACTCACTTTCCATTTCTACTCTGTTATAGGCTGTGCCTGTTATGCATTTGTTCATGTGCTCTTGATGTTTAGCATTAGAGGGGCTGTCATCCCACCTCTATGTTGAAGTCTAATATGTATCATTGAATGTGTTATGCAGGTTTCTGTTTACTTAGTGCCAGAGAGCTGTCATCCTGTCTGTGCATTAGGAAATAGATTTGCAGACCTCTTTACTGGTTGCAACCGGCTATCACATGGTCTTGTGCATCTGCTGGTGTGGTCAGTGTTCTCCATGTTCATCTAATCCTCAAACTGTGAGTAATTGGTGGTCTAAAGCCTTGTAGTCTGGGGGTGTTCACCCATGTCTGGAGTTAAGCATTGTAAAAGTGGTTATCTGGCTTGAATATGCATCATTCCTTCCATTCATCCATTTCCAACATTTTTTTGAGTCTGTAATGTTCCCGAGCATCTCCGAGATACAACCTACGAGAGTTTCTTGGGGTGATAACATTAATTGGCGTCGTTGTCGGGGAGAGGAGATTGAAGCTCAGCTTCCCTAGGAGACGACATAGTTCCAGATTTTGATGATGGACAAAGTCTGGGCACAATTCTGGTTGTAATCATCTATCTGGTGACTCCACTAGAGGAAGACCAACCTTTGGCGACTCCAGATCATAGTCCTGACTCAGTTCGTGAGACACACTCGAAGGAATCCTCAGAAATCACCCGCTGATTTAGTGCCTGACCCTAAGAAGATTGTTAAACCGAAGAAAACATCACAGAAAGGAGCATCAGGATCAGGTAAGCCCAAGAAATCTTATTTGTCTCTGCATGAGAAGTTCTTAGTTGAGGCTACACAATTTGAAGATATAGAGCCTAGTGTTGCTAGTGAAGAAACACCTGCAGAAATTCATACAGCTCCTTGTTCAGTTAGTTCCCCTTTGGATCTCAGCCCAAAGAAAGCTTCACATACAGTCCAGAACATCCCGTTGTCTCTGTTATCCATTACATTGCTTCAAACTACTCAATCTACCAGTGTCCTCCCACATACCCCAGTCATGGCAGGGCAACAAGTACCCACGAAGATGGAAAGAATTATTACTGCTAGGTATGGACCCCTAGTCTTGCCTGTTCCTTTGAATGCCATGCCTGCAGGAGAGTATCAAAAATATATGCCTAAATTCACTGGTACAGAGGGAGTAACTGCTGAAGAACACCTTGAGTCTTTTTATAGCTATGCAGATAACCTAGATATCAGTGAAGATGATGTATGGATGAGAATTTTTGTCCAGAGCCTTGACAGTGAGGCTAGGGAGTGGTTCAGAGAATTACCCCATGGGTCCATAACAGGCATTGAAGCATTGGATGATGCATTTTTGAAGCACTGGGGAGATAAAAAAGACTTGCTATATTATCATACTGAGTTTGGTAACCTAAAGAGGGAAAATGGGGAATCATTGTCTGATTTTAATAAAAGATTTAACTGTATGTATAGTAAGATACCAGCTGAGGTAAAGCCTACCCCCACTTCTGCCAAACTCACCTATGCCAATTCTTTTGACTCTGATTTCTCCCTGTTATTGAGAGAAAGAAGATGTGCCACTCTAGTGGATATGCAAGATGCAGCCCTAGAAGTAGAATCTAATATTATGGCTACATAAAAGCTCAAAACACATGCTGATAGAAGGAGGCAGAGAGGTGAGGCTTCTTCTTCCTCTGCCTCATCTTCAGAGCCTAAATTAGATAAAATGACTAGAATGATAGAGTCATTGGTTACAGAGATATCTAAGCTGAAGATTGAGCAGAACTCTTGGAAGACAAGGCAGCAAAACACTTTTGCTCCTAGAAATCCGAATCCATTTAGAAGAGTAAATGAACAGTTGCAAATCATTTAGAGGGGTAAAGAAACAAATGAAGAACAAAAGGTTAAAGCTCCTTTCCAGAATGTAGTCATGGAGGAGGAACAGTTTGAAGATGAGGATGAAATTCACTGCATGGAAGATAAAGGCAGTGCTGCATTTTTGACATTGGCTGCATATGAAGAATCATTGCTGCAGGAACAAGACAGTCAAGAGTGGGACAGAGAAGTTGTTCTACAAACTGAGGAGCAGCAGAGATATAATTTGAGGTCAAATGCAAAAAATGTCAAGGAGAATCCTGCCCAAAGAGCTGTTGTCCAAACAGAGGCACAAAATATCAGACAGAGAAGACCAGTAGCTGACCCAGTCATCCTCAAAGCTCCAGTTCAAGAGGTAAGAGGTTTTGACAAGTTACCTCCCTCTTTCAGCTTTGAATCAGAAGTCCAGAAGTTAAAAATATATGTGCCTTTGGTAGAGTTGGTAAAGAGTGAAGTATTTAGAAAGCCTATCCTCGAAGCTCTTGAACTGAAAACCACACAAACCTCCACTGACTCTGTCAATTTGCAAGATGACAAGCCCGTCGTTGTGCTTAGCCCCATGATTGAACCCGCTGATAATAATTTTCCATTATTTTATGTCTCCTTGACCATTCATGACAAAATCCTCCACAACTGCCTGCTAGACACAGGGGCCAGCCACAATTTGATGCCTAAAGCTGTCATGGAAGAGTTAGGCCTTGACATCACTAGACCATATCATGATTTATTCTCTTTTGATTCAAGGAAAGTGAAATGCCTAGGATTAATCAAAGACCTGGCCATTACCTTAACTCAGCTGCCCATGAAGAGTATGATGATGGATATTGTGGTAGCAAATGCCCCTCCTAATTTTGGCTTGCTGTTGTCTAGAGGATGGATTAAGAGATTAGGTGGGACATTACAGAATGATCTATCTTATGCCACTGTCCTAGTCTTTGGAGGAGAAAGCAGGAGATTGTACAGAGAAGCACAGTTGGCATACATCATCAGTGATGAGAAGAATCCTACTAATCATCCCATATATGCCGTGGACACTGATTTTGGAGCATGTATCCTCCAAATAGAAGAATCCCAGAAGGCCTCAATGCAACTCAAGAAACCAACAAATCAGGCCAGGGAAGAGCAAGGAAGTCAGGTTTGGGAGATGTTCTTTGATGGAGCATGTTCCAGGGAGACTGCAGGAGTAGGGGTGGCGTTGGTATCTCCAGAACAAGAAAGCACACATCTGTCTTTTAAGCTGGATTTTCAAGTCACCAATAATATAGTCGAGTATGAGGCTCTGATATTGGGCCTTAACGCAGCAAAAGACAGAGGAATCATGAGCATAAAGGTGTTTGGAGACGCTGATATTATCATTCAGCAAGTAAACTGAACATTTCAAGCAAAGCACCCAAGGCTGAAAGTGTACAGAGATTAGGTATGGAGACTCAGAGATTCTTTTGATAATTTTTGTATTTCATATATCCCTAGAGCCAAAAATCAGCTTGCTGATTCTCTTGCTGTGTTTGCTAGCCTGTTTATCCCTCCTATGCCTCCCAGACTAGTATATGAAGTCCAAATGAAGTATAGATCATCATTGCCTGATAATGTCCAGCATTGGAAAGTTTTTAAAGATGATGATGAAATAAATAGGTTTCTTCAAGTCATTGATGAATTCTCCGAAATGCAAATTGACCAAGAAAATGAAGCCTTAGAAGAAAGCCCCAAATCCTAGCTTAGCAACAAAATTGGTAAATATAGCATTGTTGAACTTCCCAGCAATCACATACCTAAGGGTTTAATTCCTCTAGAAAGATTGTTTGACTAGAATGATGTGGCTTATAAGGCTGCCCAAAAAGAAGACCAATCTGCAGTCTGTAAGCATAATATAGGGAGTCCCGGTCAGCCTAGATACATAAATCTTTCTTCTCATCTATATGCTGACCAAAGTTCTGAATACTGCGATTTAATGAAGCAATTTACTAATGTCTTCGCCTGAGAATATAACGACCTGAAAACATATGATAAGAAGATCATCCAGCATAAAATCCCTCTAGAGAAAGATACCATCCCTTTCAAGCAGAAGCTGAGACCAATGAACCCTATGCTCCTCCCTCTGAATGAAAAAGAAATTAAAAAGTTGTTGGCTGCCAAGATCATAGTCCCTCGTAGATATTCCAAGTGGGTAGCCAACTTAGTAGTGGTGAGGAAGAAAAGTGGAGAAATCACACTGTGTGTTGATTTCAGAAACTTAAATAAGTGCTCTAAAAAAGACAATTACCCTCTGCCCAAGATGGAGCATTTATTGCAGAAGGTCTCAGGAGCCAAAGTGATGTCTTTCCTGGATGGATTTTCAGGCTATAACCAGATTGTTGTACATCCAGATGACCAAGAGAAGACTGCATTCACCACTCGTTAGGGCACTTTTATGTATGCTAAGATGCCTTTTGGGTTGATGAACGCTGGAGCTACCTTTCAGAGAGCTATGGATATAGCATTTGTGGGAGAGAAGCATAAATTTGTCCTTATCTACCTTGATGACATAACAATATACTCCAGCAGCCATCAAAACCATTTGCAGCATTTGGAAAAGGTGTTCCTGAAGTGTAGAAGGTATGGGATTTCAGTGAATCCTAAAAAGTCACAGTGTGCTTTGGAAGAGGGTAATCTGTTAGGACATGTTGTTTCTGCTGCTGGTGTCCGAATTGACCCAGAAAGAGTAAAAGCAATACAAACCCTGCCTGTTCCGAGATCAAAGAAGGACATCCAGTCCTTTCTGGGTAAGATTAATTTCGTGAGGAGGTTTATACCAAATTTTGCAGAATTGGTGAAGCATATTACCTCCATGTTGAAGAAGGGGTCAGAAATCAAATGGACTGATTCGGCAAGAAAATCCTTTGAGTCCATTAAGAAGGCTATTATGGAGGCTCCCACTTTAATAAGTCCAGATTACAGCAAGGAGTTCCATATATTTTATTTTGTCTCTAATGACACCCTTGCAGCAGTGTTATTGCAAACAGATGAAGAAGGCTCAGAGCATCCAGTGGCATTTTTCAGAAAAAACTTAAGGGATGCTGAACTGAGGTATGACATTATTGAGAAACAAGCATATTCTCTTATCAAATCTTTGAAAGCTTTCAGAGTTTACATTCTGCATTCCAAGATAATTGCATATGTACCCTCTGCTGCAATAAAAGATGTCTTAACACAACTTGATGTTGATGGAAGAAGGGCTAAATGGATCGCAAAGTTAATTGAATTTAATATAGAACCGAAGTCCACCAAACTTGTCAACGGTCAGGGTCTTGCCAATTGTTAGCTGAAGAAAATTGCAGAACATCGGACATAAACCTCATGGGCTCAATTTCAAAAAATGGTCAAACAAAAGAAAAGAAAGTAGCTGAACTAGAAAGAAAGCAGCCAATGGCAGAAAATCTAGCTTCTTGTGATTGGTATTCTGCAATAGTTAAATTCTTACTGAAGCTAGAAATCCCTCCAAGCTTTACTCAAAGTCAAGCCAAAACTATTAAGCTTAGAGCAGCTAAATATTGCATTAATGAAAATCTGCTCTATTGGAGGGACCCCTCTGGAATGCTTTTGAAGTGTCTGGACAAAGAACAGTCAATGAAAGTTATGCAGCAGTTTCATTCCAGCATGTGTGGAGGACGTCACTATTGGAAAACCACTGCCCATAAGATTCTTAGAGCTGGTTACTATTGGCCCACTTTATTTTCTGATGTATTTTCATTTGTTAAATCTTGTGATAGGTGCCAAAGATTTGAAGGGAAACAACAGTTGAAGTCCCTGCCCTTAAAACCAATACATGCAAAAGGACCTTTTCAGCAGTGGGGCTTGGATTTCATTGGAGAGATCAATCCACATTCCAGTGGCCAGCACAGATGGATATTAGTAGCCATTGATTACTTTACCAAGTGGATTGAAGCAATCCCTACCAAAAAGGTTGATCATAATGTGGTCATCAAGTTTTTGACAGAAAATATCTTCACCAGATTTGGTTGTCCACATAAATTAGTCACAGACAATGCAGCAGCCTTTAGAGCAAAAGAATTGGTGGATATGTGCAATTCAATGGGTATTAAACTGGTTCATTCCACCTCATATTATCCTCAAGGCAATGGTCTAGCAGAATCCTCTAATAAAAGCCTGATAAGGATAATTAAGAAGCTGCTGGAGGACAATAAAAAGAATTGGGATTCTAAGCTCAAGTATGCACTGTGGGCTGACAGAGTGACCATTAAGAAATCCACAGGGAATTCTCCATTCAAGCTGGTATATGGCACTGAAGTTGTATTCCCAATTCAGTTAACTCTCCCTGTGGCAAAGCTCCTGCAAGATGAATGTAATGAGGAAGAAGACATGGCAAAAAGGATCACTGATTTGGTAGAGGTACATCAAATCTGAGAACAACTGGTTGAAAAGGCTGCAGCACATCAAAAAAAGATCAAAGAAGCTTTTGACAAAGGGATAAAAGCAGATAATTTTTAGGTTGGAGACTTGGTTCTGAAGTGGGATGCACTAAAGGAAAAGAAAGGCAATCATGGGAAGTTTGATGCTTTCTGGACAGGGCCTTTTATCATTTCTTAGATTCAAGGGAACAATACCTTCATGCTGAAAAGTATGGGAGGGGAGACAGTTTTTGATGGCCCAGTTAATGGGCGTTTTCTGAAAATTTATGTTGTTTAAGGTCTTTTGGCCTGAAAACTGTAAATATTTGATTTTATCAGTCTTAGTGTAGCTTCAGTCAGACTCCATGCCCAATGGAACACTAGGAATTTTGCTAATTTGTTTTTATCGGAAAGGCATTGATCTGCAGGTTCTTGAGACCTCATAGGGAGGATCTCATCCCTAGAAGGAGCCAGTGTTAGCTCTGCTACAGGTTGTTGATGTTCAAGGGGCCTAAGCAAGCTCATTTCCTCGGTTTCTGCTCAGAAAAGGTCTACACCGGTCACCTTCCTTATTCCCCTTCACCCCCGCTTATATTTTCAAACCCGCTACCTCCATTTTACCTCTGAAACTCTGTGTAATTCCGTGGTTCCTCTGACCCCCGAGCGCTAAGTTTTAGCCATCATATGACTAAGTTCACATGACCACGCGCTTTCTCCAGCTTTTCCTGTCACATCAGTCAAAAATGTGCATATTCAAACCCCGTCGTCCGATCGTTTACCATGAGATCCAACGGCATACGCTTCCCCCGCTGCCATAACATAACCGCACGTTAGCTCGCGGGGAAAGCGGTTTCCTCCCTGTCCTATCTGCCACGCGTCGGCCGATTACTCGCATCGCTTGCCCGCGTACGAATACCACCCATCCCCCGTAAGCGGTGCGATCAATACCGCCCCGCTGTGCAAACCATTTTCCCTAGCCGTTAATCCCCACGCATCTCTTTCGCCCGATAGCCGTCGGATCTGTCCGCCCATGATCCGACAGCGCACGTTCATCCATTCCCGTTTCCACCCAATACCTCTTGTAAACCAATCTCTGCCATCCATCTGCGAGATCCGGCGACTCATAATCACTCTACCCCGCTTCCTCCCGATGCCTCCCGCCGAGAGACCCCCACCATTCATTCGTTTAATCCAATGGCCGAGTTTCTTCCTCTGCCTGTCCCGACTATCCACGTCCATAACCAATTTGTGCTCCCGAAGGACGAAAGTGGCCAGCTACCTGTACCCGGCGCAGTTACTCTTCAACAACTGCATTCAACAAAGTATGGCTGAGAAAGGAAAAGATCAGCCTCGAGCAGGTAAACACAATCAACAGTTATGGAAGGTCATCCCATATGACACTCCAGTTACCTGAGAGGACAACGGAGTAGCTGAAAATGTCAAATTAATTCATTAAAGCACGCAGATCGTGGTAGAGACTCTTTCAAAGAGTTAAGGTGGTTGGTGGTCCATTATGACCCCTCCATGCATAGCATAGCAGAGCATTTTTGTAATCAACCTCTATATATATCCAGAACACAGATGTGATGAGGGTTGATGGTTGCTGTTTTGATGTAAGGTTCAACTTCTGGAGGCTGTAACTACTTTGATACTTGCAGCGTCTGGTCTTCATTTTCAGCGAATACAAGCTTCTTTTGCTGTTAATTACTCACTTTCCATTTCTACTCTATTCTAGGCTGTGCCTGTTATGCATTTGTTTATGTGCTCTTGATGTTTAGCATTAGAGGGGCTGTCATCCCACCTCTGTGTTGAAGTGTAGTATGTATCATTGAATGTGTTATGCAGGTTTCTGTTTACTTAGTGCCAGAGAGCTGTCATCCAGTCTGTGCATTAGGAAATAGATTTGCAGACCTTTTTACTGGTTGCAGCCAGCGATCACATGGTCTTGTGCATCTACTGGTGTCGTCAGTACTCTCCATGTTCATCTAATCCTCAAACTGTGAGTAATTGATGGTCTAAAGCCTTGTAGTCTGGGGGTGTTCACCCATGTCTGGAGTTAAGCATTGTAAAAGTGGTTATCTGGCTTGAATATGCATCATTCCTTCCATTCATCCATTTCCAACATTTTGTTGAGTTTATAATGTTCCCGAGCATCTCCGAGATACAACCTAGGAGAGTTTCTTGGGGTGATAATATCGCCGATATGTTTACCAGTACGTAGGCACCGACCTACAGAAGGCTACCACCTTCACTCTTCCTCCAGGGACCACGTTTCATAATTTTTTAGACTGGATACTCCGAGTACACAACAATACAATATGAAGGCAACGTTTCATCCAGTTTTCGTACTGGACCCATCAATAACATTGAAGCTCAAAATCAATCACCATTGCAATACAACTAATCACTAAAATCCATCAACATTGAAGCAAATCACAATCAATCAATCTGAACAATCAAATCATTGTCATCAGAGCACAGCGCTGAACCCAAAACTCTCCATCAACAACTAGCACCAACTGCAACTTCAAACATCATATTTCATAGTGTATACACTACTTCGAAGTGCAAAACTAGTGTGTATACACTCCTTCACCAAGGCGAATGAACATATAGATCTGCAAATAAATACTTATAACTTCGCAGCTATTCTAGACTTCACATATACTCAGATCATGATAAAAACATGGGTTAGCAATCAGATCTAGACTATCCATTATTAGACCACATAATGATAATTCATTTTAGGTCTTATGATCCTAATCCATCATTATATCTCATCCATTATCAACCACTTAGGTGCATCCTTAGTTCAGATCAAGCAAAGCACCAAAAACCCATCACATGCATATTTGCTTTTGATTTAACTCTTCATACGATCTTCATTACTTGCACACCTTGCCCTTTGATCTTCTCCTCCTTATATACTAGATCCTTTGTTAATACCTCAGACCAAAACCATAGTTATGCTACTGGTATTATTTGATGGTATCAATATTCTTTGTAGTGTCTCATTACCATGGGTCAATACCATGGTAGGAACCCCTGGTATTCATTATCCTTAATTTTCCATCCCACACACACTTTTCCTTTTGTGAAAGTGTGTGCATATGTATACGGTCCTTTTGTTCTATGAACCCGTGTGTATATGCTACTTGGACAAGGTGAACCAGTGTATACAACTTAAACCTTCTCGTTCTTCAATTTCTGGAGTCTGATCTATAATCCTTTGTTGTTGCCTCTGAGTTGTCCTATTGCACTGTGAACTGCCATCATACATCACTGAATCATTTCTGGGTATCATATATGTGAGTTGTCATCAAGGACAACATCTGTATCATAATGCCAACAATGGATGGATGCGGAATCCTAGACGTGCTTAGACCTTCTGTCTACGTCGCACCTATAGGTTTGTTAGGCTTGGTCCTTTCTTCTTCGTTGTCTGACTTACCTAACAATGGATTGTACGTGCCTTCAGTGTATCTGTCCCAATCGGCTCTTAATCTTTTTCCACTTCGTGTAGATCCGGTCTAACCTCTTTTAAACATCAATTCACAGGCATAACAACCTCTCGCACAATATCATTTTAAGCCAAGTTTTTAGCAATCTCAGGTACTTACCTCTTAGACCATTAAAGAATTGGCTTTCAGCGTCGCTATAAGATACAGAGGTGTCAATTGCAAATTCGGTGATGAAACTGCCCAAAATACTATCAATCCAATTGTCAACAACCCTTGCAACCTTCTAATCAGATTCTTCAAGGTGCTTGATCAGTTCAAGAGTCCATACAATAGGATTGTTGTGTTTCCAAGTAGGTTCGCACTAGCTTAGACAACCACTGAGGTAATTCACAAGGAAATGATGAAAAGAAAACTTTCTGTTCTTCTTTGTAGAGATATCTTTGTAACCACCTTTCTTTGGACCAACACAAATTTCGATTTTCTTGAGCTACAAACTCGTGCAACTTCCGATATATCCACTTCTCGATTTCTTTCCTAGTTGGTATCCATAGATGGCACATCACACATCCCTTAGATAGATCTTGGTCCCAACAACCAAACCATTTGTTGGCTTGAGGGTGGACCCAAGTTCAGAGTTAGCTGCACTAACCAAAAAAAACCTACACTACTGGCCCTTTTGGCAACAGTCCACTTAGCACAGACTACGGTCTTCCCTGAGGCAGTATTGGGGGATTCTAGAACCATGTTTTTACATCCATAAGGCTATGTGATGTAGCAACAAGGTATTTCCTTAATCTAGGGCCTAATTTGACCTTCGCGAACCCTTATCTTTAGAACCACAAACTTAAATCGATTTCTACTTAATTAGATCTATGAGCTTCACCTAATTATTCTAACATGCATAAGTTACCACATAAAAGTAGATCTGGACCTTCACGATGCAATTAAGACAATATCATAGAGAATCGAATTATAGCTAAGCATAAACACAAAAACAGATAAATATATAGAGAACACACATAATTGCTTCAAATATGCTTTATTACTTCAGATCTTCAGTACATACACTTTTTCCGACCCAGCACACATAGATGTAGGGGCCCGCGCACTCAGTTGCAGACTTACCAAGGTCTCCATGCACTCAGTTGCAGGAGTCTTCCCCTTTGGTAGAATATAGACTTATAGAATCAAAATATTACTTTTCAACTATCCGTAAGCTTAGACTCTCCTTATTAAGAAAGGTTGTCATTGATGTAAATATGGCATTGGCCAGGATCACAAATATTCTTGAGATGCCAGAGGATGATGTCCATTGAGGAAGATGTCAAGTCACTCATGAAGAAGTTCCAATTACCAATCAGGCACCTTGATGATCTAGAAGCTCGTAATGACTTATGTGGACTACCATGATGAATGACCACACATGATGACGGACTAGATGATGCCCTTACCTTTGATGGTCTTGATGATGGTGTGAAGCCATAACCTTAAATGTCCTTACCTCCAGTGACCTTGATGATGGAAGACTACATGATTACATGACGCTACACATGATTGATGACATATCATTGCACTATATTAATTACATGGTGAATTGATGACATTTACGATGACATTATGACCCTATGATGAAGAAGGAAAACAATGAAGAAATCAAACTATGAAGAATCCCAACACTCGAAGGCATTCTGCCCTACCTCCATTTCTGCACTAATAAATCACCATCACATTAAAGAATATTTTTTACTACCTTAGAGGCAAAATTTCATTATGAAACCTACACCATATTTTAGAGCATAATTTTTCCTTTCCAACGAGCTATTACTTGGCCTGAAACTCCAAGCGGTCTGGGAGAAATGGATTTTTGAAGTTAAGAAATTTATTTATGATAGTAATCCAATCTGTGCTAGCCTACCCAAGTCATCCTACCTTTAGTGACATGTCTCTTCACTTTGATTAGCGAAAAACACTATAAATATACAGTTTCATCCTCATTTCAAGAGCAACAATTCGGTGAGCATTTCAGAGAACATTTTTGGTGAAAATCACAGGAATTCAGAGTGAGACATCAAGTAACCCGAGGAGGATTTTTAATCACTGTTTGGGCATTTAAGATATCTCTTATAAATTTGGATCTGTAGTTGTGAGTATGGTGTGTGGACAACCACAAGCTCAACCCTGTGGAATTGAGGATCTGTGGAGAATCCAAAGTATAAATCTATGGTGGCATTTAAATTTCAGACCTTTAATAGGTACAATCATATTTTTGGACTTGTGATAGTCTAAAGAAGCTTGTATAGGTGTGAGAAAAGTGATCTCTTCTAGCTTGGAGATAGCCCAGAACTGTAAGGATTCGGTCATGTAGCTTACCCTTGCAGAGGAACAATGAACTGTTATCATAGCAGAGGCTAGAACTTAGCATCTGTGCCTCAGAAATTGAGAAGCTTGACTTGTGGAGGCTCAAGAAGGATCGGACCTGCAGCATTAACACCTCGGATTTGAGATCTGTGGATTAGAGCTTCGAGAAGATTGCAGTAAGAAGAGTGAAAAGTTAGGATAGAAATATGGTTGTTATAAAGTGAAGGAAGAAGGGTTGATGCATTGGAGCTTGGGTGCTGAAGTGATGTGTTAAGGAGAAAACTCTGAAGTAAAGTACCTTGGAGAAATACTTGAAGAAACTTATAACATCTTGGAGAATATCTTAGCACAACTCAGTGAAGACATCTTGAGAAATACACCATTGTCTTGAAGAACCCTTGAAATAGTTTATTGGAGACACCCTTGAGCATAGTTTGGAAAGATACAGTTTGGATCATCCTAAAGAAAGTTGTTGAAGATATCTTGCAGCCTTTTTCGAAGACCAGATGCAAACATCTTAGAAGTTGATCTTGGAGGCATCCTTGGAAATCATGATGCATTGTTGAAGGCCCTCATGAGGTGACCTTGAAGAAGTTTTGTTTGGGTAACATGAAGAGTTGTGGAGACACCTTCTAAGAAGACAAAGTTGTCATTGATGAGATAAGTGCTTTGGAGATCAAGGGCAGTGTTGAAGATGAAGAGATTTGTAGGGCTCATTGTAGATGATATTGGGAGTCATGAAGAACCAACAATATTATATTGGCGAATTGAAGTTGTGGGTTGGAGCCCTAGAGGATAGGTGTCCTCATGAAGACGAGGTTGGTGCCCATGCTAGGGATAGGGTTGGAGCCCTAGAGGTTGGAACCTCAAAGTAACAAGAACAGAGTCTTGGAAGATAGGGTCGGAGCCCTACAGGATTGAAATCTTCAAGAAACCTAGTCAGAGCCTAAACCAGATATAGGGTTGGATCCCTTGAGGTTGGTGCCTCAAAATTGACAAGGTTGGAGCCTTGGAAGTCCAAGTCAGTGCTTGGAAAATACATGTTGGAGTCTGAGAGATTGAAGATCGGTGTCTTCATCTAGGGTTGGAGCCCTACATATATTGTACTTGATTTATTGAAGAAATTAATAAAAGCATTTATTCTTATTGTTCATTTTGTGTTTTAAATATAAGTGATCTAACTGGTAAAAGTAACAATTGAAAAGGAATACTGATTCACCCCCCCCCCCCCCCTCAGTATTTCCAACAATTGGTATCAGAGTCAGTACCTTCACTCAAAGCCTAACAACTTGAAGGTTGATCACTAGAACACAAATGGCAAAGCCAAGGAAGAAAGTCTGCAATTCTCCTAAATATGTGTCTCCCTCAACCACCGAAATTGAAGTTAATCAATTTGTGAAGGCTCCATTATTCAATGGAAACTTTGATATATGGGAGGAAAGAATGAGGAATTTCTTAAGGACTCAATTCATTGAAGTCTAGAAATCATCAATTGTTGATGGCATGATGGATGGAGAATCCAAGGAACATAATACAAGAGCAATGAAAGAAATCTTGAATGGGCTACCTGATTCTATGAAGGACAATTTTGAAAAATGTTCGTCAGTAAAAGGAATATGGGATAAACTTCATGATCTTCACTCAAAAGGAGCATTGACAATGATCTCTAGTCAAGAAAATGATGGAGAAAAAGAAGGAAATCCAGAGCCCATCAAGGAAGCTGAAGATAAGAGGGATAATATCAAGGCTAAAGAAGACCTAGAAGATGAAGAGAATGAGGAACATTTTGAAGAAGATATCCTCACTAAACTTATGGTTTCCATAGAAGAGATTAACATTTTGAAAAAGGGAAATGAGGAACTTAAGAAGAAAGTGCAAGTTGGTGACTAAGACAAGACAGGGAAGGAAGTTGACCTTGTCAAGCTTCAAGTACAAGAAAGAGATGAGGAGCTCGCCAAGATTAAGGAATAATTTCATCAAAACAAGAGAAAGAATCATGAAGAAGTCATATCCATGACAAATCAATTGGTTAATGAAAAGATACGAGAAGATACCTTGTCAAGCCACCTTGAACAAAGGCACAATATCTTGAACAAACTTGAAGTAGAGATTGGTCAATAAAAGGGAGAGGTCTCCTCCCATAGATCACAACTAGAAGAAGCAAGGAAACAAACACAAGGAGCTAAGAAGGCAATGGAAGCATTGGCATCCATAGAAGGACAAGTTGATAAAATAGAAAATGAAAGAAACACCATGACATGCAAACTAGAAAAGAAGGATTATGGCATCATCAAGTTAAGAGCAGAAATCATCTCACTCAAGGCCCAATCATGCGAAGCAACCAAGATGATGGAAGAAATGAAGAAGCAACTAGTTATGAAAGATGAAGATTGTGAAAAGTTAAAAGGAGAATCTGTCTTTATTAGAAAGGAAGTTGACTTGCTGAATAAGAACTTGAAAATCTCTCAAACCCTAGATGACATCCTAAGTCATCAAAGGTCTCGCCTTGAAAATTGAGGCCTTGTCTATGCAGATGAATCCTCAAGCATGAAGGAAAATGCTTCAAACAACAAGGATGTGAGGAAGGAAGGAAGAAATGTTGATGCTCCTAGTTCTAGGAAAGGAAAGGAGAAGAATCAATACAACATTAGAAGAAACCCTACTCCAAGAAGACTTGCAGATAGTGTCAAGAATACAAAAGGCAATGAATATCATCAAAAAATCCCCAAGGCAAAAAGACTTCAAAAGTACATCAAGGAAATATTCATCTCCTAGGTACCAAAGTATATTTCTTGGTTATTGCAATTCTTGTACAAACTTTGGGCACATGGCAAAAGATTGTAGGGAATATCACAAAGACAAATATAATGGTCCCTATCAATCTCGTAGAAGCAATTTTGCAAAAATAAGTCATGATTACTAATTCATAAACAAGATGGTGTGCTTCAATTTCCATAAAATTTGTCATATGGCACGTGATTGTAACTTGACTTGGGCCCTTACACAAGTTAGAACCATGCTAGAGAAGAAAGTTGCACAAGTATGGAGAAGCAAGCAAATTGAATCTGGAAGTCTCTTGAACACTCCATCCAACAACATATGTTGTTGATTTGATGAAGTCATCCTTGATATTTAAACTATTTGATGGTAAGACACTGCCAAAAGGAGACCATACAATTAGGGGGAGCTTATGGTTCCTAAGTTATTCGTGAATGGGCCCTATGAAATCCTTCATGAGTCACACATGGACAATCATCCTTTGATAGATCATCTATTGAGAGAAACTCCATTGAAGAACATAATCCTTATTCATCTGATGGACTATTGTTTAGGATCTCTTCATTTGATCACAAAGAAAGCAATCTTTCTTGAGTTTAAGGAGTTTATAAAGGTAGGGGGATTTGGTTCATCACATGAAGAAATATCATGGACCACATTCCCAGAAAGAAGAGCACCATTTTAAGGGGAGTAACATACCTATGAAGAACTACTATTCGTGAAGAAAAGAAGCAACTTGATAGGGGGAGTACTTGGGCACCTCGTTTGCCATTGATTTCGAAGGGGGAGAGAATGTTGAAAGGGAAAGAATATTTCCATCAATGAGAAAGGGGGAGATTGTAAATAAAATTTGTCATTGATGTCAATATGGCATTGGCCGGGATGGAAAATATTCTTGAGATGCCAGATGATGATGTCCATTGAGGAAGATGTCAAGTCACTCACGAGGAAGTGTCAAATACCAATCATGTACTTTGATGATCTATGTTGGCTTGTTGGGGCCTGACCCAGGTTCAGAGTTAATTAGCCAAACAAATCCTTGTACTACTGGCCCTTTCAGCAATTGAGGTCTCACCTAAAGTAGTATGGGGGGGTGTTGGAACCAGGTTTCCATACCCTTGAGATCTCTGAGGGTTTCATTTGATCCAACTGTGAGTCCCTTCGTGTAGGTTACTTTGCGCACTTCCCTAGCCTTCGTGCTCGGATTAGCCTTAACCAAAGGTTGTGGGGCTTTCGCACTGTTGGAGCAATGATTTGCACTATTACCCTAAGTCACACTCGCGATCTTACTTATCTTCTTATAACAGTTAGTTATCTTTGCATAAACAAATGTCTTATATTATATTTACTCATTCAGCACATTCATATGAGTTCGCGCAGTAAATAAACAATAAACTTGCTATTCATACCCAATAATGCATAAACAGAAAAAGATACACAAAAATATGGTAAAGCTTCTCTTTTATTAATTCTTCCCATGGTTACAGAGTCTACCTGCCCTACGCACTCAGCTGCAGGGGTACGCGTGCTCAGCTACAGACTACTAGGCCTCTGTGCACTCAACTGCATAGCTTTCTCCTACTCTACGACCCAAAGACATGGCTTACACTTCGACTCAATCAATTCCTTAGATTCATCATGCTTCATTCCATTAGATTCGATGTCTCGTACACTTAGAGCCTCGCTCTATTTATACAATCCCATGGTTCGCGGACCATGGGTAGATCTTTCAAACTACAAAAGCAAGGGCAGACAACCCTATGACTCTATTATTACTTTGCGCTCCACGCCCGCAATTCGGTGAGTCTTTACAATGGACTTAGTCAAAACTTGGGCTCTAAGCCTCAAAACATGCCTTGGGGGGATTCCATGCCCAATAGGCCCCAAACAAAAACATCGTGACTCGCCCTCGAGTCACTCTGTTGGTGCAGAGATATTTGTGCAGAGACCCTCCAAATATGCTCGAACAGTTGCAAGTTCGACAATGCACTGAGCGGCTGCCTGCTGAATCCCCTGTACACATCGTTCCAAGACCGCGGTGTCGGAACTGCTTCCCTAGATCTGTTCCTGCGTCCCCTGCATTTGCGCGAGCTTTCCTTCAATTGTTGCTGTAATGATGAAGGCCTCGTCAATCCAAGGTTGAACGCGCCTTCAAAACTACATCTTTGTGCTATGTTGCGTCCACTTGCTCTTTCAACGCTTTGGCTTGTTGCATTCGCGCGAGCCTCTGAGTGAGGGCCACCATTTGCGTGGTCCCTTTGACACTGTCATACTGCCGCTGGAGCTCACGCGCCTTTGTCTCTAAGCGCTGGATGTTAGGGTCCTCCTGTAGATTGGTGAGGACCTCAAAGGACTCTTCCAACATACTGGTGCAGTCAGTTACTACACTACTGAAGGTTCAACCGCAGGTCTGCTATCTGAAGGTTCAGCTCGAGCTAAACCTTGGTCATTTCTTCTTGCGCCTCACGCACCCCTGCTGCTAATCTGTGGATGCGCGCCTCTGTTGGGATGACCAGCTCAGGGACCATCTGGTAGGCTTCTTCCAGTACCTGTACCATCTGCCTGTTCTGTGACACAACCTCGTCATGCTGCAAGCTCAACTGCTCCATGTTGATCTTTTGCTCACTCATTACTTGCAACACACAACTCTCCTTAGCCCACAGTTCTGCAGTAATCACATCCTATCCCTTTCAGTGCACTAATCGTAGGCTGGTTAGCCTCATTTGCGGTAACCAGTGCCCCTTCTGGCAGCACTATTGTGTTGGATTTCCGAGCGCGTAGCATTTGCTCGGTTGCATCTATCCCTACTGCGAGGATGGTCGAAACAGTAGCAGCCTAAAGGAGTGTGCACCTACAACTCCTAAATTTGCGCTCAAAGGGCCCCCAACACAATCTGATTCTCCTCCATGAAGTTTTGGAGGGCCTCTGTGGTGACATCACGCATTGTCTCGCCTATGTTGTGCAAATCACCTTCAGTAAGGGTGATCGGGTCGATCGACAACTTGGATGCTTTCACCTTCTTACGCGGCGCCGTCCGTTCGCTCGGGTGCTGGCGCTTCAATAGTGTTGATGTTGTTTGTGGGTCTGCGCTGCCCTCCTCTTCCTCTGTTTCCATTTATTTCTCCTGCCCATGCGGAGGTGACTTCTGGCCCTCGTGCGCCTTCTCGGCTGCCTCCTATGCTACTGCTCCTGTGACCTTTTTCTGTTCTGTTGCTTTCTGCGCAACATCCCGCACCTCCTGCGTTCTTGCTGTCGCTGCTTCTTACCTTCTCTTTTATGCCAACTATGCCATGCACAGTTTGGCCTCCTCTTTCTTCCTCTACGCAGCAGACTTCTCTACCGCGGCGATGTCTGGGGCGCGCCACTCTGGTGGCCATGTTTCCAATACATCGAAAATCACATCATCGGTGGCGATGAAGGGTAGCTCGCTCCACTTCTTTGCAGGGTCCTTGCGCGCTTTGAGATATATGTGGTGGAATTTTGCTTTAAATTCTGCAAAAATTTGTAGGCTGTTGTAGATAGTGGGTGATAACCGTGGCTTGTAGTTAATCCCCATTCTGATGTTCATCTCCATGAACACCCAGAATATCTTGTTGTCGTGGATTTGGTTCGTGTCTTTCATGGCCCACAGCGAAGCGTACTTCACGGCCTCCGACAGATCCCTCGCAATTGTGGGGAACTGGCTATCCTCCGACAATTCCCCTGCCACCAACACTATGGACAGCAAAAGCCATGCATAGTGGAACGTTTTTCCTTGTTCTTGTGCCTCGCAGAAATTTTCCAGGAACTCCTTACACAAGAACTCAGACCAGTTAAACTGGACCCCCTCTGCGCATTGTTCAGCAAGTGCCACCACCGGCGTAGGTACCTCGTCCACGCGACACTTCTGCATGACCTTTCCCACCAGTATCTGAGTCGCCACCTTGACTACTTTGTTGTTGATACTAGAGATCACATAGCCCCTTTTATTCTTCTTTGGCTTGTATTTCTTCTTCATGGCCTCCGCGATGGCCAAATCATTGCTCTTCCCCTCCGAGATGTCTACGGGGTCCTCTCCTTTACACAGAAGCCTAGTAATGCGGTGGATTAAGTGGTCCGTGATGGGGATGGGCTCCTCCAGCCACAAACACCCACCATGCACCAGGCAGAGCAGCTGCCTGATGACGAAGATCGTCACTGGGGTGCGGTGGAAATGCGACACCCAGAGCAGGTTTAATAACCCTGCCTTTTCCACTCCGCGTAACCACTTTCACGACTCCAATTCTATAACCCCCGTCGCGGTGTTCTGCTTGGGCTTCATGAGCTGCGCGGTCTCTAGATGAGGGAATTTCTCGTGGTCAGCGAGATCCCAATCTTCAAACTTCAAGTTTGGCACCCGCCCCAGGTGCGTGCCCTCAAAGATGATGTCATCCGGGAGGAGTGGAGTCTGGAGAGAGCTCTTGCTCTCGTTGAGGTCCTTGGGCACTTTTGCCTTCCCCTTCCGCAGAGGGATATACGTAGGCAGCTTGGTTGGAGGGTGCGCAGCCTCAGTTTCTACTTCCATGCCCTCGTCCTCATCTTCTTCAATTATGAGGTCCTCCAGGTCTTCCTCCTCCTCGTCGGTTTCCAAGTTAACTGCTTTCCCTTTCTCCTCCATCATTAATCTGGTGCGTAGTGGGTTTCGCGCAGACACCCGCACTAGAATCATTAGTTGTTTTTCTTTCTTCGGCCTCAGCGTACGCAGCGATTTAGGGATTTCCGCAACAATCCTGATGCCTTCAGGGGCATCTTCCACGGTCAGAGCCTGCGTGGCCTCTTCAGTGGTCATCTCTGCAATTTCCCTAGCTTCCTCAGATGCTGCCATCTTGCTCGTCCATAAATATTTCAATCACTCAATCAGGGGCTCAATTAACGCTCGGCATAGGGCAAAGAGATCTCAGCTCAGAATACGTGAGGCATACAATAGCTCAATTTGCAAATGACCAAGTGTTGTTTGCTGGGCAGCCCTTTGTAATTTATAGCGTCTTTTGAATTTGAATTCAACCGTTCCCCCCAAATCCGGTCCATTAATGCTCCCTTGGCAGCAGATTTTCCCAAATCTTGCCCATAAAGCACATCTTAAATGTTTGTCGCCCGCTCCATTTGGTCTCAAGTCAAGCATCACATCATGAATAGTGACTACAATGGTCACTTTCCAGCCAACCCGCGTGGCAGCGCAGCCCCCCTTGCGCAGTCACGGACCTTGTGACACTTTTCTCCTACGCACAACTCCAACATTGCGCAGCTCCCGGGCATAGTAGTTTATTGTCCCGCACCTCCTTTTAAGTGCTTGGAGCGCTAAGACTATTCTTTCCACGACTAGTTAGGTGGTCGCGCCACCTGTATAGGGTTCCAACTGGTCATCCATCATTTTTCCTGGAACACATTCAACTTCAATTGTTACTAGCTACGTTGCGCACTTTATCGTCTACAGTGTGCCATCATGGGTGATCCGTTTAGTAATATGCAGTCCAAGCCAAGGTATCAGACTGATCAACTCTCGGTGGTAGTCCCCAAATTTGTCAACGTAATCGTGCATACCCTGTTTTATCACCCTGGTTTTCTTATCGAGAAAATCCTTTTTTATTTCGTCCTCCCGCTTCTACCAGAGCGATTTTCTCCCTTAATCACACTCTTTCCTTCATAAGTTCTTGGAGCCTAAGATCACCCTGTCGGATTTCTTCCTTGGGTTCCAGGCATTCTGCTTCGTTCAGCTGCGCGATCCCTTCTTCCCAGGTTCCGTGAATCGTCATCTCTACTGGTGCTGCTATGCGCAGACTTGGAATTTTATACTCTATGGGGATTACAGCGTTCACTCCATATTCTAGCTTCGGAGGCATCTGCTTCATCAGTTTCTTGCACGTTCCCAATTACGTTGATACGCGCAGGTCCCAATCAGTCCGCTGCGCATTGTGGACCTTGTTTAACGCTTCACATACTTCATTAAAGGCTTCTATATGGATAACCTTCTTTGCACTTGTTCTTTCCATACTTCGTTGTTCCAACCAGAGGGGTCATTTGCGCCATTGCCTTGCCCGCATATACTTACTGACCGTGTCTCCTAATGCGAACTCTGTGTGTATCTGCTCAAGTTTTTTTAGATATGCCTATATCCATCTAGATAAGTATGCGCGCGGATCATTCTGTCCATCATACTTGTCTTTTAATCGCATCTGAGGCTTTCCAAACCGCATGCGCATCATTCTCTTACATTCGCACCAGTCCTCAAAGCTTCCTTTGTGCATGCCCCACCACCTCGCGGGCATAGCGCGCAGTACCCATTTCAAAGCCTTGAAACGTTGTTGTTCCGGCACCTCTCTTTCGAATCTGTTCAGGAAGTCATCTACCTCCCTTAACCCATCATACGTAGGTAGATCCCTTACTTCCGTTGATATGCCTCGCAGCGATCTCGTCATCATGTTACAGTTTAGCGTGGTTACCTCGTGTAACCGGTTCTGCCATCGCTCAATTTCTTCTTCTGAATCCGATGTACAGGAGCTTTCACGCTCCCATGAGATTCGTCCATCCACGGTGGGATTTACCCAATCTTGCCCTTGCGCGATTATATTGTAGATGCAATCCAAGTCATCGTCACTTTCATCGTCGCACACTAGCTCCGTGTAGCGTGATCCTTCTGTAGGGTCCAAAGGTACGACCACGCGCAGGTACTTTTTCTCAAAAATCATCTCGCACTTCTTCAGATTTATCACCCCATTCATGTTAATGGCTCAATCTATCCCTAATAGCGCAGGGTAGGGATTGTTGTTATCAACAATCTCTATCACTTCGAAATCTGCCAGCGCGCTCGCTCCTTCAATATCCACTGTGATCCCCTGCAATCTTCCCATAGGTAGGATCTTTTGTTGGTTCACCATTCGCAGCTGGATAGGAGACCATTGCAGCGTGGGCCTCCCCATGCGCTTCCATGTCTGCTTCGACAGAACGTTCGCGTCTAATCCTAGATTGAGAATCACTTGGTCTATCTCATATTCCCCAATTGTTGGGTTGTGTTATATTCTTTCCACGACTGGCCCACATAGTTAACCGGGGGGTTAGAAGGGGGGTGGAGCCCCCCCTTCATTGCACCAATTGCATAGTGGGGGGGAAGGGGTCACAGGGGGTTTGAGGGGTGAAAGTAACCCCACTCTATGGTTTTGGAACCTATGTTAGGTTGGGCGGACCCACCTATGGTTTTGTGCATGATTTTTGCACATGTTTTTAGACGTGATGGTTTTCGGTCCATGGTATTGGATGCTTCGGCATGTATAAATATGTATTATAACTACGAAAGGAACATAATGAAAAAATCAAGCTGGTAGTCCCGGTTTTGGGATCCAGGGAAAAATCTTTGTGTATATGTGTTTTATGTGTTATGCTCTTGCATTGTTTATTTTATGTGTTTTAGATTTCGTATGCATGTAATTTATGTATGGGGTTAAAACCTCCATTTGGTATCAAAGCTGTTTTGGCTTCAAGGGAATGCCTTTGTTGTTGAGGGGTTTCACTCGGCCCTGTGGTGGACCATGTTCAGTGGGAGATCTGCAAGATTGATTCTGGTGGTGAAAGAAGATGGCAAGCAGTGGAAATATAGAGATCAAGAAATTTAATGGTCAGAGTTTTGAGTTGTGGAAACTCAAGATGGAGGATCTGTTGGTGGATAAAGATTAGTGGATCGCGGTAGATCCAGGTACTAAACCAACGAGAGTGTCCGATGAAGAATGAAAGAAGTTAGTTCGGAAAGCAAAGAGCACAATACGATTGTGTGTCTCAGATTCAGTATTGTTGAATGTATTAGGGGAAGCTACGACGAAGGCTTTGTGGGACAAGTTAGGGACTTTGTACCAATCTAAGTCTCTGGTGAATAAACTGTTCTTGCGGAAAAATTTGTATAACCTGAGGATGAAAGATGGAGACTCAGTGACAGAGCATCTGAATGCATTTAATACTGTGGTAAGTCAGTTAGCATCTGTTGATATTAAAATTTCAGATGAAGATAAGTGAATTAGTGTGTTGTGTTCTCTACCAGATTTGTGGGATAGTCTAATTATTGCAATAGGTAGCAATGCAACTGCCTTGCAGTTTGATGAAATAGTCTCATCCTTGCTGATGGAGGAGATGAGACAGAAAAATATGGAGAGCTAGAATGGTGATGCCTTGTCTGTACGAGGATGATCCTAGAACATAAACAAAAATAAGTCATCGAGTGGGAGATCTAAATCTAGATGATCCGAATTGGATCTATGAACGACTGTCATAGAACTATGACTAAATCAAGTCGAGCAAACCCTTGAAGAATCCAAAACAGCAATCGAAAACACCCTGAACCAGTGGCCATGGTAGCCGGCGCGGAACGACAAGGACCTCGGTCAAAGCACGTTGACCGAGGCCCATGGAGACTGCGTAGGAGGTCAAAATAGCCCTTGGGAACCCCGGATCGGGAAAAGGAGCTGATTAACGTGCATCACTAGGAAAACAGGGCTGAAATGGTAGGGCTTAAGCACTCAGTCACGTTGGGAGCCAGAGGACCGTGGGCGGAAAAGCGAAAAAGCGCCATCGTACGAAGGTGGGACCCACAACCTAGAAACCGGCAGTTTTACCCAGGGTGCCCTTGAACGGTAAGAGGTTTTGGAAAAAGCGGAGCGATCACACTCAACGATCGACGCGTGGCAGCGGAGGAGAGAGAAAAACTGCCGCGATCGCGCGTTATCGGTCGAGCAAGTCAACCATGCTTGACGTGCGAATGACGTTGGATCTGGAGGAGCCCAGATCGGACGGCTGAGATTGCGTCCGATAGACAGAGCGGAATTGACAGGGGATTAAGCCACGATTTAAGAGGATTTGGAATCCGTTGACCACCACAGTGGAGAAAGAAACGAATCGACGAATAGGCTGGCGCTGTTCCAGTGAGGACACGTGGCTACTTCTTGAGCGTTCATGCTGACATCGAACAGGGAATTCCAAGCACACAGGCGACAGGGGAATCGACGCAGGTGGGAGAGAAAACGAACATGCATGGAGGTCGAATGGCTAAGGCCATGAACAGAGACAGTGAACAGAGATCAGAAGAAAGATTCAGATCGAAGAGTCCAAGCGACCAAGAGAGACAGTGAACAGTGAACCCTGAGAAGAGGACTGAGCACAGAGAGCAGTAAAGCCAAGCAGAGGAGATAGAGGGCCAAGCTGACCATAGGCAGCATCGAGCACCAAGAGCTTGAAGAATCAAGCCTTCCCATAGATGAATCTGTCCGGATTGAGCATCACAGTTGGCTCCTTCCATTGTAGACCGAGGGTCACAGAGCTGGTAGGAAGAACAAGAGTCTGTGCACTCCAAGTGGCTTGGGGAATCCAAGAACCACCCTGCCAAGCGAAATTTGCTTCAGGAGAATTCATATTGAGTCCCTGTATTGTAATTTCTCTGCTCAAAGACATAATAAAACAAGGCCACCACTGAAGCTGGACCGGAGATGTAGCCCTAGAGAATAGGGTGAACTCCTTATTAAAAAGTGTTTGTGTCTTTGTGTTGCTTACTATATTACTCTGCTGTCTTTCCATTTATTTTCTGTGTATTGGCAATCTGATCGATCCATTGTTTCAATAACACAGAACACACACCAGCACATGGGTCTGTAATACTTTTTGTTTAATAAATCTTCCCTGAGGTCACTCATAGGGTGATTATCAGATCAAGTGGTATCAGAGCTCTAGGCTGTAAGGTTGGACAAGCTTGTGTTGGTTTAGCTGTGAATGATCACTAGATCAAAGCTCAAATTAGGAGAAAGAGAATTGGTGGAAACTAATCCTGAAATTGGGAGAGTCTATTCTCGAAAGACAATGTCAGAAGAAGGTTCTGTAGGACCAGACTCTCAATTTCTAGAAACCTTCCTAGCTATAAAGTCCATGGTGGAAGAAATGTATAGGGACTTTAGAAAGCATAAGGGTGAAGATTCATCAGGGTCTAAGCAAGATAAAGAAGAAGATGAATCTCATTCCCATGACCACTCCAAAGGAAAGGGGAAAGAAGAAAGCTTCCCTACACCTCCTAGTAGCTCTGTGCATAATAAGAAAGCATCCTTGATTAAGTTAGATGTTAAATTTGATTTGCCTATATATGATGGAGAGCTAAATGCTAAAAAGTTGGACAACTAAATAAGACAAATTGATGTGTATTGCAGAGTACAAGATATAGACTCAGATGAGAGAAAGATTCAGCTGGCAAGCCTTCGCCTAGGGGGCACCGCCTTGGTTTGGTGGGAAGGCAGAACCCAAGCTGATATGAGGAAGCATGGTAAGACCATCTCTGTCTGGAGTGACTTTGTTTCTGCCATCAAGAAGCAATTCTATCCATTGGCCTATATGCAACAAGCCATGATGAGTTGGCAAACTTTTCGGCAGTTGAAAGGGCAAAGTCTACAAGGGTATACTCAAGAGTTCCGAAAGAGAGCATTGATGTTAGGTATTTCATTAGACTCACCAGAAACTCTTTTGAAGTACATTGGGGGTCTACACAGCTACATGAGGCACACTATCCTCATGTTTAATCCCACTAGTATAGATGAGGTATCTGTACAAGCTACTCATCTAGAAGCTAGAGGAAAGAATGGAAATCCAGAAGTTGGGGGACCATCCTAACCCACTGTAAGCAAGAGCAAAGAGAAAAGAAAGCAGAAGTGGAAAGCAAGGAAGGCTAACACTGCACAGAAAGGCAAAGCCTCATGCACTCACTATAAAAAGGAGGGGCATGATGACGAGCACTGTTGGATTCTGCATTTAGAGCTGAGACCTAAGAAGCCCGAGGGCAAGAAGAAGACGATTGCTGCAACTATTCAGAAGGATTTGGAGTCAGACTCGGGAGATGAAACAATCATAGCAGCCACAGGTATAAAAGGTAAGAATTCTGAAGCATCTACTAGTAATTCTACTCAATCTGTTATTGATGAAGAAAATGAGAGAAAAAGGCGTGAGCTTTTCCATATTCGAGTTGTTTCCAAATATCAAAAGATTGATACTTTGTTTGATAGTGGCTCACAAGTAAATCCGATTTCTGAAGCAATTGTAAAGAAATTGGGATTAGCAACTACACCTCATAAGAAACCATACCCATTAGGATGGTTGAATGATAAAGCACAACCACAAGTGACTCGACAGTGCAAACTCAAGTTTTCTTTTGGGTCAGCATTTTTAGATGATGTTGAGTTAGATGTAATTCCTTTAGATATATGTGGAATTGTTTTAGGAGGTACTTACTTGTACGATAGAAAGGCTATTTTCTATAGCGCTGAGAACAAGTATCTACTTGTTAAAGATGGAATCGAATACTTTGTAAGAGCTCATAAGCTCAAGAATTATTTATACTCTCATAAACTCAGGACAGATGAAAAGAATGATAAATTCATGCAAATAGTTCTTACTAATGGTTGTAAAGGAAAAGAAAACTGATAAAACCAATGTATTTGAGGGCTGTAATTCTGATCAGCAAGCTGATATAGAAAAGATTGTTTCAAAGTATGATGTCTTGTTTCAAGAACCTCAAGGTCTGCCACCCAAAAAGGGAATAGAACATGATATTATTTTGCAGCAAGATGTTCCTTTGCCTAACATTGGGATGTATAGGTTATCTGCTTTAGATAATGCTGAAATCAAGAAGCAGGTGTAGGAGTTGCTCGAGAAAGGGTTCATCAGGCCTAGCACATCACCATGTGGGTCACCGATCATTTTGGTGAGAAAGAAAAATGGCTCGTGGAGAATGTGCATTGATTACCGAGTACTGAATAAAATAATGATCAAAAATCGTTATCCCCTTCCTCGCATAGATAACCTTTTAGATCAATTGAAGGAAGCTGTTTATTTCACCAAGCTGGATTTGCACAGTGGATACCATCAGGCCAGAGTTGCAGAGCAAGATGCATGGAAGACTGGTTTCAAAACAAAGCAGGGATTGTATGAATGGCTGGTTATGCCTTTTGGCTTGACCAATGCCCCTGCTACTTTCATGAGATTAATGAATGATGTACTCAGACCTTTTCTTGATGATTTTGTTATTGTGTATCTGGATGACATTCTTATTTTTAGTAAAACGTGGGAAAAACATTTAAAGCATGTTAAGCAGACATTAGATGTTTTGAAAAGAGAAAAACTTTATGTTAAACTCTCCAAATGTGAATTTGGCAAAACCTCTCTAAATTATTTGGGTCATATAGTAGGGGGAGGTGAATTGAAAATAGATCCCTCTAAAATGGCAGTCATTGTAAACTGGCCTAAACCCAAGTCTGCTATAGAAGTGAGAAGCTTCTTAGGAGCAGCACCGTATTGGAGGAAGTTCATTTCAAATTTCTCCTCAATTGCAACTCCCTTACATGCTTTGACAGGATTGAACAAGGTGTTTCAGTGGGGAGGCAAACAGCAGAAAGCCTTCGACACCTTGAAAGAAAAAACTAGTACAACACCTATACTAGCACTGCCAGATCTACAAAGACCATTTGAGATCCAAACTGATGCCAGTGACTATGCCATGGGAGCAGTGTTGACACAGCACGGTAAACCCATATGCTATCATTTTGAGACTTTTAATCCTGCAGTAGTTAACTATCCTACCTATGATAAAGAATTGTATGCATTAGTTCAGAGTGTGAAAAAGTGGAAACATTACTTAATGGGCAAAGAAACAGTAATACACACTGATCGTCAGCCACTTCAATATCTACACTCCCAAACTAAGTTGCAACAATCAAAACATTACAGATGGATGGGTTTTCTACAACGGTTTCATTTAGTCATTAGATATAAAAAGGGCATACATAACAAGGTTGCAGACATGTTATTTAGACCCATTATAAATGCATTTACCATACTTAAGCATAATTCTGTGCTACATGAAAGCTACATAGAACAGTATGCTCAGGATATGGACTTTAAAGATGTATATGCAACTTTGAGTCAAGGCAAAAGACTAGAAGAATTGGACTATCATGTGAAGGACCGACTCTTATACCATTGTGGGAAACTCTGCATTCCACAAACTGAGAGAGCAAAGATAATTAGGGAAGTACACACTTCTCTGATATCAGGTCACTTTGGGGTAAGTAAAACAGTTGCACAGCTGCAAAGGTTCTGTTATTGACCAAGAATGAGTGAGACAGTTTCTAGATATGTAAAGGGGTGTGCTATGTGTGCTAAAAGCAAGCCTAGCAACAGAAAACTAGGCTTGTACACTCCATTGGCAGTTCCTTCTCACCCTTGGGAGAGCATTTCCATGGATTTTGTTGGAGGGTTGCCTAAATCTAGGAAAGGTCATGATTATCTATATGTTGTTGTGGATAGGTTCAGCAAAATGTGTATTTTGATACCCTGTAATAAACAGATTACAGCTGGACAAACTGCAAAATTATTCTTTGAACATGTATGGGTTCATTTTGGATTACCCATTTCCATTATATCTGATCGAGACACCCGATTTGTGGGGAAGTTTTGGTCCAGTCTGTGGGAACTAATGGACACCAAATTAAAGAAAAGCACAGCTTTTCATCCACAAACAGATGGCCAGACAGAAGTAGTTAACAGGATAGTAATCCAGTTACTGAGAAGATATTGCAGCAAACATCCTAAGCTTTGGGATGAGCACTTGTGCTATGTGCAGCATGCTTACAATAGAGCCAAACACTCTTCTATCCAGAGATCTCCTTTTGAGACCTACTTTGGTTTCATACCAAGGTCTCCCTTGGATTTTGTCTTTGGTAAAGATACCATGGTTGATGGACACAATGATGTGGACAAAGCAACTAGGTTGATTGAACAGATCCAGGAGATCCACCAGGCAGTACAGGAACAGTTGGAAAAGAGCCAGGCCAAGTACAAGGCTAGGCATGATAAGCATCGGATGGAGCATAGTTTTCAAGTTGGAGACCAAGTCTGGCTGTATATCAGCAAGGACAGGATGCAAGGTGAAGGTAAGAAGCTAAAACCTATTAGGTATGGACCCTTCAGGATAGGTGAGAAAATTGGTGAAAATGCTTTTCGCCTTGATCTGCCAGCTTACATGCACATCTACTTAGTCGTGAACGCAGATTGCTTGAGATTGTTTGAACCTTCAATGATTGAGGACCCTGAAGAGCAGAGTCAATTGCCTTCTGTTGATGACCTATTACCTGAATATCTTAATGAGTTGCAGGTAGATACAGTGTTGGACAGGAAGGTAAGGACGACGCGCAGTGGATAGGTGGAATACCTCAGAATTGGACTTAAAGGTTCGAAGCCAAGCAATGCGAAGTGGATTGAGATTGGACAAGTGAGACAACAGTTTCCTCACTTAGTTGATGCTTGAAGAAAACCAACTTTTGGTGGTCCAAATGCTTTTCAGTTGGGAGGCCGTGATCCGAATCGGATCCATGAACGACTGTCATAGAACCGTGAGTAAATCAAGTCGAACAAACCCTTGAAGAATCCAAAACAGCAATCGAAAACACCCTGAACCAGTGGCCATGGCAGCCGGCGCGGAACAACGAGGACCTCGGTCAAAGCGCGCTGACCGAGGCCCATGGAGACTGCGCAGGAGGTCAAAATAGCCCTTGGGAACCTTGGATCGGGAAAAGGAGTTGATTTTCGATGCGTGTTACGCGCATCGCTGGGAAAACAGGGCTGAAATGGTAGGGCTTAAGCACTCGGTCACATTGAGAGCCAGAGGAATGTGGGCAGAAAAGCGAAAAAGCGCCATCGTACAAAGGTGGGACCCACAACCTGGAAACCGGCGGTTTTACCCGAGGTGCCCTTGAATGGTAAGAGGTTTTGGAAAAAGCAGAGCGATCACACTCAGCAATTGACGCGTGGCAGCGGAGGAGAGAGAAAAACTGCCGCGACCGCGCGTTATCTGTCGAGCAAGTCAACCGCGCTCGACATGCGAATGATGTTGGATCTAGAGGAGCCCAGATCGGACGGCTGAGATTGCGTCCGATAGACAGAGCGGAATTGACAGGGGATTAAGCCGCGATTTAAGAGGATTTGGAATCCGTTGACCACCATGGTGGAGAAAGAAATGAATCGACGAATAGGTTGGCGCTGTTCCAGTGAGGACACGTGGCTACTTCTTGAGTGTTCATGCTGACACCGAACAGGGAATTCCAAGCACACAGGCGACAGGCGAATCGACGCAGGCGGGAGAGGAAACGAACAGGCATGGAGGTCGAATGGCTAAAGCCATGAACAGAGACAGTGAACAGAGATCAGAAGAGAGATTCAGATCGAAGAGTCCAAGCGACCAAGAGAGACAGTGAACAGTGAACCCTGAGAGGAGGACTGAACACAGAGAGCAGTAAAGCCAAGCAGAGGAGACAGAGGGCCAAGCTGACCATATGCAGCATCGAGCACCAAGAGCTTGAAGAATCAAACCTTCCCATAGAGGAATTTGTCCAGATTGAGCATCATAGTTGGCTTTTTCCACTGTAGACCGAGGGTCACAGAGCTGGTAGGAAGAACAAGAGTCTGTGCACTCCAAGTGGCTTGGGGAATCCAAGAACCACCCTGCCAAGCGAAATCTGCTTCAGGAGAACTCATATTGAGTCCCTGTATTGTAATTTCTCTACTCAAAGACATAATAAAACAAGGCCACCACTGAAGCTGGACCGGAGACGTAGCCTTGGAGAATAGGGTGAACTCCTTATTAAAAAGTGTTTGTGTCTTTGTGTTGCTTACTATATTTCTTTGCTGTCTTTCCATTTATTTTCTATGTATTGGCAATCTGATCGATCCATTGTTTCAATAACACTGAACACACACCAGCACATGGATCTGTAATAGCTTTTGTTTAATAAATCTTCCCTGAGGTCACTCATAGGGTGATTATTAGATCACTAGAGGGAGATCTAAATCTCCAGGAAAACCTGTAAATGTGGTGTGCTAGAAATGCGGAAAGAAAAGGCACTACAAAAGGGACTGTAAATCTAAAGCTCCTAATAAAGGAAAGGGATCTGATAATGGTCTTTCTGTAGAGGCGAAAACAACCTCAGATGAAGGTGGGGATGTGTACTTGGCTTGTTCAAGTACACATGTAAATCATAAGGTATGGTTGATTGATTCAGGTGCATCCTTTCACTTCACTCGCCATAGAGAGTGGTTCTACGAGTATGAGAAATACGATGGTGGTGATGTCTTCTTACGGGATGATGGGAAGGCTAGAATCGTTGGTCACGGAAAAGTAAAGGTGATGTTGCAAGATGGAAGGGTTAAAACAC
Organism: Pinus tabuliformis; assembly: GCA_031772625.1. Lineage (NCBI taxonomy): Eukaryota > Viridiplantae > Streptophyta > Pinopsida > Pinales > Pinaceae > Pinus > Pinus tabuliformis. The sequence continues at coordinate 441,495,905 of CM062804.1, read as the reverse complement.
TTTTGGGTGTTCTGCATATTCCTGCATTGGCTAGAAATCTGATTTCTGTAAGCAAGTTGGATGATGCAGGTGTAAAAACAGTGTTCAAGAAGGATACTTGCAAGATGGTTCGAGGAGCACTGGTATTGATGCGGGGAGTTCAGATTGGAACTTTGTACATGCTGCAAGGTAACACGGTTGTTGATGGGTGCAATAGTTCTGTGGTTCCTAAAAGTGGAGCAGAAAATCTAGTGGTCTCTGGAGAGAAGACCATGTTGTGGCATCAAAGGCTTGGACATATTGGAGAGAAGGGCCTTTGAATACTTCATGGTAAAGGTATGGTAGAAGGTATGAGTAATAGCTCTCTGGATTTTGATTTCTGTGAAAATTGTGTATATGGGAAGCATAATCAGGTGAGTTTCCCTTCTGGTGGTAAGAGGGCGAAATAAATATTAGAGCTTGTGCACAGTGATGTGTTTGGACCTATGAAGGTTCCATCACTGGGTAAGTCTATGTACTATGTATCATTTATAGATGACTTCTCAAGGAATACATGGATATATTTCCTTAAGAAGAAATTTGTAGTTTTTGACAGGTTTAAAGAATTTAAGGCTCTGGTGGAAATCCAGACAGAGAAGAAGATAAAGGTATTGATGACAGATAACGGTGGAGAGTTTTGCAGTAAGGAATTTGAAGAATTCTGTAAGAAGTGTGGTATAGCACGGCAGAATACTACTCCATATACACCTCAGCAAAATGGAGTTGCAAAAAGAATGAACAAGACGTTGATGGAAAGGGCAAGAAGCATGCTCAGTGGTGCCCGGTTATGACAAGAATTCTGGGCAGAGGCGGTGGAGATTGCATGTTACCTGGTCAACAGATCACCTTCATCAGCGTTGGAGGATAAGACTCCACAAGAGTTATGGACTGGTAAGAAACCCTTTCTTTCACATCTGAGGGTATTTGGATGTGATACATATGTACATGTTCCAAAGGAGAAACGAACCAAGTTGGATAATAAATCTGAAAAATGCATCTTTATTGGGTATAAGGATGGTTTAAAGAGTTATAAGCTTTGGAACCCAGTAACAAGGAAGGTTGTGTACAACGGAGATGTGGTGTTAAGAGAGGTAAAAGATGTTACTAAACATGAACTCCAACCAAAGGAACCTGAGAAGCTAGAGTTTGATCTGAAGGAGAAATAATCAGACTCTACAATAGAGGCAGAATCAGAAGATGAAGAGCCACAAACTTCGGGTGTGAGAAGATTAGTTCAAGAAAGAAGGCAGCTAGAAAGGTATAGTCCATCTGCTTTCTGTTCAAATTTTGCTTTATCTATCACTGATGTTGATCCCAGAACTGTGAAGGAAGCAGTAGATTCAGAGGATGGAAAACTCTGGAAAAAGGCCATGGTTGATGAAATGGCATCTTTGCACAAAAATGAGGCTTGGGATCTGGTGGAGTTGCCGGTTGGAAGGAAACCCATTGGCAGCGAATGGGTGTTCAAGAAGAAGACAAATGCAGAAGGAAAGGTGAAGAAATACAAAGCTTGGTTGGTAGCAAAAAGTTATTCCCAGGTGCCGAGAATTGATTTTGGTGATATTTTTTCTTCTGTTGCCAAGGTAACTTCTATTAGATTACTTTTATCTGTTGTTGTTGCTTTTGATTTTGAGGTAGAACAGATAGATGTGAAGATAACTTTTCTTCACGGGGATCTGGAAGAGGAGATCTACATGAAGCAACTAGAAGGATTTGCGGTGAAGGGTAAGAAAGAACTGGTATGCAAGTTAAAGAAGTCTTTGTATGGGTTAAAACAATCACCAAGGATGTGGTATCAGAAATTTGATACATTTATACGGGGACTTGGCTTCACCAGAAGCAAAGCAGATCATTGTGTGTATTTTAAATTAATTGGCGACCGTATTATTTATTTGGTCTTGTATGTGGATGATATGTTGCTGGTTGGAAATGACAGAGATTATCTAGGATTTGAAGACCCAATTGTCCTCCAAATTCGACATGAAAGATCTTGGTGCTGCAAATTATATTTTGGGCATGGAAATTAAAAGAGATCAGGCAAAGAGGAAGCTCTGGTTAAATCATAGGAAGTATGTCAAGACAATATTGCAGAGATTTAATATGCAGGATAGTAAACTGGTGAAGGTTCCTATTCCTGTAGGTGTAACTTTATCTGCTGAACAGCGTCCCAAGACACAAGAAGAGGAAGAGGACATGTCCCGTGTTCCATATGCAAGTGCAGTCACTAGCCTGATGTATGCAATGGTCTGTACTAGATTGGACATTGCACATGCAGTGGGAGTATTGAACATGTTTATGTCAAAACTAGGAAAGGAGCATTGGACAGCGGTGAAACGGGTTTTCAGGTATTTGCATGGCACTAGTGATTATGGTTTGTGCTACCAAGGAAGACCAGGATTGGACAGAGTGTTGGATATTCGTGGCTTTGTTGATGCAGACTGGGCTGGAGATCTGGATCAGAGAAGATCTACAAGTGGGTATGTGTTTAACTTATTTGGAGGTGCAGTCAGTTGGATGAGTAAAAAACAATTTGTAGTGGCACTATCAACTATAGAGGCAGAATACATGGCAGTCACTCATGCAAACAAGGAAGCAGTTTGGTTGCAGAGATTGTGTTCAAGTATGGGGTTAGTACAAGGAGCTATAAGGTTAGACTGTGACAGCCAAAGTGCAATTTTCTTGGAAAAAAACCCTGCATATCATTCAAAGACAAAACACATTGATGTTCAGTATCACTTTGTGAGGGATATGATAGAAGACAAAAAAGTGTTGCTGGTAAAGGTGGACACTTTGAAGATGCATCAACAAAATCTGTGAGCTCTGAGAAGTTCTCTTGGTGTAGAGAAACAATGGGCATCGCAGGGCTGGATAAATGACTAAGCTCTCCTGTGGCCCCCGTGGAAAGAAAACAAGTGGGAGAATGTTGGGTTGTGTTATATTCTTTCCACGACTAGCCCACGTAATTAACCGGGGGGTTAGAAGGGGGGGCAAAGCCCCCCCTTCGTTGCACCAATTGCGTAGTGGGGGGGTTTCACAGGGGCTTTGAGGGGTGCATGTAACCCCACTCTATGGGTCCAGGGCAGCACCCCAAAAAATTCTGGTTTTGGAACCTATGCTAGGTTGGGCAGACCCACCAATGGTTTTGTGCATGATTTTCGCACATGTTTTTGGATACAATGGTTTTCTATCCATGGTATTGGACATGATGGTTTTCGGTCCATGGTATTGGATGCTTCGACATGTATAAATATGTATTATAACATTGAAAGAAACATAATGAAAAAATCACGCTGGTAGTCCCGGTTTTGGGATCCAGGGGAAAATATTTGTATATATGTGTTTTATGTGTTATTCTCTCGCATTTTTTTTATTTTATGTGTTTTAGAATTCATATGCAGGTAATTTCTGTACGGGATTAAAACCTACACCAATTTGCGCGGTCAATCTCATCTCTCTTCCCTTTCTTGTCGCGTGATTTCCGATCTTCCGGACTACTTGCGGTTCTCCTGGCGCGGTCCCAGTGCATCTATTTATAATTTCCTGCAGTCCCTTTATAGCCTTACTATCGCACAACAACTTCATGCATGTTTCCAGAAACGTCATGAGCATCGATGGGTCTATCTCTAGCTCCGGTCTGTCTTTGCTTCCTGAAGTGGAGGCATCAGCGAAGCTCTTCCTAGCTTCCATGAAGGTTTCCTTAGCGCGCTCCAAATCAAACTTTGGTTCTTTCGTCAGAGCCTTGTGAACCCAAGTACTATCTTCAGGTTGCTTGCCTTTATCATCCCCTGTCGTAATTCCACTTCGGAGCACAATGTTCACATTAGGGTCTTCCTCGCGTGGCTCAGACCTCATCATTTGTAGGTTCTGAGTCGGGGGAGGCTAGGGCACTCCCTTGTCTCGCAGCCTCAGTATTAGTGTGGGACAATCCTCCGTCTTGTGATCAAACAATGTACAATATAGACATGACGGACGCGTTGGATTCATACAATCACGACATAATGTTCTGGCCCTTCGGAATTGTAACATATCAGCTGTCCGCGACCTCTTCCAAGTCCTCCTCCACCTCAGCCTTGGCCTCCTCCGCGCCCTTGAAATCTGGTCTGCACCATCCTTTAGTTTTGCTCGAGGGGCTGCGTTTCGGCCTGAACTTTGTAGGTGGGAGTCCTATCCATCATCAGTTCATAACTTCTACAGGTGTGCTCATCATGTCCTACTAATCTACAAAAATTACAAAACAACTATTGTGAATTCTGTGTGTACTTCTACAACAGATGGCAGTTGTCTGTAGCATGCTTTCCCTCTATTTGACAAATCGTGCACCATAACGCAGGCGTCGCGCTAGGTCTTGCTTGTGCCTTCGGTCTTAACGGCATTGGTCCTCCTCTGGCAAGGTAATTCGCGAACACTGGGAAATGGTCCTTGTCATGACCCTAACCCTTACATTTAACACACCATACCTCGTCGTGCACTTCGGGGCGAGATGTCCTATCTTGTTTCAGGCTCTGCATCTAAGGGCACAAGTTTTTCAACTATGCACGGATCTGCTGATCTCCCAAGTTAGGATCCTGTATCGGGGTTTCATGCAGCCTCATTGCGATCTCCAAGGCCTCAGACTGAGTTGTTAGCCTCTGTTGTGACAGAGCATTCCTTAAATGTGGCGTTAGCGATGTTACAAACCATTCACGGTGTTTTCCATTCGTCAAAGTCATATTAGCCTCACAAATTTTGCACTTCAGTGTCTGATCCAACTCCCAAGGAGTCTCGCCTGGTAGCATCGTGATTTCCTTGAACCTAATGATCGACTGCGCCTCTGACTTCGGCCTGCTAAATTCTCTGTTCAGCGCAGTTTGGATGTCTGTGATTCCTGCATTCGGATTGTCGTTAGAATGCTTAATGCACTAGGTCAACGCACGATCCTGTAGAGCGTTGACCAATGTTGCTTTCTTTATATTGTCATCCATGACTCCCTGCGCTTCCCATATAGATTTTATCACGAACCAAAACTAGTTTGGATCTTCATTTCCTACTCCCTCGAACACTGGCAACTTTATCGTGCTTGCCATATTAACTCGCAATGGTGGCGGAGGTGGTATGGGCGAAGATGGGACTGAAGATGGTGAAATTGGCGGTGGTGTTGGTGGGGGTGGTATACATGGAATCCTCTGCCTTATCAAATTGATTGCACTTCTTGGTGAGACCTTCGTGAGCTCTTCCTTGTTCCCTGGCAGAGGTGAAATCAAGGGGCTAGTTTCTGGTTCTGCACTACCTTCGTTTATGTAAATTCTCCCACTTCGCGTAACCCTAAACATTAATGTATTCGCATAACCCACTTTTCACACAGTAGCATTTTAATTCAAGTGTTCAAAGACTTAACGTACTTACCTCGCGGTCCTTTGAGGAAGCGTTGTTTTGCCTTGCTCTAGCTACTGAAATATCTACCTCGAACTCAGTGATGAATCCTCCTATAATTCGATCGAGCCAGTGATCAACAGTGCACGCGATCTTATCCTTAGATTCTTCCAATCTGCGCACCAACTCTGGGGTCCACACAATAGGTCTGTTAAGCTTGCAGCTTCCTTGGTTATCTGCTAGCTTCGCGATCCACTCGTATAGCTCAGTAGGGAAAGACGTGAATAAATTTTCGTGGATCTCTGTGTATAGGTCGCAGTCTAACCACTCTTCCTTTGATAGTTGCGGATTACTATTCTCCTAACCGTGAACTGTCGAATCTTTCTATCCAACCAATCTTCAATTCCTTTTTTAGTTGGATTCCACTGATACGACATCAGACATCTCTATGCAGATCCCGGTCCTGGCAACGAAACCATTTGTTGGCTTGTTGGGGCCTGACCTAGGTTGGAATTTAATTAGCCAAACAAATCCCTATACTGCTAGCTCTTTCGGCAACAGTCCGCGGAGCGCGGACTGAGGTCTCACCCGAAGAAGTATGGGGGGGCGCTGGAACCGGGTTTTTGCACCCTTGAGATGTCTGAGGGTTTGATTTGGTCCAAGTGTGAGTCTCTTCGTGTAGGTTAATTCGCGCACCTCCCTGGCTTTCGCGCCCGTATATATTCGCCTTCGCGCAACCCTAACCAGAGGCTGTGGGGCTTTCGTGCTGCTAGAGCAGCGATCTGCAATATTCCCCTAAGTCACACCCGCGATTTTACTTATCTTCTTATAACAGTTAGTTATCTTCACATAAACAGATGTCTTATATTATATTTAGACATTCAGCACATTCTTAGGAGTTTGCGCAGTAAATAAACAATAAACTTGCTATTCATAACCAATAATGCATAAACAGGAAAAGATACACATAAATATGGTAAAAATTCTCTTTTATTAATTCTTCCCACAGTTACAGACTCGACCTGCCCTACACACTCAGCTGCAGGGATCCGCGCACTCAACTGCGGACTACTAGGCCTCTATGCACTCCGCTGTAGAGCCTTCTCCTACTCTACAACTCAAAGACACGACTCACACTTCAACTCAATCAATTCCTTAGATTCATCATGCTTCATTCCATTAGATTCAATGCCTCCTACACTTAGAGCCTCACTCTAATTATATAATCCCATGCTCCGCGAACCATGGGTAGATATTTCAAACTGACATTACATTACAAAAACAAGGGCGGACAACCCTATGACTCTATTATTACTTCGCGCTCCGCCCCCACAATTCGTGGAATCTTTACAATGGACTTAGTCAAAACTTGGGCTTTAAGCCCCAAAACATTCCTTAGAGTGATTCCACGCCCAAAAATCTATAAGCTCTTGATGACTTATGTGGACTACCTTGATGAATTACTACACTTGATGAAGGACTAGATGATGCCCTTACCTTTGATGGTCTTGATGATGGTGTGAAGCCATAACCTTAAATGTCCTTACCTCCAGTGATGTTGATGATGGAAGACTACATGATGACATGATGTTGCATATGATTGATGACATATCACTGCACTATCTTATTGACATGGTGAATTGATGACATTGACAAGGACATTATGACCCTATGACGAGAAAAAAGATGAACACTGTGGATTATCCGAATTCTATCTCTCAAAAACCACTCCACAGAAACCTGCAATCCAAAAAAGGAAAACAATGAAGAAATCAAACTATAAAGAATCCCAACACTCGAAGTCATTCTTCCCTACCTCCATTTCTGCACTAATAAATGAACATTCACATTAAATAATATTTTTTACTACCTTAGAGGCATAATTTCATTATGACACCTATACTATATTTTAGAGCATAATTTTTCCTTTCCAACGAGCTATTACTTGGCCTGAAACTCCAAGCGGTTTGGGAGAAATGGATTTTTGAAGTTAAGAAATTTATTTATGATAGGAAGCCGTCTTGTGCTATCCTACCCAAGTTGGCCTACCTTTAGTGACGTGTCTCTTCACTTTGACTAGCGAAAAAAAACTATAAATATACAGTTTCATCCTCATTTCAAGAGTAACAATTCAGTGAGCATTTCAGAGAAGATTTTTGGTGAAAATCACTGGAATTCAGAGTGAGACAACAAGCAGACCGAGGAGGATATTTAACCACTGTTTGGGAATTTAACCTATATCCTATAAATTCGGATCTGTAGCTATGAGTATGGTGTGTGGACAACCACAAGCTCATCCCTATGAAATTGCAAATCTGTGGAGAATCCGAAGTATAAATCTGTGGTGGCATTTAAATTTTGGACCTGTAATATGTAGAGTCATTTTTTCGAACTTGTGATAGTCTACAAAAGCTCAGATAGGTGTGAAAACAATCATATCTTAGAGCTCAGAGATAGCCCATAATTGTGAGGATTCGATCCTGCAACTTACCCTTGTAGAGGAACAGTGAACTATTATCATAGTGGAGGCTAGGACTTAGCATCTGTGCCTTAGACATTGAGAAGCTTGACTTGTGGAGGCTCAAGAAGGCTCAGACCTGTAGCATTAACGCCTTGGATTTGAGATATGTGGATTAGACATTTGGATAGATTGCAATAGGAAGAGTACAAAGGTGGGATAAAAATACAGTTTTTATAAAGTGAAGGAAGAAGGGCTGATGCATTGGAGATTGGGTGTTGAATTGATGTGTTAAGGAGAAAACTCTAAAGTAAAGTATCTTGGAGCAGTATTTGAAGGGAATTTGAACATATTGGAGAATATCTTAGCACAGCTCAATGAAGACATCTTAAGAAGGACACCATTGTCTTGAAGAACCCTTTAAATATTTTATTGGAGACACCCTTGAGCATACTTTGGAAAGATACAATTTGGATCATCTTGAAGAAAGTTGTTGAAGATATCTTGGAGCCTTTTTTGAAGACCTGGTGCAAACATCTTAGAAACTGATCTTGGAGGCATCCTTGGAAATCATGATGCATTTTTGAAGGCCTTCATGAGGTGACCTTGAAGATTTTTTTTTTTTGGGTAACATGAAGAGTTGTGGAGACACCTTCTGAGAAGACAAAGCTGTCATTAATGAGCTAAGTGCTTTGGAGATCAAGGGCAGTGTTGAAGGTGAAGAGATTGGTAGGGCTCATTGCAGATGATATTGGGAGTCGTGAAGAACCAGTAATATTATATTAATGAATTGAAGCTGTGTGTTAGAGCCCTAGAGGATAGGTGTCCTGAAGAAGACCAGGTTGGTGCCTGTACTAGAGATAGGGTTGGAGCCTCAAAGTAACAAGAACAAAGTCTTGGAAGATAGGGTCAAAGCCCTAGAGGATCAGAGTCCTCAAGAAACCAGGTCAGAGCTTGAACTAGATATAGGGTTGTATCCCTTTAGGTTCGTGCCTCAAAATTGACAAGGTTGGAGCCTTGGAAGTCTAATTCGGTGCTTGGCAAATACAGGTTGGAGCTTGGGAGATTGAAGATCTGTGTCTTTATCTAGGGTTGGAGCCCTACATATATTATACTTGATTTATTGAAGAAATTAATAAAATAATTTATTCTTATTGTTCATTTTGTGTTCTAAATATAACTGATCTAATTGGTAAAAGTAACAATTGAAAAGGAATACCGATTCACCGCCCCCACACCCCCCCCCCCCTCGCCAAGAGTATTTCCAACACTCTTCTAATGACTCCTAGATGACACCGTTTTATATCTTTTACATTACATTACCATGGTTCGTGAACCATGGGCGAAGTTCATGAAAACAACCCATCCCTTTACAAAATAAGGGGATTTGACCCTCCTAAAAGCCCCTTTGACTCTTAACTTTCTTCGCCCTCCAGTCCTCAAATTGCGGAGACTTTACAAGATTACAAAATTTTATTCGAAACTTAGACAAACTTGGCCCTGGGGGTCCCCATCCCAACATTAGTTTTTTTATGACATGGTCAGGTTTGTTTTTTTGTGATAGGGTTGAATTCATTTATATTTCTTTCTTCATAACTGGTTTATATCCACTCTATATTTGAAGAACATACTACATGAGGAATGAAGGACAAAGAGGATGTTTAGCATATGCTGGGATTTTATTTTTTTTTCTACTAGAATAAATTTTGCATGAAGATTGGTTATTGTTATGACTATCTATGTATACAATGTTGACCCTATTGATGAAGTCTACTAACATAATATGTTTCTATCTACTAAATGAATTAGAATAAGGGTATTTCTGCACTGACCAGATTTGAACATAAAAATAATCATGTAAGTTGAGAGTCATTATTATTATTATTATAGAGATACATGAAACTAAAGGTGTTGTAGTTAAAAAATATAAAGATAAAATTTGAGGTTGCAAAATCCTAAAGAAGGATATTTTGTATCAGAGCATTAAAGTATTTCCCTTGATGACTAATGGATCCAGTGTAAAAATGTATGAAATGAAGGTCCATAGTGTAACTATTGGTGGTCGGTCTTTGCAAACATATTTAACAGGTTGGTGCCAACACATCAAGGAGTTGGTTCTTCCTTTAAGTTAGACCCTGTCAATATTAGGAAGTTGGTTATTCCTTCATGTTTAAGCCTATAAAGATCAGGGAGTTAGTACTTCAGGTTAGAGCTTGTAAAGACAAAGGAGTTGGTTCTTCCTTCAAGTTGGAGCTTGTAAAGATCCAAGAGTTGGTGCTTCCTTGAAGTGGGTTCTTGTAAATTCATTAAGTTTGAAAATGTTATGAAATAGAGGTCATGTTGTAACTAATGGGTGTTGGTGCCTCTAGCAGGTTGGTGCCTCAAGCAAGTTGGTGCCTACACGTTAGGGAGTTGGTGCTTCCTTCCTCTTGAATCCTTTAGGTTGAATCTGGTAAATATCATAGAGTTGATTCTTCCTTCATGTTGGAACCTATAAATATCAGGGATTTGGTGCTTACTTCAAGTGGGTTCTTGCAAATTTAGGGTATGGGGGTCTCCTTCTGGTTGGATCCATAAAAGTTTATGTTACAGTGGTTTCAACCTACAACAATATCGAGACATAGGTTTTGTGGTTTTATTTCTTTATGGGTTTCCACATACATTTTGTGTTTATATGTGTTGTTTACATTGTTGATTTCTAAATATTGGATGTGGTTACTAATTTTTAAAATTGTCCACAATACTGATTCACATGCCCTCTCAGTATTATCCTCGGTTCTAATATTTTCATACTATGAAATATTTAGTGATATTAGGAGACATACAAAAGTATCTCATGGAATAATGTCATAATTATATTTAAAAAATTGGAAATGTGGCATACTATACACGGTTTCTTGTAGGAATAGTCCAAAAATAAACAAGTTTGTGAAAGTTACTATAACTTTCACCTCGCACATCAAATTTTGGTCAAACCCATGGAATTGTAGGGAAGACATATCCAAGTATTGCAGATCAAAACTTTAGATTTAGAAGGGCTCAAATCTCAAATATTTATTTAAAAAATGTCATCAATTCAAATGTTCATCAAATTAAGGTTTTAAATGTACATAAATTAAAAGTGACATAACTTTTGATTAGAAGACTATTTTTTTTTGGCGATTGGAAGTTGTGATAAAAGGGGTAATATTATTATTTTTCATCATGTCTGCAAAGAAAGGTACTACACTAATTAAACCTGTTGAAGTCTCATCTTGGAATCATGAAGAAAATGAAGACTTAGAATTTATTTTCTCCCAATTAGAAGAGAAAGTTAATCAAATGGGTGGTAGTATGTTGAAAAAGGTGTATTTATCAAGTTTTCAAGAAAATCTTAAAAGAGAAATTATGGATGAAATGGAAGAGAAGATAAATGAAAATAAGGAGGAAATGAAAAGTGTCAAAGAAGAATTACAAAAATCCATGAATAACATGGAAAATATTCTCTTGGAGAGGCTTCCTAAAAGGGATATTGAGATCCAAGGAAATCATGAAAATAAGGAGAATAATTATGGTGGCACTCAATCACCTATGAGGAGTATTTTATCATAACTAGAGAGCAAAAATATTGGTTCATAGAACCATAATCATGAATTTTTAATCCAATATCCATATCATCAGGTCTTCAAGTTAGGACCAAGGAACTAATACATTCTGAAAACAAATATGAGGAAGTTTGATGGTGATTATATTATAAAATATATATATTCCAGAGGGAGAAATACTTTGATTTAAACAAAGTAGCATCATTACAAAAGGTGAATATTACGTCCATGAATTTAGAAGAACACTGACATGTATGTTGTTAATGGCTTTGTGAAAGGAAAAAGGATTCGAGAGGAATTAATAACACATTATGGAGATATTAAGAGTAACACATTCCTTATTTTGGGACAACACTTGTTTGAAGTGAATGGGACATATTAAGCCCTATATAAGCTTCTTGTTAACCATAAAACCCATTATTAAGCCTTAGATATTGAGTGATTTCATTTCTCTTGTTTTATTTTTATGTAGACTAGAACCTTTCATGGTCCAATTTTATTATAATGTTGTATCGTTTGTCTCCTATATATATGCTAAAGATTCCTAGTCTTAAGATCCTCAAATATTGTCTTGTAAATTATATTCATTGTAAAATAAGGTTCCCACTCGAAGAGGACTATAATTATTTGTTTCTTATAATTTTTAAGGAGCAAGGTTCATAAAATTCTCTCGAGTTCTTTGGATATATACTATTGAATCTAAGGATGAAGCCCTTGAGAATTTCATGGAATTTAAATCCATGGTTGAAATTGAAACAATCATCAGATCAAATCTATTAGGGTTACTTGTGGAGATAAACACTTTTGTGATGGATTTCACTCATTTCTCACATCTCATGGAATTATTTGGAAAAATCTATCCCCTTAGTAAGATAAAGGGGTGCATCAAAGAAGTAGAACCATGGTGGAAATTACATTTTGTATGCTGCATTTTCATTAGATGGAGCTTAATTAGGGAGAAGTTATCTTTATTATAGCTCATAACATTGATTGAACACCTACTTGATATATCTAGCCTATGAATCCTTTTGAGAGATGGTATTGTTAGGAATTCTCTATTATGAATTTTAAAGTCTATGGATCTCTTTCATAGGCCCATATTCCCAAAGAAAAGAATAATAGGTTATGGCCCACATGCCAACATTGCACTCTAATGAGCTATATTTAAACTTCAAAGGCCTATTTCTGTTATGATCCCTCCGTTAATAAGATGATTGAGAGGATGGGTGTTGTCTTTGAAAAGTTTCTTTCCAATGGTCTATTGGGATATTACCCAACTCTTATTACATAATATTCACCTCCAATTTTCTCAATGGACATTTCTTTTTCAAGACCTAATGATCTTCCTCTTTTGGGTGCTTATTTCTACACCTTCTCCAAAATAGCTTAGTTAACAATCCATTATGAACCTTGAATTGATGTATTTTCTAATGCTTTTAACGCTAAAGCCTTTTCCACTCAGGTGGATTTCTTTAGTATCTTACTAGATGAGCTACCTCATCATAGTGTTAATGCAAAACTCTCTATTTCTGCACCCGTAATAGTTAGGTCATAGCTAATTCTTATTTGAGCCACTTCTACTCTGCAAAATGTTATACCATACCTTCCCCATGAAGAAGAACATAGATGTTTATGGGGGTCCCCTATTTCACTAGTTCTTGTTTTTAAGAACTATGCTAATCTTACTATTTTATTTAAGACAAAGAAGCCTCATAAATGGAATGATCATATGGCCATCAAACATGTTATTTTATAAAAAATCAGACTTAGAGTCTAGTCCCCTTACTTAAAGGCAAGAATCATGTTGGTTGCAAATGGGTGTATAAAACCATTATGATGTAGATGGAAGACTAAAGAAATTTAATGTTCCAAAATAGGAAAAACAATGTTATGCAAGCAAATAACAAATTTCACCACAGAAATTTCAAAAACAATTAGAAAACACACATAACTATCAGAAAAGTAGCTGATCCATTTTATTATAAACTAGTGTGAAAGTACCAAATATGGAAGGAATGCACTTGGGCTTGCCTCAAAGGAAAACAAAGCAAAGCTCAAGTGAAGCAATGACAACCTGAAGCTACATTCAACTCACTAGCTGCTGCATTGTGCAGTGCCCAGAAATTTTGCATTGTTTGTTGCAAATATATGGCTGAAAATCCCACCTTTGTTGCTCATAAATTATTCAAATTTATATCTAGGTTCCTCAGGAAAAACCCACAAAAAACTAGAAATTGTTTGGCTTGATTTTGACCTCCCAAAATCGACCCCCAAAAGGCCCTATGCCCTCCAAAACTGCTCAAGCACACTGCCTACCAATACACCAGCAAAATCCTCCTCAAACAATTTGGAAATATAGGAATCACTTCCACTAATTCTTCCCTTATCTCTCCCAACAAGGATCAACCTCAATGGCTGAGTCTCCACCTCCCATGTGTGCCCAATCTCTGCCTTCGGCGCTGGCCTAGGAAGTGAGAAATCTCCATTGAATGATAGCTCTCTCCTCCAAACCCAAAACTCACCCAAAGAGCAACAAATCACTAGAACTCCTCTTCTAGAATTTCTCCCAGCCAAATCTTCCCTTAAGAATGCCAAAATCACAACTCGGTTTCTCCTATTGCGTCCTCCAGAAATACGCACCACCTAGAGACACTAAATACAAATGATGGAAACCATAGTGGAAATCACCTCCGAATGATTATGGATGAACCTCTCTAGGGTGGCACTCGAAGTCCCCCAAATAAAGGGTGATTTCTTCGCTTGGAAAACTCTTTGTAAACAACAAGTGACCCAGCTAAGTAGCTCGAGCAACTGAAAAGAAATTCGTTATTCCAAAGATGATGAAATGAGGAGTGTTGTCTTCCTTTTATAGATTTCATGGAGCCTTTTTCCCTCCATTTTCCCTCCTTCATGGGTCCCTCACTGAGCCATTGGTTTTCCCTCTCATGCAATTCAAACTATTGGCTTAGGGAGTGCATATTTTCCTTGTGTGGATGGACCCCATATGCTACTAATAAAACCAAATAAAATTGAATGGGCCCCATCTCCTCCAAAATTGACCCCAAAATGTAGAAATTACTCTTATTCAAAAATAATTTAGGAAGGGACATTACAAGAAACTTAAAGCATGCATTGTTGCTAAAGGTTTCTCACAAAAAGAAGGAAGACTAAAGAAACATAAAGCATGCATTGTTGCTAAAGGTTTCTCACAAAAATAAGGCATGGGCTATTTAGATTTCTTTCTCCAAGTGCTTGCATGGATTCTATTCAGATGCTTTTATCTATGGCTACCTCACTAAATTATGAGGTGCATTAGGTGGTGTTGTATAAATAATAATATGTAAATTTGAAATAATATTTATGAAATACTATGGGAAGATACCATAGATTACCAAAACTATGAGTATGTTAACTACCAATGGTAAAACTAATTAATGATAGTAAAAATAATAAATTAAAATAAATAATAATCATAATCCATGACGTTTTAAAAAAAATGCACTTTATGCCATATTTATTATAGGGTCGAGGCCCCTCAATGTATCTCATCCCATTATGTTAGGTCCCTATACTGCTAGTGTAGCCCTTTATTGTTATTAGTGCAACCCCCTTATTGTATTGTTGTGCCCATGTAGTCCTCATATTGTTATTATTGTGTCCCATAGAAGCCCACTATTGTTATTGTTGTTCCCTTATATTATTATTTTTATGTCGGCTTTGATTATATTGTGACCCCTTAGACTCCCATATATAGAAGGGAGGTCTTGTCATTTGTATCATTCAAGAATTGTTCATTTGTGTAATGTAAAGGAGGTTGCCCCCTTGAAGAGGCTAATTTTGAAGTCATTGATCTATCTTTTCTTTTATTTTGTGAGCTAGTTGCATAAAATTTGGTATCAAAGCTTTGGATTCTAGGGTTTTGCTACTTCAAATAGGTCATCATGGAATTTTCGCTATAAATTTTTTTCTACGAAGTTTCAGACGCTGAAATTAAAACCCATTTGAGCAGAAATTTTGTTGAACCTCGTGTCATTATATAAATCATTGTGTATGTGTGTGTTTCTTGCTACATTGGTATCAAATGGACGAGGTGCACTTGTAGTCACTATCACACTTTGTATGATTTATACAAATACTATACTATCTTGTGTTGTTGCTTTTGGAAAAGATGTGGAATGTGTGTGGAACTCTGAGCTTTTTAGTAGGTGCTCTACTCATCATTAGGAACAAAATGAAGATTATACAGTAAAGTAAAGATAGTCAGGCCATGCTAAATAGGAGTAAGGGAGTGGGAGGAGTGATGATTAGATCCGAAAAAATTTGACTAAAAAGACAAGAGATTAGAATTAGAATATTATTAAATAATG
Source organism: Pinus tabuliformis (assembly GCA_031772625.1). Classification (NCBI taxonomy): domain Eukaryota; kingdom Viridiplantae; phylum Streptophyta; class Pinopsida; order Pinales; family Pinaceae; genus Pinus; species Pinus tabuliformis. Next base: position 441,480,129 of record CM062804.1, on the reverse strand, counting down.
ATATAACAGAAAAATAAATTATAAATTATAAATTGAATGTCAACCTATTTGAGAGATTATAAGTTTGATTTTGTTACTTTCATAATAATAATAATAATTATTATTATATTATATTAGTAATATAATATCAAATAAGAAGATTATAATATAAACTATAATTATAATTATTATAGATTATAATAATCAATATTTATTTGTTAGTAAGTTAAACTCATATTTTAATAAGTAATAGTAAAATAATGCGAATTAAGTTAATATAAAAATGTCAATGATAATGTTTGAGTTATAATATTATTATATAAATATTGGTTAAGTAATATAAGATTAGTGACGTTATTTTTATTTTACAATGTAATTTTAATATATTAGTATTATTTATTATTTTACCACACGGGTAGTAGTAATGCATTTGATTTTGTGTTTACTTTCAATTAATTTAGTCGTTAACCAAAAATTAAACAGTAGTGTGTAAATTTAACATTATAAACTAAACTTATTTTTCAATTTTTATTTTTATTAGTTCAGTAGAGTTAATTCTTATTATGCAATGATGCCTATGTACATGCAGTTGTTAGTTCATAACTGCCAACGTACGTGCCCGTCAATTTCTTGAGCCCTTCATTTGAAAGCATACTATACTGTGAAGGCATCATTATCCCATCATTAGTAGGTGAGGTCGTATTTTAACACGGTATAAGCCGTCCCTTTAAAATGACGACGTTGCTATTAGGTAAAATGGATTTCGTTGATGTAGTCATGACGATAGATGAAATCTACACACTCCTCATTTTTAATATTATACCATGGCATTTATTTATGTATGTTAATTAAAAAATGAAGACCATTTTTTATAAGATTTATAAAAGGAAGGTCGACTCTATTTTGTAAAAAGGCTAGGATTTATTTTTAAGTGAGAATATATATATTATTTCATTTGCAATTTTTATATATTTTTAAAATTTTCTAAAAAAATAAAGAATTTTATTTTATAACCTTAACATAACACATTTCAACCTCACTTTGCTTTTATAACATAACACATTTCACACTAGTGACCTCACTTTGCTTTTATATGGTTTTATTTTATAACCTTCACTTAACACTATAAAACTTATCACTCTTGTTTGTATTTCATAGAGCATTTACATCTCACATTGTAGATGCATTTTTCAATGTCATTCATAAGAACTATTAAAGTTCTTGAACTAACTGACTCGGTAAATGACACATTAAATGAAAAAGTGAAATTGTTATATAGCATTTGAAAATGAGACAATATGACAACAACAATAATTTTTGGAAAAATAACATTTATTACGTCATAACAATACAAAGTAAATTAGTAGTTAAATTAAGCTAAGCTGTGTGGAACTCTAGCTATGCGGCCTTGTAAAATGGAGCATAGAGTGTAGTTATAAATAATATTTTAATATTAATATTTAATATTACAAAATTATATGGTTATATAGTAGGTTATTATTAATATGTAATGAAATGATTATTATTCTAAGAAGAAATTTGTTCTCATTAGAATTGTGTTAATAATATTAGGTAATTTAATATTTAATATTATTAAAGATAATAATAAATATCGTAGGTTATAAATAGTGTTAAAGTGGCTTATTAATAATAATATAATCTTATATTAAGAAAAGTATTAAGTAATATAAGAAAAGTTAATAACTAAATAATTTAACATTATTTTATAATAAATGATTATAATATAGTGTTTAATCAAAATTAATATTATAAAAATGATTATTAGCAAAGAACTAATATTATTAATAACTATATTATATTAGTAAGGATGCAAATTATAATTAAGATGGATAATAAATAAGTAGGATGGTAGGTTAAAAATATTATATTTTTGTTGTAAAATTATATTCAATATTGTTATTAAGAATAGGTTAATGTATTAATATTATTATTATAAAACAAAGTTAGTAGTATTGAGTTTTTTTTTTTCCAAAGGAAAAAACGGTAACCTTTTATTAAAGAATTAATGAAAAGTTACACTAGCAGATGCATTGAAGCATTCCGTAAGCTGCCACATGGGCTCGAGTGCTTTCGCACCCCACGCAACGTTAGAAGACTAACGTGCACAAAGAAATAAGAAAAGAGAAGAGAGGAGAAAGAAAGAAAAAGGCAAAAAAAACTGAATTCCGGCTGTGAGTAAAACTCACGCTTCAAATTTTTCTCCCCTTTTTCTTTTCAACCTTGCGCCACTCTCCTTGAGTGGGCTTGATCGAAGCAATGACTAACTGTGTTTCTGCATTCTGTGGGCCTGTTTCTTTGTCTGAATCTGAAGTATCTGAGTGGTGATGCCATTTGATGCCTCCCATGCTTTGATCCACACTTGTCATCTCTGCCTGGTTCTTCTCTGCCTGATTTGAGTGAAACTGTGAGTCCTTTGTGGCTGAGGTGGTACCCTTCTGAGTCTCTATTTCTTGAGAAACCTCGGCATTCTCTGCGGGAGGCTCTTCCTCCTCTGCTTCTGATTCTTCGTCCTCTGAGTTTGGGGTGGAGAATTGCCATCCTTTCCTCTGCTTCCCTTTCTGCTTCTTTTTACTGTTTACTTTCTTGGCTTCTGGACATGTGCTTTGCAAGTGTCCTGTCTGCCTACAGAGCCTACATCTGAAAGCGGTGTTTTCATAGTCTAGTGCTTGCAACCAATTTTGTTGCTTGTAGATCAACCTTATGTTGTCCGGCAGCCCTTTGCTTAGATCTACTTCCACACAAATGCGTGCGAAAGTGTATATCCTTTCATCAATCCTTTCCAGATCTGTTTTGATATATTTCCCTATGCTGTTCCCAATACCTTCCAGTACTCGTTCACTCCAGAAGTGAAGGGGAAGGTTGTATAAGCGAACCCAAACCGGCACTATGGATACAGTCATTTTGTTTGGATCGAAATCTGGAAACCATGGGGTCATAAACAGCCCCGTTGTTCCCCAAAACCAAGGCCCAGCGCTGATGACTGTATCTCTGGCTTCCTTGGATGTAAATCTTACTATAAAAAACCCCTTGGAGCATAGATGTATATCACATTCCATGGTCCAATTGGTGAAGATCCAGTGGAATAGATCCAATGGTTTGGGCCAAAAACTGTTAAAACGGCATATTAGGGCCTGCGTTTCATAGGACTTAACGAAATCATCAAGCCCTGTAGAATCAAAGTTCAGGGCTGGGGTTTGCTCCAATTGATCTACTATGTATGGCCTGGGTTTATATCCGCTGTGGTCTGGAGAGGGCCCTGAGTCTCTGTTGCCTTGTAAAATGTTTTTGTAGGATAAGCCTCCCTTGGGTTGGTGCTGGGGTGCTGTCTTTTTCCCCTTGTCTCCCCCTGAGGAGCTTGGCTGTCCTTGAGGCAGAGCCCCTCCTCTCAGCCTCAGGTTTAAAACAATGATTGTTCCTGGGCTGATCTCATAGCTTTTCATCGTTCTACAATCCTGGAGGGACCACCTACCACTGACCAAATGTTGGATCTGAACTGGATATCCCATCTCTGTCCATATCTGCTGTTTCAGCTGCAAGATGGTGCCTCCTGCATGAACCCACACTAAACGGGTTTTCCCCTCAGGGGATTTAATAAAAATCTGAAAACGAGTTGTTCTTACCTGCTCTGGCTGTAAACAATCTTCCAGATCTGGCCTCGTTTTGGGTCGTCTTTCTTTGTGCATGTCTAGATCTACAAACCCTCTGCTCGATCTATGCTTGGTGCCACCGATCTGCTGCCTGGGATCTCGAATGTTGGCTGGATCAGGTAGATCTAGGCCGGATCTACAAAGTTTGGGCCAATGCATTGAAAGAGGGAGCAGATCTGCAGCATGCAAACCCCTCCTGCCATTGCTCCATGCGTTCTGGGAATGGCGCGTCCTGGCCTCTAAGCGCAGTACGGCATGATGGCAGCTTGGTTCAAAGTCGTAGTTGAGCACCACGCTTCTCAGCACCCTGAAAACCTCCTCATATAACCACGCAAGGTGGTGATCTCCCATTGAGGACCTCGCTGCTTGATCCCGTTGGAATCCTGGCCGTAAAGAGCGTTCACACAGATCAATACCCTCGGCAGCTTCAGCTAGCAATTGGTTCAGAATATAGGAAGAAGAACCCAAATCGTGGATCTGACCGGATTTTATGAGCAGATCCCTATTTGCGTAGGCCCTGAGCTCGGAATCCATGGTCACTATCATGGCATTGTAGATGATAGCGCTCATAATTTCCTGTCGTTTCCAGTCCAAAAACGCATGATTCCTTGAGGCAGAAAACCCCACAGATACGTTGCCGTGGTGACCTGGAAGGGTTTGGGGCGCTTGTCTGCAAGAGAGGAGCCATTTCACTGAGAAGACCCTTTCAGCATCGTAAAGAGTGACGCTCACCGTAACTCCGAGCCCTGGATCGCCTTCGGCCCCTGTAGCAGGCTTTGGACCGGCTGCGGCCACAAACAGATCTCTGCGATAGCAAACCCTAACACTCGCCATCGTCTCCTCCAATATCTGGTTTGATACTGGATATCTATATCTATATTGTTGTTTGCTGTTTTAGATCGTATATGTTCATAGTAGTATTGAGTTATGTAGTATCTAATAATATTTGGTTAATTATTTTTAATTTAATGTTATTACAGGATAATATTAAGAAATGTATTATTATTATAATATTTGGGTTAATGGAATTTAATAAAAAAGTTAATTGACATAATATCATAAGAGAATGTCTAAAAAATTAGATAATATGAAGTTTTTATATTAATTTCTAACTAAAAAGTTGTGAGTAATTACAATGTTAGAATAGAATAAATGTATAAGTTAGAAATTAAATATTTTTTAGATGTTAAAAATAAAGGCAATAAGTTTTGAAATCATCAAAGTTAATAAGGTGTTTGGTATTGTGGGAATGCTCAACAATGGTAGATTTGGAAATTATGTTGTGTTGTGTGTCAACTATATGTGGTTTTAGATGAGTTTTAAAGGATCTTCTTGTGCACAAATGCAACACTGCAACTTTTCCATTACAATCAATTCCATCATGGCTTACCAACCTAGATCAATTTTCATTAAAATGCAATAATGCCAAAAACATATATCGGAAGTAAAAAACATGTGTTTTCACTTTGTGGCATTGATCTATTTATAGATTTACATGTGGAACCAAGTCAACCAAAAACCCCTTAGTAGTAAAATATTACTACGGGCGGTAAACATTACTATGGGCTAAAACATACAAAACAAGCCTAATTGCTTTCCTTATTATATGTATTTCCATGCGATGACGATTGGTTGACCTTCCTGCACGATGCCCTTGTAAGTGGTGCTCCTTTCAGTAGATCCCCAAAAAACGTTACCCAAAATGCTGCTCCAACAAGAAGTATGCTAATCACACATAGAATCAGTAACAAAAATCGATTTCAATTCCAAAAGTATAACTCACAACCCACAAGCTATTGAAATAAATAGTTTTTCTACTTTGTACAGTCACAACAATCCTTTCTAAAGAGGATGGCCCTTCCTCCTTGGCAAGGAGATGGAGGAAAACTCACAACCTATAGATTACACACTAATTCATCAAATGAGCTATGAACTTGTTGAGCCCTGCATTAATGGTAAAATAAGAGTACAAATGTACATTTTGATAGAATAATTTCCAACCCCCTTCTCGAGGAATGGAGATCCCTTTTTATAGGTTTTCCCTTACATCCAAACCTGGAAATAAATCAAAACAAGAACAACCTTGAGAATCTCTCAATTCTCAAGATTTCCAAATAGAGTTAAGTGAGAGTTCTTTAATAACGAATTAAAACAAATTGAATACAAATAAAATTATTTCCACAATGGCCTCTTTATTATTAAATGAACAAAAAGCTAGGGGATTATGACCATCGTGGTCAAATGTGGGCCGAATTGACCACATCGTTTAGGAGAATCATATCCCTATTGACACAACAAATCAAATTGAATAGTTAGGTAACAATGTACATAACATCTACCCAAAAACAACATTGAGGCTTTTGAAGTAACAACAATGAAGAATAACGAAATTTAGATATGTTGGAGTAATAGTAGAGCGGAATAATGAAGTTACAACGTCATGACAATTTGGAGTAACAATATCATGTCAATCTAGTGTATTCACTATCTCAAAGATGGCAGAGTAACAACATATCAACTAGTTGGGTCATCTTGTGAACATTTTCCTCAACATACTATCAATAATAATTCCCAAAATAACTATTCTCCTTTCAAATGCAAATATAACTTAGTGGATCAGAGGGACATAAAGATGTGGCATGCATAAATCAAAAGATAAAACATTAGATAGAAAATATTTTTCTATTATGGATAAAATGGAAAAAAAGTAAGGAAATATGTCATAAGGATAAGATAATTCTTGAACCCGACATTTAGTTCATCCTATTTTTTCAAGAGAGGATACCAAATTTAGGGAAAAGATGGTTATACTAATTCCTAGAATGAATTTACCAACTTTCTATTTCAACCAAATTATTAATTTTTGTATCTTGGGAGGTACTCCCACAAATCCTAGGTACTGGATATGTGAGGAGGTGACTGAAGTACCCAAGCAATGGGTTCCAGCCCAAAGTGAGTGGGAAAAAAACTTAACTTAATGTTATAAGGGTAAGTGGCCGAAAACTCTAAAGTAATGTAGAGTTTTCCTAAGAGACCCTAAACGTAAAATATAAATAAATGCCAATGGAGAGGCCTAATGACATATTGTGGAAGAGATAATTCATGAGACCCATTCATGAGTAAGAGGGAGATATGTCTAAGATAGTCGCAGTGAGGAAGGATATGCCATTTTTGGTAGACCAAGGAAGGGTTGGTTTCACTTGCAAATTCAACTGAGCCAGTAGGAGAAGGGCTGAGGCATAGCCAAGGCAAGCTAAGACTAGTTTAAGGGTTTATAGGCCTAGATATGGGCAGATCTGAGCCTCAGATCATAGATTCAGTTAGATATGTGTTAGAGGCCAATAATAGAGGTTGATATAGGAGCTGAGCTATTGGTCTAACTGTGATCGAAGGATGGATAGACTTAGGTAAAGAGAGAGGCCCAAACCTAGTAGATCTAAGGGCTAGTTTGTGTATAGACCTCCAGTAGCAAGGAATAAGGGTTTTGCTCCGAGTTAAGGAAGTCACAACCCTAGAAAGGGAAGATATGTTTGCTATAGCTTCAAATTTGAGTGTTGAAGGAGGTTTTGAGGCCTCATGTTGCAGAAGAGATAGTGTCATGACCTTAAGAAGGCCAATTGAGGTAGGAAAAGGAGGGTCACAATTGAGGGAAGGTGTCTAAGGCTAGGTAGCAAGCCTTTAAGGGTTAAATTAAAACATTTAATGGTTTGTAGAAGACGGCAGATGAGATATAGCCACATAAGTCCATAGAGGAGCATATACGAGGAGGGTCGAGGAGATTTTTCCACATAGGATCAGATTTGTGAGAAGAGGGTCAAATATGTGAGCCGAGGTGATGATGTAGCGGATCGAGAAACTGTAATAGTGATGATAAAAGGATTGGTTGCAAATAAATATAAACAATACAAGGACCATGAGATGAGGACTAGCTGAGGTATGCATTTGTCTCATTAGGCAGATTGAAGATCTAAATGATCAGATCTCAAGCCCTATATTATTAGTCAAATGATATAGTGTATATTATTTTTGTATCATAGATATTAAGGTCCATGAACCATGGTACGAGAGCCCTAATGTTTTCTTGTTAATGGATCAATAAGAAGACATATTTGGGCCAATTTTCTTGTGTATTAATTGATTTGTCTGTTGTTTGATTCTGTTGTGATAAATTTCTAGTTAAGGGTTCCTAGTGTGTTTATGTACTGAATCAATCATAGACCAGATCTAGGGCCCATGAAAAATTAACATGGTATCAGAGTAACTCTGAAGGCAATTAGATCAGGGTGTGCATAGGAAGAAACTTAAAAGGGAGTTGGCTGGTTTGTAGTTGAAGGACAAACTACATGTCAAAGATGATTGTTGGATTGAATTATGAGGACAGGTTGGATGACTTATCCAACTACTGTCCTTGGAAAGAAAGGATCAAGCTAGTGTTGATTGTGAACAAAATATGAGAATTTGTTGAAAGAGCATTGCAAACCAACAAATCTATCTAATTTGGAAACGCGTGAGAAGTTAGATGTGAAGTACAAGTTGATCATCCATGATTGAGTTAAGGATCACTTAATATCTCATATTTCAAGGAAGACAACTGCATGTGAAATGTGGAAAGCTCTTCAAGACTTGTTCCAAAACATGAATGAGAATCAAAAGATAGTATTGATGGAGAAGCTCAAGGAAACTAGGATGACTAAGGGAGAAGATGTGACTTCGTATATTACAAGGATTCAACTAGCGTGTAACAAGTTAAGCGTCATTGATGATGATGTTTTGAAACCTAAGTTGGTGAGGATTTTGTTGAACAAATTCTCATATTAGTGGAAGCCATTTATCAAAGGTATAGTCTCTAGAGAGAAGCTACCTAATTGGAATAGGTTGTGGGATGACTTCATCCAAGAGGAACTCTAGGACACCATCCTTCAATAGAATAAGAATACCAATTATGAGAACATTGCTCTCATTAGTAAGTAGGGGAAGAGAAAAGGAAAAATTGATGGCAAGAAGAAGAAATATCTAAGTAAGGTGAAGTGTTTCACCTCTGGCGAGCTTGGTCACTATGTAAGTAAGTGCCCATGCAAGATGAAAGGAGGGAATGATAAGAAGAAGGAAATGAGCGTGGCTATTGTTGAAAGTAGTCCTATAGGAGGATTGTGTTCTTGTGTGGGTAGATGATGTATTTCCATGGAATGGAAATAACTCCCTTGCTAACAAGGAGTGTTAAATTTTGTAGCTTTGGAGGTACTCCCACAGATCCTAGGTACTTGATCTGTGAGGAAGTGACTAAAGTACCCAAGAAATGGGTTCTAACCCTAAGCTAATGGGAAAAGAACTCAACTTAATGTTATAAGGGTAAGTGGGCTAAAACTCTAAAAGAATCTAGACTTTTCCTGAGAGACCCTAAAATTAAAATATAAATAGAGGCCAATGATGAGGCCTAATGACACATTTTGTAAGAGATAATTCATGAGAACCATTCATGAGTGAGAGGGAGATATGTCTAAGATAGTTGTAGCGAGGAAGGTAACGCCATGGTTGGTAAACCAAGGAAGGGTCAAGTTCACTTTCAAAGTCATTCAAGCTAGGAGGAGAAGGGGTGAGGCCCATCTAAGGAAAGATGAGACTAGTCCAAGGGTTTAGAGGCATAGATTGGGGTAGATCTGAACCTCAGATCAAAGTGTCAGTTAGAATTGTGTTAGAGGCAAATATTGGAGGTTGATTTAGGAGATGAGCCACTAGTCTAACTATGATCCAAGGAAGGATAGTCACAGCTGAAGAGAGGCACAAATATGGTAGGTCTAAGGGTTGGTTTGTGTATAGACCTCTCGCATCAAGAAATAAGGGTTTCTATCTAAGTTAAGGAGCTCATAGCCCTAGAAAGGGCATATTTTTCCATTATAGCTTCAAATCTAAGTGATGAAGGAGGTTGTGAGGACTCACGTTGTAGAGCATATAGGGTCATTACCTTAAGAAGGCCAGTTGCGGTAGAATAAGGAGGGTTGTAACTGGGGAAAGGTGTCTGAGGCTATGTCGTAGGCCTATAAGCGTTAGATCTGATTAGCTAAGGGTATGTAGAAGAGGGACGAAGAGATATAGACACTGAATTTTGTAGAGGAGCAGATATGAGGAGGGTCAAGGACATATGGCCACAAAGAATCAAATTCGTGAGAGGAGGGTCAGGTTTTTGAGTTGAGGTGAAAATCTAGTAGATCAAGAGGTTGTAATAATGATTGCAGAAGGAATAGTTGCAAGGCACTGCAAACAATCCAACGACTGTGAGCTAAAAGATTATCTCAGGTATGCATTTATCTTATTGGAAAAATTGAAGATCGTTGGCCCACCAATGGTCCCCATACATTTTTACATAAAATGTAAGGGCCCCCATTGAAATTTTTACATTTTCTTTTAGTTTTATGACAGTCTTTGATTTCATGAGACTAGAATTGGTTTGATGTATGCATTTTTATTTTCTAATAATTTTATGACTGGCCTTTAGTTATTTTGATTGTTGTATTAATAAGCTTTGATGAATGTGAAGTATGCTCTTAGTAGTTTCTTAATTGTATTGCTTATTCTCTTATTCATTAGAAACATGAGAATCATCCCTTTCAGGCTATGTTTAATGAGTTATGAACACACTATCACTTTTTACAGCATATCATTATTTATGTATAAGAATTGCTACAAAATCCTAGATTTTGTAACAACACTAGCCTATGTTTATTTTCCTTACGAAATGGTCTTTAGAACATTATGCATGCCTTAATGTCAATTATTATGTTTTTATGGAATGGTGTATAAGTCCTAATGTTTATTGGTAAGTGATTGATAGTGATAACCTAGGGATGGAAAAATATGTTAACATTGCATTATATGATGTTTGTAAATGGTTAATTTATTCTACCATATATATATATATATATATATATATATATATATATGGATGGATGGTATCCTATTTTTGTGTTATATCACAATATGGTTAATATGTTATTGATCAATTGGTCAAATTTAAATGGTGTTAACCCTATTTACCATCGAATCATGTGTTCCTTTTGAAAATTTTGGATTCGCACTTATTGCAAGTAATGGTTTTGGGTGATGTGTCATTTCTTATGAGGTTTGTATGGTGATTTAATGGGTGATTTAGCATGCCCGTCCGAGGTGTAAACCTTAATAGGAACCAATTTTCATATCTGTGGCTCATTTTCACATTTTGAGCCTACTGTTCATTTCCCATTTCTCTTAGCCATTACTACCTTCATAATTGACTCTGTACTTTTTAGTTTCTCGAGTTAACCATTAGGGTTTTTGGGGGTATACCAATGCTTTCCATTCATTTTCCTTCCCATTCCTTCCAGAAGGGTCTACAACTTAGGGTTTGGATGACAACCATGTTACACATCTTCGACCTCTATCTCACCCATATTCCTAGTCTAATTCCTTCAAGAATATAACCATTCTCCCTATAGTCTGGGTCGAAACCATTGGAGTTGAGATTGTAGAAGCATATGATGAGTGCTTGGCCTTATTTCTCTAATTCGTATGGAGGTCTTTCCTCCAATTATTTCATGGTAATAACAAAGGTGTTGTGAAAGATTTTTCCACTTTAATGGGAAGAAAGCGTGAACGAGTGACTTGAATATGGCCATAAACCTTGACTTCATTGCAATAGCCGCACACCTCTCGATCGAAGGGGAAAATTGGTTTGAGAACTGTGCAATATATGAGATCCCCTAGAGGAAAATTCTCGTCGGTAGAGATTGTGTTCATAATGTAAAGGCATGACATTATTTTTTAAACCTAAATGGCATGATTTACTGAATGTGCTCTGTCAATATGTAACTTGCGAGGGATGTTACAAATTGGTTTTCATTTATCATATTAGGTTGTTGATGGTTTTTCTTGTCCATAAGATTAATTTTCCCTACTATCTACATAAAATTTTTACTAACATGTCTCGAGCCTATTAGTTAGACCAAAAGAACCTTAAGAGATCCCTATTCCACCATAGCCTGATTTGTATATTATTTAAACACCAGTTGGTTGAGTTGGGTGATGACCAAGATAGTTTCTTGGCCTGCAATGGCTTTGAGAAATCCCAAGAATTCGACCCTCTTGATTTCTCTGGCACTTATGCCGCTGACCCTTCACTTATCAACATTGTTCCACCACATTGTGATAACTTACAACAAGAAAATTGTGAGGAATCAGTCCATGCTACAAATCCATATATATCCAATGAAAATCAAGTTGAAACATTAAGTATTTCTCCCCTTCATGTTACCATAACCATGGTCAAAAGCACCCATGTTCGTCATACAAAGTTTAAAGATAAATAGGAACGAAAACCTTCTAAGGTAACTCCTCGGTCTGGACCTACAATCATAGAACCTGCACACGAAGTGGAAACAAGTAAAATGAAACATCAACAACAATCTAAGGTTAAGGAAAAATAACTCTAGAGAAATATTGCCCAAGTAAGATGAAATAAACATAAATTCCCCCTACCAATGATGTATTTGTTGATATTAAAGCTCATCTCGATCCATCGCCAAAAAATAATAAACCTCAATTGCAAGAGAATTTTGGATTCCGTGGCATCGCTGCATATATTGATGACAGTCCCCCAAGCACCCTCTATTCAGATGAGCCAATCACTAATATGTACTAGAAACAATAGTACTTGGTCATTGTCCCTGATTTGGTATATCATATTAGTCGACTTATTCATGAAAATAATCTGCTTAAAGCTTTATTCCAAGTGAGGAAGAAACTAAAGGACCAAAAATCGTCCACCACTGAGAGTAAAACCTAGTCAAAAGACACCCATATCATTATTAAATCATCAAAGGTCAAAGTAGTTATTTCTTTAGATTTATATGGCTCTCATGCAGATAAATAATGATTTTATTTTATCTATATCTATGAGTGTGGAGTTTCAAAGGTATTTTTTTCATTTTCATTTCCTTACTAAATTTAGATAAATGGAAACTACATAATCCTTGATTTTGTAGCAACCCTATTTTATTATTAAGACAATGTTTAATCACAATTTGGTTGGTTGCAATAGGTCCCATATATTGGACAATGACCTTGGACTTCACTATCAAGGATATGCACCATCAAAGCATACCTTTTACTAGCCCTGTATGGATGCCTTGTTAGTCACTCATTTTTATTTTAGTTTTTACAATTTGGCCATTAGGCAAAATGAATAGTTTTTGTCTATCTTTGTAAATCATAGTTAGAGACAATTTAGGATTGTTTTTGGATACATTGAGGCTTGTATCAAGTATATAAACCCTTCATTTTGATATGATAGAAAAATATGGGGGGGGGGGGGGGGGGGGGGGGCGGAGGGCGCCTGCTGGGGGGTTGTGTTGTTCCAGGAGAAAAAGATATTATGAAGGAAATGTTCAGTAATATTACAATGACTATGGATACATTTTATATTTTTTGTAAGTGTTAGACTTGATTTGGATTTATTCAATGAGTTTAAACTTATATAATTTGTCCGCTTTGATGAAAACTTGACTAAACTAAGAGCGGGGGGTGAATCAATTTAGTACATTCATGGACATGAAATCTATTTTCTATAAACTCATTAACTAAACCATTAAATGAGCATATTGACACATAATGACCATCAGATTTAATGTGCAAACAACAAGTAATAAGTAAATCAAAAACATCACATCAACACATAAAAATAACAAATATGGACACCAGATATAAGTGGAAACCCATAAGGGGCGAAAACCACAATTTTGCGATTGTTATGATGCAAAGTCGAGCTCCTACTCCCTTATTACATCTGCTTTTCTATAGGCTACAACCTACAAGAGGATACTACCTCAATTTTTATGCAAGCGACAACGTGCAAGGAAGCTCCAACTCCCATAATCTTTCTGCATGCTACAACCCACTATAGCCCACAGGAAGCTCCTACCTCAACAGGCTCCAACCTATCATTTATCAAGCTACAACATGAAAGGGGACTACAATCCCTTGATACATAAAGAAAATAATGTGTTGGTTAACTGTTCTATAAATCTACATACCTCCATATTTTTGTCTTTGTTTCTCCTCCTCAATTTTGCTTCACATTAACTCTTCTATGTACCAGGTAATTAATGAATAACACCTCAATCAACTCTCACACATTCTCTAACTCTCTAACCATTTAGCCTTGCAACCTCACACATTTTTATAAGCATGCTTTGATGGATGTTAGTATTCCACACACACGAATCTGAAATGACAAAGCTTGTCTCTTTGCATTCCAAAAGTGTCTCTTCAATTCCAAAACTCTTGAATATTAAAATACATAATAAGGAATTGCATCATATCTAAATTTCATGTCACTAAAATAAATTTCAACATATTCAAATAGCATGCATTAATATAGCCTTGCACCACAATATTCTTCATGTCTTTGTATTTTCCTTTTCGTTTGCCTTTGTCTTACATCACAATAATCTTATTGCATCACAACATCTCAATCATCACAAACATATGAAAAAAAAACTTTAACAATTTGTTCTCCAAAGCATAACCATAACTTCATCAACACAAGCATGCCATCAACAATACCTTTTCAAATTTGCATATATTATCTACCTCTTCAACATTTATTTCTATTGCATAACACATCTCACACCTCGAGCATCAAGCACCACAAGTATCAAACGTATTTCTTCTTTGTTGCTCCTTTGCCTTTTCCTTTTTCTTTTTCATTTCCCTTTGCCTTGCATCACAAGTATCAAACATACTTCTTCTTTGCTTCTCCCTTGCCTTGCTACTCCTGTTGTTGCTTTTCCATCAATGACAACAATGGCAACAATCCCCCCCTTTGGTATTGATGGAAAAACTTTTCTCCTCCCCCTTTTGTCCCGAGAAAACACTTCTCCCATCTTTTTCTTACCTCCCCCCTTTGACATTGATGGCTAGGGGTGCACATACTGCATATGTTTTGATTGTTGATAACATTTCTTCTTATTGCTGACATAATAGATGAACTTTTGTGACTTGAGAATGTGAAATATCACAGAGCAGTACTCCTTGAGATAACCCTTCTTTAGACCTGCCAACAAAAGTTGAAAATTGCATGACTTAAAAGTTTTGAAGCCACATATGTAGTGTTCTATACACAACGTTTTTTAATAGAATATGCAAGTCAAGCACTTGGAAGCAGTTAGGGAAGCCACACTTTTGATCAATTAGTGCAGAAAACCCTAAATTCAATGTATCAAAGATATATATCAAGGCTTCAAAAGATCTTGAATAGCTGTAAAAATTCTCTCCATAATATATTAATGCACAATATATAACATAGTCTCAATGATATGAATCTCCATGAATGAATGTTTCTCCACAATTAAAGTTGCTCCATAATAAATGCTCTCCATGAATTCATTGTATTTAATGTTTTCATATGAACACACTACAAACAATATGCTAGTTCAAATATCAATGCTACTACAAATATATTAAACCCTTTGCAATATGTGTCAAATAATTTTTTTCCACTGGAAAAATCGTAATTTTATTCAAAATTGAGTAAAATTACATGTTGTAGATGCTGTAATAGCATATGCTGTAACATAACTTGTTCTGCCAAGAACAGGATCTAAAAAATATGTAGCTATCTATCTATGCTTTCCTACCTTTCTTTTTTTCCACTTTCCGCCAACCTTCATTTTTGGGCGTGGCTGTTACAATAGTCATTTATACTTCGTTTGTGGCTGCCATGATTTCTTTTTCAGAATCTGAGCTTGTTGAAGAGTATGCTCGCTTGCTGCTCCTAATTTCCTGGCCTGGGTTCTCATATTGCTGCTGAGGATTACTTGCATTTGGATCTGTTGCACATTCAATCAGATTTTCATTATTCTGCGGGTGGAGTGGACTGCTTTCTTTGTTGATTTCTGGGTTATTTCCTCCATCTTCAGCTCCTTGAGGTATACTGGTGGTTTCTGCATTCTGTTCCTCTTCTATATCCTCTGCCCATGTGGCCGTAAACTGCCATCCTTTCGGCTTTGGAGGTTGTCTTCTTTTCCTATCTTTTTTATTTTGTGGGCATGCACTCTGAAGATGACCAGTTTGTCGGCATATGCGGCAACGAAAGGCAATGTTTTCGTAATCTAGTGGCTGTGCCCATTGCTTTCCTTTATGGAGTAAGAGGATGTGGTCTGGTAGGCCTTGGCTGAGATCAACCTCCACACAGATCCTGGCGAAAGTGTAGATATCCTTTGATAGGCGCTCATTGTCCACTTT
Source organism: Pinus tabuliformis (assembly GCA_031772625.1). Lineage (NCBI taxonomy): Eukaryota > Viridiplantae > Streptophyta > Pinopsida > Pinales > Pinaceae > Pinus > Pinus tabuliformis. The sequence goes on along the minus strand of CM062804.1, from coordinate 441,464,209 downwards.
TAAGAATGTCCCCAAGGCATTGTCAATTTCTTCTAGTACTTCGTAATGCCAAAAGTGTATAGGTAAGTTGAACAATTTTACCCATACTGGCATTTTGGAGACTACCATGCTGTTGGGATCGAAATCCAGGAACTAAGATTTCACAAAAAGGCCTGCATTGCCCCAGAACCATGGTCCTTCGTTCAATGCATATTCCTTGTCCTTTATGGTGTCAAATTTGACAATAAAGAATCCCTTTGAATAGAGATGGATATCACAGTTTTCTGTCCATATGGAATAAATCCATTGACGAAGGGCTTCCGGTTTGGGCCAAAAACCATTGAACCTGCATATCACTGCTTTGGTTAAATAATCAGCTTGTATTTCATTTACCTCTGGTATGGCAATTGTTATTGCAGGGTTCTGTGTTGTCTGCTCAACAATGTAGGCCCCTGGTGTTGTAGCTTGTTGTTCTGTTTTTGTTTGTGGTTCCATCTTCCCTTTTACTGCATCTTTGAAGGACGCAGGTCCTTTTGAGCTTGTGCCGGAACAGCCTCCGCGGAGTCTTGTGCTAAGGCAAATTGTTGAGTCGTTTCCTATACCATATTCTATTAGCGTGCGTTCCTCCTGCAATACTTTCCCTGTGTAAATAAGGAGTTGTTTGCATGGAGGGATTCCAGTTCTTTCTTGTATCCTCTGTTTGAGTGTTTTTGTTGCCTCCCATTTCCCTATCCTGATGCACACTGTATTCCCTTCCATGACTCTGATAAAGAGAGTACTTTTTATTCCTTCGCGCGTATCCAAAATAGGTGCTGTTTGGATCATTTGTTGTTCCGTCATATTCATCCCATCTCTCTGTTCTCTGCTTCGATCTATGATCTGGTTCTGTGGTCCAGATCTGTGAGGAGCCTTTTTGTTGTCACGCATCCAGATCTGAGTTTGTTGTAGAGTGATTTGTATATTAGGTAATAAACCCATTTGGTCAGTGATGGATCTGTGGTTTTTACTTACATGTTGTTTGCCGATCTGGTCTTTTGCAGCGCATTTGTCCTGAAGCTCAGACCAAAGGGGTATCTTGGCAGTTTCATTGCCCCAGATCTGTGCTGCATTCTGCGTTCCGTGGTCAAACAGAGGTCGTTTGTGGGCCAGCAACCCATCCCATGTCCAATCGCGCTCGTCCCCTTCCAGCACTATAGCCAATCTCTTGCCTTTGTGCTTTTGTTCGGCTGATTTGTAAGTTCCAGGTTCTGGCCTTGCATCAGCTCTAAGTGCCGCAGCTTTTAAATCATCTCGTTTCGGTTGTAGTGCTATGGCAGCACCCTTCTCTGTTCTAGGAACCCATATACAGAGAATGAAACCCATAATCAGCACAGGGTGTTTTTCTACAAAGTTCTGTATCGGCTTCTCTAACCCCAAAAGGCCGGCGTTTCCTTTTCCGTCGTTTTCTGCCACAGAGCATATTGTCCGGTGCCCGATCCGCGGGTGTTTCAATGGCATATCCAACCCATTTGAACCGATCGAGGGTTTACCAGCTTTATGTGCCGCCTGTGAAGCCACCGTATGCAGTAGATCTGGCCGGATTCGCCCCTCCGATCTGCTTCTAACCCCTAACTGCCGCAAACAGCAAGAAACCCTTATTCTCGGCAGCGCATGGATGATCAGTTCTAGTCGAGCGGATTCAGGCTCATGGGGGTGATTATTTCGCCAGGCCTTTTGCTCCTCAGCAAAACGACCGCGAGCGATGCCTCCAGACATGCTGTGCCGAGGGTTTGCGGGATTTTTCCAGCTGCTCCGCTTCCACCGATATCAAATTTGCTCGAGCACTGTGTCAAATAATTATTTCAATGCTCTCCATAATATATGTATTGCAAACTCTCTCTAATGTATCAAATGAAGGTTGCCATTAAATAAATAAATGTTGCCTTTAAATGAACACTACTCCAAAATGTTCAAAGATTCTCCAAACATTGATCATGCTTACAAGAATGTGGTATTAATAACCAACATGCTGCCAACAACTCTGTTTGAAGAATGCATTGGAAGAACCCTGGAGTATATACTAAGTTAGGGCACAAAACCCTAATTTATAAAAGTAGCATCAATCAAGATCTCAATTCATAATGCATCTCAATTCATAATTCAAAAGCTACTCCAAAGCAAAAGTCAATTCAATTAAAAAATATTTTCTCCATAATGTATCAAAGTTGCATAAATATGAACGCTGCATAAATAATGTATCAATGTTGGCTTGAATGTATTCACAATATTCAATGTTATTCTTGTGCAATTCCTCTTGTAAACACTACTCTTCTAAATGTTTCTTTTGTACAATTCCTCTTGTAAAGGTTGCATAAATAATTCCTCTTGTAATTTCTCTTGTAATGACGCTCTTGTGTAATTCCTTTGGTAAAAGCTGCATAAATAATGTAAATAACACTCTCTCAATGCATAATAATTTGGAGAGTCAACCCATTGTAAGGCACTACCTTGTAATAATTTTCGTGGCAACACATATAATTATTATCTTTATGAAAACTTGACTAAACTATACAATAAGCACCAACAATTGTTTCACCAAAAAATATTAAGTTGTTGGAAATGTAAAATAGTGCTCAATATTGAAAGCTCTCCTATAATAAAAAGAATGCAATATTGAACCTTGCATATTGAACGTTCTCCAATAATATAATAAATGTTGCTCCAACATAATAAAGGCTCTCTCCAATAATATGATAAATGTTCTTCACATGATAAATGCTCTCCCACATGATAAACATTGTTTCTTAATGCATTTTGAATGCATTTGAATTATCAAAGCACTCAAGCATTTGTAATATGCAACATTTCAATTACCTTGTAATATGCACCATTTGAATTATCTTGTAATATTCACCATTTGAAATACCTTGTAATGCAGTATTTGTAATAGATGCATTGCATTGAAAATAATATTGCCTCCTTTAGATTCCCATTTGTTGAAAATAATTCATGGTATTACATTGAAAATAATGCTAGCAATGATAGAATATTGTCAATATGAATATTACCACTAATAATGAATGTGAATATTAATGTTGCTCCAAATAATAAACAATGCAAGGGGCTCCAAATCATATATAAGCAACACACTCAAATGCTGCCCAATAATTAAAAATTTTCCCAACAATTAGCAATATATGAACAATAATAGTTTCATAATATATGAATGATGTGAATAATAATAAAGGAGGACATTGTTGTAATTGATAATATATGAACATTGCTGCAATTGTTGATAATATATGAACCCTATGAATAATAATAAAGGAGTATGTTGTCATTAAGGAGTACATTGTCATTATTAAATCATGATTTAATTCCAATGTTGCTGGAGATTAATTCCAATTACAACCATATAACAATAAAGTTCTCCTCCTCATATGAATAATGTTGTTGATAATATATGAACCCTATGAATAATAATAAAAGAGTACATTATCATTATTAAACCATGATTGAATTCCAATGTTGTTGGAGATTAATTCCAATTGCAACCATATAACAATAACGTTCTCCTCCTCATATGAATAACATTTCTCAAAAATAATATATACTTTTCTCCAAACATTAAATAATAAGGTTGCTCCAAATAATATGCTTTGCATACCAATACACTTAGCATTAATAAAGATGCTCCAATGAATTAAAAAAAATAGTTGCATATAAATCATGTCTACGCTGACCAATGTATTAAAGCACTATTGTAATAATCGTTATTGCACAAGACCATATCCATGGTGCCATATCTGATGTAATAATAGTTTTTGCTGATAGAATTCTATAGCATATATCAAGGAAGTATGCAACATCTTAATTGCAATAAGTAAGTATTCTCTCCATATCTAAAGCATATCACTCCATTATTGTTCCATGTGGTTCCATCATTGTTGCATTTTTACAAGTCTTGAAATCAATCTCAACATTATATTTGTACAAACAGTGATGTATATAAACCAACATTGTTTTGAAAACAGTGTTCCATAAAACCAATGTTCATAGTCTAACCAACGTTCTATTGAAAACATAGTTGTATTCATTCCCATATGGTTGGTATATTGGTGTATACACAACTTTCCATATGCATTCCAAGAAATTATTTGAATGTTGTCAATTTACCAAAAGCCTAAGAAAAAACTATAGGATATTGCATGTATAAATTTATGAAATCTTTCTCATTATCAACACATTTTTTTTCTCATTTTATCAACCCATGCAACAACAGCTGCAACGCATTTTCTTTTACCCATTGTATCAACGCACTTCATATCAATCCACTTCATATGACGCATTGTATTAAGATATTGAAAACAATAAGAGGGAAATATTGTCCTCATTTTTTTTCTTTTTTAATATTATTGAATGCTGCATATAATAATTAAAGCACTCCAAATTAGGGCATAAAACCATAAAAATTTCTCCTTTAATAAAATGTTGCTCAATGTAAAAACATTTCCCATGTATTCCACAATATATGTATCTCCAATGTATCATCATATTAATTCACCACACTGTACTATACTCAAGGCACTGTAAATCACATTAAATGCCACTGCAAATATTGTAACACACTAACCACACTTGTAGAATAATTCTCAATGTACTCATTCAAAATAGCATTGTCTAATATATTTTGACCTGGGCACAACTGTCATATTCCTTCATATGCCAATAGATTCTGAAATGTTGCTATGAAATAATGCGAGTAGTATTAATTGTCAAAGAATCAAGGGAAATGATGTATATTAGGATTCTTCTTGACTTGATAACAATTTCTGAATCACTTTTACATTTATCTTAGCTTGATCTTCTTCTTCTTATTAGTGTGTGTGTTTCACCAAACTAATATAAAAAACATAAAGACAAGAACATAGATGTTGTCTCTCTGTCAGGGCCAAAACCTATATTCTCTTGAGAGGAAACCCCTTTAGTAAGTTTCTCTTACTGTAGCTTCTTATTGATGCCAAACCCTAGACCCTTGACAAGAATATCCTCTAAGCACAAGTCAAGTCCTTTCTTCTTTCTACACTTTGTTCCCTAGCACTTCCTTCTTCCAGTACTTCCTCCTCCTCCTTCCAACACCTCATTCTTCTTTCAACAGTTGGTAATCCTTGTTGCACTTTCTCTGGAAGAGATACCTTGTGATGTTGACCTCTTCTTTCTTCGCTTGAGAGAGTTCCTTCTTCACTTGAGTGAGGGGCCTTATAGTCCTACTTAGATTTCCCAACCAACGAAGTTATATGACTGCGATGGTAGTGCTGTAATGACTGCAAGAAGAGGCTTTGTTTCTCACACATGTGACTATTTTCTACCCTATAAAGTAATCCTCTTAACTTCTACCTAGACTTCACCTTGTACGCTGCACTAGAGGCTCCCTTTCTTGTCACTTGATCACCATTTACCCGTTCCTTTACTTCGAAGGTTTCAGAGGTGAATTGCATTATCTTTGGAGGAGCAAACAACCTATATATATATATATATATATATATATATATATATATATATATATATATATATATAGGACTATCCTTCCTTTAGGCCAACTTGTTGTTTGTAGGCTGACGTGAAGTATATAGCTTAGATTGCTTATTTGGAGGTGTCTTTGCTTTGGAGGAGACTTGAATTTGCTTGGAGGTGACTTCTTTCACTTTAATACATAAGCATACCTATAGTAACATGCCCTTAAGGTCTTCAACATTTTCTTTTGACCATTTTACTCACCTATAACATGTTAACATGTGCTGGACCTATTTCAATGAGAAAGAAACTCATTGACATATATTACAAAAATAATATTTCTTTTCTTGAATAAATACAAATATCAAAAGTACATTTATGAAGAAAAAACCTAGTTACATTTCCTCCAACACTCCCTCTTAACTAAGGAGGTATTCATACAACATTACAAGGTGTTTGGCTATGTTTTTATCTTGAATAATTCACATAAGAGAAACCTGATTTGTAATCCATCTGTTATAGCATCATAATAACCAACATTGTTTCCACAACAAGGCCTTGACTGACAACTCTATCTCTGGCTATATCAATGACTTATAGACAACTTAATCATTGTCTCTCAAGGTACATACCCACCCGGGTGTTCACTAAGTATGACCTTCTAGGAATATTATTATCTTGGGTTCACAACCCTCAAAGAATATCGGTCCTCTTGCCTAATCTTGTCTTGGATGCCCTACACATTCTCAAAGAGTATGAGATGCCAGATGATTACCCAATCCTCCCATTCTTTCTTCCCAAGTGAAGACAAGAATTTTGTGTCTATCACTTCCTCTCAATTGAGGAAGACATGCCCAAGTATCCTTTGACAAGGTACTTATTCAAGTTCCATTGTAATTGGGAACTTGTTATAACTCCCTCTTAGCTAGGAACTTGTCCATTCATCAACAACTTCTTGTTTGTGGGTCCTCCATCTACTTGATCTCCTTCCTTCCTTTGATGTCATGAAGTCTTTGTTTGAACTTCTTCTTGGTAGGGCACCATCCATCGCTCACTTTCCTTCCTTCTTTTCCATGCCATTGCTTCCTTCATGGAAAGTGGCCTTCTTGTCACATACCAGGTTCTCTTGTCATCTGATTATTCCTTGTCATCTTGTCTATGCTTCAGACTACTATTCACATGGATGCTTCTTTGTATTTTCTTGTTCCCATGTTTTGATTTGGTAGTCCTTCATGGATTCATCCTGATATTTTTTCAACATTAAATGGTGATTTTGCTGGATGGATTATTCATCATGACATCTTCATAGAGTAGAATCAGTTATCTGCAACTTTCATATCTCCAAGGCCTTCATAGGTGTCAAGGTTCCTTTGATCTTTTCCTTTCTTAGTTAGAGTTCTGCCTTCTTTCAGGAGATGTCTTCAATGGATCTTTGTCAGACAATGATTCTTTGTGATCATGGTGTTCTTCACATGCTTGATCATTTTCTTCACTTGCTTCTTCTTAGATAGATTGGTCAACAACTTTTGCTCCTTGTGAGAGCACTTCTTCATTGCTTGCTTCTAGGACTAGTATGCATTTATTCTTTACTTGCTTCTTAGTCGACAATATTATACTCCTTATGTGAGTATTTTATTTTTTTGACTTTTGTTGTATTGTAGTACATGCCTTCGAGCATGTCATTGGTGAAAGAGATTATTTCCTACTTTATCATGTTATAGAACTATTCCCATGACTCAATAATATACAAATGATAACATGACTAAAATTTGATGCATACATACCTCATCTTGATTCTCCTTTCATCATCTTACATTCATTTGGTTGTCCTTGGTGTGGCCCTTCTTGATTCATCTTAGCTTGCCTACATATCATACTTTTCTTGAATCCCATGAATGGGATTCCCAATGAGACATCTGATTTTGTTTATGAATATTCTTTTGAAGATTCTGTTATAGGATCTTGAAGACCTTTACCCTGCAAATGGTTTTTTCCTTTTGATGATGGAGGTATTCTAAGATTCTTAATCATGATCAATTTTCTTTCATTGTGGATGAGGTCATATTCTAGGTATTCTCCTTCTCTTGAGCTATATCTCCCATGCTCCAATATTCTAGAAAATATTTCTACCCATTCATTTACTTCTATTTATGAATGCTCCTTCTACACGAGTATTTCGAACTCTATGTACATCATGCTTCTAGATTCTATAAGATGTTTCTATCTGTGCAATTTTATTCTATTCCTACATGCTCCTATAATACTCAAAATTTTGAAAGAAGACTTTAAGTAAAGAAGTAGACTTAGTCATAGTAGAGATCTAGAGGATCTTCTTTCTTTTGCTTATTGTCTTCTTCTTTCATTTCTTGAGTCACATGAGCTTCTTCCCCTTTTCTTTTGTTGTTTTTGTCCTTATTTAGTTTAGGACAATTCCTCTTGTAGTGTCCATATTCTTGGCATCCATAGCGTTGGATTTTGGACATATCTTTGTTCTTTGTTCTTCGTGGACCAAATTTTCCCTTTCTCTTGGCCATGGTATAAAATGCTTGCTCATTTGATCCCACATCCTCTTTTGCTTTGAGTCTTGTTTTCTCTATCTTGCATAGAGACCACATTTTTATCAAACATGACTTCCCCTAGCTCTTGAAGACTTTGATCTGTCATCTCAGAGATCTTCATGAAGTAGGGATCTATTCCTTCCTTTTATATCTTTATCTTGTACAATTCATTTTGTAGAGATATCAATTCTCCAACTGTGCTTACCGAGAATAGCTCTACTAGTCTATCATAGATTTCTTTTGATGTTTCAAGTTTGGAGACATAAGGAATGAGAGAGCCTTTGATGGATTCTATTAGAATCCTTTGAGCTCTTGTCTCATCCTTATTATACTTGGCTAAGGCTTGAGTTTGTTCCTTAGCAGGAATAGTAAAATTCCCTTTGATGTGTTCTAGGAGTTCATTCTCCCTGAGAAGTAAATTAGTCCTCTTCTTCCATGCAAGAAAGTTATTGGTCCCTACCAATTTGTTGCTTTCCTTGCAAAAGGACATTGATGTATATTCAGAAGGGGACATATACTTACTTGATATATTTTGAGATGTATTAGACTTTCTTTCTCCTTGAAGACTTGATGGATTTCCTTCCTTAGATCTTGATGTTCTTCAATTTGCTTTCTCCAAGTGGACTTGACTTGATGATGAAAGTTTCTTGATGAATTCTAGCTTGATGTAGGTCCTACTTTGATTTTCTCTTCTTCTAGGTGCCTTTGTGTAAGGCTCCTCTTCTTGCTTTGTAGTCTTCCTTGATGAATGCTAGATGGTAGACTTCTTGTCCTTTGATGTGATTGAGACTTCATGGTTTGATTCTTCAACTTTTGTAGATGTCCTTCCTTGATGAGTGTTCTTGAGATGCCCTTTCCTTAATGTGTCACCTTAGCTGTGATACCATGTTGAAGAATCAAGGGAAATGATGTATATTAGGATTATTCTTGACTTGATAACAATTTGTGAAGCAATTTTACAATTATCTTAGCTTTATCTTCCTCCTATTATTAGTGTGTGTGTTTCATCAAACTTCTACCAAAAACATAAAGGCAAGAACATAGATCTTGGCTCTCTGCTAGGGCCAAAAAATCTCTTATCTTAGGAGGAAAACCCTTTAGTAAGTTTCTCATATTGAAGCTTCTTATTGATCACTGCCAAACACTAGAACCCTGACAAGAATATCCTTCAAGCACAAGTCAAGTCCTTTCTCCTTTCTGCACTTTTTTCCCCGACACTTCCTTCTTCCGAAACTTCGTTCTCCGACACTTCGTCCTCCTCCTTCCGACACTTCATTCTTATTTCAACTGTTGGTAAACCTTGTTGCACTTGCTCTAGAAGAGATACCTTGTGATGTTGACCTATTACTTCTCCACTTGAGAGAGTTCCTTCTTCACTTGAATGAGGGGCCTTATAGTCCTACTTAGATTTCCCAACCAACGAAGTTATGTGATTGTGATGGTAGTGTTGTAATGATTGTAGGAAGAGGCTATGTTTCTCGCACATGTGACTGTTTTCTACCCAAGAAAACAATCATCTTAACTTCAGCATAAACTTCACCTTGTACGCTACACTAGAGGATCCCTTTCTTGTCACTTGATCACCCTTTACATGTTCCTTTACTTCACAGATTTTAGAGGTGAATTGTGTTATCTTTGGAGGAGTAGGAAACCTCTATATATAGAGGATTGTACCTCCTTTAGAATGACTTGAAGGAAGACTTGCTATTTGTAGGCCAACTTAAATTATATAGCTCAAATTGCTTCTTTGGAGGTGTCTTTGCTTTGGAGGAGACTTGACTTTGCTTGGAGGTGACTTCTTTGACTTTAATACATAGGTATACCTATAGTAACATGCCCTTAAGGTATTCAAAATTTTATTTTGACCATTTGACTCACATATAGCACTTTAACATGTGCTAAACCTATTTTAATGAGTAAGAAACTCATTGACATATATTATAAAAATAATATTTCTTTTCTTGAATAAATACAAATATCAGAAGTACATTTATGAAGACCGAACCTAGTTACATTTCCTTCGACATTAATAACACATGATGTTAATAATTATAATGCATTGTATAGGATGTGAGACTGTCCAATTAATTTATTTTCACATTATTCATTATTTGTCTCTTCGTCCCATGCCATTTCTGACATTCACCTCTGTCTATTTGTCTTATGTTATTTCATGCCTCACACTCATTTTATGCATTTCATTCTTGTGAATCCTTTTGTAAAATATATGTGCATATTATTTCTTATTCTTTGGTTCTCTTTAGCCCATAGAATTTTTTGTTTCTCCATTGTGATCAGATACACGTGGATATTTTTTTTTGAGGCTTTTGTCTTAGTGTTAGAAGCTTACACCAAGAAATCTCTATCAAGGCCATTCAATGTCTATTGATCTATGTTTGTGCATATTCAAATTTTTTATTGGAGAGTTTTGCTTAATCTCTCGATTTTCTTTTGTGATTTTTTTTCAAGAAATTTTCTCTTGTGATTGATTCACACAATGTTCTTGATTTTAGGATTTGGTATTATTTTCATTAGCCCCTATTTTCATTTCTCAAATCTTTGCATTGGTGATACCCTTTTCCCTTTTCTCTCCTTTTTATTTTATTTCTTGCATGTAGTCTCCTCTGCCAAAGTTATGGATAATGTCCTTTGGGTACGCTATACTTTCTTCTTCTACAAATGAAATGTCTCTGTAATATAAGTATTTTTTTGATGTTGCATTGTTTTCTTCATATCACTATGGGTCTTTTCATGTGGCTAACATATCTTTAATGTAAGCAGTCTGCTGCTCAATATTTCCTTTAATTATATGTAGGATGATTATTTACATGCTTAACTTGTCAATCTAACATGATTTTCTTTAGATTTGTATTCTCTACCCTCTACATACCTCTCTCAACAATTTGTGTTTGTGACATTTGAGCATTTCACTACATAGATTTCATTTTACGTTTTTATTTCATATCCCTTTTCAAACACCATTGATTGACATAAACTTGCATATCTCAGATTTTATTGTAGGATTTGCATCATGTGAGAAAGAACATTGCATATCATTCCATGTATAACTTGCAGAAAATCACAGACTTGGATTTGGTGACTGGTGCCTACTTCAACCTTTTAACACTACCTTCTTTGTCCTTTAATATTTGTTTCTTCCTTTTTGTAAACTTCCTCTTTTGTTTTTTTTGTTTTTTGCTTAGCCTTCTTATTTTTGACTTCCTTTGTGTGAAAAAGAACCTCATCTACTCCTTTTCCCTTGCACTTCCATGCTCATGTAATCTACTTTATGTTCTTCAGAGGAAAATAAATTGGATGGAATATTCATTCCATCACAATTGTGAGCAGATATTTTAACAATATCAACTAATGCATTTTCATTTTCATATACATCCTTGTTCTCTTCATTAACAATGTCATTCTTGACATATATTTTATTTTTCATTGCAGGAGTTTGCTTCCTCAAAACATTGATATTTTTCAAGATATTTTGGGGTTGCTCTCCTCCTAAGATGTTGTTTCTCCTCTAACATTGATTGAATTCTTCTTTTTCTTTCTTGAGAAGCCCCCCTATGGCTATGGTGACTTCACTTTGCTATTGAAATCTCAGTCTACTCATTTTTCTTCCTCTTGCATGCCTTAGTTTCCTTCTCTTGTTGTTTGTATTTCCTTTTGGCTCATTGTCTGGTTTTCTTGGAGTTTCTTTCATTTTCTGTCTAGAACTCTTTAGGGTATATGAAAATTTGCAATTCTAGGTTTTGTGACCAAGATTGTTACATCTATAACACTTTGTTTGACCAAGAAATGGAGGGAATGGTGTGTATTTTCTTGAGTTAATGTTCTTATTTATATACATTTTGCATTCAACAACTTTATGTCCAAATTCATTGCACAAATAAAAATAGCCATAGAAATTATTTGTGTACCTAGTGGATGATTGTCTTCTCTTTTTGCATGCTTGAGGGAGCCTTCTTGTTTGTTGCATCTATTGTTGATTAGCTTTGATTTTCTTTCTCTTACATAAACATGTCTAGGTTCATAGCAAGAAAAACATTTGACATCTTTCAAAGGAGATAAGAATATCCTTTGTGATCTTCCAAATTTACTCAATTCTTTTCTAGGAACAAATGACCTTTTTGTAAAGGACCATTTCTTCATCTCATTCTTTGGCTCTTGATGTTGCTTGTTGTTTTTTTTTTCTTCTTTAAAAATCATGTTGTAGCTGGATTCTTCTTCTGTAGGTATTTTTAGGGCTACTTCATTATCCTTTATGGTTGTCTTTTCTGCATTCTTTATGGATACAACCTCCTCTTCTAACTTGCTTACACAACTTGTTATTTTCATCTAACTCTCTTCTAGCTAAAATAATATCAAAACATAATCTTTCTTTTTTTTTTCTCGGTAAAAACTAAATCTATTAAGAGAAATCAATATGGTACAAACAGGAAAGACAAAAGACCGTCAGACCGGAAATGATAGATACATCAACCTCGGTCCCGGAAGAGAGATACAATCACAGAGCTGCAGGAAAGACAAAAAACCGACAGACCGGAAATGATAAATTCGTCAACCTCGGTCTCGGAAGGAAGAAACAACACTGATACACCTGAAGATTCGATAGCAAATACTAACTGTCAGGCTGTTACCCCAGCGGGACAGTGATTACACCACACTGTTTTTTCCCTTTCTTTTTGTTAACTTTTGTCCAACCCTCATGAGGAGTATGGGCAAGAACAACTTGGAGACTGGAGTTCTCTATCATTGGGGACTCCTTCTCTGAATCAGAGGAGGAAAACTCATGGGGACGTTTCTGCGCGTTTGCTGAGACATGGGTGTGCTCCATAATGTTCGTGGGCGGATCCATCGTCTGCGGCATCTGATCTGGTTCTGACTGATTTTCCTCCTTTTCCATACTTGGAACCTTTTCCATATTAGGGGGGCTGGAGCGTCTGGTTGGCGGCGGTGGGCAGGGGGCCCAACGCTTAGGCTTAGAATGAGCAAAGAGGCCCTTTTTTGCTCTTGCGGACAGCGAAGGGCAAGAGATATGTAGGTGCCCTGTTTGGTTACAATGACGGCATCTGAAGGCAGTGTTCTCGTACTCTATAAACTGGGTCCAGATAGCGTCCTTGATCTTGAGATTGATGTACTCTGGCAATCCCTTACTTAAATCAATCTCCACACAAACTCTGGCGTATGTGTAGAGACCCTGCCTCTCTCTTTCGTAGTCTCCCTTCCAAAAGCTACCCAGGGCATTGCCTATTTGCCTGTATACTTCTGTACGCCACAGGTGAATTGGGAGATTTGGAAGCCTGATCCAAACCGGAGCCTTGGTGATGACTGCTGAAGCTGGGTCAAAGTCGGGAAACCATGGAGTTAGGAAGAGACCAGCTGAACCCATGAACCAAGGGCCTTCGTCTAGGGCATTGTAGCATTGCTCTAGGTCATCGAACAGCACTATGAAATATCCTTTAGCACAGAAATAAACCTTACAACGATCAGTCCAGTTATCTTTGATCCAGTCATAAAGATCCTGTGAGCGCGGCCAAAGCCCATTGAATCTGCAGATGATGGCTCTTTCAGCAAATTTCTGGGTTTCGTCTTCAAGCTCAGGGTAGGAGATTTCAACTGATGGGATCTCCTCCACTTTGTCAACCAAAAAGGGCTTGGGTGCAGTCTGTATTGGTGGTTCCGTCTTTTCAGCCTGCTTGCCATGGACTGCATCTTTGAACGAAAAAGCCTTAGCTGAAGAAGGCTCTCCCCCAGCTCCTCCTCTAAGACGAAGGGAAAGGATAATAGATGCATCTTTCTCAATGCCATAAAAAGAAATAGGAAAGGGATCCTCAAGATGTTTACCTTGGTAGAGAAGCCGTTGGTCTGCCGAAGGGATTCCCAATTTGATGTCCAATGCATGCTTGAGATTCCGCACTGGATCCGCCTGGCAAACCCATTGAAGCATAGATTTTCCTGAAAGAAGCCTGATTTGAATCTGGAAAGCCGCGGATGATTCTGAAGGCCTTTTTCCCCATCTGACCTGAGAAGCAGTCTTTTCTTTCCCTATATCCCGGATCTGAGAATACACTGCTAGGGGCTCTGCTGGAGCGCCCTTGGCTGCTACGCCGTTGGTCAGATGATGGATCCATGGGCGTTTTGTGTAGGCGGGGGCCTGATGCCGCGCTGTTTCAGTACGATCTACCCATAGATCTGCATGGTTATTCTTGTCTGCGGCTCCATCAATCGCCACATCAACCTGGGTGTCTGCTGAGAGTGAAGGATCCCTTGATCTGTGCCTGCGGATCTTGCATCCATTTGCATCCCGGGCGTTCTGAGAACCCAAGGCGGCTGAGGGCTTCGCGGCGGCTCTCTCTGCACGGTTATTCTTGTCTGCGGCTCCATCAATCACCAAATCAACCTGAGCGTCTGCTGAGAGTGATAGATCCCTTGATCTGTGCCTGCGGATCTTGCATCCATTCGCATCCCGGGCGTTCTGAGAACCCAAGGCGGCTGAGGGCTTCGCGACGGCTCTCTCCATGTCGAGGGTTTTCTCAGAAACCATGCCAAGGAAAGTATTGCGTAACATCAAAACATAATCTTTCACAATGTACCTCCCTCTCCTTTAGTTGAATATTTTGTTTGTTTTTCTAGCATCATATGTGTTCTAGCCACGAAATTTGGTGGAGAGGCTAGAATATGTATTCTCCAAAACCCATAAATTGTTTCTGGAAATTGCACATAGAGATGACTTAATTAAAATAATTAATTAATTTTTTAATGTTTCTGAAGTCTAAACTTAAGAAATATGATTAATTAAAGGGTGTTAATCAAGTCATGGTGAGAATCTTCTAGAAAAAGGCATGGATCGAGTTCTACTTAATCTTAGCCATTGATTATGTTTTAATATTGGTCGTTGATGTCTAAACGAGATATTATAAGAAGAAACTCGATGGGGCTTAAGAACACACACTAGAAGTTTGATTTCATTGGCAAATCGATTTCCAGAGTAGCAGCGCTAAGTTGCCAGAGAGAGAGATATTGAGCTTGAAGAAGTGAGAGAGTGGCATGGATAGTAAGGTTGGAGCAACATTTCCCAGCTTTGGTGAGTGCATTGTAGAGAGGCAATGAATGCCACAGAGAGGTAGTGCGGGGCCATGCAAAGGCAACACAGTGCTTCAGAAGGGATTTCGTATTTTGCTGGGGAGAAGAAGTGATTTAGTGCCATAATCTAGAGAGATATTCTAGAGGCCAAGAGGGTCCATCTTCCATACAACATCTAATTAGATAGCGAGAGTGAAGAATTTCCGAGTTGTGGGACGTAGTGACTGTAGAGAGGTAGCAGAGAGCAGCTCAACTTGAGCCAAGGTTAGTGTCAGATCGCCAGTGGGAGTGAGATTTTTCTCACTCAATTTATTGTCAGTCATTTCTCTATATGGATTGTTAGATTTGAGCATCCATACTCTTGTACTCAAATTTACTACTGCATAATATTAAAACCCTCAGCTATTGAACCAGTTTTCTCAAGTTGGGGTTTTTGGGGACTTAGTCCAAAAATAAATGTGTATTTGTGTGCGTGTATCTATTCTTCCATCATTTTAATATCTTTCACAATATTTAGTTTGTGAAGGTTGTAGTGTATTTAATTCGATATTTGTCGTAGAACACAAGAAGTAAATTGTTTAATCAAATTAGCAATTAGAAGAATTAGCATCAGTTTCTGCAATAGGATTCAGGGTTAGCTGGATTTTCACATGGTATTAGGGCATATATTTGAAGCCAGAGAGCTAAGTAGTAGAAGGGAAGAGGAATTTCGAAGCTCTACGTAGGAAGCAGTTCGAAACCCTCAAAGGAAGTGCAGTCCCTTTGGCCAGGAGGGTCAATTTTTGAGGAAAAAATTATTTCTCTAATAGAGTTGACAGAGAATAAATTTTCCAGATAAAAAATTACCAGAGGTAGAGGGAGCAATAGTATTTTCCTTGGAAAGAAGATCTTCAGCTGGGACACAATTATTTTGTAGCAGTTTGCTGGTGCAAAATAGCTTCAGGAGGAAGGAAGAGCACACACTGAGGGAATTCTTTCTTTAGGGAACTTCTAGTCTAGAAGTTTGATTTTTCATTGCAGAGTAGAAGTTGTTGTGAGCCTATTTTCCCAGTCCAACAGGGAGTGCGTAGAGCCAGTCAGCAGTTGCGCAAAGGAGAAGAGGAGGAGTTGTAATTTTTATAGGGATGGCATCAGCATGGCTGAGAGATCACGATCGATTGGAGGGAGCCTCCAACTATGTGATCTGGAAGGCAATAATTTCCTGTCTTCTAGATGAATATGAACTCAAAGCTTGCATTGATGCAGTGGTAGCTATCCCCATGAATGCAGATCAAATGACGACCTACAAGAAGGAGATGTAAAAAGAAAAGAGATTGATTCTCGATGGGGTTTAAGATCACGTGGTGTCTCACATAGCTGACAAAGATACTGCCAGACATATGTGGGAAGCTCTCGCTACACTATACTAGGGATATTCTAAGCAACAGAAAATGTATCTTGAGGAGAAGCTGAGATGTACAAGGATGCAGAAAGGGGAGCGCATAGACCCCTTCCTCACTAGGATTCAGGATGTCCAAGACCAGTTGTATGTAGTAGGGTTAGTACCCCAACCTACAAAATTGGTGAAGTTAGCTCTAAAATTTGTTTTCAAAGACTGGAAGGTCTTCATCCACGTTATTCTGGGTAGAGACAAGTTTCTTGATTGGGATCGAATGTGGGCTGATCTGCAACAGGAGGAGATGAGGCAAGATTTGGTGAAGAGCACCATTAGTGGCACCAATAGTAGCAGCGGGACGAAGCAAGTGAAGGAAGAAGAGAATGTGGCCCTCACATCAAAGGGGCAGCAAGAGAAATGCAGGAGAAAGAAGGACCTTTCCAAGGTCAAATGCTTCAGATGTGGTGAGCTTGAACACTACAACACTCAATGTCCTCTCAGAAAGAAGGAAAATGAGGAGAAGCACGATCAGCAGGCTGCATCTGCAGAGATCAACAGGCTATCCTCCAGATTGGAGGAAGAGTTTTCCATGATCACCAATATACCTCGAGGAGTGAGGTGGGGTGATTTGGTTTTGTAGCCCAAGAGAGCTATAGGATGGGAAAGATTCTTGAGGAGGTCCACCTCATGAATCAATACCTCGTTACGGGAGCCCATAGTATGCAATAACAGGATGAATCAGTGGCATATGTTGTAGTTAGATGCCAGAGTGACATATGCAGTGGCTAGTAGCAGTTAGATATTGGGCAGTGCATTGCAATGTTGGCAGTAGTGTAGTTGGCACAGATCAAAGTCAGTAGCAGAGCAAAGGCTTCTGTGATAGCACAGAGACTAGCAGCAGTTAGAGACTCGGGAGACAGATGCATCATACTGATCACAATTGATTCAGTATATTGGATGCTTTTCAGTTGTAGTTGCAGTAGTAGCAGATGGAGAGAGAGTTGCAGCGCTGTTGTTCAGCTGTTTAGCAGGGCCAACAACAACGCACATGCAACGTATATTAGAGTTGCACAGTAGTTTGTGAGCAGCAGTAGCTAAACATCAGTAGTGTGACAAGCGGTGGTACAGAGACATGGTGTTACTTTAGTGGGTTGTAGCACTAGAACACGTTCCTCGCTAAGAGGGAGTGTTAGTTTTTATAGCATCGGATGTGTTCTAGCCACGAAATTTGGTGGAGAGGCCAAAATACATGTATTCTCCAAAACCCAGAAATTGTTTCTGGAAATTCCACCTAGAGACGAATTAATTAAAATAACTAATGAGTTATTTTAATGTTTCCTAAGTCTAAACTTAGGAAATACGATTAATTAAAGGGTATTAATTAAGTCATGGTGGGAATCTTCTAGAAAAGTAAATGGATCGAGTTCTAGTCAATCTTAGCCATCGATTGTGTTTTTATCTTGGTTGTTGATGTCTCAACGAGATATTATAAGGAGAAACTCGACGGGGCTTAGCAAACACACACTAGAAGTTCGATTTCACTCGTAGATCGATTTCAAGAGTGGTAGCTTTGAGTTTCCGGGGAGAGAGCTAATGAGCTCGAAGTAGTGAGAGAGGGGAAAGGATAGTAAGGTTGGAGGAATATTTTCCAGCTCCGGTGAGTGCATTGTAGAGAGGCATCACAATGCTTCAGAGGGGATTCCGTATTTTGTTGGGGAGAAGCACTAATTCAGTGCAAAAAGTAGGAGAGAGAGTCCAGAGGCTAGGAGGGTCCATCTTCGAGACAACATCTCATCAGATAGCGAGATGGAATAAATTCCGATTTGTGGGATGAAGTACTGCTAAGCTGATGCAGTGACTGCACAGAGGGAGCATAGAGAAGCTCAACTTGAGCCAAGGTCAGTGTGAGATCGCGAGTGGGAGTGAGATTTTTCTCACTAGATTTGTTTTTTGTAATTTCTCTCTATGGATTGCTAGATTTGAGCATCCATACTCTTGTACTCATATTTACTACTGCATAATATTAAAACCCTCAGCTGCTGCACCGATTTTCCCGAGTTGGTTTTTTTCGGGGACTTAGTCCAAAAATAACTGTGTTTTTTGTGTGTGCGCATCTATTCTTCCAACATTTTTATTTCTTCTGCAATATTTATTTTGTGAAGTTTGTAGTGTATTTAATTCAATATTTGTTGTAGAAAACATCAAGTAAATTGTTTAATCGAATTAACAATTAGAAGAATTAACATCAGTTGTTGCAATAGGATTAAAGGTTAGCTAGATTTTCACATATTCATCATTTGTTCTATTCTCCTTGCCTCTTCAATTGGGTTCTTTAGACTAACAATTTCCTCCTCCAATTCAAGTTCTCTTTCATCACATATTTGTAACATTTTCTTATGATCTTTACTTTCATTCCTCAGTCTTTCTATTTCAGCCAATACTAAGTTAAGCTTGAATTGTTCTTCAACTAAATTTTCTTCATGAGCATCAGATGCATTTACAGTAGCAAAACAAGTCTCATTTGATTGAAGACTTTCCTTTTGATAGAAATTTTTCTTCTTATTTTTTTTCTTCTCCTTTTCCACAGTGCTGCTACTAGTGTCTCCTTCATGCATGAGTTGTAACCTTTCCCAAATTTCTTTTGCAGAATTTAAATCTATCACTGTCTCAAGATCCTTATTGTGAATATTATTATACATTACACATTTTGCCTGAGCATTCCACTGTTGTTCTTTCTTAGAAATGGAGTCTTTACAGTAATCATCACATACTAACTTCCATACACCAGTTCCATAGGATATGAGCTCAACTTTTACCTTATCTCTCCATTCATGAAAGTTTGTTGCACTTAGCACGGGTGCACTTTGATAATCCATGAATTAACCAGGTCTACCTTCAAGTTATAAGGCTTACACCGAAGGAACCTTTCTCTGATACCAATTGATGAAAACTTGACTAAACTTAGAGGGGGGTGAATCAGTTTAGTATATTCATGGACATTAAATCAATTTTCTTTGAACTCATTTACTGAACAATTAAATGAGCATATTGACACATAACGACAATCAGATTCAATGTGCAAACAACAAGTAATAAGTAAACCAAAAACATCTCATCAACACATAAAAATAACACATATGGACACCATATATAAGTGGAAACCAATAAAGGGATAAAACCACAATTTTTTTATTGTTGTGATGCAAAGGAAATCTCCTACTCCCTTATTACATCTACTTTTTTGTAGGGTCCAACCTACAGGAGGCTACTACCTCAATTTTTTTGCAAGCTCCAACTCCCATAAGTTTTCTGGAGGCTACAACCCATAGGAAGCTCCTACCTCAACAGGCTCCAACCTATCATTTATCAATATGCAACATGAAAGGAGACTACAATCCATTGATACATAAAGAAAATAATGTGTTTGTTACGTGGTCTACAAATCTTCATACCTCCATCTTTTTGTCTTTGTTTCTCCTCAATTTTTCTGCACGCCATCTCTTCTATGTGCCACGTAATTAATGAAGAACACCTCAATCAACTCTCACATATTCTATAACTCTCTAATTGTTTAGCCTTGCAACCTCACACATTTTTATAAGCATGCTTTGATGGTTATTAGTATTCCACGCACACGGATCTGAAATGACAAAACTTGTCTCTTTGCATTCCAACAATGTCCCTTCAATTCCAAAACTCTTGAATATTAAAATACATAATAAGGAATTGCATCATATCTAAATTTCATGTCACTAAAAGAAATTTCAACATATTCAAATAACATGCATTAATATAGCCTTGCACCACAATATTCTTCATGTCTTTGCCTTTTCCTTGCATCACAACAATCTTCTTGCATCACAAATCTCAATCATCACAAACATATGAAAATAAGATTTAACAATTTGTTCTCCAAGGCATAACCATAACTCCATCAACACAAGCATACCATCAACAATACTTGTTCATCTTTTCATACATTATCAACGTCTTCAGCATCTATCTTTGTTGCATACTGCATCTCACAAGAACCACGAGCATCAAGAACCACAAGTATCAAACATATTTCTCCTTTGATGCTCCTTTGCCTTTGTTGCCTTTACTGCCTTTTCGTTTTCCTTTAGCCTTTGCCTTTTCCTTTGCCTTGCCTCACAAGCATCAAACATACTACTTCTTTGCTGCTCCTTTGCCTTGTTGCTCTTGTTGTTTCTTTTCCATGAATAACAAAAATGGCAACAAGGTTTCCAAAGTCACTTTATTTATTGTTTTCTTTATATTTGGTGATTTGATTCTTAAATATTGAGGAGATAGTGATATTGTTGCTATGTGATTTGATTCTGTAGGAAACTCATGAATTTATTTGCAATTCCTTTTTCTTCTGTTAATTTAATTTCAATTGTTTCAGTTCGATCACTTCTTCCTACAGTGACTTGTGTCCTAAGGCTAATCTTGATCTGGGCATTAATTTAACCTCAATTCCTTAGTTTGATTCTAGGATTTTAAGTTGTAATTGATGTTATTTTCATTCGAATTAAATTGACACAAATTCTTTGTACCAATTTCGAATTTTCATATAAAAAATGTTATTTATTTATTGGTTTGATTCATAAATGAATGACTAAAAAATTATCTGAAATCATTACAAATCTATTTTCTCTTACATTTTCTGCCACAAAATGATAGATTAAGTAGCATTAGTTAGTCAGTTATTTAAGTGTTGCATTTAATGGTACTTCTTGATGCTTAATTATTCATAACGAGTTTGGTTTGAGCCATCTTTGTTTTGAAAAGATGGTGAAAGCTTACATTTTTTTAGTTTGTATCCTTTGTTATCATATTGTCAAGAGATATCAGTATTTAGGTTTATATTTGCATTTGCATTTTAGAATCAGTAATTTGTTTACATTTAGACATTTGATATATTTATATACATCCATTGTTATTGCTAGTTACATTGTTTATAGAATTTATTCTTTTTGTATATATTTTGTATACTTTGTATCATATGTTTTAACATGCTATGTTGATTCGTATTGTATTATAATTAATCATTTAACTTATAGAATAGAATAGATAAACATAGGATCAAATCAACCATAGGATAGTGATAGTAGAAACCCCTTGTCTTTTCCTTCGAAGGAGGAAGAGGCTAAAGGCTAACAGAGCCTGTTGAGGGTGACCACACCAAACAACTAGGGCTATTTAAATAGCTCTAGTCTCGATCACTTCTCCCTTGTTGACAAATGTCATAAAACCAACATTAAAAATATATATAAAAAAATAATATCTGAAGCCCTATGTTTTTAGTCAAAGGATAGACTATATAGTTTTTTGTATAGGAGATATGAAGGGCCATAATCCCTAGTACAAGAGCCCTAGTGTTTTCTTATTAATGGATCAATAAGAAGACTAATTTTGGCTAATTTTCTTGTGTATTGTTATTGACTTCTCTGTTGTGTTGAATTACTAGTTAAGGGTTCCTAGTGTGTTTATGCACTAGATCGGCCATAGAACAAAACTAGGGCCCATGAAAAATTAACACAAACTTGATTCCTCCCATCTTTAACTATTTCCACTAGTCACAATTTTAGTCCTCCCTTTGTCATCCTTGGCTACTACTATTGGTTCACCATGAATAAAGTTGAGCAAGGTGAATAACCTGATTCCAATAGGCAAGGTCATGAAAACTCCAAACACTTAGCTAAAACCTGCCCCTACCAAAATATTACCTAACATGCTACTTGAGCCCAATTAGATGTAATGAAAGTTGCAGATAATTTACATTGTAGCTTTTATAAATATGTTAAGAATGAGGTCATAAGCATGGAGAAAAATATCTACAAAAAAGAAGGAAGTTATCCAATCTTCAAGAGGAAATAAATGTTAAGGACTATGGACTAGACACTAGGTATTCTAGCTCCTAAGACATAAATATTTTTAAGCTCTTTGATCCATACTAGTTCAATAAAGCCCATATTTCCTAGGTGGTCCTCGGGAGGGGACATCAACATCAAGCTATTCTACAAAACTTATGTTACCTTGATAAAAAGCTCGAGGTAGTTTGTAAAGAAGTCTTTGACATAAAATTTGAGGTTTAGAATCTCACAAATTTCCCTAGATGATCCTAAAGTAGTTGCTCGCTAATATTCAAATTTTGGAGGAACACCATCCAACCTTAGAAGGAAATATGAGCACCTATAAGACCTTGTGGAAATCATAGAATAAATAGGAACCCTGCTTGAGCCCCTGGAAATTATATGTATGATAGGGTTATTAGGTCTAGGTCTAGCAAAACTCTTTCCAAATCTTTGTTTTTAGCTCTCTTTTATGTTTTAATCAATGATGTCAATTCAATATAGGAAACTAATGACTTTGGACAATTCTTAGTGTCTTTTTGAAACAATCTCTATTACTTTTTGGAATTGTTGTGTATTGACTTTCCCATAGTATACGACAAAATCAATTTGGTATGTGCTTTTTTATGTGATGTATTAATATAAATCTATCTAGATTACAAAAAAAAATCTCATTATAATCAATGATCCTCTAATTTGATTAATATTTTATATCAACTTTTTTTATTAAATTTACTTTATTTATTTATTCTTGAATATTTATACTAATTTTTTTTATTAATTTTGATAAACTTAAATTATTATCATTAAATTTAACAAAATAACTACCTTTATCTAAAATCATTTTAGATAGTGATAACATGACACTTATTAAATTATAAAAGTAATTTGAATCAAATTTAATTAATCTTTACAATAATATGTGTTAGATTACATATTCTTTTAAATAATGAAAATAATTCTTAATTTATATATTAAATATATAAGGAAATAAAAATGACCTTCAAAGTAAATTAATTTTGATGATAATGGTTATTAATTGTGTTTTCCAACTAATTATAACATCTTGTATATATATATATATATATGAAACTTAAAAATAATTTAAAAAATGAAATTTAAATAATTTTATAAATTAATTTATTTGAATAACTATTTTATTAAATAAATAAACAAAAATTTTATATTAAATACAAAAATAAGTAATAATTTTTTTAACTAAACTAACTTTAATGATAATAATATTTAATATTAGTATTATAAAATAAACTTTCATTTTTATTCCTACTCCAAAAGATTGTAAAAAAAATTTAAGATTTCTTTCAAAATGTTCCGGTTAGTATTTAGAACATATTAATACTAACGAAATTAGCTTATTGAATTTCCAATCTTGAAGATTTACTCTAAACTCTATTTAGTTTTCAATGAGTTTTCACTTTTCAATGAGTTCTTCTCTATTTTTGAAGATTGGTTTTTTAATGAGTTCTTCTCCATGCTTGAAGATTGGTTTTTAAATGAGTTTTTTTTTCTGTTTTTGAAGATTTGTTTTTGGAATTTTTTTCTTCTTTTTCTTATATATAAATATTTTTATTATTTTTTCTAGTCAAACTAAAATGTATTCAATTTCCTCTTTTATAATATTTATAAATATTTAATTTTTTTTTTTTGAAATATGTTTTTAATTTTATATATTCATCAAATTTAATCTAATTCTAGATCTATCAAGTCTTGAAAGAGATCAAATCTCCTTTCACTCTAATAGAGATTTGCATCTCAAGAGATTTGATCTCTATGTACACTTAGTAAGTAGGTTGGTTTAATTTGTCCCTTTAAATAAGTTATATTCCACATAAATACCATGCATTCTCATAAATCTGAGCTCAAAAATCATAATAACTTGACCAAATCTAATTTCCTTATCTACTTAATAATAATAATAATAATATAAAAACTTTTATTTTTATTTTTACTTTTCTAAAATCAAAATATTTACTTAACAACATCCCAATACATCTCAAACATATTAAACTAAACAACACCTATCCACACAACAATATTATTAAATTTAATTAATATTTTTAATAAATAAAAAATTATTTAAAAACATCCCAAGCTTAAAATGTGGCATAACCTATCAAAATAGAAATAAAATATGATTATTAAATTTTAGTTAATATATATTTTTAAAGTTTTATCGAAATGGAAATATAATAATATTATTAAATTTTAGTTAATATATTTTTTTTAAGTTAATAAAGATGTATGAAATTCACTTCAATATTTAAATATGAAAAAAAAATAATAATAATAATTGTATTTTTAATATTTTTAAAATTCATTTTTTTATCCTTTAATTTTAAATTTTAAATTTTATTTAATTACTATAAAGTGATACCTTCAAACTTCTTTTTTTTGTTGAAGCAAGCGCCGATCCTTCTAATTCATTAATCCAAAAGAAAAATTACATATTGTACATAAAACCTGATCCTTTACAAGAACTCGGGAAAAAGGAATCCCTGCCAATGACCAAGACCCCCCACCCTACTACAGTGATCACCAAAGTTCCAGAAAAACCACACTCCCTGGAGCCGACACACGACCACAGACACCCCCAACCGCGCAAAACCCACACACCACGAAAGAGGGAAAAGATACACCAAATAGGATGTATGGATAAAGCCCAGCTGGCCCCACAAAACAACACTTTCGATCCCAACCGTTGATCCTGGCTGCTGGATCCAACGGTCAGGAATCATATCGCGCAACCTAACATGATTGAAAGATAGTGTGTGATCGAGGGCGGTTTCAAAGTCAACCACTCTGCCACGTGTTGCAATCCCTATGGGATCGCTCCCGAAACTACAAAACTACAAACCACTCATGAATCGTGCGATCACTGGAAAACCGACCATGGCTTGGTTTTCAAGCCCAAAAGCTAAAAGGGGGATAATTCCAGCTGCCGGAAAAACTAACCTCGCGTTCTGCCTATTCCTACTATGGAACCTGAACCCGATATTGTGCTTGTTTGGGAAAAGACCCAGCAAATTGTCTTCCGAAAAACTGGGGACCCCGTTCAACTGACTCTGGGAAAAAATGAGACATAACTTAGCTTGCCCTTCTACCAAGTACATACTAATAGGATGTGTATGTTCTTGCCGGAAAAATGAATTCATGCTCATCATCCTGACCCAAAATCGGAACACTTCTCTGTCTTCTGCAGCTTGTTCATCGTAGAGAGCCTTTAAACGGTTTTGAGGTATCTCTTGCCACTTTTTCGCCATCCTGCAATCTGCATTGTTCACCCCTTGGTTGGCCAGAAGGTCCGCTAGTTTATTGGCAAATCGTCGAACATGGTTGAAACTAACCGTTCGAAGCCCTTGTAGGTGAACATGGATTCTTTGGTAAACCTGGATTAGTTTCCAGTGATTAGAGACTTTCTCCAGCCGAGTACCGTGGTTGATTCTTTTCACAGAGTTAATGGTAATCTCTGAGTCCGCTTCTACAATGACATTTGAGCAATGGTTATGGATCAAGAACTCTAGACATTGTTCCAGAGCCATTAATTTTGCCATATTATTTGTGGCTCTTTCTAAATGGCAGTGGAAGATAAAGATAATACTGCCCTCTTCATCTCTTAAGACTCCTCCAAAACCAGCTGTTCCCGAGTTGCCTTTTGAAGCCCCATCAATGTTATATTTCAGATAGCCTTTCGGTGGAGGTTTCCAGAAATCCTTCTCTGTATCCATAGCCATGTCCTTCCTGATCAGTCCTTGGGGAGTAATCCCTTTCATTCCCAGTTGACTGAGAATTCTCAACTCAGTCTCAGAGGGGGGATTTTCGGGGAGATTGCGTACTGTGGTACTAATTGTCTCCCGGAGCTGTTTTAGGATCAGATCAAATAGACTGTGAGGGATAGCCTTTTCATTCTTAAAAATTCTTTTATTCCTTTCTTTCCAAACATTCCAGATAATGAAGCTTGGCATGAAGGCCCATGCCAAATTAAGGAACTCATTCTCCGAATAGTTTCCTCTCCACTTGTTTAGGGTATTTGTAATACTACTTCTGTCCCTATCTGTCTGTTGGAAAATGGTAGAGAAATAATCCCACAGCCAGGTGGTGTAAGAGCAGATGTTGAGAATATGCTCCATAGTCTCCTCCTGCTCTTCATAGAGCTGGCATCTGGAAGGCCCCATAACACCCCTTTTCCTAATGTTGTCCCAAGTTAAAATTTTCTTATGATGGACCAACCACATGAAAAGTTTGATCTTCATCCAACCTTGATGCTTCCAGAGGTGTTTCCAGGTCTTTTCTGGAACATTGGAATCAAGCCCAAGGAGAATACCTTTAGCTTCCTTAAGATTGAAGGTGCCTTTATTGTTATTTCCCCATCTCAATTGATCATGCCCCTCTATTACTAAAATATTTTTTGTTTAAGCAAGCTCCCAAGAGCCTCTGCTTTAATTTTTATAGGGCTATCATCTCTGCAATAAATTTTTCTCCAGCTTCTCCACTTTCCGGAGATCTGAGCAAGATCCCAGAAATCCTTAACTTTGTTTAACCCTTGGGAATCTGTTTCCTGCTTGAGGCTTAAAAAATCCTCTGTTAACAGCGTTGGTTCTTGTTGCCATTTGTCCTCCCAAAAGAGTGCAAGATCTCCTGCTCTGATTTCCTAGAAACTGTTTTTTTGAACTAGGCTTCTGTTTTCCCAGGCTCTATTCCAAATGTAAGAGCCTTTTAAATTTCCAGACATTCTTATGAGATCATTAGTGTGCCAAGAGCTGGCATATTTCTCTTTCCAGATCCTTTCCCACTAGGCTTTTGGCTCTTGAACCCATCGCCACCAAAGCTTGGCTCCTAAAACTTTACTAAGAATCTCCTGATCATCCAAGCCTAGGCCCCCGTGGCTCTTGGGTTTACAAATTTTATCCCAAGAGACTAGAGCCCATTTATTCTTTGTTTCTTCCTTACCCCAGAGGAAATCTCTTTGTATATTTCTGAATTGCTCTAAAACCCCTTTGGGAGCTGGGAGGGCTGATAACATGAAAACTGAGATAGATTGCAGAACCGCCTTTGTCAGAACCAACCTGCCTGCCAGGTTCAAGACTTTGAAGGTCCAATTTTTGACTTTGCCCTGTTCCCAGATACTCTTGTGCATTGGTTTGGCTGTGAGAGGAATTCCCAAATACTTTGTGGGGAGGGAATCCCTTTGGAAGCCAAGAATTCTTGAAATATTTCTCTGAATAGCAATGTTAGTGTTTAAGAAAAATATCTTTGACTTAGAGAGATTGACTTCCATACCTGTAGCCATGGCAAATTCCTTTAGGATTTGATTGTAGGCTGAAGCTTCTTTGACTGTGGGGATTCCTTGCAACATGGTGTCATCTACAAATTGTTGGTGAGTCAGAGCTTGACCATTCTCAGATAATTGAAGACCTTTGATTTTGCCCGTTGCCTTGGCATGCTTAATGGACCTGCCAAGTCCTTCCATCATGAGAATGAAAAGAAGGGAGAGAGCGGGTCTCCCAGCCTAAGGCCTCTAGAAGGAATGAAGATCTCTGAGGGAGAGCCATTCACCAAAATTGAAAAGCTGGAAGAAGTCACCAAAGCCATGACCCATCTGACCCAGTTGTGATCGAACCCAAAAGCAGTGAGAACCTTCTTGATGTAAATCCAATTCACCTTGTCATATGCTTTGGCAATATCCAATTGCATGATCATCCCCGCCTGCCTTTTACTAGTAAGCGTGTGAACCACCTCATGGGATTGAATAATGTTATTTAAAATTTGTCTGCCCTCCACATAACCTGCTTGTTCCTCTGACACTAAGTAAGGAAGGAGAGGTTTTAGTCTATTAGCCACAACCTTGGATATTATCTTGTATACCACATTACATAAAGCTATGGGTCTGTACTTATCTGCAGTTTGAGCTGAATCCTGTTTGGGGATCAGGGAGATGAAGGAGGTGTTGAGGGCTTTCAGGATAGTTTTGCTACCCTTGGAATCCTCCACCACATTCAGAATATCCTGTTTGACAATATGCCAACAAGCTTTAAAAAAATCCACATTGAAACCATCCGGGCCTGGTGCTTTGCAATTCTGCATGTCTTTGAGAACCTCGCTTACTTCCTCTTTAGTAACAGGTCTATTGAGGTTAAAATTGTCCTCTCTAGACACCAGCTTCGGGATATGCCTTATAATTTCCCTGATGGACTAGTCCCTGTCTGGATTGTTTTCCCGATTGATGTTTTGGAAATACTTAACAAGCATAGCTTCAATATTCTAATGAGTGTTCTAAAGCTCCCCATTCTCGTCCTTTATTGTAGAGATTCTGTTGCATGCTCTATTAGCTATAGTGGATCTGTGGAAAAATCTTGTATTCTGCTCTCCTTCCTTGAGCCATTGAACTCTATATTTTTTCCTCCAAAATATTTCCTCTTGTTTGCATAAATTCTCCCATTCTTGATGATGTTTGTCAGCCTAATCACTTTTGACTTTGTCAAAGCCATCTTTGATCAGTGCCTGGTTGAGTTCCTGAATTTTGGTTTCCAATGATTTTTTGTTCACAAAAATGTTCCCAAAATCCTTCTTGTTCCATTCTTTGAGCCTAAACTTGACATGCTTTAGTCTCTTTTGAAGGAGGTACATTTTTTATCCCTGTAATTGCAAGTCTTCAGACCACCATTTTTCAATGTTACTGATGAAAGCCGGGTGGGAGAGCCAGATATTCTCAAATCTGAAGGGCCTATTTCTGGGAGAAACCATACCCTGGATTTCCAATTGAATCGGCCAGTTATCGGAACCTCCAAAGGGAAGGACTCTTGCTGTTATTTCTTTATCTATAAGCATAAGCTCCTCTGAAATCATGAACCTATCTAATTTAGAGGCTACCTGTGCCTCACCTCCTCTTTTGTTGTTCCATGTAAAAAGGCCATTGCTCAATTCTGAATCAACCAATTTCTTATCATCTACGAATGATTGGAACGCTAAGGAGTCTTTGTTTAGCGCTCTGGAACCTCCTCTTTCTTTTTTCTTTTTTCCGAAAGAGATTTGATCATATTAAAATCACCTCCCATGATCCATGGAATCCCAGCCTGTCTATTCCTGATATCTATCAGGGATTCTAGCAATTTTAGTTTGTCATCTATTCTTTGAGGACCATAAACATTTGTGACCAGGAAGGTTTCCGAAACCCCCACTAGTTGAACGACCACTAATAAGTAATTTCTGGATGCTTCTGCATCTATTATGTTGATTTTCTGGGGATTCCAAAGAGTTAGAATACCCCCCGCTGTGTTTTCAGCTTTAACCTCTAGAAACTCAAATCTATTGAGCCATTTGCTATGAATTTGTTTTATTTTATGAATGGAACATTTCGTTTCTTGGATGAAGATCATATTCGGCATTTCTTGTTTCATTCTATAACTAAGCATTCTTTGTTTTCTTTTACTACCTAGACCTCTAATATTCCAGGATGTGAACTTCATAATTCAAGATTTGTAAAGGAGTAACTGGTTAGGTCTTTCATCTTACCTGAGTCTATCATTAACTTTCCACACTCCATCAAGAGGTCCTTCTGCTTTTTCCTACCCCTCTTCTTTCCTGCATTTCTAGTAGCTAATCATGGAGTTGATTTTATTGTTTTCACACCTCTGTACTCCTGCTTGTCAATGGTTTTTCCTTTATCTAACCCCCTTTCCCGAGTTTTCCATAAAAACAACTGTTGAATTCTGTTGCAATCTTCTTGGGGTAGTGAATCTATCCCTCCCGTGGTTCCCTGCATCAAGAACCCTTCTAGATCTAGGTGTTCCTTATCAAGAATTTCCTGTTGTTCATGGTCCTCCAGATTTGTTTCCCTCTGGGTCATATCTTGATCCATCTCTAGTTATGTTTCACTCATCATAGTTTCTTTCTTATTACCAATCTCTTGTGTTGGGTTGCAGTTTTCTTCCTTTTCCTTTTCATTAAGGCTGTTCTCCATATATTGGTCTTCATTTGCCATTTCTTCATTCTCTTCTAGTGCTTGATACCTATTTTGACTGGCCTTTTGACCCTCATTACAATGTTGCTTTGGTCCTTTTTTGCCTCCTTTTCCTCTACTTGCCACTTTCTGAAAATTTTTTGTGTCCTTCATTGCATTAGGTTTGCTCTTGTTGTCTGCTCTACTAAGAGGGCAATCTCTGAACAAGTGTCCATGTTCGTGGCATTTACGACATCTGAACGGGATATGCTCATAGTCCACAGTTTGCACCCATTCCTCATCAAAAACTTCCAGGATGACTTCATCCGGAAGGGCTCCTGATAGATCCATTTCTACACAGATCCTTGCATATGAAGTGTATTTGCCCCTTCTTGTGGCTTTCGAAGCTTTGACAAAACAACCTAGTTTGTTGCCAATGGCAGCAAATGATTCAGTTTGCTAGTAATCAAGAGGTAGAGAATAGAGCCTTACCCAGACAAGTACCAAAGTGAAAGTCTCTCGCTCTGGAACAAAGTTCATCATCCAAGGCCGCATATAGAGGCCAGCTGCTACATAAAAGTAGGGTCCTCCCTCGAATATTTTGTCTTTGTCTTCGATGTTTGTGAACACCACGGTGAAAAATCCCTTTGACCCAAGATGAAGATCGATGCTTCCTTTGGGTTTCCAGTGGTACTTGATCCATATCTGTAAAGCCTTTTCCATGGGCCATAGTCCCATGAATTTGCAGATTATAGCATAAGTCCCCATATGTTCCCTGTGCGTCTGCAGTGCAGGATCGTTTAACACAACTCGAGGAGTGATCTCCATTTTGGGTCTGCACGGTCCCTTTTGTTTATTGTCCCTTGTTCCTTGGCTTTTGTCTTCTTCCTCCTTATCTTTAGTGCTGACATTTTCCTTGGGCTTGACCCCCTCTGTCTCCTTTTCCTTATTACTTTTTTCTTCTTCCACAGAACCTCTGACATTACCCAGTGGGGACTTGCCTCTGCTGGCAATGGTGTCCTTGTAGGAGGGAGTGGAGCTCCCTCCTTTGCGGCCCTCCATTAGGAGCAAGCACTGAAACTCTCAGAAACCCTAGCTGCGCATCTCCTCCCGCTCCACGTCCTCCCAACCCTCCCGGTCATAACCATATCATGATACCTTCAAACTTCATTATAATTGTTTGATTTTAAATTCAAAATGATAATCATGTTAGGTACTGGTACATTAACAATGCACTCTTACTCAATATTGAAAATGACATAATGGAATACTTATCATTGTTTTGGAATTTATTTTTAATATTGTTTTAATTAATTTTATTATTATTTTTAGTTATATATTTAATTTTGTTAGTTAATTGTAAATTAAATTTTCCAGTTATAAGTTGAATGAAAAGTGTTTACAATATATTTATTATAATTTTTATTAGTATATTAAAAAGAAAACAGGAAATCATTCTAATATGTCAAACATAATATATAATATATTTGATTGTTTATTAACACATTCTCACACACCATAGGTATTGAGAAATTAGAAAATGAACAAAACACATATATCTATATATAAAGTGGTAATGTATGTTGATTGACCTTTATTATTAATCACTTTTTTTTTTTTTTTTTAACTCATTTAAGGGGATTAAAAAAAAAAAGAAATATTTATTAATTTTTTAAATTAAAATATTATATTTATTAATATTTTTAATTAAGAATTAATTCTTTTAATGAGTTTCACGAAATTAATTTTCAAATAAAAATTTTACTTATGATTATAAGGATTATAATTTATTGATGATTTTAATTATGTATTTCTTACTTTTATAGGATTTTGTATAAGGTTTCATATATTTCAATTTCATTAAATGTACATAAATGTATTTTGGAGAGGATGATAAGGTTCATTTTAATTTACAATGGGTTTAATTTGGTCAAAGTGTTTTTTTCTTCACATTTTGTATTACCTAGATGATTTTGTGAAGATTGTTGACTAATTTTTGTGAATAATCTAGTTTGGGGTTCAAGATATTTGTGAAAAATGGTAATATCTTCAAATGTTTTATTTTTTATATGGTTGATAATAATAGCAATTTACAAAAAGAGTAACTTGAGGACGAATAAATTATTGACAATGAACTAATTTTAGAGTATAACTTTGAAATCAATTTCACTAGAAAAAACAGGAGATATTTTTTTTTCCAATTTACATTATAAACATGTATTTGGTTATATAGAATAAGACTTAGTTCAAATACAATGATCACTTGAAGTAATATGACTAGAAAAATGCCAAACACCATGTTTCAATCATAGCTAAATTGCCATCCATAAAATCATTCCAAAATAAGCATGGGACATATGGAGAACCATACAAATAGTATCAATTTCATGGGAGTGAGAAACCAAGTAGGTAAAGAGATATTGTGAATAGAAGCAAAAGGAAATATATTGGTTGGAATGATATCATATTTTTAGGCTTGAGAAACCAAGTGGGTATCAACATATTAATTGAATATAAGGAAATAAGAATAACAATATATAAATGTGGAGAAATGATACCTAAGAAATGATTAAGAATGATAAAATAGGTGTTAAAGCATAATTTTACAATAAAATTGACCTTAAAAATATTGAGTTTTTTTTGTCTTTTACAATTTACATTCTAACATATATATTTAGTTTATACAAAATAATTCTCATCACTTGAAAGGACTTCAAAACACAAATTTCTTTCATTGTGAAACCCTCATCCACACCATTTGAACATGAACAATGCAATTTCTTAGAATGTGAGAAAAGCCAACACCAAAATGACCACCATAATCTATATAACCCAAAGGATAAATATCACCACAACCCTTGGAATATGAGGATAAATACCAAACAAAAAAACTAAAATAACAAACAAACTAATGTCCAAATAACCACCACATGCAAGATGAACAAGAGGTCAAATAATCATTGGAACACATAAAACATGAGACAAAGCACCAAAGCTGGAATAACCACACCCAACAAAACCTAAAATAGCCACCCATATTATAACCATGTGGAAAATGAACAAAAAAAGAAACTCATGCTTTCACCAACTTTCCTAGCCTCACCTCTTTGCAATGTCTTAGATCCCCTACCTTGGAATACAAATCTTGAAGAGAACTCTTAACCACCAAGAATGAACTACACAATGAATTAAGATTATGTCTAAATCGCTGGAGACCAAATATGCAGTAGAATACCCAGAATGTGAAACAACAAACCAAACTTACAAAAATCACTTCCAACAAATCAATGAACAATCACACACAATGGAAAATGCTAAGAACTCAAATCACAACCAAGATTGGATAGACAAAACAACCACCACCAAAAAAATTGTAGGAACAACCAAACACAACATGGCAAAGAAAAAGAACTAAATGACCAAACATAAAACAACCGCCACTAGAAAACTAAATGAACATCAAGACACAATGAAAAATACAAAGAATCAAACACATAACAAAATAAAGAAACAACAAACCACAACAAATGCAAAAAAACCAAACACATAACAAAACAAAAAAAATGCCAAACCCAAATAAAATATAAAAATTTGAACCAATAGCCAAACTAAAAAACAAACTATACAAATTCCCTACATAAAATCATACAAATTGACACAAATTCAATGCTTACAAATTCCTTAATGATTTACTTGTTAAAAGACAATAGACAAATGATTGAACTGTTAGAGGCATAAAAATAAAAATAAATTCATAGTTTACTTACTCCATAGTACTAATATTTACCAAATGAATAAGGGCTTGTTTTGAATATTTTTAAACTATACAAATTCCCTACATAAAATCATACAAATTGACACAAATTCACTGCTTACAAATTCCCTAATGATTTACTTGTTAAAAGACTATAGACAAATGATTAAACTGTTAGAGACACAAAAATAAAAATAAACTCATAGTTTACTTACTCCATAGTACTAATATTTACCAAATGAATGAGGGTTCGTTTTGAATATTTTTAAACTATACAAACTCCCTACATAAAATCATACAAATTGACACAAATTCACTGCTTACAAATTCCTTAATGATTTACTTGTTAAAAGACAATAGACAAATGATTAAACTGTTACGAGGCATAAAAATAAAAATAAACTCATAGTTTACTTACTCCATAGTATTAATATTTACCAAATGAATAAGGGCTTGTTTTGAATATTTTTAAACTATACAAATTCCCTACATAAAATCATACAAATTGACACAAATTCACTGTTTACAAATTCCCTAATGATTTACTTGTTAAGAGACAATACACAAATGATTGAACTGTTAGAGGCATAAAAATAAAAATAAACTCAGAGTTTACTTACTTCATAGTACTAACATTTACCAAATGAATAAGGGCTTGTTTTTAATATTTTTAAGCCTAAAATTTTTTATTTTTGAAATTTTTTTGTAATAGTGAGATTACATTATGGTTATGTCCAAAAATAACATTTAGATAATTAAATTTGTGATTTAACATCTAAAAGGGTCTTCATAAGGCACCCAATCATAATCCATAGATAGACTCACACTATATTACTTTTGAGATTTACAGCCTTTAAGTAAGTAGTAGGGTTCAACTAAATATTTTTCATTTGTACCTGGAAAATATCTGACCTGCCCTTCTGTATTTTCCGGAGTATGACTGGCTACTTGCCAGAATGCACGAGAAAGCCAGCTTGGAATATTTCCATGCTGTCCGACGTTTGTGTGGCGTTGTAGCTATGTACGTCTTTCTATCACGAGGCCTGCCACACTATTCGTTCTTAATCTGAGCAATCCTGAACTCTGGGAGTACTGCAGATGGTATAGATACCCTCTTGTTTCGAAATAGATCAAAAATCAAAGACAACTGTTAAAAATGTCAAAACTCTGTTGGTGTTTCTCTCGTCGTTTCTTTTGTAGGCTGCTGGGGGGTGGTATTTTCTTTTACCTTCTTCCTGGGGGTGGTATTTTCTTTTACCTTCTTCCCGACTTACTAAATTATGTGCGTTGTTGTTTCTCTCCAGTGATTCAATTATATCTAAATCTGTGAATCTAATGCCCGGCCATCTATAGCGTAACCTACATGATCTGTATAAAGGCTGATAGGACTTGTTTCTAATGTGCTGTTTCTGTAGCTTAACTGCATACAGCTATAACCTGCATGCTCTTTATGGTGATAGTGATTCTCATCTTTCTCCATTACAGGTTTTATAAATATTTGAAATAATTATATCCAGTGTTAATATATTCTGGAAATTTAACAATAGAGACAATTAAGACAGCTATTTTCGTCAATATCCTAATCCATTGTGCATCTCCTTGCCATGACATGTATGTCATGTATTTCTTAAGTATAAGCAAATGGTTCATAATTTTTCAAGTTTAAAGCGTGTGAGCCATGTGCATATGACGAGATGTATGTGTATATATATTTGAGCTTATGAAAAGGTGTATGTGGGTATGCTTTTTTATGTTTTATTATTATTATTTTTTTAAAGTTAAGTTTATATTTTTTCATAAAAATAGAGTGTTTTTTCACATAGTTCATAAATTTATTATTAGTATTTTTTATTAGTATATTTTGACAGATTGTAATTAATCCAAAACTAAAAATCAATAGAGTAATTAATACAAAATTCTAAAGAAGTAACAAGTGCCATTGAATCTGGTGGAGCCTAAGTGGTGGCAATACACTTATATGTATGCTAAATTTGGGTTATGGGGGCGTCCATCTTTTCCATATAGAACCACAAATTTTGTTGTTCTATCTTCACATCCTCAAGATTGGCTAACACATTGTATTTATCACTCAATAGAGACCCAAGCTCCAAGTGTTGTAGACACTAAGATAACACCTTATTTGGAAGACAACAAAGGTTGATAGTGGCATGGCTTCAGAGCTCCTTAAGCCACTCCCAATCTAAGCTCGACCCATTTCTATGTCTCCCAAATTCTATTCTAGAGAGTAGAAATTACCATAACTACACTTGTTAGGAGATGTTTTTACTAATCTAGTTTTCCAAGTTTTTACTTAGGCTTGGCGAGCTTCTAATCCAACTACATCCCATGCCTCATCCTTGCTCTACAACCTTCCAAATTCAAGCCAAGGCCTTCTAATACTAGCAACATCCCAATTATCTTATGAGTAGTCACACCCTTTGGAGGGTGGAATGCAACTCCATGTCACAAGTGACATGCATTCTATTGATCCAAAAATGATAATATCCCATGTGGCTAGATGCATGGGGCTGCCACACCACCCCCTTCTTGTAATTCCCTTCATGTTTCAAAGTCTACTATCCACATTGTCATTTACTTAAGATCACAACCCCATAAGCCCTATTAGGGGTTCTATGTTTTAAATTTTTTATAAGTTTATTTTTAGAAAAATTATTTGCAAAATTGGAAATATAAAGATTTTATTATTGTAAGTTTATAATTTTTTTTTATGAAGATGAAGATTATGACGATGGTGATTAATATTAATTTGGTTTATGCAAAGTAACATATATATATATATATATATATATATATATGCTCAAAAGATATTAAGAGAAGTGTTCTAAGATCATCTTAGTTTTATTTAGTGTAAAATTAAGAAAGTTGATAATGTAACAAATATTTTGAAATTAACTAATATGAGTATATTTTGTACAATTTAAAAGTAAACAATATGTCAATATTATAAATACTTACAATACTATAACCCAATAACCTTATATTTCATCCAAATAATTGTTTTTCAAAGCCTTAAGTGCATTTTAAAATGTCACTATACCTTGTTTTGGAATGTTGGAAACTTGTCAAAATATTGTTTTATAATAGTAATCAAATCTAATTAGGAATACAAATTAAATTTGGTTGGAAAATCAATATTGCAAAAAAAAAAAAAAATCCTCTAATTTACAAGCTTTAAAGAGCATTTAGTTTGTAATAAATTTTTTTTTTTCATTTTTTTTTATAAGTGTAGAAAATGTATAACATTTTATATTTATATTTTGAGATACTAAATTACATATAAGGTTTGGTAAGAATTAAAATACGAAAGGGTAAGTGGGTTTGTTGAGGGTATATATATATATATAAAATTGAAATTTTCCAACTTACAACAAGAAAAATAAATCATTTAAAGATTTAAACATGAAGATTCACTTTGAAATTTCAAATTTGATATTAAGTGGAATTTGCAATTTATACATTTATGTGAATCATGATAATAAATATTAGAATCATAAGTATATGTCCATTGTCATAATGCATTCAAAATTTTCTCTAAGGAATTTCCAAACATGAAATAGAATTTTCAAGTTTTCAAAATTCCAAAAAAAGTGAAAGTGAACAATGAACAAGATTAGGCTTCCTTAATTCATGTCATCAATATCCATGTGATCAACATCACTATGATCTTTAGTCAATAAACTATATAGGGAGGGATCATTCTCATCTCGAGTCTCTTGCTCATCCATAGTAATTGGAGGTAGCTCAATAAGATCGTTTGGCTATATCTCCTCATCCACACATGTAGCATCATATGTGTATTGGTCTCATCTCTTGAAAGGACCCTCCCTGTACCCTGGATCTCAGCATTATTTGATCCAAACCTCTTTCTCTTCAATGAATGCATGAAAGTATGTGTGCTCCAATTCCTCTCACAATTTGAGGAACTAGTTACCTACCCAAGTAATCATAGTAAAAAATGTTAATGGAAAATTGTTAGGAGAAGAGTTGAGACAATGCTAAGTATGTAAATTATATTAATTAAATAATACAAAAAATAGATGAGAAACTAGCTACCTATCCAAGTAATCATATCACAATTGCTGCAACTCTGAAGCATCAATACCATGAACCCACCACCAATCAATTAGATCCTTCTTCTTGTGCCTATTAGTCAAAGCATCATGTGAACCAAATACACCTAGTCCATGTAAAAATTGGGCAAATTGAGTTTGTATCTCAAAGGCCTCTTCTGTAGAACCATAAAAAAATTAATAGCAGTCTTAAACCCTTTCACCCCCCACCCTCTATCATGGGAAGGAGGTCTCCTTCTTGTTATGGGATCATACCATTTTAGATTAAATTTATAGGCTACCATGTGATGTGGGTGTTTAGTTTATTCCAAGCCCATGTATACATTATTTCTATTGTGGCCATAAAGTAGGATCTTTCTATCTGTGATGGATTGGATCCTCTTGCACATAAAGCCCATGTTCTCATAAATTTCACGTGAACTTGAACCATATGTGTCTGCATAGGGAAGCATATCACAAATTGGCTCTATAAATTTCACAACAAATTTGATATCAACCCAAAATTGATCATCCAAAATCAACCTCTTCACCTCTATAGTTGCATTTAGCCTCCACTGGTCCCACAGTTCACTAATAAATATGGTAGCTAAAGCCTCCTTCATCTCCACAAACCATCTAAGAAAAATCTAGTAAGTTGCAAATCTAGTATCTCTTGGTTTGTGAAGCTCCATTTTGGCATGTTTGTGGTAAATGGATTGTGGATGGTGGTGGTTGGATATAAACATCTTAATTTTGTGGCCATTATCAATTAACATTCAGATCCATTAAATTTTCCCGATATCTTTCAATGCATTATTCAAAGAATGCACTCCACATGGCTTCCAAAAAATATGCCGACAATATATCAAGAAATCAATAAATAAATAAATAAATTGTAATCTTTCAATATGACATCTACAATTATTTATGATTCAAACAATATTGAATAATGAAAAGATTTAAAAATAAAACTTGTAATAAAAATAAATATTTGCCACTAACCTGTACTCCTTTTGGACCATCATTGCTATTGCTTTGAAAATTGGAGCTGCATCAATAATAGCCTGAAAAAAATTGTATGGCCCCACCTCAGTAATGGATTCACATAATGTATTTCAAGAAAAAAGTGTTCTTTTCTTGACCAGAACAATTAATGGCCTTTAGAAAATATGGACAAGAAATGGAAGAGACAATGACGTTAATCAACGAATGATTTCGATAAATAGTCCAACCGTCCATAAAAATCGAGCATCCATCTATAATCCAAGATGCCTTAAATGCCAACATCTTCTTCTCAAGAAATGATCTTTCCTTGTCCACCAACATAGTTCAGAGCTTCTCATAACTAGGTGCCTTATTCCCAAGAGGTCCATCATTAATAGCAAGAACCATTTAATCAAAATAGGGTGAAGAGACTGCATTGTAAGGAATGCCACATACAAGAAAAAATATTGTTGTTGTAAGATCAACACCCTCCCTATGTTTCACATCAAACATGTCATAAAGGCCACCAAGTTTAGGCCTCCTGCATGCATGACTAGTAGTGCTTTTTGATAACTTCGATGGCACATGCTCATCACCAATTTGAACTTCATCATGAGACAATAATTATTCTTCATTAAAGTCATCATTTTCATCAACATTAAGACATGCATTAGAGATTGTCTTTCCTGCCTTACCATCAACCCTTTGTTGCTCTCTTTGTGCATTAGGGAATCTAGAGGGATCATCTTGGTCTCGAGTGTAATCATCAACACCCTTCCTTGGTATCTGCATAAAATGAACTTTAACTCTGGTATAGCTCTATTGGCTTAGTGGGCCTTGACTCAGGTTCAATGTTAATTTAGCCAAACAAATCCCTACACTACTGGCCCTTTTGGCATCAATCCATGGAGCGCGGACTCAAGTCTCACCCGAAGCAGTATGGGGGGATGTTGGAACCAAGTTTCCACACCTAGAGATGGTAGTGGTGTATTTTTGTTCCCTAACTCTGCCTTCACGCAGTCGATAAGCCTTTTAGGGCTTATCAATATGCTTTTCTTAATCGGCCTCTAGACTTTCAAGAAGTTTTATGATTGGCGTTCGCGGATCCTAACAAGGTGAATAAACCACTTACACATTTCTGTAATTATTCTTACTTCCGTATTTACCCAGATTATCTTATGTATTTGATAACTTCAATATGCGTTAATGTGTCCTTCACGTAAACAAATATTATCACTTGCGTACAAATAACATTGTAAAACACATAGATTTGCGCATCAATACAACACTGAATCATAAACCATTATTGAGCATAACACAACTGCATTTATTCATAACAGAAGTAAATAGATAAAAAAACAGATAATTCCAGAGTAAGATTCTTTTATTAGTAACTCAGATCTTCTTATAGACGCTAACTACCCCGCGCACTCTGCTGTAAAGGTCTGCACACTTAGCTATGGACTTCTACCCTAGGCCTCTGCACACATAGCTGCAAAGCCTTCCTTCTACTCTAAGACTCTTTGCTCTTATCTCTTATTGACCCCTCAATCACTTTTCTTCCAAAAATTGCCTTAGACTCTTCTAAGACTCTCCTTTTTATACAATCCCATGGTCCGTGGACCATGGGTGGATCTTCTAAAGCCTACACAGCTTACATAAAATATGGGTGGAAACCCTTTATGATACTTTACATCCACACGCTCAGCGACCACAAATTGCAGATACTTTACATACAAAAACTTTGGCTTTCTGCCCCAAAACTTGGGCTTTTAACCCCAAAATCGACCCTAGGGGACCCTGTCCCAACAGGCCCCCAACACAAATATGGTGACTCACCCTCGAGTCACTCTACTTGAGTGGAGATCTTGCTGTGAAGACCTCCAAACTACACTGCACCTTCAGTGGTACACTGCATCACTGCCTGCTTAACCTGCTCTACCAGCTGCTCCGTTGTTGGTCTTGCGCTATTTGCCTGGATCTTCTGCTATGTTGTTTGGAGGCTAGTCAATTTTTCCTCAATGGCAGCGATGAGCACATAAGCCTCATCCAGCCAAGGCCCCAATCTAGCATTGAGTGCTGCATCTGCCTATTCTTTCGATTCCTTCGCCTCTTGCAACATTGCCAATTTTTGCGTGATAGCGACGGTACGCACCACTGCTCTTGCCTCGTCATACCGTTGCTGAAATTCCCTTGCCTCAGTTGCTAACCTCTGTAGGTTTGGATCTTCCTGCAAACTGGTAAGTACCTCCAGCGATTGCTTAAAGAGCACAGTGCAATCTGCCACCGCAATATCTACTGCAGCAACTGCATTCTTGATAGTTGCTTCGCATTGTTCTTTGACCTCTAGTGGAGTTGAAGGTTGTGCCCTCAACTCGAGCTCTATAATTTTGAGGTTCAACTCAAACTGAACCTTGTCCATCTCAGTCCGAGCATCACATACACCTACAACCAATTTTCGAATCTTGGCCTCCCAGGCGCCTCTTCGGGGATGTGTAGTTCCGAAACGATTTTGCACACCTTTGCTACCACTGCTATGATGCGCTCATTCTTCTCCTAGGCCTTCTTCCAAGTGTCTATCTTTTTTTTTTTTTCTTAACAAACAATTGTTCGTTGTTAACCTTCTTCTCGTTGATCACACTCAGTGCGCGCTACTCTTGGGCCCTCAGCTCCATGATCACACCTGCTTGTAATGTGCGAAGGAATTTGCTTGGGAGCGCGGTCAAGTTGAGACTAATGTTCCTTAAAGCAACCCTGTTAGCCTCTGTCTTCACGCTTAGCTCTCCATCAGGTAGCGTGACGGCCCGAGGATCCAAGGAACGAACCATCTCCATTGCTCCAGTGATCCCCGACGCCCAACTAGTCGATGCCGCACTCCTCTGCCCTACACCGGCTTGCAGTTGAGTAGTTTGGATCCGCATCTCACGCAGACCCATTTGAATGGCCACAAAGGCTTATTTCTTCTACTACACGAACTGTTGCAACAGTTTCGCAGTCGCGTCCCTAACCTTATCCTCAATGTCATCTAAGTCACCTTATGTCAAGGTGCACAGGTCGAGCGACGACTTAGTAGCCTTGGTCTTCTTCCGATTCCACTTCACTCGGAAGGGGGTGCTCTCTTGGTCTCCACCACCCTATTCAGATTTCTCCTCTTCCTCCATCTGTGGCGAAGAGAGACTTCTGACTTCTATTATAGTCGCGCTCTTCCTCTTGTTCCTTCACGGCATGCTCCGCTTCTGCTCTTGCTTTTTCCTCAGTCTCCTTTTTCCATTTTTCAGCCAACTGCTGCATTTTCGACCGAGCCTCTTACTTCTTCTTCTTTCCTATGGACTTACTAAACCCAGCTGAAAAATATGAGGTTGTGCACCACTCGGCTAGTCAATGATCAAGGACTGCTGCTATGGAATCATCTGTCGCAAGGTATGGGAGATCATACCATTTCTATTTTGGGTCCTTCCACGCTTGGATGGAGATACAGTGGAAGTCTGCTTTGAATTCTGTGTATCCCGACAACTTCTCAAAGATAGCTGGTGACAGTCTTGGCTTGCGGTTGATGGACATATTGATTCTCATCTCCATCAAAACCTAGAATACCTTGCTCTCACAGACCCGCTCAGCATCCTTCGTGGCCCATAGCCAAGCAATCTTTGCTGCTTCTGGAAAATCTGTCGCGATCGGAGGAAACTAACTGTCTTCTAGCAACTGCCACGCATCCAAAACAATTGAAAGCAACAAACATGAGTAATTAAATGTTTTGTTGTGGTCCTGTGCCTCCATATAGTTCGTGAGTAGCTCGTTGCACAGGTAGGACACCCAATTGAATTGTATGCCCTCCACGCACTAGGTCGCTAATGAAACAACTGGTGTCAGTACCTCATTTTTGAAACACTTCCTCATTACTTTCCCAGCCAATATCTGGGTGGCCACCTTCACCGTGAAGCCGGTGATGCTTGAAATTGAATATCTGCACGACTTCTTGACAAGCTTAAACTTGTCCTTCATTCTCTTGGCGAATTCGTGCTCGCCCACCTTTCCGCCAAATGCCTTGGATGGTTTTAGTCCTGAATGGGGTAGCCGGGTGATCCTATGGATCATTATATCACTTATAGGGATTGGCTCCTCCAACCAAAGGCATTCATCGTGCACCAGGCACAACAACTGTTTGATAACTATCAAATTTATGGGCATGCGATGGTAATGTAGCACCCATAGCAGGTTCAACAATCCTACCTTCTCCACCCCACAAATCCACTTCACCAGCTCCAGCACGGTGACATATAAATCCTTATAGAATACCCTCTGTATGAAATTATTAGTAGCTAGGTGGGGGAACCGCTCTGTGTCTACCAAGTCCCAATCTTCAAGTTTTAGGTGGGGGATGCGCACCAAGCGCAGTCCTTCAAACGTGATATTTTCTGGAAGTAGGGGTGTATTAAGCATAAACTTTCCATCATCTGGGTCCTTTGGGATCTTCACCTTACTCGAACATGGAGGGATGTATTCTAGTAGCTTTGAGATAGGGTCTACACCCTCAATGTCAATGTCCTCTATGCCCATACCAGTTTCTTCAGCGCCCTTGTCGGATTCTAGGTTCACCACCTTGCCTTTCTCCCATGTAGTGGGCTTCTCTTTCTTTTGGTGCTTCCTTAGAGATCATGCACTCG
Source organism: Pinus tabuliformis (assembly GCA_031772625.1). Taxonomy (NCBI): domain Eukaryota; kingdom Viridiplantae; phylum Streptophyta; class Pinopsida; order Pinales; family Pinaceae; genus Pinus; species Pinus tabuliformis. The sequence continues at coordinate 441,420,428 of CM062804.1, read as the reverse complement.
CTGTGTCACTTTCTATTTGTCCTTCTTCATCTTGGAAGCCTCTCCTATTGGCGTAGGCTTCGACCTAGGCAGCCTCGGTGATTTTGGCACCGCGGCAAGCATATCCACACTTACGTCCTGAGGGGCAGCGCCCTAAGAGGCCATAGATCCACCAACACTTGCATTTTCTACAGGAACTGAAATGAGGCTATTCAAGAGCTCATGGGTTTCCTTAGGCAACTTGTCAAACATTGAGCTAGCCACCAAATCCTCAAAAACAACAGGATTCATGCACACTCGATAGTATGACACATAAGCTCTCAACATGCAAAGTGTTTTTCGCTAGGAAACCATCTATAATTTATAGGCAAATTCAAATTCAAACCCGATCATTCCCCCCAAAATCTGTTCATAAATGCTAGGTTGGTGGAATATTTTCAAAGATATCGCATTTAAATTCTGCCTTAAATGCTGCCCCCCTCCTCTTAGTCGTTTTCTCACTATCAAATCATAAATAGTGACTGTAACGGTCACTTTCTGGCTGCCCTGCACGATCTCTCCTCCTCTAACGCAGCTCCCTTTGTGCTTCTTCTGATGTTGTGACATTCTTCCATCCCAGGTGGTGTATTTTATAGTCATGCGCCTCCTTTCAGCTACCTGGAGCACTAAGGCTGTGCTTCCATCATATAGTCATATGGTCAGATCCTCGATGTATGGCTTCAATCAACTGCCATTTACCTTTCCGGGAAATGGATCTCCATTCCATTTCACTAGTTGAATTGCTCCATCATCGTGATCTCTTTGATGACATATGGCCCCAGCCAATGCAACTAGAATTTTCCTAGAAATTTATCAAACTTGTTGTCATATAATAAAACCAAATCATTTACCTTGATGGTGCGTAGTTTGATGTGCTGATCATGCCATGCCTTTTGGCGCTCCTTCTGAACTTGTTGATGGAATCCAACCAAAACCTATCTTCTTCAAGCTCTATCGGCTGCGTAAGCCTCTTTTCCAGGGCTCCACGATCCGCATTCCTGTGAAGGCCGCTATGCATAGACTAGGTACAATATACTCCATTGGCATCACAACTTCTACGCCATAAACTAGCCTGAAGGGTGTCTGTCCAGTCAGTTTCTTACAAGTCGTTCTATAAGCCCATAGCACTATGGGTACGCGCACACCCCAATCATTCCTTTATGCATTGCAAACCTTCGTCAGCGCGTTCTCCAATATCTTATTAAATTCTTCAACCATCACATTAGCATGCGGGTGATATGGTGTGCTCTTTTGATGATAAACTTGGAATTCCTCCGGCAACGTGTTGATCATTTCATTAAGGAAATGTGTATCACAATCTCTCATCAAATTATTTGGGCAACCAAATTTAGTCATCACATATTCAAAGAGAAACTCCACTGATGTTTCCCCTATACAATCCTTCACAAGTTGCGCCTCTACCCATTTGGTCAAATACTCTGTCGCGGCGATGATATTCCAAGCACCCATCTTCTTTCCTGGAGGCTGAATCGAGCCTACAAAATCAATGGCTCATTTCTCGAATGGTTGTAACGACACTTTCGGATTCAGAGGCAGCTCATCCCTCCACGATGGCTTGCCCGTCCTCTAACATGCATCACATGCCTTACAGTAAGCCTTGGAATCCTTATGCAGTGTCGGCCACCACAAACCAGTGCGTAAAATCTTCTGCGATGTTGCTTTTCTTACATAATATCCTCCCGTAGCTTCTCCACGAGCTTCAACAAGGATGTTGTTCCTTTCAAACTCAGGTACATAACGCAGCAAAATTTCATCTGAGCCCATTTTATATAAATGTCCTGCAGTGACAGAAAATTCTGCCATGTGCACCACCAGCTCCTTCTTTTGTTGACTAGTATACCCTTCTAGAGTCGTCCTCATCGTTAGGAAGTGTATGATATCTGCAAAGTGATTGTCAACTACGCACACCGCAAAGAGTTGCGCGTCAGGTAGTCCATCCTACAAATGAATAGGCTCCTCTCCTGTTTCAATGTGTGACAAATGATTTGGTCCTATATTCAATCGTCTTGGCTTCACAATGACTTCAAAATCATATTCCTGAAACAATAACCGCCATTTTCATATCTTCCCCCCAACACAAGCTTGTTAACCAAGTACTTCAATGCAAAATGGTCTGTATACATCTTAAAGTGTCCACCTAGCAAGTAGTGTCTAAACTTCTGGAGCGCGTACACCATAGCCAAACCTTCATGCTCTGTCGTTGAATAGTTCTTCTCAACTTTAGACAACTTCCTACTTGCAAACGCTATAGGGTGATCCAACTCTCCCTCACCAACTTGTGTCAGTACTACTCTGAGCACAATACATGACACGTCCACATGCACATGAAATTCCTTCTTCCAATTCGGGAAGACTAGGATTAGCGCAGTGACCATCTTTTCCTTTAACACATCTAAGCTCCACTGACATTCTTCATTCCAACAAAATGTAGCATCCTTCTTTAGCAGCTTCTCCATTGGCGCAGTAATCTGGGCATAACTCTTGATGAACTTTCTATAGTATCCTGTATGCCCCAACATTGCACACAATTGTTTCACACTTCTTGGTGCCTCCAAATTAATTATAACTTCTATCTTAGCTAGGTCCACCATTAATCCTTGTCTACACACCACATGGCCTAGCAAGATTCTGAAAGGAACACAGAACAAAAATTTCTTCAAATTGAGCGCGATCTGATACCTTCAGCATGTATCCAACATCAAGCATAGGCTGGCTACATGGCGTTTCACCAGCCCAAACATTGTCCAATCATCAAAGTATACCTCCAGAAACTTGTGAATGAAGTCTTTGAATGTCACGATGACTACGCACGAAAAGATCATCGACCCGTTCTTCAGTCCAAAATTATAGTATACTGAAAGCATCCTCACTCAGTTGCGAAGGTCGTATTACTTCTATCCTCCAACACGATCTTGATCTGATGGTACCCCGAGAACCCATCAGTGAACGAATATGCTTCTTATCCTCCTACATTATCCAACACTTCATTAGTGAACGAAGTCGGAAAAGGATCATGCACGCAAGCGTCATTCAACTTCCTGAGATCTACGCATATCCTTATTTCATCCTTTTGCTTCTTTTCTTGAACTACTATTGGGCTCACCCAATCAGATTCTTCCACTGGTTCAATAATACCCGCCGTAAGCATTTTATCCAACTCTAAGCAGACCTTTTCTTTATACTTCAGATTGAGGTGGTAAGGCCTTTGATTGATCGGCTTCACGTCCAGTCTCAACATAATTTTCCTAACTCCCAGGTCCCATATTATCCCCTTCAAGTCTGAGAACTTCGTAAGGAACAAGTCTTGGTATTCACGGAGCAACTCAATGACCTTATCCATCATAGCATCATCCCAGTAGTCCCCTACCTTCGCACACTTCGACTTTGCCTCTGTCTTGATGTTCACTTGTCTTGTTTTCAGCGGTGTGGTGATATCTGGGTTTTCTATCTGCGACCCCTCAACTTCGTGGTGTCATTATGTTTCTGGGATATTAATGTTCCTCGGATCCTCATCTTCCTCTTCAGCAGTCACATTGTAGCACTCCAGTGCATGGCACAGCTGGGTGGTCCAATCTGGTTGAATCAAATCCAAGGGATCCTACGGTATTCTGAAGATCACTTCTTTGACCTCCTATAACGCTTCATCAATGCACTCAAATCTATCTTCAAAGTTGAATGTCATCAAGAATCCATGTCTCAAAATATCCCATTCGTTCGTGCCATGGCGGAGTTCTGTCTCCAAGTACTAATTCATAGGTATTACATCAAAGGTGTGACATAACAAATGCACCCACTCCGGTTTCGGTTCTACTCCATAAGCATTAGACCATTTGACTAAGTGATCATGCGGATCACTCCTTCCATCGTATTTCTCTGTCAACCATACCTTTGAGCGACCAAACCACACCCTCATCATTCTTCTATATTCGTGCCATCCATTTAAGTTGTCTTTATGCGTACCCCACCATCTTGTAGGCATATTGTGCAACTTCTTCGGCACTTCCCTTTCAAATGCATCCATAAATTTATCAACATCAGTTAAACCATCAATAAGGTAGGCTTCTTACCTCCGATGATACGCAGCACAGGGATTTGGTCATCATGTTACATTGTAGCGTAGATACTTCATGCAATCTATTCTGCCAGTGTTCCAACTCCTTGTCTGAGTCTGATGTGCAGGAGCTTTTGCGGCCCCATGCAAGACGTACATCAGTTGTCAGATTCACCCAATCTTGATCTTGCGTCGTTATCTTATAAATCTGGTCCAAATTGTCATCAATTTCATAATCGCAGACTAGTTCAATGTAGCGAAGTCCTTCTGCAGGGTCCAACGGTACTACTACGCGGAGCGATTTTCTGTCAAATGACACTGTCTGCTTCTTCAAATTAATCACCCTATTCATTTATATAGCCCAGTTGATCCCAAGGAGCGCAGGGTATGGTTTGCTATCATCCACAACCTCTATCGCTTAAAATCATCCGACGCACTCGCGCCTTCGATATCGACTGTCACTCCCAGTAATCTTCCCATGGGAATAATCTTTTGTTGATTTTCCATCCTCAATTGAATAGGAGACCACTGCAACGCAGGTCTCCCCATTCTCTCCCATGTTTGTTTAGGCAAAACATTCACGTCGGACCCTAGATCCAGAATAAATTGGTCCATTTCATATTCTCCTATCTGTGTATTGAGTCTCATCTCCCACCTTGTTCTTTCCTTATGCTTACCAATCTTCCTGACCACGCATGGGCCCTTAGGATTATTACCAGCACATTTATTGATCAACTCCTGTAATCCCTTTACAGCCTTGCTATCTCGAAAAAACTTCATACAGGTCTCCAAAAATGTGGTAAGCATGGATGGGTCCATTTCTTTAACTTCTTATCCTGAATTCCTGAGGTAGAAGCCTTAGCGAAGATTTTCTTTGCTTTCATGAAGGTTTCCTTCACATGCTCCAAATCAAAGCCAACCTCATTTGCTAGAGCTTTGCGGACCCGTTCACCTTCTTCAAGCTTCTTTCCCTTGTCTTTTCCAGTTTTCATTCCACTTTGCAGCACAATGTTCACATTAGGATCCTCTTTGCGGGGTTCAGCCTTCATCATTTGCAAATTCTGGGTAGGTTGTTGAGGTTGTGCCCCTTTTTCGCATATCTTAGCTAGTAATACAGGGAAGTCTTCTGTCGCGTCATCAAATTGAGTGCAATATCACCTGTCCTCGACCTCTACCAGGTCCTCCTCCACCTCGGCCTCACTCACGCCCATAAAAAATTTTAGGGGCGAATGTTCGCCCTTTGGCGAAATTAAGGGGTTTTAAATTTTTAGTGGGCGAATATTTTTTATCTAGTACATTTTTACAAATCACCTAAAATAGCCCACCTTATTTTAAGGGAGAGGGTAAAAAAGGTAAATTTAGCCCTTGAAATTAGGAGTTACAACCTTCCATTCGCCCATTTTCAAGAATAGGTTTTATTTAAGTGAATCCATTCGCCCATTTTCAAGAATATGTTTTATTTAAGTGAATCCTATGGGCTAAAGGCCCAAATACCATATTTATAAAAGAGGTATGGTAAATTAATAAAAATATAAATAAATGAGAGGTATGGTAAATAAATGAAACATTTTTTATATTTACTCCATAAGTCACCTTATATACATGCAAGGGTGTAAACAAATAAAAACATAAGTAAAGTGGAGGTATGGTAAATAAGTAAAATGTCTTTTTATACTTACTCAAAAGGTATGGTAAATAAATAAAAATATAAATAAACTAGACGCATGGTAAATAAATAAAACCTCTTTTTATATTTAGTCCATAACCCTCGTTCTATTTATGAAGGCTCAAGAAAGACGTTTTATTTAAGTGAATCCTATGGGCCAAATACCATATTTGTAAAAGAGGTATGGTAAATTAATAAAAATATAAATAAACTAGAGGTATGGTAAACAAATAAAACATTTTTTTATATTTACTCCATAAGTCACCTTATATTTATATTTACGAACACTCAAAAAATGCGTTATATTTAGGTGAAACCTATGGGAAAAATACTATGGGACAAATACCATGGACTAGATTGTTATTAATACCATGCAAAAAAACATTATTAACTCTAATATTAGTATTAATAAAAATAAAAATGGCACATGGTATTGACCCATGGTATTCACCAAAATGGCACATGGTATTGACCCATGGTATTCACCTAGAATGTAGCCTATTTAAATGGGGGAATTAAACCAGCATAGATCCATCTTTACTCTGGATCTACTAACCCCCGAGAGGTATCAAATATCGTGATATGCAAACTAGCATAGAGTGAAAAAATATTTGATCTGATCAAGAGTAAAAATGGATGTTGTAATTTAATGTATGTTAAACATTTTAGCTTGGTTAAAATAAAAAATAAAATAAAAATAAACTATTAATTTTATTAATTTTTATAAATTACTGATAGCAATTTTTAATAGTATTCATGTGAGCATAGAATATTTAAAGGGGAAATTCTATCATCTTAGATCCATCTTAATTCTGGGTCTACCAAGTGCTCAGAGGGATAAATAGATTTCATCCCCTTAAGAGTGGTAGATGTGGAGTTAAGATGGATATAGGTTGGTTTTTATGATAATGAAGATATTAAATAGACTTAGGAAATTATATTGTTAAAACATCTTAAGGTGAATGGTTAAATCATAGACATTGGACAAGTATATTTGTATAATTTTGTTTTAAACTGAAACAAATTCAAGGCTGATGGGAATGGATTGATTGCACTAGTCATCCTTCTATAACTTTCCAACAACAAATTTTAATTTGGGTAATCTTTCTAATTGCAAACAGGAACATACTTGTGTATTGGTAGGGTGGTTACGAGGTCCCTAGAAGTGATGAATTTGAATTTTTCTTGGTTTTATATATAGTATTAGGTTTTTTCTCACGCTTTCTGTGCCACATGCTGGAGTAAACAAATTGTAATTTGGGTAATTTTTCTAATTGCAAACAGGAACATACTTATGTATTGGCAGGGTGGTTACTAGGTCCCTAGAAGTGATGAATTTGAATTTTCTTGGTTTTATATATAGTATTAGGTTTTCTCTCATTCTTTCTGTGAATGGCACAGGTGAATTTTATCCTACACCCACTAGGTTATCGATATGTAATTTCGGTAATTTTGATTTCAAAAGATATTTTAAAGAAATGCAATGATTTCATTTGTGTATTCAGTAAACACAAGATTTTATAATTGAGTAAAATATTCGCCATGCCTGGCGAGAGATTCGCCAAAAATTTATATATACATATCATATTATTGATAAAATCGCCTTCCATTTTTCTTATATACCATGGAGATTCGCCCATTTATTATACATGTAAATTTAGGGGGGGTTCTTAAAATTTTCCCTGCTCACGCCCCTGAAATCCTCCTCGCACTCCCCTAGCGCTTTGATCCAGAGGATGAATTTCTACCTGCACTCTATATGTGGTCATTCTATCCATCATTAGCTCATAGCTATGACAGTTACTCTCATCATGACCCACCGATTGACAGAAGTTGTTGCGGTGTCCATACAAATATCTGTAGCAGGTGAAAATTGTCTGTCACATGTTTTCTAGCCACCTGATAGATAACACACCATAGCGCGGGCCCTGTACTTGGCCCTGCTTGAGCTTCCGGCCTCAGAGGCATCGGCCCTCCTTCTGTAACATAATTTGCAAAGACTGGGTAGTGATCTTTGTCATGCCCCTAGCTTTTGCATTTCAGGCACCAAACTTCTTCGCGCACCTCTGGCTGAACTGCTCTATCCTTCTTTAGACTTTTGAAAGTCTAGGCAAATGTTCTACAACTAAGCATGAATCTGCTGAACTCCCAAATTAGCATATTGCATCAGCGTCTCATGCAATCTCATTTCAATCTCCAGGGCTTCCGCCTCGGTCCCAATCTTTTGCTGCGATAAAGCAACCCTCAGATGAGGCAAGAGTGAAGCCACAAACCATTCGTGGTGCTGCCCATCCATAAGATTCATGTTGGCTTCACGGATCGTGCACTTCAATATCTGATCCAGATCCTAGGGTGTCTCGCCACACTTCGTCATGATCTCCTTGAATCCCATAATTGGTTGAGCTTCAGACTTAGGCCTACTAAACTACTTATTCAGAGTGGTCTGAATATTTTCTAATGAAGCCACGGGTTATCAATGCATTACTTAATGTAACATTTCAATGTGTGTTCCTCTAAGGTAGTGACCAACATTGATTTCTTCATCTGATCGTTCATTATACACTGAGCCTCCCATATGGCCTTTGCGACGAACCAAAACTGGTTCGGGTCCTCAGTTCCTGAACCCTTGAAAATGAGCAACTTTACTGCATTCGCCATATTGAATGGTGGTGGAGGTGGTGGCGGTGTGGGCAAAGGTGTATGCTGTGGAGGTGAATGCAGAGGTGGGGTAGGTGGATGGGGTATTCGCGGGAACCCTCGTTTTATTAACTAAATAGCGCTCTGCAGTGAAGCCTGTGTTGTTTCCTCATCGTCACTCAGAGGAGGTTCGATCAGCGGGCTATATTCAGGGCTTGTTCTTCCTCTATCCCTGAAGATCTTTCCACTTCGCGTAGCTCCAAACATCAAGGTAACTGCATAACCCGCTTTTCACACAAGAGCATCTTAATCCAAGTATTTAAATACCTTAAATACTTACCTCACGGTCCCTTGAAGAAGCGGCACTCTACTTCGCTATAACTGACTGAAGTATCGACCGCGAACTCCGTCACGAATCCCCCTATGATATGATCGATCTAGTGATCCACTGCGTGTGTGATCTTATCTTCGTGAAGTTCTACGATTGTCGTTCGCAGATCCTAACCAAGCGAATCAACCACTTACATGCTTATGTAATATTCTTACTTCCGTATTTACCCAAATTAGCTTAAGTATCTGATAACTTCAATATGCATTAATGTTTCCTTTGTGTAAATAGATATTATCACTTGCGTACAGATAATAATGTAAAACATATAGATTTGTGCATCAATACAACATTAAATCATGAAACCATTATTCAGCATAACATAACCACATTTATTCATAACATAAGTAAATAGATCAAAACACAGATAATTCCGGAGTAAGCTTCTTTTATTAGTAACTCAGATATTCTTACTGACATTAACTACCCCACGCACTCCGCTACAAGGGTCTGTGCACTCAGCTACGAACTTCTACCCTAGGCCTCTACGCACATAGCTGCAGAGCCTTCGTTCTACTCCAAGACTCTTCGCTCTTCGCTCTTACTGAGCCCTCAATCACTTTTATTCCAAAAACTACCTTAGACTCTTCTAAGACTCTCCAAAAACTTGGACTTTTTGCCCCAAAACTTGGGCTTTTAACCCCAAAATCAACCTTAGGGGACCCTGTCCCAACAAGCTCCCTTTCCATTCAATCTGATATAAATTGAATATTATTGTTGCTGTCCCCCCAACACCCTTTGGAGGTTTTGCCTTCCCACATATTTCTAGAGTGGATATTGTGGATTTGATGAATAAATTTTTTATTTTGGAAGACAATATGTTTAACAAAAGTCAAAGGTAATATTTTTGTTAATAGAGGTTGATGGGTAATTTGACAAAAAGAAGATACAACTAAAGATCTCCAAGAAAAAATTCGAAAAAAAAACAGACCTCTAAAGAAAAATTCAAAAAATAATTTCCACTACCTCATGCATTTATAGACCTCTTTTATGTATATATTTGACATAATATTTCAAACTTTTTTGTTTAATAGTATGATGAAAATAAACTATATATTCAAACCCATTCTCTCTCTTTACTTGATAGACATAATAATTAATTTATATTCAACTTACTCACAAGAGTTGTTAAGGTTACACGTTGTAGCATTCCTTGGGCCATATGATATTTTCACAAAATATATCATATGGTTGAAGGAAAGCTACAACCTTAATAACCTTGGTGAGTAAGCTTAATATATAATTAATTTCATAGAAGACAAGAGATTTTGATGCATTTTCATGAACTTTTACTTAAATCAAATTCAAAATATATCAATCATAACAAAATTTTTATAGATCTAGGTCATTATCTGCTAAAAATAGGTCATGGGCCTATAATGATCCCTCTATTTTTCAAGCCTTTATCAAATATTATTTTGGATATAGGATACCAAAATAATTCCCAAAGCAAGCTTGGACATGGGCTAAGGTCTTTTTGTTCAATGCTTCAAGAGAGTCGAGAAGTCGGTTAAAGTTTTATTTACATAATTAGGAGCAACTTCTTTGAAATTCTCACAATGTGAATGCCTTAACCGTTTTATGTAATTACTAATAAATGATGGTCATTATAGAGCCACCAGTAGCATGAATTACCTGTGAAGCTTCAAGCACGGGATAACGGAAATGGTAAGTCGGCAACCCTTGTGCCTCGACCACACCAACAGATCTCCTGTCAGACACCAACAATTGCAAATGTGACACCATCGAAAACCAAATTCCATCGAACTATTGGCTAAAGAAAATGAAAGGAAATTTAGGGTGCCTCGTCGACATGCTTTTTAGGTTTAACCTTTTTTAATAAAAAAATGGAGTTGTTTTTAATGTGATTTTTCGGAGATTCGGGTCACAGAATTTGTCGGAAAAAAGTGAGGTTAAATTTTGATTTGTATTATTTAAAATGGTTTTTTAACTGTATATTTGGATTCAGCACCACGAAAAACCCTTAGGACACTTTGATTGTGCAGAAACTAGCTATCAAACTTGCAATTTCAATAAATTACTGCCGGATTTTACAGAAATTTGACCGAAAAAACTCACCATAAAACCTTCCAAAAATCTCACTAAAAACAACTCCAAGAAAAATTCATTTCCACTTGAGAGCGTGATGTCAAACCCTCACGCACCTGTTATCAGGGTTCGACGCAACCAAATAGAGAAATGAACCCAAGTCTTGGTTGTCAAGAATCTAGTTCTTATGAAACGAACCCGATTATTATGGGTTCATTTGGGATGCACCCGTACCAACACCTGTTTTATGGGGACGAGATCCCGACACGGGTTAGCGAACCCCACCCTAGGTTCGCAAACATGTGCTTCACATACCATTATAATTTTTAGCTATAAAGGTTATAACTATGAACATCAAAGGATGTTTCAAGGTTGGAGTGTCATCCATGTTCCCAAAGTGTACATAAATTTATTTTGTCCAAGTTTGCATGTTGTTTTGTCTCCAAAGGGTTTAGTATTATTTAAAAACATGAAATTTGTCATTGTTTTAGGTAAATTTTGTTTTCTAATGATAAGAAACGTTTTCCCATATGTGCACTTTGTATTCATTGGGAAATAATCTTCCTTCACTTAAACAAATAATTATTTAAAAAGTTTTGGAATGGAAAACAAAGAAGCCCTTTAGAATAAAATTTATAATTATGTTTATTTATTTATTATTATTATTTAAAATAGATACATTATGTTGTAAGAAAATATCAATATTAATTATAAACTTATATTATTGATAAATAACTATTATATATATATTTTTTCCTTTCGCAATTTGATTTATTAGTTTTATTGTATTCATATGATATATAAAATAACTAGTATATATTATAATTAATTATGCTTGAGTTTTGTGTGATTTATTTCCTTGATGATGTAATAAGTTTAACGAGATGGCAAATTAATCCTTAATAAAGGACACTTAAGCTAGGATTATAGTTGGATGATATTGAATCCATATGATTAATTTTGTGATTCATTGTGTTCACAATATAGAAAGTGAAAAATGTGTAAAATTTTGATTATTAGAAAATAATATTCATTAGATATGAATTATAAATAAATGATTTTATTTTCTCCAAATACATGAATATATTATATATTTAAATTTTTAATCTATATAAATTTATTATAATTAAGTATATATTTAGAATTTTCACTTTTACATTTTTTTATTACAATAAATTTTTTACTTTTAAATTATTTTTTAATATTATTTATTAATATTAATAAATTAAAAAATGAAATAATAAATTAAAAACACTAGAAGATAAAAGATATATAAATGTCAAACATGAAAAAAGAAAAATAAAATTAAATAGCCAAAAAAGCAATGTAAAGAGAAATTTATAAAATTAAAATATATATATATATATATATATATATATATATATATATAATTTTCAGAGTTATTTTAATTGATTGGATATTTCATATAAAATATTTTGTCAATCAAACCTCGATGGGGTGGACGAGCATAGTGAAAGGGATCTTAGGGTGGGTCGGGGGGAGGGAGAGGGAGATGGGATCGATGCGCTCGCCACACCTCCAACTCCCATGGTGATTAACATGGGGGGTGGTGTGGCATGCTTCCCCATGCATGATGTGTGGGGTAGTTACCATTTACTGGACCAACTCTTTAAGGTTTTTCATCATTCTTCGATGGAGGCTACACAGTGGCGAGAGGAGCATTAGTTTGTTGGAAATAATACTGAGAGGGGGGCTGAATCAGTGTTTACAATTCAATAATTTTTCATTTCCTAATCAGATTTATATACACTACTTCAGTGAAGTGAACTTGCATGTGCACGCCACTGTGATTAGAGAAACCAACATATACCCACATAACTTATGATTTATTCAATTTATCATGTGTTGATCTTTAATCAGTGCATTAGTATCTTATTATACAATAACTATGTGTAGTAATAACATTTTAAACCATCACACATGAACACCAAGATTTAAGGTGGAAACCCATTGCGAGAGAAAAACCACCTGTTGTTGTCATCTCTGTCTTCTTTTAATATAAAGAAAATATGTTTACAATCTTGTACTAGTGCAGACTCATACCAGTGCGCATGCACCCACCTACGGAAGGCTACAACCTTCTCTCATTTTCCAGCTTCTACTGGAAGGGAGCTACAACCCCCTAGCTCTTGTGCTAGCTGATAAGTTTACTAGTACGTAGGCGTCGACCTACAGAAGGCTACGACCTTCTCTCTTCCTCCAGGGACCATGCTTCATTAATTTCAGATTGGATGCTCCTGGTACACAAAAATACTATATGAAGGCCTTGTTTCATCAAATTTTCACATTGGACCCATCAGAAACTTTGAAAACTCAAACTGCATCAACCAACAATCAGTTAATCTGAACAGTCAGATCACTGTCACCAGAACACTTTATTGAACCCAGAAACCTGCATCATCATTCAGAACTAGCTGCAACCTCAAAAATCATACATCAAAATGGATACACTACTTTACTAAACCCGACTTGCGTGTATAGCTACTTCCTTTAACCAAACCTATGTATACCTTCAAAATCACTGAAACATAAAACTTTTGAATAAAATATGTACCAACAAGTAATATTATGAACATCTACTGTTAATTTACAAATATCTAGCTAGTCAGCAGTAAAGATAACCCTTCTCACTTAATCAATCAATCAATCAAACACAAACTCCTTATGCATTCAGTTTTAATTTCAGATGTAAGAAGACTTCATTGACAGACAACAATAAACCAACTGCATTGATCAGATAGATAAGTTATTTCTAAACAATAGGCTTTTATTTTGCTTACGCTACTTGGAAGAGTCGAACCTGCGTGTATATGTGCCTTTACCAAGGTGAACCAACGTATAAATCTACAAATATTAACTTACAGGTTTGTTGTTATTACAGACTTCAGACATACCGAGATCATGACATTTAAAGAATGAGACACGTGTAAGAAATCAGATCTAACCCAAACAATATTAGATCATTCAATGATAAGTCATTTCAGGTCTCATGATCCTGATCCAATATTGAATACAAGGTGCACAAAATATTTCAGATCATATCATAATCATAGCCCCTACAACATAAAACATATTAATATAGAAGTATTCCTGAGAAACCCTTTCACTTGCACACTTGGCCCTTTGATCTTCTCCACCTTATATAGTTTTTTGAATTTCTCAATACCTCGGTCCAAAACAACACTTAGAACCTGTGGTATTCTTGGATGGGATCAAATAGTCGTTACTCTGCTCAATATTGTGGGCTAATATCATGGTATTGACCCTTGGTATTATTTACTCTTGATTTTCCAACCCATGCGCGTTTTTCTTCTTGTGAAAGTGTGTGCATACGTATACGCTCTTTTTGTTCTGTGAACCTGCGTGTATACGTCGCTTTGACAAGGTGAACCTGCATGTATACGCCGCTTTGACAAGGTGAACCTGGGTATATAGCTTAAACTATCTGAAAACATCCTTTTTCCTTCAACTTCTTGATTCTGACCAGCAGACCTTTGTTCCAACTTCCTGTTCTTCTGTACCAATTCCCTGTTTCCTCTAAATTAACCTGTTACACTGTGAGTTTCCTTTTATCAAATCTGAGCTGACCTATGAATGAGTTGCCATCAAGGAAAACACTTATACCATAATGCCAACATAGTTTAGATTGTTCCAGGGGTGTTAGTCAATTTTCCATGCAATTAGAAATATTGTTTCCATGCAATTAGAAATATTGTTTATAAATGTGGAAACTTCCTAAATGGGGGGGGATCCTCTACGAGATTTTATGGCCAGGTGAGGATAGGGTGGCACACTACTATGTAATTATTTGTCTATCCAGCAAGATGTATGAATATTTGCAACATTTGGGTTCTAGTAAGATAATTGTGGGGAAGTATTTGAACCAGGGACTCACCACCTCTGAAAGACACTAGAACTACATGCACGTATCTGTGGTTGAGGTCTTACGAAGCCTCAATGTTGAAAATATTAGCGAGAAAAGGGTTCCTTGATTTGTGCCTTAGTCATAGGACCCAGAACGAGTTCTTTCTCGTGCATCACTCAAGTTCCTAAAAATTAGGATATTCCCTATAAATTATGATGTGTTCCTATAATTTAGGAATCAATTCCTAAAAATTAGGGTGAGTTAGGATGCAATTAACTGATGTGTTGAAATTGAAAGTCAAGTTCTTGAATTTCTAGTGGGATTTGATTGAGGAAAAACACAAGTGATTCAGTTTAAAGTGGTTGAATTGAAATAGGATGAGTTTCATGAGCAATTACCTCATGCTAACTCAATCAATGAAAAAATGATTCCTTAATTAGAAAACTCGACAATTTTAACCATTCGAATTTCCTTTAAAAGGAGGAACGAAGGCACAAGTTTATTCATTGTTTTGTGAGAGATAATAGAGCTCTTGGTTTTGTGAGCAGGTTGCATAGGTTTGTGTGTGAGATCTTATGAGAGAAATAGTGTGCAAGAGAATCTTGTGCACAGGTTGGTAGAGGGTAGAAGAGATTAACATTCTTGCAAAGGTTTCGAGCTTAGATCAAGAAGGAAAGACAAGTGTGTCTTTCAGATTGAAACAACTATATTTTGTAAGAGATCAATTGCTTAGTTTTTGTTATCAATAAAATTTTAATCAAGAAAAGGGTTTTCCTAGTTGGGTTCCCTAGACAATTCTTTGTTGTTGAATTGTGTGAGTGTGCTTTTATTTTTGTTCCTACTCCACTACATCTAGTAGAGAAATTTTATGTTTATTCGAGAATAAATTATATTTTAGATTGCTCATATTAGTAGATCAAAATTTTATAGATTTTCTACATTGTATCATAGTCAGGAACAAAATGAGACATAAACACCACATGTGTAATTCATCATAGAGGATGATTTGAGGAAGCCACAATCTCTAGGAGTCTAGATGAAGTGGAAAAGAAAGTTATTTTGTATATCTCTTTTGTTGGGACTAGGCCGAGTAGTCTCAAAAGTACAACACAGGAGTGGACTTGTTAGAAGGAGGAGCGAAGTTTTCTAGTAGTTTCAGGCCGAGTAAGAGGGTTGTAGAAGCTGCTACAGGAAGCCTTAACTAGGGACTAAAAGTTACAAGTCTGATGCATGCACAAGTCTAGTGAATTAGGACATAAGTTCTCATCTCAAGGTATGGTGTTTCTCCTTCCATGTTTGATGATTGTAGGACATGTGGAGGGTTGTTCATCGTGTTTTGGACAATAGATAGTGATCCTGAGTTATAGTGGAATCGTGTGAGGATTCATTGTTGTGTGGGTTGCTAGAAGATGCCCCAAGTATAGTGAACAAGTGGTGAGACTTGTTACTGTTAGTGGGCAGTTTGATTGTCTTCCCTAGGAGAAACATTCAATAGAAGCCAGAATCTTAACAAGTGGGAAATCCTTGAATTCCTCATGCACAATGATCATTAAAGGAAGTCTAATGAGGTTTTAGGAGGCATAGTTGTGGATCCCTATTTCAGTGGGTTATAGATGGTTGAAGCATTGATAAGAGGGCAGATCCATAATACCCAATGAGCATAGTTCTTAGTGGAGATAGAGGCCATCTCATGGGTAGATAAGTGAGCCAAAGTTCAATGACACAAAAGGAGTTGTGAGCATTGATAATGGGAGATTGTGGACTCGTAGAGCATAGTACGAAAGAATAGTCTTCAATGTAGGTTTCACATAAGAAACTGGGGAAGTATTCTAGTTTAGAGGGAGGAGCTGCAACAATAGAGAACTTGATAGAGTTGAAGATAGATCCAGGTGGATGAGGTTCTTCCAGGAACACCTTCCTCACTAAGAGGGAGTGTTGAAAATATTAGTGGGAAAAGGGTTCCTTGATTTTTTCTTTAATCATAGGATCTAGAACAAGTTCCTTCTTGTGCATGACTCGAGTTCCTAAAAATTAGAAGATTGCCTATAAATTAGGATGAGTTCCTATAATTTAGGAATCAATCCATAAAAATTAGGATGATTTAGGATGTAATCAACCAATGTGATGAAATTGAAAGTCGAGTTCTTGATTTTTCTAGTGGGATTTGATTGAGGAAAAACACAAGTGATTGAGTTTCAAGTGGTTGACTTGAAAGAGGATGAGTTGCATGAGAAGTTAACTCATGCTAACTCAATCAATCACAAAATCATTCCTTAATTAGAAAACTCACTAATTTTAACCATTCTAAATTCCTTTAAAAGGAGGAACGAAGGTAGAAGTTTATTCATTGTCTTGTGAGCATTAGTTGGTGAGACAAGATAATAGAGCTCACGAGTTTGTGAGCAGGTTGCACATGTTTGCGTGTGTGAGCTTGTGAGAGAAAGAGTGTGAAAGAGAATCTTGTGCATAGGTTGGTCGAGGGCAGCAAAGATCAACAATCTTGCAAAGGTTTCAATCTTAGATTAAGCAGGAAAGACAAGTGTGTCTTTTGAGATTGAAACAATTGTATTTTGTAAGAGATCAATTACTCAGTTTTTGTTATTAATAAAATTTTCATGCAAAGGGTTTTCCCAGTTGGGTTGCCTAGATAGTTCTTCGTTGTTGAATTGTGTGACTGTGCTTTTCTTTATGTTCCTATTCTTTTGCATCTAGTAGAGAAATTATGTGTTTATTTGAGAAGAAATTATATTTCAAATTTCTCATATTAGTAGATCATAATTTCATGGATTTTCTACACTTAAAACTTGATTTAAGGTAATTTTGGGTGCCTGCATTTTTGGTTTATCTCCATTGTTCCTATCTATTTTCAGTTCTCTATAGATTTTTGGAGTTTATATTTTTACAAGGCTTGGGATTTCCCTTTCGGAGATTTTTCCTTTAATCTGTATCACTGGGTTCTAGTCCAATTCCTATTCTGGGTTATTCTCGGTATCCCATCTTCGACCTTAGTTCCACTGGGGTTCGATTTTTTGCTAGGAACCTGGGCCTAGACATATCCTTCCCATTGTAATCCTTGTTTCAAGGCAATGCTTTTCATACTGGTGTTAAAGAGGAAGGTTGGTAGAGCAATGGAATTGCACACTCCTAGACATTTTTAATGGAACCTGAGTGGAGATATTTCTAGAGTTTGAATATTGAGTATCCCCCTACCAATAATATAACCAGGTCTGTTGCATTGTTCATTATGCCTAGACAATGAGGACATAGTTGTCAAGGAAGGGGAGAACATGGGTAAACTAGTCATGTCTATCCCATCCAATCTTGGGCTGAGGCTCAAGTCTAAGAGGCAGATGATGCATTTCAGACCACAACTCCTCCTTATACTCAATTTGACATTTGAAGATTGGAGCAAATTGTGCATTGGGAGAAACAATATTTCTTTGAATTTGAACTTATTGGAGAAGTTTCTCATTGGCTCTCAGATCTAGGACACACTAGGGGGAGAAGAAATCAATACATCCAATTAGTCACCTTATACTGGCAACTAAATACTTGGTTGAGACATGTCCTCAAGGAGAAACATGATGATCAAAATGAGATAATCTATTTCCCTAATGATTTATAGAGAAACCAATGGAGGATTCCAGACAATTTGGCTCGTTTGGAGGCATGTTTTAACCATATAAAAACTCGCTTGAAGCACATGGAGTGGAACATTCAGTGCAAATTTCTACAGCCACCACCCCCAAGTTCTAGTCTGGAAAATTCCGCATCGACAACTTATTTAGATTCCTTATGACTAAATGTTGTGGCAGATCTTCTTAGTATTCTAGTTTTTGGGTACTCATTCATTTTGGATTTCTCTATATTTTTTGGCTACTATAAAGATCTTACTAAATCAGTTGTCAACCAATAAATCTAGTAGGAGTGAGGCTGGAATTTTTTTGAAAAGTTGTAGATAGTTTTGTGAATTTTTTCCTTAATGAAAATCTCCTCAACTTATAAAAAAAATGTCAACTAGTAGGTTATAACACATAGGTTATATGTTTAAATATATTCAAATTATTTTTGGATGCTATTTATTTTCATTTTTTTATAGTTGAAATAATTAAAAAAACATAATGAAAATAAAAATAAAAAAATTCACCACGGTCAAGATCTTCTTCTTCTTATTTTCATTAGTAGAACATACATATAAGGTAGTTTGGACTAGGGTGCCAATATTGACAATTTTATAGCCACTAGTTTATGGATTTACCTTGATATTATGTATCATCATCAAAGTGGATGAATGAGAAACACATTCTCTTCTATGATGAAGTTTAAAGTCACCCACGATGATGGAGAGATCGTTTGGCTCAAGGATATTTTCAAAGAGTTTTAAGACCACATTAAAGATGACAAGCATGATACTTTACATGCAACTCTTAGGCTTAAGCATCCTCATTGTGATTATAATCTAGCTGCAGATTCAATTCATCAGAGGGCTCAACCATTCATGGATGACCATGTAATGAGGTAAATACTAGTAGAGAAGGCATTAATTGAAGTTCAACCTAACCTAAGGGTAAAACTATTGGTTCCCCTCCTAAACCTAAGCATATGAAATTTGAAGGCACATAACAAGGTTTTTTTTTTCTAAAACCAACCCAAAAGAATTGTCAACAACATGCAAGATATGGAGAAGCATGTTAAGGATTTTGTACAAACCCAGTTGTTGATGGTGCTGGAAATTCATCAACCAAGGGGTCTCCCTGATGTGAAGTCCCAATTAGACATCACACCATTTGGAATAGGATCCCAATTCAAAGTATTGGCAGGGCTTTCCATGCATTCTTACAGATTTTCCTCGGCTCTAACTATCAGCAAGAAAGAGTGAAAATGTGCCTTCAAAAAGCAAGGGGGTGTGCGTGACGAGTGTTCGTTCGTATGTGTGTCAAAGTTTATTTTATTGCAAAGGGGGAAGAGAAGTCATCCTCTAAGAGGGAGATAATTGTACCACCCTAGTAGAGACACACATAAACAAGAAGAATCTATTCAACATCCAGCGAAATAGTTCAAAAAGATGAAACTGTCATTGAAACTAATACAAAAAGAAAGATCTATCTAATATCTAGCGGAATAGGCCCCAAGAATGTTACAACGATAATAATTGTTACCACACATTCTCAATATGATAAGTACCACAATAACCAAAATAGTTCAACTACTTTAGCACAGATGAAAGCAAACATGAATTACAAACATTCACAAAATAGTCTTACAAATATTCATAATCCATGCATGAAGAATGTGTTGGCCATAAGGATTTTGATATTAAATAAAAGTTCCAAGACACATGTATACAATGAACACCACTAGCTCCAATAGTGGATCATTGGAGCCACTCCTTTCTCCTCAAAAGAACTAGCTAGTCTCTCTAATGCCTAGTGGGAGAAGCTAGGGTGAAAATTCCTTTACTCATACAATGAGGGTGTATATATAACCAATGAGGTGATGCTTCACCTTCCTTGTAACTCTTTGACCACCCTCATGATTGTTTGACTTCCTATGACTTTTTGACTTTTACATGACTCTTGTATTCTGAGTGTGTCCTTTGGACTTCCACTTTACAATACATTTTGAATAGATAATTACATAATCCAAAATAATGATGTGGCATATGATGACTTGTGACCCAACATGACATGACACTGATGATGTAACACCCTCCTCCCACATCTACCCAAGTAATCATCCAACCGGGGTAAACATGTGACGAGAAGTTACTATGATATGATTAGAATCCCTATGTGTTAGTTAAGGAAGTGGAACTGGAAAAAAACATCACACTAACCTTCGACACCAACAACAGAACTTCTAGGAGCCATCCCAATTACTTAGGGAACTAGCCCCTAAGGCCAACTAATTTTTTAGACCATTAAACCCCTAGACGCTCCCTTGACATGGACAATCATGCATCCAGGAGGCTCTAGACGCTCCCACAACATGGGTATGCATAAGTCTGGGGACTTTTCTCCTAAGACTTGTGCCTACGACTCCGGGATTTGTGCCGCCTTTTCAGGCCCAAAGCCTAGGTCACTAGACAAAACTCAATGACAGGTTCATAACTGAAAGAGAAAAAAAATAATGATATGGATGCAATTACTTGAACAAGGACTAGACTGGACCCCTACTAGCCATGACATACATTTCTTCAAACATGTCACAAATATGTAATCTACAGGTTTAAACAACAAATCTGAGCATAGGGGTCTCATACTTATCTGAGAATCGCTAAGAAGAATTGATGCCTCAACACATTAGATGTCATTTCATCTACTAGGCCATAGGTACATTGTTCATTCATCTACAAGTAAAAACATTATGAGAGCCATACATAGCCATTGTTATAATACATGTTCATAAATAGCATAATAACAACAAAAATATTGAGGAAACAACAACCATATAATCCACATAGGAACCCATATAATACCCATGAAATAGGAAGGAGAAATAACCTCATATTAATGATGTAAAGGTTAGCTAGGTTCTGGACTTCCACAAACCACCTGACCATAGACATGGCTAAGCCAATTCTCTCTTCAACCAGTCACCCCCATGCCATATTCCAAGCATGAATGTGGGATATCATAAAACACATCAATCAAAACCATCTAGGGCTTCCAGAGTCCAAACCACCTCAACCCATTAAACAATGATTCCACCTCATGGTCGAACATCACAACCCATCACCAGATTGGTCTCTACCCAAGCCTTACAGGGCTCTAGAGCGTTTGTTCCAACCAAGGCTCCAAGACTAGTAACTCAACCCACAACTTCTTCCGGGCTTCTAGAGCGTTTGTCCAACCATGGATTCCAAGACTAGTAACTCAACCCACCAAGGGATTCAAGAGAATTTTTCCAACGGATACTTCCAAGACTAGTAACTCAACCCAAGTTGTTACAGGGCTTTACATCGTTTGTCCAACCAGGGTTTCTAGGAATGAGTAACTCAACCCAAGCTAAAGGAAACATGAGAACCAACTAGAAAAACAAATAAATGAACCCACAACACCATGGATATCCCGTAAATGGAAAGGCGAGGAAAATCCACTGTCAATTTAGGAAATCCTCCATGCCAATTACAAATCATGACTAATAAACCACCTGTATATGCCATGCGTGCCAAAACTAGTGAGGAAAACATACATGCAACTTGGTACCTATAAGAAAAACATGTTATAGCTGTTGATCTCGATGTCCTCTAGTTCTTTCCTACTCTTCCTTTTCTTTATTTCTCCAAAACTCGAAGTATGCCACACTCTCCAAGAGTTCTCCAAGAAAACTCTAATTGACCAAGAGTATGAGAGAGAGAATAGAATGAGAACTCCAAAACTAAACTGACAAAAAACTACACTAACCAAGCTTGCCCACTAATCCTCAAAAGCCTTTTTATAAACAAGGCCTCTATTTCCTTCAATTTCCATTATTTTCCTTCATTTTCATCCTCACATGTAACCTGCGACCTTTCAACTTCCTTTTCTCCTAATTTCCATTATTTTCATAAATAAATGTGTCAAAAATGCCATTTTGCCTTTCCAAAGTCTTTTCCATTGCCTTAGCCATAATAACTGAAATGAACACCCACTAGGATGATTTTCCCAACATTATGCTTGGAATACATGTCCCATGACCTTGGTCTTTTTTTTTCCCTTTATTAGCTTTTACATGGAATTTTGACCAAGGTTGTTATATATCCCTCCCAACCAACAAGACTACCGAAAACAAAACATACTGCCCATGGAGCTTTATAACACAACTTGTTACAGTATTTACAATGATCACTACTGAAACATGACAATCATACCTTTTACTAGAGCTTTATAACACATCTCATTACGGTATTTACAATAAATCCCACATACACTTAAGCACATTTTCTTCAACTAGAAAATAACTATACTGTCTGTGGAGCTTTATAAACCAACTCGATACAATATTTACAATAATATACACATATACACATTTTCTCCACTGGAAAATAAAAGGATATGATGCCCATATCAATCAACAAGGGAATCTAGAGGCTCACACCTCCGCCCTCAAAAATAGTACGAGGATTCACCTCCTTCGAAGGAAGTCCAGAATCCACTGTCAAAGTCAAAGCTGCATCTAGTGTCCAACACTACAATCATGTACCACTTGTTCTCTCAGTGAACAATTACCATCTCATTGTTCTAGGGTACACTCTGAATGTGCATTTGATTCCATATGTAAATTCTAATGACCAAAACAAATATATCCCCAACCTTCCCTTCTCTGTTACACAGTCATTCGGGAAGTCCAGTCTCCCCCTTCCGTGCAGTCACACACCTTCCAAGTTCTGTTGGCACCCTCATCCCGAGAATTCCATCCCTCAGTCAGGTTTCCTCGCATCGGAAGGTAAAAACAAGGCATATCCCTGCCTTAAAACCATCATGTTGGTTATATCATGCTCATGGAAATCAATGGACACTACTGGGTACCAGTGTCCCATAGTGGCCCTACTCCTAAATTCTTTACCAATATACTGTTGCATATTCTAATTTATTTAATTGTTGTTGCTAATGCTTTCCGTCAGTTTTGACCACCCAATTGGGAATTTCATGCTTTCCTGTACCAAGTACATAATTTCAATTATTTTCAAAATAAATTGAAATAACTTCAAATCATACCTCATTGGTGGTCCGTCAATAAGGTATACTTGTAATTTTGTTCGCTTCCTATCACAAGAAGTCAAACTAGCATCTTTGACCAAATCATCATGTATAAACATATCACATCAGGTTAGCTTAAAAAACAACCATCATAGATCAAAATCATAAATCACATGTAACCATCATAAACTAGAATCCTAAATCACCTGCATAATAAAACTGAAATAAAATACTGATACTTATCCTTTAATCAATCTTTAGCTTCTATCTTTGTCCTTATTCCGTATGCACACCAGATTGGTTGCCACACCCTACAAACACCAATTCATTCTCTTCAACCATGTACACATACACATAGTGTAAATCACACACATATAACCACACATGACATACAATACCATGCAATACATGCACCTACACCTTACACACAACTCATACACCACTCAGTGTACAACACAACACATACATACACCTACACTCAGTGTATGGCATAACACGATACATACATACACCTACACCTGGTGTATGACACAACACATAAATGTACACATAGTACAACACAATGAATACACATGTCACGATACCACCACTACACAATGCACATACATAGTACCACATGCTCGCAACACAACATGTATGACATGCGCATAATACCACATGTACACAAGTACCATATGTACAACATGTACACAGTACCAACTGTGCACAACACCCCCTGCACAATATGTGCACAACACCACATGTATACAAAACCACTTGCACAACGTGTACACAACGCCACATGTACAACGCACCACCTATGCAATGTGTACACAATACCACATGTACATAGCGCCACATGCATGGCATGTACACAACACTACATGTATACAACGCTACATGCATGACATGCAAACAACACCACCTACACATAGCACCACATGTTCCCAATAATTCGCGAGGAAAGCTCAATCCGAGACTTCTTCAAGATTTCATAGCAATCTCTTTTGCCATGCAATCCCTTGCATCATATTGCCATAAAAACATAACTTTCAGTGCATAAATAAACATAAAAATGCACCAATTACCTTATCTTGTTATGCCAAGCACACTAACCTATAACTGAACACATCCATACCATTTCACAAGGGACTCCAATTCCCTTAACAGACCTAGCTATAACTAGAAACTAGCTAATACACCTGTCAAATACACATTCATGAATGCAAAATATATCCACATAATGCTAGACAAAATCAAGGTTAAGAAGACTTCTTGTATGCAAAGAAATCATTCGTTTGGAAACCTAATTCCTTTATTTTACCTTTTTACCTTGTTGCAATCGAGTCTTACCATGTACTGTCACATCACCCAAATGTTAGTTATATAAACACATCAAATATTACCTTGTCACGTTATTACCAAGCATGTTACCCTACAATTGTTCACACATGTCGAACACATGTTCCAAGGATCAAGGAAACACATCTACTAATTTTAAATCAACCTTTACCAAGACTAACAATCATGTCCTAATCCATATTCAACCATGTCCTAATCCATAGTCAACTCATGGTCATTAGACATAATAATAAAACTATCACCTACTCACACTCAAGTACATATCAACTGTCTCAACACCAATGTGTTAGTACAATCATCTTAAAACAAGATCATTTCTTCATGCAATCTTATAGACACTGTAACACCCCCTCCCAGGTCTACTCAAAGTAACCATGAAAATCGGGGTAAACATGAGACGAGAGGCTACTATGACCATACTCAACCTCCTATGTGACCTTAAGGAAGTGGAATCGATGAAATATCATGCATAGTTGTCCAAAATAATCAACAGAACCCTCAAGAGGAAAGTCAGCCAACCAAACAGCTTGTCCCTGGGTCCTGTTGTACCTCTAAGATGATAATGGTCAGCTATCATGCTAGAGCAACTAAGATAATTGTTTTGGGGGTTTTGTTTTAATCTGGAGGAGCAATGAATGAAACAAATGTAACACTGTAATGCCTAACCTTTTGAATAATATTAATACCAAAGCAGAGGGTTGTTATAAAATTTCACACAGTGAAATTGCTTGTATGGTGGTGAGAAGAAACAAAAAATAATATGATTATCACAGTTTTCAAATTGAAAATTAAATAATCATAAGTATGAAAACCTCTGACCTATGATCAGAATTTTTAAGAGAATATGCTTAAGCGTACAAAAGATGTTGATGATTTATTGATTCAGAGGGAATTAATTAAACAAACAGTCCATTAATTCATTCTCTTTGTAGATTATCACTTCAAAAGCTTATAGGATTTAGATTGAAACACAATTATTCCTACCTGGTTATCTCTGTGAGACATAAGAATATGAAGAAAAACATAATGAGTAATACTGGAAAAACTTACAGGAAACACAAACTATGTAAAACAAAATTCAGAATCCTTTGCTTTGTATTAAGGGTCTAGAAAAGTCAAGTACATCAAATGTTTTCAAATGCTTCATCAAGGGTGCAACCCTTTAATAACTCGTGAAGAGAGTTATTTATACAACAATAGAACTAAGAAAATATCCTAAACTATTTTTACAAAAATATATTATTTTAAAATCAAAATAAAGACTGCTAGTTGATCTGGCACTATTTTGATGCTGTGTTGTTGGTGACTATTGCTAAGAAAAACTGAAAATTGTTGAAGCTGGTTGACTGTTCCTCCAAAAGCTGAATGTTGTTCGATTTTCACGTTGGATGTCATATTTACTGATGACCTTTCATCTGATACACTTTATCTGCCTCCTCTGTTTAGTCTTTTACCATGAATGCTCTGTTTTAACAATTACTGTGAATTCTTCCACCTTATTGCTTTGTTATCTTTTCACTTTTACCTTTTACAATAAGACATAAGTAATAAGCAGTAAAATATGTCCTCGACAGTTGTAAGTATGAACCTTTCTCTATTTTCTAGTGAAAATGATTTCGTCTTTGTTTTATCATTTATTGCCTCTATGTAAATGCTTTCTTCTAGTGTGTTGATGTATGGAATCTTTTGTTGAGGAAAACCATTCGAATACATTTCTTGAGAATCTGGAACAAACAGGTTTTTAACTATTATAAAAGCTATTTGTCCAGTTCTTATATGATCACCTGAAAAAATAAACCAGTAGTTAATGAAAACATAGGTTTTCAGGAAGGAGATAAATGGCTTTATTTGAGTTGAGAGGTCTGTGGATGGAGTCTTGGCAGTGTTTGGAAGGTAATCGGTGAATGAATTGAGTTGCAGATGTTCAGGGTGGCATGGGAAGGGTTAGGCTAGTTTCACTGTGTAAGCGGGTGAAAAGAGTGAAAACGAGGGTCTTTGGTGTTTTAACGGGTAAAGTTTAAAATTTGGCGCGGAATTCGATAAGTGAACAGTGGATGGTTTCGGCCTACGCGGGGAGGCGGTTTCGGAGGCCATCGCACCGCTTTTGAGTGAAGGGCGATATTTTTTGGAGAGCACGCGAGTTAACGTAAAGCTACCACATAACCACAAGGGGCCCGAGAAAAACCACAAATCTCACGTGCTCTCGGGCTGGTAAAGGTCAGAGATCAGGAGCGTGTGATATGGCTGTGGGTCGTTGGATTTTGAAGCGGATGATCGGAGGGTTGTCGTACAGTGGAGTTGCACGAAGGTGAATCAACAGAGATTAGCGGGGCCCGGGGGATAATTACAAATGATTTGTAATTAATTTAATGAATAAAGTAGCGATTAAACATATTGCGATGGGTTTAATAAAGTGGGATCGATGTTAAAACATAGCAAAGGTTTATTAACCACACCAAGGGGGTGGGTTAAAAGGTTTTATATATCGGGAAAAAGTGAATATTGCAGAGATTTGCTAAGTAATGTGGGGGGCACACAAAACTTAGGATAAAGGGCTTTATGGGTTTTTAGGCGTTTTGTCGGGAAAAACATGAATGACGAAGATTTAATTAAATAAAGCAAAGGGGGGAATAAAAGTTAAGATCTGGGGTATTTATGGGTTTTTAGGGAAATTACAAGGGGAAAGTGATCTTTTCAAGGGGAAAGGGTTTTGGGTAGGGAAATGACCTTTGGAGGGTAATTTGCTAGGAAAATGTGTGAAACCAAGGGGCAAAGGTGAAAATGAAGGGAAAAGGGTATTTTCTTAGGAAATGATGGGATAATGAGGAAATTAGTAAGTATATAGTGGGGGATGAAATGAAATGAGGGGAAGTTAACCAAATCAACTTGTGAACATATTTTCACTTTCATAACTGCTCTTGCACACTGAAACATTGGATTAAGCATGATAAATGTGCTTATGCTTCAATCAACTTTGTACTTCTGCAACCTTTCTTCTACCTACCCTTTACTTATCCTAACATTTTTTCTTCACTTAATTGGGTGCATTTAGGCTAGCAGACCCTTTTCTTTTGAAAAGAAAACTATCTAATTCTAACCTTATAACATCCAAGGGCTCAAATTAAATTGATGAAATCCTTATTATTCTCTACCTAACTATTGATCTGCCAAGATTAAACATTTTGGCTAGATCTTTATTCTCTAACTATAAACATGAAATTTAAAGCACGAACTAGTCAAGATTAAACTATTTAACTATCATGTGTTGTGTCATTTATGACAAGCTGCACACAACCGTTATTTTGCATAATAAAGTAAAAAGTACTGGCACTTGGACTTGCACACTTTCATGATCTGTTTTTTGCTTTTTTCTTTTCTCACTAACCTAACATTTTATTTTTTCCTTCATTTTTTAGGGCATCTATTCTAACATTTTCTTTGATATGGACATATTTATCAAAATATTTCCTAACATTTTATTCAGTATTCTTTTTGTCCATATCGTAGCTTAACCTTTTTTGAAAAATATTTTCATTTTTTGGACTAATTTATTTTAACTTACCAAAACCAAAAAATGCTACAACATTGGCTCCATCTGGGGACTGCTTTCTCCTGTAGAATGCAGAGAACCTGCAGATCCATGTGCCTTCTCCTCAAGCTATGGAGTCTTTTGTTGTAAAAAATCACACTGACAGCTTGAAAAGTAAAAGAAACCGGAGTTTTTACAATGGTAGTAATGAAATCTACTTCAACTTCTCAGTACTGAATGTAATGTTTGAGAAACCTTCCATTTACAGGATAAGTGGAATATAGCCCCTCAATATTTTGTAGCACAAAAGTGTTTTTTCCCTTCACTTCAGCAATTTCTAAAGGTCCAACAGGTTGTCAAACTTGCCATGTTTTCCCTTTTCTTCTCTCCTGGAATCCCACCTTAGAACTAGATCACCTTCCTTGAAGTCTCTTTCCTTGGCTCTTCTGTCAAACAGTCTCTTCATCTTATTCTAATACTTTTTTAATTTGTATTTAACTTCATCTTTGTTTTCATTTAGTTCAATAATCTGATTTATTCTCCTTGAAAAATAATCAGGTTCATCTGCTGAATCCTGCAAGAATTTTAAAACAACGAAGGCCAAATTGGTAGGGAAGATTGCATCTTTCCCATAAACTAACTGGAAAGGAGATTTTCTAGTAGATCTCTTTGGAGTAATTCTGTTTGCCCATACTGCATAAATTAAATGAGAGTCCTTGCTCTTTTTATGATCTGCTAGAGTCTTTTTTATTACCTTTACCAGACCTTTATTTGAGGATTCCACAAGGCCATTACCTTGTGGGTAATATGGAGTTGAATTATGTAACAAAATCTAATGTTTCTGGCAAAACTCAATCATTTTAACACTAGAAAACATTGTTGCATTATTAGTGACAATTTGAGTTGGGCAACCAAATCTAGATAAGATGTTCTCTTCAATAAATTTGATTACTACTGAATTAGTAGCATTTCTCACTGGAATTTCTTCCACCCATTTAGTGAAGTAGTCTATTGTAGTGAGGATCCATCTATGCTCATTACTTGAAGTTGGATGAATCTCTCCAACAAAATCTAATCCCCATTGGATAAAAAGTTCTGAGACTATTGATGGAACCAGTGGAAGAGCTGTTAATTTTTTCTTACCAGGAAACATTTGACAAGGAACACAACCTTTGACCTTTGCTCCTACTTGTAAGAACAATGTTGGCCAATAAAATCCTCCCCTTAATATCTTATATGTTGTTGCTCTCCAAGCATAATGTCCTCCACAAAATCCTGTATGAAACTGGTCAATGATTCCTTCAGTTTCTGATTCTGTTAAACATAATAACAAAATATTTAGTGGGTATTTCCAGTACCAATTTCCATTTATGATACAGTACTTGATTGCTTTCAGTTTGAGAGTTTTACACTGGCTTTTGGAGAATGATGCCGGACATTGAAAATGGATCAAGAAATTTACAATGTCTTGGTACCAATTTAACAACAGAAATTTGTCATCAATGTATAAAGGGTGGATCTAATCTAAAGGTGAAGGTTCTTGTGGATTCTTCTCTTCAGGATGAAGGGAAGGTTCTTGTGGATTCTCACTTTCTACAAGGAAAAAAGGTTCTTGTGGATTCTTCCCTTATATCTCTAAACCATAATTGGTTCCGAGCACTTTACAATTGGATTTAGCTAGAAGCTTAGCTAATCCTTGGCCTTTTACTAGCTTTGTAGTTTTGATAGTTAGATCAAACTCCAGTATTTGAGTGACCCATGCACCTCTCTTTCCATTAGTGTCTGGTTCAGTTAAAATAGTTTTTACAACACTGCTAGGAACATACGTAGTAATAGGAGAATGTAGGACATACATCTTGAATGATTTCAAGGCTTGAATAAGGGCATATGATTTCTTCTCAATTATGTCATACTTAAGCTCGACATCTCTCATAACCTTACTGAAAAGGGCTATGGGTTGGTCATGGGAATCTTCATTCCTTTGTAATAGAACAACAACAAGGGTTGTTTTTGAGGCAAAGGAAAAGATACACAATGGTTTAGTGTAATGAGGGCTTGCCAAGGTGGGAGCTTCAGAGATAGCTTTCTTGATCTGATCAAATGCATGTCTAGAAGAGACAGTCCATTTAACTTCATGATTCTTTCGGAGCATGTGAGTAATATCTTTTACAATCTCAACATAATTTGGGTCAATCTCCTTAAAAAATTAATCTTGCCTAGAAAATCTTGAATCTCCTTCTTGTTTCTAGGTAAGGTCAATGTTTTAATGGCAGACACACGCTTGGGGTTAATCGCCGCTCCTTTTGAAATTACATGGCCCAACAGTTTTCCTTCTTTGATAGCAAACAAAGACTTTTTAGGATTCATTGATATTCCAATTTTTCTACACCTGTCAAAAACCTTCATCAAGTGCTTTAGATGTTTCTGATCAGATTTAGAAAAAATAGTTATGTCATCAAGATAAATTACCACAAACGTATTTACTTGACCCATAAAAGATATGTCTATAGCTCTATGAAATGTTGCTCCAGCATTGGATGAGCCAAATGGCATTCTAGCATACATGAATGTACCCCAGGGTGTAGTAAAGATTGTCTTCTCTCTGTCCGCTGAATCAACATTTACCTGATTATAGCTTGAAAAACCATCAAGCATAGAAAGTCTTTGTGCTCTTGAAACCATTTGAAGTAATTGATCCATTTTGGGAAAAGGATAGTTATCCTTTAATGATGCTTTGTTCAAATTTCTAAAGTCCACACAGAGTCTGATTTCTCCATTCTTCTTTCTAACATGAACTAAATTCGCAACCCAATTAGAATATCTAAGAGGGAGAATGATTTCGGCATCTAGCATTTTCTTAATTTCCTTTTCTACAATTGGTAGAAGAGCTGGATTGATCCTCCTAAGTTTCTATTGATAAGGAACTACTTCTGGATTTAAAGGAATCTTATGTTGTATTAATGAAGTATCATAGGTTTTTAGATCAACATAGGTCCATGAAAAAACATCCTTATAATTTTGAAGTAACTTAAGATATTGAGCTTTGATCTCAGGATCTAGAGATGCATAGATTTTGATGTTTTTAATATCATCATTTGTTCCAATATTAATTTCTTCTATGTCATCTTGTGAAGAAATGGACTGAGGGTTTCAGAGGACATCATTTTGATCAAACAATTTTTCTAAAGGAATGAGGCCTTTGGGAATAAAATTGTTAGACAATTGAATAATGTCATGATCAGCAATTTTTGAATTGAAATTTTAAGTATCATTTCCATTTGTATTTTCATTTATTTCTGTTCTATCTTCATCAATTTGTAGAACTGAAAATTCATCTATAACCTGCAGAAAAGATTTCAAATGTTCATCATCTTCAAATATCTGCCAATGTTTTAGATTGTCTGGGATGGATGGCCTGTAATTGACTTGTATTTGATAGAGTAAATTGGTCTAATCAGGAATTTTAAATGAACTAGCAGAAATAGCTAAAGCATCTGCATGAATATTCTGATTTCTTTGAATATAAGTCAAATTAAAAGCATCAAAGAAGTTTTCGACTGAATCCAAAACTTCATTTCGATAAGACCTAAGTCTAGGATGCTTAGTCTGGCAAATATTTCTCACTTGTTTGACAATAAGTTCTAAATTAGTAAAAACACTTAAGTTTTGAACCTTTAAGCTTTTGGCTAATTGCAGTCCCAAAAGGAAAGCTTCATATTCAGCCACATTATTTGTAACTTCGAAGTCGAGTTTGCATGATTGGGTGATATTTTCTTTTTTCTGGTGAAATTAAAATTACCCCAGCTCCTGCTCCATATGTTGTACAAGAACCATAAAAGAAATAGTTTCCATACATTAGTTTGATTTGGTACAAAACTTTCAATTACATCTTCTATTTTAACTTGAATTTCATGTATTTGGTTTGAAGAGAGTTGAAAGAAACCAAAATCCTGATTAATTGCATAAATGGGATGATTCCTTGGCTGGTCTGTTTTGCAAACAGTGTGCACAAATCTTATCTCTCTATATAACCTTAGTTTTTCCCCCCCATAAACTGGAATAGTGGCATATGACATATCCATATGAAGAGTTCCCCCTAATTTGGCACAACAAGACCTAGAAAGGAGCATTCCAAATTTGGGAGGGATATCTATAAAAACTATATCAAGCACTACACTTTTCACTGGAATTTGGTCAAGGGTGACTACTAAATCCTTAATCAATCCTAAGAAGGGCACCCTTTTAGAATCAAAGGTGTACAAGTCATGATAGGATATAGTTATGCCAAGTTTCAAATGGTCCATGATAGTGTTTGGCATGAGGTTATGTGATGCTCTAGAATCAAGAATACAATTATATAACATGGAATCATTTGTCTTAAGAGTTACATAGAAAGGAGGCATTATTTCATCTATCATATCTGAGCTAGGACCAAAGACAACTGCTGGTTTTTCATCTTGCAGACTAATGATATCACTTTCAGCATCAACCGAGGTGTTTTGTATCCATTTGGAGACTTGATTTTTATACCCAGGGTTTTTGGAAAGTTCTGAAAGTGGAATTGGGATTTTAACTCTTTCTAACTCTTTTTCAACATTAAATGTAGTCAAAGCATTTTTATCATTTTGAGTAGTATCAGTTGACTGATTTAATGGTTGAATAACAGTTGTTTGAGTTTCAGTAGCTTTGGTATGAGGTTCAATTATTGGAGTCTCCTTAGGAGGTCTTCCAGGGCCGGGTCTAGGCCTAAGATCATATCTCTTGTTCAACTCTGCAATTAAAAATTCAGAGAAGGCATGGTATTTAGAAACCTGTGAGGATTCTTGATCTTCTTGAACCTGATTTTGTTGTGAGAGAGGAATAATAACTGTTTGATTAGAAGAAGTATCCATGTTATTGATATCTTCAGTAATAGTCATATTATTTTCATTAGGTTGTTGGTCATCTATCAGTAAAGGAGTGGGAACCTGCTGATCATTACTAGGTCTCTAAATAATTTGTAATTGTGGATTCCTTTTATACAACCTTGATTTTGACTTTGGGGTCTAGTAACTGTTTGTTGCACTGTCCTAGGTTGAGTCTCAATCTTCGAAATTCTATTAGATATATTTCTAAGAAGATAAGTTATTTCATCTATTTTAGAATCTTCTGTTTTAGTCTTAGAAGAACTAGAGGAACTAGAGGCTTCTTGAATAGATTTGAGTTTTCTTTGGGCCTTTTCCTCTTTAGCTTTCAAGGAAGTCGAAGCAGCCCTATTTTCTTCCACCTATATAGTATTTGTTTGCATATATTCAAGAGTTCTTGAAGTTCTCTCTCTTAGCATTAAAACAAAATCATCGTTAAAGGCTTTAGAAAATCTAGACTTAGCTGCTGCTACAGGGGGTTTACAATCAAGGGGCATCTTATGATAAATTTTATTGAACCTTTTGATAAAATTTGATACAGGTTCACCAATATTTCTTTTAAGTTCTTCAAACTCAGTCAAAAAGTAAAGAGGATCTTTCTTTACACCCCATTGATTTTTAAATATGTTTATAAGCTCTTCCCAATTTCTAATCGAATTTACAGGTAACTGCCTAAACCATATTCTTACATTTCCTTTAAGCGACTGTACAAACAATCTCATGTAAACATTTTATTGTTCGATATTCATGTTGTCTGCAAAATCTAGAAAAGCTTGAAGATGGTCCTCAGCTAAGGGACTAGTTTCTCCATTATACCTAGTGTTATCACTTAAGAATAATTTCAAAATTCTGAACATCAGTTTTTTTCAAAAGATTGGTGTCAGTCTTGGTCTGATTTTTCCATGGTGTTTTAGAGTCTAAGATTTAGAATAGAGTCTTGTTGGTATGGTCAAATAGGGTCAATACTCTGTTCTTGCCTATCACTGGTCCCACATCACGCATAAATTCCATGTGTTAAGCTTGTTTCAAGGTTCTTATGTGCTACGAAACTGTCTAGGAGTTTTCGTAGCGCAAAACCTAGTCTAGGTGTTTTCGTAGCGCAAAACCTAGAATTTGCACTGGTTGCGCTACGAAATCGGGGATTCGTGCAGATCCGTGGCAAATCTTGTCTAGCTGTCAAATCTATCAGAATAAGTTAATCTTACATCATCAGTTGTCAGCCCATACACATTGCCTATCACATTCAACCGCTTATTCTCATCATTAGGTTCGTTAGGTGTCTTCGTACGCTCAAGTTACAAGTTTCAAAAAGAAGCCAAGTATTTACAGCTATGATTAGGTTTGGGTTCATGCATGAGAAGAAAATTGATAGGTGTTCAATTAGAATTACTTGAAGATCAAGCGAGGCAGTGATCGAGATTGAGACAGTGCAAGTTTTTTCAAATCTTCACTTTCCTGGAATTTCATGGAGGGGTCTATAGAAAGAAGAGATCATAGGTCAGGCAAGTGTTTGAGGAATGAACCTGAAGGCTTATATATCATCCTAAAGAACAATGAAGTTGAACAAGCCTTCAAATAGGTTGGCTGTTGGAGATTTTGTGAAAAACTTCAAGGAGGCCATATGCAAGTCACCAGGGAATTTGCTTTAAATTTCACAAGATTGAATTCGAAAGTTGGGGTGCTTGAATTGCCAATCTCTCCAGAGGTTATATCTACAGTCACTGAAATTCCAAGGGGACATGAGAGATGGTTTAAAAATTTCAAGTTTGATATGACCCCCTGCAAGGAATTTCTGAAGCCGGAGTTCATTAATTCAGACTTAAACAAGTAAGTTCCCAGGAGTTTTGTCAAAGATTCATATGCTAATTTACTTACTTGCATATAGAGATACTTCACCTGCGAGGGGAGGTATCATAAGGTGTATTCTTATCACTTCAAGCTTCTGCTTCATTTCACTGGAAAGATATCTCTTGATTTGCCTTTCTATTTGTTTCGTAGCCTAGGCAAAATGTGTGACAAGGTTCAGTTGAAGAAGGAAGCCTGTGAGACCTCGTTGTTTCATCACGGCTTAGTCAAATTGATCATTTTGCATGAGCTCCAGAAAATAGATAGGGAGTGGTCCATGTTCGTGTTTATGTTTGGCTTCAAGGATGAAACTAGCCTCAGCCCTCAGGCTATGAAGATTTCTCCACCATCAGTTAGTCATCGTACAGAAATGAGATCAAGGAGATTCATGAAATTGAAAGCTAGGAAATAGGTAAAGGAGCCCACAAGACCACTAGTAATCCAAGACACACCCCAACAGTCACAGAAAGAGAAAGCTCAGATCAAAGAGGGTGTACAAGAGCAATCTACAGGTGAAACAGTCCAGAGAAGAGTAACCAGGAGCCAGTTAGCTAAAGAAAAAGGCAAGACAGTGGTTACTGAGGGAAGCCCGGTTTCAAAGGGAAGTCTGAATGATTTGCTTCAAGCTATTGATATTGAAGAATCTCCTCTGGTTCGAGCAAACTTGATAGAAACAAGTAAAGACAAAACCAAAAAGGCCAAAGCCTCTAAAAATATCAAATTTGATGATCAGGTTTCTAAATTTGTTTTTAAGCCAAGAAGACCTGTGACAAGGCATTCAAAAGAGGTACAAGAGACACTGCCAGAAGCAAGTGAAACAAGGAAGGTAGAAAAATCTCATGAAGGACCTATGACTTCATCAGAAACATCATCACAGCTGCATAAAAACGATATAGGTAAGGCAGTTATCTCTTAAGAGGAATATAGTTTTGAAGAGTTGAAAAAGAAATTGAAGTTAGCAAATCTTGAAATTGCCAAACTAAGAAAAACCTCAAGGAAACATGCAATCAAGGAAGCTTATTTTAATAAAATGGAGGCTCTGTGGGAAGACAAAACGATTTCAATACCCGAAGTGGTCAATTGTCATGCTCAATACTACACCTGGTCGGTCCTTGCAATAAAGGAAGCAAGATACATCAGGAAAGTCAATACAAAACTGAGAGTTGGGATCAGAATTATGAAGAGGCAAATCGAAGATCTGAAGATACAACTAAGCCAGCGTGAAGGACATCCTTAGCTAAAGGAAATCCCATAGCAAGTAAGGCTAAGTCCTAAATTTTGATAGATTACCTTTTGAAGTTTACCTTGAAGAATGGTGCCTATCTATTCAGTTTTGAAAAGCTTCATGACAGATGGAAAAGCCATTTCAAGAAAAAGAAAGCTCAAGAAAGTCAAATTTTGGCCTTAAACTGTGTTTTTGAAATTACACAACAGTTTCGTAGTTCGCTACGAAACTGATGTAGCTGCATATTATGATTCGGTTGACAAATTTTGAGAGACAAAAGGGAAATCTTTTTGAAAAGGAGTTTCTGAAAAGGATCATTTACAAAGTGTAAGCATCCAACAAGGGCAAAACAAGCAGAGGAAAGACATATATGAACTCTAAGCTATATGTTATAAAAGTGATCATTATTTCATAGCTAGTATTGTTCATGATGCTTCAGGCAGCATTAAAGAGGTTTTGTCTTCACACGTGTATATGGGCAAGGTCTACAGTGCATGGAAAACAAGATAGTCCAATACATTTTTGTGTAATTAAGAAGAACAACATGGATAATTGATTTCGAAGATCCTTGTGGAGACCAAAAGCAGAAAAACAGGAGCAGCTTCCTAGTTTCCAGGAGCAGTAAAGGGATGAGGCATCAAGGGCCAGCAAGGAGTTTCAAACCTCCACCAAAGCTAAACTGAAGAAGGCCATTTGTCAGAGAACAAGTTTGGATTGTAATAAATGCTACTACCAACATGATGAGGAGTTATACTCCTAATTGTTTTAGGTCTCTAGAACTGCCAGTTAGCAGTCAGTTACATTTAATAGTTAGTTTTAAGTGTCAATAGGTGTCATAGTAGGAAGAATTCAAGTTCCCCTCATGATGGAGGAGGAATCTCAGTTATGTAAGGAGCTCTATATATAGGAGAAAATCTAATGTACAAAGGGTTGGAAATTTTCAGAGAAACTCTCATATTGTGCTTTGTGTAAGACTCTATTTTTAGTAATACAATATTTTTCTTTGCTTCTCAGGAATTAGAAGGAATTTAATGTTCAGAATGTCTTGTATTGTCCTCTTCTCAGTATTTACAGTGGTATGAATGTGTGATTACTTAGAAATCACTGATTGTGCTCTAACTTCCTTCATACATTTATAAACTGTGTTGTCCTATATGTTCTAATGTGTTTTCCCTGTGTTGAATTGTAGATGCCCTGACTTCCATGTAAGGCTAACATTATTGTCATACTGAAACAATTTGACTCCATAAGCCCAATGAATATTTTCTAATTGTGTTTCAACCACTTACACTTTTTCATTTGTTTCATAGAGTTAGCCATA
The DNA here is from genome assembly GCA_031772625.1 of Pinus tabuliformis. Taxonomy (NCBI): domain Eukaryota; kingdom Viridiplantae; phylum Streptophyta; class Pinopsida; order Pinales; family Pinaceae; genus Pinus; species Pinus tabuliformis. The sequence goes on along the minus strand of CM062804.1, from coordinate 441,382,866 downwards.
TTATTCATTGTCAAAATATTTAATATTGTGAGAGAGCCCTCTCAGGTTGAGGAGGCTAAGCCTCAGCCAAAAGTAGGTTTGAAACAGTTACTCAAGGTCTACCTGATCAGTAGCCTATCAGGGGTTGATTTTGTAATAACACCTAGGAAGGTATTTCAAGTACCCAACTGGGAATGCATCGAGGTTAGCAGGTATGACTAAAGTTGCATATCTAGCCTGTACAATAGGCTGGAATGCCATAGTAGAATGTGGTGTATGAGGTGTTTTTGTGGATGAAGAAGAAGAAGAGGTAGAAGAAGGTGATTGAGGGGGCGTGTGACTATGTGGAGGTGAAGAAGGAGGGGATCTCTTGAATAACTTTAAAGGAGTCTTAAGAACTAAATTTTGGATCTGTGAATGAATACCCTCTTTTGTTTCAAAGAGTGGATTTGAATATACAGAGAGGGTCTCTTCAGGTTGTTCAAAAGTAGAAGCTTCAGGTCGTTCAGAAGTGGAAGGAAATGAATAAGTGGTAGGGGATATGAAATATGTGGGTTTGTATTCAGGTAAATGAACACCCAAGTCAGATTCAGTTTTAGGTGATCCTGGTGGTAGTGGGGGTTCTTGATGCGTTTCAAAAGAATGAATGAGGAAATCTAAATCTAAATCAACTCCCCTATCTAATAGTTCAGAAACCCTAGGAGGTATTTGTGTCAAATCAGGATAGGATGGAATATTACTAAAAGGATCGAATGATACTAAATCTTCAGACTACAAAGCTAAAGAGGAAGAAGAAGATGGTTGATGTCTCATTTTAGAACTGGCTTTTCTCAAAAAAATTGCAGGATCTGACAGAGGATTAACTAAGTCAGACTCCGAATAAGATTCATAGTGCTTAAAGGTGCCAGTTTGGGTTAGTGGAGTCGCCAGGTGAAGGATTTTAACCTTTCTAGACCTTTAATCACCTTAAAGGAATAGAATGAATATCATTGCCCCAAGAAAACTTAATGAAATTCAAATCCCCAGCAGCGGCGCCATATTGATGTTGTACCTCTGAGAGGATAATGGTCAGCTATCATGCTAGAGCATCTAAGATAATTGTTTTGGGGGTTTTGTTTTATTTTGGAGGACCAATGAATGAAACTGATGTAACACTGTAATGCCTAAACTTTTGTATAATATTAATACCAAATCAGAGGGCTGCTATAAAATTTCACACAGTGAAATTTCTTTTATGGTGATGAGCAGAAACAAAAAATAATATGATTATCACAGTTTTCAAATTGAAAATTAAATAATCATAAGTATGAAAACCTCTGACCTATGTTTAGAAGGTTTAAGAGAATATGCTTAAGCTTACAAAAGATGTTGATGATTTATTGATTCAGAGGGAATTAATTAAACAGAAAGTCCATTAATTCATTCTCTTTATAGATTATCACTTCGAAAGCTTATAGGAATAGATTGAAACACAATTATTCCTACTTGGTTATCTCTGTAAGGCATAAGAATATGAAGAAAAACGTAATGAGTAATACTGGAAAAAAGTACAAGAAACACAAACTATGTAAAACATAATTAAGAATCCTTTTCTTTATATTAAGGGTCCATAAAAGTCAAGTACATCAAATGTTTTCAAATGCTTCATCAAGGGTGCAACCCTTTAATAACTCGTGAAGAGAGTTATTTATAAAACAATAGAACTAATAAAATATCCTAAATTGTTTTTACAAAAATAGATTATTTTAAAATCAAAATAATGACTGTTAGTTGATCTGGCACTATTTTGATGCTGAGCTGTTGGTGACTATTGCTAAGAAAAACTCAAAATTGTTGAAGTTGGCTGACTATTCCTCCTAAACCTGAATGTTGTTCAATTTTCATGTTGGATGTCATATAAATTGATGACCTTTCATCTGATACACTTTATTTGCCTCCTCTATTTGGTCTTTTACCATGAATGCTCTGTTTTAACAATTACTGTGAATTTTTCCACCTTATTGCTTTGTTATCTTTTCACTTTTAAATTTTGCAATAAGACATAAGTAACAAGCAATAAAATATGTCCTGGAGAGTTGCTAGTATGAATTTTTCATTGTTTTCTAGTGAACATGATTTCATCTCTATTTTATCATTTACTGCCTCTATGTAAATGATTTCTTCTGGTGTGTTGATATATGGAGTCTTCTATTGAGGAAAACCATTCAAATGCATTTCTTGAGAATCTGGAACAAATCGGTTTTTAACTATTATAAAAACTGTTGGTCAAGTTCTTATATGATCACCTAAAAAAATAAACTAGTAGTTAATGAAAACACAGGTTTGCAGGAAGGAGATAAATGGCTTTATTTGAGTTGAGAGGTCTGTGGACGGAGTCATGGTAGTGTCTAGAAGGTAATCGGTGATCGAATTGAGTTGAAAATGTTTAGGTTGGCGCAAGAAGGGTTAGGCAGGTTTCACTGTGTAAACGGGCGAAAAGAGAGAAAATGAGGGCCTTTGGCGTTTTAACGGGTAAAGTTTAAAATTTGGCACGGAATTCGATAAGTGAATAGTGGATGGTTTCGACCTATGCGGGGAGGCGATTTCGGAGGCCATCGCACCGCTTTTGAGTGATGGGTGGTATTTTTTAGAGAGCGAGTTAACATAAAGTTGCCACGTAACCATAAGGGGCCCGAGAAAAACCACGAATCTTGCATGCTCTCGAGCTGGTAAAGGTCGGAGATCGGGAGCACACGATATGGCTATGGGCCATTGGATTTTGAAGCGGATGATCGGAGGGTTGTCGCATGGTGGATTTGCACGGAGGTGAATTAGTAGAGATTAGCGGGGCTCAGGGGATAATTACAAATGATTTGTAATTAATTTAATGAATAAAGCGACGATTAAACATATTGCAATGGGTTTAATAAAGTGGGATCGGGGTTAAAACATAGCGGAGGTTTATTAACCACACCAAGGGGGTGGGTTAAAAGGTTTTATATATCGGGAAAAAGTGAATATTGTGGAGGTTTGCTAAGTAATGTGAGGGGCACACAAAACTTAGGAGAAAGGGTTTTATGGGTTTGTAGGCATTTCGTCGGGAAAAACATGAATGGCGGAGATTTAATTAAATAAAGCGGATGGGGGAATAAAAGTTAGGATATGGGTTATTTATGGGTTTTTAGGGAAATTACAAGGGGAAGGTGAATTTTTCAAGGGGAAAGGGTTTTGGGTAGGGAAATGACCTTTGGAGGGTAATTTGCTAGGAAAATGTGTGAAACCAAGGGGCAATGGTGAAAATGAAGGGAAACGGGTATTTTCTTAGGAAATGATGGGATAATGAGGAAATTAGTAAGTATATAGTGGGGGATGAAATGAAATGAGGGGAATTTAACCAAATCAACTTGTGAACATATTTTCACTTTCCTAACTTCTCCTGCACACTGAAACATTGGATTAAGCATGATAAATGTGCTTATGCTTCAATCAACTTTGTATTTCTGCAACCTTTCTTCTACCTACCCTTAACTTATCCTAACATTTTTTCTTGACTTAATTGGGTGCATTTAGGCTAGCAGACCCTTTTCTTTCCTTTTTCTTTTGAAAAGAAAACTATATAATTCTAACCTTATAACATCTAGGGGCTCAGATTAAATTGATGAGCTCCTTATTATTCTCTACCTAACTACTGAACTACTAAGATTAAACAATTTCGCTAGATCTTTATTCTCTAACTATAAACATGAAATTTAAAGCATGAACTAGTCAAGATTAAACTATTTGACTATCATTGGTTGTGGCATTCATGACAAGCTGCACACAAGCATTATTTTGCATAATAAAGTAAAAAGTAGTGGCACTTGGACTTGCACACTTTCATGATCTGTTTTTTGCTTTTTGCTTTTCTCTCTAACCTAACATTTTTTTTTTGCCTTAATTTTTTAGGGAATCTATTCTAACATTTTCTTTGATATGGACATATTTATCAAAATATTTCCTAACATTTTATTCATTATTCTTTTTGTCCATATCTTAGCTTAACATTTTTTGAAAAATATTTTCATTTTTTGGACTAATTTATTTTAACTTACCAAAACAAAAAAATGCTACAACAGGTCCCATTGATGTTCTGTATCCTTTAGGCCATAGTCGCTCTCATTCATCTAGGTGGATATTGGTGGCCACCCACCTGTTCCACTTGGATCCCCACCATTGTTTCTTTCAGTTTTCAGTGTCCTTACTTGTAGCACAATTTACTATTTTTTATAGTTTTTCAGGTTCTGAACTTCTGGAGCTGTTTTGAGACCCTAAACGACGTTTTTTGGGAAAATTGGGAGCAACAAGGGTCATTATCTAATTTTGATCATTCAAAAGTTGTAGTTGTCGGATAGATGTTTCTAACGAGGTATTTTGCGCGTCAAACAGAGATCGTATGCCAAAGTTACGACCCTGGGAAGTTGATGTTCCAATTTACCCAAACAAGGCCCATTGTTTGGCGCTTCATCTCCTAGGGTTAGGTTTTTGGATGTTTAGGGTTTTCCATTGTTTCTCAATGATAAATAGGCCTTTGAGCCTCATTGTAACATAGTTCAGAGGCATGTAGCTGGCACATCTCTTCTAAGAGATAAGCTACCATTGCCCACGCTAGTCTTATTTCCATTTTGTTTGTAAGCATATTTTAATATTTGATATTAATGAAATGAAGTGTTATTTCTACCTCATCATTGTATTTATGGTTATATCTGTAATTTGTTGCATTCCTATTTAAATCCGGATCATTTTTATCAGGGCAGTCTAATCTTTCTCTGTTTTTCTTTGCATGTCCCCAATGAGGTCGAGATATAAGGAGTTAAAGCTCGATCTGGTTGAACCTTTGCAAGATCAGCCTCACAAACCTCGAAAACTGCCCATGGGGGAGGAAAAGAAAGACGAGGAGGAAGGATATCCTATCAAAATATTGCTTGAGTAGGCCCTTGAGAAATAAAGGAACACGATGATGGATAATTTTCCCAGATCCTTTAATGGTTGCCCACTGGCGATGCATCCACATCGAGCAGCCACTCTGGAGGCTCCACTCCTTTTAAGGTACAAGTAAATTTTGACATTCCCATATTTGATGACCAAATAGATGCAGATGCCATAGATAAATGGTTAAATCTGCTAGAAGGATATTTTTCTATTCATGATTTTTCTAGCCGAGAAAAGATTACCTTTTCTCTTCTCAAAGCCTTCCCCCACATCATGGACTAATGGGAAACCTAATGTGAGTAGAAGGATGAAAGTAAAACCTCACTCTTTTCAACCACACCCACTTGGAATTTGCTCCAAGATGCCATCAAAGAGATGTACTACCATGTTGGGAGCTATGAGGATAAATACATAAAGTGGAAAACGCTACAACAGGGAAGGGACCAAGATGTGCCAAAGTTTACCAATGTTTTTCATACCCTTCGCACAAAGTTGGGTATTGAGGATTTTGAGAAACATTTGGTACTCAAGTACCATGTCTGCCTACACAGGTACATTTAGGATGAGATGGAGTTCCTGGACATCTCCTCACTCAGCATGGCGTATCAATACACTGTCAAGATCGAGCAGAAGTTTAAACAAAAGAAGTGAGACTTTGGATCTACGAATATGAAGCAAGGGAAAGGTGTCCCCAAACTGCAGAAAAAGGGACAAAGCCAAGGCAGGGTGGCCCAAGACAACCTGCCAAAGTCACAAGAAAAGAAAAACACCGCGAAGTCGAAGAAGGACACGGGAAAGTGGTGTGAGTTCCATAAGAGATCCACTCACAACACAAGTGAGTGTCGGGCCAAGCAGTCACTGGTGGCCGAGTTGAAGGCTTCAGAATCAAATGCATGTTCTGACTCTGAGTCAGAACCCGACAAGGGGAATGACAAAGGGAAGTAGATTATCGATGCGGAGCCCAATGCCACCTTTCCACCACGAAGATACAAAAGGAGGAACCGAAGATCCAGAGGAGGAGCATCTCTTCCACTCCCAGATGTGGGTAAAGGGTTCCCCACTACAGTTCGTTGTCGATAGTAGGAGCGAAAAGAACCTCATTTCGGCAGAGGTCATGAAGTGGATGGTCTTACCAACCACAACACACCCACAACCATACACCATCGAGTGGCTTCACCAAGGATGGGATCTTCACATGAACCAACAATGTTGCCTTCCCATCAAGCCCTTCATGAATGAGGTATTATGTGATGTTTCTCCCCTTGATGTTTGTGATGTATTATTAGGCCAACCATACTTGTGGAAGCGACATCCTATGTATGAGTCTAGGCCTCACATTGTTATTATTACTTTTGGAAATGAGCTGTATAGGATACCGGAGGTAGGAACACCTACCTCTATCTCTTTAGTTACTACACAATGCAATAAACTCATTTCCAAAACTGGGAAATTTATTTTCTTGATGATACGCCCTTAGGAAAAGAAGAATGCGATGGCCATGACCTCGAGACAGGGCCCCTCAACACGAAAACAATAGGTGGACAAGGTCGTGGAGGAGTACGAGGACATCTTCACCTCCCCCGCAGAGGTGCCTCTGCACTGTTAGGTCAAGAACTCCATCGATCTGACCCCAGGTGCATCATTTCCCAAAAGACCAATCTATTGGCGCTCTGTTATGGAGAATGACAAATTCAAGAAGCAGATTGAGGAGTTTTTGCAGAAAGGTCACATTCAGTCGAGTTCATCACCCTGTGCGAGCCCGATCGTGTTGGTACAGAAGAAGGATGGGAATTGGAGACTTTGTATTGACTATGGGGTGCTAAACAAGATCACTATCTGGAATAAGTACCCGATCCCACGGATTGATGACCTTTTGGACCAACTCAAGGGGGGGAAATATTTCAGCAAGATCGACTTGAAGTTCGAATATCACCAAGTACCAATCAAACCCTCCGATGTGTGGAAGACTACCATCAAATCCAAGGAGGGCCTTTTTGAATGGTAAGTTATGCTTTTCTGGTTGACGAATTCTCCTACAACCTTCATGAGGTTGATGTCTGACATCTTGCAGTCATTCACTAACTCATTTGTAGTGGTATACTTGGATGACATCTTGATCTTCAACTAGATTTGGGAAGAGAACCTCCACCACATTCGACAGGTTCTCCAAACACTGCGACAATGGAAGTTGTGTGCCAATTTGGAGAAATGCACTTTTGGCATGACCCAGGTTTAGTACCTAGGATACATTATTGATGAATGGGGCATGCATGTGGATCCAGCCAATATCCAAGTAATTCGGGATTGGCCAACCCCAACCACTCTGATAGAGCTCCACATCTTTCTGGGTCTTGCCAATTTCTACCGCAGATTCATGTTGGGATTCTCTCATATCACTTGGCCCTTGAGTCAAGTCGCAAAGGGAGGAGCGAAAGAAAAATTATTTTGGTATGAATTTCAATAGAAGGCATTCGTAGATTTGAAACATCACCTCTGCTCTACACCACTGCTCACATTACCAGACTTGCAATATCCATTTGAGATTGAGACAAATGGATCTGACTATGCTATTGGTACAGTCCTCACTCAACAGGGGCATCCAGTGGCATATCACAGTGAGACACTTTTAGACACATTCCGGAAGTATCCCACTTATGAAAAAGAGATGTATTCCATTGTGCAGGCCTGATGACAATGGAAGCATTACATTTTGGGGAAGGAAACGGTCATCCACACACGCCATTGACCCAAGCAGTTCATAAAGACGCAAGGGAAGTTACAGAATGATCGCCATCAGAAGTGGTCCACATACCTGCAACAGTTCCATTTGAATATCAAGTTTAAGAAGGGAAACACCAATAGTGTTGCAGACTGCCTTAGCCGACCACCGATCATGGCATTAACCACCGTGCTCAACTCTTGTGGGCACAAGACTTCTGATTGGAAAATTCTCTACAAAAGCGACACAAAATTTGGCCACACATACTAGACGCTCTTGGAGGATCAGTAAATTCCATATTTTCACCTCCAGGATGCCCTATTATGCCACCTGGGACACCTTTGTGTTCCTTCAAGCGAGTGTGCCAAGATGATTTGGGAAGCGCACTACAGTCGGGATGTTGGGAATTTCAGGGTTGAAAAAATAGTGACAGTACTATAGAAGTATTTATATTGGCCAAATATTCAACAGGATGTCAGGAAGTACATTAGATCGTTCATTGCCTGTGCCATTTCCAAATCGATGATCAAGAAGCAAGGCCTATATACTCTGTTTCCTAACCCTAGTCGACCTTGGGAATCCATCTCCATGGATTACATGTCGGGCATTCCTTCTACTAAGCATGGCAATGACTATGTTTTTGTGGTTGTCGACAGATTCCCAAAGATGGCCATTATGGCGGCCTGCAAGAAGAATATCGCAACAAAAGCCACTACTAAACTCTTCTTTGAACGAGTGTGGGTACAATTTTGGATCCTTGTTGACAAGGTTAATCCTCTCTGCAGATAGAGGCAATTCCTTTAGCCCAATGAGTGGGTCTAGCAACTGAAGTGACAATCAAATAGACATCTTCCTAGATTATAATTGAAAAGTAGAATGAGAGAGATGACCTACCTCGCTCTGATGCTATTCCGATTTCACTTATTGAGATCCTTGAACTGCTTGTTCCATGGACTTGTTCCTGCTTCTTTCAGCGCTTATGTACCTACACAAGTGATCAAGAGACAACAAAGCATGCCAAAACCAATAGCAAAACCAATAATAACCTACTTAGCTAATCAAGGAATTCCAAACTAATACATAAATAAACATATATATTTTGGGAAGATGAACCAGTAGTTGTATATTATTCAAAGAATAAAGGGTAGCTTACAACCATAGCCTTGATGTTAAAAGGATCTCCGTGAGTGGTAATCCAATTCCAAGCCAAGAAACTCTCCAAACACTCCTTCTCCAAGTCTAATGAATAGCCTATAAGCACAAGCTCAGCAGAGGGGTGCAAATGGACATAGATCAATCATTTGGGAATGGAAGAGGAGGAATTTATAGGCTAGGAGAGGGATTTAGGACTCCTCCAGAGATAGGATTAGGCCCACATCTCAAGGAGGTAGCTGATAGGGATTAGACTAAGAGTTCAAATTAGGAGGATTCGACCTCATCTATGTGAAACCACCTCGAAATCACCGCTCTGGAAGCTTCTAGATCACGAAGCTTCTCATGTTCTTTGGGAAAAAATCGTTTTTGAGACCATTGCAGGCATGAAAGGGAACAAAGAGATGCCATCGCTAGCCTAACATGGTGCAATAGGCGATCATCACATTTTTCAGCTTCATAAGGGCAATGACCCTCCTTTTAGGGTTTTAACAACTATTTCTTTAGGGAAAGCTCTAGAGATTTTCCAAGCAAATTGAAGGGAGGGATCTGAGTTGTATACATGGATGAGTATACTTTATAATGATCATGTTTCGGGCACTTCAGGGTATGTCATAGGGAAGTGAATGAGGCGTGACAAAATACTTTGTAACAGATGCCCCCTAAAGCATGAAGGTAGAACGAGGAGTTATGACTAAAATACTTTACGAGATTTTGGCAAGGATGAGGACGCGCACTATCAGGAGACCTAAAAATCAAGGACGAAAATACATGTATATATCTGAGATCAAGACATGAATCCACGGCATGGACACAACCATCTGGATGACGAAGGCTAGATAAAAGATCCATGGTATGGGCACAGCCATCCAAATAACAAGGATCAATATAAATATAAAGTCTCACAGTATGGTCACAACCATCTGTATAGTAGAAACATGTGTACAATCATGAATGACATATAACTCCATGAAGCCTGGGCCATAATAGACATGGCTCAGGGTCTTGTGCTCCATCCCGACCCAATCAATGCACGAATCCTAACATGTGAATAAACATGTTGAAGTCGAACATGCTAGAAAACCACCTGATTACCAGCCAATGATGTGGACCGTTAACAGGTACGAGAGAAACCACCAATAATGAAAATGGATCTCAAGGTACAATAGTACAATCTGTGAATGTGATAATGAAGCTGAGGTCGAACATTCGTGGAATCACCCGATCGAAAGCCAATAATGAAGACCTATCATCGGATGCAAAGAATTGACCATTAAGGCATGCCAGCTCTAAGGTACAGAGAGGGAGTTTCTAAGTCATCCTCCTAGATAATGAGCTGAAGTTGACAGGAAGTGACCCGTTGAAGGAGGGCAATGATGAATCCCCCATCATTGACATGAAACAAGGAATAAAGTGGAATAATATTTAGGACTGTAGCAATGACTCAAACAATGTATAGGTAAATAACTATAGATTAGACTTCTCTTTAACATATTGGCGAAACGACTTCGGAGTGTGGCAGCATCTGACTCGACATAGGACTAAAGGTCATGATGATAGAATGGAATAGTCAAATGAGAGGCAAAATGGATCACCCAAACCTGAGAGGACAAGTGACTGAATGAGGATATCCCAAACCCGACACGAGAGTAGAAGAGTGTCATGTTCAAGAGCGACATGCTGCCTATACAAAGGATGTCTCATCTTCATTTTTCCCCGCTATTTCTAGCGAGTACCCCAATTATTTTTATCACAAGATTGAAGGGGATAGCATATGATTGTCATGTAAGTTCATTCTTCGAATGAATCCATCCTAGTAAGTCTTACAAGCCCTAGGAAGGAGAAGCTCGGTCTCATCATGGTGACGAGTTTTTCATCATAAAGTTATAACGAGATCAACATAAGAATATCTCGGTATCTTTTCATGTTTAGAGAGTTTGAAAAAGAGAAGAAAAATAAAACTCCATCATGTGGCTTTTCATAATTTTTCCCTCGAACCCGAAAAGGTAGAAAACAATATCTGAGGCAGCCTCTCGAACATGTCAACCAAGGTGTACCTTTTTTTGTAAATAGTCAATCTCATCCCGAAAAAGGGGTAAATGTATACTGAGGTGACGTCGATTCATTTACTTTAATGAGTTCAAAATGACAAGTACTCGACAATATTTTCAGTTTTCGAGAGTCAAAAAAGAGCTGAAAGATGACTCCAAGGGGGTTCCTTTTTCGTTTGTTTAATGAGTCCGAAAAAGAGATAAAATAAAACTCCCAGAATCAGTCAATAATGATCACTGTTCACATTGAAGGCACCTGTAATTGCACAAGAAACACACCCATCACCGATATCGAGAGAAAATATTAAAATATTACGAAAAATATTGACAAAATGACTTTCAAAACTTATAAATAGGTAAAAGTAATTTCATTTTTTACCATTTTACCAAACTGAGCTCTGAAAGTGCTTTTTGTGCCCTAATTCTCTTGATTTTCTAGTGGCTACTGCGGGAGATCTAGGGTACCATTTCATGAACTGTCTGCGATAGGTAAGAGCCTCATCCCTGCTCTTGCATTTATTACTTTTTTATGCATTTTAAATGGTGATTTTCATGCTAGAAAGGAGGATTTTTAAAAATTTATGGCGTCGGCGACCATCACAGGTATGGTCATCGGACCCGCGATGGTCGCACTTAAGCCTAAAGGCTTGCGTGATGCCATCGCAATGTTTGTAAAAATAGGCACGATGGTGTCGAGGGTGGTTTTTAAAGAAATAAAACTCCCTTTTAAGAAAAAAATGATGATTTTCATCCATGAAAAAGGCATTAATAAGTGTTTAAATGTTGATTTGCAGGAGAATATGGTCTTGGAGTGGAAAGAAAGAGGCCATGAGGCTGAAGATCATCAAGAAGCTCAAGATCCTGCATGCATAAATGCTCTAAGGGATTGCAGGCTACTAAAATTCTTCAGGACCATAGGGTTGAGGGCTCAGATGGAGTTGTTGCCCTATCTGATCAGTCTCTGGGATGTAGATCGAGAGATCTTCATCATAAAAGGCCAAGAACTAGAACTGGAGGAGATGGATATCTACTTCATCACGGGATTTCCCTAGCGAGGGGAAGCATTTCAACTCTTTGGATCTTGCCAAGGAAGTGAGAGTAATAGGGGTCTAGTCTAGAGGTATTGTCCTAGTGCCGAAATAAACAATGGAGGTAAGGTGAAGATTGCGACAATCACCAACAACCTCATCTTGAGAATGATTTTGTTCACTATGGCACGTGTATTTGGCACGCAAGCCTTGCATGAGGCTTCAAAATACTAGTTACAATATGCTATCGCATGCTTGACCCCTACTGTCTTCAACTGGTGTGGAGGACTTTTGGAAAACATGAAACGTCAACTAACCAAGGGGAAGCATGGACACTTGAAGAAATTCGGGTTCAGTTCTATACTGGTGACCTTATTTTTGGAGCAAGTGCCCCTATTCTGGTATCAGTGGGCAGAGGTACCAGATCTTGCCCCCTGAGATCCGAGACTCGTGAGATGGATCTAGCTCATGCCTTGAGGAGGCATGGGTCAACATATACATTATCCACCACAGTTCTTCGCTTGGCTAGAATGCCAACTACTTGTGGTGGATGACTATTCTTATGTTGCACAGATTTCAGGTGGGATCCAGATCTACCTCTGCCACCAGGCGAACAATGGACCGATGCAGGTAAAAACTTGTTTTTTGGATTTTTTCAAGTTTTATGATTGTTTGTAAAAATGTAAATTGAGACTCAACTTACAATAAATATACAGATGTGGGACCAGAGAGACCACTAGGCATGTCTCCAATAGCACGGTGAGCTACTCATCCAATAGTGGGTGTAGACTACGAAGAAGGGGCTGACCCCTTAGCCGATATGGAGTGAAATCTGAAAGCAATAACACGAGGAGTTCCAGATTACGCCACTATTGATGATGTTCCACTGCATTGGCAGAGACACACTACGGGAGTCTCTGCGAGACAGTGTTGGTTACTAGGCCGAGTGATCAGGGTTGTCTCATGCTATCATGAGCACCACACAGTTTGATAGTTTATCTAGGTCTTTTACACATTTTGTAGGCTTTGAAAGCCAAGTGTCCCAGAACACTTTATTTTTTGACATTTTGTTGTAAACACTCCAGCAAACAAAATATATGTGTGTGTGTGTGTGTGTGTATTTCTACTTATGTGTTCATAACATGATTCAGTTCTATAAATGATGCAAATGCCTATCAAGAACAAAATTTGCTAATGCATCGGTTAATGTATTTAAATTACGTGGAATATGTTGATATGTAATGTAATCAAAATTTCTTTCCAACAATCTAACATGTAGATACATACACAATATTTGTGGATTTCTCACTGAGTAATGATTATTTAATTGTAACAGAACGAGCTGCGAATCCAACTTGACAATTAAATCCCTAATTCCAAGAGCAACTGCTTCTGACAAGAGTTCAATAACTGCACTATATTCAACAATATTATTGGTTGTTTGACCAAGGCAGATACCTTGTATGTTAATCAGCTTTCCATTAGGATCCAAGGTTACCCATGTTGCAGAAGAGAGGTTCTGTGTGCTACAACAAGCACCATCAGCAAAACCAATGTAATGGCTTGACAACATCTGCAAACCGAGTGGAACACAGGGTAAGCAGAAAACACATTTCTACAAAGAAAACAAACAGACCAAAAATAAAAAAATGCACACTAATTAATTAACACACTAATGTCCAAAAGTTAATTCACATAGATGACTCATGTAAAAAATTCAGATGGAGCCCATTTTCGGACTCCGGGAATCAATCAACAGAGAATAAAACCAGAGTTTCATTGTTGACATGACGTGTAAGCATCGAATCGGCCAAACAATAGAGTAAAACTCATAAAAGGATATTCTCCCATGCCCCTTGGGTGAGTGAGGGTTACAAGTCATAAGATGAAAACCTCATTACCATAATGGGCAAATGACAGAGACTCGGTGAAAAAATATCGTTTAAGGAGGCAATAAAAACTTGAACTCATGATGAGGAAAAGGTGCCTCCAGTTGAAAGATCTTGACAACTTCAGGGTGAACTGAAATGTCAATGGGTAAGGTTGCAGTGATGTTTCCCATATTACCCTCCGACAAAACTTCATGCACCAAGGCAGGTGTCTGAAGTGGAGGTGTAGGAGAATGAGAAATAGATGCTTCAAGACAGGAAGGCATCTCATTGAGGCTAGGAAGAAAAGAAGAATGATTATGTAGACCATTCCATGGAATTTCATCCAAAGACATGGCTTCAATGATACTCTCTTCGGTGGGGAATGTCTCGTTCAAAGGATCTAGAGAATCCTAAGAACCTAGCCAGGGAGATGGCACATAAGTGTCCAGGTTCATATTGAAGATAGTATGACTTTCTGAAAAGGCCATTGAATTTAAGACAATTTCTTGATAATTTATCTCCAATGGACTTAAAGGAATAGCATCGCCAAATGAGTCAATTTGAGCGTTGGTAGGGATAATCCAAGGATCCTTAGAGTTTGAGATCATATTGACTAAATGAACATTCGGAGGCGATTGAGTAAAAGTGTTATAGGATAAAATGCATGGTGTATGGAGAATGGAGATACCCTCAAAGGTCTTCCCGAGACCTTTGGTAGACTGTAAGATTATCTGCAGCTATCACAAAGTTACATGCAAGTCCATAAACAATGACTAACTATCAAAGAAAAACAGATTGATTACCTCAAGCCTCCATGTAGATTTGCTAGAGAGCGCAATGCAGCTAGGTGGAAGTCCCCTGAGCCGGCTCCAGATCAAGTCTTGCACGTAGAAGAGACAAGCATAATCACAGCATACAATCTTGATAACTAATACATGAATACATAAAAGGCATCTAGTTACACATAACTAAGCTAGTCATGCTAAAAGGTATTGGACAAACAAGTAAATGAATGATAGTACCAACACCACGGAGTAGACAATACAACTACAGATCTATATTAATGTCGGAAGAGTGATTACAACCATCTATTGTATCAGCCTTCCCTTACCTGTCCAGATTCTCTCTCTCTTCCTTCTTACTAAATTCTTATGCTTAGATTTGAGACTATGCTCGAGAATCAAGTAAGCTATCCTTTCAAATGATCTAACCTCCATCACCATAGCCCTAGCTTTGCTTATGAAGCAATTGAGTTAGGGTTGCCAAGTTTCTCCATGAGTCTATCAAGGTAAAATTAATGATGTTGCCATTCTTTTCAGCTCTTTCCCATTTTCCTCCTTCATTAGGATTTAGAAATCCCACAAATAGGTCGAACTTCAGATGTTTCCTTGCTTTTCTGAGTATATTTAGGAGGGAATATAGGGATATTTATGAGTCAATTCGCTCCTTTGACCTCAAGATGCTCATTAGGATCCACTAACGTTGTTCCTGAACTAACAACTAGAGTTATTAGGGTCACTAACGCTCCCTTAGGCTTACAGAGAAGCTTTATAAAGCAGGTTGTCAGTGTTTAGCCAGCGTTAGTGTGGAAACAAGGCTTGTGATCTTGGTCTTTGCTTCAGCTATCTTGTATTTCCCCTCTGAGCTGATGAGGGGGTCATTTTGCTATATAACATATGCCCCATAAAGTGTGAGATCATAGGTTGCGACGATGGCCGAAATACTTTACTTATCTGTAATTTTCCTTCTTCGACAAAAAGAGAGAGAGGATCAGAGCTTCGGGTGGTATGGGAAACCTGATACAACACATATATATAAAAAAACTAAAATCATGTCCTGATTCGAGCATTCCTATGCTCAATAGCTATGTCAGAGTGATTTTCTCAAAAAAGAGATATGACGATGCTGGCCGCCGATAAGCACAATGTGGATCCGGTGTCATAATAGGATCATTCTGATGAGCTGTCTCCAAAAAACAATATACGCAACTTGGGAGAGGAAGCAAGGCTGAGTGATGCAAGCCTCTACCCAAGGTCTTGATTTTCACTTCACTGAACAACATAGATCGATGCATGTGAATATATGGGTTGATGTCGAACAAGCACGAAATCATTTGATTACCAGTCAGTAATGGATACCGTTAACAGATACGAGGAAGGCCACCAATAATGGTGATGGTCTCCAAGATGCATAGTACAGTCTAGCGAGTGTGAAAAATGTTTTCATCATCGAACACTCGTAGAATCGCTTAACCAAGAGGTAATAATGAGAATCCTTGATCAAACACAAGGTGACCTGCCACTAATGTCTGCAAGTACCAAGGCACTGAATGTGTTTCTGGGTTGTCTTCCTAGATAGAGTGTTGAAGTCGATAGGAAGATACCTGTTAAGAGGTAGGCAATAATGTGTCCTACATCAATCGACACGAAACAGGACAAGAATGATTTGTTTTTTGAGGATTCTTTGAGAATTGAGTCTAAACAACAGAGGGCATGATGAAAGGATACACTTGATGGGTTGATGGAGGAAACAAAAGGTTAACCCTTGAACAATAGAAGGCACAACAATGGTTTTAACCATGCAACACTAGACTCATGAACACCAAAGAGTGTTAGGATACAGAGATGCAAGAACATCAGGGTATTTAGGTTAAAACTCATAGGATGGTAGGATTCATATTGAGAGGCCGTCACAAGGAAGGTTTATCTGAGGGAGTGCCATGTTCAAGGGAACAACTATTGCCAAACCACACTTTCTAATACTGAATGCAGTTGTATTGTCTACTTTCCCCGTCTGATTAGTTTAGTGAGTCCAGACGGGTAAACTCATCGATCTTTTCATATTTTAAGAGTCTGAAAAGGATCGCAAAAAGAGTGACTCTATTCCCTATCTGATTAGTTTAATGAGTCCAAACAAGCAAACTCGTTGATATTTTCATGTTTTGAGAGTTTGAAAAGGATCGTAAAAAGTGTGACTCTATACCTTGTTTGTTTAATTTAATGAGTCTAGATAAGACAACTCAGTGGTCTTTTCATATTTAGAAAGTCTGAAAAGATCATAAAGAACAACTCCAGGGTGGTCCCTTTGTCATAGTTGTTAACCGGGTGCGACAAAAGGTTAATAGTATACCTGGATCAGTTACTTTTTCGTGAGTTAATCTATTGAATCCAGATAAAGTGAAACCTATGTTCAATAGATGTCGACCTCATTTTGTTACGAGTACGAGGAGACTGAATAAACTCGTTTTTCGTCGTGAATTTTTAATGAGTCGCACGACAATAAAATCAATACCTTCATCAAATTTTAATGAGTCAAATGAAGAAAACTCAAGGTATCTTTTTCAGTTTATTGAGCGAGAAAAAAGAGGTAAAATAACTTCTCATTCCTTCTTTGTAGATTTAACGAGCCCAAAGAAGGGGAAAAACTCAGGGATTTTTTTGATTCAAGAGCGAGAAATGGTCCCAAAAAAGCAAGTGCTCTGGTTGCTGCCATAGATTTTTAACAAGCCTGGTGACAAAATTTGGGATTTTTCAGTTTAACGAGCGAGAAAAGTACCTAAAAGAATGCTTGGGTCATCTTTATAAATGTTTAACGAGCCTAAAGAAAAAACTCGGGATTTTTTCAGTTTTATGAGCGAGAAAAAAGCGCCTAAAAAGAATGCTCTAATGATCTTTTTTAGTTTAATGAGCTAGAAAAAGAGCGAAAAAGAGTTGCTCGGACCGTCGTCGTATGTGTTTAACGAGTCCAACGATGACAAACTCGAGGATTTTTCAGTTCAAGAGCAAGAAAAAGTCCCAAAAAAGAACATGCTCATATCTTCTTTGTAGTAGTTTAATGAGCCCAAAGAAGAAGACTCGAGGTTTTTTGGATTAACGAGCAAGAAAAATACCATAAAAAGAACGCTCGCTCTTCTTTGTGGTAGTTTAATGAGCCTGAAGAAGGAGACTCAAGGATATTTTGGATTAATGAGTAAGAAAAATACTGTAAAAAGAATGCTCGATACTTATTGATCTCATGCTTGATCATAGAAGGGTCTATGCCATGCATTTCCTCATAATACCAAGGGAAAACATCGTGGAAATCCTTAAAAGGGGAGTTGAAGCTCGCAATTTCCTCAAGATTGCAATCAACTCCAACCTATATATTTTCCACGATGCTTGTCTTGACAGAAATATTGATGAGCAATGTCTTTGAAAGATTGCCCATGTTTCTCTCTGAGTCCAAAGTTGGATAGTCGTATATGGTGAGGAAACGATTTTAGGTGTGTCATATGATAGGATTTGAAGAGGCATCATGTCTAAATCAGATATTGAAACACAATGGTACAAGTCCTCCCAAGGTCGCTCTTCTAAACTCATGATTTCTAGAATAGCTTCGTCCGTACGTAGGACTTGATTGAGTGGATCGAAATAAGGAGAAATTATGGGAGGGGAGATGGTACTGTTGGTTGTAACCAAAGTGAAATGGAGATGTGGATGTAGCTTGAATGGCTTGGTAGGATGATTCAGCTGGTGACAGTGGCATTTGTTCTTCGAAAGTGTCAATGTCTGAAGGAGCCAGTAGGATCCATGGATCGGTCTGCTCATGAGGAATGGATGAAAGCATATTGACCATCTGTGAAACCTTAGGCAGCTAAAGAGGGAAACAATCCATGAGGGAAGAAGCCTTCAGTAGATCGGTACTGATACTGATGTAAAAGTCAAGTACACCACCTACTAGGGGTACAAAGTCTCTTGGTAACGGGGAATAATCAGGGGTGAAAAAGGACAGCTGGTACACTAGGAAACAATCCATGAGGGAAGAAGCCTTCAGTAGATCGGTACCGATACTGATGTACAAGTAAAGTACACCACCTACTAGGGGTACAAAGTCTCTTAGTAACGGGGAATATTCAGGGGTGAAAAAGGACAACTGGTACACTGTGACTACCTTTCCATCAAATGGAAATAGGAGATACAATGGCCGTCATGGCATACATCCAATTGCAACCCAACAAGAGATTATAGTCGAGTTTTTTATCTACAACTTCTATGTCCACTGTTACCGTTTTCCCATACAAAGTGATGGGGTAGCTAGCTAGGTAACCTTTTGGGATGAAAGTGTGGTCGTCAAAAGCTTTAAGGGAATTCGACGGCAGGGATAGGGTTGGAGAACCCAAAGCGAGCCAACATGAAGCCGACATGACGCAGGTAGAAGCACCTTCGTCGATGATAGTTCTGTGTATACCTTTACCTTTCGAAAAAATTTGCACTTGAAATGCAAGCTGGTGGGAAAGGGGAGGTTTACACTTTTCCATGTCGAAAATTGCAAGCATGGAATCCTATGGGTCGATACCACCAATAGCCAAAAGCAAATCTTTCCTTTGTGCTGGACACATTTGTAATACTTCGAGCGCCGACATAGCCGACGGTGCTTGCGCCAAATCTTCTACAATGTTGTAGTTTTGGGCGACACGTGCAGATGTATTGTGCATTGTGCGTCGAAGTGCCCCTTTAGGGGGGAAAATCACAAGGTTAGCAACTGGCCTTTCGATATGCAAATCATTGGGCAGCGGTGGGTTTTGACTTGAGGAAGGTTCCTCTACATGAGCGACAAGAGCTCCATAGGATTTGGCTCTTGTTTGTAGATCTACCATTTCAAAGGTGTAAATGGTAGAGGATCCTTCACCAGCTGAAGGATGTTGTGAACCACCGTTTCCCCCTTACGGGGGTTGGGGTTGGTTTGCAATGAGGTGTTGCTGCTGCTGAGTGGGGAAAGGATTATTAAGGACAGCGGGGGTCCTACCAGTATCCTTTTTAGCAATGAAATCTGTGCATTCTTGAAGATGTGGGCAGCTATAGGTCATGTGGTCTTTAGCACAGATTTTGCAAGGGAATCTGACGGGTTCATCCTTTCCATCATCAAGAGGCGCAATGGCCTTCTGCTTTGGGTTTTTTTGCTTTGTTGAATTCTCCTCAGAAGGAGCGACCTTTTTCTTATTCTTCTTGTTCTTATCACCGGGTTTTTGCGTAGACTGCACATAGTTTATCGCAGTGGTAGGAAGAGTAGTCAATTTGGTAGAGGGGTCCATTGACATCTGGGTAATGCGACCGCTAAGTTGTTTTACAGCAGTCCTAGAGGTTGTGCTGATAATCCCATCGGCATGTGCTTCGGGGTGCTAAGTAGCGGAAGCATTGGAGTTGTGAGGGACATTGGGGATTACATCGTAAAGAGTGCCAGAATGTGAATATATCAGATCTAAGTGTTGGGCATGACGTATGGATTGGTATTCTATGACCGCACCACCTAAGGTGACATCTTTAGTGATTTGGGGGAGTAGGGACTTGTAGAACCAGTCCGCTAAGAGATAGTCTAGGAGGGGAGCTTTAACTAACCTCCACCTATGTCTCCATTCATGTATATGATCAGAGATGTGGGTGGCGGTATCCTGATGTAATGAAGTGAGGAGCTCTGTCCCAGTCTCATAGCAGATGGGTAGCTATAAGTGCTTTAAGAATTCCATCGCCAGAGCGTCAAAGGTATTTATTGACGCGCGTGGTAACTCAATGTACCACTTGGCTGTGTTGCCAGTGAGGGTGTGAGGAAAAAGATGTAACCAGACACTATCATCCACCATGGAGTTAGAAACACACCAAATATGATAGGTGGTGATATGGGTGTCCGAAAAAATCCCCTTGTTTTCAATTGAACTTGGGGATGTCTGTTGGTATTTTATACAGGAATGGAGGCCAAAGTAAGTTATGATAGATGGGGTCATTTGTAAGTTTGTACAAGTCAGGGATATCCAACGTTGCCAAGAAAGGAAGAGTGTGTGGTGCCCCCGACTCGAACCAAGGCAATGACATATGACTTGAGGATCCTTACGGTCCTCCCATCATTTGAGTCCCAATATTATACATAGGCTGCATGGTATAGTAGTTGCCTTGGGGTATGGTGTTGTAATGTGGATTTCCATGGGGATTGTGATGTTGGGGTATAGAATTTCCCCCAGGATAAGTAGTGCCCCCTTGACTCATTTGAAATTGTGAGTAGGGTGCCCCCATGGATTGGTTGGGACCTCCTTGAGGATTCCCACCCACCACAGAACTAACCATATGTCCTTGATTGACATAAGGAGTGCTCATGTCAATCAGTGACTGACCATGCATGCCTGAAAACAGAGGGGGAACTGTTATGTTCCCGATTGGTATATGCATATTGGGAGTGCCCCCAGATACTTGAATCTGGGGGTTTGAACTGTAAAATGGATGCCAACCATATTGTTGGTTGAGGGGACCCACGCTAACCATGCTATATTGAGCGTTATAAGGAGCGTTGTATGTAGCACTTGTCGAAGGTATAGAGTTTGACACTAAAGGGGTGGAACCTGACATAGGCTAGGTTCCACTTGTGGAGGGTGTCATGTGAGTGTTTGTACATGGGAAAAATGGGATAACAGGGTTCACCATCAATGGTGTGGTGGTGACTGTTGACTGGGGAAGTGGTGGGGGACCAAAAGTGTCGGCAAAGTTCCATGACCCGTTAGTCGTCGACGGGATGGATAGAAATGTTCCAACTAAATACACAGGGGGTACAGGCGCCACGCGAACCAAGAGTGGGTCCAACGGATTCGTGATCGGAGGGTTGTAGGGAGGAAGAAATCCTGCAGTGAAGAAATCCTCCGATAAACTTGAATCATCGGTTGTCCAAATAGATTTTGTGTGAGATCTTGGAGATTGATTTCCCAAATATGGGGAATCCGGTTCACTGGAGCTTGACAGATCTTCCACAATGAGTGGAGGAAGTCCTAACAATCATCGATATTGACAAAAAGGGCCGGATGTAGCCACGGTGACCGTTAATTTTTATCAATAAATTTTATTGTGATATTTGTTAAAGTCTCAATGATAACAATTGGGTGCCTAAAAAATAAAAAATACACTAAGTGAAACAATCAGCAAACAGAGGGAAATGACCCTGTCTGATAAGCACCGATCACTGGAGATGAAACCCAGTATCACAATGAATAATAGAGAGGGCTGGCCAAATGTACAGTTACAATTACTCTAGAGCTTTGCCCGAACCTCAAATTGAGGGGCCAAGTACTCTCATGAAGATGAGCACCCTCCCAAAAACTGAAGATAGAGTAGGTCCGTCTATGTTAGGTACCGGGGCAGCCTGCCCCAGTCTCCTTGTGTAAGTACCTAAAAGTATGGCCACTAAGGATACCCCAGATCACAGACACTATCAGGGGGGACATAATCGCAGACAGTACACTGTGTGGGCAGGATACCTGAGTTCCCTACTCAGCTCCGAAATCCCTAAAGGGATCCCTAATACACAGAATACCCAAAGGAGTTGCAAGCGAAGGTGGGCTACCTTCACTTACAGTCCGATGTTGTCTCGTATTTAGCTCCGCTTTGACTAGAGTGGTCCCAATAGTATGAGTGCAGAAGGAATTTTCTCTCTTTTAATGACACTAGTTTTGGTTTCTGATCTTGGGCAGTTTACTCACATTGCCTATCCCAAGATCCTAGCCTGAACTAATGTTTGTTTGCTCTATAAAGAGTTACTGATTGATTTTAGGTAAATTTTATGTGTACTTTTTTAGTGTCTTCGGTAGGGGTGTTGACATATGATGTGTGGTGGGACTCTGACTCAAAATTCATGCAAAATACAATGCTTGAAAATATTCAATTCAATGAAATAAGTTGTATTCTACGAGTGAGATTCTTTCAGACATTCATATTTGTTCCATGCATCCTAGTAATTAATACATATGCATAACCAACAGAAATATTTCCAATGCTTTCTAACAACTATTTGAAACCAAAATAAAGCAAAGTTTAGCTAGCTAGGTAGAAGAATGAATAAAAAAAAAAATTGTTGATTTTTCTTTTATAAAAACTGTTTAAGAAAGAAAAAAAAAATATTTCGTAAAAAAAAATTCTTTTAGGACACAGATCTTGCTAACAAAATGCAGCTACAGATCCTCTTTTAGTCCATGAACAGGTTTCCCATCCCTTTGATTTTATAGACACAGCTGCATGTCAAAATTTGGGGGACTAACACTCTGTAGCAGTGGCCACCGAGAATTACTGGGTCCACTAATGCACTATTTGTGCAGAAAAAGAGCTTTATAAAGCTCTGTTTACTCTGCTAACCTGCGTTAGTGTGGAAAAAGAGTTCAAAACAGGGCTTTTAGGATCAGATCCAAGGCTGAATATGTGATGGAAGAATGCAGAAAGGCCTTGATGGGCCAGAAAAGGAATGTAGAAGTATGGAGAGGTCTAGAAGGAGGAGGAAACTGAAAATTGTCCGGGTGAACCGGGAATTAAATGTATAGTCCCTAGCGAAGTCACCTATTTTGCTATAGGATAAAATGCATGGTGTATAGAGAATGGAGATACCCTCAAAGGTCTTCCCAGGACCTTTGGCAGACTTTAAGATTATCTACAGCTGTCAAAAATTACATGCATGTCCATAAACAATGACTAACTATCAAATAAAAACAGATTGATTACCTTAAGCCTCCCTGTATATTTTCTAGAGAGCGCAATGCAGCTAGGTGGAAGTCCCCTGAGCCGACTCCAGATCAAGTCATGCACATAGAAGAGACAAGCATAATCACAACATACAACCTTGATAACTAATACATGAATACATAAAAGACATCTAGTTACACATAACTAAGCTACTCATGCTAAAAGGTATTGGAGAAACAAGTAAATGAATGATAGTACCAACACCACGGAGTAGACAATACAACTACAGTTCTATATTAATGTCAAAAGATTGATTACAACCATCTGTTGTATTAGCCTTCTCTTACCCCTCCAGCTTCTCTTTGTCTCTCCCTTCTTACCAACTTCTTATGCTTAGATTTGAGACTATTCTCGACAATCAAGTAAGCTATCATTTCAAATGATCTGATCTCCATCACCATAGCCCTAGCTTTTCTTATGTAGCAATTGAGTTAGGGTTGCCAAGTTTCTCCATGAGTCTCTTAAGGTAAAAGCAATGATGTTGCCATGCTTTTCAACTCTTTCCCATTTGCCTCCTTCATTAGGATTTAAAAATCCCACAAATAGATCGAACTTGATATGTTTTCTTGCTTTTCTGAGTAGATTTAGGAGGGACTATAGAGATATTTATGAGTCAATTTGCTCCTTTGACCTCTAGATGCTCATTAGGATCCACTAGCATTGTTCCTGAACTAACAACTAGAGTTAGTAGGGTCACTAAAGCTCCCTTAGGCTTACAGAGAATCTTTATAAAGCATGCTGTTAGTGTTTAGCCAGCATTAGTGTGGAAACAAGGCTTGTGATCTTGGTCTTTGCTTCATCTATCATGCCTTTCCCCTCTGAGCTGATGAGGGGGTCATTTTGCTATATAACAAAAAGTACCCATTAAGGTAGAGTCTTTGAAGAGACCTACCCCCACGCTTTCATAATGAATCTCAGTATTTCCCATGTAAGGAATGTTGTCGTTCGAGGAACCAGATGAAAAGAAGGATAGTTGATCAACCGTCACAATTTTTCCTTCATGAGGAAAATGAAGTATGCGGAACAAAGAAGACACCACACAAAACATGGCGTGGGTCCATCTTTGGTCAAGAAGAAGGTTGTAGTTGAGATTTTCATCTACAACTTCTAGTTATTATTCAATAGTCTTTCCTTCCAATGTAATCGGAAAACTCGTGAGAATACCATATGGACGTGAATCTCTGTTGTTAAAGGCTTCCAAGGTGTTCAGAGATTGGTTAAGAGAAGGAGATCCAATGGCTTTCCAAGACGAAAATGACATGATGCAAGTAGAGATACCTTCATTAATAACTGTTTGATGAATCGTCTTTCCTTTGATAAGGACCTATATTAGAAATGCAATCTGATGAGGAAGATGAGGCACATGATTCTCTAGATTGAAAGTAATCAAAATCGAATCAGAAGTATCAATAGAACCTATAGCAGACAATAGTGACTGCCGCTACATTGTACAGGATTGAAGAACCTCCAAAGCAAACATCGTTGAAGGTGCTTGAGGTAAATCCTCAACAATATTGTAAAGTTGCGCAACTCTAGCATTGAGATTAAAAGATGACTTCCGAAGAACACCTTTGGGAGGTGGTCGGATGACGGACTCACTATTAGGGAACTCGATATGGAGTGGACCATAATTGGATGGAGTAGAAGTATAAAGAGCATTGATAGCTTCTTTCTCCATCGTCTGCTTAGACGTGGTCTGATAGTCCTTAGTTTGAGTAGTGATCAAGATAGGTGATGAACCTTGCATCATGAATACTTGGGAACATGGGGAAGCAGAAGACTGAGTTTTGTCTACCAAATATGTCTACCGTGAGGGACTTTTAAGATAGTCAAAGTTTTTTTTTAATAAGTTACTAACTTCAGATCGTAGGGGACAAACCTTATTGTAATGATCCTCCTCACAAATGAAGCAAGGATATTTCGGCTTTCTTCTAGAAACATCATCAACAGAATATTTAGGAGGGTCTTGTTTTGGGGCATCGACTTTGGCCTTACCTTTTCCCTTCTTTTTACCTTTAGAGGTATTATCTGCTATGGTAGACTGGACAACATGTACCTCAGAGGTTTTACCAGGACTGGATGAATTTTTGGAGGGATTATTGGAACCAGTGTTCGAGACAGATTTATGCTTCGAAGAAGCTTTCGTGGAAGTCTGAGACACGAAACCAATCACACCATCAACAGGTGGTGTATCTAGAGACTTTGATGTTGTCAGATCCGATGATGGTCTCAGAGCATCAGGTAACATCTCATACAATGTGCTAGATTGCGAATAGACCAAGTCTAAATACTAGGCATGAGCGATAGCTTGCTCTTCAGTAACACATCCACCCATAGCTATGTCCTTAGAAATTTTGCTAATGAATGATTTTGTGAACCATTCTGTCAACAACTCATCAGAAATATCAAACTTGATGAGGTGATGTCGACGTCTCCATTCATGGATATGATCAGAAATGTGGGTCGTGGTGTCTTGCTTAAGGGACATAAGCAAATGAGTGCCAGTTTCATATCGAACTAGCAATTGGAAATGAGTGAGGAAAGCCATAGCAAGAGAGTTGAAGTCACCATAGGTACCTCGAGGCAATTCGATGTACCATTTAGCAGCAACACCTGTGAGAGTTCTCTGAAAGAGTTGAAGATGGATAAAATCATTGACATACAAATTGGAGGAGTACCAGAGGTGATATGTCATCACGTGAGCTTGTGGATCCTCCTTCGCTTTTCCCTCAAATTTGGGGCAATCGCTTATAATTTTCATTGGAAATGGAGGCCAGTAAGGTAAATGAAGAATGGGATCATTCGTGAGCCTCGAGACATCGGGCAGTTCCAACATAGCCAAGAAAGGAAATTGGGGTTTAAATTGCATATAGGGCCTTTGAGGAGACCCAAACTATGGAGTCCAGCCTTGTTGGTAAGGATTTTCCCCCCACAATGGAGGATTTTGTCCATATGGAACTTGATTTTGTCCCCACTGAGGGTTACCTTGCCTGTAACGTGGATTGGGTCCAAGGTAGGATTGATATTTCCCTACCATAGGCCACTGATAAGAATTGCATGTGGCATACGAGTTATAAGGTTGTTGAACCTGTTGACCCTAGACGTAAGGAGATTGACCCTGTTGATGCAGGGGTTGACCTTGGCCTTGCAAAGGTTAACCTTGTTGATACCCGTATAAAGGTTGTTGCTACCAAGGCTTGCTTTTTTGCTGCAAAGGTTGAATTTTCTGCTGCAAAGGTTGACATTGCTGCTACAATGGTTAGCCTTGCGAGGACAAAGGTTGGGAGGACTACTGAACAAACTTAGTTTGAGACTGCAAAGGTTGCTGCGACTGCGAAAAAGGTTTCCCTTGCTGCTGCAATGCTTTCCCTTGATGTTGTAATGCTTTCCTTTGCTGCTGCAAGGATTGCCCTTACCGCTGCGATGGTTTCCCTTGCTGCTACAAAGGCTGTCCTTGTTGCTACAAGGGTAGCCAAACAGTTCCTAGGGTTATACCTTGAGGGTATTGATAGTTCTCGAATTGGATCTGGCCATATCCACTAAGAATAACAGATTGACTAGGCTAAACATAAGGTCTATATTGAGGAATGTAAGGCGGATTAACCAAGGCTTGTGAACCATATGGGACATAAGAGGTTTGGAGTGGGACCTGAGCCATGTATGGCTATTGGTATGGGATGATAACTAACCCATATAGACCAAGCGGGTTAGGAATAACACCATAATAAGGTTGATTAACTCCAAACATGTGAGTTTGTAATCCACTCACATTGGTTTCACCTGACATAAGAGGAGTATTCGGATCATGCCCCCTGGGGGGTGGCACATGTTGTCCACTTGATGGAGGGGTAGAAGAACTTACCAAGACCTGACCCGAGACAATCGATTGAACCAAAAGAGTTGGTTGAAACGACGAAATAGGTTGTAACGGAATGGTAGGTTGAACCAGAACTGAAGTGACTACAGTTTGTACAGTAGTTCAAGAGGTCATGTTTGAAATGAATAGACTTGATGTAGGCATAGCATTGGAAGACCAGATGGGGTTCTGATACAATGATGAGGCACTAGGAGTGCCTGAAACTAACTGAGCTAGAGTGGTATAGCCATGTGGCAACATGGGTCCACTAGTTTTAGGATAGGAGAGAGACGAGACTCTTCCTGTATAAGGAAAGCCTTTTGGAGGGAATTCATGTCCCTTCTCATCATCCACGTGAGGAGAATGGGTAGTGGAAACTTCTGAATGACCCGAAGAAGAGATTGGGATTTCACCTTCTGAATCCATTGATGGAAACAATCAGTGATGAGGAACCTGAGATGTACAAGGTGATAACTCCAAAGGAATACTAGGCCGAACGTACAGAATGTAAAGACGTTGAGGAGATATCACAATAGGATCGAACAATGGATTCAGAGAAAATACAACAATCCTCTGTGGACTTTCAGGAGTTTGTGGACTCTTAGGGGTCTGAATAGGATTATCAGAAGAATCTGGACTAGATTCTTGAGGTGACCAAGAATTTGATGGAGGTGGACGAGAAGACAAAGGTTGGATACTCAGAACAATTCCAAGTTCAAAACCTTGATCCTCAAGCGACTAAGGAAGTTCTAGATGAACTCCTTGGGAGGACCCTTCAGTATCAAACAAAGAAGGGGAACTATGAGATGAACTCAATGGTTCATCTACGATGGCTTCCTCTCAAATGAAAAAAGGAAAAGAGATTCATTTAGGGCTTTTAAAAATCTTGAAATTAACAGGGAGTTACTCAATTTTCTTCTAAGAAGAAACTGCTTGGGATCGACATGTTTATCATGGGCAGTTATATTTTAGAAATAAAAACATTTCCTTTTCATCTTTTAAGAGTCGAGAAAAGGGTGAAAAGGTGACTCTAGTCACTTTCGATAGTTTTGTGAGCTTGAAAGGACAAGTTACTCGATGATCTTTTCAAATTTAAAGAGTCAGAAAATATCAAATTATTGCTCAGGTGAATCTAGGTAAAAGGAGTACCAAGTAACCGTTAGCTGCAATATACACCTCAGCAAATAAATTTACCAAGGACTTGACGTATGTGCAGGCAATCTCCCTGAATGTTGTGTTCAATGTATTAAGTTTACAGGGTGGCAGACTCAACTTCCTCTGGATAAAGGTTTGAAACCTATGGGGGTCTCCCTTTATATACGCGACGGTACAGGGAGCACAAGTTCATGTTAGCGCTTTCTAATTCCGAAGCGAACAACAACTGCTAAGTTTTAAAGATGTTGTGACACGTCTCTAACCTAGACCACTATATATAAATGTTAATGTTCCAAATTGTCTTTAGGTTAATTGATAGATTTTAAAGTTTATCTTGTAATTATGTTTCAATTTCATGGCCTTAACAATGTTACCTGTCCCTAAAATGCAAACTAGATGATGAAATGAAATCCTTCAATTCAATGAAATCTATCTATGTAGGGAAGAATATCACTCAAATCGTGCACCAAACCAAATGCAAAAATGCACCCATGACAATCTCCAAATGATAAATGAAAAATATGAAATCTAATCTTTCATATGATAAGCAAATGCAATGCCAAGTACAAGTACAAATGGCTCATGTCCTGTCTCAATCCGATAAGGCAAAAAATGTCATTGAGCACATCCATCATATCTGCCAATAGGTCCATAACATTCTAGAGAAATAAAATGCCAAGTACAAGTAGTGACATGATCAACATCGGGTGCCACGCAAGTTTCAGATGGGCGACAAAGTTTGGTTGCATTTGTAGAATGAACGCCTTAACGGAGCCTATCGGAAACTTAAACCACTTCGATGCCTTACACCATTACCAAGGTTGTGGGAGACAGTGCATTTGAGCTTAGCATTCCCCCATTCCTTGGCCTGCACCCAGTGTTCAATGTGGACCGCCTTTGACCATACTTCCCACCATTTCTACACACATCAAACATTGCAGAACAACTCACACCTACAAAGTTAAATCGAGATTGCATGGAACAAGCCACAACTGATCGGATCATGTACATGCAAATCAAGAACACCTAGCAGCAAATGATCCAACTATAATGAGTTTTCAAAGCAGGACAACTCCTTCAACAGGGAAAGTGGCTCACCAAGGACCAAGTTCAGCAGAAGTTTCCTCATCTCATGGAGGAACTCAATGCAATGTGAACCATTTCTTCCTAAGGGGGGAGGAATGATTGAGGTGGATATTGGTGGCCACCCTTCTATTCCACTTGGACCCCCACCATTGTTTCTTTCAGTTTTCCAATTTTCTTATTTGTAGCACAATTTACTATTTTTGGCAATTTTTCACGTCCTGAACTTCCTGAGCCGTTTTGAGGCCCTAAATGACGTTTTTTGGGAAACCATGGACCAACATGGCCTATTGGCCATTCAAAAGTTTTAGTCCTCAGATATATCTTTCTAGCAAGGTATTGTCCATGTCAAACGGAGATCGTATGCCAAAATTATGACCCCGGGAAGTTGATGTACTAATTTACCCAAACGGGGCCCACAGTTTGGCACTTCATCTCCTAGGGTTAGGTTTTTGGATGTTTAGGGTTATCCATTATTTCTCAATAATAAATAGGCCTTTGATCCTCATTGTAACATAGTTTAGAGGCATGTAGCCACCACGTCTCTTCTCAGAGATAAGCTAGCATCGCCCAAGCTAGTCTTATTTCCATTATTGTTGTAAGCATATTTTAGTATTTGATATTAATTAAATGAAGTGTTATTTCTATTGCGTTTTTGTATTTATGGTTATATCTGTAATTTGTTGTGTTCCTATTCAAATCTGGATCATTCATGCTATGGGAAAGGGAGCGAAAAAAACCTTAAAGTCGCTCTCACAGGCATGCTTGCCAGTGACTGTGGACCAAAATTTCCAGTTTTGTGCGAGCGACCCCAAGATTTAAGCCACCTTTCTAGCCTAGAATCCCGACCTCTTCCCAGAACTTGCTACAACCTTCAAATTTCATTAAATATATGATAACAATGTTGATTATCAAAACCAACCTCAGGACTAGGCCTGAGCATCCCAACCGAGACTGACATTCTGTCAATCACTTGGCATCAATGCAACCTACAGGTCTAGGATCCAAGATAGAGCATAAATGATTGAAACAACTTATGAAACATAGCCAAAAGGATCACCTCCTTCTCCATTGGACTACTACATCATTAATTAGGTCTTGCATCCATCCATTTAATAGTTACGAGTAAATACATGAAATAACAATGCTTATAAGGAACATAAAACATTGTAAATATTAGAGATAAGATGACCATTAAATCTACATATAATTAGTGAAAATTAAGAGAACTTAGCTTTAATTAATCATAGACAAATATGACCAGGTTTGGGACTTCCACATACCACCCGACCATAGACATGGCTAAACCAAATCTCTATTTCATCCAATCACCCCCATGCCATATTTCAAGGATGAATGTGAGATCTTATAAAACAAAAAATCCAAGAATAACCAAGATAATACAGAGGTTAAACCAACTCCACCCTCATCAAACTGTGATCATACCAAAACTGATGCTCCAATTACAACCAAATGGAACTTGGAATGCCATCTCGAATCCATCACTATCCTTGATGAATTTTCCATCTCCTTGTCTCTCAGGCTTTAATGCAATACAAACCCGGATCACTAGGCCCTAAACTGAGACATCTCCCTCGGGTTTTACCATGTATCCCTCCAAAACCGGTCAAGGGATTCCTAATCTTTTGGGAATGGAACACAATACCACCTCAGCGCCAGATTTCGAAATCCATTTGCCAAACTAGAGCTCAAAAATCGAAATAAACATCCTAACACCATGACATTCAGAAAGAGGCAAGGCTATGCTAAAAACCACTTTCAAAACCTGACAAAATCATGCCACCGACATTAAGAGAACCATACACCATGATGAAAATCCATGCATGTCCAAACTAGCTAGGAAATTACACATGCAAAAGGTTACCTACAAGTATTCCTACTTAAGTTGCTTGATCCCAATTTCCTTCCTTGATCCTTGCTTTATTTCCCTTTCCTTTGCTTGCTTTTCATTTAATTTGCTTCAAAGGTAGGATGTTCCGAGAAAAATCTAAGTGATCAAGAGTGAGAGGGAGAGAGAGAGAATAGTGAGAGAGCTCCAAACTTGAACTTGACAAAAGCCATGAAATGATCCTCAGAAGCCTTTTTATACACGAGGCCTCTAATTTCCTCATTTTCCATTATTTTCCTTCAATTTCCTCCTCACATGCAACCTATGACCTTTCACCTCCCTTTTCTCCTAATTTCCATTATTTTCATAAATAAATGTGCCAAAATGCCTTTTTTCCTTTTAATGCCTTTTCCTTAGCCTTTGTGAATTTTCCTTAGCCAAAACACAAATCTAGTGATGTCCACTAGGATATCTTTTCCCAACACTCAGCTTGGAATAAGTGTCGCTTAACCATGGTCTTATTTTTCCTTTATTAACTTTTATTACATGAAATTTTCACTAGGGCTGTTACAGAACCCTCCCCCTTGGGGGAACACTATCCTTGGTGTTAAACCACACCATGACCTCAACAAAACCATTGAAAAGAAAACATACTGCCTATGGAGCTTTATACTTAGCTTGTTGCAGTATTTACAATGAAAGACCTGCTCCAAAGAAAAACATCATGACAACATGAAAATATAACAATCATACCACTTATTGGAGATTTATAACATGACTCATGGAGGTATTTACATCCATATACATATACATATGCAAATATCAAAACATCATAAAAACATAGGCCAACCATATACCAAACATCAAATCAAAACTTCTTTGCCTCAACTGGAAAACAATGAAGGATATAGGGCCCGCACCTGATACACCATCTCCCATGTAGCTTCTTTAGGCCCAAAGTGCTTCCACTACACATTAATTTGCTCTATGGCTTTGTTTCTGAGCATGAGATGTTTCTGCTACAATATGCATTGAGGCTTGGGCTGGAACTATCCTTCTTGCTCCACTTGCAATACAGACCAATCAATAACATGATCAACATCCTTTATATACTTCTTAAGAAACAAAATATGGAAAACATCATGGACTTTCACTATTGGAGGCAGTGCAAGTAAATATGCCACTGGTCCAATCCTCTCAAGGATCTCAAAAGGCCTACAATACCATGGTTCCAACTTGGCACATGAACCAATCCTCAAAGATAATTTCTTGGGCTTGATGCAAAAATACACATGCTCCCCAACCTAAAACTCCTTGAATACCCTGTGTTGATCCGCATAACTCTTTTGTCTACACTTCTCTACCTTTAGATTCCTCTTTATAACCTACATCTCCTGCTCCATGTATACTAGCATATTCAGTCCAATAAGTACCCTGTTCACTAGGTCACTCCATCTGATAGGAGTATTACAACTCCACCCATATAATGCCTCAAATGGACTCATCCTTAATGACTCCTCATAACCATTGCTATATGAAAACTCAACCAAAGGAAGATAATCCTCCCATTTCCTGTACTATTGCATCACGTACATCCTGAGCATATCCTCCAAAATCCTATTTACCCTCTCTTTCTATCCATCTGTCTGTGGATGATAAGCTATAATGAAGGCCAACTCTATATCGAATCCTACAAATAGATCCTTCCAAAACTTGGAAGTGAAATTTTCATCCCTGTCTGACACAATCTTCTTTGGAACACCATGTAGTCTCACTATCTCTCTGATGAAAACCTATGCTACCTCACTAGCTTAATATGTAGTCTTCACTAGAATGAAGTGACCTACCTTGCTCAACCTATCAACCACGACCATAATAGAATCATGTTGATTCATTGTCCTAGGAAGACTTGTAATGAAATCCATGGAAATGACCTCCCATTTCCATTCCATAATCAAAATAGGTTGTAGTAAACCACCTAGATTATTGCATTCCATCTTTACCTGCTGACAATCTAAACATCTAGCCATGAACTCCGCCACTTCCTTCTTCAGATTTGACCAATAGTAAAATTTATTTATCATCGTCAACATCTTCTGATATCCTAGATGACACGGGTATGGCTTGACGTGAAACTCCCTCAAGATAATCTTCTTGAGCTCACTGCAATTCGGCACATAGATCATATCCCTAAATCTCACCAAACCATTTCCCGTGAGAGGATAGTCTGCATCCTGATCACCTGTACTTATACTCTGGTGTGACCTGGGCATGATATCCATGTATTTTTCATCCTTTTTTCCCGCCGACAAGATCTTATCCTGTAACTTTGTCCGATAAGAGCTCATAGCTGCTATATGATTTACATATACCTTCCTGTTAAGAGAATCTGCAACACGGTTCTCCTTCCCTTTGATATATTTTATCTCGAAGTCGAACTCGCTAAGGGTAGCCAACCATCTAGCTTGCCTTACATTTAGATTTGGCCGGTCAAACAAATATCTCAACCCACTATGATCGCTCATCAACACAAATTGTCTTCCTAGAAGATAGTGTCTCCACATCTTCAATGCATGTATGATCGCTGCCAACTCTAGATCATGTGTTGGGTTGTTTTCCTTGTGCTCATTTAGTTTATGTGACTCACATCGCACTACCTATCCGTATTACATGAGAACTCCACCAAGTCCTCTCTTGTAAGAGTTTGTACACACTACAAACTCCATGTCTGGATCTGAAATCTTCAGCACTAGTGCATGTGTCAACAACTTCTTAAGCTTGTAGGTTTTAACACCATACAAATGTTACCTGCATACGAATTCTAAGAACAAAAAATAAAAAATGTGAGAGCATAACACATAAAACATATATACACAGATATTTTTCCCTGGATCCCAAAACCGGGACTACCAGCTTGATTTTTCATTATGTTCCTTTCATATGTTACAATACATATATATACATTCTGAAGCATCCAATACCATGGACCGAAAACCATTGCGCCCAAAACCATGCACAAAACCATAGGTAGGTTCGGCCACCTAATATAGGGTCCAAAAAAAATTTCCCTGGGGCACTGCCTTGGACCCTGTAGAGGGGGGCTACCCGCCCCCCTAAAACTCCTTGGACAAGGGGGGCTCCACCCCCCTCTAACCCCCCAGTTCACTAGGGGAGCTAGTCATGGAAAGAATATAACACAACCCAACAAAGTTGATCAAAACTAGCCTCACATTCCACTATCCATTTGAACTTCTTAAATTTCTGTTGCAATGATGTGATAGAATATGCAATGCGTGAGAAGTTCCTGATGAACCTCTTGTAGTAACCTGCCAATCCCAGAAATGATCTCACCTCATCTACATTCTTAGGAGCTTCCCACTCCATGATGGCCCTTATCTTCTTTGGATCTATTGCAATTCCCTCCTTTGAGACAACATATCCCAAGTAAGTTACCTCGGTCTGAAAGAAGTTGCGCTTGCTAAGTTTAACATACAATTGATGCTCTCTTAGCAACCTCAAAATTGCTACTAAACGATCGACATGTTCTTCATCATTCTTAGAATATACTAGTATGTCATCAATTAATACAATAAAAAAGTTGTCCAAGTAAGGACGCAACACACTATTCATCAAACACACAAATGTAGCTAGAGCATTAGTCAAACCAAATGGAACAAAAAAAACTCATAATTCCCATACCTAGTCCTAAACGGAGTCTTGAAGATATCTTTTTCCTTGATGCGTACTTGATGGTATCCTGATCCCAAGTTGATCTTAGAGAATACTACTGCTCCCTTTAACTGTTCAAACAAATCATCAATCATTGGAAAAGGGTACATGTTCTTGATCATTACCTTGTTCATCTGTCTATAATCAATGAAAAATATGAGAGTACCATCTTTCTTCTTTACGAAAAACACTAGTGCACCCCAAGGTGATACACTCAGCCTAATGTACCCCTTGTCCAACATTTCCTTCAACTACAACTTTAAATCAACCAAATCAGGTGTTCTCATCCTGTAAGGTGATTTTGATGTTGGAGCCACCACTAGCACCAACTCAATAGAGAAATCTGCCTCCCTGTGAGGTGGAAACTACGTAATGCCCTCAGGGAATACATATTGAAACTGCTACAAAACTGGGCACCTGTTCAACACATATGCATCCTCAACCTCCTTACCCTTGTCACTATAAATGTGCACTGCAAAGATCACACAACCTTTTCTGCGACTACGCTTAGCCTGCATAGCGGTAACCATCCTCACTGATGTAGGACTATTCTTTCTTTACAAGGTCCTCTTTCCCCACTATCATCCACACACTCAATGGCCTTGTCGAAGCAATCCACTTTGTTTCTATGAAGGTGTAGCCAATCCATACCCAAAATCATGCTACACGATCCCAATGGAAACACATTCAAGTGTGTTGCTGTAGGCATACCATTTAACTCAAATGCACAAGCTCTTACCCAATGATGAACTCGCTTCTTTATACCTGTAGCCAATTCTACCAACCAAGATTCTGCATGCACTTCTTTTCTCAAACCACACTTATCCACCAGGTCAGGATTAATATAACTATATTTAGAATGAGGATCAATCAAAATGGAAACAAATTGATCACAAATCTTACCATCCATCTCAATGATCGATACCTTATTATTCGCCTGCCTATTTTCCACAACTACATAGATCCAAGGAATGCTATGAACAACATCGTCCACTGTATGCGCCTCCTGAGCACTCTAGATCTGAGGTATACCACCACTTTGATATTGTAGACAATCCTTCTTACAATGATCCTTACCACATATCCAACACGGAAATGGTTCTCTACCACCACCTCTAGCCTACTTCTCTCCATGTCCTTTCTCAGCTGTATTGAATCTCTTGTAAGGAATTGCATTTTATTTCTCACCTGCATCTTGTCAGGTCTTCCTCAATTTGGTGGCCATTTTCCTTTAGCTTTCTCATTTCCTTTCAAGTCACACTTCAGATCAACTTTGCACTCTGACTGCTCATAACAATGCTTCAAATTTTGGATGGCATCCTGCAATGATTTAGGCTCATTGAACTCAATCTGGTCTCTGTATGCTATTGGTAGTCCACTGATGAATCTCTAAACCTTGGCCTTCTCCTCCTTGAGGTAAGGCACATATCTCAACAGCTCCAAAAACCTGCTAGTATAGTCCTCGTATGTCATAGAACCCATCCGAAACTCTTAAAACTCCTTAACTCAGTCATCATAGTACCTATCTGACAAGTACTTCTTCTTGAAGAGCCTTTCAAATGAATGCCAAGTCAAATCATCTTCATCAATACCTTTAACATTCTTCACATCTTCCCACCAAATAC
This sequence comes from Pinus tabuliformis, assembly GCA_031772625.1. NCBI lineage: Eukaryota > Viridiplantae > Streptophyta > Pinopsida > Pinales > Pinaceae > Pinus > Pinus tabuliformis. Next base: position 441,346,298 of record CM062804.1, on the reverse strand, counting down.
CTACTTTACCTTTGAGACTGAAAAGGGTTGTCCATGCTTTCATGTTTTCTCAATAATCATGCAATCTAAAGAATTTCCTCATACCAAGAAACCATGCCTTTGAATCTCGTGATTTCTTCATCTTTCTAGTAAAGGTAGGTGACTTCGCTTTCTTGAACTCATCCAGCAAGTATCCCGTATCACTCCTATAAGGGTGATAACAATGACGATCATGATTCCTGTTAGAACCAGAACTAGAATAATACCTATGTCCAGTACCTCTCCTATCTGAAGTGTCCACAACCTGTCATCTCTGGTCATTTCAGATCTATCCAAACTATGCCCACCATAAGACCTATGTCTACTAGGAGACCTACTGCCATATTCCCCATTAGTTCTTTCTACTTTCCCATGGTTGATACAAAGTGGCCCTTTTCACTGCAATTCTGACAAACTCTGAAGTAGTATTTCATTCATATCTTCTTATTTCTCTTGTGCCTACATGATTTTATCATTGTTTGCTTTGCAACTCCTTATTTCTTCCCGCAAGATTCTCAATGTGTCTGCCAAATAAGAAGAATTCCCCACACCATGTTGCTCATCTGATGCATAGGGAGATTCTGTGTAGTCTACCACCTTGCTAAAAATTTGTTCGCTTTCTTGCAAGGCATACTATGTCAGCTAAACCAATTATAATAAACCAACGTACCTTAGCATAATTCGGGGAGGATACCTTGTCTACAATATCATCAAATCAACATGATACATATACAACATAATCATTATATCATATATACATCTATCAAATATATGCATCAACACATAAAAATCCTTCTAGGTAGGGTCCAATCATCAATGCAAGGCCATATCAACAATGCATGTTATGACCTTATGCATGGAAACAATCGTTATTCCATCATACACATTACCACATGAAACCATCAACATGCATAAGGAATTCCTAATCAAATACGCATATGCATAATCACATGTAATCGAGTGTAAGCAACCAATTCTTGTAACCAACCTACAAGAATAATACATGTAATCAAACAATCAAGAGTGCAACCCAACATACAAGGATGTAATCAAGTTGCATATAAGCTGCATATAATGAAGTAGCCAATCATATACTTCTGACATTACATTCCACAAAATCACATCAAGTTCCTCATGACAAACTTACTACAACCATGATCAACATGATGAAATGCAACAAGCACATGGAACACAAGTGTAAAAGACACACATGCCACTGACATGCATGCATGACCAACAAACACCACCTATTCAGTCTAAGGGCTTAACCATGCGCTGATACTAATATGTAACAACCCCTCCCAGGTCTACCCAAAGTAACCATGAAAAATGGGGTAAACATGAGATGAGAGGATACTATGACCATATTTGACCTCCTATGTGGCCTTAAGGAAGTGGAATTGACAAAACAGCACACATAGTTATCCAACATCATCAACATAACCCTCAGGAGGCAAGTTAGCCACTCAGATAGCATGCCCCTGGGTCCCATTGTTGTTCTAGATTTCTTAGGCATTAGTCACTCTCATGCTATGGGCAAGGGAGTGACCAACAACCTAAAGTCGCTCTCACAGGCCTACTTGCCAGCGACTCTAGACCGAAATTTCCAGTTTTGTGCTAGCGACCCCGAGATTTAAGCCACTTTTCTAGCCCATAATCCCGACCTTTGCCCAGAACTTGCTACAACCTTCAAAATTCATTAAAGACATGATAAAAATGTTGTTCAATCAAAATCAACCTCAAGACTAGGCTTGCGCATCCCCAACCGGGACTGACATTCTATCAAACGCTTGGCATCAATGCAACCTACAGGTCTAGGATACAATATAAACCATAAATGATTGAAACAACTTATGAAACATAACCAGAAGGATCACCTCCTTCACCATTTAACTACTACATCATCAATTAGGTTTTGCATCCATCCATTTAACAGTTACAAGTAAATACATGAAATGACCATGACATGTACTAATCATTTAACCATGCTTATAAACACCATAAAACCATGTAAATATCAGAGATAAGACAACCATTAAATCCACATATAAATCAATGCAAAAATAAGAGAACTTAGCTTTTATTAATCATAGGCAAATTCAACTAGGTTCGGGACTTCCACGTACCACCCAACCATAGACATGGCTGAACCAAATCTCTCTTTCAGTCAATCACCCCCGTGCCATATTCCAATCATGAATGTGGGATCTCATAGAACAACCAATCTAAGAAAAACCAAGCAAATCCATAGGTTAAACCACCTCCACCCTCATCAAACTGTGATCACACCAAAACCAGTGTTCCGATCACAACCGAACAAAACTTGGAATTCCATCTGGAATCCATCACTATCATTGAGGAATTTTTCATTTCCTTGTCTCTCAGGCTTTACCACAATCCAAACCTAGACCACTAGGACCTAAATTGAGACATCTCCCTCAGGCTTTATCGTGTATCCTGCCAAAACCGTTCAAGGGATTCCTAGGCCTTTGGGAATGGAACTTGAGACCACCTCTACCTGGGATTCCAAAATCCATCTGGTAGACCAAAGCTCAAAAATTGAAATAAACATCCCAACACCATGACATCTGGAAAAAGGAAAGGCTAGGCTGAAAACCACTTTCATAACCCGGAAAATCAATGCCATTGACAACAAGAGAACCATACACCAGCATGCAAAGTCATGCATGTCCAAACCAGCTAGGAAATTACACATGCAAAAGGTTACCTGCAAGTATTCCTACCAAAGCTGCTTGATCCTACTTTCCTTCCTTGATCCTTGCTTGCTTTCCATTTCCTTTGCTTTCTTTTTGTTTCCTTTGCTTGCGTTTTCTTTCCTTTGCTTCAAATCTAGGATTCTCCAAGAAAACTCTAAGTGATCAAGAGTGAGAGAGAGAGAGAGAATAATGAGAGAGCTCAAAACTTGAACTTGACAAAAGCCATGAATTGATCCTCAGAAGCCTTTTTATGCTTGAGGCCTCTAATTTCTTCATTTTCCATTATTTTCCTTCAATTTCCTGCTCACATGCAACCTATGACCTTTCACCTCCCTTTTCTCCCAATTTCCACTATTTTCATAAATAAATGTGCCAAAATGCCTTTTTTCCTTTTAATTCCTTAGCCTTAGCCTTTGCCAATTTTCCTTAGCCAAAACAAACATCTAGTGATGCCCACTAGGATATCTTTTCCCAACACTCAACTTGGAATACGTTTTCCTTAACCATGGTCTTATTTTGCCTTTATTAACTTTTATTACATGATTTTTTCACCAGGTTTGTTACAGACACATACTCATATCATGCAATTAATTAAACATTCAAACAAAATATAAACATACCATGATAAATCAACTAGATGACATAATAGACACCAAACACTCAAACACCAAATAGACGACATAATCAAATAGTCAAGCACCAAATATATGACATAAGAAAATTCATACCTTATTGTATCTCAAGGGAGACTATGTTGTCTGCACAATCAATCTAGTTAACACAATATAACTTCACAACACATCAGCTCAAACAAAATTAAGACCATGATATCCATAACAATAACTAACTAACATGTTCACATCATAAGCTCATAAAAATTTGTCATTCATGCATAACAATCACATATGGATGATAAACCTAGATTAGTACAATGCAATGTCACAAATAAGTTGACTCATACCTGAATATCATAACCCTAACCATATACATAGGCCAATCCAATTTATCATGATACATATAACATCAAGATCTTAACGTAATAACCCTAATCATTTACTAATATATAACAACAACAAATTAACATATAACATGCTCATCAACAACATATAACATAATCATCAAGTTAAATATCATATAACAATAACAAGTTAACCTATAACAAACTCATCAATAACATATAACATAATCATCAAGTTACCTAACATAAAACAACAATAGCAATGCATACACCACAGGTTACTATCATTCATGACTATCTGACACATGTGCATATGACTACACTAATCAACTAGAATTTATCATAGATGTAACCATAACTTCAATAGAATGAAAGGCATACACATAACCATAATGCATATAACAATCCTTGACCTACATACCTACATTCCCAACATACAAACCTATATGACGACATGCTCTTGCGTCGAGGTCCAATGTTGCAATTTCACTTTGATGATATACATCTCCTGCTCGATGTCATGCAGCACATTAGCATCATAACATACCAATATCATCATGATGAATTAATTGCATACAATGACCTTATGCACAACAAATTTCACCATGAAAATGCATGCATAACAACATATAGACACTGACATGCATAAAAAATGCATATACAACCATACACTCATGACGACACATTCCACAACAACACCATCAACCTTCACACGTCGACATCACTACAACCATGATCAACACCATACAAATGAAACAAGCACATGTACTACAAGCATAAGGAACACATATGCAACCAACATGAATGCATGACCAAGACACCACCCATCCAGTCTGAGGGGTGAACCATGCTCTGATACCACTTTGTTGTATCAGATATCACACAAAGAAACTGGAAACTAGGTACCACCCAAAGATAAAAAAAAACCACACTCTGATACCACTCTGTAACTCCCTCCTCCCACATCTATCCAAGTAACTAGCCAACTAAGGTAAACATGTGACGAGAAGTTACTATGATATGATTCGACTCCCTATGTGTGAGTAAAGGAAATGGAACTAGCGAAAACATCATACAGACCTTCCACATTAGCAACAGAACTCCCAAGAGCCATCCCAACCACTTAGGGAACCAACCCCTAAGGCCAACTGAGTTTTTAGACCATTAAATACCTGGACACTCCCTTGAAATAGACAAGCATGCATCCAGGAGGCTCTAGAAACTCCCACAACATGGTACAACATGGGTATGCATGTGTCTGGGGGATTTTCTCCTCATAAATGTGCCTGCGACTTCGATATTTGTGCCACTTTTTCAGGCCCAAAGCTCATTGCCCAAAACTCAATGATAGGTTCATAACTAAAAGAGAATTAAAAAATAATGATATGAATGCAATTACTTGAACAAGGGATATATTGGACCCCTACTAGCCATAACATGTATTTCGTCAAACATGTCAAATATGTAATCTATAGGTTTAAACAATAGATCTAAGCATAGCGGTCTCATACTTATCTGAGAATTGCTAAGAAGAATTGGTGCCTCAACAGATTAGCTCCAATTTCATCTATTAGGCCATAAATACATTGTTCATTCATTTACAAGTAAAAACATGATGAGATCCATACATAGCCATTGTCATAATACATGGTCATAACCAACATAATCACAATAGAAATACCAAGGAAACAACAACCATATAATCCACATAGGAACCAATATAATAATCATGAAATAACAAGGAGAAATAACCTCATATTAATGATGCAAAGGCCAACTAGGTTCGATACTTCCACAAACCACCCGACCATAGACATGGTTGAGCCAAATATCTCTTCAGCCAATCACCCCTATGCCATATTCCAAGCATGAATGTGGGATCTCATGAATCACATCAATAAAAACCATCTAGAGCTTCTAGAGGCCAAACCACCTCAACCCATTAAACAGTGATTCCACCTCATGGTCGGACATCACAAACCATCACTAGATTGGTCTCTACACAAACCTTCCAGGGCTCTAGAGTGTTTGTTCCAACCAAGTCTCTAGGACTAGTAATTCAACCCACAACTTCTTCAGGGCTTCCTGAGAGTTTATCCAGCTAAGGCTTCCAGGACTAGTAATTCAACACACCAAGGGATTCCAGAGTGTTTTTCCAACCAAGGCTTCCAAGACTATTAACTCAATCCAAGTTGTTACGGGGCTTCCAAAGTGTTTATCCAATTAGGACTTCCAGAAACTAGTAACTCAACCCAAGCTAAAAGAAACATGAGAACCAACCAAAAAAACAAAGAAATGAAATGAACCCATAATACTATGGATATTCCAAAAATGGCAAGGCAAGGACAATCCATTGTCAATCCAGGAAATACTCCATGCCAATGACAGATCATGACTAATAAACCACATGCATATTCCATGCATGCCAAAACTAGTGAGGAAAACATACACTGGGTACCTGCAAGCAAAACCTGCTATAGTTGCTGATCTCGATGTCCTCTTGTGCTTTCCATCTCTTCCTTTGCCTTCTTGCTCCAAAACTCCAAGTATCCCAACACTCTCCAAGACTAGTCCAAGAAAACTTTAAGTGACCAAGAGCATGAGAGAGGAGAGAGAATAAAATGAGAGATCCAAAACTGAACTGACAAAAAGCTACACTGACAAAGCCTTCCCACTGATCCTCATAAGAATTTTTATCAATGATTCCTCTATTTTCTTCAATTTCCATTATTTTCCTTCATTTTCCTCCTCACATGCAACCTATGATCTTTCACCTTTCTTTTCTCCTAACTTCCATTATTTTCATAAATAAATGTGTCAAAAATGTCATTTTTCCTTTCCAAATCCTTTACCATTGCCTTTGCCAACTTCCTTAGCCATAATAACCGGAATGAAAAATTAATAGGATTATTTTCCCAACATTCATCTTGGAATACATGTCCCGTGACCTTGGTTTTATTTTTGTCTTTATTAACTTTTACATGGAATTTTGACCAGGGATGTTACAAATGACATGGACTGCATGATATGTTGCAATGCCAAGCTGACATTTTGCTGCTTCTTTCTTTCTGTATTCAATAAGAGATGTATCCAATGCTTCATATTCATGAGAGATATGCTTTTTTCTTCATATCCACCCTCCAAATGTTTGTGAATCAGATGGAGTCTTCATGCGGTCCTGATATTTAGTCTTTTGTTGTAGTATTGTGTTCCCTCATCTTCTCGTCTAATGATCATATTATCTTTTTAGCTCCATATATGTCTTCTATCATATCCTCCTTCTCCATCTCCTTCTTCATCATATTTTCATAGCATGATAGAGTTCCTGCATCTACAATCCACTCATGACAAGGAGACATCAGTATGATAAACCCTTATCTAATATGCAACATGATGATCCACTGACTGAGTTAGAACTAGGTGGAAGGCTAAGGGAGAGGCTCAGTGACTGCACAATTGTGTAGCTCAGGTAGTCAAGGGTCAGGATTGAGCCTTGAGATTGCACAGTGTGTAGTTTAGGCTTGGAATGGGAAAAAATATTGCGCAGTTAGGGAGTTCAAGGAACCATGTTGAGGGCTTGAACACTGATTTTTCCCATTGCGTAGTTCTAGAATATAAAGGATCCCAAGTGATTTCACAATTTCATAGTTCAAGATCTCAGGATTAAGGCTTGAGCCTTGAGACTACGCAGTGTTGAGTTCAGGTTGGACTGTGGAGGAAGATTGCATAGTTTTGAGGCTCAGCGAGTCAAGCTGCAAGGTTTTGCACTATTTCTGTCAACTACGGGGTTTTAGGAGGCAAAGAAGACTTGGTGATTGTGTAGTTTTGAATCTCAAGAGATCATAATTTGGTCTTGAGCTCAGCTATTTCGCAAGCACAGTTGGGGCGAGGTTGAAGTGTTGAATTGCGCAATTTTGGAGGCCAAGGCTCAAGCTTAAGAATTGAAATTGTGCAGTGCATAGTCCTGGAAGGCAGAAAATGCACATTGTGCAGTGTCAAGAGGCAGGGTTGTAACTTGATGGATGGGACTATGCAATGCATAGTTCAAGAAGGCCTGGTGACGCTAAATTGCTAGGAATTTTCAGAAATTTGGCTAAGTATGGGATCAATGAAATTGATGTGAATAGTGATAGGACTTGACTATGATCACACACTTAGAGTGCTTTATGATGCAACATGGATAATCCATAACACATTAACAACATACTTACCTCAGTATGACAACTTATGACAAGTGTGACAGTAAAGATACACTTTGCGACAACTTTGGAAATGAGTGCAACAAAGGCTTACATGGTAATATCGACTCATTTGCATAAGGATAACCTCCTGAAACCACCAAAACAAGATTTTGTACATTATGCAACACTTAACATGCCAAAACATGACAAGTGCTAAAGTGCGAATGAAACTTATGATATGTGAACGAAAATGAAAGCAACACATGCCAAAGTGAAGATAACATGAAAATGACACTAATTAGAGTGAAAGCAAGAAAGAGCATAACCAGAAACATGAAAATGGAACTAATCATAGTGAAAGCAAGAAAGAGCATAACCAGAAACATGAAAATGACACTCATGAGAACAAATGTGTGTGGAACTGATAGTTTTAAAAACTTGCTGAAATAGAAGTACAAACACAGCTAGTAGTGAGAAACTGCCAATGTTAGTGTGCATTAACTGTTGACATGAAGTGGACATCACACAAGAATAGTCTTGATGGAACGTGCTATCCTTGTTCAATCTTGTGTGAAAGAATCTCAACATGAAATTTTTTTGGACTTAGCATGTGTGAGAAAGTACCCTCGACACTTCTAATCCAGAAAGGGAGCTCAAAATAATCAACTAACCCAGAAGTCACTCGAATTTTACTGTGGATTTTAATCGTTAAAAGAAGTAAAAAAGAGTGCTAGTATAGTAAACACATGAAACTAGTCAGGGTAAAATAAGTGAAGAAGAATTTGATTGGTCAAATAATCAATGCATTCACTGACGCTCGAGAGGATTTCATGTGAGATGAAGAAAATATTAGCATCAGAATATTCACAAGAAGGATCAGGAGGTAATTATTTTCAAAAGAGTGTGACAAGTATGACTCCTTTGGCAAAAGATAATCTTTAGAATAATCAAATTCACAGTTCCATGATTCTATTAGAAATATACATCCCATACCTAATTTTGATATAGGAGATTTAATCTGATCAGAAATCAAATCTTGAAAGTTCGAAAGATCATATTTGCAATGCCAAATATATTTCAAGAAATAATTTAAATTGAGTGAAAACATGTAGAAAGAAGAGCTTTGCGAAGAAAACCAGAGTTGGCTCAGTTTGGTGGTCTTACCAGAGTTGCGAGATCCTAACATAACCATCAATGGAAGCTGAAGTGCCTTGAATCTCTGGCAAGTCCCAAAACTTTTAAGGATTCTAAAATCACATTCCAAAGATTGAACTGGATCATGCATGGTGTGAGGATATCTTCTTTCAATGATTTCGATAATATCACTATTAACTGGATGGAAGCCATCTATGTCCTTGATTTGATAAAATTTTACAACTTTGACAACCAAATCACCTAAGTCAAAAGATTCTTTTGATCACAAATCTAGAGATGGAGAAATTTCACGAGCAAGCGGATTTGAAGAATTGTATTCATGAAAAACCAGAGATGAAACAGGATGGAAATGATACTCAATGATATGATTATTTTCTATTTCATCATGGACAACCTCAATACCTTGTGTCAATTGAGAAGTGAGCTCATGCAATGAAGAACTTGAATAGAATAGAGCATCTTCATCGCATGTAGATGCATCACAAATAGGAGAGCACAAGAGATAGTGGGACAAAGGGAAGTTTTAATACGAGACTTTACTTTGACCAAAATAGATCCCAGATCTAAAACTTTCAAATCAAAATTTTCATGAGAAACCGAAAGATCAACTAGTGCACTTAGGCATTAATCATCGCATACATCAACCGAAATCATCATCATCAAAATAATTGTTGCCCAATACTATGGATCTAAACAAACTGATTTCATTTGATTCATTGCCAAGATTAATAGATTCAATATTAGTCAAGAATTAGGAGACACAATCTTCACATGGAGGATTTTGAAAAAGTGAAGAAAGATTGAAATAACTTTCACCTTCCTGCTCCTCTACCTGTGTAATGTGACTATCTTGAACCCGATCACAGTTTGGACAAACAACTTGAAAATTAGAAGAGTGTGGAAAACAAGTTAATGGAGCAGATTGATCAAGAGGATCACGATACAAAGAGTCACTACAAGTAGATGATAGAGGATGACATAAATCTGAATCAGATTGAAGACTAGAGTTATGAGTGTTAATACCATCTCGAGGAATAGAAAAAATGGTTTTCATTGTAGGCTTAATGAGCCATTTTGGGATTTCCTCTATTGGATTTGAATTATGAAAATCAGAAGGAGGATGAGAAGATGGATTAGGAAATTGATGTGTAATATGATAAGTACCAAAATAACCGAAATATTTCAACTACCTTAGAACAGATGAAACCAAACATGAATTACAAACATTCACAAAACAATCTTACAAATATTCATAATCCATGCATGAAGAACGTGTTGGCCATAAGGCTTTTGATACTAAGTAAAAGTTCCAAGACACGTGTCTACAATGAACACCACTAGCTCCAATAGTGGAGAGTTGGAGCCACTCCTTGCTCCTCAAAAGAAATAGTTGGTCTCTCTAATGCTTGCGGGAGGAGCCAAGGTGAAAAGTCCTTTACTCATAGAACGAGGGTGTATATATAAACAATGAGGTGATGCGTCACCTTCCTTGTGACTCTTTGACTACTCTCATGACTTTTTGGCTCCTATCACTTTTCAAATTTTACATGACTCTTCATATTATGAATTTGTCCTTTGGACTTCCACTTTACAATACATTTTGAATAGATAATTACATAATCCACAATAATGATGTGGCATATGATGACTCGTGATCGGACATGACATGACATTGATGACATGGATTGCATGATGATGTGGCAGTGCCAAGCTGTCCTTTTGCTGATTCTTTCTTTCTGTCTTCAATAAGAGATGAATCCAATGCTTCATATTCATGAAAGATATGCTTTTTTCTTCATATCCACCCTACAAAAGGTTGTGAATCAAATGGATTCTTCATGCAGGCTTGATCTTTGGTCTTCTGTTGCAATCCAATGTTCCTTCATCTTCTCGTATGATGATCATCTTATCTTTTCAGCTCCATATGTGTCTTCTAGAATTTCCTCCTTCTCCATCTCCTTCTTCATCATCTTGAAATAGAATGATCCTGCATCTGCAATCAACTCATGAAAAGATGACATCAGTCAGATAAACCCCTATCTAAGTTGTTACATGATTATTCACTAACTGAGTTGGAACCAGTTCGTAAGTTGAGGGAGAGGCTCACTGACCATGAAATTGTGAAGCTCAGGAAGTCAAGGGTTATACTTGAGCCTTGAGACTCCACAATGTGTAGTTTAGGTTTGGATTGAGCAAAAAAATTATGCAGTTGGGGAGATCAGGGAGCTAGGATGAGGGCTTGAACATTGATTTTTCCCATTGCATAGTTCTAGAAGACAAAGGAATCCAGGTGATTGCACAATTACGTAGTTTAAGAACTCAAGGTTGAGGCTTGAGCGTTGAGACCATGCAATGCGCAGTTCATGTTGGACTATGTAGGTTGATGTGTAGTTTTGAGGCTCATTGAGTTAGGATGCAGGGTTTTGCACTGTTTCCGTCAATTGTGCAGTTTTGGGAGGTAGAGAAGATTTGGTGACTGTGAATTTGTGTAGTTCAAGAGATCACGGTTTGATTTTGAGCTCAAAGACTACTCAGTGTGCAGTTGGGGCCAGGCTGGAGGGATTAATTTCACAATTTTGGAGGCCAAGGCTCAAGCTTGAGCACTGAAACTGCACAATGTGCAATCTTGGAAGGAAAAAATTGTGCATTTCACAATGTCAAGAGGCAAGGTTGCATCTTGAGGTCTAGGACTATGCAATGTGCAGTTCAGGAAGGCTGGATGAGGCTAAGTTGTTGGGAATTTTCCAAAATTTGACTAAGTGTGAGATCACTGAAACTGATGTGAATAGTGATAGGACTTGATTGTGATCACACACTTAGAGTGCTTGGAGACACAACATAGATCGTCTGGAATAGATTAACAACATAATTCCCTCGATGCAATAAGTTTTACAAAAAATTATGACAAGTGTGACAATAAAGATGTACTTTTCAATGACTATGACGACACTTGTGCGATAATGCTTTAAACTTTGGAAATGAGTGCAACATAGGTTTACATGGTAAGATCACTTCATTTACATAAGGAGAACCTCTTGAAACCACCAAAACAAGCTTATGTACATTATGAAACACTTAACATGCCAGAAGACGATAAGTGCTAAAGTGTGAATGACACTTGTGATACGTGAGCAAAAGTGAAAGAAACACATGCCAGAGTGAAGATAACATGAAAATGACACTAATTAGAGTGAAAGAAAGCAAGAGCGACAACAAGAAATGTGAAAATGACACTCATGAAGACAAAGGTGCATGAAAGTGATAGTTTGCAAAAATCACCAAAATAGAAGTACAAACACAGCTAGAAGTGAGAAACTGTCGATGTAAGTGCGCATTGAATGTCGACATGGATTGGACATTGCACATGCATAGTCTTGATGGGTCATGCTATGCTTGTTCAAGCTTGCGTAAAATAATGTGCTCATGAACTTGTTGTAGAATTAGCATGTGTGAGAAAGTATCCTAAAAAATTCCAATCCAAGAAGGGAGCTCAAAAGCATCAACTAACCAAGAAGTGACTATGGAACGAATGATCGCAAGATCCATAGTAGGCTCCAAAATTTGAGTGTAGGCAAAATTTTGGAGGGTGATTGTGTAGCAACAACACTAAGGTAAGGAATATGGAAGCCATATCTTTAGTGCATGATTTAAATACCTTTTTCACACCTCGAGAATGTGGGATATCTTTACTCAAACCTAAATACTATTTTATACCATCTAGGTGCGTTTTCCTATTGTAGTTGTGGAAGACACTTAGAACATAAAAGCCAACCCTACAACAAAGTAAGAAATTCATGAGTTGCACCACAAACTGAAAGACCAATATTACTAATATAAGGATGTAAATATATAAAGTGTAATACATATTAGACTATTTGAAGAAGAATGTTCTAGCAACAGGAGAAGATGAGCCAATTATGATTGGTGGCTAGCTTTCTTTCTCATATTATCTTTCTCCCTTGGGTATTTTTGGGATTTCAAAATGGTTAAACACCTTAATTTCTACTATTTTTTTTTTATAACACTAGATAAGTAATTTGTCTCATAGAAATAATTAGAATGATCTCTTTTCATTACCTTAAGTATTATCCCAACTTTTGGATGAATATTCCTTTTTTGTGGTTAGATGATCCATTGTTGTTTTTTCAATGTTTGTAATCTTAAGGCAATCTAGGGATATCTACATCTTATTCACTTCTATATATATTTTGCAAAAAATATATAATCCTTTTGTATATATAATATTTATTATTACATATATTATAGGTAAAAATGTGAGCAACCTAAAGAAAAACATATTTTTTTATCTAAGTTAAATATTTTTTCCCCTAGAATAAAAACCATCATTTCATTGCACAAGAAATAAAATTACATTTTACAGATGCCTAAAGAATTCTAAAAGATCAAGACCATAGTCCTATGAGAAAGATAAACTTCCTTTTAGTCCAATAAATAAAATACACCAACTAAGAAAGTAAGTGTTATAAAAGTCACTTAACTTCTCCTTTCCCTTCTTAATTTGCGCTTTCTACCAACACCCTAAAGATGTATCTACAAGTATTATTGCCAACTTGGTCACATCCACCATAGGGGGGTGCTCTTTATTATAATCATAACTTTCTGACACATGTTCTCTTTTTATTCCCGCTATCACATCATATTTAAGTGTTAGTGTTCCTTCTACACCAAGATCATGAGTTATCTTTGTGTCTCACGATTTATGCATATGTTGTGAATTTGAAACTAGATTTTGGGTGTTCATATCATCTTTAGATATGGGGTATTCCTTGATATCCCTCTTGCTTAACCTTTGTTAAAATAGATTCATGATATGGCTACCAACTTTTGAATTTATTAACTTTCCCCTTTTTCTTTTTTGGAAGGTTTTTTTACTTATGGGAGTTAATCTCGCGGATGCCCTGTTTAAAACCATGAACATAATTTGAAGGTCATGTTTGAGTCATAATATAAGGTCTATATCCATTGAAAACATCTATGATTCAACAAAATTGATTTGGTATACTTTCACTCAGATCTATTTACACACATATACAAGAAAAGGTAAGTAATCCTTGTTGTAACCATTCACTATCCATATTTATGAACTTTCCAAGAGTATTCCCAATGTCCTCAATGATCTTTTGATGCCAAAAAGGAAGAGGGAGATGTCACAACCTAACCAAAACTAGAATTTTTGTTACAACCATGTAAAGGGATCAAACTCCAAAAATTATGGAGTGAGGAAGATCCCCACCCTTCCCCAAACCCAAGGCCCATTCACCATATATTTGTCATAATCCTCTTGTGAATCAAACTATACAATGAAAAATCCTTTCGAACATAAATAAAAATCACATTTTTTTCGATCATGTAAATATCCACTTATGCATTGTTTCTTACTTTGGTCAGAATCCATTGAATATATGGATGACAACCCCGACTTGTGGGAACGTGAAAAGATGATTTAACTTTGTGTTGTTCATTTCCAAAGCAGACATTTCCTCCATCTTCTTTACAATGTATGGTCTTGGAAGAAATTGAGACTAGACTATTGAGATGGTATATTTACCACATGCATCATCCTTGTATGAGGTTGAAGTAGAGGGCCCTATGAAACCCATTTCTTGCCCACAAAGTCTCAAGACTAAAAGTAGAAACAAATTTCAAAATATGTTATATGCACTCAGCTAGAAAGATTCCAATAGTTGTTTTCCCTCACAAATAAGTTGTTGAAAGACTACATGAATCCAAATAAATTGTTCCAAGATATTTTTGAAATCCTTCACCCTGGCTTCTGATTGAGCCTAAAACAATATAGATTTCCCACTGATATTTTTAACAAAAATTTGAAAACCTTACACGGATTTTGGTATTTCAATGTTGTTCATCACCCACATGGAAGGGGGATTTGGAGGGATCATCTTCACATATGCCTCTTTGCAAGTGGATATGCATACACTAAGGAGCTTTGGATCTATAATAAAAATAAAATAGTGTAGATATGCACATATGAGCCTGAAAATCCAAAGAGATCCAGTTGGTCCCTCAAAAACTCAACCAAAGGCTCACAACAAAAAAGGGAAGGCACGTTGTTCCAAAAATCCTCGAAAATCACCCAAATCTGACCAAATCTTGTAACGAGCCTCTTACATAGAAAGTATCCATTGCCCTCCTCACCTATAACAAGAATCAAAATGAGGAAACAATGGCTTGAGTGGGATGGATATTGTAATCATGAAAATCTCATACCAATCCAATAGAGCCCTATAAACAGAAAGAAATTTTCCACACAACCAAATGTCAACCCAAAATTATGAAGGATCTCATGCTTGAGATCCATATTATTATAGGCCATTTTTTCACATCTGGTCAATAGGCCTACAAACTGGAACAATCAATATTTGTGAACATGGTGTCATCATCCCTTCATAAAGCCCTAAGCATGACCTCTCCAAAAGGTGTGATTTTTTGGTACAAATTGCTCAAAAACACCATTTTTAGCCCCAACCAACTTTCTTCTTTGGCCATCTACGTTCAATGTTGGTTGCATACTTGTCCACCTGCACTGGTCAGCACCTATTGCTCCCTTCTGCAGGTGCATTGATTCTAGAAATTCAGGAAAATTCAAAATAGTTTTGAAGCTTCCTCTTCTAGAAGCTTCCAAAGTTGTTTTAATTATTTACCATGGATAAAGAGCTCAAATCCTATCTAATCCTATCTTGGAAACTTCACCTCTTATCACTTGAGCACATCCTCCCATCATATGTGGATCTGAAGCCCATAATGGTAAATCCTAAAATACCACACTTCTCCTATAAATTTACTGCCATACATAACATTGGGGTCAACTTTTAGAGATTGATAACACCCTTATGTTTCTTATTTGAGCCTAAAGGAGTCACTATATTCATGCATTAGGGTTTATGTTGAGGTGTGATTTATGAAAAGGAAGGACAAGTCAACTTGGGGAGACATCTACAAAGTCAACTATTATTTATGGTTGTAATCTCTCTCTTATATTTTTCAATACAAAGAGTATCTTGTTTTCCTATATTTGTTTTGTTATGTTTTCACTCATGTATTTCAATCCCATGTTGATTCATTGAATATAGATGTTATATTATGCTACATGTATGTTGTTGATCCTTTGCTTGTTTTAGTCGCGTGTTCAAGTTCTAATTATAGCTCTTGGAGCTACAATTAGAGCTTACAAGCGAGGAATAAATGAAAGCTTGCTTCTAATTCCACGTAGGCTTCTTTCCAATTCTCTAATTTATCTAAGGAAAACTTAATTCTTTTTGCCTTCTGTTGTTCTAGGTCAGATAACTAGACCTAGGAAATTCACCTTCATCCACAATCGTGAAAATTTCACATAACAAATTGGTGACCATATTGGGGATCGATTTTCCCTTATTGGTTTCCTTGACCTTAACACTTTTTCACCTCTCAAAGAAACCTTGAATGTGTTATACAAACATTGATTTACCTTAGGAAAATGATTTGTTGATCTTGGTTGTGTTTCTTGTGTCATCTTTTGAATGAAACTACTCCAACGCATTTGTTGTTCTGAGACAGTGCGCTTCAACGCACTTGTCCCTTCATTGTACTTGTGTTGCAGTTCACTTTCTTTTGTGTTTCTCCTACGTTGATTCCATGTACCTACATTGTAGTGAACTTGTTCCTATGTTGCACCTATGTTGCAATGCAATAGTGTCCCTATTGCACCTGCGTTGATCCTTTAGAATGCAAAAAAATTGCAATTCTAGAATTGCTCTCAATTCTTCTTTGATTTAGAAAGTTTTCTTGAGTATATGATTTTGTCATCGTCTCTGTAAAGCCAATCCCTTGTGTGAAATTGTGTATTTTTTCTTTAACTTTTGCAAAAAACAATTTCCCCTCAATCACCGGGGGGGCGGGCTAAATTGTGTGAGTGTTAATCACCTTTTATTGCCATCACCTTTTTGATAAGATTTTGTTTTGTTCTTTCTTTGTTCTTTTCAATTCGAGTTTGTATCCATAGATTGATTATTTAATTTCAAAAGTAAAATTTACATTACAGTTAAATTATGTGTGATTTATTTTCGTCAGTGATCAAGTTGCATTCATATGTTTCTTTGCATTTGAAACATTAAAAGAAAATAAAATAAAAACAATGATTTTCATTGCATATAGGGCTTTAATTTTGATTGGAATAGTTAAGTTGAGGAGATCGATTGTTGCATCACTTGTTTGTGGTATTTTCGATTGATTTCTTCTTCCCCTACTTAGGTAGGCCATTCATTGTTAAAAGGAAAATGAAAGGAGTTATTTTTTCATATTAGTTGCATCATAGGTGTGTTTAGGTGACATCGAGTTTTGAGCCGTGAAATCGAAATATAATTAAGGATCAGCTCTAAAATTCACTCAATTAATCTAAGGAGCATTTGGAACATTAACACAAACATCTAGAGGTCTAGGCTAGAGATGTATTCCAGTGTCTTTAAATGTAGGATCTGTCATTCTTTTTTAGGGTTACATTTTAGGGGTGATGTCTTGTTCCACATACGTAAGTGTATAGGACCGTTCTACACGTACCTTCGGGTATATCATATGGCGCTCCATGCATGATAATTATATGGGAACACTCTCATCGAACAATTACATATTAGAAAAAACTACTATGGACTGCACTTCCATGTACCTCTGAGTATATTTTGGAAGTCCCCTCTAGGTTGCTATCCTACCTTAGTTACAGTTAATCACCTTGTCCACTATGCTACACCAAATACAACATCCAGGGAGATTTCCTGCCCGTACATAAATCCTTGGTTTACCAAGGTGGTATATTGCAGTTCATAGTGACTTGGTAATCCTTTTTGCCTAGTTTACCCATTTTTATTTTTATTTTGTGCCTTTAATTTCTAAAATCAATTAATTAACCATGGATCGGCATCCTCACGTGGAACAACTCATTAGTGGATCTTGGATTGAGAGTAATGGTGATAATTCCTAAGTCTACCAAACAAGGAAACCCCTCCAATGAGAATCCTGGTCCTTTTCCTTGTTTGGAAATATTGGTACTCCTTATATGGCATCGTTGTCCCTTCCCAAATTTACCATTAGTTTTCTAGTTTGGTTATTTTTTACCCCTATGGTTCTGAATGTCCATATTTCTCCTCGACAAAGTTCTCCTCCACCTGAACAACATCAACCTCATGTTGATCCTAAATTTGACCCTTTTCCTTCTTCACCTATTGTTTCTTCATCCATTTTTTCCTCCTATCCTGGTGAAAGTATTGATTCTAGTAACAAGGAAGCTAATAAGAAGAAGAAACAAATGAAGAAGAAGAAGTAAAATAAGTAGGGGGAGAACCAAGTAATAATTTCTACCAGTGCAATTAGTATGGAGAAACCTTTTAATCAACCCTGCAAAGTTAAATTCCCTTGTAAGTTATGTAAGGGTAATCACCTTCTTAGATATTTTTCTTGTATTCCATAGATGTTAGAAGTGTGGTCCATAGGCTCACATTAGCTTTTGTCATTAACTTCTAGAGAACAATTTGGTGACAAAACATCGACTAATGATCATATGGTTCTTGGGAAAAATGGTAAAGTTAAGTTTCCTTGTAATTTATGTGAAGCTAATCATCCTATTCACCTTTGTCCTTATATGGATGAACCCTCAAAAGTGTTGGAAAACCTTACAACTTCTTAGCCTCATCTTTTGACTAACTACCAAAAGTTTTCCCCTAATCCTCATCTAGTTAACGAAGTGATTGATCAGAATCCATCTCCAATCAATCCCACTCTCTTTTAACGTGAATCCCATGAGCCTATTCCCGACCAACCATTGGTTAAAAAAATGGTTGACTTGATTCCACATTTTGTTGATCATACTTTTCCTATAGAGAGTGAGTCTCATACCGCTCAGGTTCTTCTCGTTTCTTCAGGTTCTAATGAACTGGGAGAAATCCTCCTCTTCTAATGGTACAAGGGGATGATCCTCCCATTCCCATAACACAAGGGAGCAGTTCTCCCATTCCCACACTACCTTCTCCAAGTACTATGGTCACTTCCTTTGATTGGGGTTGGATGGAAGGATATCGTCTTCCTCCTTACGTGCCCTTCTATATAATAGTACATGCTTATAGTATTCTCTTACCTAGCACAATCATAGACGAAGGTGCATCTGTTAGACTTTTTTCCTCAACTGCTTGGAAAGATTTTGGTTCTCCGTCGCTTGTGCTTGTTACCCAAAATTTGTTGGATTTTAACAAAGGAACCAATGAACCATTAGGGATCCTTCCTTAGTTGCCTATTACTTTGGGAGGAAAGATTGTCTATAAATATGCGATGGTAGTCTAAGGACCTTTGGATTTTAATTTACTCCTTGGGTGTGACTATGTTTATAACATGGGATTGCTTGTATCTTCTCTCTTTTGTGTGATGTGTTATCTGCATGAAGGAATAATCATGACCATTGACCAAATTTCATGTTGGTCTTAATTTGACTTCCAATCAACTAGATTCCTTAAATTCTCCTTATATGTAAGTGGTGTCTCCCCCGACACATACTAATTATATTGAAAAATGTTCCATGCTCGCATCTATTGATGATCTAGCAGGCGATGTAGTCCATCATGTACTGGGAGCACTAGCGCCTGATATTTCCCTTGTACCCTTTGATATGTATCCCTTTTAAAACATTGTTCTTCCATTTTATGAGAGCCTCTTGGAAGCCATGTTCTCTAGGGAGATATGATTAATATAACCAGAGGTCCCGGAGCAGAGTTCCTTTTCTTGTGTCAAGCTTGTTAAAAAATGAAACAAGGTTCTCAGAGCAAAGTTCATTTTCTTGTGTCAAACTTGTTAAAAAATGAAACTAGGTGTCATAAGCATAGTTCTTATTCTATGTAAAAATCATTAAAAGATGAAACACATCCCCTTCCAATTCGATTCTTTGATTAGATCTTGTAAATTCCCAATTGATTCTTTCGCTTGATCATGTAAATGAACCTTCATTTCATCCACCTATTAGTAACCCATGGTCTACTTAGATAAATGAAATGACACTTGGGGGGCATGTGCCTAGAATTGAGTCATTATACTGGGGGCATGAAAACTTATATCAAGCATAGTTTTTATCATGTTTAAAACTTGTGTAAAAATGAAACCAATGTCAAGCATACTTTTCTTTTGTTTCAAGCTTGTGTAAAAATTAAACCAATCGCCAGCATAGTTTTCCTCTTTTTCAAGCTTGTGTAAAAATGAAACCATTCTCATCTTATCCCTCGTGATTTCCATTTTCATCAGCCCATGTTTCCTAGATCAGCCTTGGCTTTCTCATTCCATCGTCACCATATGATTGGTAGATCATATGCTTTCACTTGGTTGTTTTACCCTTTCTTGAGGAACCACTGCAATGAGTGGCCTTATTAGCCAACCTCTTAACCTCTATGTGTTTTGAGAAGTTCCATCATGATTGAAACAAGTTGCTATCCTTTATACCACTCATTCCTCCAAGAGGAGTCCTCTTTGAGCTCTTTTCAGACTCCCAAAACATGAAAATATCGTCGAGCACTTATCTTTTTCAACTCTTTAAAGTAAATGAAAATATGTCACCCCAGTATAAGTTTAACCCTTTTTCTGGATCAGGATAGACTATTTAAGAAAAAGGAATACCTTAGTCGAACATGGCTAAGAGGTTCTCCTGAGTACTGTTTTCTACCTTTTCGGACTCAAGAGATGATTTTATGAAAAATAACCTTTGTATTTTTATTTTTCGCCTCTTTTAAAAACTCTCTAAACATGAAAAATAAGTCCAGTTATACCTTCACTAGACTCATAAAAACATTAAACAACATTGGACTTGTAAAACATGACGAGGTCGAACTACGCCTTCTAAAGGTTTGTTAAAAATACTCATAGGGATTCATATGAAGGATGAACTTATATATCAAGCATATATTATCCTCCTCAAGCTTATAAAAAATAAATAGGTATTGACTAGAAATGGTTGGTGAAATTGGGAAAATAGGGCACTTCACCTATTAATGGTAGTAAGTCGCTCTTGAACATGACACTCTTTTAGCTCATCTCTGTGACTATTGGGTTAGGAAATATTCTTATCTCTTTGGTTCATCACGCCATATTAAAATCCTCCGTAATCGGTTTTGGGTCAATGCTACCAACTCCATAAAGTGTCACAAATATGTTCAAGAGAAGTCCTTTAGTTATTATTTACTACAATACTCCTAAGCCTTCATTCATGTCTACCATTCCTAAACTAGTTCCACATCAACATCATTCTATCTCAAATATTGATATCCGTTCCATGTCATTGATGGGGGATACACCAAGGCCCTCCTACGATGGGTCGCTTCCTATCGACATCAACTCATTATACAGGAAGTTGACTTAGAAAATTCCTTTGGTACCTGGGGGCTTGCATACATCAATGTCAATTTTCCTCGCTCTTGGCGACATGTCTTCATCATTGGCCTTCAACCAGAAGATTATGTGTGGTGTCAGACTTCAGCTCATTCATTCACATCGTATGAATTGTAATATGGTACCTTGAGAGCCATTAACATCATCGATGGATCGTCCCACGTATGTTAATGACTTACTGTTGGCATTATGACATAGGTGTTGTCCTTGATGGCAACTCACTAGATGACAAATCATAGTACAACAGGTTAACAACACAGAGTTACAATTCAGACTTCACAAAATGAAGAAAGAGAGGTATACGCAGTTTCTCCATTGGTCAAGCTGCGTATACACGCGGGTTCACTGTATACAAGTCGCGTATACATACACATGCACTTTCACAAAATGAAAAGCACGTATACCTTGGAAAACTAAGTTTTTGGTTTGAAGTATTTGGTCCATGGTATTTTGATCCATGGTATTGGTCCAAGGTATCAGGTCCGAGGTATTGACCCTAGGTATTTGGTCCAAGGTATTGGTCCTAAATGGTTTTGGTCCATGGTATTGAGAAAGGCCTAAAAACTATAAAAGGAGGAGAAGATCATTAGGCCATGTGGTGCAAGTATCGAATATCTGATGAAGTGTGAGATCTAGTATGCAGGGTATTGGGTTATGGTGCATAGATGAATCTGAACCAAGGAAGAACCTTACCTGATGATGAGGAATCAGATCTAATGATGAATAAGGATCTTAAGGTTTAAAATGAACTATGTTTTGTGTTGAAGCTCATGTATACTCTAGATCTGAATACTAACGCATATATTATTTTGTATATGATATGATGTGAGTATAACTAAAGTCTGGAATAGTAGCAGAACTCTGAATTTATATTTGCAGATGTATACGTCAGTTATCTTTGAGAAAAGCACGTGTACACACAGGTTCGACACATGGAAGTAGTGTATACCTTATAAAATATGTTTTAGTTACTGTTGTTCGTTGTTGCAGAGTTCTGGGTTCTGGCTTGGGTTCTGGTTACTGTATTCTGGTGACAACATTCTGAAATATTAGATTGATGGGTTGTCAAAGTGATTGATTGATATGGTTGTGGTTGGTTCAAAAGGAGATTGGTTGATGCAGATATATTTGATGATTGAATGGATCCAGTCTGAAAATTTATGAAACGTGGTCCCTGGAAGAAAAGAGAAGGTTGTAGCCTTCTATAGGCCGGTACCTACGTACTAGTAAACATATCAGGTAGTACAAGAGCTAGGGGGTTGTAGCTCCCTTCCAATAGAAACTGGAGAACGAGAGAAGGTTGTAGCCTTCTGCAGGTAGAAGCCTGCATATTGGTATAACACTGCACCAGTACAAAAATTGTAAATAGATTTTTCTTATTATTAAAAGAAGACAGAGACGACAACAGCAGGTGGTTGTCACCCCCATTGGGTTTCCACCTTATATCTTGGTGTTCATGTGTGTTGCTTATGTGTGATGCTTTATTTTTCTTTTACTACACAGTTTAATGAATTCCTGATATACTGGTTAAAGTTCAATGCATGATAATTGGGTAAATCAAAAGATCTCTGCATATACGCTATTCGCATTAAGTATAGTTGCGTATACATGCTATTTCACTAAGCGGAAGTAGAGTATACAAATCAGTTTTGAAAATTAAATTATTGTTCTGATAATATTGATTCACCCACCCCCCCCCCCCTCTCAGTATTATTTCCAACAAGGTATCAGAGCAGGTCCTTCAGAAGAAGCTTGATCGCTTGAAGGAAGGTCCATCATCATGAGTAATCAAGAAAGCGGCGGATCCATCAGACCGCCAATATTTGATGGGAGCAACTTTGTCTATTGGAAGGTAAGAACCACAGCCTATCTTCAATCACTTGGAACAGATGTCTAGGAAATTGTGGAAGGATGATACACATTTCCAGCAGCAATTCCTACAGATACGACAGGTAAAAAGCAATATGAAACCAATGCCAAGGCTGTCAATACATTATTGGGAAGTATGTCACAATCAGAGTTTGTCAAAGTTATGCAGCTTGAATTTGCCAAAGAAATATGGGACAAAATTGTTCTAAGCAACGAAGGAGAATCTCAAGTAAAATGTGCTAAACTGCAAACTCTCAGAATTCAATATGAAACTCTCAAGATGCACAATGATGAAAGTATAGCTAGTTACTTTTTACATATAGATGAGATTGTTAATTGCATGAAGAATCTAGGTGAAGAGATAAAGGAAGTTACCTTAGTTGAAAAAGTTTTAAGATCCTTGTCTGCTAAGTTTGAACCAAAATTATCTGTCATAGAAGAAAAGAAGGATCTATAGACTATTACTATGACACAGTTGCACGGAATCTTAACTGCTTTTGAGATGAGAAAAGGAGGTCCATCAGATATGAGAGAAGCTACATTTAAAGCTTTAGCAAAAGGAAAAGAAGAACTCAATGAATCAGGACATCTTTCAGAAGAAGAAGAGGAAGTAAACTTTGTCAAGAAGCTTCAATGGGGTTCCAGAAGATTCAGAGGTAAACTACCTTTCAAATGTTTTTCCTGTGGTAGAGTCGGTCATTATGCTGCCAAATGTCCTCATAAAGATAAATATGATAAAGGGAAGGAATCTGCAAAATGGAATAGAAAACAAAGTGTAAGTAAGAAGAGCTACTATACTCATGAAGATAGTGATGGTTTATCAATTAGTGATGAAGATGAAAATAGTAATGACTATAGACTTCTGATGGCTTATGAAGATGATGATTTTTTGGATGATTTAGATGAAGATGAAATTTATGAATAAATATTTAAACTCAAAATCTGTTTAGAAGAAAAGAATATGATTATAGATACCTTGACATTCCAACTTGCTGAAAGATAAAAACACAATGAAAATCTAGAATGTGAAATTGTGGGTCTAAGAAAGGATCTTGAGAAAACAAAAGATCTCAATCTTAGATTTGCTAAAGGATTAGAAACCTTAAATGAAATTATCAAAGTGCAGCATTCTCCTCTGATAAAGACAGGTCTTGGATATACTGAAGAAGCATCTCAAGCACAGAAGCCATCAACCTCCACTAAAAGCTATCTTGATGCAGCAAAGAGCAGTGAACAGTTTGACAATCGTCAGCAAAGGCATAAAGCAGATCACCAGGTAAATCAGGCTCAATTTACTTCAAGGATGAATAGAAGCCACAACCAACCTCAGGTAAATCGTACTCAATTTTCTTCAAAGATGAATAGAAACTACAATCACCAGGTCAGTAGATTCGATAATCGCAGAAACTTCTTTAATGATCAATGTTTCTCATGTCATAATTTTGGACACAAAACTGCTCAATGTGTTGCTTACAAAACCATCATGACTAGAGAAGCATGAAATCAAAGGAATGTGACAGGGATCAAGAAAAGTTCCTATTTCTCTTCTTGAAAATGAAATAGAATGCTCAATCTGTAACAACTTTGGCCATGAAGAATCTGAATGTAGAAGTAAATTTGAGCAAATATCTCAAAAGGAGCAAACTCCATTAAATCCCAAAATATGGAGAAAGAAAGAATCACAAACAGAGAGATGTGGTATAGACTTGTATGCAGAAGGACAAGAAAACCAGTGGTACATCGACAGTGGATGCTCAAAACACATGATAGGTGACAAAGAAAAACTACACTCATATAATGCCTTAGAAAAAGAAAAGAGTGTCTCATTTGGAAACGACACTCCTACTGTCATAAAAGGTAAAGGCTTTGTTTTCTTGAAAGAAAAAGTTAAAGCTGGGAATGTTATGTATGTTGATGGCTTAAAGCATAACCTATTGAGTGTGAATCAAATGTGTGATTAAGGAAATGAAGTAGTGTTTCGATCAAATGGATGTGTTGTTCGTGAGCTTGATACAAGGGAAACTGTGATTAAAGACACAAGAACTCCAAACAACCTATACATACTCAAGGGAGGACAACAACAATGCTATCTAAGCAAAAATGATGAAAACTGGCTATGGCACAGAAGATTGGGACATCTAAGATTTTCTCAAATAAGAAAAGCATACAGATTCCAGGTTGTTCATGATCTTCTAGATATCAACATTCCTAAAAATACTATATGCAAATCATGTCAATTCGGTAAGCAAACCAGATCTCAATTCATCGAAAAGGAAGGGTCAGCTAGTAAGCCTCTTGAACTTGTTCATACTGATTTATGTGGACCATCAAGGAAAAAGTCACCTCGTGGAGAAGAATACTTTATATTATTCATTGATGATTTTTCTATAATGTGTTGGATAGGTCTTCTAAAGCATAAAGATGAAGCATTTGAAAATTTCAAAGCCTTCAAAGCTTTGGTTGAAAATGAATCAGATCACAAAATCAAATGCCTCAGATCTGATCAAGGAGGGGAATTTACCTTGGATGAATTATTTGATTTTTGTGAACAATGTGGAATAACAAGGCAATTCTCCACTGCAAGGATTCCTCAGCAAAATGGAGTGGTAGAAAGAATGAATAGAATTGTTCAGCAAATGGCTCGTGCTATGCTAGATGAATCTAGAACTCTTGCAACCTTCTGGGGTGAAGTTGCATTCACCGTCGTCACTATTCTCAACCAAGCAAATGTTCGGGTAAACAACACTCAAACTCCACATGAACTTTGGTATGGTAAGACTCCCACTATAAAATACTTCAAATTCTTTGGAAGCAAATGTTACATCAAAAGGAATGATGAAAAACTTGGTAAGTTTGAACCCGGAGCAGATGAAGGTATTCTTCTTGGGTACTCTTCCCAAAGTAAAGGATATAAATGTTATAATAAAATATTTGGGAAAATTATTGAAAGAATTTATGTTGTAGTTGATGAATTATGCAAAAATCCAAAACAAATAAAAACCGAAGATTATGACAATGAAGAAGATGAGGATCATTTTCCCGCATCAAATCACACTAATTCTAAAGAAGAAACCAATGAAGCACCAGAGGAAGAGATAATGATAGAAGAAAAGACTCCATCCAGGTGTGTTCATAAAAATCATCCAGAAACTCAAATTTTAGGGGAAAAGGTGTAGATGTGCAAACAAGAAGAACTATTGCCGAAGCCTCAAGCTATATATCATTACTATCTTCCACTAAACTTCAAAATGTAAATGAAGCATGCAGAGATGAATGTTGGGTCAAGGCCATGAATGAAGAACTTGAGCAAATTGAAAATAATAATACTTGGGAATTAGTTCGTAGACCTCATGATAAGAATATCATAGGAACTAAATGGATATTCAAAAACAAGCTGAACGAAAATGGAGAAGTTATTAGAAACAAGGCCAGACTTGTTTGCAAAGGATATGCTCAACAAGAAGGTATAGATTTTGAAGAAACTTTTGCACCTGTTGCTAGACTTGAAGCCATAAGAATGTTTCTAGCTCTTTCTAGTTTTCAGAAATTCAAAGTATATCAAATGGATGTAAAATCTTCCTTTCTTAATGGAGACTTAGAAGAAGAAGTCTATATTGAAAAACTAGAAGGATTCATTCTTGGAAATGATGCAAAACTTGTATGCAAACTCAGAAAGGCTCTCTATGGTCTAAAACAGGCTCCAAGGGCTTGGTATTACTGTCTTGACAAATATCTCCACCAACAGGGTTTTTCAAAGGGGTCAGTAGATAGCAATCTATATACAAAGATTGACACTGGTAAATTGCTAATAATTGTTGTTTATGTTGATGATATCATTTTTGGTAGCAATGAAGAATCCATGAGTCAGAATTTTTCTTCAGTAATGCAGCAAGAATTTGAAATGTCCTTGCTTGGTGAGCTCACCTACTTTCTTGGTCTACAAGTTCAACAAAATAAAGATGGTATTTTTCTCTCACAAACCAAATATCTCAAACAGATCCTGAAAAAGTACAGCATGGAAGATTCTAAACCAATATGTACCCCAATGGTAACAGGATGCAGTCTCAGCTCAAATGATGAATCAACAACGGTACATCAACCAACTTACAGATCCATGATTGGCAGTCTTCTTTATCTAACAGGTACCTGACTTGACATCATGCATGTAGTAGGAATAGTTGGAATATTCCAAACAAATCCAAAGGAATCACACCTTTAGTCAGTCAAAAGGATTTCCAAATATCTTCAAGGAACACAAAACTTTGGTTTATGGTATCCTAGAGATACAGATCTTACACTTCATGCATATACAGATGCAGATTGGGCAGGAAGTGTAGATAATATAAAAAGCACTAGTGGTGGTGCATTCTATATGGGTTCCAGGTTAGTGTCTTGGTTCAGCAAGAAACAAAGTTCAATTGCGTTATCTATAGCTGAAGCACAATACATGGCTGCCGCATCTTGTTGCACACAACTACTTTGGATGATGCAAACCTTGCATGATATTCAGATCACATGTACCCCACCTATCTCCATTCTATGTGATAATACAAGTGCCATCAATATTTCAAAGAATCCAGTCATGCACTCCAAGACCAAGAACATACCCATCAAATATCATTTTCTACGTGAACAAGTGCTTGAAAAAAAGGTCAAATTGGAGTATGTTCCCTACAAAGAACATGTTGCTGATATGTTCACTAAACCATTGCCCAGAGAGACATTTGAATATCTCAGACAAAAGCTGGGAGTAGTTGCTACATCATCCCACTGTTAAATCCTATCTTCTTCAGAGAAAGGTGGTTATACGCAAGTTTCATGAAGCGTAATCGCGTACATACGCTGGTTTCTATGGGTACAATCGCGTATATGTTGGTTTGAGGAAAAGCAGTGGGCCAAACTTAGGAGAAAGGGGTCTGATATGGTTCAATGAATTATCTGCTCTGCTTGATGATGGTTACAATCTGTTGATGACATGTGGAAATATGTTGGCTCTCATAAGTTGTTGATAACTTGATGTATATCTGATTGATGATGATGCCTTGATAACTCTTCTGAATATGAAATGATCAGATCTAACAGTGAACATCTGGCACAGGTTCAGGGGGAGAATATGTTTCTAATAATACATTGTTGGCATTATCTTAGAAGATCTTGGTACAACTTCACATAGTTGTCTTTGATTCAGGTGGAACAGGTTTAGGGGGAGAACATGGTTGCTGGTTTGGATGCTGATTGATAGGTGCTGCTGATGATAGTTACTGATGACTATCATGGTCTTGTTGGTATCAGATATTTGGTCTCTATTATATATGTCATGTATATCATTTAATGTAAAGGTCATGAAAAGACCTAATTTGTAACCCCGCTATGCATGGGATGAATGATGTAATGTTTCTTGTATAAACAATTGGTATATCCCCACTTGGTTGGGTGTATGAGTCAAATTTGGTATATTCCCATTTTATTGGGAGATGGATGTATGTATGAGTCTTTGGTGATAGGAAGGTCATTGATGATGTATGTATAGAGTCATGTTATCTTTTCGCAGACCTTGCTTGTGCTCAGGGGGAGCATGGACTCGATCATAGGAGCTCAATCATCACACTTCAGCATATCAGAGAATTTAGCATGTACTCAGGGGGAGCATGACCCTTTGCCCTTGATGACAAAGGGGGAGAGTGACTTGGTGTTGCCATCAAGTCCAAATGGGGAGATTGTTGGCATTATGACACAAGTGTTGTCCTTGATGGCAACTCACTCAGATGACAGATCACAGTACAATAGGTTAACAACACAGAGTTATAGTTCAAACTTCACAAAATGAAGAAAGAGAGGTATATGCAGGTTCTCCATTGGCCAAGCCATGTATACATGCGGGTTCACTGTATACAAGTCGTGTATATGTACACATGCACTTTCACAAAAGGAAAAGCGCGTATACCTTGGAAAACTAAGTTTTTGGTATGAAGTATGTGGTCCATGGTAGTTTGATCCATGGTATTGGTCCAAGGTATTAGGTCTGAGATATTTACCCTAGGTATTTGGTCCAAGGTATTGCTCCTAAGTGGTTTTGATCCATGGTATTGAGAAAGGCCTACAAACTATAAAAGGAGGAGAAGATCATTAGGCCATGGTGTGAAAGTATCAAATATCTAATGAAGTGTGAGATCTAGTATGTAGGTTATTGGATTATGGTGCATAGCTGGATCTGAACCAAGGAAGAACCTTACCTAATGATGAAGAATCAGATCTAATGATGAATCAAGATCTTAAGGTGTAAAATGAACTATCTTTTGTGTTGAAGCTCATGTATACTCTAGATCTGAATACTAACACATATATTATTCTGTATATGATATGATTTGGGTATAACTAAAGTCTAGAATAGCAGCATAACTCTAAATTTATATTTGCATATGTATACGCTGGTTGGCTTTGAGAAAAGTGCGTGTACATGCAGGTTCAACACATGGAAGTAGCGTATACCTTATAAAATATGTTTTAGTTGTTGCTGTTTGTTGTTGCAGAGTTTTGGGTTCTAGCTTGGGTATTGGTTACTGTATTCTGGTGACAACATTCTGAAATATCAGATTGATGGGTTGTCAAAGTGATTGATTGATTTGGTTATGGTTGGTTCAAAAGGAGATTGGTTGATGTAGATATATTTGATGATTGAATGGATCCAGTCTAAAAATTTATGAAACGTGGTCCCTGGAAGAAAAGAGAAGGTTGTAGCCTTCTGTAGGCCGGCACCTACGTACTAGTAAACATATCAGCTAGTACAAGAGCTAGGGGGTTGTAGCTCCCTTCCAGTAGAAGCTGGAGAATGAGAGAAGGTTGTAGCCTTCTGCAGGTAGAAGCCTGCGTATTGGTATAAGACTGCACCAGTACAAAAATTGTAAACAGATTTTTCTTATTATTAAAAGAATACAAAGACAACAGTAGCAGGTGGTTTTCACCCACATTGGGTTTCCACCTTATATCTTGGTGTTCATGTGTGTTGCTTACGTGTGATGCTTTATTCTGCTTTTACTGCACTGTCTAATGAATTCTTGATATATTGGTTAAAGTTTAATGCATGATAATGGGTAAATCAAAAGATCTCTGCATATACGCTGGTTGGATTAAGTATAGTTGCGTATACATGCTAGTTCACTAAGAGGAAGTAGCGTATACAAATCAGTTTTGAAAATTAAATTATTGATCTGATAATACTAATTCAACCCCCCTCTTATTATTATTTCCAACACTTACATCATTGGCCAGTAATCAAATGGTGTCTACCATGTTCAACTCTAGCTCATTTATTCGCATGATTAGAATCATACATTAGATGATCAAGTGAACGAGATAGAAGACCTTGAATCTAGTTTCATCCATCTGGGCTACGAATTTAGGATTAATACAAGATTAGAAAGTATGATGGCTATGCTCATACAAATAATCATCCGAGCATGGGTCCACACCATATCATCAATGGACGAGACTTCTTGATCATCATACATGTAATGTTAGCTTATATGATGAGCATGGGTACGACCCCCTCAATAGTGATATCATGATGAAAATGTGTTGAAACAGATGATGATCGCGACTAGTTTTTCTTGATTCAGACTTGTCATAAAGTAAATCACTTTAGTCATCAGTTGGCACTTCTGACTTTTTACTTTAGGGGGCAATTCGTTATAGGCCATTTTGTCAATGGTCAATAGGCCTGCAAACCAAATCAATCAACATCCTTGAACTATAGTTATTTTAACTATTTACCCTTGATAAAGAGCTTGAATATTATCTGATCCTATATTGGAGATGTTAGCGCTTGAAATTTCACCTCAGGCTGAGAAAGGTAAACCTCAAGGCAACATCAAACCATTTAGCCTCGTAGCTAGCCCTACGAGGCAGGAGAAGGCTCTCTCCGGTCTATCTCGGTAAAATCTTCAATAGATGAGATGACCAATAAGGTAACACTGATATTAGGCTAGTAAACTGATCAAAGAGTTTGATTTGGGGTTTTTTTGAGTTTTTGGTGGCAAATTGAGGAGAGGGCAATTTTGGGTGCGGGGATTGGACACAGTTTCTGCAGGGGGTTCCTTGGGGCGAGGTAGGAGACAACGTTGATGCCTTTAACTGAGCTGGATGGTCAGGAATGAAAGATGAAGAGCTAAAGAGAGCAAACAATAACTTTGAATTCTCTTTAGACAGAAGAAAACATTGAAATTAAACAAACTTAAAAGCAGAGCATGGCAGGCATGAATTCTTACTTTAACACTTCATTTGTTTAATGTGCAGAAGTAAAAGAAAGGTAATGAATCACATAAAAAGCTTACAAGTACATTGATAAACACACCATCAACACATGAGTCCACAAGAATCCCAAAGAGGACTGCAAAACCCTGGTCTTCCTTAGCCAAAAATTGCAGAGATACAGTGAATAATACAATGATAGCTTATCCCTCAAGAGTCCAACCATGAAAATGAGCAAGAAAGTACATAATATAGATGATCTAACCTCTTTCCCTGCCTCCATGGGTCGAGCTCACTATCCTAGGAGCTGTTTCAACCACTTCTAAACTAAGCACTACAAACTAGGCAGTCAAAACAACTTGCCTCTATAAACTTGGAAACCAATTCATTCATTTAATATTTACCCTCTTCATGAATGAATCTTCTAGAAGTGTTACATAAGAGTAAAAGTGTCTTAAAAGTACAATAATTACATCAAATAGAACAATAATTCACCCCAAAAAGTCAAACTGGGTCAAACTGCGTTTTTCTGAGCTGTACAGTGCATTTTGGAAAAATCTGCCTGACGGGTCGCGCGCCCCTACCTGACGGGTCGCGCGCCTTTGAAGCCACTTTTGGGGCACTTTCAGGTGTCCAAATTAGGAAATAGTAGGCTTGTTGGAAAGTTCTGTGAGTCGACTTTCCAACCCAACTAGAATTTTTGAATTTGGAGTTCCTTTGACCTGTCAAAAATCAGATCTCCCAAGACTGGTCAAAAAGTGCCATATGAGGCTGCCTCAAGGAAGAGTGTTGTTGCAGTCAACTTTTGAATGCCTTTCTCAACCCCAAATTGAGCTCATGATAGCTCATTGGAAAGATATTTGTGTCTAGTTATCATTTTACCTATCAAGAAAATCATTTGGCCAACCAAGCTAGGAGCAAACTTGATTTTCCCAAGGTCACTTCAGAGGTGTCTTTGATTCTCCTGAGGCAACGGTATTCTTGACATTTCTCTCAAACCATGACACCTGTGCAAAAAGTGAAGGAGGTTTTTCTTATTTGGCATGTTTTGGACAAAAACCTCTCTCAGTTTCCCAAAATTCATATTTGATTGCTCTGAAACATCATTTGAGTGAAACTTGTCCCGATGTGTGAAACAAGGAATGTTGTCGAAATGAAGCGAAATGAAGGGGATAGGGGGCTTCTAAATTCTTGGGGAAATTTTTGGAAGTAGGGAGGGATGTTAGGAAGTAGGGGAAAGTGGAATCACGGTGATCGAGTGAGGGGAAGGGGTCCAAAAGGGCAAAACACAGGCCCAACCTAGAAAATTGCCAAGTTGTAGCTAGAAACTAGGGTTTGTGCAAAAATGAGGATTTTGGGGGATCTCAATGATGGGAAGCATTTGATAAGGTATATGAAGGATAGGGGAAGGTGTATGAACATCAGGATACAAGTTTTGCCGATGATTTGACCGTCCAAGAGAAATTAGCTTTCAAAACCCTAGGAGAGGGAAATGACCTTACCTAGGCACAACTGAAGCATGAATAAGCTGTGAAATGACCCAATGGAATTTGACATGATGATAACACCCCTCTGAATGAGGATAGACTCAGCTGAATAGTGACATAGGTTGGCATTTGGGCAACTTTGAAAAGAGTGAAAGCAAACCCTAGACCTAATGCCTAGTGACCAAATTTTGCTTGAAGACTCACTGAAATGACAAAATTTGACCTTGACACTTCAAAATCACTTTGTAAGAGCACATTTGATCACTGGAGGAAGGCTGGAAAGACTGACACTAACATTGGCTCCAATGGGGATGGTAGCTCCTTGGAGGTGCCAAGAACCGTAGACCTCTGGGAGAGCAGACCAGTGTTTTCAACCATTGGGCAATGGAGTCAAAAACTCAAGCTGAAATGCATGACTGAAAACTAATGACTTGACAACACAAATTGACTCTCACTCAACTAAAAACTGACTCAATACTTAAACACAACCGACAAACTGAAAATGATGCTCAAAGTGGAGCTTATTCATCACAACCTACTCTAACAGTTTCATTCATCACCTGGTCAAGTGAAATGAAACAACCAATGTAACCAAGTAAGTGTCCCATCTGCTGTTCGAATTCTCCACAAGTGCTTGCTTATGAACAACAAGAGAGAACTACTGAAAGGCAACTCCCATGACAACTTAGAAACAGATCCGTTGAAAGATATGAATTCTCTATCCACCTCCAAAAACACTGCATAAGGATCTTGCAATTCAAGCACACTGGAACTTAGCTCATCCAATGGATTACTTCTCGTTTCCTCATACCATGAATGCAAACTTTGATCTGAGCCTTGTGACGAGACCTCTGCTGAAAATGACAAAGAAACTGACTGCCGGATCAAGCTTGTATCAATACACGTTTCAAGCTCACATATAGACAATGGAGATAGATTTTGACTACACACCTCATCCAAAACATCAGCTATTGGATCATGAAAAACTTGAAAAGACTGCTGCAATCCCATTTCTATTGGTTCCATTGTGATTACATGATTGCCTACATGCTGCTCATTCTTCACTGAAGATGGACTATGCAAATTTCCCTTCAAATACTGAAATGATTCGAAACAAAAAGGTAGGGAATCACCTTGAATCATTAAATCATGTGTGTCCACTTCCAGGTCTTTATTTGCAACTTGACAATCAAAGGCATTCGGGGGCTGCAAATCTGGATATGAAAAGTCTTGAACAAGGTTTTCATTGCCCTCAAGATGGTCTAAATCAAGACTTGTTGACAACTGATTTCTGATTGCATGGAAGTTGTCTCTAATGAACTGACATGAATCAAAACAAAAAGGCAAAGATCCTTCACTTATTTCGAACTTTGCTGCACTTTCCTCGCAACTGTCATAGCTGATATGTGATGGCTGAACATTGTATTCAAGCTGCTGAAAATAAACTTCCTCCTCGCACAAACTAGCTGCTGATTTATCTACAAGATTAGCTTCTGTTTGGAGAACATAATCATCGTCATACTGATCAAACCGAGGCAAATCATCATCAAACATACACATCATATCAACAGCTCTCTCTTCTTCACAATGATCTATAAAACAATCACTATGACAACTGGGATCAGAAACAAAATATTTTGGATCAGCAACTTGTTCTTCTTCAATCAGCGCGCCATGGGCTTGAACATCATAAGCATTCCTTGCGTTGATCTTGTTCATCATGTTTTCCACTGCACTTACCAAAATGTCAAGCTTTACCTCTAGAGATGTCGATTTTTCTGGATCGATGTTTTTCATCTCTTCTTCCTTCAACCTTGCCCTTCGGATCAGCAGATGAGCCTCTACATTTACTGCACTGTTCTGCATCTCATGAAGTGTTGCAATATCCCTTTCTCTCAGCTAAAACTCCATCTCCGGATCAAAGGCACCCGGATAGTGCAAGAGAGAAGATCTAGGAGAAGGTCTTATATCAACCGGCATCGAATAATAAACTTGGTTAAATCTGGCAGAAAAATGTTGTACTGTCTCCCCTGGTAGTCTTTTCAGCTGGTTATACTCTTCTATAATCAAGAAAAGGTTCTGCCCGATCATCCACCTGTCGAGAAAACCTTTGACAAACTGCTGGAAATCTGAGATGCTTGCATCAGGCAAGGCTTTGAACCAACTCTTCACTTTGGCTTGCAAAGAAAGAGCAAAAAGCCTAATACTAACATCTTCTTCATCAACTTCAAAAAGATCTAGAAAATTCTCAAAATTCTGCACATGTTTCTCAGCGGTGACATTCTTACATTCACCGTCAAACCTCAGCAAGTATAGATCATAGTTTTTGGGGAAAGCATGAAGAACAGAAGGTAAAACAAGAGGTTTATACCGATCTGGAATTTTACAAGGTGTATGGGTATGTACAGCAGGTATAGAATCAGTCTTGGTTGCTTGAGACTCATCAATTTCAAGATGGTCATCACAAAATTCGGAAAAAGGATCCTGATCAAGCTCAAAGGCATGCAAATCTTTGGCATTTACAATCTCCAAAGGGAAGGAATCAAATGCAAGCCTGGGATCTTTTCTCAAGCATAGTATACTTTGCAACGCAGTCTTGACATTCTTGGGAAAAGAGAAGAAATAATTTAGAACAAAGAACAAAATGTCTTGGATGAAATTCCAACTTGAATACCTGATATGTCCATGTTGTCCTTTCATGTTTTTGCTGGTCGGAATCATCCTCCAGTGGAGTCTTTGGATCTGATCTTGAAAATGATTTTAGAGTCGCCAAGTGAATGATTTCAGCCTTTCAAGTGTCTGATCGTTGTCCACTATCAACAATCAGATCTGAACCTGATTCATGTACTGGGGTAATATACAAATGAAGTGTTGTATTCACAAGCTCACGGAGATGGACTGAAGCAGCGTTTATCTACTTCCGCTTATGCAAAGCAAAATCGTTTCGAAGGCTACCTGGCATAACTTCAGGCTCCGTCTAAGACTTATGAAACAAACACATCAACCCACAAACAAGTTTGTTCTTCCCCAGTATGGTCGCCAGTATGTTAGCGCTTGAAATTTCACCTCAGGCTGAGAAAGGTAAACCTCAAGGCAACATCAAACCATTTAGCCTCGTAGCTAGCCCTACGGGGCAGGAGAAGGCTCTCTCCGGTCTATCTCGGTAAAATCTTCAATAGATGAGATGACCAATAAGGTAACACTGATATTAGGCTAGTAAACTGATCAAAGAGTTTGATTTGGGGTTTTTTTGAGTTTTGGTGGCAAATTGAGGAGAGGGCAATTTTGGGTGCGGGGATTGGACACAGTTTCTGCAGGGGGTTCCTTGGGGCGAGGTAGGAGACAACGTTGATGCCTTTAACTGAGGTGGATGGTCAGGAATGAAAGATGAAGAGCTAAAGAGAGCAAACAATAACTTTGAATTCTCTTTAGACAGAAGAAAACATTGAAATTAAACAAACTTAAAAGCAGAGCATGGCAGGCATGAATTCTTACTTTAACACTTCATTTGTTTAATGTACAGAAGTAAAAGAAAGGAAATGAATCACATAAAAAGCTTACAAGTACATTGAGAAACACACCATCAACACATGAGTCCACAAGAATCCCAAAGAGGACTGCAAAACCCTGGTATTCCTTAGCCAAAAATTGCAGAGATACAGTGAATAATACAATGATAGCTTATCCCTCAAGAGTCCAACCATGAAAATGAGCAAGAAAGTACATAATATAGATGATCTAACCTCTTTCCCTGCCTCCATGGGTCGAGCTCACTATCCTAGGAGCTGTTTCAACCACTTCTAAACTAAGCACTACAAACTAGGCAGTCAAAACAACTTGCCTCTATAAACTTGGAAACCAATTCATTCATTTAATATTTACCCTCTTCATGAATGAATCTTCTAGAAGTGTTACATAAGAGTAAAAGTGTATTAAAAGTACAATAATTACATCAAAGAGAACCATAATTCACCCCAAAAAGTCAAACTGGGTCAAACTGCGTTTTTCTGAGCTGTACAGTGCATTTTGGAAAAATCTACCTGACGGGTCGCGCGCCTTTGAAGCCACTTTTGGGGCACTTGCAGGTGTCCAAATTGGGCAAGAGTAGGCTTGTTGGAAATTTCTGTGAGTCTACTTTCCAACCCAACTAGAATTTTTGAATTTGGAGTTCATTTGCCCTGTCAAAAATCAAATCTCCCAAGACTGCTTTCTGGCAGAAAGTCATTTTTTGCTAGTTTTTTGACTTTCTGGAGGCCCAAAACTTCACCAAATCTCAAGTCCATCCATGAGCATGTGTAACTTTGCATGAAAAATCTAGAAATGCTGAGTTTTTGTCAAATGGAGTTGCCATGATGAAGGGTCGCGTGGGGGGTGAGACCCGTTAATGGGAAAAACCTGCAAATTGCCTGAAAATGCCAAAATTCACCCAAAATTCTCAAAATTTCTTGGGATTTGTGCTGTGGCTAGGCTATTTAGTGCCTTGATCCTTGAGTGAAGCCTCAGCCAAGATACGGAGGGGATTGGGCCTCTTTCTCCGTTTTAGTGCCTCGGTCAACCGCCTTTGAAACATTTTCATCTTTGCCTTGCACACATGCATTCTTGCCCAGTAATGGTTCTTCATGTTCCTCAGCAATTTCTTCTCTTGGTTGGCCTTAGCCAACAGCCTCTCCAAGTGTGCATTTACCCGGATGAGCATGGACTCTCGGTCAGCGGGCAATGGATCACCGGGTCTTCTTCGGTTCAAGATTCGGTCACTACGAATCCTCCACAACTCATCAAGTGCTCGCTCATCTTCCAACTGTTTGTTGCGCTGCTCGAGGTATGTGATGGTCCATTGTGCCCCCTCTAATTTCCTCTGCAAGGCATCATTTTCAGCTCTAAGGTGCTGAATGATCTCCTTTGCCTCTCGGCTAGGAGAACTGGCCTCAAGATCGACAAGCTCAATATCTGGAACTCCTGATGGCCCCTCATCAATCATGGGCTGTTTTCCCCTCCCTGGTACCTGTGCTGGTGAAGAAAGTGAGGCCCCTTCCACCTGATGTGGAGATAACACTCGCTGAGCTGATGTTGAAGGCGAGACCCCTTCCACCTGCTGTGGAGAAAGTACTCGCCGGGCTGCTGCAAATAAGGCCCTCTGGCCTCTCTGATAAGTGACCAATGGAGAAGAGCTGACATGTCTAGTCACGGGGATGTCATGCTGCTGTGATGGTCCTCCCTCCTCGTGAACAACCTCAGGATGTGGTGGTGGTGCTGTGAAAAACTCACGAGAGATAAAATCCTCCCATGGGATACCCTATTGTTTTGACTGTTTGAGATGCTGTTTCAAGGGGACAAAAACACAAGGGAGATGTTAGGGAGGGGGACTTTTGAAGGGATTTAGGGAAAATACATATGAAAGGGAGTTAAGGGAAGGAATCATGATATATACCCCATCACATATTTATGATTTGCAAAGGCTTTATGAGAGGTAGGGTTTAGTGCTTTTGGTATTTTTTGGTAGGGAGAATGAGTAAAATGATGAGGGAGGTGGAAATAGGATGTAGGGAAAAAGTGGGGGTGAAAAGGATAACCTTGAAAACAACAAGACAAACCCTAGCTCAACCAACACTTTGACCTTCTTGAGCAAATATGCATTGGACTCATTATTTCAAAATGATTGGCTTAAACAACATTCACATGCTTTTCGAACTTTGGTAAACAATGTATTTTCATGAGGAGAGGCCTACCTGCAACCTTGAAGCAATCCTGGGTTATTTAGCAGCTTACTGGCAAATTTCTGTGGAGAAATCCCCAATGGGTCGCGCGCCTCTGACGGGTCGCGCCCGTGTAATTTTTGCACTGGCAAAGGTGTCCTGATGGGTCGCGCGCCTTCAACGGGTCGCGCGCTTTTGCAGGAGGCTTTTGGAGGCCTTCGCGGTGTCAGAATTGGGTGCAGGATAGCTCATTAGAAAGGTATTTGAGTCTACTTTCCAACACAATTTGAATTTTTCAATTTGGAGTTCATTTGACCTGTCAAAAATCAAATCTTCCAAGACTGGTCAAAAAGTGCCATATGAGGCTGCCTCAAGGAAGAGTGCTGTTGCAGTCAACTTTTGAATGCCTTTCTCAACCCCAAATTGAGCTCATGATAGCTCATTGGAAATATCTTTGTGTCTAGTTATCATTTTACCTATCAAGCAAATCATTTGGCCAACCAAGCTAGGAGAAAACTTGATTTTCCCAAGGTCACTTCAGAGGTGTCTTTGATTCTCCTGAGGCAACGGTATTCTTGAAATTTCTCTCAAACCATGACACCTGTGCAAAAAGTGAAGGAGGGTTTTCTTCTTTGGTATGTTGTGGACAAAAACCTCTCTCAGTTTCTCAAAATTCATCTTTGATTGCTCAGAAACATCATTTGAGTGAAACTTGTCCCGATGTGTGAAACAAGGAATTTTGTCAAAATGAAGCGAAATGAAGGGGATAGGGGGCTTCTAAATTCTTGGGGAAATTTTTGGAAGTAGGGAGGGATGTTAGGAAGTAGGGGAAAGTGGAATCATGGTGATTGAGTGAGGGGAAGGGGTCCAAAAGGGCAAAACACAGGCCCAACCTAGAAAATTGCCAGGTTGTAGCTAGAAACTAGGGTTTGTGCAAAAATGAGGATTTTGGGGGATCTCAGTGATGGGAAGCATTTGATAAGGTATATGAAGGATAGGGGAAGGTGTATGAACATCAGGATACAAGTTTTGCCGATGATTTGACCGTCCAAGAGAAATTAGCTTTCAAAACCCTAGGAGAGGGAAATGACCTTACCTAGGCACAACTGAAGCATGAATAAGCTGTGAAATGACCCATTGGAATTTGACATGATGATAACACCCCTCTGAATGAAGATAGACTCAGCTGAATAGTGACATAGGTTGGCATTTGGGCAACTTTGAAAAGAGTGAAAGCAAACCCTAGACCTAATGCCTAGTGACCAAATTTTGCTTGAAGACTCACTGAAATGACAAAATTTGACCTTGACACTTCAAAATCACTTTGTAGGAGCACATTTGATCACTGGAGGAAGGCTGGAAAGACTGACACTAACAGGAGACTTCACCTCTTATCCCTTGAGCTTGTCCTCCCATCATATGTGGATGTCAATTCCATAAAGGTAAATCCTAAACCACCACACTTCTCCTATAAATTTACTTCCATCCATAACATCAGGGTTGACTTTTGGAGAGTGACAACACCCTTATGTTTTTGCTTTGAGCCTAAAGGAGTCACCATATTCATGCGTTAGGTTTGATTTTGAGGTGTGCTTTGTGACAAGGGAGGACAAGTCAACTTGGGGAGACATCTACAAAGTCAACTACTATTTATGGTTGTAAACTCTCTCCTATATTTTTCAATACAACGAGTATCTTGTTTTCCTATATTTTTTGTCTTATGTTTGGACTCATGTATTTCAATGTCATGTTAATTCATTGAATAGAGATGTTAGATTATGTCACGTGGATGTTGTGGATCCTTTTCTTGTTTTAGTCATGTGTGAAAATTATAATTATAGTACTTGGAGCTACAATTGGAGCTTACAAGCGAGGAGGAAAGCAAAGATTGCTTCTTATTCCAAGTAGGCTTCTTTCCTATTCTCTAATTTCTCTAAGGAAAACTTCATTATCTTTTTCTTCTATTGTTCTAGGTCAAATCACTAGACCTAGGGAATTCACCTTTGTCTGCAATCATGAAAATTTCGCATAACACATCACTCTAACCAAACCTTGCATCGAGGCCAAATCACCACAAAGTGTCTCCACAATAACCTTAGCTTTGGTTATCTCCATCGTTTCAGCATCCAACTTAATGGAAGTGATATAAAAAAAAAACTCAACATCCAACTTAATGGAAGTGATATAAAAAAAAAACTATCTAAGTCAAATATTTGAATAAAAAAGAGTTGAAAATATTTTCCACCCTTCTCAACTACGAAAATAAAGTGATATAAATAATAATTTTTTTTCATTGAAGGTGTTGAACATTTGAATTATTTTCCAAAACTTCCTATGTACTTAGTTTGTTGATGTTTGAATTGGACATTCAAGAGTTAACCTAGACAACAAATTCGTATCATTACGCAATAGGGAAAGGAAAGATAAAGTGAGGTTGTTTTAATCCTTAAAACCAATATTCGACGGGAAATTAGTTTGTTAGTTGTTAGTCAAGTTTCTCTTCTTATGAGTACAGAGATGTCGTAAACGTTTGCACAATAAGTTTTAAATGTGCTTTGGGTTGGTTATAAATTCTCATGAAATTCAATTTAAAAGTTGTTATTATTTATTAAATGCTAAGTTACATAAACTAAAAATAAATTAAAAAAACATAACACGAAAACATAATGCAACTTCAAAATTATGAGTAACAAATACTTAAAGCAAGGCTATGTACAAGTTAAATTGAATTAAGCTAACCATCAAATTTGAATGCTTTAAATAAAAGTGATAAGAAACATGCAAAAGCCACACAATAATAAGAGAACAATATATATTCCCAAAAGTAATGATTTTATTAAAATGTTTTATAGTTAGATAATATTGTTTAATTAACATCCATGTGTTTTGGATAGACAATGATCAAGTGCATTATTAAGGCACTCCTAGATGTTAAGTCACTAGTTCAATTCCCCTCCATATTCGGGTGTTATTCTTGGACATGACAATGATGTAGCC
Organism: Pinus tabuliformis; assembly: GCA_031772625.1. Taxonomy (NCBI): domain Eukaryota; kingdom Viridiplantae; phylum Streptophyta; class Pinopsida; order Pinales; family Pinaceae; genus Pinus; species Pinus tabuliformis. The sequence goes on along the minus strand of CM062804.1, from coordinate 441,304,547 downwards.
TCGCCAATGTTGAACTTACAAAAAAAACATTGTCCAATTATCATGTCGTTGTGACTATTTAAGTTCCAAATTGGTAGGCTATTGTTAAAACTACATGATACTCATAGCAACATATAATCAAGTAGGAGAAGTGTGAAATGATGGAAACATTTAGGAGGATCTACAATTATATTGCTTAGAAAGAATTCACAATTTTTTTTGAATTCAGGCTTCTGTGATCCATAATATGTATGAAAAAAAATATTTTAGTGAAAATCACATAGGAGAAAATCTTGTCGACGCATTTCGAACCAACTAGTGTGATTCAACTTTAGGACAAGATGAAGAACCAGATCTTGGCACTGAAATGAATTGATGTAGAGAAAAGCTAACTAGTCATTAGATTATAACAACTAGTTTGACTCAAGAATCGTTATTAATATAAATAATAAACTTTTATTTTATTATTATTATTATTATTAATCTTTCGTTTTGAATTACAGAAGGAGAAAAAGTCAAACTAAGTTGTTAAAATAAATGTATTATAAATAATAATATTAAAATAATTAGTAATACTTTATTATTATTATATATTCTTAATAAAATTGATTATAATAATAATATTACCAAAAAAATGAAGGTATTCTAACGAGACATATAAAGTAAAGACACCAATAAATAAAATAATATATTTATATTTTCATTAACAAATAAATAAGAAAATAAATTAAAGTAAAATAAAATAGAAGGAATTCTAATTAAAATTAATAATAAAGTCTATTAATCAAAATAAAGTCAAATCTAAAAAAAGAGAGAAAAAGATAGACCTAAGAAGATAGAGTAGGGATCCAACACCTGCTGATACTCCAACCATCATCTATATTTAGATTTATAGGCCTTCTTTCAATTTTCAAGTCCTCCCTAAATTTACGATGATGAAGATGATTAATCCTTACAATGACCCTAGCCTCTTCGATGCAAATGTGATGATTTGGTTTTCTGCATGTTTTGCCAACGCGGTGGAGCGAGACCTTCCATACTTGATGTCAACTATGTGCTCATAAATCCTTTGATTTATTGATCAACCAGTTTCACCAATATATGGAGTCCCACAGGAGGAAGGAATGATGTAAGCACCTTTCCCATCTTTGGGGTTCACAAGGTCCTTAACCGATCTTAGAGAGCTTCGAATAGTGCTAAGGGGTCTAAATCTTGAAGGACTCTTATGCTTTTTTAGGACCCTTGCAATCGTATCTGTGGTCCGTTTATATCTATGGTCCCTTGAATAAATGGAAGATGCACTCCAAAAAACTGATACTTGGGATCATTCTTATTCTTAGGACCTCTTTCCACCTTAAGGAAGGATATAAGGCATTGGTACTTGCTATAACCATTCTTATTAAAAAAACTTAAGGAGGTAAGTTTTTTCATCTTTGAGGTGATTTTGATCAGAAACCTGTAACGCCTGAGTGGATAAGGTGTTGAGAACACCGAGGTTTTTAGTAGGGAAATGATGTAAACTCACATGAAGATATTGCTCCATGTGAGTTTTCTTTTGAAACACCTAATGAGAGAAAGAACTATCATCCCTTTTTAAAATAAGAATGTCGAGAAAATGAAGGCTACCATCAAATTCACATTCCATAGTGAACTTTATGGAATTAGATTGGTTGTTAAGACGTTGGAAAAACAACTCCAACTTTTCTTTACCATGAGACTAGACGACGCAAGTGTCATCCACAAACCTTTTCCAAAGTTTGGGTTGGAATAGAGATGATGACAAGGCCTTGGATTCAAAGTCCTCCATGAAAATATTAGCCACCATGGGGGAAAGGGGTGAACCCATGGCAATGCCACAGGTTTGTTCATAAAACTCCCCTTTGAAACTAAAGAAAGTAGAGGTGAGACACATTTTAACTAAATAAGCAGTGTAAGGATCTGTATGGCTTGGTTAACCTTATAGAATTGAACATACATGTATAACAATAAATGTAGAATGTGTACCTCGAAAAGAAAGTGTATTTATTTTCACTGTAATGGTTGACATTTGTGTAAACCATCTTGTCATAAATAGCTATTAAGCCACATGTGAGATTAAAACAACATGAAATTCAATTTCATTTAAAGAATTGAAGCATACATGCTTTCTTCTCCCCTTTATTTAGGTCTCCATATCCTCCTTTTTATAGATGATAAAAAGGAAATTCATATATATATATATAGATATAAACAATTGGATGGCTAGCGAGTGAAAAGTGACTTACTTTTATGTATACATTAAGGTTACTTAGGTAAACTAAGCCCCAAAACTAGTTAATTGTGCACTCATTTAGCTTTAACAATACATGCATTCTTGAATCTTAGTACATTTCATGTTTCTATCATTCAGGGAACTCATTAATTGAAAAATGATTAGTAAATCAATATCACACCATTCTATATAGATAATTTTCACTTATAACTCCTCCAAATATTAAAAATCCAAAATAAATACATGTTTACCACTGGAAATAATTAAACTTGTCATTTGAAAGACATAAAAGTGCCAAAATTGTGTACTAACAAAAATACAACAAGTGATTTAAAGGGTATATCATAATAAACCATATTCAAATAATGTAGGTGGATTAAGCTAGAAAGTATCTCCATTGGAAGCATAATGGTGGTGTAATTACTATACAAAGGAAATAGGAAGGAAAATTCCTTCTCCTTTCTCCATGGAAAATAAAAGTATTTCGAAGCTTCCTACCCTAGATTTCCATTTCCATAATTTATATTAATAGAAATATCAAGATTGCGTAGTAAATTAATATTAACCACCATGCACCACTTGTCATTATGCATGCTACATGCAAAAAGCAAACGTCAATACAACAAAGAAGTATAAGATTGTAACTAGATTGTACATAAAAATGGAATGGATTAAAGGATGGGCAAGTGAAAGGAAAATCCACTGATAGTAATACAACTTTCCTCATCATGATTTTTGTTTCTTTCCTTCATATTACTTCATGGATTTCACAATTGAATGTTGCTAGGAAACCTAGTCGTAATACAAACAAATTCTTCACACACGACATTAAAAAGAAGTGTATATGAATATATGCCATGAATAAGTCATGAGTTGGTACAATAGTTCATGTAAACCTCTTTTCATGCTCAAGTTCAATACCAACACCAAATATACTATAAAACGTATCTTGGGTTATTCAAGTCCATAAACTAATTGATGTAAAAAATAGACATTCATCAAACTAATACTATCAATAGTCAAATTCAATTTATTATGGATAGAGGAATTTGTCAAGAGCATTCTCACATCATGAATAGTAGTGTATTAAAATTTGATTCACACATTCAAAAACAACATTAGTTACAATGCATTAATTGAAATTGGATTTCAAATTTGTCCAAGGAAGTTGTCATATCAATATTCAAAATAAAATTGGGCATATAGTCAATCAAATTGAGAACACCACCAACCTTTCATATACATAATGGGTTCCCATTATATAATCATGGGAAATAATTATGATAAAAAATTCACATAATTACATTCAACTACAGTCTAATAGCATGTGAACAAGGTTACTAGGTTAATCATAATTCAAACCACAACATTCAACACATACCCAAATTGAATTTTCACCTCTATTATGTGTTATGAGTAGAGGAGAAAAACAAGGTTTAGGTTTAGAAATATATGTGAATTGGAAGGAAACAATGATGGGTAGCCTTCAAACTTTTCATCATGGTTCACAATAGTCCAAAAGGAATGATGTTTTTTTTCCCATAGGAAAATCTGGGTAGATCAACCCTAAAGGAATCTTTTAAAGCCCGTCAACCAGACTAGCATGGCCTAACCCCAATGGCATCGAGGAGAATTGACCCTGTGACCTCCCAATCGGTGAGGTACTTAACAACGGGGACTCGACTAGTTGAGATAACCCTTGGGGATCAAAAGGAATGATGTTGATGCATATGGATATCATATTCAAAGGTCAAGGATATTGACTACTTTATAGAGGCTAATGTTTCAAGCCACGTGGGATATCCTTTATAAAGGGAATAGAACCCAAGATCATGAAAAAATTAATATTAATACTTTTATAATTCAATATATCAAGCTTCAAAGTAAAAATTGGCATGCATTTAATGAAACTAAGAACAAAAATTCCCCTTTATACATGGTGTGGTCCCCCATTCTATGTCAAGTGAAATACTCATCACATCTATACAAAAATGTATACTCAACGGGGTCCTAATAACATTCCAGTAAAGGCAATGGTGAAAATTCCATGTAATAAAAGTTAAAAATAATAACCACGGTTGATGGGACACTTATTCCAAGCTGAATGTTGGGTAAGACATCCTAGGGGGTGTTCAATTGGTTATTTATGGATAATGAAATTGGCAAAGGTAATGGATAACGAATTGGAAAGGAAAAATGGAATTTTTGCCACATTTATTTATGAAAATAATGGAAATTAGGAGAAAAAGGAGGTGAAGGGACACATGTTTCATGTTAGGAGGAAAATCAAGGAAAATGATGGAAAATGAAGAAAATAGAGGCCTCATTCATAAAAAGGCTTATGAGGATCAGTTGGTAACATTTTTATCAGTTGAGTTTTGGATCTCTCTCATTATTATCTCTCTCTCTCTCTCACTCTTGGAAACTTAGAGTTTTCTTGGAGCACTTTGACATTGGAGCAAGAAAGGAAAAGAAGGCAAGAGGAAGTAAAAATAAAGAAGGGAAAGGTAGGATCAAGCAACTACAACAGACTTCATTGCATGTATTGACTTACATGTGTATTTTCCTTGCTAGATTTGGCATGAATGGTATTGCATGTGGTTATTTTCTATCATGGCATGGGTTTTTACGAGTGACAATGTTCTTCAGCCTAGCCTTTCCATTTCCTGATAGCTTTGATGCAATGCATTCTCATATTCGGTTAATATGGTATGGTTGGATGGATTCGAAGCTGAGTGGGGTGGATCTCCTAAATGAAAAACACATGGCCTACTGATCCTTGAACCAGACTGTGGAACACAGTAAAGCCACTGGCCTAGTAACCCCTTAGCCAGACTGTGGGTTTTGGTAAAGCCATGATTGTGTGCCTTAGTGGGCCTAGGAATCCTTGTCGATGAATGGTAGGATATACGTAAATCCAAGAGGTGGATTTCTCTCTGTTGGGACTAGTAGCTCCGAGATGGGATGTATAGTAAAGCTTGGAGAGTGTGTCTCAGTGTAGGGCCTAGTGATCCCTGGATCAAACTATGGATTACGGTAAATCCTGAGATACTAGGAGGCACTCAAATTCCTCATGGTGTAGGTGGAGAACTTTGGTGGCATCAATTCTTATTTGGTGTTTTTGGTGTGTTCTATGAGTTCCATATTCATGCTTGGAATATGGCACAGGGGTGATTGGATGAAGAGAGACTTGACTTAGCCAATCTATGGTCGGGTGGAACATGGTAGTCCCATCTCTGGTTGGTTTATTTCATTCATTAATGAGACATTCATTCCCTTGGTTTTCATGTGTAAATGTATTGATGTATATGTGGATTTTATGGCTGATATGTTTATGATATTCATGTCCCTATTATGTTGGTTATATGTTTGTTCTATGACAACATCTATGTATGGCTCTCAGCATGTTTTTACTTGTAAATGAATGGATAATGTATCTATGACCTAATATATGAGAATGGAGCAAATGACATGAGGGAAAAATGGTTCATAGTGATTCTCATATAAGTATGAGATCCCTACACTTAATTCTATTGTTTACACCTGTAGGTTACATGTTGATGATATGTTTGACGAAATGCATGTCATGGCTAGTAGGGGTGTGATTAAGGTATTGTTTAACTTATTGTGTTTGCATCATTGTTCCCTATTTTTTGACTGATCTTAAGCTATCATTCCATTTTTGGCAGTGGCCTGGGCATTGGGCCTGAAAAAGTTGCTCAAATCCCAGGGACTCTGGAATAGAACTGGAAAATTGTGTCTTTGGACGCTAGCAAGCAAGCTTGTGAGAGTGACCCTGGGTTTCTGGATGTTTTCATGCCTATCGCATGAGAGAAACTGGGGCTTAAGATGTCCAGAACATCAGTGGGACCGAGGGACATGATATCTGAGTCGCTGACATGTCTCATGAGGATTCTGTTGCTGATGTGGATAGGTTGGTTGATGTGTTCCATCGATTCCACTTCCTTAAGGTCACATAGGAGGTTGAATCTAATAATAGTAGCCTCTCGTCGCATGTGTTACCCCGGTTGGCTGGTTACTTGGGTAGATGTGTGAGAAGAGTGTTATAGAGTGGTATCAAAGCATGGTTCACCCCTTGGATTGGATGGATGGTGTGTGTTGGTCATGCATGCATGTCAGTTGCATGTTTATCTCTTACACTTGAATTCCATGTGCTTGTTGCATTACATAATGTTGATTATGGTTGTAGGTTTTCATGGAGAATTTTATGTCGATTTTGTGGAGTGCATCGTCATGAGTATATGACTAGTTACATATTGTTACATGACACTAACATGTTGATTTTATGTCACCTACTTACATCCGCTACATTCTTGTAGGTTTGATTACATGTGTCAGTCGTTTATGATGGTTACAAGGATTGATCACTTATGCTCGACTACATGTGTTTATGCATATGTGTAGTTGATTAGGCATTCCTTATGAATGTTGATAGTTTCATGTGGCAATGTGTACAATGGGGTAATGGTTGTTGTTATGCATGAGGTCATAGCATGCATTGTTGATATGGCCTTTTATTGATGACTGGACCTTATCTAGAATGATGGTTGCATGGTCCTATGCTTAGATGTTACTTTTTTATTCATTTTTATGATTATGTTATACATCTATCATGCTTATTTGTTGATCTTGCAAAGGAGGTAACCTCCCCAAATTATACTAAGGTACGTTTATTTATTGGGATTTGGTTTATCTAACCTATTATGCATTGCAGGAAAGAGATTAAATGGCTAGAAAGGTGGTCGACTACATAGAATCTCCCTATGCATCAGATGAGAAACATGGTGTGGGGAACTCTTCTGATTTGGTAGATACACTGAGAAGCTTGAAGGATGAGATAAGGAGTTGTATGGCAGATAATGACCGGATCATATAGGCACAAGAGAAATAAGCAGAGGTTAATGTAATACATCTTCATAGTTTGTGAGAATTGCAGCAACAAGGGCCACTTTGGATCATCCATGGACATAAGGAGAGAACTAATGGGGCATATGGTAGTAGGTCTCCTCGTAGACACAAATAAGATAGATATGATATTGTGAGATATGGCAGGTTATTGGACACTTCGGATAGAAGAGGTGATGAGCACAGGTACTATTCTAGTTCTGGTTCTGATAGACATCATGATCATCACTGTTATCATCCTTACAGGAGGAATGATAGGGGATACTTACCAGATCAGTTCAAGAAATCAAAGCCACCTACTTTTGATGGAGATGTGAAGAAGTCGGAAGAGACAGAGGTTTGGATACTTGGGATGAACAAATTCTTTGAGTTGCATGAGTACACATATAACATGAAGCCCAGAATAACTATCTTCATCTTGAAAGGTAAAGCAAACATCTACTGGGAAGATGTTAAGCGAGTCAGAGACATAAGGAAGGATGAATTGAGTTGGTGGGAGTTCAAGAGGATTTTCAGGAAGAAGTACTTTTCAAGAGGTACTATGATAGTAAGGCCAAGGATTTCTATGAGCTAAAGATGGGGTTAATGACAGATGAAAAGTACATGACCAAGTTTCTGGAGCTATTGAGGTATGTAAAGTATATTACTGATGAGAAGGCTAAATTTCAACTATTTGTTAGTGGTTCACTATTAGCATTTAGAGATCGGATTGAGTATGATGAGCCTTTGTCACTTGAGGAATTCATTGGGAAATTGAAGCATTTATGAATAGTCAAAGCTTAAGAATGAATCTCAGCAAGGATGGAAAGGGAAGGACAAAGGTAAAGGTTAATGGAAGCCTAAGAGAACAAGGCCTCAAAATGCAAATGGGAAAGAAAATATGGCACCATAAAAGAAGTTTAATGTAGCTAGACAGGGACATGGGTCACAACAGCAGTAACATAGAGGTGAGGGCACTAGTCGGTTGGAGTGTTGGACATGTGGAGAGGAGAATATTAGGAGATATTGTCTGCATCATTAGGGTCGTAGGCCTAAGATATACAATGCATAGGAGGTGCAGACTATTGGAGATGTAGGGCAGAGTATTCCTCATATCTATGCAGTAGTGGACAATAGACAGGAAGAATACCAAACACCTATCGTTGATATGGACAATAAGCTTTGTGATCAAGTTATTTCTATTTTGATTGACCCTGGATCTAATTATATCTATGTTAGTCCTGAATTGGTGGATAAGTGTGGTTTTAGTAAGGAATTGCATGCAAAATCTTGGTTAGTACAATTGGCTATAGGTACGAAGAAGCAATTTCATTATTGGGTAAGGGCTTGTGCATTTGTTTTGAATGGTATGCCTACTACAACACATATAAATGTATTACCATTTGGATCATACAATATGTTGTTGGAAATGGATTGGTTGTATCTTCATAGAACCAAGGTAGATTGTTATGACAAAGCTATTGAGTGTGTTGATGACAATGGGGAACCAAGAGTCTTGCAGGGTAAGAAGAAATCCTCATCATTTAGGATGGTGACATCTATGCAATCAAGGCGTAGCCACATGAAAGGGTGTATTTTGTTTGCAGTACACATTTCTAGTGATAAGGGTAAGGAGGTTGAGGATGCAGATGTGTTGAGAAGGTACCTAGTTTTGCAGTAGTTTCAGGATGTATTTTCTGAGGACATTACAGAGGTTCCACCTCACAGGGATATAGACTTTTGTATTGAGTTAGTGCCAAGGGTAGATCCAACATCAAAAGAACCTTACAGGATGAGCACACATGAGCTGGTTGAGTTAAAGCTACAGCTGAAGGAAATGTTGGAAAATGGATACATTAGGCCAAGTGTATCATGTTGGGGCGCATGAGTATTGCTTTTGAAGAAGAAAGATGGAACTCTCAGATTGTGCATTGACTACAGACAGTTGAACAAAGTGACCATCAAGAATAGGGACCCTTTACTGAGGATTGATGACTTGTTCGATCAACTGAAGGGAGTAGCAGTGTTCTCAAAGATTGATCTAAGATCTGGATATCATCAGGTACGCATCAAAGAAGAGGACATTTACAAGAAAACCTCCATACCAAGTATGGGCATTATGAGTTTGTTGTAGTTCCATTTGGCTTAACTAATGCCCAAACTACACTTATGTGTTTGATGAATAGTGTGTTGCATCCATATTTGGATAAGATTGTTATTGTGTTCATTGATGATATATTGGTATATTCTAAAAATGAGGAAGAGCATGTCGAGAATTTAGCAACAGTGTTGAGGTTGTTGAGAGAGCATTAGTTGAATGATAATCTCAGCAAGTGTTGTTTCTTTCAAAGTGAGGTACATTACTTGGGGCATGTGGTCTCCAAGGAGGGCATTGTAGTAGATCTAGAAACGATAAGGTCCATCATGGAGTGGGTAGCTCCTAGGAATGTAGATGAGGTGAGATCTTTTATGGGGTTGGAAAGCTATTATAGGAGGTTCATCAGGAACTTATCACAGATTTCTTATCCTATTACGTCATTATAGAGGAAAGGTAAGAATTTTGAATGGACAGAGGAGTGTGAGGCTAGTTTTGAGCAGCTTAAGAAGTTATTGACACATGCACCAGTGCTACAGATTGCAGATCCGAACAAAGAGTTTGTAGTGTGCACAGATGATTTCAAGTGAGGACTTGGTGGAGTCCTTATGCAGGATAGACAGGTGGTATGCTATGAGTCATGAAAACTAAACAAGTGTTACGGGTGAGACCATCCTATGGTCTTGGGTTGAGAACCCCAACAAAGCATAGGGCAAACCACAACAAGAAATTCTCAAGCAATCAACCTAAATGCTTATTCTAATGAACTGTGTAAGAGTGTCCTTACCCGGGAGTCCTACATTTGAGTAGATCCCGCAGGGTGCAAACGCTCAACTTCTCTTGATATCTTCGAAACCTGAAAATTATTCAAATGAAACATATACAACAGTAGAAACATAAAGCATGTTCATGATATTAAATTTAGATCATAACAATGTAAACTTTGAAACGAGAACTATAAACTCAAAACGGGAACTCTGGCAAAAAAACCTCGAAAAAACATCAAAAACAGAGTTAAAAATGAAAAGTGTTGATGCTGGAATAACACCTTTTTTTTCTTGGGTAAATTTTCAACATGTTTTAAAAATGGCGATGAAAACCAAATTTTTGCGCAAAAATTGTCCAAAAAACACCCTCAAAACGAAAAGTGTTAACATTGGGAAAACAATTTTTTTTTCAAAAGTAAAATTTCAACATTTTGAAATAATGGCATAAAATATTTTATCATGACGCCCACAAACATTAAAATTTAAAAGAAATAATGAAAACATTAAAAAACAAAGATTAAAAAAATAAATTAAAAAAATTAAAAAATAAAAATAAAAATTAAAACAATGAAAAAACACAAAACGAAAAAATGTTAAAAAAACAACAAAACATAAATTAAAATATATACTAAAAAAATTCAAAAAATTAAAATAAAATCATAAAAATGTAAAAAAAAAAAATTATTGATAAGAATTAAAAAACAAAAAATAAAAATAAACATTATAAACAAATAAAAATTAAAAATTTATAAAAATTATTTAAAAAAAAAAAAAATTTAACGCTCGTTGCCCGTGGTGGCGCGACTGTGGGCGGAGGGTCCTGCACACAAGCCCTCCGCCCACGGCCGTGCCACCACGGGTGGCCGGGGGGCAGGCGTTCGATTCTCGATGTTAGGACCTGCGGTCCGTGCGACGGGCAGGGCAACTCCACTGTGCGAAGTGCATGCAAAATATGAAACGAAACGAGCCAAGAAATGAGTTTATAAGGTGTTGGGCGAGTTGAGGGGGCGGTCCCATGAGTTGGGTGGGCCGACCATCCTCTTGGGCGAAACAACACATGTTGAACGAGTCGGCTTGGGCGTTTGGTGTGGGTCGGCCGGGTGACACAACCCGCCACCCGCACGTATATATTGGAGGTTGTTTGGAGGAAAATGACCATCATTCGATCAACACGAGTTCGAATAAGGAGTTTTGCAGTGTGTGGATGAGCCCGCACGACGGGCGGAACTCGGGTGTAAACTCTTTCAGAAAAATCGTTCGGACAGTCATTTGGACAGTCGTTCCAGGAAACCGTTCGGGAAGTCATTTTGGAAAGTCGTTCGTACAGTCGTTCGGGAAAGTCATTCGGACAGTCGTTCGGGAAAATCGTTCGGACAGTCATTTGGGAAAGTCGTTCGGATAGTCGTTTGGGAAAGTCGTTTGGATAGTCATTCGGGAAAGTCTTTCGGACAGTCGTTCGGGAGAGTCGTTCGGACATTCCTTCGGGAAATTCGTTCGGACAGTCGTTTAGGAAGGTCGTTCAGGCAGGTTGTTCAGGCAGGACTTGGGCGAGGTCGTTCGGGCGACCCGGGCGAGGTCATGTGGTGACTCGAGTGAGGTTGTTCGGGTGACCCGGGCGAAGTCGTGTGGCGACTCAGGTAAAGGTGTGTGGTGACTCGGGTGAACGAAGTTGGGTGAATGGGTAGACGTGCGGATGGGCGACTGGGCAAGGGCGCGCCGTGCATGCCAGAATGAAGAATCGTGCGGACGGGCGACCCGGGTAGGGCGCGCCGTGCACGACGAAACGGAGGAAACGGAGGAAACTCATATTGCAGGGAGTTGCCCCTCCCTTTATACTGTTGTGCATTTCTCTTGTATAATGCTGTTATGTGAATGTTATGGGCTTTCACTTGTATAAAGGAACACATTAATAATACTTGGTAATGAAAATAAGACTAAGTATGGAATGTTAGGCGTAGTCTACAATCGTAAGTATCGGTGAAAGAAAATGGTTGGTAGTGCCGCACCTCGCTATAAGTGGTTGAAAGACTACTGCAGGTGTAGGGGCGTGACACTCGGAATTGGATGCCCGCCCCCCGGTCGCCCATGGTGTCGCGGCCGTGGGTGGAAGGTCATGGTCGGAATCGGACGCCCGCCCCCCGGCCGCCCATGGTGGCACGGCCGTGGGCGGAGGGCCTGCGCACAGGACCCTTCGCCCACGGTCGCACCACCACAGGCGGCGAGCATTAAAAAATTAATTTTTTTTAAATAATTTTTATAAATTTTTAATTTTTTTTTTTAATGATTATTTATTTATTTATTTTATTTTATTTTATTTTTTATTTTATTTTTAATTTTTTTTAATTTTTTAAACAAGGAAAAAAAATTAATATAATAATTATTTTTTAAATAAAAAAAAAAAAAATTGTTTTTAAAAAAATCCCAAAAAAAAATATTTTTTATTTTTTTTTAAATAAAAATTTTAATTCGTTTAAAAAAAATTTAAAATTTTTTTAATGATTTTTTTTTAAATAAGAAAAAAAAATTGTTTTAAAAAAAAAATTATTAATAATATTTTTTTTAATTAAAAAAATTGTTAAAAAAAAAAATAATTTTAAAATTTTTTTTGTTCTTTTAATATTTTCATATTTTTTTTGGTTTTTTTTAAATAATTTTCATATATATATATATATATTATTTATTTATTTTTTATAATTTGAATTTTTTTAATATTAATTTTACTGGTTTTTTAATTTTTTTCGTTATTTTATTTTATTTATTTATTTATTTTAAACTAGTTTGTTTTTAACTTTAATTTTTTTCCATAGTTTTTGCTAATGTTTATTTTTAATTTCTCTATTTTTACTTAATTATATATATATATATATATATATATTTTTTTCCAAATTCTTTTATGGTTTATGAGATATTTTTTTTTAACATTTTTTTTTTATTTTTTTATTTTTGTCTTTTATATATATATATTTTTTATATATGTTTTTTAGAGACAATTATTTCATATGAATTGAAAATTTAATTAATGATGTATAAATATGTAGAATATAAAAAATGCAAAATATCGACCTTCTTCTTTAAATATGCAAAACAATAAAAACCTCACTACAAAAAAAATAAAAATAAAAATAAAAACAAGAAAATATGAAGAAGAAGACCACTTCCAAAGTTATTAAATTTACAAAATAATTATTTACATTTCATACATTATAAAATTAAAAGTTAAAAAAAAAAAAAAAAAAAAAAACACCTTTTAAAAGAAGGGCATGGTGTAGAATTACCATTTTTTTAAATCAACATCAAAATCACTACCATTCTAAAATGCAATGTACATAAAATAATTTATAGTGCCAAAAACTATGCTCTAAAAAAAACATGTGTGTTCTACATCACCCCTTTTCAAAATCGGGTCACTTTTTTGCTATCTCTACAAAACGGGTAATAGTATCAGTTCCCATTTCAAAGTTTACATTGTTTCATATAAATGAATGAAAAATTATACATCAATATAAGATTCATAAGCGAATTACAATATAAATAGATGCATAAGCACATTTAATATTGGAAACAGAACAACATTTCTTTATTGAAATTAGCTACAAGTGAAGTGGAGAATAAAATCTGAGTCCTCCTTCGTCTCCAAGTGGAACCGTCCTCCAGATTCATCGTTTCCCAGCCTCAGCAATCTTCCTCCATCACCAATACAAGGATATCTTCAAGAAAGATGAAGGATAACTCCAACAAGGAAACAAGGGATTTCGTCAGACTCGATCAGGGATAATCTCACTATATTATCAATATCTCATATCTCCTCCCTTAAGACCTTCCCATGGAGGTTTTACTTCAAATTAGTTTTTTTAGTTGGGAAACAGTTGGGCCACGGGAAATAAGAGATGAGTAATAGGTAAAACCCGTGACCTCTACCCGAAATTAAGGAAATTTAATTTTTTAAAGTGTTTTAACATATGTATGCGGGTTGAATATATGTTGACCCGCATGTACATGCTTTTATCACAGGGAAAAGTAGCTTATAGGGACTAAAACACTTTTTTTTAGATTTTGGATCAAGTCTGGAAGGAAGGGTTTCCCTAGGTCATAATCAGAGCATCAGATCTACCAAGAGTGGTAAATGGTGCTATAACAGATGCCCCCTAATATATGAGGTCAGAAGGGGTACATGATAGTCAAAATTTATTAAGTGTATAGAAGGAATCATGTTGAGACCTAGGAGGAGCTCACCAGAATTCAGCTTGCCAAGCCAGCAAAAGAGATCAAAAAGAAACCGTTGTCTGAGGCGGGCATACCCGTGCTCAGAAATAGTAAAGCATGTCTACATGTCAAGTACAAAAGTGGATCCAATATGCATACAAGTATAAAGGAACTGAAAATACATAATGGATCATCTTATCATAATTAAGAAAGTACATTTCTTAATATCACACATAAAGAGTTGATCAATGATGCTGAAGTATGAAGCTGATCACTGAAGTCAAGAAACTGATCCAAATAGTACCAAGTGAACATGATGGAATAAATGGTACTACACTGCAACTCGGGTGCCAACATATAAGATGTTGCTGTAATGAACTACAACATATAAGGTGGATGGTATCAACTAGCAGAAACAGAAGTAACTGACAGGTGAACCAAGACATGTTGATGCAAACTCGAGGTCTTCACCAACTGCCGTGGTACATTTCTACACAATGGGAATAAATGATATGAAGTTGACCATGCGAGAAATTTTTTGATTACCGGTCATTGATGTATACCGTTAACAAACACGAGGCTACTCACTGATAATGATGATGAGAGCTAAGGTACCCAGTACAATCTAACAAGTGCGAATAAATGAGTTGTAGTCAAACACTTGAAAGAATCTATCAATCAAGAGACAATGATGTTTTCCCACTGTTGATAGCGAAGGAGTCTACCACTGATGACTGCAAACCCTAAGGCACTGCCAAATGGACTCTAAATCTCTTTCCTAGAGTAATGAGCTGAAGTCAATGGGAAACGATCCACTAGGAGGAAGGCATTAAGGCATCCTTCATCAATCTAGTGCGACTATAACCCGTAGGCCAATAATGTGGAAGGAATCAGACGAACAAAGATTTAGTAACCCAACTGAAGCATGTTTTTGGAGTACACAAGATGTGGCTAGCGCATAATAGAAACCCTCTGAACCAACCAATAATGAAAGCTAACATAGAGGTGAGGGATCCACCAGTAGGGTCAAATGGAAAATAAGGCACCACATGAATCCTAATGTGTGATAATGAAATCTGATGTCAAACACAAGGGAAACCACTAAGTCAAAGACCCATGATATTGATCGATGTTGATCACAAGGTGACCTATCAATAATGAAAATAGGGCCAGGGTGCGGCTCTAGATTTTCCCTTAGAGCAATTTGTCGTAGTCGATAAGAGAAAGATCCACCAGCAAGAAGTTAATGCAGACCTTCTCAAACCAACACAAGCAAAGGACCATTATAGTTGACGTGATAACGAACATGATGCTGACAACTAGGGATGGCTGACTGAAAAATAGGTCAAGAGACACTGCAGAGAGGTCGACTCAGGTTTAATTCCCTTGAACAAAAGCACAACTCAACTGCGACTACATGGCAGCAGGTGATAACTTTGTATAAGTTCGTCATGCAGGAGGCATAAGTAAACTCTCCATATGACTGGAAGATGTGACCAATCAGAGGAGTACTGACTCAACAACAAGGTTAAGGCTCTCCTAAGTGAAACTAAAGCCCATCCCAATGGAGGAAAAGACATACTTTTGAGTGCTTTGTTCAAGGGCGGCACAACTAACTCTAGCTGCCATCCAATATCGAAATAATATCCCATTCCCACTCTTTTTGGAATATATATTTTTTTTGTATTTTTCTTTTATATGAAGCTTGAAAAAGAATAAAAGAATGCTATAGTATAGTGGAAAGGACGAGTGTCGAAAAAATAGATGCTCTAGTTCCTCGGAGGGGAACTTTCCTATGCTCAATGCAAGGTGGTGAAACTGGTCAAGGAAACTCAAAGGAATGTTCTTTCCATGGGTAAAAGGGTTCGTTAAGTCGCAGAGGCTAAGTGATTGCAAGGTTGATTTTGGAGAAGACACTGTCGAAAAGTGGCTTAAACGCAAGTCCAAGTGAAGCAGACTCAAGGCCAAAAGGTGCAAATAGTCAATATGAAATGTAGCAGTACAACTCAACACAAAGGAGCCTCTTGGGTATAAATCTAGAAAATAGCGAAGAAGAAAGAGAATGAGGCTTCATCACAAAAGTCATGGCTGGACTAATGAGGACTCTCGAGCCTAAGAACAAAAGTCCAGCATAGGTTCCAAGTGAAAGAAGGTACTATCTAGGGCACCCATGATAAGGTAGGTTCTGTCACACAAGTCATGACACTTCTAAGCAATGAGAAGGTTATGCGTCATAACTTGGTGGGGTCGATCCTAAGGCCAAAATGGGAAAGGAAACTGATAAATGCACAATGCAGGTGAAAAACCTAACCTATATGCCATTTTCGAGAACCAATACCTGTCAGAACGTATCAACCATAAAAATGTCCAAAGGAGAAATATTCCAAGTTCTGTAGACATAAATAGGAACACTAGACAAGAAGTTAATACATCCCACATATAAACTTCAAATAAAATCTTCTGTTATAGAATACAAAACTTGAAAATGCGTACCTTATATATACAATATGGTACAAGGAACCATGCAGCCTTGCGACTTACGTATAATAGTTCTTCGGGTCAAACCCCTTGTAGGGCTCAAGCCAAGGACTCCTTTGGTAGTTAAAATTCCTGGCTTCAAAGAGTTCCTCCTATGAAGGAAAATCAAATTCCAAGAAATCATGAGAACTACAAGGATCAAAAGAGATAATTAAGGGGTCCCATGTCCCCATAGGAGGAATCACTTGGTCAACTATTGTGACCAAGTCCCAAGAAGGAAAATAATAATTGAAATGATCCTTCCCAGAAGCAATTGAGTATTGAGGATTCAATGCCACATAATTCACTCGTGGTGGGGTAGAGTCTACTTGAACACTTGGAACAAACCAAGGGGTATTCTGTAGCAAATTTGAATTAGGGTGGTGATTTTCAGATGCAAGTTGATCAACAGTGACAATATTCCCGTTATGAGGAAAAAACTTCACTTGAAAGAGTGAAGACACCATAGCATTCTTAGCATAGACAAAATCACACCCTAGTAGCATATTAAAGTCCAAATGGTGATCAACCACCATCATATCGATAGGAATAGTCTTCCCAACTAAAGTAATAGGAAATTGAGGAAGAACACCCATAGATTCACCAGGTCTTCTATCATAGGCTAACAACTAACTATCAATTGTCAACAACTTTGGAGAGCCCAATGCTTTCCAAGTCAAGGAGGATATAATACTTCCAGAGGATCCTTCATCCACTATACATTGATAGGCATTTGTGGAATTAACTCTAACCTTTATTTGGAAAGGTGCAACTGAAGGAAGACAAGGCTCGAAAAGATTATCCCAATCAAAGGAGACACTCCTATAACTTGGCAGGGGAGCATTCGAAGAAACCAGAATGCCCCCTGTACTAGAAGATTCTATACTAGAAATCAAATAGACTTTGTTGTTAGGCACTTCACCCCCCAAAAGAGGAGTGTAATCAACCAGAGATTGCATTGCCTCGACCACATTATCAACTAATGGTTGATGAGACTATTGAGAAACCATAATAAATTTAGGAGTAGAAGAACTTTCAGACTCAGACCATATCCTTTGTACCTTTGGAATACTAGGGCACAAATGAGTAAGATGGTCTCCCTTGCATATATTACAAGGGAACTTAGGTTTAAAACTTCCATGCCTAGGTTTCTTATCAACATCCATTCCACCAACATGACTAGCAATGGTTTGCGAAGAGTCCCCAACATGACTTGCAGAGGTCAGTGACTCTTTCCTAAGGGAGATAGGACTTGTGCCCCCAGCCCTACTCACGAAAGCAGGTGAGTCAACATAAATATGACTCATAGAGGTAGGTGACCCATTGCTAGTATGATTCGCAGTGACTAGACTTATTCCTCTAGCATGACTTGCAGCTGCTGAAAGCTCATTTCCAAGATGACTAGAAAAGGTTGATGATGATTCATTGCTAGTGTGACTTGCAGTGACTAGACTTATGCCCCCAGCATGACTTGCAGCAACTGAAATTTCATCTCCAGCATGACTAGCAGAGGTTGGTGATGCATGGATATAATTATTCTTCTTCTTCGTCTTCCTCTTTCTCCTCTTTTTAGATCTCTTATTACAAGAGGGAGGAGGAAGAGGAATCTCAGATTTCTCTTTGAGAGAAGATGAACAATTAATACCCATTTGATGCCCTTGAAATAAAGTGTTCATCTGAGAAGCTTCAAGAACATCAGGAATATTTGGAGTGGACCACAACCAAACTGGTAGTCCAACATTCAATCCAAGAATATTCAAAGTGGTCATCAAGGGGGTACCAACATTTCCGAAGAAAGGAAAAACACAAGGATCCCATTTTGGAAGGGTACCTTGGTTGGTCTCCACAAGAATATTGGCCATGCCAAAATTATTCGCAGATCCTTCCCTTGCAGGAATGTATAAAAGACTTTCCAAGGAAGAGAGATGCACAATCAAAACCTTTTCCCTTAAGGAGGAAACTCCACCACTTTCAAAAAAAAATATCAAAATCCTTTCAAGATCAGTGGAGTGGTAGGTCAGTCACTCAGAATCTAAATTCCAAAAGTGATAAGACAAATCCACCTGAATCCAACTAGATACAAAGAGCAAAGAGAACTCAACTATAATGTCCCTAAAGATGAAACCAATCAAGCAACTTCGAAGTATTTCCGCTCCAGGTGATGAGGATCGAACATCAAAATACAAGAAAGTGAAGTAAGGGACCTTCTAAAGATATATTGGGATAATAACGGCCCAAGCCTATCAGCGAAGGTAACAGAAACAGTTACGCTGACCTCCAAACAAAAGCCTTTGCCAGTGCAAGCACCTAAGCTTTGCAAGGGTACCCTCCAGAAGTACTAATGAATGTGATGCAACATCTGCCTCAGGTGCCACAGGATTCCCCTCCGCAGCCACCTATGAGATCCCTAGGAAAGGAAACTATGGGCACCAACTCGTATCAAAATTTGGGCGGAACAGTCGTGAGGTGGGATCCAACAAGTAGGAGAGGGGGTATCTCTCTTCCTTGTCTTCACTCTCCCTCGTGCTTAACTCCTAGTCATGGAGCTTTCCCAGTCTTTCTAATGATATTGGATTTTGCTCGTTATTCAACTTCTATGTTTGATAATTTGAGCAACCTTGGAGAGTTAACTCTCCACTCACCTATTCCAAGGCCCTAATGAACTTAAACTTGTTGGTGTTTGTTAATGACAAAAATAAAAGTTATATCTCATTTTATTAAAGCGCTTAATTTTATAGGGTTGTTCTTTAAGTCATGGGTAAAAATGAGAGTGAAACTAATGATGTTTTGACGTAATAGAAACCAATAGAAACTTAACTACATGAAAATGCTTGTATTTTCTTCAATGAAAAGGGATTTCTATAGAGTTCTACGAATAAACTTGTACAAGAAAATTTTTCTTTTTCTATAAAACACACTCCACACACACAAAAGCTAACAAAAATACTAAAATGTATGCTATGAAAACTATCCTAATGCAAACTATAATTATAGTGCATAGATGCTCATACACGTAGCAAAAGTGTTTGTTTATAAAATAAGTAAGCCCACTTGACAATAAAGAGGGAAAAAATTTAATAACAAATTTCCCTCAAAACAAAGCAAAGCAAATTGAAAAAGATCACAATTTCTCAAAAACCAAAACCAAAAGAAACCAAAAAAACAAAAAGCTTGGAAAGAAAAAGAAAGGCAAAGCTATGTTTTTGTCTTTTTCTTTTAAGGAAATAAAAGCAAAATTTTGTGGTCACAAAAGTACTACTAAAATTCAAAAGATCAAGAAATAAGTACAAGGAGTTTTCCAATCTCGCAAGTTATAAAACTCATGAATAAATGAAGAAAGACTACAAACTTGCACAAATTGATTCGAACAATAGCAAAAAATTTCGAAAAACCAACAAAGTGTCAAGAAATAAATACTTTCAAACTTGCCAAAAAGACTCTAAAAAAGGCACGAAAAACAACAAGGCCATAAAACAAGGAAAAGCAAAGCAAGAGAACTTGAAATCTAGGTTGAAAATGAAATCAAAATCAATTTCTTGTTCTGGAAAACCAGAACATCCAAGAACTTCAAAACGAAGCCTTGAACCCAAGACACAAACTACAAACTTGATTAAGAAGCAATCCTAGGCCAATCAAGACTTTTTAGTGAGAAGGAGATTTTGAAAAAGAAATATTGCAGGAAAACTAAGTTCTCCAAACAATAGATGACCATACAACAACATAAATCACCAGGTAATAACCCTAACTGGGAAAAACGATTTGAAAAAATAATTCAAAAAATTGCATACGTGACTGTGTAAAGACACAGAAGCATGCACACGCATTTCTAATACAAGAAACTTGCGTATAAGCAAGTCTTCTTAAAGAAACTTGTGTGTATACATGACTGTAACCTAAGAAAATAACATATACATAGCTCAATTAGGAAAAAACAAAAATCAACGTTTGATCAACAAGATTAGACTTGATGCCTGGGAAGCTAATGGATCAAACAACACTGTAAAAGAAAGCAATCAAGAAATTGAACCCTGATTGAGAACAAACAACCCAAACCAGGAATAACAAGAATTTTATCCCCAATGGAGTCGCCAATTCTATTGTGGGTGAGACCACCCTAGGGTCTTGGGTTGAGAACCCCAACAGAGCGGAGGGAAAACCACAACAAGAAATGCTCAAGCAATCAACCTAAATGCTTATTCTACTGAATTGTGTAAGAGTGTCCTTACCCGGGAGTCTTACATTTGAGTAGATCTTGCAGGGTGCAAACCCTCAGCTTCTCTTCATATCTTCGAAGCCTGAAAATTATTCAAATGAAACATATACAGCAGTAGAAGCATAAATCATGTTCATGATCTTAACTTTAAATCATATAAATGAATGAACAATTATACATCAATGTAAGATTCATAAGCGAATTGCAATATAAATAAATGCACAAACACATTTAATATCAGAAACAAAACAACATTCCTTTATTAAAATTAGCTACAAGTGAAGTGGAGAAATATGACCTGAGTCCTTCTCCAGATTCAATCATAACCGTCCTCTGGATTCCTCCTTTCCCAGCCTCAGCAATCTTCCTCCATCACCAATACAAGGATATCTTCAAGAAAGATGAAGGATATCTCCAACAAGGAAACAAGGGTTTCCTGAAGCTTTGGGGAGTGTAGGAGGCACAGGGATTTTGTCAAACTCGATCAGGGATAATCTCACTATAGTATCAATATCTCATATCTCCTCCCTTAATTCCTTCCCATGGAATTTTATTTATACTTCTCCAAATTAGTTTTTTCAGTTGGGAAATAGTTGGGTCACAAGCAATAGGAGCTGAGTAACAGGTAAAACCCGTGAACTCTGCCTGAAATTAAGGAATATTTTTTTTAATTGTTTTAACATATGTACGCGGGTTGGATATATGTTGACCCGCATGTACACGCTTTTATCACAAGCAAAAGTAGTGTATAGGGAATAAAACACTATTTTTTAGATTTTGGACCAAGTCTGGAAGAAAAGGTTGCCCTAGGCCATAATCAGAGCATCAAATCTACCAAGAGTGTTAAATGGTGCTATAACAGCAAGCACGAGAAGAAATACCCAACACATGATCTTGAGTTAGTATTGATTATACATGCATTGAAGATGTGGAGGCATTATCTTCTTCATAGGAGGTTTCTACTGATGAGTGACCATATTGGGTTGAGGTATTTATTTGACCAACCGAATCCAAATGCCAGGCAGGCTAGATGGTTTGCCATGATCAGTGAGTTTGATTTCGAGATCAGGTATATCAAAGGTAAAGAGAACAGGGTGGTAGATTCTCTTAGTAGGAATGTACATGTAAATCACTTAGTAGCTATGAGCTCCTATGGGAAAGATCTACAGGATAGGATCTTGTGGGCAGGTTAGCAGGATGTCAGGTATATGGAGATTGTGCACAAGTTGTGGCAGGGTGTTGGTACAGGTATGGGTGATATTACAGGTATAGGTATAGGTGAAGGTATAGGGACATGTAGTGGTATAGGTACAGGTGCATGTGCATAGGGTGTGGATTATTGTCTTACAACCGATAGATTGGTCAAATTCAAAGACAAGATATATGTAACAAATAAAAGTGAGCTCAAAAAGGTGATCTTGAGGGAGTTTCATGTGAGATCTTATTCAGGTCACTTGGGTTATCAGAAGACATTGACTATAGTGAAGAAATTTTATTTTTAGCCAAATCTGAAGAGGAATGTAGTAGATTTTGTGGCTAGATGTTTTGATTGTCAATGAGTAAAGGCAGAGTGTAAACATCCAGGTGGACTGCTATAGTCAATCATGATTCCAGAGTGGAATGGGAGGTCATTTCCATGGACTTCAACACAGGGTTGTTGAAGACAGTGAGACAACATGATTCCATCATGGTTGTTGTGGATAGATTAACAAAGGTTGCGCACTTGATTCCAGTGAAGTCTACATTCTTAGCTAGTGATGTGGCACAATTATTCATCAGAGCCGTGGTCAAATTACGTGGCATTCCAAAGAATATTGTGTCATATAGGGATGCAAAGTTCACTTCCAAGTTTTGGAAGGAGTTATTTGCAGGTTTGGGCACAGAATTGGCCTTCAGCACAACTTATCATCTGTAGATAGATGGATAGATAGAGAGGGTCAACAAGTTATTGGAAGACTTGTTGAGGATGTATGTGATGCATCAGCAGTGGAAGTGGGAAGAGTATCTCCCCTTGGTAGAGTTTTCATACAACAACAATTATCAAGATTCATTGAGGATGAGTCATTTTGAGGCAATGTATGGGAAGATTGGTAACACTCCTATCAGTTGGAGTGATCCAGTTAATACGGTATTGATGGGACCATATATGTTAGCAGACATGGAGTAGGAAATGCAGGTGATCAAGGAGAACCTAAAGGCAACACAGGATAGGAAAAAGCATTATGCAGATAGGAACGTGTTGTTCAAGGATTTATAGGTTGGGGAACAGGTGTACTTGTGCATCAAACCGAAGAAGAGCTCCTTGCAGATTGGATCATGTACCAAGATGGCACCATGGTTTTGTGGACCCTTTAATGTCATTAAGAGGATTGGACCAGTAGCCTAGTGACTTGCACTGCTTCAGACAATGAAAGTCCATGATTTTTTCCAAGTATCATTGCTTAAAAATTATGTTAAAGATGTTGATCATGTGATTGACTAATATAAATTGCAGGTAGAACCAAATGGAGAATTCTAGATGGAGCCTCAATGTATATTGCAGAAAAAGGTGCTTATGCTCCAGAACCGAGCAATCGAGCAAGTTAAGGTGCAGAGGAATCACTTTGGGCCCGATGAACATACATGGGAGATGGCAGATCAAATGTGGGTTATGTATCCTTTCTTGTTTGCTGGTTGAGGCAAAGCAGTCTTGAGATGTTTTGGTATATGATTTGATATGGTTTTTTGGTACATGTTTTGATATGGTGTTTTGGTATATGTTTTGATATTATGTCTTGGTATATTTTTTGGTGATATTGCTATATGTGTAGAAATTTCACCTGTAGATCAAACTGATAAATGCAATGTACTAAAGCATAATACTTGATCTAGTTCTACAAAACATTAAGCAAAAGCATAATCGAATTCATGAGCATCATCAAGCATAAACACATATAACTAATCAAGAGAAATAATCACACATAACACAAGATATATCACTGGGGAAAGCACTAGCATAAAACCCCCAATACTGTATTATCAATCAAGTGGAAATCCTCTTCTCTTTACAAAAAGAATCAGCTCAAGAGCTATCCTATACTCTCTGCAATCAAAAGATGAAGATCATAGACTCCCTATGCCTCAATATATAGGCCACAAGTCCTCCAATCCCCTATTTCCTTGCGCAATTTTGATTGGGGTCCAATTACAAAACATATGTGAATTGGCCCCAGATCATACCTGTTGTCAACCTCAGGTCCAACTATGTAATCCCTGAGGACACTAGTTCCTCTTGCATGCAAGAAATACTTACTAGAAATATCCAAGCATCTGATAGTACACTGTCCCTCATCTGATCTCAACTGGGTCTTTGTCTGAACTGCCATGCATTAGTTATCCATGAGAGAATACTCAGTTATCTGAAAATAATAGTTGTCACTTGCATGCAAGCATTAACAAACTATATCTCATCATTTTAACAACTTGTTAAAATAATCTAACTGGACTTGACTAAGTTAAACTAAGTCCACTTATTCTTTCATTATAGAACTCATACTTAATTCCTCAATCAGTGGAGAGAATCAAGGATAAATTCCTCAATCAGTGGGACAACTAATTGCATGTTCTCACAAAGACTTCAAGTTTAATTTTCCATAACTAATTAACTATTGGAGATTAATTAATTAATATTTTAAACTACTAGTAAGACCAAATTCGTTTTTACTTCCTATAGTTAGACAAGGGATTGCTAAAAATAGGAAGGAACCCAGAAATGCTATTTTTAGAAGATTCTATTTTTAGTAGTTTCACCTCTCACCCAAGGTGGCCAAAATGCTCATTGGCCAAACTACTATTTTTAGAAGTGCTATTTTTAGCAATTCTATTTTTAGCACTTTCTAAATTTAGCATTTCTTGTTGCACACTTTTCAACACTCCCTCTCAACAAGAAAGGGATTATCAACAACCCTGATCCTGTCTCTATGGAACTCAAACTTGCCCTTTGACAATGCCTTTGTCAAAATATCTGCATCCTGTTCCTCGGTCGAAATGTACAACAACATCATGATCCTCTTGACCACACAATCCCGTAGATGATGATAGCGGATATCTATATGCTTGGACCTGTCATGAAACACTGGATTCTCAAAGAGTTTAATGCAACTCTGATTATCACAATATATCATGGTAGGATCCATCATCTGACCAAACAATCCCACTAGAATCTTTCGCATCCAAATGGCCTCACATGCAGCTTGACTTGCAGCCATGTATTCAGCCTCCACTGATCTAAGTGCAACTGATCTCTGTTTCCTGCTATACCAAGAAACTGTAGCTAACCCAAGGTTGAAGATTCCTCCAGAAGTGCTCTTCCTATCTGATGGACTACCTGCCCAATCTGCATCCATGAAGCCTTGGAGCTTCAATCCGTCTATCTGCTTGTACCATAATCCATACTGTGTAGTGCCTCTGAGATATCTCAGCACATGCTTTTCTGCCTTCCAAAATAACTTGGTTGGTTGAACCATAGCTTGACTAAGTTGGTTCACCGCAAAGCACAAATCTAGTCGTGTGTTCACTAAATACATGAGTGAACCCACAAGCTGCCGATAAACTGTAACAGCTACTACCTCACCTGAAGTAGCATCCTCCTTCCTCCAGTTACCTACTAGACGAGTCTCCATGGGCTTGCACATCTCCATGTGGAAGCACCTAAGTATCTCATTGGTATACCTACCTTGAGACACAAATACTTCCCCATCTCTCTGCCACACCTCCATGCCTAGAAAGTAGTGCATGAGGCCCATGTCCTTCATCTCAAACTCTCTTGCAAGGTCCTCCTTGCAAGACTTGATCAACTAATCATCACTTGTCAAAATTAGATCATCGACATAAAGTACAATAATCAATAGCTTACCTTCTACCATGATGTGGTAGAGGTTCGCATCTGCTTCACTCTTGGTGAAGCCCAACCTGGTGAAATAGCTATCGATCCTAGTAGACCAAGCACGGGATGCTTACTTCAGCCCATACAATGCTTGCTTGAGCCGACACACATGTGACTCACGATCGAAGGTCTCAAATCCCTCGGGCTGCTCTATGTATACCTCTTCCTCAATCTCCCCATTGAGGAAATCTATCTTCACATCCATCTGATGGATCTTCCAACCCATCTGTGCTAATAGTGCTAGAATCGATCTGATCGATTAGTACCTTGCAACAAGAGCAAAGGTCTCATCATAGTCAATCCCCTCAATCTGTGAGAAACCACAGGCAACAAACCTTGCCTTTTGTTTCTCAATACTGCCATCAGCTGCTTGCTTTACCTTGTAAAGCCATCGGGAAGTAAACACTAACTTGTCCCCCAGTCTAGGAACAACATCCCACACACTATTCTGCATGATAGAATCATACTCCTCTACCATCGCATCCACCCAAACTGGCTGCTACACTGCCTCCTCAAAAGAAGAAGGCTCAGTCGCTACACATTCCCCAACCAGGGCCATGTAGCCAGTGTATCTATCGGGAGATCTCCTCTGTCTGCGATGAGAGGATGGCTGCCCCACATTCTCTCTTGCATCTTGCATCAATCTGTCAGCTTCCTGTGAGCATTTCCGCCCATCTCTGGAAGACTCTCCAGCAGTGGTGATCTCCACTACTAGAATCTCTGCATGCAGCTGATCCACATCATCAGGAGGCTCCTCCTCCTTAGGAACTAATAGTTCCTCATCATCACCATGCAACTTGAGCTCCCTCTCAAGTGACACTCACATGGCTCGCTGCTCATCAAACTTCAGATCCCTGCGCACTACGGTCCTCTAACTGGCAGGCAGAAACACCCGATAGTTGTGAGGTGTATCTGTGTACCCCACAAGTATTCCCAACTCAGCTATTGGGTCTAGCTTCTTCCGAGCATCTTTGGTCACATGACAGAAGACTGGTGATCCAAAGATGCGGAAGTGACTCACATCTAGTCGCTTCCCCAAAAAAGCCTCCATAGGTGTCTTCATCCCCAAAATACGATGAGGACTTTTGTTCTGAAGATACACTGTTGTATTGCATGCCTTAGCCCATAGATGAAGTGGTAGGCCTTGGTCATGCAACATCGCTCAAGCTGCTCCCACAATAGATCTATTCTTCCTTTTGGGCACCCCATTCTATTGTGGGTTATGAGGTGCCGTGATTTCCCATTTAATTCCTTATGAAGCACAAAAGTCCTTAAACTGCTAGGCAACATACTCTCCATGGTTATCACTCTACAAGGCCTTTACTTTCTTCCCTGATTCTTTCTCTGCCAAAGCTTTGAACTCACAAAACTTCAAGAAGGTTTGATCCTTCTTTTGCATGAAGTAGATCCAACATCTATGAGAAAAATCATCAACAAAAATAACATAGTACCTATGCTTCGCGGTAGAGGTTGTAGAGAAGGGCCCACATACATCTGAATGAACTCACTTCAGAACTGCTCCTGCTCTACTATCCCAATCATGAAAGGAAGCTTTTGCATACTTACCCAAAGTGCAACCTCTGCACGTGCTCGTTTGCTCCAGCTTGCACTTGGGTAATCTGGTAGAAATTTGTTGCATTATCTTCAAGGCCCCATGATGCAAGTGGCCCAGTCTCCTATGCCATAACTCACTAATATCTTGGCCATGCATCACCTCTGCTTTGGAACTCAATGCAGCACAGTCTTCTACCTGTAACTTATAGAGATTCTTAATTCGAATTTTTGTCTGTTTGGTCTGTCCAGTGCCGATATGCCTTAGGAAAACCTTTCCCAAACTAAAGACTACATCATAGCCTTTATCCTCAAGTATAACAATAGACACAAGATTATTTTTCAGCCCTAGTACATACATAACATTAGAAAGAGTGAGGGGAGAACCATGCTCCCCTTGAAACACAATTGTACCTTCACCTGAGACACAGTACTTTCCGTCATCGCCCATCTCAATCCATATCTGGAGATCCTTCTCCTCCAAAGTGCTGAAATATTCTTATCACCTGACATGTGGAAAGAGGCTCCACTGTCCAAGTATCAAACACATCCCATGTTGGATGAAACCATGCATGCAATAAGTGAGAAATCCATCTCAAATTGTGAAGCAAGTGCATCACCATCAGATTCCTTGGAGGAACCTTTCTTGGACTTCTTCTTTGGGCAATTAGTAGCATAATGGCCCAACTCATGACAATGAAAGCATCTCACCTTCAACTTGTCAAACTTATTCCCTCCTTGAGAACACTTGAGATTGGGATGCCTTCCCTTTTCCTTTCTTAGCTTTAGATGCTAAAGCCAAGTTCTCTTCATCATCATGTTTTTATGAAGAAGCTCCATCCCTAGTGCTCTGTCTGATCTCCTCCTGCATCAAATCTGACCATAGTCATTTCCAATCCGGCAGTTTGTCCCTTCCATTCACTGAGTCCTGGTAGCTATTCCAGCTCTTAGGAAGGCCAAGGAGTGCTAGACTCACCATATCATCATCAACTATAGTGACCCCTACACTTGCAAGCTCATCTCTGCAGGTGGTGAGCTTGTTCAGGAATGTAGGGATAGTGTCACCCTTTTCACACTTGATCTTGCAAAGTTTTTCCTTCAGTGCCAGCTTCCTCTGATCGTTGCTATTCTAATATAAATGTTTCAATGTTTTCCACATTACATGCAGAGTCTCCTTCCCATGGAGGCTCGAAATTATGTGATCTTGAACTCCCTCTAGGATGATTCTCCTAGCTCTAGCCACACACTTCTTCCATTCCGCCAGTTGAGTAGCATCAATAGGCTTAGGGACTTCTTGATCAATGAAGTACTTAAGGTTGTTATCTTCCACTACTACCTCCATGCGATCCTTCCAAGCTATGTAGTTTGAGCTGACATCAAGGGCATACTCAAGCCTCAAACCATAGAAATCCATCTGTGAAATGGATGTGATAAGAACTAAGATCTATATCCCAAATAATAAACTTCGAATTTCTCTTTCCTGTATACTGTTCTTCCTTGATCACCTGTGCTCTGATACCATGTAGAAATTTCACCTGTAGATCAAACTGATATATGCAATGTACTAAAGCATAATACTTGATCTAGTTCTACAAAACATTAAGCAGAAGCATAATCGAATTCATGAGCATCATCAAGCATAAACACATATAATTGATCAAGAGAAATAATCACACATAACACAAGATATATCACTGGGGAAAGCACCAGCATAAAACCCCAACACTGTATTATCAATCAAGTGGAAATCCTCTTCTGTTTACAAAAAGAATCAGCTCAAGAGCTATCCTGTACTCTCTGCAATCAAAAGATGAAGATCATAGACTCCCTATGCCTCAATATATAGGCCACAAGTCCTCCAATCCCCTATTTCCTTGCGCAATTTTGATTGGGGTCCAATTACAAAACATATGTGAATTGGCCCCAGATCATACCTGTTGTCAACCTCAGGTCCAACTACATAATCCTTGAGGACACTAGTTCCTCTTGCATGCAAGAAATACTTACTAGAAATATCCAAGCATCTGATAGTACACTGTCCCTCATTTGATCTCAACTGGGTCTTTGTCTAAACTACCATGCATCAGTTATCCATGAGAGAATACTCAGTTATCTGAAAATAATAGTTGTCACTTGCATGCAAGCATTAACAAACTATATCTCATCATTTTAACAACTTGTTAAAATAATCTATTGGACTTGACTAAGTTAAACTAAGTCAACTGATTCTTTCATTATAGAACTCATACTTAATTCCCCAATTAGTGGAGAGAATCAAGGATAAATTCCTCAATCAGTGGGACAACTAATTACATGTTCTCACAAAGACTTCAAGTTTAATTTTCCATAACTAATTAACTCATGGAGATTAATTAATTAATATTTTAAACTACTGGTAAGACCAAATTCGTTTTTACTTCCTATAGTTAGACCAGGGACTGCTAAAAATAGGAAGGGACCCAGAAATGCTATTTTTAGAAGATTCTATTTTTAGCAATTTCACCTCTCACCCAAGCTGGCAAAAATGCTCATTGGCCAAACTTCTATTTTTAGAAGTGCTATTTTTAGCAGTTCTATTTTTAGCACTGTCTAAATTTAGCATTTCTTGTTGCACACTTTTCAATAATATGTACATATGTATATGGATGTAAATACCGCCATGAGCTATGTTATAAGGCACCACTAAGTAGTATAGGTGTCATATCATTATGATTATGTTGTCATGTTACTATGCTATCATGTGGTTATTTTATCATGTTGCTATGATGTCATGTGGGTTGGTAATCAGTAGGGTGATCATTGTAAATACTGCATTGAACTATGTTATAAAGATCCATGAGAAGTATGTCTTATTTCTAGCAATTTTTTGAGGTATATGTGTGATTGAACAACGAGAACAGTGTCCCCAAAGGGGGAGGATTTTGTAATAGCCCTCGTAAAAATTCCATGTAATAAAAGTTAAAAATAATAACCATGGTTGATGGCACACTTATTGAAAGCTGAACGTTGGGAAAGACATCCTAGGGGGGTGTTCACTTGGTTTTTTATGGCAAAGGAAATGGCTAAGGCTTTGGAAAGGAAAAATGGAATTTTTGGCACATTTATTTATGAAAATAATAGAAATTAGGAGGAAAAGGAGGTGAAAGGTTGGAATTGGAGCAAGAAAGGAAAAGAAGGCAAGATGAAGCAAAGATTAAGCAGGGAAAGGCAGGATCAAGCAAATACAATAGGCTTCCTTGCCAGATTTGGCATGCATGGTATTGCATGTGGTTCTTTTCTATCATGGCATGGGTTTCTCTAGGTGTGATCGTGTTATTCAACCTAGCCTTGCCATTTCCTGATAGATTTGATGTGATGGGTTCTCATATTCGGTTAATGTCGGATGGTCGGATAAATTTAAAACTGAGTAAGGTGGATCTCCAAAATGAAAAACACATGGACTAGTGGTCCCTGAACTAGACTATGGATCACGGTAAATCCACTGGCCTAGTAACCCCTGAGCCAAACTATAGGTTACAATAAATCCAGGATTGTGTGCCTCGGTGGGCCTAGGAATCCTTGTTGATGAATGGCAGGATATACGGTAAAGCCAAGAGGTGGATTTCTCTCTGTTGGGCCTAGTAGTCCTGGGATGGGATGTATGGTAAAGCCTGGAGAGTGTGTCTCAATGTAGGACCTAGTGATCCCTGAATCAAACTGTGGATTACGGTAAAGCCAGAGAGGCTAGGAGGCACTCAAATTCCTCACAGTGTAGGGGGATAACTCCAGTGGAATCCATGCTTATTTGGTG
Source organism: Pinus tabuliformis (assembly GCA_031772625.1). Classification (NCBI taxonomy): domain Eukaryota; kingdom Viridiplantae; phylum Streptophyta; class Pinopsida; order Pinales; family Pinaceae; genus Pinus; species Pinus tabuliformis. Next base: position 441,273,352 of record CM062804.1, on the reverse strand, counting down.
TTTCTGATGTGTTCTATAAGTCCCACATACATGCTTGGAATATGGCAGTGGGGTGATTGGCTAAAGAGAGACTTGGCTCAGCCAATCTATGGTTGGGTGGAATGTGGTAGTCCCATATTTGGTTGGTTTATTTCATTCATCAGTGAGGCATTCATTCCCTTGGTTTTCATGTGTAAATGTATTGATGTATATGTGGATTTTATGGCTAACATGTTTATGATATTTCTGTCCCTATTATGCTGGTTATATGTGTGTTCTATGAAAACAGATATGTATGGCTCTCAACATGTTTTTACTTGTAAATGAATGGATAATGTATCTATGACCTAATAGATGATAATGCAATAAATGACATGATGGAAAAATGGTTCATAGCGATTCTCAGATAAGTATGTGATCCCTACATTTAATTATGTTGTTTACACTTGTAGGTTACATGTTGATGATATGTTTGATGATATTCTTGGCATGGCTAGTAGGGGTCTGATTAAGGTCTTTTTTAACTTATTTATTTTGCATCATTGTTTCCCTGTTCTTTGACTAATCGTAAGCTATGATTCTATTATGGGTAGTGACTTGGGCTCTGGGTCTGAAAAAGTGGCTCAAATCTTGGGGACACTAGCACAGAAATGGCAAATTGGGTCTCTGGATGTTGGCAGGCAAGCTTGTGAGAGAAAATCTGGGTTTTTGGACGCTTTCATGCCTATAGCATGAGAGTGACTGAGGCTTAAGATGTCCAGAACATCAGTGGGACCCAGAGACAAGATGTCTGAGTAGATGACATGTCTCCTAAGGGTTCCATTGTTGATGTGGATAGGTTGGTTGATGTATTCCGTCAATTCCACTTCCTTAAGGTCCATAACAGGTCGAATCCAATCACAGTAGCCTCTCGTCACATGTTTACCTGGGTTGTTTGGTTACTTGATTTGATGTGTGAGGAGGGTGTTACATTTCCAAAAAGAATTAAGTTAATAATCATTCAATCCAAAACATTTAACTCATACCCAGGTAAAATTTTGACTTTTATTATGTGTTACCAACAGAGGAGGAAAACGATATTTTTGTGTGTATGTGTGTGTGTGTGAGGGAGAAATAATTATAAGGTGATATGAGGGGTAACCCCTAAAATTTTCATCGCAATTCACAATAGTCCAAAAGGGATGATGGGTTTAACACTAATGCAAGTGCACTTCATATCCAAAGGTAGAGCATATGGATTGCTTTACAATGTAAAAGGCTCATGCCTTAGTGGATTTCCTTTATACATGGGCTATTAACCCAAGGCCATGCAAAAAAGTTTTGGGGATGCATAATTCAAAACAAATAACCACAAATAAGAGTTATGCAAGGAGTCAAGTGGATACTAGCTTGTACATCTAAAACATTACAAAAAATTGAGGGAGATGGAGAGAGATTTTGTAAATGGATTTATGCCCAAATATATTAAGATGATATTAGTTGGAAATGAGTGATGGAATGAAGGCAAGGAATGCACATATGATCTTAAACCAAAAAATAAATAAACATATCGATTTTGCAATCATCACAACTAAAAGATGCTAGATGTTTCCTCCATGTGTTTTAACATTTTCTTGTCAATGTCACTGGGTCCTTTTGGATTTGGTATCAAATCCTTGGTGGGCTCAATTTACATTAGAAAATTATGACCACATGAACAATTTCAAATCAAAATACCTCCAACATTAATTTCATTCACCTAAGCAATATGAAATGAAAGCTTGGACTATCATAAAAGGTTTAGCCTTGTATTGCATAGGTAGGAGTCCCATATGGAAAATCAATGAGGAATTGAGTCACACCATAGGAATCATCTTCTAAATAGCATAATAACATTAAAATTCTATAGATTATTTTCTAATATAAATTCATTAGATACTATTTTTTGTATTTTTTGGATCATGTCAATTTGCATCCATCTAATGCAAATGGTATTAGAGTGATTCTAAGTATATTCTTAGTAGAGATTCTATTCATGTAATTATAGACCCATTATGCTTGCCCCAAAATTGAAAATATGCACCTTTATATAGAATTTAATAATATAATAGATAAATGAAAAAATATATAAAAAAATATATTAATAATAATTTTCAAGAAACTAAGAAATATTATTAATGCTTATAGTTTTAGTAATGATTATAATAAGAATAGAGTATCATCACCATCACTTGTTGCTCTAATTTTGTCATAGGTATGCTTGTAAACAATCATGTACATTTTAAAATTGTATTATTAATGAGGACATAAATTCATAGGAATTATTCACAAATTATACATGACATTGTGAATTTACCATGTGTCTATAGGCATTTAAATCAAGTCATGTACTACATCATAATGACATTGAGCCTCAAAATTAGGAGGGAATCAATAGTGTAAGTTTCGTGACTAAATAATTTCTACTTAAAATAAATGAATTATTACTCTTTAATTCATATCATGAACTATATATATATATATATATATATATATATATATATATATATATATATATATATAACCACCTCACTCTCTATTTTATGAGCAAGTGTAAGATATTATTCAGGGATCAAAGTCATTCAACAATGAGGATGCAAGCCATTACAATAATATATTCAATATGAGCTCAACACGTCATTTGTGGGAATTGAACCTGAGTGGGGAGGATAACAATCATTCCTCCCAACCAGCCTAGATAAATCAAAATGACTCTATCATGAATCTACTTACAAGTTTAATAATAATATGTTGTAAGTTATGCATGTTCATGGTTATCATAGAGTGCATTATTGGATTTTTCCAACTTAATGTAAAATTTTGTAATATTCCATGGTATGCATATGTGGTACCTTTATATAAACATATCTACCATAAACCATCTACAACAAAGGTGGTATAGATTGAAGTTGGGTGGGGAGGGTAAAAATCATTCCCTGAAACCATCCTAGATAAATCCAATTGACTCTATCATGAATCCGCTTACACATTGTTTACTAATAATATGTTGTAATTTATGCATGTTCATGGTTTTCATAAGGTGCATCATTGGATTTTTCCAGCTCAATATAGTCCACAATTTTGCAATATTCCATGAGATGCATATGTGATACCTTTATATAGACATATATACCCAAATCATCCACATCTAAGGTGATATAGGAGTTGGGATTCCCTATAAGTGATTGAGATGTTTTCCAAACAAGGGTTATATGTGGTTGTTTGCAATACAAAGGAATGAGGAAAATGTCGCATTAAGAAGTGATAAAGAATTATGATCTAGCTAAACTTACACACATTGATGGATATGTTTTCTACAATTGTTCCTAAACCCATTAGTGAATTTCACCTTATAAGGAAAATCCATGAAGTTAAGAATTCTATTTATGAGATAAAATGAATGTGGTTACTAGTATATCTAACCTAATCCCAATCCCTACTATCCCATCATCAGTTGTTGAGTCTTCAAATACATGGCCATATTTTATTAGACTTGTTAAAGCTAGGTGATCTAAGGGTGTCCACAACAATGAAGATCTTGCTTAAGAAAAAAGTTGTTATAATTTCCCTCATCAACTTCTTTAGAATGTATGTATAATACATAGTTTCAGGACTCTTCCTTTGGTTCTTGGCCTAATTCTAAAGAATATCCTAAAATTAGAGAAGCTTTCTTCTTTTGTGGTAACAACCATGTAAACTCCCCCTCTATAGTATTTGGAGAAAATATATGACTTTTAATACTTCTAGTGGTTTTTCAATGAGGTGGTATTGAAGTTTTCTTATTTCCATATTTTGAATCCCATTACTCCCATGATAAAAATTAAGGGTTACATTGTTTTACTATAAAATATCAATGTACAATTTGATGTCACATGGTGACCAAATAAAATATTATATTGAGGTGGAACATCATGGTCATGTTACAAGATTTATTAAAATATAAGAAAAGTGATTTTAAAAAAATTGCATTTTTATGACATGTGAACATGATAAAATAATATTTCATTCCAAAATATCTTCAGGAAGATATAATTGTTTTGTTCCTAAATAAAATTTGAATATTGGGGATGACTTATTCATTCATTCCAATTTTTATAGGAGTAAAATGCTACTTGCTTACAATAATAGGTGCATGGTCTACCTATTGATGTCCCTCTTGGAAGAAAGAGGAAGACAATGTAGTTTATTCATTGTTTTATGTTTTCAGAGTTTATTTGCATTTGTTATTTATGTAAATTGTACAATATGTTTCATAAAATATACAACATAATGTATTGCATTATTTGTTGTATTTGTTCTTGGTTTGATGGGGCCTGACCCAGGTTCAGTGTTATTTGTTCCAACCAACAAAACTCTAACTGTTGGCCCTTTCGAAAACAACCCACGTAGCACAAGTTGCAGTCTCACCTAAAGCAGTATTGGGGGATGAAAGAACTAGGTTTCTACATCCAAGGGCTTGTGTGATGGATTCTTGAAGTTCTTAAGGCTTAGATATACCTTCGCGCATCGTTAACTCTTCCGAACAAACAACTACTGTAAATATATCTAAATGACTTCCAGATCTTCACAAAGGTCATTAATTATCCTTAACGTGTAGAAAGAGTATAGATCTACTAGTTTTGCGCAGTAAATAAGCATTAATTCATCCAAATTATAACATATAGCGAAGATACATAAACTTTGCAGAAGTGATAATTAAGACACAGATGCATTAGAATTGGCTCAAAATAGTATTTATTAAGTATAACCTTTTAGATACAGACTTATTTTCCCTGGCACTCAGCTGCAAGGGCTCACACACTCAGCCTGCAGACTTTCTAAGGTCTCCATGCACTCAGCTGCAGGAGCCTTCCCCCTTCGCCTAAGTACAGGAAATAGACCTTTCCTGCCTTAGCACCTTTCCCTTAAAATGATTCTTCAGTATTAGATACTTCTTAGGGCTCCCTATGACTCATCTATATATAGAATTTGCTTTACAATACCATGGTCTACGAACCATGAGCGGGTCTAAAAAACTCTCTATCACCTGCCCACCTAAGGGACTAAAGTCCCTTTGACTTCTACTAGCTTCACACTTCGCTTCCACATTTTGCGGAGACTTTACATTCGTTAAAAAAATATATTACAAAATTGACCCAAAACTTGACCAAAATGACCCCAAGGACCCTATCCCAACAAGCCCCTAACACAAATTGGGTGACTTTCCCTCGATTCACTTAGCTGGTGCAACAATCTTTCCTTGGAGTTCCCAGAACTCCACTTTCAGTACTTGAAAATTATCAGTGCCCTGCACTATAGCCTACTATACTTCCTCTACAAACTTCTTTGTTGTAGGGCCTTCCACCGCGAGGCCCATTGTTCGTTGTGTTTGCTAGATTATCTTCAACTTCTCTTGTACTAACATAGTAAGATGGCTTGCTTCCTCTGTACATGGTTGTGTGCTGGCCTTCAAGATGGCCTCTTTATTCTGCGTCTCCTCAATTTATGTCTGTAACTGATCCCCTTTTATCAATCGAGCGAAGCACTTGACTGGCGCCAAATTGTGCACAATCACCCTAAGGTCATCAAATTTCTATTGCTTCTCCTAGATATTTGTGCCAATATTTTGTAGAGTGGGGTCCTCCTGCAGAGTCATCCATAATTCCATTGCTTGCTTGAAGATCTTTGTGCAGCCGTTGATGACTGCATCTAACGTTTCCATTCCTTCTTTGATGGTTGCTCAACATTGCTCTGGGACTTCTAGATGAGTGGTTGGATGCAACTTCAACTGCAGCCCTAAGATCTGCATTTGTAACTCAAATCAGACTTGGCCGACTTCCTCCTTTGATTCTCGAACTACGGTAGCCAATTTTTGAATCTTTTTTGTTGATGCCACATCTTCGGGAATATTAATTTCTGGTAACGCATTATGTTCTTGTTTAATGGTTGCCTCCAACTTCTGGCTGCGCATGGCCAGTTCTTCCATTTCCTTCATTGCTTGTGCCTTCTCTACAAATATTTGCTCGTTTTTCATCTTTACTTCATTGATGACTAATAACACGCACTTCTCCCTGACCTTGAGCTCATCTGATACCCCCTGATGCAGTTCGTGGAGGGTCTGAATAGGCAGAGCGGCTAGGTTGACACCCCCATCCTTGATCTATGCAAGATGGGTGTTTGCTACATTTTTCTGTGCACATAGTTATCCTTCTGGTAATGGTATAACTCTGAGATCCAAAGTCCTATCTATCTCTAACATAGTTTCACTTGCTTGCTGGAGGCTCTCTTGAATCCTGCTCACCTGTCCCATGCTCGCTTGTAGCCATCCTATTTGATTCTGTAGGTCATGCAGATCCTTTTGCATATTCCCCAATGTCCGTAGGTATTGTTGTTCGAACTGTTGCCATAGTTATGTCATGGTGTTGTGGACCTTATCTTCGATTTCATCCAAGTCCCCCTCTGTGAGGACCATTGGATCAACATGTGAGTGCTTCTCAAATTTCTACTTCTTTCAAGGTCCAGAAGTCCTCTTCTTGGTCGACTTCTATAGTTTAAAGTGAGTTCTCTTCTCCTCGCCCCCACTACCTTCGACACCAGGATCCCCTTTTTCATCAATGTGCTTGGAGGCATACTCTTCAACATCAATAGTGGTCTCCTTAGCCACCCAGTCTTTCTCAAGAGTTGCCTTAGCAGCAACATCCTTCTTCTGTTACGCAACTTTCTCTCAATTTGTTGTCTACTCAAACTCCTTTTGCTTCTACGCTAATGTGGCTTATGCGGAGGAACTTTCCATACCTTTCTTGTACCTGGGCCGAGAACTGATGGTTGTAGCCACTCTCTTGGCCATTTCCCCACAATCTCTTGTGCATCCACCTCTTTCACTAGGTACGACAACCTGTACCATGTTTTCTTCAGATCCTTCCTCGTGCATTACCCATTACCCATTTTTCACATAATATCATTTTAATCCAGGTAATGGCATTGCCCATTTTTCACATAATAGCATTTTAATCCAAGTATTCAACGATCTTAAATACTTACCTCGTGGTCCCTTGAAGAATCTTCTCTCCACTTCCCTATAAGTGACTGAGGTATCAACTACAAATTCTGTAACAAATCCTCCTAGAATTTGATCGAGCCAATGATTGATAACCCACACGATCTTGTTTTCAGATACTTCTAGTCGTTGCTCTAATTCTGGAGTCCACACTATAGGACTATCAAGCTTCCACCTTCCTTGATTTTCTATCAATTTAGCTAACCACTCATACATTTCAATTGTGAAGGTTTAGAAGAATATCTCGTGTATCTCTGTATACAGATATTTATTCAACCATTCTTCCTTTGACAGGTGCGGATTCCTGTTTTCTTGCACTGCGAACTCGTGAATTTTTTGATCCAACCACTTTTCAATTTCTTTCTTGGTCGGGTTCCAATGATGCGACATCGCACATCTCTTTCAAGTAGATCCCCGTTTTTGTGGAGGTAAATCCTCTCCGCGGATAGAGATGATCCCTACTAGCCCAGACCGGGTCTAGCAACAATCACACAATGCTATCACGCAAGTTCCTAATTGCAAATAAAAAGTAGATGGTGAGAACCTACTTGGATTCCAACGCTAATGTTCGTAGAAGAGATGTCGCTCTCGTTCCTTTGCCTCGGCCGGTCACGATCCCCACGATCTCCATGATTGGACACCTGCACATGCAAAGAACAACACGAATACAAGCATAAAATCTAGTAGATGTAATTATATATCAGTCAGAAAAGATATAACTCAACATCAATCATAGGACAATGAGAGTGGAACCATAATGATAGTCATCTATTATTAATAAATAACAAAGAAGAATACAACCATTGTTCTGACGTCAAATCCTCCTTTGGCTTGGTAGTCAGCTACATAAGTCTTGCAAAGCTTGTTGGGATGAGAAACAAGCCTCTCTCTCTTTGGGTGACAAGAATCTCCTTACTTAGATTTGGCCTTATGGGTGCAAAGAAGGCTCTTGCAGCTTCAAACTCTCTATCACTATGCTGGAATTACTGACTAGAACTACTGTAACTAGCTTGCTCAAGGCATAGAGGTAAGCTTTTATAGATAGAGAAGAAAGAGATAGGATCAACCACATTATTCATGGGATTGGCTTTATCACTTGGAAACTTCCATGAAAGGTGGCAAACCACTTTCCCTTCTATGGAGATTCGAAGCCAAACCATCCTAGCTCAACATAGATTCAGTTGGTGAATGGGTTGAAGAGAACCTTTGGAAGCTTGTTGGTTAAAAACTTTACTCAATTCGGTTGGCGCGAGTGCGACTTCGAGACAGAGCACCAATGGCGCGCCCTATTTAGAGGATTTCCCTCATTGGCGCGGGCAGTAAACTGTGGACCCACGCTAATGCAAAAAGAGCTATTTTCATGGATATTTTGCAGGAGATGTCTTCAGGGCATATAAAGTTCATACTTAGAGGAATATGATGCAAGTGGTTTCAGGTCATGTCACTTTTCACAGGTCCCAGAATGAGTCCTCCTTTGTACGGGTGAGGGGTAATAGGGACGATGACAAACGGTGACAAATTGCTGTGTAACACCCGTCACGGCAACGGAACCATTTTTTGGCTTAGGGGGTCCTCTCCCAGGTTTAGAGTCAGTTGCGCTAACCAAAAAAACCCTACACTACTGGCCCTTTCAGCAAAAACCTGCGTAGCACAGGCTACAGTCTCACCCGAAGCAGCATGGGAGGATGCAAGAACCAAGTTTATACATCCAGAGACTAGTGTGATGTCTTCCAGCGCCTTGGATATGCCTTCACGCAGATCAATAGACTTCTAGGGCTCATTACTGTAACTCTACTAAAATGGCCTTCACACCTTCACGAAGGTCCACGATTAGTCCTTGCGGACCTTTAACAGTTGATTTATCTACTTACGTGCATCAGAAAACAATCCTAAGTTGGAGTTCACACAGATCTACTTAATTCGTCAGAAAACATAAGAGAAATCACCAGAAACTTCGCAGAAGTGTCTAAGCATTCATTGCGTACATTATTAAGATAGATTCAAGATAATCGCGTAGCATTTAATCATTATTTCATAAAACATGTCATTCATCAGCAACATATAACATAAACAGATATGAACATAAATACTCAAGGATTCTTCAAAAAATTGTCTTTATTGATCTTCAATCCACTAATTACAGACTCAAACTACTCTGCGCACATAGCTACAACGGTTTGCGCACTCAGCGACAGACTCTACCTAGGCATCCACACACTCAGCTGTGGAGCCTTCCTTTCTCTACCTAAGCGCAAGAAGAAGAGCCTTCCTGCCTTAGCTCCTGCTCAAGACTTTTCAACCCAATTATCTATCCAAAAACAACATGTCAAAACTTATCCTTAGACTTGCTAAGACTCAACCATTTATAGACTTTTCCATACAATTCCATGGTCCGCGGACCATGGGTGAATCTCAAAACTGACTCAAAACTTTACTTAAAACAAGGGGCTAAGCCCCTTTGACTCTTATTCATCTACGTGCTCCACTTCCACAAATCACAGAGAATTTACATATTTTACAAATTTTGTTACAAAAAATGACTAATTAATTCCATTCTGCCCCTGGGGACCCCATCCCAACAGTATTTCATCAGTGCCCATATTATACAAGTGTCTTGTAATCACCAAAAAATTAGCTACGTGGACCACTAACTCCTTTTTCTGTTGTGTAGATTATCCTTCCGAGGTCATTACAGTAGTTAAAAAATGGATTATATCAGCAAAATGATCATCAACAACATGTATAGCGAAGAGTTGCACATCTGGCAACCCTTCATCCAAATTAGTTGGTTATTCGCCTGTTTCAATTTTGGATAGATGATCTTGTCCCGCATTCAATCGTTCGGGCTTCACAATTACCTCAAAATCATATTCTTGGAACAGCAATAACAACCTATAGATCTTCCCCCCTAACACAAGCTTGTTGACTAGGTATTTGAGAGCGGAGTGATCTGTGTACATTTTGAAATGCACGCCTAGTAGGTAATGTCAGAATTTTTGTAGCACGTAGACCATCACTAGTCCTTCACACTCTGTAGTTGAATAGTTCTTCTCAGCCTTTGACAATTTCCTACTTGTGAAGGCTATAGGATGATCAATTTCACCTTCTCCTGGTTGGGTCAATACCGCACCCAATGCAATACAGGAGGCATCCACATGTACATGAAACTCTTTCTTCCAATCTGGAAACACCAAAATGGGTGTAGTCACCATATTTTCCTTTAAAAAATCTAGATTGCACTAACACTCCTCATCCTAGCAGAAAGTTTCATCCTTCTTCAGTAATTTTTCCATCGGTGCAGTTATCTGTGCATAAGCTTTGATAAAATTTCTATAGTAGCCAATGTGCCCCAGCGTTGCACGCAACTTCTTTACATTCTTCAGAGCTTCTAAATTGACAATCACAGCTATCTTCGCAGGGTCTACCATTAATCCCTACTTGCAAACTACATGGCTTAGAAATATCCCATAAGGCACACAAAAGATACATTTCTTATGGTATATGTGACAAGTATCCAACATAAGGCACAGAATTGCAATGTGGCACTTTACCAATCCAAACACAATCCAGTCATCAAAATACACTTCTAGGAATTTATGGATGAACTCTTTAAATATTGCGATTACAACCCTTGAGAAGATCGCAGGCGCATTCTTCAGCCCGAATAGAATCACTGTGTAATGAAAGCATCCCCACTCTATCGCAAAGGTCGTCTTGCTGCGATCCTCCGACGTGATCTTAATCTGATGGTACCCTGAGAACCCATCGATGAATGAATAAGCTTCCTACCCTCCAACATTCTCCAAAACTTCATCCATAAACGAGGTTGGAAATGGCTCATGAATGAATGCATTGTTAAGCTTTCTTATATCTATGCATATCCTGATTTCACCTTGTTGCTTCTTTTCCTGAACAACCATAGGACTTACCCAATTAGACTCTTCCACTTGCTCAATGATTCTAGTTTCTAGCATTTTGTCCAACTCTTTGCACACCTTCTCCTTATACTTAGGATTTAGACGATAGGGTCTTTGTTTCACATGCTTTGCATCAAGCTTTATGGTGATCTTCATTACACCCAGATCACCTACAATTCCCTTTAGATCCAAGAACTTGGTGGGAAACAAGTCCTGGTATTCACGTAGCATCTCCGCAACTTTATCAACCATATATTCATCCCAATAATCACCTATCCTTGCAAACCTGGGTTGCACATTGGATCCAATGTTTACTTGCCTGGTCTTCAGAGGTTTTGTCGTATCAGGGTTCGCTGCTTTGGGTCCTTCCACCTCACATTGTCCTTTGGTCTTCGGAATGTTGATATTTCGTGGGTCATCTTCTTCTACTCCAATAGTCACATTATAGCATTCCAATTCATGGCGTAGATGCATGTTCCAGTCCAGTTGAACCAATTCTATAGTATCCTCAGGTGTCCTGAAGATTATGGCCTTGATTTCCTGGAGCAATTCATCCATGCATTAAAATCCATCCTCAAAACTGAAAGTTAACAAGAAAATTTCCCTCAATATATCCCATTTAGTCATCCCATGGTGTAGCTCCGTTTCCAAGTACCAATTCATTAGATTAATATCTAAGATGTGACAGAAGAGATGCACCCATTCCAATTGGGGCTCTTCACCCCAAGCTTTAGTCCATCATGCCAAATGCTCACGCAAATCATCCTTTCCACTGTATTTTTCAGTCATACAGGTATTAGCATATCCAAACCTTAGCTTCATCATTTGTCTATATTCCTTCCAATCAAAGAAGCTATCCTTATGCGTACCCCACCAACGGGTAAGTGTAGCGCACAGTACCATATCAAGTGCCCAGAATCAATGCTCTTCTGGCACCTCTCTTTCGAACTCATCCAAATATAAATTAACATCATTTAAGCCATCATAATACCGAAATTTTTTCCGTGGATATGCAATGAAGTGACTTTGTCATCATATTACATCGTAGCGTAGAAACTTTGTGTAATCTATTCTGCCAGTGCTCGAGTTCTTCATATGAATTTGAGGTACATAAACTATCTCTATCCCACACGATTCACCCATCTGTTGTGGGATTGATCCAATCTCTGTCGTGCATAGTAGTCTTGTATATTTCATCCAAATCATCATCCTCCTCATAGTCGCGGATTGGCTCAATGTAGCATGCTTCTTTAGCAAGATCTAGTGGCATAATAACCCTCAGTGCCTTCTTCTCAAATTTCATTCTTCACTTCTTCAGATTAATTATTGCATCCATGTCGAAGGTCCAATCAATTCCTAATAGCATAGGGTAATGATTACTATCATCCACTATTTCAATTACTTCAAAATCGGCTAGAGTGCTCGCTCCCTCAATGTATACTTTTACCCCATATAAGTGGTCCATAGGAATGAGCTTCTATTGATTGGCCATGCATAGCTATATAGGAGATCACTGTAGCATAGGTCTCCCCATCCTTTCCCATGTCTTCTTAGGCAGTATGTTCGCATCTTATCCCAGATCCAAGATGACTTGATCCATTTCATACTCTCCAATTTGCACAGTCAGTCTCATCACGTGCCCTGTCCTCTTCTTATGTTTACCCAATTTCCTCACAACATGCTATTTGGAAGGAGTTCTGATTTTACCCGCACAATTGTCAATTATCTCCTGGAGCCCTTCCACTGCCTTCTTATCTCGCAACAGCTTCATACAAGTTTTCATAAAAGTGGCTAATAGCGAGGGATCCATGTCTTGTATTTCACTTCTTTCCGCTGATTTCTCCTGACTTCCTGATGTAGAAGCCTCAAAAAAGTTCTTCTTGGCCTCCATAAAATTTTCTCTAGCCCGGTTGAGAGCAAAACCGACTTCCTTTTTAGCATCCTTGTGCACCCATCCTTCGGTCTCTAGCTGCTTTCATTTATCTTCTCCTCTGGTCATACCACTTTGCGTCACTATATTAATATTGTGATCTTCCTCATGAGGCTCTGCCCTCATCATCGGTATGTTTTGCGTAGGTTGTTGCGTATTTTTCTCCTGCATCTTGGCTATCAACACTATGCAGTCTTCTATGACATGACCAAATTATCTGCAATATTGACAAGATGGATGTGTTGGGTTCTGATAGTCGTGCGCAAAATGTCTTGCTTCTACACAATTATAACAAATTATTTTTCTATGATCTCTGTCAGCCCCTCCTCCTCTTCCTCTTGTTGGGTGTGGAGCCTGATTATCTTCTGTATTCAAAAGGTCTCAGCCGGATTTATACCCCAAGAAGATTGTACACCCCTCCACGCGGGGGGGACTTGTCCCCCACCCCAGGGGTTTGGGGGGGGGGGGGGGCAATCCCCCCCGGTTGGGGGGTCCGGGGGCCAGCAGTCCCCCGGCGGGGGTTCGGGGGCAATGTCCCCGAAGCTAAAAATAAATGTAAAATTGCCTTGTAAAAGTCTAGTAATTTCTAGTCAATCTGGGTTGTTCATTAGGTGGATGATCTAACGGTAGAAGTTATGTTTAATTTAGGGTTTTTTCCCTAGAAGGCAACCCCTCACTATATATGAGGGAATTGTATGGTTTCTATGTATCTCTTTATTCTAAGTGAGGAAGAGAGAGGAGATTGAGAGAGAAGAGGGTGTTACAGCGGATCTATTGTAGGTTGTATCTCTTCATTTTGCTAGATAATATAAAAGGAAAAACTGGTTGTTTCTCCATGGACGTAGCCCAAACTTGGTGAACCACGTATATCTATGTCTCTCTTTTTTTGTGCATTTTCTATGTTTATTTTTCTACAATATTTTATGTGTTCCATTGCTCTGTAATATATAATTTTCTAACACACCTTCCATAGAATTAGAATCCTCCGTGCGCTGCACCTGCGCCCTAATCCGGGGGCTGATTTTCTGCCTACATTCAATACATAGGGGTTTGCTCCATCATTAATTCATAGCTTCGACAGTTTTGCTCATCATGTCCAACTGACTTACGGAAGGTACAAAACAACTATTGCAGAGTCTGAACAAACTTTTGCAAAAGGTGACAATGGTGAGTCACATGTTTTCCAACTATTCGGAAAATAACACACCATAAGGGTACTTTTGCACTTGGTCCCGCAATGTTTTCAGGATTCAAAGGAAAAAAACCTTCTCCGATCAAATAATTTTGATACATAGGGTTGTGATCCTTATCATGTCCTTTATCTTTACATTTTATGCGCCAAACTTCAGCGTGCACCTCCGGCTGAGCTTCTTTTCCTATCTTCAATCTTTGCAACTCCATTGCAGGCTTGCTAGCTGCGACTGAATATGTTGTACTCCAATGTTCGTATCCTACATTGGCGAGGCCTCCAACCTCATCATGATCTCCACAACCTCTTCTTGCATTCCTATCTTCTGTTGTGATAATGGTAATCTTAAATGTGGAAGGAGAGACATGATGTACCAGTCCTGATGCTGAGAATCCATGATCGACATGTTAGCCTATGGGATCAAGAATTTTTACCTCTGATTGAAGTCCCATGCAGACTCATTTACCCTTTGTTGTATCTCCTTAAAATCCGTTACAGACTGCGCTTGAGATTTAGGTTTCTTAAACTCATTGTTCAACGGCTGTCAAGTCTATGCCATCATCACACTAGGTCTATCTTGATAGAACTTGATATACGAAGTCAGTGCCCTTTCCCGTAACGTCGTGACCAGCTGCGCTTTCTTTATATTATCATTAGTAATCTGTTGCACTATCCACACAACATCTGCAATGAACCATAATTTTTCAAGGTCTTTTCTTCCTACCCTTTAAAGATCATCATCTTCATTGTGCTTGCCATGTTGAAAGGTTGATGCGGAGGTGGAGGTAGAGGTGAAGGTGTAGGTGTATGCGACGGAGGTGGAGGTGGAGCGGATGGATGAGGTATCCTTGGGATACCCTAACTTACTATCTGCAGTGCACTTTACGATGTACACGGAATAGTTCCTTCATCTTCACTAGAAGAGGATCTTAACAACGGACTGTATTCAGAGCCCGATTCTCCATTTCTTCTAGATGGTTTTCCACTTCGTGTAGTCCCAAACATCAAGGTAATGTCATAACATGTTTTTCACACAACAACATCTTAATCCAAGTCTTCATGGATTTCAAGTACTTACCCTGCAGTCCCTTGAAGAACCTGCGCTCTACTTCACTATAGCTGATAGTTGTATCGATTGTGAGATCAATGACAAATCCTCCTAATATACGATCAATCCAGTGATAAAAAACCCGTGTGATGTTATTTTCTAAGGCTTCCAAGAATTTCACCAATTCTGGAGTCCACACAATAGGGTCGTCAAGCCTCCACATACCTAACTATCCGCTAGCTTGGACAGCCACTCATGTAGTTTGCAAGGAAAGAAATAGAAGAATACTTTTGCCTCGTTTGTGTATAGGTATCTATTTAGCCACTATTCCTTGGACAACATTGGGTTTCTATTGTCCTGAGATGGAAACGTGTGCAAATTCCAATCGATACACTTCTCAATTTCCTTCTTAGTAGGAAACCACTTATTGACATCACACATTCCTCAGATGGATCCCGGTCCCGACAACAAAACCATTTGTTGGCTTGATGGGGCCTGACCCAGGTTCAGCATTATCTGCACAAACCAACACAACCCTAACTGTTGGCCCTTTCATCAACAACCCACGTAGCGTAGGTTGTAGTCTCATCCAAAATAGTATTGGGGGGTGACAGAACCAGTTTTCTGCATCCAGAGGCTTATGTGATGGATCTCCGAAGTTCTTAAGGCTTAGATCTACCTTCGCAAACCTTTAACTCTTCCGAGTAGACAACTACTATAAATCTATCTAAATTATTTCCATATCTTTGCGAAGGTCCTTAATTATCCTTAACATGCATAAAGAGTACATATCTACTAGTTGCGCGCACTAAACAAGCATTAATTCATCCAAATCATAACATATAGAGAAGATACATAAACTTTGCAAAGTGACAATTAAGACACAAATGCATCCGAATTGGCTCAAAATAGTATTTATGAAGTATAATCGTTCAGATACAGGCTTCTTTCCCCTGTGCACTCAATTGTAAGGGCCCGCACACTCAGCCTGCGGACTTACTAAGGTCTCTGTGCACTCAGCTGCAAGAGTCGTCCCCCTTCGCCTAAGTATAGGAAATAGACCTTTCCTGCATTAGCACCTTTCCCTTACAATGATTCTTCACTATTAGATACTTCTTAAGACTCGCTATGATTCATATATATATAGCATTTTATTTACAATACCATGGTCTGCGAAACATGGGCGAGTCTCATAAACTCTCTATAACCTACCCACCTAAGGGACTAAAGCACCTTTGACTTCTACTAGCTTCGTGCTCCGCTTCCACATTTCGCAGAGACTTTACATTCGTTGAAAAAATATATTACAAAATTGACCAAAATGACACTGGGGACCCTATCCCAACAATTGTTTATAATTCATTTTAACCTTCTCTCACTTAATTGGTTGAACGTGCAAAGAATATTGTATTTTTAAATATTTTAACTCTCGCTATAATGTTAATTTATACAATATAAAAAATTGATAGAGAAATGATGATAGCCACAAAGGAAGTATTAATAATAGCACTAGAAGTAGCACACTACCAACCGATAATTTTATTTCTTTTCACTTTTTGAAGGCATCTTATAAGGAAAAATAAAAGAAAAGAGAAAAAATGATAGTTGCAAAGTTTGATAAATGGCTTAATAAATATCTTATAAAAAATTTGAGGCACAACTGACACTAAAAAAATATGCACCAACAATGATGGTGAAAAACATGATTGTGATGTATAGATTGATATATCCTTATGTCAATGCAAAAAAGTTAAAATAAATGTTAAATGATCATTTTAGAGACCATTAATAGCCCAATAGGGTGAAAAACCAATGGATTTATGAACATGATGATATTCAAATATGTGGATGCAATAAAAATGTCGCAACACAACCTTTACATGAATAAAGGAAAGTTTGATGCCCTAGAATTGACCATTATTCTCCTACTCTACCACATGAAAGAAAAAATTGGTTGTTCAAACAATATATTTTCATCATTTTTGAGGTGCTATATATTGTTTATTAAGAAAATGTTCTACTAACTTTATTTATATGAGAAAAATTCTTAATGAGTTAAAATATAATAATTATACATTTTATATATTTTGTGTTAACAATGCATTACATGACAAGGTTTTTGCAAAGAAAATAGCATTCCAAAAAAACTACTATAGAAGCATAAACTATAATCATAGGCCTATGGGTGTTGTATGATTCCAATCATGCGTGCCCTCATTATCGGTAGAGATAAATTTGAAGGAGATAAAAAAAAGTGCCCATAATTTCAATGATTTCATTAGGGGAGAAACATTTTGCATTACATCTCAATAATTCTCAAGTTAATGTGATTGTTCTAATGTAAATCATTAGCTTAATTAAAAAAATAGCATGCATTCAATAGAGGTAGTGATGACTTGATGAGAATCCTAGCAAATTTAATGGCAATGAAATAGATCAAACCTTATTGGTTCTAAATATTTGTTGATGAGAAGTTGTGACATCCCCTATGGTTTAAATTCCACTTTTAAACATTGTAAATAATTCCATGTAATTGTGTAGCCAAAAATTAAAATGGTATGAGGTATTGGGACATGGATTCTAGAGCTAAGGAAGGAAATGCTTGGGATTTTTTTAAATTTCTATGATAGCTAAGGAGGTTGGTAAGTATGCATTTTAATGGGCTGGATAATTCCATTAATGGGTAGATGGACAAGAGGACAAGGGCCATGCTTCCTTGAAGAAAGACACAATAAAGAGAGGACACTAAATTAAATGGAGATGATAGCATTGCTAAGCAATTCAACCCATAGAATGTAAGTGAAAAGTGGATGGTTGGATTGCAATTAATAAATAAGGAAGAGGAAGATTGTGGGGATACATGGCACAAATGCACAAGCCAAGATGGTTTTACCAAAATTGGTAGAAGCACAATGTTGGGAAACGAGTGTGGATATATAGAGTGGTTGCACTATCCACGGATTGGTCCACGTAGACTATGAGGGGAAGAAAACAATTGGTTGATTGCAATAGAAGGAAGGGGAGGCCAAGAGTATCCAGGTGATAATCATTCATTCATGAAGGGAAATATTCAACAAGGTGAAAGAGGAGAAATTCTTCCTCATGAAGAGGAAGGGAACAAGAAAAATAAATTCAACAAAGAGGGAGAATTCAAAGGAAAAGACAGACCAACTGAGGAAACCCAAGGGGGTTTTACTAGTGGAGGATAGAGAGAAATGGCTTTCCAAATACTGATGAAGCCACCAAAAGTGGTTTTCCTTGGGACTGAATAACCCATTGGGATGTTTGTGGATTGATGAAGTTACTAGCTAGGAGATAGAGACACTCTAGTACTTGGGTGTTGAGGAAACACTAGTTGTGGCCATGGGCTAAGAACACTGGTGCTTTCATTCTCCAAATAACTACCAAAAAAGGTTAATATCTTCACTTCCATGGTATTTTATCCAATTTTTGAACCTTCCCATATTAAGCTATCCTTCTCCTATGGTTTTCCTAAGGGCTGAGGAATCAACCTAGTGTGGTTTTCTCTAGGAAACCAATGGGAAGTTTATGGACTAAAGAACCTACTAACTTCAAAGTATTTTTTCCAATTGATGAAACTTCCCATCGTTACATACTAACTCTCCTCCTATCACTAAGAGTGGCTTATCTTGTGGACTAAATAAACCACTAGGAAGCTTGTGGACTGAAGAACCTATTGAATTAACAGTAGTTTGTCTAGTTGTTGAACCTTCCCATGTTATTATGAAACTATCCTCCTAGACTAGAGATGTGATTTATTTTTTCTTACAAAAGACCCCTTCATTGAAGTTGGCCGAGTTAAGGCATGATGATATGAAAGTGGGGAAAACTATTTAGAATAATTGAGGGAAGTGTGCCTCTGTGCATTTGATTACCTGATTAGCTTGTGGGAAATTTGGGTTACCTAGAGAGACCTTATTTTAGATGGAATCATTGCTTTTACCTCATTGAGGACTCCTCCTCAAGATCCAAAATCTAGATTGGGGATGACAACTACAAGAAGGACTTGCTTGCATCTTGTATATGTTTGGGTGGAGAGTTAGAGTCCCAACCTCAGTTTCCAGAATTAATGCATAAGATAAGTATATAGTTAAAACCATATACTTTTGAATGTCATGTATATGTTAAATGTGTCAATTTATTTCCCATGTTATTGGTGAGGAGATGATTATTCCTATATGAATGAATAATATTAATTTTTATGTAATTATTGAGGAAAGGTTATTCCTATAAGGGCTAGTATATTCATGTTTGCATATGCATATTTGAATTGAATAATGCCTGTTGGTTACTTTGCTGCTAGATTTCCCATAACGAAATAATGGATATGATTCTTTGTATAAATATGTGTTGATGGTTCCCTGAAATATTCTGAATGGATGGGACTGTGCATGTAAATAATCCTGAACCTAAATAATGGTTTAAATTTCCTAAGCATAGATAAATATATCTTCTCTGTTGATTTAATCGATTTTGTTTATTGAAATGAATTAGTTATCTAGAACTATCTAGTCAAGGTAGTTGGTTGGTTTGGGTCGTTCGACTTATATTGTTAGTTGAGGTAAGTCAATTGTTTTAGGGTCATTCAACTATTCTTGTTAGTCGAGGTAAGCCAATCGGTTTGGCTTATTTGACTAGTTAGTCAAGTTATGTCAACGAGTTATGGTCATTTGACTAGTTTTGATAGTTAAGTACGTCAACTGGTTTGGGTTATTCAAATGGTTGTGTTAGTCAAGGTAAGTTGATTGGTTTGTGTCATTCAACTATTTATTCAAGGTATGTCAACTAGTTTGGTTCATTTTCTTGGTCTCGTAGATGAGAAAACTTGACTAGGATGAGTCGATAGGGTTGATCATCGAGCAAAGTCGACCATGATGAGTTGGAAATGTCGGTCATCGAGAAAATTTGAAGAATATGAATTGACAGGGTTAGTCATTGAGTGAAGTCAACTAGGATGAGGTAGTAGGGTCATTTGTTGAGTGAAGTCAACTAGGATGAGTTGACAGGGTCAGTTGATGAGTGAAGTTGACAAAGAGGAGTTGATAAGGTTGGTCATTGAGAAAAGTCAACCAAGATGAGTTGGTAGGGTTGAATTTCAAGAGAATTCAATGAGGATGAGTTGGTAGGGTTGAAGGTCAAGCTCCGGAAGGTACCACACCTGTTTGGTTCACTATCAAAGAACTACATGACCCCATGACCAAACAAGGACCACCTTCCATATGCATTCATCCATGATGGAAGGGTGACCACGTGGGTTCCATGTGATATTCCATGAGGGTTCCATGTGGGAGCCACTGAGGATGAGGAAAGGGTTGTTAAATGTTTAACATTGAATGGTCATGTCTCCTGATCCATGAGTTGGATCAGTGTGAATTTTATATCGCCAGAAAGATCTTGATGAGACAAATGCAATGGTGATATATGCCTTAGGTTTTGAATAGTTTGAAAATGGTCAAAATTTTTAGATCCCATCTCCATAACATGACATTGGAGGTCAGGTATAGTAATTGCCTCCTTTTACCATTAGTATAGGCTAGGGATAGTAGGGGGTATGTTACAGAGTGGTATTAGAGCAAAGGCTCAACACTAGATCTTTGGAGATTAGATAAGGCTTTGAAGCATTGCAATAAGTATTGGAACTTGGTTATCAAGTAGATTGATTATGTATTTTGCTAATGAAATTTATGGAGTGCATGCAAGTAACATGGTACTAATGATTTGGTATGATTTTATTAATATTGATGTACTGATTTTGGGATGAAATGCTTTAGCTAGCCTTACATCAATAGACTTCTAATAACATACCAAGGTGATGATCTACATGATGCACTTATGTATATTATTCTAACAATTATGTGTGGGTATGACAACACGTAAGAAGACACTAAAGGCCAAAAGGAAATGAGGACAGAAAATGTACAACATATCACTGATAGGTCAAAACATAGATATGAAGAGGACAGATCAATTGAGCAATGAGGAGAGACAGACTCTCCTGATTGGATGGATACATTAACTAGCTTGAGATATGAAATAACGAGCTGTAAGGATGATAATAAGAGGATTTTGGAGGCACAATAAAGGCTTGTAGGAGCATATTAAGGATAAGAACAAGTCAATGTTGTCATATTGTAAAGCCTTTCAAACTTGCAAAGGCAAGGACAACATGGGCTAGAAGCTAGTTAGAGAGACAAGCAAGGTCGCAAGGAACAAGAAGAAGGAATTAATGGAGCAGATGATATAATATCTAGAAAGAGGCACAAGTTTTAATGTGAAGACACTGTGAAAGGAGGAATTCTGTTGAATACTATGGAAAAGAAGGAAAGTACCCATGAACAACAAAATAAAGACACTCACAGAAGGTCACATCATCATCTCCATTATCATCACCATGAGGAAAGAATGGAAAGAGAATATGTAGTAGAGGAATTCAAGAAAGCTAAGCCTCTTACATTTCATGGTGAGGTAAAGGAAGAAAAATATGTTGAAGCATGGCTACTAGGGATGAAAAAGTTCCTCAGATTTCATAACTACTCTGAGAATATAAAATCAAAGGTGGCTACCTTCAACCTAAAAGGAAAGTTTGATATCTAGTGGGAGGACTTAAAGAATGTATGAGGCATCAGAGAATATGAGTTGTCATGGAAAGAATTTTAATAATACTTCAGGGACAAATACATATCGAAAGGTGTTTTGACAAGCAAGGCCAAGGAATTCTATGAGCTCAAAATGGGGCAGATGTGTGATGAATAATATGTTACAAAATTCATGGAGTTGATTGAGTATGTGCCTTCCTTCAAGGAAGAAAAGGAAAAAGTTCAAAGATTTATCAGTGGGCTGCCATAGTCCTTCAAAGACATAATTGAGTGAGAAGGGCCATAGAACCTAGAGGACATAATAAAAAATCTAAAGCACTAATATGAGAAATCTAGGTGCAGGATATAGCTTAAGCATGATTTAAATTCAAAGGGAAGCTTCAAATTTAGAGCAAGAAAAGCACAAAAGTTGCAGTAGTGGCCTAAGGAAAAGGAAAAAAGTCTCACCACCAATAGAGGTGAGAGTTAGTAGAAGTTCAACATGGAAAAATAAGGTTGACCTACTTAGGCTAAAGGAGAAGAGGTTAGAGGCTACAGAAGAGGACCCTACAAGTTTTGGACCTATGGGGAGAAACACTTAAGAAAGGATATCCCACAATGAAAGAACAATGGCTCGAAGATATACAATGTCTAGGAAGCTGAAATAGTTAGGGATGTGGCTTAGAAAGTGCCCAAAACTTAAGCAACCTTGGAAACTAGACAAGCTAGTCACCAAGCATCAATTATCGAGATGGATGATTAGATGTGGTTGGAATATCCATTTTTTGGTTGTTTGAAAAATGCAATTAAATTGTAAATGAATTGTACAAAGGTTGAATTTAATCGCTTTTGTCAATTTAAGTAAAGAGACTGAATGAAATCAAGAGAGTGCTCGAGTTGAGCTTTCACTCATGAAACGTTGAAAAATATCAGATATTATGGGGATTTATTTCTTGTGATTGTGGAATCTTTATGTATTTTATGTTTCATGATTAATTTCATTCTTGGATCACTATTTGATTGTTGATTCGTGCATCTCCATGCTACCTTTTTTATGGTTTTATATCATTGTCATGAACTGTTGTGAATTTTTCATTTTCTTATTTTTTTCCTTCGATGTTTTGGGTCCTTGGAAACTTGTTGGGTGTGGAAGTAAGATAATTCTCTATGGGGAAGAGATGAGTGAAATCCAATGAGGAGAGTAGACCTAAATGAAGCTCGGTGTATGAGTAAAGGGAATTTGAAGGCAAGAGGGATAATTACGAAAACCAAGTGGGTTGGTTGAGTTCATAACGTCAAATGGACAACGACAACAACAACCATGTGAATGGCATAAAAAATACTGGGTATTAAATTCCCTAGTTAAATTTGGAAAAAATAACCTCGACACCATGAATGCCTTTCATGAATAGAGGAGGTACTCTCACCCTTGACCTTATTAACATAAGTAAATAGTTTATGAAACATATTGATGCATAAATAAATGTGTGAAATGTCAATATGATTGATAGGCCACTATCAATGATCATTCTCATGAAAGAAATATTGATCATACTACTAAGTCATATTGCAAGGATTGGCTCAGTGAAGAGATCTACTCATGAGGGTATGCTTGATTTCATTGTAATTTTATTTATGAGAAATATCATGCACTTTGGTATGGCCACCTAATAAGTATGGGATGCATTCTAATGTTTTATTTTTTTTTAGTTTCTTTATGTTCATTTTAATTCTTTTGATTAGATGCATCATTTTCATTCTTTCATTCTCATTCCATTTATGTTATTTTGCAGGTTAAGTGTTATTGCTCTCATTTAATTGTTTTTAATTTTATTTGATAGATACTCATGAATTATTCTAATTTGAAAATATACAAATTAGTAATTTCAAATGATCTCTTACTGCTTTCAACCTTTATATTTCATAGTTTAAGAATTCAATGTTTTCTTATTATAGGATTTGTTTCTTTCTAGATTAAATTTACTTTCAAGTCACTAGAATAGATTTACTTTCTTGTTGATAAAGATAGATTTTCTTTCATGTCATTATAATAGATTTATTTTCATGTCATTATAATAGATTTATTTTCATGTCAATAGAGTAAGTTTACTTTCATGTCAATTTTCATTTCAACTTCATCAATTAAAAGATTGTTTTCCAAGTTCTGAATTTGAGACTTTTGAAAAAGAAAGTGCGTGCATATTCATCTTAGAATTTTTTTGTGAATAGGTTTTATTTCATTTTTTCCATTTCTTTCAATAAATTAGGATTCTGTTTTGAAATTGAAATTTGATTCCTAGCATATATTGTGCACGTATACGTCGCAAGTTCATGAACCCCAAGATTGACAGGTAATTTAACTAACAATTAAATTACCCAACATAACCATCCCAAGTGATCAATCCCTGAGGTAGAACCCTTTTTCACTAACTTAATTCCATAGCCACACCCTTGACACTTCTTTCATGTGGTTATGAGGTTATAACCATAGACATAAGCCTGCTTCCATTCAGTTATGACCCAAAAACTCTAGTTCTATGCTAGCGATTTTGAGATCTAATCCACTTTTCCGAGCAAGCCTCTAGACCACTGCCCAGAGCTACCTGTAACTTTCCAAAAACATAAATAATATGCTAACAATTCTAACCATTCAGAACTTGACCTAGCCATGCCTAATCCATGATATCAATTTTGTCAAACATATGATAAACATATAAGCTACATGCCATGAATGCATATTTTATCATAAACTTCTAAAATTCATCTAAAAATCACCAAAAAGGCTCAATTCCCTCTCAAGATAGCTACAAAAAAACTTGTTAGCCCATGCATTCATTAACCATTCAAAAAACTATTAAATCATGAATAAAGCCATAGCTAGAGCACATAATAGAGCCATGCTTATAACAAACATATGACTAGACTAGAAACCATGAAAAATCAGCCATAAAATCCACATAATAACAAGTACAAGTTCTCATAAATCACAATAGGAAAATAACTCTCATTAACTTATGCAAAATCTAACCAAATCAAGGACTTCCACGTATCGCCTGACCATAGATTGGGATGAACCAAATCTTTCTTTCAGCCAATGACCCCATGCCATATTCCAAGCATGAATGTGGGATCTCATGGGATATACCAAGACATAAATAAACAGGGAATCCATAAGCTAAAACACCTCCACCCTCAAGCAATCATGATCTCACCTAAACCGGTCCTAAGATCACAAAACCAAACCAAGATTATATGCTTTAGAGTTCCTTCACCGTACCTTGAGGAATTTCCTATCTCCACCCACCTTTCGAGGGCTTCTCGAAGAAAACTATCTCCACCCTCAACCCTTGAGACTTACCTGAGAGCACCTCACCTGGTTCCAAAACCTTTCAGCAATCCAAAGTTGAACCAAGAATAAATCCCACCGCAACATGGACATCTAGGAAATGGTAAGGAAATGCTGAAACCACTGTCAAATCAAGAAAAAACCCATGCCAATGACAAAAAATGAACCAATTAAACAAATGCATGTACCATGCATTCACATCCCTACAAGGAAAACACATATGCAACATGTTACCTACAATATCTTCCCATTGAAGTTGTTGATTCAATCTTCCCCTTACTCTCCTTTGCTTACCTTTGCTTATTGTTTTCATTACTTTTCATGCTTTCTTTCCTTTCTCCAAATCCAAGTGAATTCCTAAGTGCTCCAAGAATTATCTAAGTGTGAAAGAGTGTAAGAGAGCCAAAACTGAAACTAACAAAAGTTGTGAACTATTTCTTTGAAGCCATTTTATCATTGATATCTCCTTTTTTCTTCATTTTCCTCTAATTTCCCTTACATGCAAAATTTTGTCTCTTCCCCTTCCTTTTCTCCTATTTTCCTTTATTTTCATAATTTAATGCCAATTATTGCCTATTTTCCTTTTCCAATGCCTTTTCCAATTTCCATAGCCATTATTGAACCACAAGTGATTCCCACGAAAGTGTTTTCCTAACATTAATCTTGGAATATGCATCCCATGACCTTGGTCTTATTTTTACTTTATTATACTTCATTACATGAAACTCTAACCCATGGTTGTTACAAACCCCTCCCCCTTTGGGGAACACCATCCTCAATGTTCTATGACAACTATGAAAAACAAACCACTGAAAAAATATACTATCTATGGAGATTTATAACATAACTTGATACATTATTTACAATGACATCCTGTTGAAAGAAAAACAAACATACCGCTTATTGGAACTTTATAACACAACTCATCACGATATTTACAACAACAACACACACACACACACACATATAACTAATTTGATTAAGCCAACATATAATCAAGGATACAAATGTCGCATATGATCAACCATCTCCCATGTAGCTTCATTAGACCCAAAGTGCTTCCACTGCACTTTAACTTGCTATATTTCTTGGTTTCGTAGCATGAGTTGTTTCTATTGCAATATGCATTGAGCTTTTGGCTGGAACTCTCCCTTTGGTTTCACCTACAATACAGACCAATCAATCACATGATCAACATCCTACACATATATCTTAAGAAATGAAACATGGAAAACATCATGGACTTTCATTGTTGTTGGAAGTGCAAGTTTGTAGGCCATTGTTCCAATCCTCACAAGGATCTCTGAAGGCCCATAATATCGAGGTTCCAACTTGGCACATGATACAATCCTCAAGGAGCTCCTATTGGGCTTGATGCGTAGGTGCACATGCTCCCCAACCTGAAACTCCTTGAATGCTTTGTGCTGATCTACATAACTCTTAGGTTTGTCCTCTGTTTCCTTCAAATTCCTTATGATAACATGCATCTCTTGTTCCATCTCAGCTAACATATGCATTCCAATCAACACCCTATTCATTGGATCACTCCAGTTGATAGGAGTATTAAAACTACACTTGTAAAGAGCCTCAAATGGACTCATCCTCGAGGACTCCATATATCCATTATTATACAAAAATCTACCAATTGTTCGGTAGGGGTCCCCTAGGTCTAAGTTTGTGTACAATTCGTGTAAAGACTCCGCACTTTGAGGAGAGGAGCCTGATTAACATAGGGTTATAAGAGTCAAAGGGGTTTTAGGGTAGGTCAAAGCCCATTGTTTTGTAAAGGGATGGGATTATCTAGAGTATTTTGAGCTCCACCCATGGTTTGCGGACCATGGTATTGTAAGGGTAACAGAATATATAAAGGGATGTTTTTGCAAGTCTAAGGAATTAATTGATGAGATAGATGTTTTGAATTTGTTTTGTGAGATCTTTATGTAGTTAGGTAAAGGGGAAGGCTCATACAACTATGTGCGTGGAGACCTTGGTAAGTCTGCAGTTGTGTGTGCAGGGTCAAAAAGATTGTATCTGGGAAGACTTGAACTAATAAAGAAGAATTTGAGATAGATCTGTGTATTTCTTATGTTCGCGTAGTTTCTATGTTTTATCTTGTTTATGGTTTTTTTGTACATTTCTTCTGCAATTGCATCGTGAAGGTTAAAATATTGTTTTATATGATGAATAATACATGTTAGACTAGTTACGTGCAACTCGCAAGTTTATTAAGTAGGAAAATGCTTTATGACTGTAACAATAAGGTTAACGATTCGTGAAGGTCAAATTAAGCCCTAAACTGATAAAAACCTTACAGCCACTCTATATAACCCCAATGGATGCAAAACCCTGGTTCTAGCATCCCCCAATATTGCCTTGGGTGAGATTGCGGTCTGCACAAGTAGGTCGTCGTTGAAAGGGTCAGTGGTATAGGGTTTTGTTGGTTAGCGTAGCTAACTCTTAACCTTGATCTAAGCCCCTCAAGCCAACAATTAGTTTTTTTGCCGGGACAAGGATCTATTTGAGGGATGTGTTATGTCCCAACTAACTAGAAAATATATCCAAAATTGGGTAGATCAAAATTTGCATGAATTTTCAACACAGGAACAAAGAAATCTACACCAGTCCATAGAAAGGTGGTTACAGAGGTATATCTATGCAGAACAACATGAGATATTTTTCGCATCGTTTTCTAACAATCTACACGAGTGGCTTTCAAACCTAGTGGAAAATGAACTCTATTGGAAACATGATGATCCTATTGTGTGGACCCCAGAGATGATTAAGCAACTTAAGGAATCTAAAAATAAGGTCACAAGAGTTGTTGACTACTAGATCGATAGTATCCTTGGAGGCTTCATTACTGAATTCGCAATTAACACAATAGTATCCTACAATCAAGTTGAGCACATATTTTTCCAAGGTGCACGAGGTTAGTATATGAATTCCTTAAAGCTCTGTTTTAAGTTGTTATGTGAAAAGGGTGTTATGCCTATAGATTGATGTTTAAAAGAAGCTAGACTAGATGTACACGAAGCGGAAAAAGATTCAAAGTAGATCACGACAAATTTATTAAGGGTGAGTATAGTCCATTATTGGGTGAATCAGAAAGAGAAGAAGAAAGGAACAACCCTAGTACACCCAAAGGTGCAACGCAGTTAGTAACTCAAGTCACTTTTAGGATTCCTCACCCATCCACTCCACCTTCACCTTCGCCTCCACCTAAAATTCTTACACCTCCACCTCCACCTCCACCTCCACTATTCAACATGGCTAATGCAGTGAAGATGCCTATATTTAAGGGTCAGGGATTAGAGGATCCTAATCAATTTTGGTTTGTCACAGAAGCTATGTGGAAAGCGTAGCAGATCAATGACGATGATATGAAGAAAGCGCAACTTGTCACAACGCTGCAGGATAGAGAACTGTCGTGGTATATCAAGTATAATACGATGAATCCAGTTGTTTCATTAGCTGTGACGTAGAACGCATTGAACGTGGAGTTTAAGAATCCTAAGTCGTAATCATAGTGTATTACAGAAATAAAAGAAATTAAGCAAGCCATCAATGAGACTGCATGGGATGTAGATCAGAGGTTAAAATGTTTGATGGGACAAGCCAAATTCCAAATCTCTGACGAACTGCACAAAGATTTGTATATAGTTGCGTTATTTCGACACCTTAGATTACCACTATTGTAGAAAAATATTGGGATGCAAATCGAAGCATTGGAAATCGCGATGAAGTTAGAAGCTTCACCAGTACAGGATACTCACATAGGGGTTCAACATATACAGTCCTAGTTGGAAAGCTTGCATATGGAGCTGCAAGACTTGAAGAAAGGAAAGGACATTCGGTCTGAGATGTGCTCAGAAGTATGGTGTCTAAAGTGTAAAAAGGAAGGTCACTATAAGGACCAGTGTCCTATCTATCCTGATTATTTGGCTGGCAGAGGTCCCAATCCTTTGAAACCAGAGCCTAGTGCTAGACCAAGTACCAGACCAAGCATATGGTGTAATATTTTCTGAGTTGCAGGCCAGCACC
This sequence comes from Pinus tabuliformis, assembly GCA_031772625.1. Classification (NCBI taxonomy): domain Eukaryota; kingdom Viridiplantae; phylum Streptophyta; class Pinopsida; order Pinales; family Pinaceae; genus Pinus; species Pinus tabuliformis. The sequence goes on along the minus strand of CM062804.1, from coordinate 441,244,252 downwards.
CAACCGATCACTGTTATTTGCTACAAAAATATGTGCAAACGTTGCAACAATTATTTTTTAAGTTATGTCAATCAGTAGGACATGATGAGAGCCATTGTCACAGCTATGACTTGATGATAGATTGAACCCCGACATATAGGATGCAAGTTGAAGGCCACATGCACGAAGATAATGGTTCACCTACAGTTCATGGAGGATTTCAAGGTCGAGGATGTGGTCAAGGAGGAGGCGATGGATGAGGTCAAGGTCAAATCATATGCTTTAATTGTGGTGAAGCTAGACATTATGTGTAATATTGTCAGAATCCCACTCATCCTTCATCTTAGTATTATAGACAGTTTGACCATGTGATGGAATATTTCCCTATTTTAATGGCTAAGATGGAGGAAAAGAAGAATCAACAGCTTGAGCAGAATATATAAATGATGAGATCCGAACTGTTCGAGGATGATCTAAGCATTAATATAGTGACATGAAGTGGCGTGGCTACAGGAGAAGATAAAACAGAAGGTAAAAATATTGTGGCAGATACATGGGTATTGGGTTCGATCTGTAGAAGGAAAAGGAAACTTTCATAGAGGTGAAGAAGATTTTCATGGACCTAGGATTTTCAACATCAAGGATGTAGACGCCACTAGTACACTGAAAGAACACTCCTGAAGTAGGTACTACGACGGAGAGCCCTGATTCGACTGTTATGAAGTCCTTTCTGCAGACATGTATGAAGTCGATAAGGGACCAGAAAGCGGTGGAAGAGTTGAAATAATTAATCAACAAATATACTATTAAATAGAAGCCACAACTTAAACAATGCGCAGTAAATAAGTTCAACAAAAATAAGAAGAGAACTGGTCGGGAAATGCAATTAACTACGTAGATTGGAGAATTTGAAATGGCTCAAGTAATTTTGGACTTGGGATCCAATGTGAATGTCTTACCGAAGCAAACTTGGGAGTAGATGGGGCAACTAAAGATGCAATGGTCACCAATTCAGCTGCGCATCTCCAACCAACAGAAGATTATCCTGTTGAGAATAGTAGCAAGAAATGATAAAAATAGCATTCAGAATATTCCAATTTTAATTTGTCCTTGAATTAAAATTGAGAATTAAATTCGAATTTAGTCTCGTCAGTTTCTTGAAAAATAATTAATTAATTCATTATGGATTAATTAGTTGGAGAAATTCAAGTTAGAAGTCTTTCTAAATTCATACAAGAGTTATCCCTTAAATTAAGGAGATAAGATTGAGTTATATTTGAGTTGTAATTAGTTAGCTCAGTTTATTGAGTTAAGTCCAATTAAGTTAGTTCCAAACTATTTGAGGAACTAATTGTGAGTTCAGTCAGTTAATGCATGCATGCATCCAACTAGTGTACTCCAGATAATTGAAGATTCTCTCATCAGTTACTCATGCATGTCTATTCAGAGAAAGACCCCGTTGAGCTAAATGTCAAGGACATGTTACTATTAGTTGTATGAGTTTTCCTATAAAGGAAAATCATCCATGCAGAAGGAATAAGGTTCATTGAGGATTGCACAGTTTTATAGGGTGTGAGATCAGTGTGAGTGATTAGTGTTACACTTGGTAACAGTAGGATCACCCAAGAGAAACAATGCAAAGAAATAGGAGACTTGGAGGGCAGAGGAGAAATTTTGTGAGAAGCCTTGTTTTCCTGTGAGCATCCAGGAGGATTGTACTGAGAGCTGGCTAGCTATGGGAGCTAAGGCTTTGTATTATTCTGATGTATTTCCACCTTGTATGATAATACAGATAGTGGGGTTTTTAGCTAAGGCTTTCCCTTGAGTATTCTTCTGTGTTTTCATGTGCATTGATTCTTCTCTGGTTATATGTGTTCCACTTAATCTTGCTCAAATATTTTAAGCTTCCGCTAATTGATTGTAGAAGTAGATTAAAGTATTTTGCTTTAGTTATATTGCATTATCAGGTTAATCTACAGTCAGATTTTCTACATAGATCTCAGAGGTAGATTTGTAGAGAATTTGCAAAATTTCTACATATCCCGATGGGTCGACTGCAGGGCGTCGTTGTAGACATTGAGGGAGAAAGCGTGATGGTGGATTTTAAAGTTATTGATATTATGGGTGACATTAATCTATATCCATATTTACTCAGAATATATTGGGCTTTTGATATGGATGCTATAATCAATCTAAAAAGTAGAGGTATGGTATTTAAAAAAACAGGTATCAGGGTCGTTGTTCCTTTAGATCCCTCTGAAGGAGAGTGTTATAGACATTTTTGGGCACTGCAACCCCAATCATAAATGTTCATAAACCAAGGGCTCTTAAGTCCCTAAAAGTGTTGTTCCAACCTCTAAAAGAACAAGGTCAACTGATTACATCTTCTCCTAGAAGTTCTCCATGAAAAACTGCTCAGAACTGGTCAAAACTGGACCATCTCACCTGCTCCATGGTCAAAGTGTGTTGCATCCCACCTAAATACACATAGGAGGTGCAATGCATCTTGAAAATCCCTTCTATGGGGTGCGATGGGCGAGAGTGGACAAATGGCAGGGTCAATCTGCAAGGTGGAGGATCATGGAATCTTCTAGAAACTTCTCCTGTGACACTTGCCTCTCTACATTCGCCCAGGGATGAGTAAGAGATCATCAATCTCCAAGTGGAATCAAGAACTATCAGAGAGAGGACACTAATCAAATCTAAAAATCTGACTCACCCCCCTTGCAAACATCTATATATGGATCCCTCATCCTAGAGATCCGGAGGCTGGAATTTTGTATCTTGTAAAGAAGTGCTACTGGTTTCTTGGTGCAATATCATAGTGTTGGGTGATCTAAGCTTTTCATGAGGTGAAGAAGGGCTTTCTTGCTGAGAGGATGATGCTGGGTCAGAACAATTGGTTGTAATCCTCTTTGCTACTTCTTGATTATCAATAAAGCTATTCAAGTTTTCCTCCACATTCTTGTATGATTGATGATATATGCATTTGTGTGGTCAATATATATCTGGTCCTATATTGTTTATGATAATAGATCTATGTTCTTGGATAGTGTTATGCTGCTTTGATTCTACAGGTGCTCTTTGAAGCTAGGTAGATGAGGAAGCGAGTGGCAAAGATCTATCATAAGGGAGAGGAATCAAGCAAGGAACCAAGCGCAAGACAGAGGTTGGTCTCCTTTATTCCCCTCTTATCTATTTCTCATAAAGGAAAACGAAAGTAGTTTTAGTTTGTTTGTTTCTAAGGTAGCTACCAGCCTTAGTGGGACTAGCAGCTTTGCATAGACACTAGATTTCGCGATAACAAAATGGCAACTCCACTAGGGATCGAATAGATTGTTTGTTTATCTACATTTGTTTACTTTATAAACTTACAGACGGAGCCTGAAGTTAAGCCAGCTAGCCTTCGAACTGCATTTGCTATGCAAGTGCAAAGTAGATCAATGTTGCTTTAATCTATCTCCGGGTTTTGTTTATGAACTGAACAATTGATTTACAAGCTCTCTAATTGCCCTTGTGGTGGCTCTAGTAACCTCTTTAGATCTACCCCTGTGATTGGTTTACTGATTACCACTTGCTCGGCCTAAATCCATGAACTGAGCTGCAAACTATGACCCGGAACCCAGTTAAAGTCTCATCCCTGGTCCATCACACTGTCTCTTCTATGAATTCTGGATGCATCGCACTTCCCGAGTGTAGTAGGTGCGCTGCATCTCTTTTTCACTGTGTTACAGGTGCGCTGATCAGACAAGGCCTTTCCTGCTCCTAGATTTTGGTTTCTGTGTTCACTCTTTTCAGCTCTATTCAAGAGTTTTGCTGCCTGTAGTCAGTACACCTCTGTTGAAACCCCCTTCCTTGCCATTATTCCGCCTCCATTGTGCAAAGAACTGTAAATTTTTTTATGTATTTTGAGCCATTTTCAATTCTCTTTTACAAAGAAGTAGCGTAATTGTACTGTCGTTTCTTGATTTGAAAGTGTCGCAAGTGTCGTTTTCAATCATAGAAGAGAATCTGATTGTTCTTGATAGTCGATTACACTGTTACTCTTGTATTTGATTTGAATTAGTAGTTTTTCAAGTGTCAAAAGCAAGTTTTCAATTCCAAATCGCAAAGTGTCGTCATTGTCCTCATTTTGTCTTGAAAAGAAACTTGCTAGTAATGTCGCTTTGAAAAATAATTCAAATTTGCGCTTAGCTTTCTTTTTATCATTCACACATTAAGAAGGCTGAAAAAAAATACATGCACGTGCATTTGCATTTAGACTGTTTGTTGGTTTGATTTAGGACAGTGCATATAGTGTGTGCTCTCTGCTCTATGTTGAAAGAATATCATCTCTCTTTCCTTAGTAGCTAGGATTTTCATTGAAAAAAGAAGATTAAACGACTGTTTATCATCTTAGATTGCATTTTAGGAATTGTACATCTACATCACTCGGTGAACCTGAAAGGCAAATTTCTTAAGCAAGATCAACTGTAAAATAAATTTAATGAATCTAAAAACGCTTTGGAACCTAACGCACAACATTTAGAAGTCTAGGCTAGAGACATATTCCGGCATCGTAAAACCTGGTAACTGTTGTTTTCATTGTTGGTTGGGTGATTCCTCCACTTTGAGATGATAAGTGCCAGTACGGACTTGTGCTCCCACGTACTATCGAGTATATATTGGGAGACCACAATAGGCTTTATCCTTTATCCATAGGAAGCCGTGTCTGCCGCCCTATCGATCACAATGCACTGAACACAGCATTCGGGAATATTGACTGCCGTACCGTAAAAAATATTCTACAGTTTTGCAATTGGTTTGGTAATCCCTCTATCCAGATTTCCAGAGCAGTCTCTTTCATTCTTTTTCAGACTCCTTAAAGGAAAAGGTCCATCTGAGCACTTGTCACTTCAGGCTCATTAAAAATTGAAGGCGACTAGAGTCATATTTTATTTTTTCTCGACTCTTAAAAATTGAAAAAACAAGTTGTGTCAAAGCGTCTAAAATTCATCTAATTCAGAAACATACTTCCCCTTGATTTTCAGTTGATCGAGTAATCCGAAATCGTGGAAGAAAGTCAATTGAAACCCCGTCGTTCACGGAGGCTTACGAGTCAAACGTCTTTGTCTCTAGAATCGAAACTGTTACAGACAAAGCGAACTCGTTTAACTGGTTCCAAATCCCCTGGTAAAGTTAGAACAAGTGTTCCAACACCATCGGAGACTTCGGTTACTCCAAACATTTCTGGTATCCCTGCCTTTACAGAAGAAGTTCAGCAGCCACAAAAGGACAGTAGAACTGATCCTAGTGTGAAGGTAAACACTTGTATTACTGAACCATCTCCATCTACAGCTGATTCGGAAGGTGTTATTCCCAAAACATCTGTCGCTGCAGATTCTATACCTTCTTCGGCACCAGAAATATTTTACGGACCTGACGGTCTACCTCTTCCACCTGGTCTGATTGCTATAGAAGAGATTGTGGAGGATCCTCCATCTAGTACTCCATCGCGATTTGGAGTTGGGATCATTCTGTATCCTTCTTCATCAGAAATTAGTCTACCGTCATCGGAAGCTCTTGTAGAATCGCTAGGCAATCTTTTGGATAGACTATAAATGTCTGAACATCTGTCAACATCTAGGACTGTGTCATCCGACACAGCGATGGCAGAACTTCCTGCTGTCACTCCAACAATGTTCGTCGGCATACCATCTGTCCCAACTAGCTCTCAATCGCTAGAAGGGGCCCACTTAGGGGCTATTTCAACAGTATGGTCCGTTCCTGTTTGTTCATCCGGAATAGTATCTGAGAACTCTTATGTTGAGTCTCAGCAAATTGATCCTTCAGGGTGTCAATTTGGGCAGTCCGGTTCTCAAGGACAAACAATTCCTTTGAGTACCAGATTACCGCCATATAGGGGGCAGTATACCCTTTCATTGTCTCCTTCGGGAGGATAACCATACTAGAGTTCACAACAAAATTCAGGTTATGCTGGAATTACATCTAGCAGTTGGGTGCCAATACTGCCTCAACAACCAAGAGTTGTATATTCGATGCAACAATGTTTACCTATCTCAAATATACCAACTACGCCGGCTATTGTGACGGTGTCGCAAGTACAAGCGTTGCCTGTTGTATGCCAGCCTCAGGTTTCTCAGGTTGTAATGCAACAGCCTCTTGTCCCTGCGACTCAACCACAATCGCCAACTAGTGGAATGACACAGGCCCAAACGGGTACAATTACCCCTCATCTTGGTCAAATGGCCAGTATTGGACAACAGCACATGGCTTCACAACCATGGCTGGTGCAATACCAACAACCGCAATTCCAACAAGTATACCAAGGATCTGAGCAACAAATCTTTGCAAATAATGGGCAGCCGTATATTCAAAACGGTCAAAATCAACCATTCTACAATGGTTATGCCCATCAACCTTACCAAAGTTACCAGCATCAAATGCATTATGCTGGTATGCAAAGACCAACTGCTCAGGCCATTCCATCCTATCCTGGGTATGCTTCGCCAAGCCTGAATCAAGAGTTACCCTTCGTGGCAACTTTAGAGTTACCAGATCTAAATCGGCTAACGAACGATCCAATTGCTTATGCCCCTTGGTGGCCAGCGATTCCGCATAAAATTCCGTCAGATATTCCTAAATTTAATGGAAATCTGGGTGAAGACCCGTCGAATCATGTGATGACATTTCATCTGTGGTGTTCATCAAACACCCTAAACGATGATTCGATTAGGCTTCACCTTTTTCAGAGGACGTTAACTGGTCTGGCAAAAAAATGGTATATCGAGTTACCCAGAGCGTCGTTTGACAACTTCAACGCCCTAGCCACAACCTTTTTAACCCATTTTCAGTTACCAATAAGGTACGAAATGGGAACAAAACTTCTTACCAATTTCAAGCAAAAAACGGCCACTCACATATCCGATCATATTCATGAGTGGCGACGTCGTCGTAGAATGGTAAAAATGTATGTTCCTGATCAGCTTTTAGCTGAATGGTTTATTAAGTCATTATTACCTTCCATTACAGAAGATGTGGCAAAAGGAGGAGTCGTCACTGAAGAGCAAGTTATTGCTCGTGCGCAATATTTAGACTTGATTTATACTCAGTCTGGCACGCTCCACGATAAAATCCTTGATGCTCCTAGACCGGAATTTTCCGTCCCTCCTCCTCCTAAATCGAACAATGACTCTCATGTCGACGATGGCATGATTGGTACGACCGACATGAAATTGACAAAGGCTACATCTAAAAAGGCCTGTAAGATTTCCAGTCAAAATGCAAAAGAAGAACTTCTCGCCTCAGAAGTAAATGCCATCTCGATTGATAAAGGCAAAGAAACCAAGCAACCAGGAGGCAAGAAGAAAAACAAAGGGAAGAAGAAGAAACAGGAGGAATCATCACCTGAAAATTCTTCTGCAAACCCTCTTGGAGATAGGAAACCAAAAAGTCCATGCTTAATATGTGATGAGGATCATTGGACAAGAGATTGTCCATATAAAGCTAAGCTTAGAAAATTCTTCAAGAATTCAAAAACCTCGGCGGTATTGACTGATCCATTTCCAAATCTAGGGACAAATATGGTTGCTAGTGAAAATGCTTCCCCATCCCAAGTGCTGATGTTGTCGGTTTCGAAACAAAAAAATGATGCTTTGATATCGACAAGGAATAAAGATTACGGGAATCCACAGCTGTCAAACAACAAGGATAAAGATCAACCTAGTAGTTCGACAACAACTTCAACAGAAGTTGCGCCGCCCATCATTCCAGAGCTAACAATAAAACCGCCAAAGGGAGTAGTACACAAGTCGACATTTAATCCTCGTGCCAGAGTAGCACAGCATTATAACATAGTGGAAGATCTAGCCCAATCGCCATCTGCTATGTCGACACTTGAAGTACTACAAAATTGCCCATCCCAAAAGCAGGCTTTATTATCAGCTATAGGTGGGATAGACCCAAAGGATTCTAATCTTGTGTCCTTTAATCACAAAGGATATGATCCTCAGTTACCAACTCAACTAGCTTTCCTCATTCAAGTGAAAGCTCTCAACAAAACTGTTCATAGAACAATTATTGATGAGGGGGCATCTACATGTATTATGTCGATGAGTTGCTGGAAAAATTTAGGATCTCCAACCTTGTCACGGTCTTCGACGACATTAAAAGCATTTGACAGACGAACATATACCCCATATGGTATTCTAAGTAACTTGCAAGTTGAACTAGGGGGGAAAACAGTAGAAATAGATGTCAAAGTAATCGACGGAAACCTCGATTACAACATCCTACTGGGAAGACCATGGATATATGCTATGGCTGCAGTTGTGTCGACCTACTTTAGGAAGATTGCATTTCCTTTTCAAGGAGGAATTACAGTCGTCGACCAACAAACATTTCTCCCCAATAGTTCCCAAGTTACGGGAAGCATTCCGATGATCCATGGAAGCCCCCATTCGCTTCAAAATATCGGAGTAGGCCTACTAAAATACCCTATATTAATGGGGACTTTTGCCCTCCCGCCTCCAATAAATCTGGCGGAAATAGCGACGGTAGGAACCTGCAATATGATATCTTCGATTCAAAAGATCTCAGAAAACAATATTAATATGGATCATCTGCAGGTATTGCCTCCAAGCCCAATAGAAATATTGTAGCAATCAATGTTTTTGGCATGGGAGGCAGACCCGAATCAACGCTCATCGAGCGTTTGGATAGATAGGTCTAAGGAATATGGCACCCCTTCAGATCCTTGGTCGCAAGTGCATTACACCAACGAAGGAATTATTCAGTCAATGATAATTGAAGGGGCACCATGGGAAGATTACCACCATCGTTCCCATCTTCCGGATTGTCAAGAAGATACTCCTGATGACCTTCATCATCCTTCAGTTTTTGATTTCCTATCAAATACTGTAAACACGGTGGATTCCGAGCGAAACTTGTCCAATATTGAAGAGACTATCGCCATAAATATCTCGACCAAAACGGATGTTGTAGAAAATATTTATGTTGGCAAATGTTGTTCTCCTTCAGAACTGGAAATATATAACACTCTTTTTTGCGAATTCAGAGATGTCTTTGCTTGGTCATACGATGAAATGCCAGGAATTGACTCAAGTATAGTTGAACATGAAATCAAGATGTATCTAGATGTCAAACCGGTACGACAACAGCTACGGCAGGTGCACCCCAAGAAAGCCGCTGCTATCAAGGCAGAAGTTGAGAAACTTCTCCATGCTGGTTTTATTTACCTGGTTCCTCTAACCGATTGGGTATCGAACATTGTTCCTGTGATGAAAAAACAAGGAACAATTAGAGTGTGCGTCGATTATAGGGATGTAAATCAAGCTTGTTCGAAAGACAACTACCCTACACCCTTCATTGACTAGATAATTGATGAATGCGCCGGATGTGAAATCTTTTCATTTATGGATGGATTCTCCGGGTATAATCAAATAAATATCCGCCCACAGGACCAGTCAAAGACTACATTTATTTTTCCGTGGGGCACATTTGCATATCACAAATTACCCTTTGGTTTAAAGAATGAAGGGGAAACATTTTAGAGGGCAATGAATTATGCCTTCCATGACATCAAAAACATCGTTCAACCATATCTCGACGACCTTCCGGTTCATTCGCAAAAGCGGACCGATCATCCGCAGCATTTGAGAGCAATATTTCTACGTTGCCGACGCTACAAGATATGACTCAATCCACACAAATGTGTGTTCTGTGTCAGTTCTGGTCGTTTGCTTGGCTTTGTAGTCTCAAAAGACGGGATTCATCTCGACCCATGTAAGGTTCAGGCAATCATAAATTTGCCTCCACCTTCAAATTTGCTTCAGATTCAGAAACTCCAAGGGAAAGCAAACTTTATGAGGAGGTTCATTCCAAATTATGCCGAACTTGCTAAAGGTTATACACGTCTATTGAAAAAGGAAGTACCCTTCGTCTGGGATCAGGTCGCGCAAGCTTCCTTTGATGCTTTAAAAGAATCCCTAATGAAAGCATCATTAATGTACACTCCTGATTATCAAAAAGACTTTAACCTGTATCTAGCTGCAGTGGATACAACCATCACAATGGTTTTAGTTCAAGAAGACAACAAAATTGAACATCCTATATATTATTTGAGTAGAAACTTAAATGATACGGAAAGCAAGTATTCCTATGTTGAAAAGTTGGCTCTTGTATCTATTCAAGTGATACAGAGACTTTGACACTATGTCCTCTTTCGAAAAACTACCATTTTGTCAGATTGCAACCCGATGACTTATATATTGTCACGACAGTTGTTGGGGGGCAAATATTCAAAATGGATAACAATTCTCCAAGAGTTTGATCTGGAATTCGTAAAATCCAAATCAAAGAAATCCCTGGTTTTCGTGAAATTACTATGCGATCTCCCATCATCGTCCAACGATGAAACATCCGAAGAAACCATCGTGGATGAATCTTTGTTTCTGATATATTCAAGCAATCCGTGGTATGGAGATATAATCATCTATCTCCAAACCCAAAAATATAGGTCTAATACCTCTCGCTCGGAACAAAAACATATTCGATACCAATCAAAAGACTACATGATCGTCGGTGATACACTTTACCATCGTGATGTCGATACAGTTCTGAGGAGGTGCCTCACCCACGAGGAGGCCGAAAAAGTCCTGAATGATTGCCATTCAGACACGTGTGGGGGGCATCAATCTGGTTACGCTACAGCGCAAAATTTTTTACGAGCAGGATACTTCTGGCCAACAATGTTCAAAGATTGCATAACCGCAGTTAGAATTTGCCATGCATGTCAAATTTTCGATAGCAAAACCAAAAAACCGCCCGCACCTCTGCAACCGATAGTTGCTGTTGGGTCATTCGCCAAATGGGGCATTGATTTCATGACATGTAACCCCACCTTGACTCGGGGGCATGGGTATGTCATAGTCGCAGTAGACTATTTTACCAAATGGGCCGAGGCGATGCCTACATTAGATAACATTGGTGAAACAACTGCCCTTTTCTTTTTCAATCATGTAGTCGCCAGATTCGGTGTTCCACAGGCTATAGTCACAGATCATGGATCACATTTTCGCAATCACATGATGGTCGAATTGGCTGCCAAATTAGGGTTGTCCCACGATAGCTCTACTCCATATTACCCGCAGGCCAATGGACAAGTTGAAGCAATCAACAAAGTCCTGAAACGGATGCTGCAAAGGATGATTGGAGTCCACAAAAGGAGTTGGAACCTGATCCTGTACTCAGCCTTGTGGGCATACCAAACATCGGTAAGAAATGCAATCGGGTTTACACCTTTTCAACTGATGTATGGCCCAGAAGCAATCTTACCAGTTCAGTGTGAAATCTCGTCCCTCAAACTCGCAATCGACCTTCTCCCCGGAACTTCAGAAGAGGAGGCTCGTTTCTTGGAACTAATACAATTGGATGAAACCCATCGTGATGCCACTTTGGCTAACGAAACCCATAAGAAATGAGTCAAGGCGGAGTTCGACAAAAATGTCAAACCCCATGTCTTCTCAGAAGGTGACTTGGTCTTACTTTATGACCAAGAATCCAATAAATTGGGAGCAGGTAAGTTCAAGTCTTTGTGGATGGGCCCTTATATTGTTAAGTGAGTGTTAGCAAAAGGATCCTACGAGTTAATGGATTATGACGGGATTCCACTGGCGCAACCCCATAACGGGTTGTACCTTAAGCGTTACTACGCATAAATTTGGTGTGGTAACCTATATGCTTTTGTTACATTTTTGTTTTTTCTAAGAGTAATTGTTTTGGTCAAGTAATCCACTTTTTACATTTGTCGCAGATGTTGGACCCATTGGAATCTTTCATTGGATATGCCGACGGAGCGAGTCATAGTTCGCGGAACCTATCTTTTGCGGCCTGGGCCATTTTTGATCTAAGCGGCGAGTTAGTAAGTTTAAGAGGGGTATGTATTGGTCGGTCAACAAATAACATCGCTGAATATAGCACGTTGATAGAACTTCTCTCTGATGCCATCACACATGGCATAAGCCGAATTTCCGTCAGGCTAGACTCACAGCTCGTCATACTACAACTCACTGGTATCTACTCCGTCCGAAATCCAGCTATCTATCGTATGTTCCTAAGGGTCAAGATTTTGGAAAGACAATTTGATTTTATTCAATATTAGCATATTTCCATAAACTTAAACACATTAACAGACTCATTGGCAAATTATGTGTTAGATAAACATTTGCAACATTTATAAAAAGAAGCATTTCATCAGTATTTGCATCAGGATCATGTAACTTAACCAAAATAAAACTCCAAAAATCAAAAATATATATATAACTGTTTATGGTTTACACATAATGTTCTGTAACCAAGACAAAATTGGTCAAATGACCCAAAACTCAAAACTCTAGGGGGCACCCTAGTCTAATGATGTTGGAGATAACAAGTCACCGCCTGTGCAATCATGCGTAAAAGCCTAGTCCACCGACTTGGCACACCAGTAGTATGTCGCTGCAACCTCAGGGGCAGCTCATCGGTCCTCATGTCCGGAATACCAAGAGTAAGGCCCTCGACCTGATCCTGCAATGCTGAAAGAGTCTCGACCACATCAAGGTCTCGAAGGATAGCCCTTCCCGCACCCTCTCCTGCTGGAATGACAACTGACACTCTCAGGCGTACTACTGGTTCAACATCTGCATGAGCACATGAGTTTTGATTAGTCCTTATAGAAGAAATCACAAGAACATTATAAAGAGAAACAATAAACAGAGATATGGTCAGAAAATTTACCGATGACACCCCACTGCTCGCCAGCAGGCAGTACCAAATCCGGATCACCCCGGAAATCCATACCGGCATATGGATACTCGGAAAAAACCATCTCCTGACGGTTGAACCACTCGAAAAAGGTATCAGAAAAGGAAATCTGGGACTGACCAGCATGTCTGGCCATAAGGTCGACCCATCTCTGCATCCGTGGCTCAGTCGGTGGAGGTAAACCAAGTGAAACATACTGCGACTGCATCAGCGGGATCTTTTCCAAGGCGAAAGCTGTCAAGATAGAACCATATCCAAAGTTCTTCAATCTTCCATTTTTCACCTTGGTCAGTTGTTCTTTCATCATAGAGAGTACTGCATCACACCAGTTGAACACCTTTGGTTCAAGGCATTCCAAGGCGTACTGCATATAAGACCTGTTGGCCACGTGAAGTGCCGCACTACCAGCCAGTCTAGCAAAAGCGAATAGAATGGTCCTCAGGGAACTACTAGTGACATCTCGGATAATGATCTTGCCGTCCTTACTCGGCTGAGATCCCTCTCTGCAATACCTGCGAATGTAATCTCTCACAGATTCACCCCCACGGGCCGAACCTGATAATGAGATAGGGGCACCCCGCTTCGATAAGCCGATCAAAAAATAGATGTCCACGATAGTCAAGGGGATATATTTGCCCCTAATCTGGAACACCTAGGTGGTAGGATCCCATGCATCGAGAAAATATTGCAACAGGTTGATTTTTTGCCTCATGCAAGAGATGTGGAAAAACTTGAACAGGCCACAGTTCCGCAGTGCATTTACCGTAACCGGATCATGTAAAGCAAGCATGTCCTCTTCTTCATGCTCACATTCTTGCCATGTAACAGGCATTTTTATCCAATGAATCTCTGAAACAAACAAGAGAAGAGTCAAGATCCTGATTTGGTGAAAAACAGGCAAAAAATTCCATGAAAAACCGTGCATAAATGGCCCTCTTTGCGCCCATCGCATCCCCAGCAGTGTTCTAGGTGGGATGCATGCTAACTAGCCAATGGCCAAGCCAGCATGCATCGCACCTTTCGATGTAGAAGAGGTGCGATGGAGCCAGGGCGAGTTTTTCAAACCCCAGAGGCTCAGAAAAACCAGAAAACATGCTCAGAATGCAAAAAGGAAAGGATGAAATTAAAGAGCTCAGGTTTAGCTCCTACCTGGTCCAGACGGTGCCGAGAATCGTCCACAGAATCTCCCGGAATCAGCTAGTGAAAATCAAGGGGGAAAGCACCTCCAAAGCTCCAAAAAACCAAAGTTCAAATGAAATGGTAAAATGAGAGGTAAAGAGAACTTTTAAATTACTTTTCACGTAATTCAACTAAAATATTAGTGTTTTACCTCATTTTTCAGACATATATTGTTCGTTTCTAACTAGTTTGATGAAGCAATTGAGCAGGCAGTACAACCTCTGAAAGAACAAAGTTGTCAATGGTAAAATCAAGACAATCAATGACCATTATATCAAGCAGTTTTAACGCGAAATTCAAGCTCATTAAAAAATAAACATAAGCAATGAGCAAATGTTCCCCCAGAGTTTAAGCTCATTAAAAAATGAACCAATTTCAAGTAAATAACCATCGTGAATGTATTATCATCAGCCTTTGAAGCCTTGGTCGTGTTCTCATCATCACCTCCACTCTGTATTGGCCGATCATTCACCTCCATTTGATTGTTTACCCTTTTTAAGGAACAGCTACGAAGAGTGATCCTGTTAGCCATCCTTGTGACACTGCCGTGATTGGAAAATTCCAAACCTTACCTGGAATCAGCTGCTACCCGAATTTATCACTCGTTCCTCAAAAACGAGTCTCCTTTAAGCTCTTTTCAACTCACTCGTAAAACATGAAAAGATTGCTGAGCAATTGGCCTCTCCAGCTCGTTAAAGGGATCGGAAGTGCTATCCCTCCTTTAGATTTTAATCTTTTTGGACTTGAGGGATTATTACACAAAAAGATCGAGCGCTTGTTTTGTTCGGCTCGTTAAAAGTACCGAAAATTCATCCCTTTTGTATTGTTTTATACTTTTTCGGACTCAAGGGATTATATGACGAAAAAGGATTATTGGAGTTTTCTTTACGTCCCTTTTTCAGACTCTCTAAAATTGAAAAGGACCGAGTTATCCTTGTCGTTAAACTCGTTAAAACCGAATAGCGACAAACTTGTCCATACAGACAAGAACGAGTTTCACTATTGCTAGGCTCGTTAAAACATAGCGATGGGTTTGCCCGAAGGGAAAATTATAGAACAAGCATATGTTATCCTCCTCAAGCTTGACAAAAATAAAGAGGTATTGGTCAGCAATGACTGGGGAAAAATTGGGAAGAAAACTTGAAGAAACTTTATCGGTAGCAAGTCGCTCTTAAACATGACACTTTCACTCCGCATCCGAGTCGGGTTGGGTTGTTCCATTCACTGGTTACATCACCATGGTTCTATCACACCATCCATATTTGGGGTTAATGCTACCGATCCATCATGTCAGTGTCGCTGATATGTTCAAGAGAATTCGCTCAGAGAATTCACCTGTGTCTCACCCACTGCAATACATTTACGCTCCATTCTTTCATGACCGCCACCCTGAACCTTATATCACCAAATCGTTTTCACCTCCATTAAAATCATTTGCTCCGTTCCGTGTCATTGATGTGGGATTCAATAAGGCCCTCCTATGACGGATCGCCTCTTGTCGACATCAGCTCATTATCCAAGAAGTCGATCTAGGAACAACCCTTTCAGTACTTTGAAGCTTGCATGCCTCAATGGCAAGTTTCTCACTTCCGGCGACAGGTTTACATCAATGGCCTTCGACCGAAAGATTTTGCGTGGTGTTTGATGCCAAGTCCCTTATTCACACCACGTGAATTGTACTGTAGTACCTTGAGGGTCATCATCATTATCGGTGATTCCTCTTGCGCCTGTTAACAACTTACATCATTGGCTGGTAATCAGGTGATGTCTTTCCATGTTCGACTCCAGAACATCTCTCACATGGATCGACTTGTACTTTGAGTGAAGATCAAACGAGATTGAAGACCCCGGATCTAGTTTCATCCATCCGAGTTGTGATATATATTCAGGAAAATAGAGACATCAAATGTACATCATTACTGCACAGATAATCATCCAACCTAAGGGATGATGGCTCTACCAGAATCATCAATCTACACTCAGACGATTGTCTGTCTTATGTACATGAAAATGAATTTATAAAGCTGAGCATGGGAATGCCTACCTCAGCTAGATCATGAAAATATTATGAAGATAATGTATTGTATTGTATCTTATTACAGGTCGCCTTCCAGCTTGAAAAAACTTCAGATCCTCATGATAAAGCATTTCACCCAACATCAACAGATTAACGACCTCATGCTTTAGAGGCAACTGTTATAGACATTTTTGGGCACTGCAACTCCAATCATAAATGTCCATAAACCAAGGGCTCTTAAGTCCCTAAAAGTGTTGTTCGAACCTCTAAAAGAACAAGGTAAACTGATTACATCTTCTCCCAGAAGTTCTCCATGAAAAACTGCTCAGAACTGGTCAAAACTGGACCATCTCACCTGCTCCATGGTCAAAGTGCGCTGCATCCCACCTAAATACACACAGGAGGTGTGATGCATCTTGAAAAACCCTTCTATGGGGTGCGATGGGTGAGAGTGGACAAATGGCAGGGTCAACCTGCAAGGTGGAGGATCATGGAATCTTCTAGAAACTTCTCCTATGACACTTGCCTCTCTGCATTCGCCCAGGGATGAGTATGAGATCATCAATCTCCAAGTGGAATCAAGAACTATCAGAGAGAGGACACTAATCAAATCTCAAAAGCTAACTCACCCCCCTTGCAAACATCTATATATGGATCCCTCATCCCAGAGATCTGGAGGCTGGAATTTTTTATCTTGTAAAGAAGTGCTGCTGGTTTCTTGGTGCAATATCATAGTATTGGGTGATCTAAACTTTTCATGAGGTGAAGAAGGGCTTTCTTGCTGAGAGGATGATGCTGGGTCAGAACAATTGGTTGTAATCCTCTTTGCTATTTCTTGATTATCAATAAAGCTATTCAAGTTTTCCTCCACATTCTTGTATGATTGATGATATATGCATTTGTGTGGTCAATATATATCTGGTCCTATATTGTTTATGATAATAGATCTATGTTCTTGGATAGTGTTATGCTGCATTGATTCTACAGGTGCTCTTTGAAGCTGGGTAGACAAGGAAGCGAGTGGCAAATATCTATCAGAAGGGAGAGGAATCAAGCAAGGAACCAAGCGCAAGACAGAGGTTGGTCTCCTTTATTCCCCTCTTATCTATTTCTCATAAAGGAAAACGAAAGTAGTTTTAGTTTGTTTGTTTCTAAGGTAGCTACTAGCCTTAGTGGGACTAGCAACTCTGCATAGACACTAGATTTCCCGATAACAGAGAGCGATACACAGAACATGTCCGTGAAGAATATGGTGATGAATATATTGACAACATATATGATTTAACTATGCAAGATAAGGATTATATCAACCCCACTGCAGATGGAAGGCTAAGCTGGGAGAAGGATAGTTCATGTCATTCAAAATTGGATGAAGAATTGGAGAACTGACAAAATTGGTTGCACAAAGTATCTACTCTGCGCTGTAATAGAATGTAAAAAATATCTTCAGTAGATATCAACCGAGGTATGTAATTTTCCATATTATGATGGAATAGGTGAAGTTAGTTTATTTCTAGATGAATTTGAAAGGAATGTACCAGAAGAATAGCGATTCTAGGCCTTGGATATATCTTTGAAGGCTACAGTTACGTGATGGTGGGGAACACATAAGGATAATATAGAATATTGTTCAGAATACTGAAGGTTGATGAGGCTCAGGTTTGGTCATGCAAACACAAGGATCACAGAGAAGTACAATGGCAAGGATGATCCTCGAGATCATTTGTCTCATTGGACTAAGGCATGGGGTGAAGAACCTCGACTAGAATGGGTACATGTATTTGTTCACACTTTGGATGTGATACCAATGAATTAGTATCTTGAAACAGAGATGCACCATGGTACCGTCGACTGGAATGATATGAAGGAAATTTTTATATTGATATTTAGCTTTGAGGATGGTTTTCAATGTATAGATGATGCCCTTCAAGAAATTAGAGCAGCAATTTTCTAGACACCTAATGAGCCAACGACTTGGGTACAGCCCGACTGGAACACGCAGTTGCAGCATGCACTGGAATGTTATAATATGAATGTTGAGAAGGGTGAGGAAGATTCATTCAACATTAATATTCTGAGTCAAAAGGATAGCGTGAAGTGACAAGACCAAATGTTGAAATACATAATGTAACACAACCTATTAAGATGAGGCAGGTCAACATAGGCTCAAAGGCAGAGCCTAACTTCGCGCACATAGGAGATTACTGGGATGAAGATATAGTAGGAAACATCGTTGAGTTACTGCATGATTACCAGGATTTGTTCCCAACAAATTTCACAGAGTTAAGAGGCATCATGGGAGACCTGGGCATCATGAAAATCACTTTCAAGCCAAATGTGATGTTGGCATTATGATGCATGTGTTGTACTTGATGGCAACCCACTTGTAGCAAAACAACTCACTTGTATATGGTAACTAGATGAATCTACGTAACTAGATGAATCTACAAGAGAGATATCAGATGTGACAGAATGCATGGAAATTCAAAGGAATCATTTTAGAAGTAATATGGCAAATTACAGTGTAACAGGTCTATTCAGAGGTAACAGGGCATTGGTATAGAAGAACAGGAAGATGGAACTAAGGTCTACTGATTAGAATAAAGAAGGTAAAGGAAAAGTTTGATGTAAAGTAGTTTAAGAAGTATACACATGTCCACTTAGTCAAATCAACGTATACACACTGGTCAACAGGAAAAAAAATAAAAATAATAAAATAATAATAATAATAATAGAGGGTGTACATATACACGCACTCCCACAGGAGGAAAAACGTGTACATGTTGGAAAACCAAGGTTTTGGTCTGAGCTATTTGGTCCAAGGTAATAGTCCTAAGTGGTTTCAGTCTGAGGTATTGACAAAGGATCTAAGTATATAAGGAGAAGAAGATCAAAGGGCTAAGCACACAAGTAATGAATATCTTATGAAGTGTTAGATCAAAAGAAAATATGCATGTTATGGGTTTCTAATGATTTTTCTTGATCTGAACTAAGTATGCACCTGAGTGTTTGATGATGGATGAGATCTAATGATGGATCAGGATCATAATGACTTATTATTATGAGATCTGATAATGGATAGGCTAGATCTGATTGCTAACGCACGTTTTATCCTTTATAAGTGATGATTTGAGTATGTCTGAAGTCTAGAATTGCAATGAAGTTATAAGTAAGTATTTGCTTTTATATATATATATATATATATATATATATATATATATATATATATATATATATATATATATATATATATATATATATATATATATATATATATGCTAGTTTGCTTTGATGAAGTTGTGTATACACATTGGTTCGACTCTTCCAAGTAGCGTATGCAAAAGAAAAGCTTGATGTTTAGGGATGACTGATCTATCATATCAGTGTTGTTGTTTTACTGTTGTTTTTCAATGATGTCTTCTTAGATCTAAAAATAGAACTGAATGAATAAGGAAATTGAGTCTGATTGATTGATTGATTGAGAAAGAAGGGTGATCCTTGTTGTTATCTGTTTAGAACTCTATAATATGATAGTAGATATTCATAATGTCATTGATTGGTACAGTTTGTAGTTCAGAGGTTTTATGATTCAGTATCTTTAGAACTGTACACAGGTTGGGCAAACGGAAGCAGCATATACACGTAGGTTTGCTTCATTGAAGTAGCATACACATTCTGACACATGCCTTTTGAGGTTACAATTAGTTTTGGTTGTTGATGCAGTGTTCTGGGTTCCGATCTTATGTACTGGTTACAGTGATTTGTATGTTCCAGTTGATTGGTTGAATTTGATTAAGTTTGAATGAATGGTTGATTCAGTTGTGTCATAGGTTGAGTGATTTTTTGATTCAGTTGTGCTAGAGGTTCAGAGGTTTCATTGATTGATTGTTTCAGTTATATCAAAGATTGATGATTGGGTTTCAATGATTGGTTGATGCAGATGTATTTGATGGTGATATTGCAGTGGTGGTTGCTTTTGAGCTTCAATGTTAGTAATGGGTCCAATTTAAAAATTTGACGAAATGTGGCCTTCATATTGTAGTGTTGTGTACCAGGAGTATCCAGTGTGAAAATTTATGAAACGTGGTCCCAGGTGGATGCTGAGGGTTGGAGCCTTCATTGAGGAAGTTGAAGCTTCCTACCAGTAGTGGCTGGTGATTTGATCAAGGGGTTGGAGCTCCCTTCCAGTAGTAGCTGGAGAAAGAGTGAAGGTTGTAGCCTTTTGTAGGCTGGCGCCTACGTACTAGTAAATGGATCAGCTAGTAAAAGAGCCAGGGGGTTGGAGCTCCCTTCCAGTAGTAGTTGGAAAACGAGTGAAGGTTGGAGCCTTCTGTAGACCAAAACCTACGTACTAGTAAATATATTGGCTAGTACAAGAGCTAGGGGTTGTAGCTCCCTTCCAGTAGAAGCTAGAGAATGAGAGAAGGTTGTAGCCTTCTGTAGGTGGGTGCCTGCATATTGGTATGAGTCTGCACCAATACAAGATTGTAAACATATGTTCTTATTATTAAAAAAATATAGAGATTAGAGAAGTAGCTGATTTTCACCCACATTGGGTTTCCACCATAAATATTGGTGTTCATGTGTGTTGCTTATGTGTGATGGTTTATCATTTTATTACTGAACATGGTTACTGTTTAATGTTCAATGAAGTACTGATTCACTGATTAAATATCAACACATGATGAATTAACTGAATCATAAGTTCACTGGATATGTGTTGGTTGCCTTAAGAACAGTTGCGTGCACACGCTAGTTCCCTTCACTGAATTAGCGTATATAAATCAGAGTAAGAAAAGAAAAAGTTATTGATTTGACTAACACTGATTCACCCCTCTCTCTCAGTATTATTTCCAACAATTGGTATCAGAGCAGATCTTTTGGTAGAAGCTTGATCACTTGAAGGAGATCCATATTAACAATGGGAAAGAAGCTAAAGAAGAAAGCACCTCAAAAGAAGAAGAAATATCAAAGTAACTGTGACAGTGGGAGAGATGATTTGCCTTTGTGTAGAAGCAAATCTTCAAATTCAGAATCACCTTAGAATGAAGATGAACAAGAAAAAGAACTATCAGGTATGAATTTGTTGTCCTCTGGTGATAAATTTCTATGTTCATTTGAAGATAATGAAATTGACAGTGAAACAATTGAATTTTCGTTTATGGGTGAAAGAGAAAGAAATCAAATAGAGGTAGAATTTAAAAAGTTCATAGACTCAATTAGAGATCAACAAGACCTATTGGAAAAAAGGGAGTGTACCTACAAAGAAGAGATTACAAGATTAAAGGCTCAGTTAGAGGAAGGAAACAAGGTAAGGAAACAATACGAGGAAAAGGAAGATCAAAGTCAAACGTTGTAGGATGAAGTGACATCATTGAGAAATGAAGTGAATGGAAAATACATAACAACCAAGGAACTTATAGAAAGAACCAACTACTGTGAAGGTCTTGAAGTTGTGGTCATTTCTCTAAAAGAAGATCTCAAAAATTCAAATAAACAAAATGAAGAACTACTCCAAGCATTTGAAGAACAAGAAAATGAAGTTCTCGAATTAAGGCAACAAGTGGAAGAAGGAAGAAAAGCTGAAGAAATCATGAAGAAGCGGTATCTTGAAAAGGAAGAGCAATATCAGGTTGAGGTAAATATCCTAAAAGGTAAATTAGAAGAAAAGGATAAACTTTTACGATTTTAAGATAGTACTAAGATTTTGGATGATATTCTTAGTAGTCAAAGGTCTCCTGCCATCAAATCTGGTCTTGGTTTTCATGAAACTATTAAAGGTGAATCTAGCTCACAAATTGAAGCAAGGAACTCTAGTGCAAAATATGAAACACTCAACAAGGAGATAAGAGGTCAACCCCATCAACAACCAAGGAGTGAAAGTAATCAAAGTAAATAATTTACTCCTAACTATGGAAGTGTTAATCGATTCTTTCCTCTGATGAATAATGTTGAATGTTTTATATGTCATAATTTTGGACATATTGCAGTAAGATGCAGAAGTAGAATGGTTCAAGCTAATAACCATCACACAGAAATCAAATTCTAGGTACTTCAAGGGATATTGTTTTTCTTGCAATATGTTTGGTCACAAAGCCATTGATTGCTTTAGAAGGAATATGAAACATATAAGATGTTATGCTTGTAAAACGTTTGGGCATATAGAAAAATAATGTAGGAGAAAATTTTGGCCAACATACCAAAAGGAACAAACATCATCACACTCCAAGGTGTGGAAGAAGAAGGAATTACAGACAAAAACATGTGGAATAACTTAGTATACAGACATAATAAAATCAGAAGGAACTGACAGTATGAAATTTCAGTGTCCTAATACACAGTTATCATGAAGACAAGTCACGTATATACTCGAATTAGAAGCTGCACAGCCGCGTATATGTTGGGTTGATGAAGAAGCGGTGGGACAGACTCAGAAAAATGATTTGATATGGTTAAGACAATTATCAATTATCTTTTATGCCTTGATGTGGATATTATTTAGAAGTACTTTTTATCCTCATAAGTTTTTGATGACTTGATGTATATCTGATTCATGATGATGCCTTGATATTTCTTACTGATATATGCAATGATCAGATCTGATAGTGAACATGTGGCACAGGTTCAGGGGGAGAATATGTTATGCTGCTAATAATGCATTATTGGCATTATGTCTTTGGTACCTAATGATTCTTATCAATGGTGATGATTCTTATGTGGCTAAAGTGTTTAAATGATACATCATGCTATGTTGCGGTTATAGTTACCTATGATGATGATACTTGTATTGCTTGGGGTACATAGTTGTTATTCAGATCATATTTATGGGTGATTGTGGATGACTTTTTGATGATGCATACAGTACATATATGATTATTACATGGTGATCTTCATAAGGACAAGGAGAAGTACAAAGCTTGAGTACACAACTTCATTATTTGATGATGAGCCACTCATTTCTTTTATGTTGGTGTCATCATGCCTTCAAATATGCATAAAGTTCATATGGTGTAGTTATGATGCAGGATTCCTATAGTTCTTGGCTCTCACATGGTTGAGGATTGTTGTTGTTGATGGTATCAAGAAAGCTTGAAAAATGACCATGAGCTCATGGTTTTCTAGATACATAGTTGATGGATACACATTATGTTGGATACATGGATGATTACTTAAGTTGCATATTGATATATATTGTTGGTTGGCCAAGAGAATGGTATTGTTACAGGTTCCATGAAGACATATTTATTTGGAGACATGGCATACTTAGTCACATAATGATGATGACTTCTTACTCTATGATGATACATTTGATACTCACATATGTTGATTATCTTGGTTGATATGGGATGTTTCCTAGTGATGATACATGGTTGATATATTGAGGGTTCTTGTGGAAAGATCATGTAGTTATTAATGATGATGCTATGATCATAGATGATGACTATGGTGTTTTCACATACATATGATATGATTTTGTGTTAGCGCTTGGAGATATGACATATGCTTAGTTGATTCATGGAAGGTTATGATAAGGCTCTTTCTACTAAGGAAATGAAGCAAGTTGATCTTGAGATCAAGAGCATGAGTTGATATCTATATGCGGCATACTTTGTCATAGGTTGATGATATTTGCATTGTCATGTCTTGGGAACTGATGATGGACATATACAAGTTGATGGTTTGGATGCTGCTGACAGATGCTTATGGAGCAGATCATATATGGTGTATGATAGTTGCTGATGACTATCCTCGAGTGATATACATGACATTTATAACAAAGACCAAATATCTAAACAAGACCATGATATCTCTCTATTTTTCATAGTCTTTTAATGAGTTCTTTTTGGTCACGAGATGTATTTTGTACCCCCACTATGCATGGGAAGAATGAAGTAATAATTGCTATATTTCAGTCATGTATAAACAATTGGTATATCCCCACTTGGTTGGGTGGATGAGTCAAATTTGGTGTATCCCCACTTGGTTGGGAGATTGATGTATGTATGATTCATTGGTGATAGGAAGTTCAAACTCACATAGTTGAGTTATAGATTCACGTTATTCTTTTGGAAAATATTTTTGTAGACTCTGCATGTGCTCAGGGGGAGCATGGATGGTTTAGTGCATCAAGACATGTACAAAGGGGGAGTTTAATCAGAGAATTTAGCATGTGCCTAAGGGGAGCATGATCAATGTTTATATTCAGCTATTCAGATATGAAAGTATTCATTTTGGTCAGCCCTTTTCCCTTGATATAAAACGAGGAGAATATATTGGTCCACCCTTTGCCCTTGATGTCAAAGGGGGAGAGTATTTTGGTGTTGCTTTTTATCTCTAACAATCTCTACAGCTTGTAGTAATCAACACCAACATGGTTTGCATCAAGTCCAAAGGGGGAGATTGTTGGCATTATGATGCATGTGTTGTACTTGATGGCAACCCGCTTGTAGTGGAACAACTCACTTGTATATGGTAATTAGATGAATATATGTAACTAGATGAATCTACAAGAGAGATATCAGATGCGACAGAATGCATGGTAGTTCAAAGGAATCATTTTAGAAGTAATATGGAAAATTACAGTGTAACAGGTCTATTTAGAGGTAACAGGGCATTGGTACAAAAGAACAGGAAGATGGAACTAAGATCTACTGATCAGAATAAAGAAGGTAAAGGAAACGGTTGATGTAAAGCATCTTAAGAAGAATACACAGGTCCACTTAGTCAAATCAGCGTATACACGCTGGTCCATAGAACAAAAAGAGCGTATACATATACACACACTCCCACAAGAGGAAAAGCGCGTACATGTTGGAAAACCAAGGTTTTGGTCCGAGGTATTTGGTCCAAGGTACTTTGGTCCAAGGTATTTGGTTCAAGGTATTTGGTCCAAGGTATTTAGTCCAAGGTATTGGTCTTAATTGGTTTTGGTCTGAGGTATTGACAAAGGATCTAAGTATATAAGGAGGAGAAGATCAAAGGGCTAAGCACACAAGTAATGAATATCTTATGAAGTGTTAGATCAAAAACAAATATGCATGTTATGGGTTTTTGATGCTTTTTCTTGATATGAACTAAGTATGCACCTGAGTGCTTGATGATGGATGAAATCTAATGATGGATAAGGATCATAATGACTTATTATTATGAGATCAGATAATGGATAGGCTAGATCTGATTGCTAACTCATGTTTTATCCTTTATAAGTGATGATCTGGGTAAGTTTGAAGTCTGGAATTGCAGCAAAGTTATAAGTAAGTATTTGCAGATATATACGATGGTTCGCTTTGACGAAGTTCTGTATACACACTGGTTTGGCTCTTCCAAGTAGCATATGCAAAAGAAAATCTTGATTTTCAGGGATGACTGATCTGTCATATCAGTGTTGTTGTTTTACTATTGTTTGTGAATGATGTCTTCTTAGATCTGAAAATAGAACTGAATGAATAAGGAAATTGAGTCTGACGATTGATTGAGAAAGAAGGGTGATCCTTGTTGCTATCTGTTTAGAACTCTGTAATATGATAGTAGATCTTTAGAATGTCACTGATTGGTACAATTTGTGGTTCAGAGTTTTTATGATTCAGTATCTTTAGAACTGTACACAGGTTGGGCAAACGGAAGCAGCATATACACATAGGTTTGCTTCATTGAAGTAGAATACACATTCTGACACATACCTTTTGAGGTTACAGTTAGTTCTAGTTGTTGATGCAGTGTTTTAGGTTCATAGTTGTGTACTGGTTACAGTGATCTATCTGTTCCAGTTGATTGGTTGAATTTGATTAAGTTTGAATGAATGGTTGATTCACTTGTGTCAGAGGTTCAGTGATTGTTTGATTCAGTTATGTCAAAGGTTCATAGGTTTCATTGATTGATTCTTTCAGTTATATCAAAGATTGATGATTAGGTTTCATTGATTGGTTGATGCAGATGTATTTGATGGTTATATTGCAGTGGTCATTGATTTTGGGCTTCAATGTTAGTAATGGGTCCAGTGTGAAAAATTGATGAAACGTGGCCTTCATATTGTAATATTGTGTACCAGGAGTACCCAGTGTGAAAATTTATGAAACATGGTCCCTGGAGGATGTTGAGGGTTGGAGCCTTCAGTGAGGAAGTCGAAGTTTCTTGCCAGTAGTGGATGGTGATTTGGTCAAGGGGTTGGAGCTCCCTTCCAGTGGTAGCTGGAGAATGAGTGAAGGTTGTAGCCTTCTGTAGACCAGCGCCTACGTACTAGTAAATGGATCGGCTAGTAAAAGAGACAAGGGGTTGGAGCTCCTTTCCAGTAGCAGCTGGAAAATGAGTGAAGGTTGAAGCCTTCTATAGGCCGACGCCTACGTATTAGTAAACGGATTGGCTAGTACAAGAGCTAGGGGTTGTAGCTCCCTTCTAGTAGAAGCTGGAGAATGAGAGAAGGTTGTAGCCTTCTGTAGGTGGGTGCCTGCATACTGGTATGAGTCTGCACCAGTATAAGATTGTAAATAGATTTTCTTATTATTAAAAGAAGATAGAGACGACAGCAGCAAGTGGTTTTCACCAACATTGGGTTTCCACCTTAAATCTTGGTGTTCATGTGTGTTGCTTATGTGTGATGGTTTATTATGTTATTACTGCACATGTTTACTATTTAATGTTTAATAAAGTATTGATGCACTGGTTAAAGATAAACATATGATGAATTAATTGAATCATAAGTTCACTGGATATAATTTGGTTGCCTTAAGAACAGTTGTGTGCACACGCTAGTTCCCTTCACTGAAGTAGCGTATATAAATTAGAGTAAGAAAAGAAAAAGTTATTGATTTGACTAATATTGATTCACCCCACCTCCCTCTCACTATTATTTCCAACATGTGAAGCCTGTAAAACAATGACCGTATAGGCTCAACCCAAAATACAAGGAGAAGGTAAAGGAGGAACTTGAGAAGATGGTCGCAGCTGGCATAATCAAACCTGTGGAAGAATCTGACTGGGTAAGTCCAATGGTAGTATAGGAGAAAAAGACCAAGGGATAAATAAGGATCTATGTCAATTTAAGGAATTTGATTGACGCATCCATACATGACTCGTTACCAACACCATTCATGGATGAAGTTTTGGAAAATGTAGGAGGACAGGAGGGCTACTCCTTTACAGATGGGTTTTTTGGGTACCATCAGATTAAGGTAACACTGGAAGATAGGATTAAGACGACCTTTTCTACTAAATGGGGATCCTTTCAATATACAGTTATATCATTTGGGTTGAAGAATGCACTGATGATATTTTATAGAGTTGTCGTCGCAGCATTTAAATGATTGTGGTGAAGTAGAATTATAAGTGCGGACACGAACGAATTCCTCTAGCCCGATATTGGGTCTAGCCACAACAAATACATTCTATGGAAGCTTTCCTTAGGTCAGAACCAATCAAGAGGGCCTACCTCTTGGTCACTTATCCTGCTTGATGATGTCCTTTCTTGCTCGCTCTAGCAATCTCTCACTTCCTTCTCCAAGCTGCTGAAACAAGTAAACAACAACAACACACAAACATAATAATATAAAAATTGCAATTCAACCTACTTAATGAGTCAAGAAGCATCAAGACACGAATATGTACTATTACAAAAACTGTAGGAAATCAATCTATAGTTGCATATATTAATATTCAAAGAGAGATTACAACCATTCGGCTTGACGTTGCAGTCTTCCTCTGACAAGACCAAGTTCCCACACACTTCCGCTAGCACTTCATGATGGCTTCAAACAACAATAGTTTAAAGACTCTTCCCTTTAGGCTTCACTCCAAACCAAACACAATTCTCCCTCACAAACCTAGATGACTACAATTAGTAATAGCTTTCTTGTCTAAAGTAGTATATTCACACTCAGCCAAATCTCTAACTCTGATATTCACACTAGTCTCTACTTGGGAAGAAGGGAGGTTTATATAGGAAAGATGGATGGGAGATGGATCCTCTTCTCATGGGAGAAGGACTTATCCCTTGAGGTAGTTCCATTATTATAGGGGAAAGGAGCCCAAACTATCATCCTCAGCCACATCTAGCAAAACCATTTACCAGACTTCCATTACAGAGCTTCTAGAGATGGAAGCTTCAACTCTAACTTAAAAAACTTTCCATAACAAGACCAACATGACTGGAACAAAACTCAATCGCACTGATCAGTGTAGGGAATAGTGCTAATATCTACACATCAGCGCGGGGGAGACAAATGTCATTAGCACCAGTCTTGTAAATTGGGAAAAACAGAAGTTTCAATGGAAATGGTGCAAAAGGAAAATCATCTACTCATGAAGAGGGACATAATGGGAGTTTCTCCATGAAGGAAAATCATGTGGGTTTCACTATAGAGGTCCTCCAAGATCAAGGAATGGGGAGTATAGGGACAGTGACAAAATGTTGTGTAACACATGCCCCCAAAGCATGAAGGCCGAGCTGGAGTGAGGGATGAAATTCTTTGTAAATCAGTGTGGGGAACCGATCTGCCATTGAAAAACCTGCAAGAAAGTACAAATACATATACATAAACTAATATCTCTGTCAAATGATACATGAATCGTGGCATGGATGCAACCATCCAGAGAATGACCATATAAATGGATCCAGGCATGGGTACAACCATCTGTCAAAGAGGATCATAACGAAACCAAGGTATGGTCGCAGCCATCCAATAATGAGAAGGATCACATATGATAACTCATGCTTTGGTTGTAGCCAGCCATCTGAAAGAGACATGCATATCATCATAACCAGGTCACACCACTTCGCAACCTGGGCTTTTTGTAATCTGAGTCCAGGGTCTTGCACTCCAACATGACTCGATCAAAGTATATATTCTAACATGCGAATAGATGTGTTGACATCGAGCATGCTAGAAAGTCGCTTGATTACCAGTCCATGATGTAAACTATTAACAAGAGCGAGAGAAAGAACCAATAATGACAATGGCCCTCAAGGTACTATGAGCACAATTCACGAAATGTGAATACAAGAACTGAAGTTGAAAACTCATGAAATCACTCGATCGAAAGCCAATGATGTGAACTTTTCATCGAGTGCAAAGTACTTGCCATTAGGGCATGCAAGCTCTAAGGTACTGGAAGGGAGTCTCTCGGTTAACTTCCCGGATAATGAGTTGAAGTCGATAGAAAACGACCATGTCGAAGAAGGGCCATAATGAATCCCACATCATCGACACAAGACAAGATGATACAAAATGATTTTGGATGATACAGAGAAACAAAGGTAAGTGTAACTGCAAAAGGACAACTCTTGGACATATCGGCGACACAACTAGAAGTTTGGCAGCATTTGGATCCATAGGATCGGTGGTCATGATGACGTGGCAGAGATCAAATGGAAGGAAAAAATGAATGGCCCGAACCTAGGAAGGTCAATGATACAAAGGAGGATATCCCAACCCGACACAAAGCAAAGAGTGTCACATTCAAGAGTAAGCTGCTGACACAACTCGATAGATTTCCAAATTTTCCCCCACCATTTCTGGCGAGTACCCCAATTATTTTTAAATCACAAGCTTGAAGGGGATAGCATATGCTTGCATTGTAAGTTCATCCTTTGGATGAATCCAACCTAGTAAGTTTAACAAGCCCTAGGAAGGAGAAGCTCGTGTTCGTCATTGTGACGAATCTGATGTCATCTAATATTTTAACGAGTCCGACAAAGGTGTAACTCGGTATCTTTTTCATGTTTAGAGAGTTTGAAAAAGACACGTAAAAGAAAAATCCACAGTCCTTTTTTGTACATTTGTGTCTCTCGAGCCCGAAAGGGTAGAAAACAATACTTGAGAGAACTGCTTGACCATTTCAGTCAAGGAGTACCTTTTTCACAAATAGTGTCTCCTAGCCTGAAAAAGGGGCAAAATTATGCTGGGCGCACAACGTTTCACATCCATTAACGAGTTCAAAATGATAAGGGCTCGGCCATCTTTTCATTTTTAAAGGGTCGGAAAAGAGCTGAAAGCGGACCCCCCATTTTTATTCTCTTTAACGAGTCAAAAAGGGAAAAAATACTCGAAAATATTTTCATATGAGTTTAACGAGTCGAGAAAAGAGCTGAAATATGACTCATCGTCATCGTCGAACATCCATCACTTGTCGCTGCACAAGTAAGGCAAAGTGTATTATTGAGTCCTTGAGGCAAAATAGGTCAAAAATATTTACAAAACCTGATATTTTCATGAAAAATGAATAAAAAGGGAAAAAGTAAATATATTTTTACCATTTACCATTTTACCTTTGCAGTGAAGACTTTTTACCCACTTTTGCCCTAGTTTTTCCGAAGTAGATTGTGGGAGATCTGGGAGGTCAATAGATGAGTTGTCAGTTCCAGGTAACAGCTGAAGCCCTGAACTCCAATTTCATGCCATTTATTTGTATTTTTAGCCATTTTTCGGATTTTTAGGGAGGTTTTCTAGAAAAAATTTCGCTCTCAGTTGGCGCGATTTTCGAGCACAAGACCGCACTGGCCGAGGGTGATTTTCACACTTGGCCACGCCAACTAGTGAAACTGTTTCTAAAACAGACACACTGGCACCATGAAAGGGTAAAAATCAATTTTCCTCAAGAACTGACCGTTGAAATTTGGATTTTATGTGCCAAAATCGATCACTAACTTAAATAAATGACCTTTGCAGGAGAGAAATTGTCAAAAATGGTGGATTGGAAGGAAAGGGAACACGAAGATGTGGACACCCAGGCAATGAATGATCCAAATTGCTTGGAGGCTTTGAGGGCTTGCAGGCTCCTCAAATTTTTCCTTACACCAGGGATGCGGACCCAGCCCAATTTGCTTCAGTACTTGATAAGCATTTGGGACATCAAGCGTGAGATTTTTGTCATTGGGGACTAAGAGCTAGAGTTGAAAACTTCAGATATCTACTTCATGATTGGGCTGTCTCGCAAAGGTGAGCCAGTGAAGTTGTGTGGGTCACATCTGATCGGGGCAAGCATATCTTCCCTGCTTGCCAAGAATTGTCCTGAGGCCCTGAAATCAAAAAGTGGGAAGATCGAGATTTCTAATGTGCAGTATTTGACACTGAGGGTGCTTATGTTGACCATCAACAGAGTGGCGGGGTCCCAGGTGGAACATGAGACTAACAAGTCGAATTTCCTTTACGCTATTGACTAGACAGCTCCTATGATCTTCAACTAGGCAAAGGCCATGAAGATGAATATCAAGCGCCAGTTTTCCAAGGCCAAGGCGGGAAATCTGAAGCAATTTGCCTTCAGATCAGTACTTGTGACCTTTTTCCTTGAACGAGTGCCATTGTTCTAGTGTCAGTTGACTGAGATTGATCCTTCGACGCCACACACTCCACAGATGGCCCACTAGAGTCATTTGATGCCCAGGATCATTGGGGGTCAACAGATCTCCTACCAACCAGCATTATTTTCATGGCTACTATGAAAGAAAATCATTATGGACGACTGACCATAAAGCGGCACTGATTTTGTGGA
The DNA here is from genome assembly GCA_031772625.1 of Pinus tabuliformis. Lineage (NCBI taxonomy): Eukaryota > Viridiplantae > Streptophyta > Pinopsida > Pinales > Pinaceae > Pinus > Pinus tabuliformis. Next base: position 441,212,772 of record CM062804.1, on the reverse strand, counting down.
GAACCAGATATGCGCTTTCCAGATGGGGAGGACTTTGATGACGAAGGTAAAAACCAAATCAAATTTTTGATTTTGATGTTTTTTAAATTGTTTTTGGTATATGCATGCTTATAAAATTTCTCTCGTGTATGCAAATGTTGGACCAAAGCGGTCAGCCGAGATGTCCTTGATAGCCAAGTGCTACCCCCATTATATTAATGTTGTCGCCCCTTATTAGGAAGGAAGCGATAACAAGGAGGAGATTGTGAGGAACCTCAAGGTGTTTACTCATGGTATCCCTGAGTATGCTCAGATAGGAGACATGCCTCGGTGGTACCAAAGACACAAAATGGGAGTCTCAGATCGGATCCACCGGTTTTTGAGTCATGTCATACGAGCTGTCTCGTGCTGTCATGACCACCATGCTGAGTAATTCCTAGGTCCAACACTTACATATTTTTTTAGGCTTGCATGCCACGAATGTACGAGGCCTGTGAGTTGTTGATGTTATTATCGACATACATATTATTTTTTGGGGTTTTGATGTATCAAACATTCTCACACACATATATATCTATATGTGTGTGTGTGTGTGTGTGTGTGTGTGTGTGTGTGTGTGTTTATTTTCCTATTTATTATGGTACAAATGGTTTGTATTATCTTTTACATGTTTTGCAAATGTCTATCCAACACATAATTAGCTAATGCGTCTGTTAATGTATTCATGTGTCTAGGAATACGATGATATGTAATATAATCAAAATGTCTTTCCAACAGATAGATACGAAGATACATTCGTAATTTTTGAGGGTTCCAGAAAAAATATTTCCCATTGAGTTGAAGGATGACAAATCCAGGTTGATAACCAATTCTCTGATGCCCAGAGCAATGGCTTCTGATAACAGTTCTATGACCACACTGTATTCAGCAATGTTGTTGGTTGTACAACCTAGGCAGGTACCTTGAAGGTAAATCAACTCAATGTTAGGGTTGTCGATAGCCCATGTCATGGATGATAGGTTTCAGGTACTTTGGCAAGCACCATAGGAAAAACCAACGTGAGGAGCTGCAGACATCTCCAAAGCAAGAAAAGCATAGTAAACAGAAAGGTTGTTTGAAAACTTATCGCACAAAACCATGTTGACAGAAATGAATCACACACTAATGTGCATAAGTAACCATGCAAGATGACCTAAACATAGTACTTTTTGAGGTAAAGCCCGTTGCGGGGCTTATCGAGAGGATTTCCTTCATAATCAATAAGTTCATAGGCTCCTTTCTGCAAAATGCGTTTTACAATATAGGGCCCGTGCCACATAGGTTCGAACTTTCTTGGCCCGAACTTATCATTAGCTTGGTCGTATAACAGGACCAAATCACCCTCAAAGAAAGCGCCATGGGAGACCGACTAGTTGAAATGGGTTTTGACCCATTTCTTTTGTGCTTCAATGACCATGGCAGCGAGATGGCTAGTCTCATCCAGTCGTTCTAAATATAAGAGGTGCTCCTCTTGAGGTGATGTTTCAGGAAGGAGTTCAACAGCTAACTTAAGTGAGCGAATCTCACATTTGATTGGTAATGTTGCTTCTAGACCGTAGACTAGCTGGAACGGTGTGAAACTAGTGGCATCTTTGGTTGAAGTTCGGTAGGCCCACAGATCTGAAAAAACCATTAGATGCCAATTTGACTTGTGCATCCTAATAGTACGCTGAAGCATGGTGACTAAAACTTTGTTCACGGATTCAACTTGGCCGTTGGCCTGAGGATAATATGGGATTGAGCCATTGTGGTGCAAGCCCAATGCAGATGCCAATTTTGCCATCATGTAATATCTTAAATGGGAGCCATGATCTGTGACAATGGCTTGGGGTACGTCGAACCTGGAAATAACATGGTTAAAAAGGAATTGAGTTGTCATCTTACCATCTGCGGAATATGTAGGCATCACTTTGGCCCATTTGGTGAAGTAATCCATAGCAACGATAATGTAGCCATGCCCCCTGGCCAAACGAGGGTTACATGTCATATAATCGGTGCCCATTTGGCAAAGGGACCAACAGTAATGACGAGCTGTAGGTGAGCGGGTGGGGTGCGCATCTTGCATTGGTAGATTTGGCATTCATGACACTTGTGGATAGTAAGAATGTAGTCTTTGAAGATGGATGGCTAGAAAAAACCAGCGCAAAGTATTTTCTAAGTTGTAGCATAACCAAACATATGACCACCACATGCCCCGGAGTGGAAATCATTGAGAGCTCTTTCAGCTTCCTTAATCATGAGGCATCGACGAAGAACAGAATCGACATCGACACGGTATAAAGTATCACCAATAATGCGATAGGGTTGAGAATGATGTTGAATCCTTCGACGATCATCTTTGGTCAACGCAGATTAAAACGTGGAGGTTTGGAGATACATGATGATATCACCGTACCATGGATCAAGGGTGCTATTCAGGAAAAGGGTCTCGTCTAGGAGTTGTTTGTCCGCACCAACAGGGAGAGCTTTGGGGGAAGGGAATAAATCAATTCAGCGAACAAGTGACTTCTTAGATTTGGCCATAGTGAAGACCAAATCGAATTCTTACAGGATAATGATCCATTTAGAATACTTGCCCCCTAGTAACTAACGAGTCAAGATGTAGGTCATAGGGTTACATTTAGAAATCACTGTAGTCATTCGTAAAAGAATATAATGCTGAAAATGTTGAACAACCTGGATGGCAGCCAAAGCCAACTTGTCGACATGTGCATAATGTGTTTCGGTGTCGAGGAAATTCTGACTCAGGTAGTAGATCACGTGTTCATCGCCTTCATCATCGTCTTGAACCAACACCATAGCTATGGTGCTAGGGCTTGTGGCTAGGTAAAAGAAGTAATCTCAATAATAGTCCAGTGGATGCAACAGAGGAGCATTTATGAGGACAACCTTAATATCATCAAAATATTTTTGGGCTATCTCATCCCATGCAAAGGGTGTTCCTTGTTTGAGCAACCGGGTAAATCTTGTAGCTAGCCCGACATAGTTGGGTATAAAACGATGAAGAAAATTGTCCTTTCCTTGGAGGCTTTGGAGTTGGTGCAATGAAGATGGAGGGTGTAAGTTTACAATGGCCTCAACTTTCAGCTGATCCAGGCAAATTTCGTCCTTGGAAACAATGAAGCCGAGGATTCATCTTGATTCCACATAGAAAACAGATTTGTCTGGATTTAACTCAATGTTATAGTGTCTGTAGCGTAGAAAAATCTGTCGAAGGTGGTTTGGGTGATCTCGTCACTTACGAAAATGGGTAGGAGGTCATCCAAGTAAGGTTGGACAATGTTTCAAATATCATGAAATACATAGGACATTACCCGTTGAAATGTGGCCCTAACATTTTTGAGGCCGAAAGGGAGCTTCTTGTACGTGAATGTACCCCATGGGCAAATAAAGGATGTCTTCTCTTGGTCATCCAGTGCAATATTGATCTAGTTATAACCAGAAAAACTGTCCATAAAGGAAAAGATCTCACTCCCAGCACATTCATCAATGATTTGATCAATGAAGGGAGTAGAATAGTTGTCTTTAGGACAATAACAATTAAGATCTCGATAATCCATGCAAACGCGGATTGTACCTTATTTTTTAGTCACTGAGACAATATTGGAGACCCAGACTGTAAAGGGAATGGGATAAATGAACCCAGCTTTGAGAAGCTTTTCGACTTCACCCTTACTAGCAGTGCCTTCCTAGGGTGCACCGGACGAAGTCATTGGCAAATAGGTTTCGCATTCGGATATGTTGGTATTTCATGCACCATAATGCTAGGATCAATGCTAGGAATTTCTTCATAATACAATGCAAACACATCACAGAATTCTTGAAAAAGACGAGTGTATGTCTTGATCTCATCTGGAGAACAAGATACCCTGATATGAACATGTTCAATGACACTAGGTTTGATAGAATGTCAATCGACATCGTTTGGGTAATATTACCCAAATTTCCTTCCAACCATACTTCATGAGTAACAGTCGGTGGTGGAAATGGAGAAGAGGAATCTTCGAAAGTGGTAAACATGACCACTGGGCGAGGCAGGAACCTTCATCGGTGAGGAAGGTCTTGGCTAAGGGATCAGATGATTCAAAAGTGCCAAGCCAGGGGGATTGAGAATACATATCAAAAGAGATCTTCGAGATATGAGAATCAAAGGATGCAGAGTTCACAGCCGAAACAATTTCCACATAATTGACTTTGTCGGGACTAAGCGGCATGACCTCGCCCCAAGCATCAACCAGATCTAGCGCAGGTATGATCCTGGGATCAAATATGACTGAGATCGTGTTGATGGAGGCAACGTGAGGAGGTGGGAGTGGAAAAATCCCCATTAAGGCAGAATCTTTGAATAGACCTGCCCCCACACTCACAAAGGGAGTACCAGAGTGCTTGACATATGGAACGTTTCCATCAGATGAGGAGGAGGCAAAGAAAGACAGCTAATCAATGGTGAAAATCCTCCCTTGATGGGGAAAACGGATCACACGAAACAAAGAGGAGGCCACAGGATGCATGGCACGAATCCAACCTTGTCTGAGTAGAATATTATAATTGAGATTGGAGTCAACAATCTCTAATTCGACTTGCACTGTCTTGCCTTCCAGGGTGATGTCAAGGTTGGGTAAGACATCGAAGGGTCATGAATCATGCCCATCAAAAGCTTCCAATGTGTTTAAAGACTAGTTCAATGCAGGGGAACCAATAGCCTTCTAGCACGTAGTTGATGCAGGTAGATGCACCTTCATCAATGACAGTGCGGTGGATGGTATTTTCATTAATGATTACTTGAATAAGAAAGGCAATCTAATGAGGGAGTCTCGGAACATGGTTCTCTAGATCGAAAAATATCAAATTAGAATCGGTGGGATCAATGCCCTCGATAACTGACAACAAAGATTTCCATTGTGATGGGTAGCTTTGGAGTACCTCGAGAGCCGACATAGCTGACGGTGCCTGAGCCAAATCTTCAACAATATTATAATTATGAGGGGCTCAGGTGTTGGGATTATACGAGGATTTCTGAAGAACACCTTGAGAGGGTGGCCATGTAGCGTAATTATGGTTAGGGCACTCGATTCGCTGAGGGACAGAACTCGAGGTAGAAGAAGAAGGCAGAGCTTCTTTCTCTTTCCCTACTATGGGAGCTAGAGTGTGATAATCCTTCGATCGGGTAGACACATTAATGGGCATGCTCATCATGAATACTTGAGATCTAGAGGAAGCAGATCGGGTTTGGTCTACCATCTGAGTCTGCTGAGATGGAGAAGGCTCTTTAAGGACAATAGGAGTCCCTTTGAGCAAACGAATAACTTTGGATCGTCATGAACAATCCTTAGTATAGTGATCCTCCTCACAGATGAGATAGGTTTACTTGGGTTTCTATTACAAGGATTCACCAGCAGATGATTTGGGAGGACCCTATTTCAGGGCATCAGTTTTAGCTTTGCCTTTTCCTTTATTTTTTCCCTTTGAGGATTTGTTTGCTGCGGTAGACTGGATCATGTGGACCTCTGAGCTTTTACCAGGGCCTAGAGGGTTTTGAGATGTACTGTTGGGAGAAGTATTCGAGACCGACTTCTATTTGGAAGAACTTTTGGCAGGGGCCTGGGATACTGAACCAATAACTCCATCAATGGGAGGAACATTGAGTGACTTCAATGTCACAGGATTAGATTATGGCTACGGAGCATTGGGTAATAATTCGTATAAGGTGCCAGACTGAGAGTAGATTAGGTCCAAGTACTAGGCACGAGCGATGGCTTGCTCTTCAGTGACGCATCCACCCATGGCTATATCACAAGAAATTAAGGCTACGAATGATTTGGTAAACCATTCGGTGAGCAACTGATCAGCTATCTTGAACTTGATCAATCGACGTCTATGTCTCCATTCATGGATATGATCAGATATGTGCGTCACAATGTCTTGCTTAAGCAATGTGAGTAGATAGGTGCTCATTTCATAATGAATCGATAGCTAAAAATGCATGAGAAAGGCCATGGCTAATGAATTGAAGTCATGAAAAGTACTTCGAGGTAGCTCAATGTACCATTTTGCTGCGGCACCCATGAGGGTTCTTTGGAAAATATGAAGATGAATGGAATCATCCATGTATGAGTTCGACAAGCACCAGAGGTGATATGTCATCACATGGGCCTGAGGATCTTCTTTATCTTTTCCATCGAACTTTGGGCAATCACTTGGTATCTTGGACGACACCGGAGGCCAATATGGCAAATGAAGAATCAAATCATTCGTAAGACGCGATACATCTGGAAACTCAAGTGTAGCCAAGAAAGGTAATTGAGTGTTAAAAGGCATGGGAGGTCGATAGGCGGGCCCATAAGGAGGAGCCCATCCCTATTGGTAAGGATTTTGACCCCACAGTGGGGAATTTTGGCCATATGGCATCTGAAGTTGTCCCCATTGCGGATTACCTTGACCAAAGGGAGGATTCGAACCTTGAATACCTTGAAACTATCCATGCATAGGTTTCTGATAGGAAACGTATGGGTTAAAAGGTTGTTGAGCCTGTTGACCTTGGACATGTGGGTATGGGACCTATTGTCCTGAAACATAGGGTTGTCGGGCCTGTTGTCTCGAAACAAGAGGGTTCTGGACCTGCAGTCCTTGGGCATAAGGTTGATATGCTTGTTGCCCTTGGATTTAGGCATTTTGTACTTAGTGCCCTTAGCTAGCAGGATTCTAAACCTATTTGCCCCGAACAAGAGGATTCTGCACTTGCTCCTACAGGACTAGACCTTGAACCTATCCCTGCAAGGGTTTCCCTTGTTGATAGGTATAAAAGGGTTGTTGCTACCCAAGTTGGTTTTTCTAACCTTGCAGTTGCAAAATTTATCCCTGGGTCTGCAAAGGTTGGCCCTCCGAGGGTATGGGTTGAGAGGTATGCAGAGCATATTGCATCTACTGTTGCGCAGCCTGCTGCAACTGTTGAAAGGGCTAACCTTGCGGTTGTTGCAGGTGACCTTGCTGCGAGATGATTTTCCCTTGCTGTTGGGTGGAAATCCCTTGCTGCAACAAAGGTTTCCCTTACGGTAACAAAGGTTGCCCTGGTTGTTGTGAAAGTTGTCCTTGCTGTTGCAAGGGTACTTGAATAGTTCCTGAGAAATTACCGAACTGAATCTGGCCATAGCCAGGCTAGATGTACTGCCTAGATGGGATGGTGTAAGGTTGATTAACCAATCCTTGAGAACCGTATGGAATGTAAGGATTTTGGTATTGGACCTGAGCCCCATAGGGCTGTTGATACTGAACATTGTTCAATCTAGATGGACCACCAAGATTCTCAACTTGTTGGTACTGGACATTGCTTAATCCAATAGGGTTAACAGGGTTGTAAATAATACTAGAAGAGGGTTGGTTTATACCAACCATGTGAGTTTGTGAGCCACTCACATTAGTGGCACCTGACACCATAGAGACATTCAGGTTCTTCCCCCTAGGCGGTGGCACAATTTGGCCACTGACTAATGGGACAGAAGAACTAAAAGAGAAAATATTTGAAATTGTTGGTTGAGATTGACGCGTAACTAGGATTGATGATACAAGAGTGTTCCGGACGGTGGGTTGCACCGGGACTGAAGTAACAACTGGTTTGAAAGTTGTGTTCATGACAAATGGACCTGACGTAGGCCTAACGCTTAACGCCCAAACATAATTATGGTAGAGTGATGAGGCACTAGGTGTGCCTGAAACTAAGTGCCCTAAAGACACATAGCTGGGTGGCAAGCTGGCGGGAATACCTTATTAATAAGGGAAACCCTCAGGAGGGAACTGCAACTGCAATTCTTCCCCCTCACCAATGTGTGGAGTTGAGACTTTGGACTCTTTGAGAGAGGTGATTGGAGTATTGCCTTCGGTTTTCATGTCTGAAAACAAACAACGACGAACAACTAAATGTGTACTGGGGGATAGTTCCAAAGGAACACCCGGTTGATCGTACAGACTGTAAGGGAATTGTGGTGATATATCAACAGTGCCAAACATAGGGTTTGGAGGATGGATAACCAGTCCAAGCTGATCGTCAGTGGTCGACGAGTTCTCTGGAGTTTGAACAAGATTATCTAGAGATTCCGGGTCAATATTAGCAGATGACCCTAAATTGAAAGTAGGCGGAGGACGAGATGATAATGTTTGAATACTCAAAACAATCACGAGTTCAACATTTTGGTCCTCAAATGGCTCTGATAACTTAGGAAGTGGCTCCTCAGACAATCTTTCAGACGGAGGAGAGGAAGAGGAAATGGGTGAACCAGATGGTTCAGCCACGATGACCTTGTCTTAGTCGACAAAACAAATAACTTCAAGGCTTTAAAATGTCCTTTTAAGGGAACTCACGATTTGGTCAAAAATATAACAGGATGTTTTGGATCGTGGGAAATCAATTATTTAAGATGCATAAATGACTAATGTTCTTTCATTTTTTAAGAGTCGAGAAAGAAACAAAGATGACTCTATCACTTTCGATTGGAAACGAGCTCGAAAGAACAAGCGCTCAAATGATATTTTAAGTTTAATGAGTCAAAAAGATCAAATGACTACTCTCGATGATCTAGGTAAACAAGATTACCAGGTAACCATGAACTGCAGAATACCTCCTGGCGAACCAAGAAGTACAAGCAAGCAATCTCCCCGAATGCTATGTTCGGTGTATCACGTTCACAAGGTGGCTGACTCGGATTCATAAGGATAAAAGGATTGCAGCCTAGTGGGGACCAAAAACAAATGCAAGGAGAAAACACACCCAGAACTGGACTTGATGAGTCCACAAGCTGCTGAATGGATGAATAACTAGATGTCCTAGTGTCACTGGCCACTTCAATGGCTCGATCAAAACAGCAAGATGACAAGCCTACAAGCAAGCAAAAACCAAACGAAAAGTAGCTTTCTAATCAAGGAGAGAACAATAAAAAGGCTCACAGGGTCAAAAACACAAGAGCAGAACACACTGGCCAAGATTGGGGTTTAACCCTAATCTTCACTTACAGGCATCGACATGACTGCCTAACTGGAAACAAGCACCAGAGGCTAGTTGGCTCGACTATTCCTCCGTAATTTTCACTGATCGGTGTGACTGTCAGCCGATTAAATGCATTGTCCAAGGAAACTAAGGAAAAAAAATCAAAACAAGGACCAGATCTGCTACTATGGATTTTAGACTTAGGCCAATAAGTAGGAGAAAAGCAATAGAACAAAAGGGAAAATGTGAAACTAGAAAATTTCTCATGAAATCATGAAATCCAAAACAAACAAAAGAATGGGATCTCCCCACTAGAGTCACCAATTTATGGTGAATTAAAATTATAAGTGCAGACACGAACAAATTCCTCTATCCCGATAATGGGTCTAGCCACAATAGACACATTCTATGGAAGATTTCCTTAGGTTAGAACCAATAAAGAGGGCCTACCTCTTGGTCGCTTATCCTGCTTGATGATGTCCTCGCTTGCTCACTCCAGCTATCTCTCTCTTCCTTCTTCAAGTTCTTGAAACAAGTAAACAACAATAGCACACAAACATAATAATAGAAAAATTGCAATTCAACCTACTTAATGAGTCAAGAAGCATCAAGATACAAATATGTAATATTACAAAACATGTAGGAAATCAGTTGATAGTTGCATATATTAATATTCAAAGAGAGATTACAACCATTAGTCTTGACATTGCAGTCTTCCTCTAACAAGACCAGGTTCCCACACACTTCTGCTAGCACTTCATGATGGATTCAAACAACAATAGTTTAAAGACTCTTCCCTTTAGGTTTCACTCCAAACCAAACACACTTCCCCCTCACACAACTAGATGGCTACAACTAGTAATAGCTTGCTTGTCTAAAGTAGTATATTCACACTCAGCCAAAACTCTAACTCTGATTTTCACACTAGTCTCTTCTTGGGAAGAAGGGAGGTTTATATAGGAAAGATGTATGGGAGATGGATCCTCTTCTCATGGGAGAAGGACTTATCCCTTGAGGTAGTTCCATCATTATAGGGGAAAGGAGCCCAAACTGTCATCCTCAACCCCATCCGGCCAAACCATTTAATCCTTGTGATTGGGTAAATTATTGTAAATAAATATATAGGAAATATGAACAGTCATCGGGAGACGAACAAAACAGTCTCTCCCTCATGTATATAATGAGGACTTACCTGATGGAATAAAATAGTTAATTTATTTCTACCCTATGGAGTTACTGCCTGGCCTGACATGGTATCAGAGCCAGCTCCTTTTTTTAGCTCTTATGCTCTTGTAACTCCTTTGTCTACCATATTCCTTTCCAGCGCTCTCTGTTCTGCCAAAAGGTGACTATCCATAAACACACTGCCTCTACCATAAACGCGCTGCCTCTGCCATATTCCATCTGTCCTGACATGGTACAGTCCTGAGTTACCTATGCTCCATAAACGTGCTGCCTATGCCATAAACACGTTGCCTCTGCCATATTCCATCTGTCCTAACATGGTCAACATAACGTTTTCTGCTTCTGCCATAACGTGGGACTTCTATTTCAATACCCTTCAGATCGAATTTCATGGTGTTTATTGAAATCTAGGTGGTGCTTCGACAGTAATTCACATACCTTACACACTATTTCTCTGTCTTATCCTTCGGCTTTCCTGTCTGTGAATGCTGGCCTGAAGAGTCACAGGAATTGTTTTTTTTGTTGATTGCTCTTGTTATTACATTCCTGCGCCTGCTGATGTTGCCATGTATTGAATCGTTGTATACGGGCTTCAATCTAGCCGCCCTTGCTAAGGTTTTAAAGGCCTGAACCAGAAACCGTCAATGTTGCAACTATCAAGCTCACTTTTTGTTGTTACGCTACAAAGTAAACATAAGTTTATTGCCATTTCAGCCCCACACCTCTCTGGATGGGCGTCCTTTAGCTTCGGTGGCCTGGCGCACCCCTGCTTTGTTTGTTTGTTTAATCATTTAAAGAGAAGTTATGGTGGCGCTCTGAGCGTTTGGTTTCTGGGATGGTTTGTCAGAGATTACTCCCCCATTTAAATCATTGCTTGTTGTCTTCAAAGTGCCATCAGATTTCGTTCGGATTGCTGGGATATTTTGGTTCTTTGGAGTCTTCTTGGGAGGTGACCTATAAGTTTCCATAGACCAAACGGGGTATTAAAACTGGATATATCCTCAGTAATCTCAAAGCCTTCACGCAGGAAGCTAATTAGCTCGGCCTCTCCTTTGTACATATATCTGGTCGGTCCATACCTCGATGAGCGTATTGATTGGTATTTGATATAATATTCGTTGATTGGTCAGAGAATATTGTAAATTTGAGATGTTGCAAATAATTTGTTATGTATTGAAAGCTCAAAAATAGTGGATACAATGGATTATTCTGCCCATGTTTATACATATTTTCCATACCATGTAATATTTGAATGTAATGATGGATGCATTTATATCTAACATTGGAGGCATTTGAAGAAAATACGTTTGGAGAAAATATGTTGCATAAAGTTGTAGCGTGAGGTATTGATGTACATATTGGTATATGAGGAAGAGATTTGAAATCTTTTGAGAATGCCCTTTTGAGTACAATTTTACTGTATATTGGCAGAAATATTCTTCTATCAGCAGAAGAATTTTTTTTTACAGAATGCATTCAATCATATCCATGGTGGGAATAGTTCTCACTGGCAAGGAGAACTATCCTGAATGGTCCCGGATGATAAAACACACCCTCATTTTCTTTGAGTTGTGGAAAGGAGTGTGTGTCGGAGAAGGAGACAATGACCCAGTACAACCTACCTCAGACAAAGAGCTCGTCATTTGGGAAAACAAGAACAACAAAGCTTATGCTTTAATCGCAGCATCTGTAAATGAAGAGGTGAGTCGCCATATTTCATCATATTCAACTGCCTTTGAAGCTTTACAAAAGCTGAAAGAACTCTATGACTCACATTCTGCACTTGAAGTCATTCAACTCATGATTAAACTCTTCACTCTTGAACTGCAAAATAATGATCCTCTTGCTCTTGCATCTGAAGTAAAGTCTATAATGCATGATATCAAATCCACTAGTGTTGAATTGGATATTCCTCTTATTGCTTTTCTCAAGGCAATTTATCCTACTTACTCCAATTATCTTGAGTCATTGCAAGCAAATGGAAATCTCAAAGATATAACCTTTGACTCTCTTGTGAAAAAGTTTGCTAAAAGAGAGAAAGCTTTTGGAAAGAAGATAGCCCCTGAATCTTCTGAAGAGACTGTGTGCCTTGCTCATAAAGAAAAGCATCCTACTCAAGATTCTACAAGAGGAAGAAGTGGACGAAGAGGAAGAGGAAGATATTTCAGAGGCGGGGGGGCAGACATTCTCAAGGAGAGAAGGTAGATTTGCACTGCATACGCTGCAAAAGAAATGGATCACATGATGCCTCTACAAGCAAGCTACCATGGGAAAAAATTGAGCAGAAAAGAAACCAACAGAAAGGTAAAACTGATGATACAGACAAAGGTAAAGCACCTGAATCCGCTCACTATGTTGAGGCACAATGTAATATTGGAGTAAATGAAGATTTATTTAATGCTTCACTTGCTTCTTGGAAAAATGATTGGTTGCTTGATTCAGGAGCAACCTGCCACATGACTCATAGAAAAGATTTTTTTGAAGATTTCACTGACAATGTTGATGGATCAGTATACTTTGTAGATCAATCAAAAATCAAGCCATCAGGGCTTGGCACAATCATGCTTAAACTGCCTGGTCTTCCAGACTTTCTTTTGCATCATGTTCTATATCTCCCACAACTGAAGAGAAACTTGTTGTCCCTTGTCCACATTCGCCAGCAAGGTCACTCCATTCATATGTTTGATGGCAAGCTTGAGGTAAGAAAAGCATCTGACCACTCACTTGTCATGAGGGGAATAGAATAAGAAAGGCTTATCAAGCTACAAGGAACCTCTGCTCATGCACAAAATTTCTCATATAATTCTCATCATGAAGAAGGTACACATCCATCAAGTTTATTATGGCATGCTAGATTTTGATATTTGAACTATGACAGTCTCCGCTTATTGAAGAAAAATGGTGTTGCTGGTTTGCCTACAATTCCTAGGAAACTTAAGCAATGTGATGCTTGCATTCTAGGAAAGCATAGAAAACAGTCTTTTCACGATTCACATTCAAGAGCACATAGGAAGCTTGAACTCATTCATTCAGATTTATGTGGTCCAATGCCTGTTCCTTCTGCAAATGGAAATAAATATATCATGACATTTATTGATGACTACACCAGAATGTGTTGGGTTTATTTATTGAAGAACAAATCTGAAGCTTTTCAAACATTCAAGAATTTTCATAAATGGATTGAAAATGATGCAAAATCTCATATTGGGTCTATTCGCATTGATAATGGAAAAGAATACAAATCAAATGAACTTGAAAACTATCTTCGCCAACATGGGATCAAACATCAAACAACTGTGCCTTATAATCCCCAACAGAATGGTGTGTAGCTGAAAGAATGAATAGAACAATCTTAAATATGGTACGATCCATGCTTTTCTTCAAAAATGTAAAGATAATGTTTTGGGTTGATGCTGTTCTATGTGCTGCATATATAAAGAATAGATTTCCATCTAATGCTATAAGAAACAAGACTCCTTATGAAATGTGGTATGGACATGTTCCTTCCGTAAAGCATCTCAAGGTCTTTAGTTCCACCTGTTATGCCTTGATACCAAAGGTACATAGAAACAAACTTGGTGCTAGAAGTCGTAAGTGTATCTTCCTAGGGTACTCAAACACCTCCAAAGCATACTGCCTCTATGATGAAGTAAATAAGAAGTTTGTTGTATCTAGAGATGTAATTTTTCTTGAATCATCCAAAACTGACAATGTTGTTGAGCGGCAATTTGATCGCTTGGATAGATTCACAAAAGAAAAATCATTTCAAGAATTTGATAATCAGATTCCACATCTTGAAGGGGGGATTCCTATACTAGATCAACATGTGGAATCTTCTTCTGAAGAACACTCTCCCCCGCATGAAACTCCAACAACGGATGATGCTTTAAGTGATGTAATTGATAGAATTGGGAGACTCAATCTTGATTCAGTCCCAACTCAATCAATGGAGTAGCCTGGACCATCTCAGAAAGGTCCCCCAAAGTGGCTGACAAAGACACTTGAAAGTGTTCATCCTAATGAAGTTGGAAAGACAGGAACCAGAAATTCAAACCAGAAAAATGGAGGTGATGTAGATGACTCTAATTCACCTGTTGATATGGATGTTTCTTATGATTGTGAATTGAACTTGTCTACAGATTTTGAACCAACTTCCTTCAAAGAAGCTACTTCTCATAATGAATGGAAAGAAGCAATGCAAAAGGAGTATGATGCCCTCATAAAGAATGGCACTTGGAAGCTGGTTGATCCTCCATTAGGGACCAAACCAATTGGCTGCAAGTGGGTCTACAAGAACAAGTATAAAGTTGATGGCTCACTTGACAAGCACAAAGCTAGGCTTGTGGCAAAAGGTTTTGCACAGAAGGAAGGGGTCGATTATGAGGAAACTTTTTCCCCCATAGAAAAATGGGCTACCATCCGGACACTCTTTGCACTAGCAGCTCAGAACGGTTTGAAAGTCCATCAAATGGATGTAAAAAATGCTTTCTTGAATGGAGATCTAAAAGAGAATGTTTTTATGTCCCAGCCTGAAGGATTTGCTATGAAAGGACATGAACATAAAGTATGCAAACTTGTGAAGTCCTTATATGGCCTCAAACAAGCACCGCGAGCCTGGTATGAAAAACTAACTGAGCATCTTCTGAAACTCAATTTCAAACATTTTGATCTTGATGATGCAACTTTATTTGTCAAGAAATTTGGCAAAACAGTTGTATATCTTGTGGTATATGTAGATGATCTTTTGATGACAGGGAACAATGAAAACTACATTGCATCCATAAAGAAGGAATTGGGGAAAAGTTTTGAAATGACTGATTTGGGCTATGTTCATTACTATCTTGGCATTGAAGTAACTCAACATCCAAAGTCCATATTTCTTTCTCAAAAGAAATACATTGGAGATCTGTTGAACAGGTTTGGTATGACAGAGTGCAATCCCCTTACTACTCCAATGGAACAAAACTTAAAGCTCACATCTATTGAAGGAAAAGAATTTGAGGATGCAACAAAGTATAGACAGCTTGTAGGAAGTCTCAACTACCTAACTACAACCAGACCAAACATTTCTTTTGCTGTTGGAATCCTCTCCAGGTTTATGCAAAATCCTTGTGAGGGACATTGGTCTGCTGCAAAAAAATTTCTAAGGTACTTGAAGGGAACTCAAGACTTTGGAATCAAGTATACACAGGTGGACGACTTCAGCTTGATTGGATACTCTGATTTAGACTTCGATGGAGACAAAGAAACTGGGGTATCTACTTCAGGATATGCTATGAGTCTTGGATCGGGAGCTGTCTCCTGGAGATCACGCAAACAATCAATTCCAATGGATTCCACAACAGAAGCAGAATACGTGGCAGCAGCTAAAGCAACAAAAGAAATTGTGTGGCTCAGGAAAATTCTTGAAGATTTTCAGGTAAAACAAGTACAATCAACTCCACTCATGATTGACAATACCTCTGCAATAAAGTTGGCCAAGAACCCAAAGTTCCATGATCGAACGAAGCACATCAATACTAAATATCATCTGATTCAACATCATGTTGAGGCCAAAAAAATCCATCTCCGTCATTGTTCCACAAATGAGAAAATTGCAGACATCTTCACCAAAGCACTTGGAAGGGAAAAGCTTGAACGATTCAGAATGATGCTTGGACTCACCAACATCCCTTCAGATTAAGGGGGGCAATGTTGACACCTAATCCTTGTGATTAGGTAAATTATTGTAAATAAATAGATAGGAAATATGAACAATCATCGGGAGACGAACTGAACAATCTCTCCCTCATGTATACCTGATGTAATAAAACAGTTAATTTATTTCTGCCCTATGGAGTTACTGCCTGGCCTGACACTTCCGTTATGGAGCTTCTAGGGATGGAAGCTTCAGCTCTAATTTAAAAAAATTTCCATAACAAGAGCAGCGTGACTAGAAAATAGCTCAGTCGCACCGATCAGCGTGGGGAATAGTGCTAATCTCTACACATTGGCGTGGGGGAGACAAATTTCATTAGGGTTGGTCTTGTAAATTGGGCAAAACAGAAGTTTCAGGGGAAATGGTGCAAAAGGGAAATGATATGCTCATGAAGAGGGACATAATGGGAGTTTCTCCATAAAGGCAAAGCATGCGGGGTTCACTGTAGAGGTCCTACAGGATCAAGGAACGAGGAGTACAGGGACAGTGACAAAATTCTGTGTAACAATGATCCATTCACAAGTTTTTGGAGGTTTACTTTGATGACTGGACAATCTTTGGACTATTAAAGAAGCATGTCTCGAGCTTGCACTTGATCTTGGATATATGCAGGAAGTATCAAATCTCATTAAACCCGAAGAAGTGTTTTTTTTTGTACCTTATGGAATTTTACTAGGACATGTTGTCTATAAGCAAGGGTTGTTGGTGGACCCTAAAAAAATCGTTGTTATTATTAATTTGGATTCGCCGAAGAATGTGAAGTAGCTATGCACAACTCTTGGACACACTGGATATTATCAAAAATTCATTAAGTCATACGCGCAGATCACTGCATCGATGGAGAAATTACTAAATATAGATGCCACCTAATGTTGGGATGATCAGTGTCAGAAGAGGCTTGACGTCTTAAAGGAGAAAATGGTCACTGCTCTGATCCTAGTGTTTCCATATTGGAAGAAGGAGTTCCATGTTCATATGGATGCATCATATATAGATTTTTGAGTTGCCTTAGCGGAGCCAGGAAAGGGGGATTTTGATCACCCCATTGCATTTGTGAGTTGCAAATTGTCTAAGACAGATAGGAATTATTCCACGACGGAATGGGAGGGCTTCATTATGGTGTACATGCTTCAGAATTTCAGGCATTACTTATATGGTGCACACTTCAAGATGGACCATTTTTCATTGAAATACTTGGTGAACAAGCCTCTATTGGGAGCGAATACTTACAGATGGCTATTACTATTCCAAGAATATGATTTTGAAGTAATAGTGATGCTAGGACGACTGAATTCTAGGCCGGATCATCTATCTAGAATTGAGATCAGAGAAGAACCAATAAACATTGAAGAAGGATTGCATGATGTGCAGTTCTTCATAGTAAGGGTTTCTGATGAACATTTTGCAGATCTTATTTACTTTTTGACTATGAGAGTAGCCCCTGCAGAGTATACAATGCAATAAAAGAAATAACTAGTAGTTAGAGCGGCAGATTTTTCTCTGATTGTTGGGCATCTGTATAAAATGGGCCCTCATGAAATATTGCGTAGATATGTCCCTAAGCATGAAATACATAATATTTTGGTAGAATCACATGGTGGTGTCACGAGAGGGAACTACACAGGAAAAGCAACCGCGTAGAAAGTTTTGAGGGTTGAACTATGGTGGCCCATGGTGCAAACGGATTTTAACGACTATTGTAGTGCTTGCAATGTTTGCCAAAGGACTGGAAGACAATCGCAGAGAGATGAATTATCGTTGAACCCACAAGTTACTTTTCAGGCTTTTGATAAGTGGGCGATTAATTTTGTGGGGTCGATCAATCCACAAGGCAAGAAGGCTGGTGCGCGATATATTATTACTACGATGAATTATCTAACCAAATGGGATGAGGCACAACTGGTAAAGGATTGTAGCATAGAAATTGCATGCACTTCATCTTTGAGTATATATTGTCAAGGTTTAGGTGCCCAAAGATCCTGATGAGTGACAGAGGAATGCACTTCCTAAAAACACTATTGAAGCATTAATAGAACGGTTGCAAGTACATCACCAGAAGAGCACGCCTTATCATCCTCAGGTGAATGGAAAGGTTGAGGCTTTTAATAAAATTTTAGAGAACACTCTGACGAAGGTGTGTAATGTCAACAAGAATGATTGGGATGTGCACATACCCACAGTGTTATGGGCATACAGGACTACTTGCAAGAAGTTGACAAGGTAGACTCCATTTAGGCTGGTGTATGGATAGGAAGTTGTAATGTCGACTGAATATATAGTACCAAGTCTTAGAATCACAGCAGTCATGAATATGGCAGACAATGATATTATGTAAGAAAGATTGTAACAATCGCTCGCGCCAAAAGAATATCGCTTTTTTGCAAGATTTCACCAATAAGTACAGAAATCCCAGGAAAAGGCATGGCATGATTGACATATTAAGCAATGAACTTTAAAGAATTGAGACTTTTTTTTGTTGTACGATAGTAATTTCACACAATTCCCTGGTAAGTTCAAGATCCATTAGCTAGGCCCATACATTGTCAAGGATATCTTAGATGGTGGTGCAATTCAGGTCGCAAATTTTAATGGAGAATATTTGCTAGGCGAGTAAATGGGAGTAGGTTGAAACTCTACAAGGACGATTCTGTCCCTGGGGCTACGTGATGAATATATGAATGAAGGAAATTCTTAGTGATACAGGTAGTTGGAAGGAAGCATGGGACTATAAAGTACTCTTCCAATGAAGGACCTTGTCAAAGGAGGAGGGTTACACGACATTCAGGAGAATTGTGCAAATGGAGAAAGTTGTGATGAAGAAGGGGTAACTACATTATAGGGAGGGGTCTGACACAGTTTGTCCAGAATATGACCATTGGGGTTGATTTGTGATCTAGGTGGATATTGGTGGTCACCTGCCTATTCCACTTGGACCCCCACCATTTTTCTATCAGTTTTTTTTCAATTTCCTTAATTGTAGCACAGTTTACTATTTTTGGCAAATTTTCAGGTCCTGAACATCCGAAGCCATTTTGAGGCCCTACATGACTTTTTCTAGCAATATTACTCTATGTGATTTCATCGAAATCATGTTTTCAGTTGTATTCCTTGGAGATATATTTCCAACGAGGTATCATGCACGTCAAACAGAGATAATATGACCAAGTTACAACCCCAAGAAGTTGGCTGCCCAACTAACCTCAATAGGGCCCATAAATGCTTGGTGTTACATCTCTTCGAATTAGGGTTTTGGCTCTTTAGGTTTTTCTCTTATTGCTAAATAATAAAAATTCCCTTGAGCCTCATTGTAACTCTGTTAAGAGGCATGTAGCCGCCACATTTCTTCTCAGAGATAAGCTACCATCGCCCGAGCTAGTCTCATTTCCATTCTATTTGTAACCATATTTCATTATTTGATATTAATGAAAGGAAGTATTATTTCTGTTGCATCTCTGTATTTATGGTTATATCTATAATTTTTTTCATTCCTCTTTAAATTCAGATTAATTTGATAGGGAAATTACCATTAAAAGGAGAGGGGGGAAACACATTTAAGGAGCATATCTGGGCAAATCTACTGCCAAATTCACATTTATGAGGAGGATCTGTAGGGGATTGCATCATTTGAATTTGAAAAAGGCTATAAATATGGCACCCTGCTCCACATTCAAACACTTTGTTTGTTGAGAATTCGCTGTGTGATTTTGCGCCTAAGTGTGAGTCGAGCATTCTGATGCATGTCTGGTTGGAGTTGGAAGGAGCTTCAGCAAGATTTTCTGAGACGAGGGCTAGAATCCATGATGACCGCTTAATAGCCAGCACATACTACTGCACCAATATCGCCAAGAACTAATCCTATTGTCGCAGAAGCAGCGGCCAAGAAGCAGAAGAATCCCCAAAACACCTCGGTTAGGAAATCACTAAGGAAAACACCCCAGAGCAATGGACTAAGGAGAGAATGATATATAAAAGCAACCAATGGAGCCCCAGGATGTGGATGAGGAAGAAATAGGTGGAATATTTGAGGATATAAGAGCATATGAGGTGGAACCAATCTCTAGGTTGCCACCCTATATGCCATCGAGGAAGCCAAATGCAAGGTGAAAAAGCACCCAAAATCCGTCAAATATAAGATATTTACACCCCTGTTACTAAGGAAGTGTCAATTAAGGGAGAGTTGTTGGCTAGGGTGCCACAACTGCAGATGGAGGACTAGGATTTCAATCATCGCAGTAAGTATCCCCATTTCGAGCCCAACAAGTACCTCCAATATGTTTATTATAAAGAAGCTGGAGCGACAAGGGTTGAGTCAATGAAGTGGGTAGCAGGGATTCATCATGCTAGGTTGTTGAATATGCTTTATGTTCCACACTTTGGGCGTAGAAACATAAACACAATCTGCATGCTCCAACTATTGGAATTGGTACATGATGGTTGTCTATGGCTCAAAATTCCAATCCCGATTGACAATAAGTTAATCTAATGATTATTGTGCTGCCTTACTAAGGAGCGAACCCTGACGATGCATTTGTCGAGACGTCTCAGGAGAAAAGGCTCACTGATTAGATGAAGAATGACTTCGACTTAGTCAAAAAGTCCCTAGGCTATGCTATTATTTCTATTAATAATGAGGCTCTGTGTTTTTTTGCATCCATTTTGGCTAGTAAGATCATGAGGATGTATCGGGTGGACGAAGTGTCATCCCCAATTGTATCCTTGGCTACATAGTGGAGCAAAGGGGTCTGGGTCGGGTATCTATGTCATGAGTTTTTGGATGACTCCCAAGAAGCGCAGGAAGAAGGGAAGCCATTCCACTACATGCAGCTATTACTCTTAATCGCATTGGCTGCACGGAGAACACTGGAGGATTCATAGTTCCCCACTATGGACCGTGATGTGTGTGAGGCTGCAAAGTTTACCTCGCATTGGGCATCTAAGGAACTGACTCAGGTTATAGAGAACAAAATATTCTAGGTTCTATTTGAGATGGATTTGCACACAGTCATCAACCAAAGGCCGTAGCTATCACCTGCATTATTTCAATAGTATACCATGTTACACAGGAAAATGACCTCCTCATCATCTCAGAGGAGAAAGGAAAGATGAATGAAAGACTTACCAAGTTCACAGGCCTATTTGTCAAGCTAACGCTCTCCAAGAACTAGCAACTTTCTTTATAAATATTCCTATCCATGCATTAGGTGCGTTATTACCTAGGGTAACTCTATTTGTTGCCTCGGGAAGAGTGTTAGTCAACCTAAATGAGTTTCTATGAGTCAAAGGAACAAGTTGACCAAGAAATATCCCTACATTCGATCTTATGTCAGCTCATAAAAGCAGGGAAACATCCAAATTTGACATGTTTGGAGGAATTACTATTCCTAATGGAGTCTACAAACAGGGAAAGAGCATAAAAGCATGGAAAAATCGTTGCTTTTCCCAAAGAAACTCATGAAGGATTTGGCAAGGCTTATCCTCTCTTGATATATATGTGAGTCTATGGCCATTGTGTAAGAGGTCGAAACATTTGAAAGGATTTCTTATTTGACTGTCGAAGCTAGTATCCGACAAGGGCTCTACAAGAGTTTAAGAAGAGAAAGAGAGAGGAGTTGGAGGATTAAGGGAAGGCTGATGCAACCGATGGTTGTAATCTCTATTTTCTATCATTAATATAGACCTTCAATTGTGTTGCCCACTCCATGGCATTGGTATTGTAATTTGTTTACATGTTTATGCAACGTTGTTATTATGAGTGGCTTAGATGTATGTAGTTATATATTTATATATGTTAGTACATTGATTGTTAAAGTTATATGGTGTGATGTTATGCCTTGTCTTGTCTCTGTGCAGGTATTGATCTTGGAGCTAGTTGATGGGTCTTCCACTCAGTTACTTTGCGCTCTCCAGCAACACCACACCAGGACTTGAGGTAATATTCCTTCTTCCTACTTTGATTCTCATTTGATGCATGTATATCTAGGCAAGCTGCAGCTAATCTGACTGTCTGCCAAGGATCCTGGGAAGATCCTTGAGGGTATCTCCATCAAAAAACACTCGTGCATTAATCCCTATAGCAGAATTGGTGACTCCATTGGGGACTACACTTAGTTCCCAGTTTTCTTCCAGAAAGTTCCTAGACCTCTCTTTCTTTCGGGCCTTCTTGTACTTCTTGATCCCCTTCCTAACCACTTAGGACTATACAACACCCTTCTCTCAATGCTCAGCCTTATATTTGATCCCCACAACCTTATTTTTAAGCCTTTTTCCTCACTAACACAGTATGCTAGTGTAAACAATGCTTTATAAAGCACTGTGGCCTTACACAAAGTGTGTTAGTGTAGCCACTAACTCTCTGTACCCTCTGTTACAGTGTGTTAGCTAGCCATTTCTTGATAAACAGACTGTTCTGTGACCTCATGGGTTGGGAATTTGCTTGTAGACTGATCAGGGATCTGTAGCTGTGCATGTTTGATTGATATCTGTCTCCTGAACAAATTTTTCTTTTAGAGAAATAGCTTTACTTCTTAAAGTTTTTTTCATAAATAAATAAAAAATACAATTTTTTTTACAGTTTTATGCTTAGTTGGTTAGATCTACATTTATTTGGTTTCAAAAGTTGTTAGTAAGCATTATAGTTATGTCAGTTTTGCTTTTGTTTTACTAAATAGGATGCATGATATATATATTGACGTATAAATGACTCCTCCTTTGTAGAAGCAACTTATTCATCGAAAGTGAATTTAAAAGCATTGTTTTTGCATGATTTGAGTCAAAGTCCCACATAACTTCATACGTCAACACCCCCACCAAAGACTTTAACAAAGTACATTTAAAATTTACATAATAAAATCAATCAGCAACTCTTTTTTTAGTAAACACATATTAGTTTAGGCTAGGATCTTGGGTTAGGTAGTTGTGAGTTAACTGCCCAAGATCATACACCGAAACTAGTGTCATTAACGAGGGAAATCCTTCTACACTCATACTATCTGGGACCACTCCAGTAAAAGTGGAGCTAAATACGAGACAACATCAGACTGTAAATGAAGGTAGCTCGCCTTCACTTACATCTCCTTTGGGTATTATGTGTATCAGGGATCCCTTCAGGGATATCAGAGCTGAGTTAGGGACTTAGGTATCCTGCCCACACAATGTACTATCTGTGACTATGTCCCCCCTGGTAGTGTCTGTGATTTGAGGTAACCATAGTGGCCATATTTTTTAGGGATGAACACAAGGTGACTGGGGTGGGCTTCCCTAGTACCTAACACAGACAAACCTACTCTGTCTTCGGTTTTTGGGAGGGTGCTCATCTTCATGAGAGTAGTTGGCCCCTTAATATGAGGTTCAAGCAAAGCTCAAGAGTAATTGTAACTATACATTTGGCCAACTCTCTATTTTATCCATTGTGATACTAGGTTTCATATCTAGAAAATGATGGTTATCAGACAGGGTCATACCCTCTACTTGTTGATTGATTTCTTTAGAGTATTTTTTATTTTTTAGGTGCCAGTTTGTTATCATCGAGACTTTAATAAATATCACCATAAAATATATTGATAAAAATTATCAGTCACCATGGCTACATCTGTCCCTCGTCATCAATATAGATGGTTGTTAGGTGTTCCCCCACTCATTGTGGAGGATCCGTTGGGCCCCAGTGAGCCGAATTACCCATCTTCGGGAAATCAATCTCCATGATCTCACACTGAATCAGTCTAGACATCCCACGACTCAAGTTTACCGGAATATTTCTTTACTGAAGGTTTCATTCCTCCATATAATCCTCTGATCACAAATCCATTGGGACCGCTCTTGATTGCAGTTGCACCTGTACCTCCTATGTATTCTACTAGATCTATACCTACCATCCCATCGACGACTAATGGGTTGTGGGCTTTTGTGGACACTTTTGGTCCACCTCCACCTCCCCAGTCGACAGTCAGTACCACACCTCTAATGGAAAACCCTGTTATCCCAACTGTCCCAGGTTCAAACCCTATCATGACAATCAACATGAGTGAAACCCAGTACATACTAATATCCACCCCTTTTGTGTCAGCTCCTAGACCTTTGACAAGCACTACATATAGCACTCCTTATAGCGCTCCATATAGCATCGTTAGCATGGGTCCCTTCAACAACCTGTTTGGTTGGAATCCATTATTTAGTTCCAAACCCCAAGTTCAGATGCCTAGGGGCACCATTCCCAATATGCACATACCAATCGAGAACATTATGGTTATTCCTCCATTTACGGAACAACAGGGACAACCATTGATTGACATGAACCCTCGTTATGTTAGTCAAGGGCATACGGCTAATCACGTGGCTAGCGAGATCCCTCAACAAGGTCTCGCTCAATCCATTCGGGCACCCCACTCTCAACCTTAAATGAGTCAGGGGGGCACTCCTTATCATGGGGGAACTTATTGCCCCCAACCTAACAACCCCTATGGACAACCACAATATACAACTGTACCCTAAGGGAATTACTATTCCACGCATCCTATGTATAATACTAGGAAGAATATGATGGGAGGACCGCAAGGATCCTCAAGTCATTTGTCATCGCCTTGGTCTAATTCGGGGCATCAAACATCTTTCCTTTCTTGGAAACGCTTGACATCCATGACT
This sequence comes from Pinus tabuliformis, assembly GCA_031772625.1. Lineage (NCBI taxonomy): Eukaryota > Viridiplantae > Streptophyta > Pinopsida > Pinales > Pinaceae > Pinus > Pinus tabuliformis. Next base: position 441,188,257 of record CM062804.1, on the reverse strand, counting down.
TGTACAAACTCAACAATGACCCCATCTATCACAACTTACTTTGGCCTCCAATCTCGCACAAAATTCCCACAGACATCCCGAAGTTCGAAGGAAAACAAGGGGAGGATCCGGGTATGCACATCACCACATATCATTTATGGTGCCTTTGTAACTCCATGGTGGATGATAGTATTCAGCTTCGGCTCTTTCCCCACACCCTTACTAGTAATGCATCCAAGTGGTGCAATGACTTACCACGCGCGTTAGTCAATACCTTTGGCACTTTAGCAATGGATTTTTTAAAGCACTTTCATCTACCCATCTGCAATGAAATTGGCATGGAATTCCTTTCTTCTTTATGTCAGGACACCGCCACCCACATCTCTGATCACATCCATGAATGGAGACGTAGGCGGAGGCTAGTCAAAGCTCCCCTCCCAAACTATCTATTAGCATATTGGTTTTGCAAATCTCTTCTTCCTCAAATTGCTAAAGATGTCGCCTTAGGTGGTGCGTTCACGAAATACCAATCTATTCATCATGCCCAACACTTAAATTTGATTTATTCATAGTCTGGCACATTATACGACATCATCCCCAATGCCCCTAGAAACTATAATGGTCTCACTACTCAGCAACCTGGTGCACACCCTGATGGTATTATCGGCGCTACCTCTGTGGCTGCAGTAAAGGAAAGTAGCAGTCACATTGCCGAGTTTTCAGTTGACCCCACTACCCAATTGACTACTCTTCCTACCGCTGCAATAAACTTTGTGCAGTCTACATAAAAAATCCGATGGTAAGAACAATAAGAACAAGAAAAAGGTTGCTCCTTCTGAAGAGAATTCAACCAAGCAGTACAACCCAAAGCAGAAAGTTGTTGCACCTCCTGACAGTGGAAAAGACAAAGTTGTCAAGTTCCCTTGCAAAATATGTGTGGAAGACCATATGACACATCATTGTTTGCATCTCCATGAATTCACATACTTCCTTTCTCAAATGGACATTGGCCAGACCCCCACAGTCCTTAAAAATCCTTTGCCTTCTCAGCAGCAGGAGCTTCTTATTGCAAACCAACCTCAACCCCCACAAGGGGGCAACGGTGGTGTGCATCATCCTTCAGTTGGTGAAGGACCATCTATCGTTTACACCTTTGAAATGGTAGATCTTCAAACAAGAGCCAAAACTTATGGAGCTCCAGTTGCTAATGCTGAGGAAGCCTCCTCTATTCAAAACCCATCGCTGCCTAATGATATCCATATCGAAAGGCTGGTTGTTGATCTTGTGATTCGCCCCCCAAAAGGGGAAATTTTTTGCACAATGCATAATACATCTGCACATGCTGCCCAGAACTACAGTATTATAGAAGATTTAGCGCAAGCACCATCAGCTAAGTCAGTGCTCGAAGTATTGCAAACCTGTCCAACACAAAGGAAAGCTCTGCTTTCAAAAATTAGAGGGGTCGACCCTCAGGATTCCATGCTTGCAATTTCCGACATGGAAAAATGTAAACCTCCCTTTCACACCAACTTGCATTTCAAGTGCAAATATTTTCAAAAGGGAGAGGGGTACATAGAATTGTCATTGACGAAGGTGATTCAACCTGTGTAATGTCAACTTCATGTTGACTCGCCTTGGGTTCTCCAACCCTCTCATCGTTGTCGAATTCCCTTAAAGCTTTTGACGACCAAAATTTCATCCCAAAAGGTTACCTTTCTAGCTACCCCATCACTTTGAGTGGGAAAATGGTAATGGTGGATATCGAAGTTGTGGATCGAAAACATGACTATAATCTGTTGTTAGGTCATAGTTGGACTTATGCCATGACCGCCATTGTGTCTACTATCTTTCACATCATCCTATTTCCATTGGATGGAAGGATAGTCATAGTGGACCAGTTGTTCTTTTGCACCCTAGATTACTCCTCGTTACCTGGCGGCTTTGTACCCTTAGTGGGTGGCATTCCTAACCCTTACATCAGTATCGATACTTGTTGTTTGGCATGGAATCCCCCCAAGGCATGTTTTGGGGCTCAAAACCCGATTTTTGACCCAATATTGTTGAAAAGTCTCCAAAAATTGTGAGTGTAGAGCACGAAATGTATGATAGAGTCACAAGGTTGTCCTACCTAGTCTTGTAATGTAATTTCAGCCTACCCATGGTCCATAGACCATGGGATTGTATAAATAGACTAAGGCTATAAGTTTAAAAGGATAACAAGTCTAAGTGATTGAGTCATAAGTGAAAATTGTGTCTTGGGTCATAGAGTAGGAGAAGGCTCTACAGTTGAGTGCGCAGAGGCCTAGTAGTCCGCAACTGAGTGCGTGGACCCCTGCAACTAAATGCTCAAGGTGGATTCAAGTCTATAACCGAGGAAGAAAGTAATAAAGAGAAGTTTTACCTTAATTCTATGTATCTATTCTTGGGTTATTACATGTTTGATATAAATTACAAATATACTATTTATTTACTTTGTGCACCTGTATGAATGATTTATATTGCTAAGTATACTTTACACATGCAAGTAAGCTAAGTTAATCAACTAACAACGGAATATTAATAAAGGCTTGGGTAATAACAGTGTTCGGCCCCTGAGTAGGGTTGTGTGAAGGCAGCATCTCAGGCTGTGAGGTACAGGTAAGTGGTTAGCGACGTGTGCGTAGGGTCGAACTGCGGACCACTTAAACTCGTCAGACATCTCCAGGGTGTGGAAACCTAGTTCTAGCACCCTCCCATACTACTTCGGGTGAGACCTCAGTTCGTGCTTCGTGGACTATTGCCAAAAGGGCCAATAGTACTAGGATTTGTTTGGCTAAATCATCTCTGAACCTGGGTCAGGCCCCAACAAGCCAACACTAATCTATTGAAGGGCTCTTCCCTGATGGGTTGTTTTCCTCTCCTATTGCCCATAGTTCCACAGATGGTCTCTATGGTCTCATCTATTCCTCATGGACCAACCGATCCTTGGATCCTCCTGGCCCCTTTAGACATTAACTCTTACAGAGAACAAATGCCACTATCACCAGTTGAATTGGCCTACCAAGCCATTCAATCTGCATCCAAATCTCCGGTCACTTTGGTCACAACCAACGGTACCGCCTCCTCTCCCATAAACTCTCCTTCTAACAATATCCTCAAACAAGTCCTACCTTTGGACGAAGCTATTCATGAGATCATGTGTTTAGAAGAGTGACCTTGGGAGGATTCTCACCATCATGTTTCAATATCTAATTTGGACACGATGCCCATTCAAATCCTGTCATTTAACGCACCTGAAATCATTCCCTCACCTTATACGACTATCCAAAATTTGGACTCGGAAGGGAACATGGGCAATATTTCAAATAAATTTCTCATTGATATTTCAGTTAAGACAGGCATCGTGGAAAACATTTAGATTGGAGCATATTGCACTCCTGCGGAAATTACAAGCTTCACCTGCCTTTTTAAGGAATTTCACGATGTATTTGCTTGGTCTTACAAGGAAATGCCTGCATAGATCCATCTATTGTCGAGCATGAGATCAAGGTATATGACAATGCCAAGCCTATCTGCCAAAGGCTTCAACCAGTCCATCCCAAAAAACTGCAGCCATCAAGACTGAGGTGGAAAAATTGTTACGTGCTGGTTTCGTCTACCCCGTTCCCTTAACAGAATGGGTTTCCAATCTGGTTCATGCAAATAATAAATAGGGTACCATCTGTGTTTGTGTCGACTATTGGGACTTGAACACTACGTGTCCAAAATATAATTATCCAACATCATTCATCGACTAAATATTCGACAACTGCGTCGGTTGCGAATCCTTCTCACTTATGGATGGTTTCTCAGGTTATAACCAAATCGCCATAAAACCGGCAGACCAGCACAAAACCACCTTCATTTTCCCTTGGGGAATATTTACATATCAAAAACTCCCATTTGGTTTAAATAATGTTGGAGCAACATTTCAACGGGACATGGAATACGCATTCCATGATATCAGACATATTGTTTAAGCTTACTTGGACGACTTCCCAACCCGTTCCAAGAATAGAACTCAACACCTAGTTCATTTACGAGAAATTTTTCTTAGGTGAGGGTTCTATAACATACGTCTGAATCCACATAAATGTGTTGCATTTGTCAAGTCTGGATGCCTACTTGGTTTCATTGTCTCCAAGTACGGAATTAGGGTTGATCCCGATAAGGTACATGCAATTACTCAATTGCCCAAACCACAATCCATTTTGCAGCTCCAATGTTTGCAAGGGAAAGAAAACTTCTTGCGATGGTTCATCATAAATTATGTTGAGTTGACGAAAGGCTTTATGTGCCTACTAAAGAATGGAGTACCATATTTGTGGGATGATCAAGCCCAACGATCATTTGATGCCATGCAAAAGGCACTTATATCAGCCCCACTACTTAGTGCTCCCAACTATGGGCGCGGCTTTCTCCTCTATATGGCAGCCTCGCCATCCTCTCTTGGAATGGTGTTGGTCCAAACTCATGATGACCTGCGTGAGCATGTAATCTATTATCTGTCAAAATGCATGGTTGGGCCCGAACTCAGATATTCACTTGTGGAAAATTTTTCCTTGGTAGTTGTCTTTGCTCTCAATCAATTCTAACATTATATACTCTTGTTGGCTTTTTGGGGCCTGACCTAGGTTCAGAAGTGATTTAGCCAAAAAAATCCTGAAACTACCAACTCTTTTGGCAACAGTCCATGGAGCGCGGACCGAGGTCTCACCCGAGGTAGTATGGGAGGGTGCTAGAACCAGGTTTCTGCACCCTAGGAATGTCTTGATGAGGTATAGGAAGTTCACAAATTGATCTTGAGTGCTTGCGCTGCTCCACGCAGTTGCCTAACCTTCGCATAGCTCTAATACTGAGCGGAAAGAGGTGTTATCTAGATCCTTTACCCTTACTGTGTTATTATTATAGATCTGACTTAATTTAGTAGTCTTATTAATCATTCAACATTCATAGTAGGTGAGTGCAATCATAAAATGTAAAGAGATGCATAAATATATAACAGAGTATAAACATACAGATCTACAAGAAGATGCACACTATCCCATAATAAATCGTATCTTTTATTAAACTTTTGTTCCGTTACGATCCCAACTCTGCCCTACACACTCAACTGCAGGGGTCCATGCACATAGCTGCGGACTCTACCAGGCCTCTGCGCAGACAGCTACAAAGCCTCTTCTTACTACTACCTACCACGACTCGGACTTATAGACTCAGAGCCAATTTCTCATTCAAAAACCCATAATACTTAAGATTAGAACCAAAAGCTTACTTCTACCCTTAGAGCCTCGCTCTATTTATACATTCCCATGGTTCGCAAACCAGGGGTATTAAGACACATTCTATATTAAATCACAATATTTTAGGACAGACAACCCTAGACTCTCACACTCCGTGCCCGCATTTTGCGGGCTCTTTACATTAAATTGACCCAAAACTTCGGGCTACAAGCCCTAAAAATCCTCCATGGGGGGGTCCGCTGCCCAACAGGCCCCCAACAAAATCATCGTGACTCATCCCAAGTCACTTGTCTGGTGTGGTGATATTCACTTAGAGGCCCTCCAGCAGCTTCTGCGCTTCGCTAACATATGCCACACATTCCTGCATTGTCCGCTGCATTAATTGTGTGCGACTTTCTGATGCATTATTGCCAGAGGCACCCTCTTGTCTTAGCGCATATGTATCCTGCATCTGGGCTAGCTTCCCCTTGATCATGGTGGTGACTGTGAATGCTTCCTCGAGCCAAGACTAGATGCGTGCTTTAAGCCCTGCTTCTCTCTAGCGTGCGACGTCCACCTATTCCTTCAGAGCCTGGGCCTGCCTCATCCTGGCCAATCACTAAGTGAGGGCGACCATCCGTGTGGTCCCCCGGACATTGTCATAGGCCTACTACAACTCTCGTGCTTCTGTCTCTAACTACTGTAGCATTGGGTACTCCTGTAGTGAAATGAGCATAATGAGGGATTGATCCAACAATCCCGTGCAGTCCTGTATAACGCATTCTATCACTTCCATCCCCGATTGAATGGTGCGGTGGAACTGCTCTCTGACTTCCAGGGGTGTGGAGGGCTACGCCTCAGCCTCAGCTCTCCGATCTGCAAGTTCAGCTCCAACTAAACCTTCGCATCCTCCTCCTGGGTTTTTCAGACCCTAGCTGCTACATGGTGAATTTTGTCCGCGATGGGGAGTGCCGCTGGTATGGCCAACTCCGATATGTTGTTATAGGCCTCCTCCATAGCCTGTTCTAATCCCTGGTTTTTTGTGACCATGTTGTCGCGCTGCAGGCTGAGTTGTTCTAAATTTAACTTTTTCTCACTCAAGACTTGGAGGGCTCAGCCCTCCCTGGCACGAAGCTCAGCAATTACTCCATCCTGTAGTTGGTACAGGGTTTCTCTGGGAAGGGTGGCCAAATTCAACCCCCAACCCCTCGTGTCACCCCTGGCTTCTACTAGGAATGCACCTTCTGGTAGCACCAAGGTGTTCATTGTGTGGGCGCGCAACATCTGCTTAGCTTCGAATGCACCTTCTGCAAGGTGTGGTGTCATCATTCCTGGGGGTTGCACCTGTAAGGCCTGGAACTACGCTCTGAGTGCCCCCAACATAGTTGTCTGCTCCGTCACTAGTTCTTCAAGAGCATCCTTAGTGACATCATGAACTGGTTCACCACTGTCAAGAAGGTCTCCCCCAGAGGTCTGCGTTGCCTTTGTCTTTTTTCATGCGGTTGGCTTCTCCTGGACGCACGACCTCTTGAGTTGGGTCAATTTTGGTGTAGGGTTTGTGCGTGCCTCTGTCTCAACCTCTCCCTATATGTCCTACTCCATGGACATTTCCCTACCTTCCTCAGTCTCTTTGGTGGTTAGGGTTGTGGTTTGTGCCATTTGTGCTGTCGCGGCTGCCTCAGCCACCTGCCACTACCTGTTCTTGGTGCTTTCTCTCTGCCAACTTCGCGAGGTGCAACTTGGTTTCCTTGTTGCACTGCTATGCTACAATATTTTCCAATTCTACCAAGTCTGGAGCATGCCACTCCAGAGACCATGCTGCCATTACATCGAATATTGCATCGTCCATTTCAATGAATGAAAGCTTCACCCATGTTAGGTTTGGATCCTTTCACGCCGGGATATACAGATTATGCATATCCGCCTTGAATTCTATCGCGCTTTGCAAACTGTTATATACTATGGGGAACAAGTGAGCCCTGCAGTTGATCCATGTTCGGATGCTCGCCTCCATGAACACCCAAAACACCTTGATCTTGCGAACCCGTGTCGCATCTTTTGTCGCCCAGAGCGAGGTGTACCTCACAGCTTCGAGTAGATTCCTCTCAATGGTGGGAAACTGGTTGTCCTCTAGAAGCTCCCCTGCAACCAACAGGATGGATAAGAGCAACCACGGATAGTGGAAGGTCTTACCCTACTCTTGGGACTCCCTACAATTTGTCAGAAATTCATCATAGAGGAACTGCTCCTAGTTGAACTAGACCCCCTCTGCACATTGCTCTACCAATGCAATTACAGATGCTGGCACCTCGTCTGCGTGGCATTTCCTCATGAGCTTTCCGGCCAGTAGCTAGGTGGCTACGCACACCCCTCGGTCCTTGATGCCCGCTATTACATACCCTCGCTTCCTCTTCTCCAGCTTATATTTGGCCTTCATAGCTTCTATGAGGCCCAAGTCGCTGCTCTTTCTTACGATCGCTGCGAGATTGTTTCCTTTGATGAGCAGCCGAGAAATCTAGTGAATTAAATCAGCCGTGATGGGAATTGGCTCCTCCAGCTAGAGATACCCATCATTTACTAGACAAAATAGCTGCCGGATGACAAAAATTGTGATGGGCACATGGTGGTAATGGGGTATCCACCACAGATGGAGTAACCCAGCCTTCTCCACACCATGTAACCATTTATGCTGCAGTAATTTCTCTGCGACAAACTGTGGGAACTTCTCGATGTCTATGAGGTCCCAGTCTTTGAACTTTATATTCGATACCCATCCCAGTGCCGAAGTGTCAAACCTTATTCCATCCAGAAGAAGCGGGGTGTGGAGCGCACTCTCTGTGGCCTCCAGGTCCTTTGGTATCTTGGTTGTCCCCTTCCACAGGTGGATGTAGGGGGATAACTTTATCATTGAAGGTACTTGGGAAACGTTCTCTGCCTCATCATCCTGTGTTTCAATTTGGGCAATGAAGGCTTGAAAATCTTCCTGCTCCTCCTCGATTTCAATGGTGACAGCTTTGCCCTTTTCTGCCAATGACAATTTAATGAATCGTGGGTTCCGTGGTGATACCCAGACTGGTCCCATTGTCTTCTTGTCTTTCTAGGGTCACGGTGTGCGTGGGGACTTTGGAACCTCTGGTACAGCTGCTCCCTCTCTAGGCTCCTCCTAGTTCATACGGGGCTCTAGGGTAGCTTCCACAAATCTTACTCTGGTTCTTGCAGCCATCATCGTTTCTACACTGGATCTGCTCGGTCGTGTACTCACGGGTGGCAAGGTAGTTTGGTGCTCAATGTTTTGTACTGGCTCAAATTTTAAACAACCAAATGTTGCCTCGAGGCTACCCCAAGGGTTTTTATAGTCATGTTTAAATTTGAATTTGACCATTCCCTCCACTTCTGCTTCATTAATACCTTTTTGGCGGCAGATCGTCCTAAATCTAGCTCTCAATTCCTATCTTAATTTCTACCTTAAATTTGACCTCTTGTCATGAATAGTGACATCAACGGTCACCTCCCAGCCTACCCGCATAGCCCCTTACACACGACCACAACCCTTGTGACATACTGGCCCTGCGTGGAACCTCCTTCTCACACAGCCCTCTTACAGAATCGTTTATAGTCCCGCGCCTTCTTTCAACTGCTTGAAGCGCTGATACTGTGCTTCCTACATATAGTCAGGTGGTTGCACCTCTGGTGCGAGGATTCAATTTTCCTACTACACCGGGTCACAGGCACACTTCAAACACCCTTGCGTCCGTTAGTACATCGTGTTCTTCTTTGTAGGGTACACGCCCCTATTTAGTAAGGTGTGGTTGCAGCCATGGTAGCAAGGTTGCAATTCCTTCTAATACAGTAGTAGGGTCGGCTAGACTTGGTCCCATCATGTTTAGTTTCTTGCGGCTTGCCTATGCGACTTCGGTTTTTAGTTCACTGATTTTTTCATCTAGTGTCCCACTTTTCTTCCTCAGTCATGCCCAAGCTTCATCAAGTTCGCGAAGTTTCAACCTCCCTCGCTAAATGGATTCCTATAATTGCCTAATTCCTTTACCCAGGTCCTCGCGTCCTGTCCCAACTGCGGGAGCTATGGTCCAGCGATTCTTCTCTGCTCTCCTGGTTTCATTTCTTCTCATTGGTGTTGGGGTCATTTCCGTGCTCCGATTTTTGCTTATGGCCCTATAGACCCATTGAACCGCTGGTACGCACAGGTCCCAGTCAGTTTGTCCCACCTGGTGAACTTGTTCATGATTCCACATAGCTTTTTGAATGCCTCGTCTTGGAATATGCATTGCATTCCCTATTGCGGCATCGAGTTCTGATTTTCAACCCTTAATCTGGGGTATGCTTTCACAGCACTTGTTTGCACCCATTGACACAGGTGAGCAACAAAACTGTTTTGTCCTGGCTGCTCAGCTCGCGTTTGACACTGGGGACTTCCACACCGTAAGTGTATTCACCTTCTACATTCGCACCAATTCCCCATAGTCTTCTAATGTATGTTCCCCCATCGTACGGGTTTCGTGTGCAACACCCATTCTAGCGCACTGCACTGCTGCTATTCCGGTACTGCACTTTCAGATTTGTCTAAGAATTCATCCACTCTTGTTACCCCATCATATGTTGGTAGTTCCCTTGGTTCGGTCGTCACATGCTGAAGTGATCTAATCATCATGTTACAATTCAGCGTTGTTACTTTGTGCAACCGGTTCTGCCAGTGCTCTATTTCTTCATCTGGATCCGAAGTACAAAAACTGTTGTGCTCCCATGAGATTCTGCCATCCGCTATCAGGTTCACCTGATCCTAGTCTTACACCATTATCTAGTAAATGTAATCCAATTGATCGTCATGCATAGGTTCAGTGTAGTGCGCTCCTTCAGTTGGATCCAACGGAACTACTACGCGTAGATACTTTTTCTCAAATATCATCTTCCACTTTTTTAGGTTGATGTCGCCATTCATATCAGTGGCCCAATTTATTCCTAGCAACGCAGGGTAAGGGTTGCTATCATCCACAATTTCTATTACCTCAAAGCCCGTCTGCGTGCTTGCACCTTTGATATCCACTGTTACCCCTTGCAGCGTCCCCATGGTCAAGATCTTTTGTTGGTTTGCCATCTGTAATTGAATAGGGGACCATTGTAATGCGGGCCTGCCCATGCATTCCCATGTCTACTTTGGTAACACATTCGCGTCTGAACCCAGGTCCAATATTACCTGATCCATTTCATACTCGCCAATCTGCGTCGTCAATCTCATTTCCCTCCTGGTGCGCAATGCATGCTTTCCCAATTTTCGCACTACACGCAATTCACCCGACCCTGTGCACCTAGTGATCAGCTCTTGTAGTCCTTTAATTGCATTATTGTCACGCAATAGCTTCATGCATGTCTCTAAAAAGGTAGTAAGCATAGAAGGATCCATTCCTGGCTCTGGTTGATCCTTACTACCTGAAGTAGAGGCCTCCATGAAGCTCTTCTTAGCTTCCATAAATGTCTCTCTTGCACGTTCCAAGTCAAACTCAGGTTCTTTTATAGGAGACTTGCGAACCCATGTTTCTTCCTCAAGCTACTTCCCCTTATCCTCCCCTGTGGTCGCGCCAATTCTTAGCACCATGTTCACGTTTGGGTCTTCTTCGTACAGTTCAGACCTCATAATTTGGATATTCTAGGTCGAAGTAGGTTGAAGTACCCCCTTTTCGCGCATTTGTGCGATCAGCATAGGACAATCTACTACTTCATGATCGAATTGAGCACAATATGAACAAGATATTCTCATCGAGTTGGTACAATCGTGAGCATAGTGCCCTGGTCCTCCGCAATCGTAGTAGATTAACTGTCCATGGCCCCTTCCTGGCCCCATTCCTCCTCGTCCTCGACCTCGGCCCAGAAATCCAGCATGCGCCATCCCCGTGGCTGGATTGAAGCCTCGCATTTCCATTTTCATTCTATATGTTGGGGTCTGCTCCATCATTAACTCGTAGTTGCGACAAGTGTGCTTGTCGTGGCCCATCGATCTACAAAAATTGTAAAACAGTTGTTGGGGAGTCTATGTATACTTTTGCAGCAAATGATAGTTGTACGTCATGTGCTTTCCTCCCACTTGACAGATCGTGCACCAAAGTGCAGGTGTCATACTTGGCCCTATCTGTGCCTCTAGTCTCAATGGAATTGGTCCCCCTCCTGCCAAGTAGTTCGAGAATACTGGATAGTGATCCTTGTCATGGCCCTGGCCCTTGCATTTTATGCACCACACTTCTTCACGCACCTCTAGCCGTGGTGACCTGTCCTGCTTCAAACTTTGCATCTCCAAGCATAGATTTTGTAGTTGCACATGGATTTGTTGGACTCCCAATCTTGTATCCTGTATCGACGTTTCATGCAACCTCATTTCCATTTCCAACACTTCTGCCTGGGTTGAAAGTTTCTGCTGTGATAGCGTCGTTCTCAGGTGTGGTGTTAAGGATGCCACAAACCGCGCACAGTGCTGCGCATCCATTATCGTCATATTAGCCTCGCAGATCATACTCTTCAGTCTCTGATCCAGCTCCAAGGGGGTCTCACCTGGAAGCATTGTGATCTCTTTAAATCTGATGATTGAATGCGTTTCCAATTTCGGTCAGCTAAATTCTTTGTTCAGCGCATTCTGGATCTTCGCTATTCCTACATTTGGGTGATCATTCGAGTGCTTGATATACCATGTCAGCGCGCGATCCTGCAGCGTGCTAACCAATGTGGCCTTATTAATGTTGTCACCTATAACCCCATGTGCTTCCTGTTATGCTCCTATACCAATAGGTGTCATATTTCATGATTGACTTGATGAGCTTTATAATATGTTCATACCTTTCCTTGTTGCGAAGGTTTTCCATATTATCAAAAAATAAAAAAATTTAAAAAAAATGTAAAGAGGGTATGCCCTAAAAGAAAAATCAAAGGGTAAAAAGAAATAAAATGGTCAAAAAATTAGAAGAAATGAACCCCAAATAAGAATAGACCAGGAAAGTATGCAAGTCTAAATGCCACTACTTTTTCATTTTCTGTAATAAACATTGTGTGCAGCTTGTTAATTTATGCCACAATTGATGAAGAGTCAAACAAATTAAACTTGGCTCATTCATATTTGAATTTCATGTTTTAAAGGTAGAGAATAAAATCTGACCAAACTTTTTAATCTTGAAAAATAAGTAGATAGGTAAAGTAAATAAAAAGGAGCTCAATAGTTTAATCTAACCCCTTGGATGTAATAAGTGTAGACTTAGGTAGGCTTGCCAGACAAAGAAAAGAAGATTGATAAGGGTTTGCCAGTCTAAGTGCACCCAAATAAAGAAGAAAAAATGCTAGGCCAAAGTAGGCAGGGTAGGTAGATGGTGTTGCAGAATGATACTTGTGATAGAATATGTCTCTAAATGTGTTAATCTTTATCTTTATCACAAGTGCCAGGCGGACATTATCCCTGATGTAGCTCAAGCAAGACAAGGTTGAATAACTAACTCCACTTCATATTTTTCCCTAATCATTCACTAATTCCCCCTAAAATATTAAGACCTGTGCTTAATATCACTCATAAACCATTCAATGCATTTCATAAAGTTTGCCTAAGTGAATTCCTATTTTTACTTAGGAAAAATGCGCAATATCATATGAAAAACCCTTTTTTTTACCCTTTAAAACCTAAGTTTAAATTGTAAATTTAACTTGGCGCTTATTATCATTTCAAATTCGTATTAACTCTTAACAACTATTATATAAATCCCAAAAAATATTACCCTTCCCGTAATATGTAAATATATTAAAAAACCCCAAATACTATATATATCCTACCCCCGTCGATTACAATCACAGTCCGTCGTTTCAACACGAATTAATAAACTTATCCGAAGTTTTTTAATAACCTTTCCCCACAAACTACGAGATTAGTTAACCCCTGGTTAACTAATAACCATTTCCTTGACCAATCAAAATAGCCCCGAAATGATTAAAACACATTTTATCGTGTCGAGCTCGCTGCATTAACTCTCTGCCATGTTCCCTGCCCATCCACCGTCCGATCTCCGCCTTCACATCCAATGGTCGATAACAATATCGTGACCCCCCTTTTGACCGCGCATTAACTTGCGATCGCTGGCGGTTTTCTGCCTGTGCAAAATCCATGTGTCATGCAGTTGATGTGCTCACTCAGCCTCCGTCCAAAACCACCCAGCCCCAAAAGTGGTGCGAGCAAACCGCTTACTGCCCTTCACTGACGTCAGTCTAATTCCGCCTATGTCATCCACCCAATGAAATCCAAAAAAACCCGCCAAACCTTCGTTTTGTCAAATAAAACCGATAAAATGTCATTTTTGCTATAGTTGGCTGCATACCGCGCTCTTATGCAAGAAACATCTTGCTCCAGTCTTTTAGCTGCCACCTGACCAGAAAGACTATAGCGAAGAAGCTCTGCAGCCTGTCAGCCAACCTGCTACCATACGGTTTCCTTCTTTAACGCAGTCGGTGTTGCTGTAAAGAGTTCCCAAACCATTTGTTGGTCTATTTTTCCTCAGAAGGCCTGAATTCCAATTTCAATATACAAAGAATTAAAGATAGAAACCCCTTTTTTCCACCCCTCGACGCTCCTCACACCTGAGGAAACTTCAGAAGAATGAATTACCAGAGAAAAGTGGTAAGAAGACACGTTAGCAGTTTTGTAAATTTACCCTTGGTGAAATGTAAAATTTGAGCTATTTACCAGAACACGATGGACAGAGATGAACAGGGTAAGCAGGTCGAAGTGTATCAGACCAGGGTTAAAGAGTATCCGTAAAGACAGGGCAGCCAGCACAGAGTGACTGAAGAAGACAGCTGCAAGCCGAATCCTAGGGCCTGCCTCCAGCACATTCAACAAAAATAGGACCAGCACAACATTAGTTTATCTTTTCCCTATTTTCAAGACTAGCTGTTTCTATTTACTTGTAAAACTATTTTTAGTCATCCTAGATATTATCTCACTCTGTTATGAGATATTTGTTGTATAATTTTCTGCATAAATACCCCCTCAATTGGAGTATTAAAGGGGGTGGATTCCTAGACTTTGTTGTAATATTGATTTTTTGGAATAAAGAGCTGTTGGAATCAAATGTTGCATGGCTTACTAGATGAAGAATTGAAGCAGAGGATTTGTCACAGACTTCTTGAATCAACCACCAGATCAATAAGTCCTCTATATCTTGTGTTTTAAAGTTTTTCTTGTTTATTATATCATCTATGTTTCAAAATCTGAATGATAAAGAAAAAAGATTAATTTCAGAATATGCTTGATTGCACTCTATTTTCAGTCATTATTGTTCTCTATGTTTTCTTCAGAATTAGGATAAGCAGTGAAATCTTAATTTCTCCTGTTTCCTAATTCTTTCATGTTGATTATTTGTTAAAGAATACTTAACTGCTTCTTATCAGTGATCATCAAATTTCCCTCTTTAAATAGGTTGAAGGATTCTTAACTGCCCTTCACCCAATTTGAGCCCATTCCATCTATTTCAAGTCTTTATTAGTTCCCTGTTTGACTACCTTGCTCTATGAAACCATCCTTTGTTAAGAAACCAAATCTAGTTAAGCCATCTTCCTTGACTCCAGTAGCCCAAATGGCCTGAACTACTCTGTCTGACCTCTCTGCTCTATTGAATCTCACCACCCAAACTAAAAAAAAACTCCTAAACTTCATAACTAGCCTAATACCTTTAAAAACAAAGCTAAATCATAAAGAGAGAGCCCTCTTTGGATACAGATTGGCTAGATTCTGTATCTAAAACATTGGTTTGTGGTTACCTCGGCCTCCTTTCCCTTTCTTACAACTTTTGGGAAACCTTGAGTGATAACACTTCCCACACTGCTCCTACCACAAACTAGAACTGATCCGGATCCTCATTCCCTACCCCTATGAATACGGGTAGCTTGATTGCGCTCACCATGCTAAACTGCGGGTTTGGTGGTGGTGGGGTGGTTGAAGATGGGGGTGAAGTAGGTGAAGTGGGTGACGGCGTAAGTGGGGGTGATAACTGCAGAATGTGCTACCTTATCAAACTGACCGCACTTCTTGGATAAACCTAACCGCGTTCTTCCTCGCTCTCTCACGAAGGTGAAATTAAGGGACTATTTCCTAATCCTTCGATACCTTGGTAGATCATTCTGCTCCGCATCATTCTAAACATTAATGTATTCGCATAACCTGCTTTTCACATAACAACATCTTAATCCAGGTATTTAGAGATTTAATGTACTTACCTCACGGTCCCTTGAGAAAATGGCATTCTACTTCGCTATAGCTTACAGTCGTGTCTATCACGAACTTAGTGATAAATCCCCCTATTATCTGATCGAGCCAATGGTCCATAGCTTGTGCGATCTTATATTTTGATGCCTCTAGCCTGTGCACTAACTCTGGAGTCCACACTATCGGTTGATCAAGATTATACCTTCCTTGGCTGTCAGCTAACCTCGCAGTCCAATCATACAGTTCAGAAGAAAAGGACGTGAAGATGATCTCGTGGATTTCCATATACACATAGCAATCTAGCCACTTTTTCTCGGATATCTGTAGAGTTTTGTTTTCCTGTGTCACGAACTCGTGAAGTTTTTGATCCAACCACTCCTCAATTTACTTCTTTGTGGGGTTCCAGTGTTTCGACATCAGACATCCCTTAGGCAGATCCCAGTCTCAGCAACGGAACCATTTATTGGCTTATTGGGGCCTGACCCAGGTTCAGAAGTGATTTAGCCAAACAAATCCCAAAACTACCGGCCCTTTCGGCAATAGTCCGTACAGCGTGGACTGAGGTCTCACCCGAGGTAGTATGGGAGGGTGCTGGAACTAGGTTTCCATACCCTAGGGATGTCTTGATGAGGTCTGGGAAGTTTGCGAACCGATTCTGCATGCTTGTGCTGCTCTGCGTAGTTGCCTGACCTTCGCGTATCTTTGATATTGAGCGCGAAGAGGTGTTGTCTAGATCCTTTACCCTTATTGTGTTATTATTATAGATCTAACTTAATTCAATATTCTTATCAATCATTCAACATTCATAGCAGGTTCACACAATCATAAAATGTAAAGAGATGCATAAAGATATAACAGAGTATAAACATACAGATCTACGAGTAGATGCACAATATCCCAGAATCAATCGTATCTTTTATTAAACTTTTGTTTCGTTACAATCCCAACTCCACCCTGCGCACTCAGCTGCAGGGGTCTGTGCACATAGCTATGGACTCTACCAAGCCTCTACACACACAGCTGCAGAGCCTCTTCTTACTACTGCCTACCACGACTTAGACTTACAGACTCAAAGCCAATTTCTCGTTCAAAAACCCATAATACTTAAGATCAGAACCAAAAGCTTATTTCTACTCTTAGAGCCCCACTCTATTTATACATTCCCATGATCCACAGACCATGGGTAAGCCGACACATTCTATATTAAATTACAATATTTTAGGGCAGACAACCCTAGACTCTCGCGCTCCGTGCCCACATTTTGCGGGGTCTTTACATTGCATTGATCTTTACATTACATTGACCCAAAAATTCGGGCTACAAGCCCCAAAAATCTGCTATGGTGGGATCCGTTGCCCAACAAATCTTGCGATAGACTACCGTCATTGCTTTGGAGAATCCCATGAGACACATTTTGTCTCATCAAGACATTGGAGGAAAATATTCCAAATGGATCATTATCCTCCAAAAATTTGATTTGGTTCTCACCATTGCCAAGGCGAAAAAATCCTTAGTCTTCGCTGAACTTTTGTTAGATCTTCCCATTGTCAATCCAAATGACATAGCTCACGATCCTCTCCCATATGAATATGTCTATCTGATCAACTTTGTTGACCCTTGTATGGTGACATTCTCATCTACCTCAAAGCACAACTTTTCCACCCTGAACTATCGTCAGGTGACTGTCGTCACATCCGCCACCAAGCATGACACTATTTAGTGTTGAATGATACTTTATATCATCATGGCACTGATATAGTTCTTTGACATTGCCTCACTCATGAAGAGGCAAAACACGTTTTCATGATTGTCATTCTCGGGCATGTGGCGGTCATCTTTCTGGCATGTCTAATGCCCAAAAAAATGTACGTGCAAGCTACTACTGGCTAATCTTGCTCAAAGATTGTATCAAGGCAATCCAGTAGTGCCACCCTTGTCAATTTTTTACAAATAAAATGCACACTCCCCCAGCCCTACTACACCCAATTATATCCATTGACCCCTTTTCCAAATGGGGTATTGACCTCATCACATGAAACCCCATTTCCTCTGCTGGACACAACTACATTATTGTATTGGTGGACTATTTCACGAAATGGGCCAAAGCCCTTCCCACTTTCCAGTATGATGGAGAAACTACAGCGTTATTCCTGTTGAATCAGGTTGTATGTCGTTTCGATGTGCCCCGCATGATCATGACATACCATGGGTCTCATTTTCAGAATCACATGATGTCTAACTTAACATCGTTGCTCAATTTTCGCGAGGACCAATCGTCCTCCTATTAACCCCTAAGCTAATGGCCAAGTAGAAGTTTTTAATGGTGTCTTAAAGACCATGATCCATAGGTTAGTAGGGAATCACAAAACCCACTGGCATCGAATGTTATATCCTATGATGTGGCATATCGAACTTTAGTAAAAACCACTACATGATTTACACCTTTTCAATTATCTTATGGCCTGGAAGCAGTTTTACCTATTGAGTGTCAAATTCCTTCCCTAAAAATTATTGTTGAACTCTTTCCCGACACTACTGCTAAAAAAGAGCACCTGTTATACCTCAATCAACCAAACAAAACCCATCGAGATTCCAAATTATCACTCGAAGCCCACAAGCGCCAGGTCAAAGCCCAGTACAACAAGAAGGTTAAGCCTCATTCTTACCAAGAGGGAGATCTTGTTTTACTCCATGATAAAAAACATGACCTCTTGGGGGAAGGAACACTTCAACCCTTATGGCTTGGTCCATATGTCGTCACCAAGGCCCTCTCAAAAGGGGCATATGAACTTTAGGACTGGGAAGGAATCCCACTCGATGAGCCTTGAAATGGGCTCTATCTGAAAAAGTATTATTCCTAGTACCACACTAGGCATGTGCTTTGTAATTCTATGTATTTATAAGTTTTGCTTCTTTTTTATGTGACTAGATTTTTTGGTATTTTCTGAGTAGTTGTCTCATACATTTTTCTCATTGTTTATATGACTTCATTACCCTTAGCATACGTAGGATATGCGGATGGTGCCAGTCATTAAACACGACACATTGCATCAGCTGCTTGGGTCATTTACACACTTGAGTCGGAACTACTTTGTTTCGGGGGAGTCTTTCTTGGTACTGCCACCAATAATATTGCAGAGTATATGTCTGTAATTTCACTTCTCACTGAAGCATCATCTCGGGACATCTCCAATCTAGTGGTCAGGTTAGACTCTCAGCTTGTCGTTATGCAATTGAAAAATCATTATCACATTCGCAATTCAATCTTGTTACGTTATTATTTAAGGGTACGACTCTTGGAGTGTCAATTTGAGTTTATTACATATGAAAACATTCCTCGAGAATTTAATGCAGGTGTTGATTCATTGGCAAACTATGTATTAGATTGGCATTTGTCTCATTTAGCTTAGATACATGTATGAAAGTAAATATTTACACAACTAAAAATTTACAAAAACACTTAAAAAAAAATTACATCATAAAATACCAAAATATATATATATCGAATCCAGTCTTTTACATCAGAAAAATTCCCAAAACTTGAGTGTTTTTAAGTAAAAAATGGCTACTAAGCCTCACTATAAACACCCGCTGGCTATACCATGTGCTTGCTAATAGAGCGTACTGGTCATGAAAAGACAATACAACTCTAGCTATCCTCCGAAGAGGAACCAAAAACTGCTCAGGCACACCAACAGTGTGTCGTTGCATGTGAGCAGGAATCTCCCTCATGGGAAGGGAGGGAACACCCATGCTTAGACCTTCGAGGTTCCTCAGAACCTCGTGGAGACTCTGGGCATCATCCCCATCTTAAGGTAGCTAGCCCCCTCACTTCAGTTGGCGAGGCTCGCCTGCAGGTTGCACCAGTGCCACATCTGTGTCAAGCAAAAAACTTCATGTCAGTACTTGTTCACCTGTAAATAAACAAAAAAATTCAAAAACTCAAAAATACTTTAAATACTCTCATAAAAACTTCTTACCTTGAGGCCCCCAGTTTGTACCAGGTGGTAGTATCAAGTTAGGATCGCCTGTAAATTCCATGCCCTTGTAAGCATAGTCATCTATCATCAAGATCTGATCACTGAGCCATTCGAAGGAATCTTCTTCAAAAAAATGTTGGATGGGTCCCCCTACAGCATAAGGATCGAGAGATGCCCATCGCCCTTGCCTGGGCTCTCTCATATCAAGTGGACATACACTCATTTGTGGTCTCATAATGGGCAGCCTCTCAAGTATAAAGGATACAATGAGTGTACCATACCCAAAACGTTGTTGGGTTCGATTCTTACATGTCGTCAACTCCATCTTCAGCTGACGAATCACCGCTTCACACCAGTTGAAGATCTGGGGCTGGACATAATCAATGGAAAGCAACAATTGGTCCTTTTTCTCAACATGGGGACTCTTAGACCCCGTCAAGGACACAATCATCCATAATATGGCCTTCATAAACCTGGATCGGATCTGCTCTATAGGGACCTTGTTGCTCACAAGTCTGCTCTCAGGAATACAATAAGCCTAGATCAGCTCTAAGGTGGATCGGGGATCAAGCCTACCCTTAGTTAAGTTTTCTCATGCCCCTCTGCATGACAAACCAGTCAGAAAATAGATGTCATCTCTATCGATCGAGAGCTCATGGTCCCTGATCCTGAACACCCCTTGGTGTTCATCCCAATGCTAAATGATCCAACTTAAAAGTTCCTCCTGACCTTTCATCAGGTCAATCCTTGCATATTTCATCAAACCACATCAGCGCAATGCAAGTATGCAAGCTTGATTATTTCGCATAAGTATTTCATGTCGATTATGGGCTCGTTCCCTCCATAAACTAGTCATAATGGCTCAAAACATGCACGAATCAACCCAAAAATTAGTGCAAATGGGACAAAAATGCTTCAGAAATCACTGATTGGGATTTGGGAATGCACCCTCACGCACTAATTCTCCCCCTTAGGGAAAACAGGGTTCACTAACGCCCTCCTCTAGATCGTGAAGGGCATTTAACAACCCTCTAGACCTAGAGGGGGGCGTTAGTCACATTTATTGAGTTAGGGCCTCCCAAATCCTAA
Source organism: Pinus tabuliformis (assembly GCA_031772625.1). Taxonomy (NCBI): domain Eukaryota; kingdom Viridiplantae; phylum Streptophyta; class Pinopsida; order Pinales; family Pinaceae; genus Pinus; species Pinus tabuliformis. Next base: position 441,167,729 of record CM062804.1, on the reverse strand, counting down.
AAATCCACCCATAATATAGCTAAAAAAAAAGCCTAAAGAATGTAGGATAAGGGTTTTTCCATCTACCTAGAACAAATGGCAAGTCGAATGGTCGCCTGGATTGCCCGCAATTGTCCATGGAAGATCTGCTCCACTTTAGCTCTAGAACACTCTCACAGCACTCACACGATGCAAATGGTGAAAATGGAGGCTCAAAAACTCCCTTACAGTCACTCTAGAGGTATGACTTATCTTAATTAAAGTCATTAAAGTAGAAGTAGTTCATTTCCTATGTTATTTATCAAGCGCCATGTCAACATATTGTCAAAAATTACTCATGTTTTGATGAAAGGACTTTCAGGGTTGAATTGCAGAAATGACCATGTTCGATTCATTATGAGTGATTTCTTTTATGGGATATTTTCTCACTCTTAAACTGAAAAATCCCCGATTTTTCATCATCAGGCTCGTTAAACTCCTATGACAATGATATGAGCGCTTTCTTTTTTGGGACTCTTTCTCACTCTTAAATTGAAAAATCCCCGAGTTTTTCCCTTCTTCGGGCTCGTTAAATCTATGAAGAAGGAATGAGCAGTTATTTTACCTCTTTTTCCTCGCTCATTAAAATTAAAAAGATACCTTAAGTTTTCTTCATTTGACTCGTTAAAATTTGATGAAGATCTATTGAGTTTGTCGTCACATGACTCATTAAAATTTCACGACAAATATCAAGTTTACTCCATCTCCTCGTACTCATAACAAAATGAGGAAAACATCTATTGAGCGTGTTGGCTTATAGGGGCTTGACCCAGGTTCAAACTTAATTAACCAAACAAATCCCTATACTACTGGCCATTTTGGTAACAGTCCACAGAGCGCAAACTGAGGTCTCACCTGAAGTAGTATGGGAGGTGCTGGAACCAGGTTTCCACACCCTTAAGATGTTTGAGAGGTTGATTTGGTCCAATTACTAGTTCCTATGTGTAGGTTTCTTTGTGCACTTCCTTGGCCTTCGTGCCCTGATAGAATCGCCTTCATGCAGCCCTAACCAGGGGTTGTGGGGCTTCCACACTGCTGGAGCAGCGCTCTGCACTATTTCCCTAAATCACACTTGAGATCTTACTTGCCTTCTTACACCAGTTAGTTATCTTCACGTAAGTATAAGCCTTGTGTTATATTTATTTATATAGTTCATGCATATAAATTTGCACAGCAAATAAACAGTAAACTTGCAAATTATACCCAATAATACATAAAGCAGGAAAAGATACATAGAAATATGGTAAACTTCTCTTTATTAATTCTTCCCACGGTTACAGGGTTGACATGCCCTGCGCACTCAGCTACTGGGGTCTGCGCACTCAACTGCGGACTAATAGGCCTTTGCGCACATAGCTGTAGAGCCTTCTCCTACTCTACAACCCAAGACACACTTTACACTTCGACTCAGGCTCTTAGACTCATCATGCTTCTATTCAGTCCTTTTTTCTTAACTATATTCTACACTTAGAGCTTCACTCTATTTATGCAGTCCCATGGTCCACAAACCATGGGTGGATCTTTCAAGCTGACATTACATTACAAAAACAAGGGCGGACAACTCTATGACTCTATTATGACTTTGTGCTCCGCACCCACAATTCGCGGAGCCTTTACAAAGGACTTGGTCAAAACTTGGGCTTTAAGCCCCAAAACATGCCTTGGCGGGGATTCCATGCCCAACAGGCCCCCAACACAAACATCGTGACTTGCCCTTGAGTCACTCTATTGGCGCAGATATCTTTGCGTGAAGTCCCTCCAACTCTGCTCAAACCCCTGCAAGGTCGGTAGTGCACTAAGCGGAAGCCTGCTGAATCTCCTGTATCCTTTGCTCCGAGACTGCGGTGTCGGAACTTCTTCCCCAGACCTATTCCTGGGTCCCCTGCATCTGTGCGAGCTTTCCTTCAATTATTGCTGTGATAGTGAAGGCCTCGTCAATCCAAGGCTGAACATGCCCCTTTGGGACTACTTCTTTATGTTGTGTTGCGTCCACCTGCTCTTTCAATGTTTTAGCCTGTTCCATGTGCAAGAGCCTCTGCGTGAGGGCCACCATCTACATGGTCCCTTTGACACTATCGTACTTTTGTTGGAACTCACGTGCTTCTGTCTCTACGCGCTGGAAGTTGGGTTCCTCATGCAAATTCGTGAGGACCTCAAATGACTCCTCCAACATTCTGGTGTAGTCCCTTACTGCACTGTCGATCTCTTCCATCCCTAATGTAATAGTGTTGGTGCGTTGTTCTCTTACTTCTGGAGGGGTGGATGGTTGCACCTTCAACCATAGCTCTATTATTTGAAGGTTCAACTCCAGCTGAACCTTAGTCATTTCTTATCGTGCCTCGCGCACCCAGGCTGCTAGCTTGTGGATGTGCGCCTCTACTAGTGTGTTGGTTGGGATGGCCAGCTCAGGGACACTTTGACAGGATTCTTCCACTACCTGTACCAGCTATCGATTATGCAACGCCACTTCGTCGCGCTACAAGCTCAACTTCTCCATGTTGATATTTTTCTCGCTTAATACTTGCAGTGCGCGGCTCTCCCTAACCCATAGTTCTGCAATAAGCCCATCCTACAGAACATATAGCATCTCTCGCAGGAGGGTAGCCATGTTGATCCCGATACCCTTCAGTGCACTAATAATAGGCCTATCGGCCTCATTTGTTGTCACTAGTGCCCCTTCCGGCAACACTATTGTATTTGTCATCCAATCATGCAGCATCTGCTCTGCTACAGCTGTCCCTACTGCGAGGTTGGTCAAAAGGGTACCAACCTGAGGAGTGCACACCTGCAACTCTTGCAACTTTGCTCTAAGGGCCCCCAACATAATCTGGTTCTCTTGCGCAAAATTATGGAGGGCCTCGGAGGTGACATCATGCACCGTCTCGCCGATGTCATGTAGATCACCCTTAGTAAGGGTGATCGGGTCAATAAACATCTTTGATGCCTTGACCTTCTTGCACACCCCGTCTACTCACTCGGGTGTTGGTGCTTTAGCTGTGTTGATGCAGTTTGTGGGTTCGTGCCTCCCTCCTCTTCCTCTGCTTCTGGCCCATGCGAAGGCGATTTTTGGCCCTCGTGCGCCTTCTCGGCTGCCTCCTGCGCTACTGCTGCTGCTGTGGCCTGTTTCTGTTATGTTGTTGTCTGTGTAGCGTCCCGCGCCTCCTGTGCTTTTGCTACTGCTGCCTCCTACCTTCTCTTCTCTGCCAACTGTGCCATGCACAGTTTGGCCTCCTCTTTCTTGTTTTGTACCGCAGACTTCTCCATTGCTGCGATGTGTGGGGCACACCACTCTAGCAGCCATGTCTCCAATACATCAAAGATTACATCATTCATGGCTACAAAGGGTATCTCTCTCCATTTCTTGGCTGGGTCCTTGTGCACTCTGATATAGATGCTGTGGAGGTCCACTTTAAATTCTACAAAGCTTTGCAGGTTGTTGTAGACAGTGGGTGATAACCGCAGCTTGCGGTTAATCCCCATTCTAATGTTCATTTCCATGAACACCCAGTAGATCTTACTATTGCAGATCCGGTTCGTGTCCTTTATGGCCTAGAGAAAAGTGTACTTCGTGGCCTCCAACAGATCCCTGTCAATTATGGGGAACTGATTGTCCTCCAGCAATTCCCCTGCCACGAGCACTATGGACAGTAGAATCCATGCATAGTGGAATGTTTTGCCTTGTTCCTAAGCCTCACTACAATTTTCCAGTACAATTTTCCAGGAACTCCTTGCAGAGGAACTCGGACCAGTTAAATTGGACCCCCTCCGCTCACTCCTCAGCAAGTGCTACCACCAGCGCGGGTACCTCGTCCGCACGACACTTGCGCATAGCCTTACTTGCCAGTATTTGGGTCTCCACTCTTACTGCTTTGTTGTTGATGCTGGATATGGTGTAGCCCCTTTTCTTCTCCAATTTATATTTCTTCTTCATGGCCTCCGCGATGACCAAGTCACTATTCTTCCCCTCCGACATATCTGCAGGGTCCTCACCTTTGCATGGGAGCCATGTAATGTGGTGAATTAAGTGGTCTGTGATGGGGATGGGCTCCTCTAGCCACAAACACCCACCATGCACCAAGTAGAGTAGTTGCCTGATGACAAAAATTGTTATTGGGGCACAGTGGAAATGTGGCACCCAGAGCAGGTTTAGTAACCCTACCTTTTCCACTCTATGTAACCACTTTCACGGCTCTAATTCGGTAAACTCCCATCGCAGTGTTTTGCTTAGGCTTCATGAGCTGCGAAGTCTCTAGGTGAGGGAACTTCTTGTGGTCAGCGAGATCCCAATCTTCAAATTTCAAGCTAGGCACCGGTCCCAAGTGCGTGCCCTCAAAAATGATGTTGTCTGGGAGGAGTGGGGTCTAAAGAGAGCTCTTTCTCTTGTCAAGATCCTTGGGCACTTTATCCTTCCCCTTTCGTGGGGGGATATAGGTGGGAAGCTTTGTTGGAGGGTGGGCAAGCTTAGTTTCTTCCTCCATGACTTCGTCCTCGTCTTCTTCGATGATAAGGTCCTCCAGGTCTTTCTCCTCCTTGTTGGTTTCTACGTTAACGACTTTCCCCTTATCCTCCATCGTCAGCCTGGTGCACAGCGGGTTTCGCGGGGACACCCATATGGGAACCATCGATTGTTTGTCTTTCTTTGGCCTTGGCGTGCATGGTGATTTAGGGATCTCTGCCACAATCCGAGCACCTTTAGGGGCATCCCCTACAGTCAAGGCCTGTGCGGCCTCTTCGGCGGTCATCTATGTAATTTCCATAACTTCCTCAGATGCTGCCATCGCGTCTAACCAAAAATATATCACTCACTTAATCAGGGGCTTAATAAATGCCCTACACAAGTCAAACAAGGCTTTGCTCAGAATACGCAGGGTATACAACAGCTGGATTTGCAAATGACCACGTGTTGTTTGCTGGGCATCCCTTTGTAATTTATAGCACCTTTTGAATTTGAATTTGACTGTTCCCCCCAAATCCAGTTCATTAATGCTTCCTTGGTGGTAGATTTTCCTAAATCTTGCCCATAAATCGTGTCTTAAATTCCTGCCACCCGCTCCATTTGGTCTCAAGCCGAGCATCACATCATGAATAGTGACTCCAATAGTCACTTTCCAGCCAACCCATGTGGCAGCACAACCATCCTTGCGTGGTCACGGACCTTGTGACTCTTTGCTTCTGCGCGCAGCTCCAACATTGCGCAGCTCCTGGGTAGAGTAGTTTATAGTCCCACGCCTCCTTTCAACTACTAGGATCACTAAGACTGTACTTCCCATGGCTAATCAGGTGGTGGTGCCCCCTATATAGGGTTTCATCCGGTCATCCTTTCCTGGAAAATACCCCCCTTTTATTGTTATTGGCGATGTCACGCACTTTATCATCTACAACGCGCCACCATAGTTGATTCGTGTAGTAATATGCAGTCCAAGACAAGGCATTAGACTGATCAATTTATGGAGATAATCCCTAAGTTCATCGATGTGACCGTGCACACCCTCTTTTATTACCCTGTTCTTCTTATCGAGAAAATATTCCTTTATCTTGTCCTCAATCTTCTTGACTTCTACTTCCATCAGAGCGCTTTTCTCCCTTAATTGCATCCTATCTTTCATAAGTTCTTAGAGCCTAAGGTCACCCTGTCTAATTTCCTTGTTAGGTCCCATGTATTCTGCTTCATTCAGCTACGCTACCCCATCTTCCAAGGTTCCACGAACTGTCGTATCTGTCAGTGCTTCCATGGGCGGACTAGGAATTTTATGTTCTATGGGGATCACAGTGTTCGCTCCATACTCCAGCCTTGGGGGGCATCTGCATCGTCAGTTTCTTACACGTGATCCTATAAGCCCATAGAACCACTGGTACACGTAGGTCCCATTCAATCCACTGCGCATTGTGGACCTTTTTCAGCGCTTCGCATACTTCGTTAAAGGCTCATGCGTGGGTAACCTTCTGCACACTTGGCCTTTCCATACTCCATGGCTCCAACTGGAGGGGTTGTTCACATAATTGCCTCACCCGCACATGGTTACTGACCGTGTCTCATAACCGCAAAGACTATGTACATCCACGCAGGTTTCAAACCATATACCTATATCCATCTGGATAGGTGGGCGCGCGGACCATTTCATCTGACAATCTTGTTTGTTAATCGCATCTGAGGCTTCCTCAATCATTTGTGCATCGTTCTTCTGCATTCACACCAGTCCCTGAAGCTTCCTTGGTGCATACCCCACCACCTCATGGGTGTAGCATGTAGTACCCATTTCAAAGCTTCGAAACCTTGTTGTTTCGGTACCTCGCTTTCGAATCCATTCAAGAAGTCATCTACCTCACTTAACCCATCATACGTAGGCAGATCCCTTACCTCCATTGATACGCAACATAGCAATCTCATCATTATGTTCCAATTAAGTGTGGTTACCTCATGTAACCGATTCTGCCATCGTTTTATCTCCTCGTCATATCCGATGTGCAGGAGCTTTCACACTCCCATGAGATTCGTCCATCCACGGTTGGATTTACCTAGTCTTTCTCCCGCGCGGTTATCTTGTAGATGTAGTCCAAGTCGTCGTCACTTTCATAGTCACACACTAGCTCTGTGTAGCATGATCCTTTTATAGGGTCTAAAGGTACAACTATGCGCAGAGACTTTTTCTCAAAAATCATCTTGCGCTTCTTCAGATTTATCACCCCATTCATGTTAGTGGCCGAATCTATTCCTAATAGTGCAGGGTAGGGATTGTTGTCATCAATAATCTCTATTACTTCTGATTCTGCTAGCGCACTTGCTCCTTCGATATCCACTGTGATTCTCTGAAGTCTCCCCATAGGTAGGATCCTTTGCTCATTTTCCATTTGCAATTGGATAGGAGACAATTGCAGCGTAGGCCTTCCCATGCGCTCCCATGTTTTCTCAGGAAGAACGTTCGCGTTTAATCCTAGATCCAAAATCACTTGGTCCATCTCATATTCCCAAATTTGCGCAATCAATCTCATTTCCCTTCCTGTTCACGTTGTGTGCTTTCCAAGCTTCCAGACTATGCGTAGTTCTCCTGGCCCGGTCCCAGCGCATTTATTTATGAGTTCCTGCAACCCTTTTACAGCCTTGTTGTCATGCGGCAGCTTCGTGCATGTTTCCAAGAACATTGTGAGCATCGATGGGTCCATTTTCGGCTCCGGTCTGTCTTTACTTCCTGAAGTGGAGGCATCAGCGAAGTTCTTCTTGGCTTCCATGAAGGTTTCCTTAGTGCGATCCAAATCAAACTCAGGTTCCTTCATTGGAGCCTTGCAAACCTAGGCACTTTCTTCAGGCTACTTGCCTTTGTCATCCCCTCTCATAATTCCACTTTGGAGCACAATATTCACATTAGGGTCTTCCTCGCGCGAATCAAACCTCGTCATTTGTAGGTTCTGAGTTGGGGGAGGTTGGAGCGCTCCTTTATCACGCAGCCACGCTATTAGTGTGGGAAAATCCTCCATCTCATGATCAAACAATGTAAAATACAAGAATCATAGCTACATTGGATTTGTACAATCGCAAACATAATGTCCCGGCCCTCTGCAATTATAACATATCAGCTGTTCGCAACCTATTCCAGGCCCTCCTCCACCTCGGCCTTGTCCGCGCCCTTGAAATACGGTTCGTGCCATCCTTGCATTCTGGTCAAGGGGCTGCATTTTGGCCTGAACTCTGTAGGTAGGAGTCTGGTCCATCATCAATTCATAACTTCTACAGGTTCGCTCATCATCTCCCACTAATCTACAGAAATTACAGAACAATTGTTGTGAATTCTATGTGTACTTCTGTAATAAATGGCTGTTATATGTAGCATGCTTTGCTCCTATCTGACAAATCGAGCACCATAATGCAAGTGTGGTGCTTGGTCCTTCTTGTGCCTCGAGTCTTAATGGTCCTCCTCCCACGAGGTAATTCGCGAAAACCAGGTAGTGATCCTTGTCATGTCCTTTACCCTTGCACTTTATTCACCATACCTCGTCACACATTTCTAGGCGAGCCGTCCTGTCTTGTTTCAAACTCTGCATCTCAAGGCACAAGTTCTTCAACTGTGCATGAATCTGCTGAACCCCTAGGTTGGGATCCTGTATTAGGGTCTCGTGCAATCTCATCGCGACCTCCAAGGCCTCGGCCTGAGTTGTTAGCCTCTGTTGTGACAACGCATTCCTTAGATGCAGTGTGAACGATGCTACAAACCATTTGCGGTGTTGTCCATCCATCAATGTCATGTTAGCTTCGTGAATTGTGCACTTAAGTCTCTAATCCAACTCCCAAGGGGTCTCGCCTAGTAGCATTATGATTTCCTTGAACCTAATGATCAACTATGCCTCTGACTTCAGCCTGCAAAATTCTTTGTTTAGTGTCGTTTGGATATCCACGATCCCTGCATTTGGATTGTCATTGGAATGCTTAATGTACTAGGTCAGCACGCGATCCTGTAGAGCACTGACCAATGTTGCTTTCTTTATATTGTCGTCTGTAACTCCTTGCACTTCCCATACAGCTTTTATCATGAACCAAAACTAGTCCGGATCTTCATTCCCTACTCCCTTGAACACTGGCAACTTTATTGCGCTAGCCATATTGATCTGTGGTGGTGGTGGAGGTGGTATGGGCAAAGATGGGGGTGAAGAGGGTGAAACTGGCGGCAGTGTGGGTGGGGGTGGTATGCACGAAATCCTCTGCCTTATCAAATTGATCGTACTTCTTGGTGAGACTTTCGTGAGCTCTTCTTCGCCCCCTTGCGGAAGTGAAATCAAGGGGCTAGTTTCTAGATCTACACTACCTTCGCTTCTATAGATTCTCCCACTTCGCATAGACCCAAACATCAATTTATTCGCATAACCCACTTTTCACACAGTAGCATTTTAATCCAAGTGTTCCAATATTTAACGTACTTACCTCGTGGTCCTTTGAGAAAGTGTCGTTCTGCCTCGCTATAGCTGACTGAAGTATCTATCGTGAACTCGGTGATGAATCCTCCTATAATTTGATTGAGCCAGTGATCAACAGCACGCATGATCTTATCCTTCGATGCTTCCAATCTGCGCACCAATTCTGGAGTCCACGCAATAGGTTTGTCGAGCTTGCACCTTCCTTGGCTATCTGCTAGCTTCGCGATCCACTCGTATAGCTCAGTAGGGAAGGATGCGAAGAAAATTTTGTGGATCTCTATGTATAAGTAGTAGTCTAACCACGCTTCTTTTGATAGTCGCAGATTCCTGTTCTCCTGTGCCGCGAACTCATGAATCTTTCTATCCTACCAATTTTCAATTCCTTTCTTTATTGGATTCTAGTGATGCGCATCATACATCTCTATGCAGATCCCGGTCCCAAAAACAGAACCATTTGTTGGCTTATAGGGGCCTGACCCAGGTTCAAAGTTAATTAGCCAAAAAAATCCCTATACTACTGGCCTTTCAGCAACAGACTGCGGAGCACGGACTGAGGTCTCACTCGAAGTAGTATGGGGGGTGTTGGAACTAAGTTTCCACACCCTTGAGATGTCTGAGAGGTCTATTTGGTCCAGCTGCTAGTTCTTGCGTGCATGTTGCTTCGCACACTTCCCTAGCCTTCGTGCCCTAATAGACTCGCCTTTGCACAACCCTAACCAGGGGTTGTGGGGCTTCTGCACTGCTGGAGCAGCGCTCTGAACTATTTCCCTAAATCGCACCTGAGATCTTACTTGTCTTCTTACACTAGTTAGTTATCTTCGTGTAAGTAGAAGCCTTGCGTTATATTTATTTATACAATTCATACATATAATTTCATGCAACAAATAAATAGTAAACTTGAAAATTATACCCAATAATACATAAATAAGGAAAATATACACAGAAATATGATAAACTTCTCTTTATTAATTCTTCCCATGGTTATAGACTCGACTTGCCTTGCGCACTCAGCTGCAAGGGTCTGCGCACTCAATTGTGGACTACTAGGCCTCTGCGCACACAGATGCAGAGCCTTCTCCTACTCTATGACCCAAGACACACTTTACACTTTGACTCAAGCTCTTAGACTCATCATGCTTCTATTCATTCCTTTTTTCTTAACTATCTTCTACACTTAGAGCCTCACTCTATTTATACAATCCCATGGTCCATGGACCATGGGTGGATCTTTCAAGCCGACAATACATTACAAAAACAAGGGTGGAAAAACCTGTGAATCTATCACGACTTCGCGCTCCGCGCCCACAAATCGCGGAGCCTTTATAAACGACTTGGTCAAAACTTGGGCTTTAAGCCCCAAAACAGGCCTTGGGGACATTCCCTGCCCAATAGAGCGTAGGTTTATCTCTTTATCCGAACTCAGTAGATTAACTTACGAAAAAGGAACCTTTTCGAGTATACAATTAAACCTTTGTCGCACCCGGTTAAAAACTATGACAAAGGGACCACCCTGGAGTCTCTCTTTATGATCTTTTCAGACTCTCGAAATATGAAAAGACCACCAATTTTACCTGTCTGGACTCACTAAATTAATCAGATGGGGAAAGTGGAAAATAAAATTTCTTTATGTTAGTATTTTGAAAAGATTTTTTTGGCAGCAGTCACTCCCTTGAACATGGCACTCCCTCAGCAAAACCTTCCTTGTGACGGCCTCTCAATATGAACCTTACCATCCTATGAGTTTAGCCTATATACCCCGATGTTCTTGCATCTCTATATGTAACACTCTTTAGTGTTCATGATTCTAGTGTTGCATGGTTAAAACCTTTGTGTCATTCCTTCTATTGTTCAAAGGAAAACCTCTATCTTCTGTTACCTCCATCAAACCATCAAGCATATTCTTCCATCATGCCCTCTGTCGATTTGACCCAATGTTCAAACTATTCTTCAAAAAACAATCATTCTTGTCCCATTTCATGTCGACTGATGTAGGACACATTATTGCCTACCTTTTGACAAGTCTCTTCCTATCGACTTCAACACTCTATCTAGGAAGCAGACCCAGAAACACTTCAGTGCCTTGGAACTTGCAGACATTAGTGGCAGGTTACCTTTTGTTTGGTCAAGGGTTTTCATTATTGGCTCCTAGTTAAATGATTCTATGAGTGTTTGATGACAAAAACATTATTCACACTCGCTAGATTGTACTGTGCATCTTGGAGACCATCACCATTATCAGTGGCCATCCTCGCATCCATTAACAGTCTCCATTATTGACTAGAAATCAGACAATTGCATACATGTTCGACCTCAACACCTTTATTCACATGCATCAAACTATGTTGTTAACGTGAAGAGGAAATAAATACCTTGGGTAGAGGCTTACATCACTCAGCCTTATTTCCTCTCCCAAGTTGTGTATATTATTTTTTGGAGACAACTCATCAGAATGATCTTATTATGACATAAGTCCCGCATTGTGCTTATCGGAAGACAAGATCGTCATATCTCTTTGTTGAGAAATTTCTCTAACATAGCTACTGAGCATGGGAATTCTTGACTCAGGACATGATTTTAGATGTTTTATATATGTGTTGTATCATCCTTCTCGTATTCTCGAAGCTCTGATCCCCTCTCTCTCTTTTTCAAAGAAAATGACAGTTATATAAAGTATTTCATCTATCGCCTCTACCTCTGATCTCACACTTTAGGGGGCATCTGTTACATAGGAAAATGACCTCCTCATCAGTTCAGAGGAGAAAGGAAAGATGAATGAAAGACTGACCAAGTTCACAAACCTATTTGTCAAGCTAACGCTCTCTAGGAACTAGCAACCTACTTTATAAAGCTTCCTAGCCATGCATCAAGTGTGTTAGTACCTAGGGTAACTCTATCTATTGCCTCGAGAAGAGCGTTAGTCAACCTAAATGAGTTTGTATGAGTCAAATGAATAATTTGAGTGAGAAATATCCCTATATTTTCTCCTATGTCAGCTCATAAAAGCAGGGAAACATCCAGATTCGACCTGTTTGGAGGAATTACTATTCCTAATGGAGTCTACAAACAGGGAAAGAGCATAAAAGCATGGAAACATCTATGCTTTTTCCCAAAGGAACTCATGAAGGATTTGGAAAGGCTTATCCTCTCATGTTATATATATGAGGCTAGGGCCATTGTGGAAGAGGTTGAAACATTTGAAAGGATTGCCTATTTGACTATCGAAGCTAGTATCCAACAAGGGCTCTGCAAGAGGTTAAGAAAAGATAGAGAGAGAGGAGATGGAGGAGTAAGGTAAGGCTGATGCAACTGATGGTTGTAATCACTCTTTTCTATCATTAATATATACCTACAATTGTGTTGTCCACTCCATGGCGTTGGCATTGCAATTTGTTTACATGTTTATGCAACATTGTTATTATGAGTGGCTTAGATGTATGTGGTTAGATATCTCTATATGTTAGTACATTGATTGTTAAAGTTATATGCTGTGAAATTACACCTTGTCTTGTCTATGTGTAGGTATTGATCTTGGAGCTAGCTGAGCGGTCTTCCACTCAGTTACTTTGTGCTCTCCAACAACACCACACCAAGACTTGAGGTTGTTAGAACCTAGATTGACCTCGGGATGAAGGGAGGCAATCCTAGGATAACCACAAACCAAGCTTAACCTGGTAGCTAGCCCTACCAGGTCGGGAGAGGGCTCTCTCCTTGTCAATCCCAGTTGAGATGACTGAATAAAATATGGATTTTAGGCTAGGTTTAGTAGCTCTAGGGTTTTTGGTTGATTTTGATGGTTTTGTTGCTGGATCAAATGGAGCAGGTAGCTTTGGGTCCGGGAAATCAAGTCAGGAATGCAAGGTGTTTTGTGGGGTGAGGTAGGTAGGTGTTTAAGCACTTGGGATTGAGTGAGATGGTAGGTCTAAGACTGGTGAGGATCTGAGGAGGGCATTCAAAGCTCATGAGTCCTCTTCAAACAGCTGAAAACATCAAAAACTAAATGTATTCGCAAGGCAGAGCACTATTACCAATGTATTCTACCTATCTATCTTGATTTCATTTAATTGAGAAGAATGAATTAGATTTTGGCACACATAACACAAGAGAAAACTAATGACAGAAGGAGAAACAATGCAAAAACACATTACCACAAGAATCCCATAAATATAGCTGCAAATCCTGGTTTATTTCCTTGCCAAACTGTTGTAGAGATGTACAATATAGCTCAAAGCATCCAAGAGAGTCCAACAACCTTTGATAATTACTGAAAAAATACACAATATAGACATAAAAACCACCTATGCAAGCCATCAAGGGTCGAATCCAAGAGATAAGGGACTATTTCAACCATATCTAAACTAGGAACAAGAATATAGGTAGTGGAACAACTTGCCTCTAAAACCATGGAAACTAATTCATTGACCCCCAAACCACCTCAAAATGATGAATCTACCCTCTAAGGTCATTTTACAATTACATTTACATAGAAAAGCATAATTTACAATCATAAATTCATCCAAAATGAGATAAAAAGTCAACTTGTAGAAAAACTAGGCGAAATTTGGATTTTTTTTAGAAAACTAGCTCTATGCGTAGCACCACTTCTCAACTGATTTTGGAGATCTTCCCCTTAGTCAAATTGAGCCCAAGATAGCTCATTGGAAAGGTATTCCCGTCTAGTTTCTAGAACATCTTGAATTTTTTCATTTGTAGTTCATTTTCCCCCTAAAAAGTGGAATATCCCAAGGCTTCTTCCTGTGTGTCCAAAAAGAGGCAGAGAGGTCATTTTTTGATGGTTTTTTGACCTTTATGTGACCAAGTTTTGCTCCAAAATCGCTGAAACTTTCAAGGATTTATGCTCTCATCGTGCTGAATCCAAATATGCAAACCATTTCTCCAAAAAGTCTCCCAGTCAAAAGCGTAGCGCCACCTAGGGCAAATTCCTGTGTTACAAAATTCCAAAAATTGAAAATGACCAAAATTTGTCAAAACTTGCCCAGATTTGGCATAAGGCTCCATCATTAGTTGATTTTATGGGCTAGTGAGTCTTCAGCCAAGATTTTTAGCTTGTATTGCTCCTTTTTTCTCCTCAAGGCCTTCCTCAACCTTGCCTTAAGCTTCTTCATCCTTATATTGCATATTTTGTTCCGGGTCATCTAGTGATAGGCCATGTGGTGAAGCATCTTCTTGTCTCTATTGGCCTTCTCAAGAAGCTTTTCAAGGTGTATGTTGACCCTTTCAAGCCAGGTTTCTCGGTCATTCTCAATCTCTTGCTCAATGGAGGCCAACTTGACCTTTGCCTTCTTAGCCTTTTGTTGGTTCTCCTTGAGCATTTGCAACTCCATGAGGACTTTCTTGTCGGTCAATTGTTTGTTTTCTTGCTCTAGATATTTGATGACCCATTTAGCCCTCTCTAAATTAACTGACAAAGCTTGTATCTCAGCCTCTTGTTCCTTAATGATCATGTCTTTGACAGGCCTTGGATCTTGAGCATCCAAGTCAATGACATCCACACCTTGTGTCTCCTCATCATCAACAAGGTCAAAATCTCTCTCTTGCCCATCACTAGGATCCTTCTCATGCATTTTTACCTTGCCTTTACCTTTTCCCTTGTGTTTCTTCCCAACCTGTACCTATTTAGCTAAAGAAGAAGGCAAATCCCCTTCCACTCCTTGTGGAGATAGCATTTTCCTGTGGCCTGAAGATGAAGGCGAGACCCCTTCCACACCTTGTGGAGATAATACTCACCTGGCAGCTACAAAAATTTTCCTAGTACCCCTCTCATATGTCACAAATACTGGCACTCCAACAGTTTCAGTCTCTTGGACCTTTTCATGTCCTGAAGGTCCACCTTCTCCATGAGGCACTGATGAAAAGATTTGAGGGCCTTTGAACATTTCATGAGAAATGAAGGTCTCCCATGGCATGTTAAGAAGGTTCAGTTGATGCAAAACAATGCTTTTAATCAAAGAGTAGTGGTAGATGTTGGTTAACTGTTGGGGGTATGATTTCTTCTTTACAATGAATGCCATCTTCTTTATGTTTTTGAACATGAAGTAGGGGATATTCATCATTCTCACCCTAGTGAAATGCATCAACAGTCTAATCTGGTAGGAATACAGTCAGGAGAACCTGCCTTCACAAGTAAAGTACTTGATGATGATCTTCATCAATGGAGCAAACCTATCCTCCAATAATTTAAAGGGGAATACTCTCTTGAGTCTGTTATGATATCTAGCCTTGATGTAAGGCTCATAGTACTCTATGTCAATGTCCTGACCTTTGTTCCACTTTTCACCCACATTTGGAATACTTGTAGCCTCTAAAATGATAGCTGGTGACAAAGTGAATGTAACTCTAGCAAGGTTTACCTCATTGTTGTCCAAATGTGTCACAAACAACCTTGCTAATTCATGATGATATTTTACCCTTTCCACCATTTCACAAAAACTGAAACATGACTGATGTCTGAAACAAGAAAGGGCAAATGGGTAGGCTTGCAGCTCCCTCAAACTGGTGGGCTCCTCTCTGATATGTTTTCCTCCCTTATGAGGCTTTCTGCCCTGTGTGTCTCTCTCCCTGGAACTGTCACTATGTGTTTCTTCCTCCATTTCATGCTCATTTTCCCTCTCCATTGTTGTATAGTTGTTCCTCTTTGTGGTGAATGAAGAGTGGTAGATTGGTGAATGGAAGTAAGATGAGTATGAAGAGATTTGAATATGAAAACAGGTGAGGGTGAACAAGAATGGGAAAGGGATGTAGGGAGTGAGTAGGGTTAGTGAATGGTGTAGGGTTTGGGGTATATGTATGGGTATAGGGTTTGGGATGTATGGGTATAGGGTTTGGGAATTAAGGAAAAGTTTAGGGAATGATGTCTAGGGAATTATGGATGGGAGGATAGGGTTTAGGGAAATAGTAAAAGATGATATAGGACAGTAGTAATGAGTGTGTTTTTACAATATATGAGATAATTTAGTGACAATTAGGGTTTGATGTTTTTGAGAGACAACACAACCCAAAACTGATGCAACAATTCTTTTCAGCAAGAATAGGGATGTTACTTACTTGCAATGGAGGAATTTGGGAGTTTTGAGGTGATTTGATGCAATTTGCAATAATTTGTAGCTCAACTACCAGGTGCGTAGTGCACTCTCCCAGGTGCATAGCGCCAGTTCAAAATAACACAGTCGGAAAAACCTAGGTGCATAGCACCAAGAAAATTTCTCCAAAAACACAGCAATTTCCCTCCCTTTGCTCAATAACACCTCAAATCTCATTTTTTCTCATGAACCTCAACTTATAACAATGAAATAACTTGAGAGTAAAATGACCTTTATATGGCTTGGCAACTTTTGATTTTTCATTCTTCAAAACCCACTTTATAATGTCTATTGGCTTTTTCAAATACTCTGTTTTTTGGATGCTGGCTTTTTGCTTGAAATAGGTGAACTGATGCTTGTTTTCTTTGACTTTTTGCAGTGGCATGTATTTGGAAATATCAGCAGGTGACCAGGAGCAGCATGAGACCATTAATTACATATGAGAAATAATAAAATTACATGAAATTTACAAATAAATACCAATGCTTTGTTTTCACCTCAAACTGGTTTTGAGGTGAAAAACTTATTAAGTTTACAAATTATGATATTAAAACTTTCCTGATAATTATTATCATCCTCATGTGTCTGCTAACCATTATTAGTCAATGGTTACTAAAAATTTGACATGGTGAAACCCTAATACCTAATGAGACTATAACCCTAAGACCTAAGACCTATTTAATGAAATAAACTGAAAATGAACCTGGACCTTAACCATTGACTGAATCACACATGACTAGAGGTTGGCAGATAAGTGTCATGAGGGAAAAGTTGAAATGTGCCTACCATCAGTTGATGCATTACCTAATGGAATGCAACTCATTGAGAATGGGACTCCTAATATGAATGCAAAAGAGTGAATTTTGATCACTGATGGAAGTGTGAAGACACTGACACTAACAGAGGTAATATTCCTTCTTTCTACTTTGAATCTCATTTGACTAACATGGATATATGCATGTATCTCTGGGCCAGCTACAGCTAATATGACTGTCTACCAAGGATCCCGGGAAGATCCTTGAGGGTATCTCCATCACCAAACACCCATACATTAATCCATATAGCATAGCGACATTGCCGACTTTAAAGCAGATTTTCACAGTGTATTTATCTGCGCCAGGAAAGATTTGGAGAAGGTATGGCATGAGTTACCAGACTTAGTTTCTGAGGAGGAAATCTTGACGGTCATCAGTAAGTGGTAAAGTAATTGGCTTACCCCATTTGTAAAAAAGACAAAGAAGGTGGGAAAAAGTAAGACCACTACAGATATGTAGGCCGAAAAATTAGCAGCCAAGAAGGATACCAAGAAGGTGCCTCCAACGGTCACAATTGACCTCGAGGAAAATACTATACAAGAAACCGAGCACGTAGTAGAGCAGGAGATTGACGAGGGGGATTAGGGTGGTGAAGACCCTATTTTGGAGACGGAGAACGTTGATTCCCTGTTTATAATAAGGAAGCGGTAGAAGAAGATTGCTAGCAGTGTGTAGAAGAAGCAGAAATTAGATAAATCCACCAGCGTAGAACCATTGGTCCTCACTGAGGGGGACTTTGACTAAATTGGTGACACTGTCCAAGCTACGATGGAGGAGATGTGGGGTAATATTGAAGATCAGTATAGGGCAGTATTAACAAAGTTCCAACAAGGGCTTAAAGAACTGCAGGTTCAGACTAGCGTGATCCAAGCGAGTGTGGTTCAAGCAAGCGTGAAGCAAGCGAGCGCAGTTCCTTCGACATCGAATCTTACCACAGAACTCTAAGCAGTACATTTTCTAGAAGGATCACTACACTTCGAGACTATAGAAGAAAGGGAGAGCGCACCAAAATTCAAGAATCTAAGCCTCAATCTTGTAGCGCTTCCCCTTCAGACGTTGCACGAGATCCATAAGGGCGTCACAGATGAGCTCAAGGTATAGGAGAAGCAAGCTATTTTGGTCATCAACAAAGTCAAAATCAACAACCAATAGATGTTCGAGGAAAATACTAAAGTGATGAAGGATCGTAAGGAGGTAATTATGCATAGCTATCAGTTGGAAGAGGCCATAACCAAAGTATGCGGTGAGCTTCCATAGCTCTAGATCCCAGCCGAGGCAGCTTCAGCAAAAAAACTTTAGAAACTAGCACTAGCAGTTAGAGAATCAAAGGAAGAGGTGTGCAAGGTTATATTTGAACTACAGATGCAGATTACATAACTTCAGATGAAGTTGCAACCTACAATGCCACTGGAATTTCGAAAGCAGTGCGAAGCTTCCATAAAAGATGATATGGAACAGATATCGACTACAATCAAGGATTGTAGTCAACCTTTTGAAGATACAATGGAAGTGTGGGCCTCGCTACAGGAGGACCCACATGTGCAGAAGATAGAACTAGAAATATGAGACAAGAAAATGTAGTTTGATGATCTTAAAGCAGCAACGTAGACCTTAGCACCCGTGCAATGGTTCCCCCGTCTTCAGGAAGGAACACTTTTGTAGGGACAAATTGATGAGCTACAGAGGAAGGCACAAATCATCTCCATGTGGATGTAGTCTTTGGTAGATAAGGCCTGCCATCTCTCACAGGAAGTTGAGAGAAAATTGAAGAGCATGCAGCAAAGACATAGGAAAATCAACCTCACAGAAGAAGGGCTGACAAAAAAGAAGATCGTGGAAAAAATTTGATAGGTCGTAGAGTAATGCACAACACTTCATCCATTGAATTCTGCATCCACTGGCCTGAAAGAAAATATCAAGGGTGTAAAAGCTTAGTGACTGGAGGATGAGTCACATCTTTGTGTTGGGGACCTGTTGGGTAGGGATCCCCTAGGTCTAATTTTTTGTCCAAGTCATGTAAAGACTCTACACTTTGAGGAGTGCAGCGCGATTAACACAGGGTTATAAGAGTCAAAGGGGTTTTAGGGTAGGTAAAATCCCCTTCTTTTGTAAAGGGATGGAATTATCTAGAGTATTTTGAGCTCTACCCATGATTTGTGGACCATGGTATTGTAAGGGTAAAATAATATATAAATTGATGTTTTAGAAAGTCTAAGGAATCAATTGGTGAGAGAGATGTTTCGAATCTATTTTGTCAGATAATTTTGTAGTCAAGCAAAGGGAAAGGCTCCTATAGATGTGTGCATGGAGACCTTGGTAAGTCTGCAACTATGTGCGCATGCCCCTACAGCTGTGTGCACAGGGTCAGAAATATTGTATCTGAGAAGACTTGAACTAATAAAGAATAATTTGAGACAGATTTGTGTATTTTCTTATGTTGTTGTAGTTTTTGTGTTTTAGCCTATTTATGGTTTGTTTTTGTAAATTTCTTCTGCATTCCAACGTGAAGGTTCAAATATTGTTTTATATGATGAATAATACATGTTAGACTATTTACGCGCAGCTCATAAGTCTGTTAAGTAGGAAAACAATTTACGACTATAATAATAAGGTTAACGGATTGCGAAGGTTGGATTAAGCCTTGAACTAGTAAAAACCTTATAAAAACACTTCATAACCCCTCTGGATGTAGAAACTTGGTTCTATCATCCCCCAGTATCGCCTTAGGTGAGACTGCAGTCTACGCAAGCAGGTCGTTGCTGAAAGGGTTGGTGGTATAGGGTTTTGTTGGTTAGCACAACTAACTCTAAACTTGGGTCTAATCCCTTGAAGCCAATGACAATGTAAGATACTCCACCCACTACCTCTAGTGATGCATGACATACATCCTCAACATGTCCTCAATAACCTTGTTAACCCTCTTTGTATATCAATCTATCTGTGGATGATAAGTTGTACTGAAACCTAACTTGGTCCCCAAGCCTGCAAACAACACCTCCCAAAACCTAGAAGTGAACTTGGCATCTTTGTCTAATATAATCTTGTTGGGAACACCATGAAACCTCATGATCTCCCTAATGAAGATCTGAGCTACCTCACTAGCTAAATTAGTAGACTTCACTGCAATGAAGTGAGCTACCTTACTGAAATTGTCAACAACAACCATGATGGAATCATGTTTCTTAAATGTCCTTGAAAAACCTGTAATGAATTCCATGGAAATGACCTTCCATTTCCATTCTAGAATCACAATAGGTTGTAACAAACCAGCTAGATTCTTACACTCATCTTTGACCTACTGACAGTCCAAACATCTTGCAACAAACTCAGCCACCTCTTTCTTCAATTTTTGCAAATGACAGAACTTGTTAACAACTATCAAAGTATTCTAATATCCTAGGTGGATTGAATACAACTTGACATGAAACTTCCTCAAGATAATATTCTTGAGCTCACTACTATTAGGCACATAAATCTTTTTCCTAAATCTAACCAAGCCATCTACCAGGAGGTGATACTCCTCATCTTTATCACCTTCACCCTGTTGTTGCAATCTTTTATTCACCTAATGGTACATATCCTCATGTTGTCTTGCCTACAAGATATGATTCTATAAATTTGTCCCATAAGAGCTCACAATTGAAATATGATTTACCTACACTCTCCTACTGAGAGCATCTACAAATTGATTCTCCTTTCCCTTGTTGTACCTGATCTCAAAGTCAAACTCATTGAGGGTATCCAACCATCTAGATTTCTTGGCATTTAGATTAGGTTGGTCAAACAAGTACCTTAGTCCACTATGATCACCCATTAGAATAAACCTCCCACCAAGAAGATAATGCCTCCACATATTCAAGGCATGAATGATAGATGCCAACTCAAGATCATGTGTCACATAGTTTTGTTTGTGTTCATTCTATTTCCTTGAATCATAGCATACCACCTATCCTTCGTACATCAAGACTCCACCAAGTCCTTTCTTTCAAGCATTTGTATAGAGTAAAAACTCCTTTTCAGGACCTGCAATATTCAAAACTAGAGCATTTGTAAGAATACGCTTCAACTGCTAAAAACTAGCTACATATTCCTCATTCCATTCAAATTCTTTCCCTTTCTTTGCAAATATGTAATATGAAAGGAAATCCTTGAGAAGTTCTTGATCAACCACTTGTAATAACCTGCTAATCCCATGAATGATTTGACCTCATCCACATTCCTAGGAACTGGCCACTCCATGATATCTTTAATCTTCTCTAGGTCCACTGATATACCTTCCTTGGAAACAACATGTCCCAAGTAGTGAATCTGAGTCTGAAAGAAACTACACTTGCTGAGATTGGCATACAATTGATGCTCTCTCAACAATCTCAATATTGTTTTTAGGTTCTTTGCATGCTCTTCCTCATTCTTAGAACATATTTATATATAATCAATGAACACTATCACAAAGTTGTCCAAATAATGACATACCATGATGTTCATCAAGATACATGAAAGTGGATGAAGCATTAGTAAGACTAAAAGGAACCACCACAAACTCATTATTCCCATACCTAGTATGGAATGTGGTCTTATAAATATCTTCTTCTTTGATTCACACTAATGATATCTTGATCTCAGATCAATTTTTGAAAACATTGTTTCTCCCCTTAGCTTATCAAACAAATAATCAATCCTCGACAATGGATACTTTTACTTGATTGTCACCTTTTCTCAACTGCTTGTAATCAATGAAAAACTTGAGAGTACCGACCTTTTTCTTTACAAACAACACTATTGCACCCCAAGGTAACCCACTTGGCTTATGTATCCCTTGTCAAGCATTTCCTTAAGCTGCAACTTCAATTCCACCAACTCTGGAGTTCTCATTGACTAAGGTTCGTTTAATGCTGGTGTTGCTCCTAGTACCAATTCAATAAAGAAATCCACTTCCCTATGAGGTGATAACTCTAAAATATATACCGGAAACACATCTCAAAACTACTACAAAATAGGGTACCTCTTTAGTAATTCATCATTCTCCACATCCTTCTCTTTTTCACTGGAAACATGCATTTTAATAATACACACCCCTTCCTGCAATTGCGCTTAGCTTGCATGGTTATAACCATTATCATTGATGTAGGATTCTTCTTTCCCTGTAATATTCTCCTTTCTCCATCATCATCCAAGCACTCAAGAGCCTTCTCATGGGAGTCTACCTTGTTCCTATGGGTAAACATCCAATCCATGCCTAAAATCATACTATATGATCCCACAGGATGCACATTTAAATATGCTGATGTAGGCATACCATTCAGCTCAAATAAAAAAACTCTCACCCAATGATGAACTATTTTCTTCATCCTTGTAGCCAACTGCACCAACCAAGATTTTTCATGCACTTCTTTTCTCAAGCCACACTTATCCACCAAATTAGGACTAACATAACTATAATTAGATTCAATATCAATCAAAATGGAAACAAATTAATCACATAGCACACATTCCATCTCAATAATGGATGCCTGATGATCAATATTCCTATTATCAAGGGTTGCATAGATCTGAGGAATATTATGACCAACATCGCAAACTATTTGCACCTCCTAGGAACTATAGATCTAATGCATGTCACCCTGGTACAATGGACAATGCTTCTTGCGATGATCATTTCCACAAATCCAACTCTACAACGATTCTCTACCACTATCTTTATTCTGCTGCTCTCCAGGCTAAGGTCCATGTCCCTTCTCATCTATATTAGACTTCTTGTAAGGAAACACATTTTCTTTCTCACCTACATCCTGAGGTATTCCTCACTTCTGAGGCCATTTTCCTTTAGCCTTCTCATTCAATTTCCAATTATACTTAGGGTCAGACTTGCACTTTGACTTCTCATAAAAATGCTTTAATTTTCTGATGACTTCTTCCAATGACTAAGGCTCATCATACTCAATGTGATCCTTGAATGCTAATGGCAGTCCGCTGATGAATCTTAGGACCTTTTTCTTCTCATCCTTGAGATAAGGCACATACCTCAACAACTTCATAAATTTAGTAGTGTACTCTTCATCTGTCATCTTCAACTCATACAACTCCTTGGCCTTTCCATCATAATACCTCTTAGAGAATTACTTCTTCCTGAAGAGTATTTTAAACTCATGCTAACTCGACTCTTCTAACTTAATGCCTATGACATGCTTCACATTTGCCCACCATATATCTGCTTTTTCTTTTATATTGAGGATCACTATCTTAGCCTTCATATTCTATGTATGATCATGCAATTCAAAAAACTTCTTCATCCCAAGAAACCATGCTTCTTCATTTTCTAACTTCGTTATCTCTCCATCAAATGTAAGAGACCTGAATTTCTTGAAATCCTATGGAAAATACTACTTCTCACTCCTCCTATAAGCATGATGGCAGTGATGAAAATGATGTCTCTCTAAACCATAACTATAATAGAACCCATAAGCACTGCCTCTCCTATTAGGTGTATCCAACCATCTGCCACCTCTAACTGTATCATCTATGTTCATCATGTATCCTAATTGAGACCTGCTACCATATGCCCCATTATCCCTTTCCTCATGTCCATGACTAATCATTAGTTTTCCTTGTCTCTACAAATATGATAGCCTCTAAAGGATCACTACATTAACCTCAATTTTATTTTCTTGAGCCCTGGCAAGCCTTTCCTGTGTCTCAATCATCCTTTTGTTGTATACATTGCAACTTATGATGTCTACCTTCAAACTTCTCAATGTATCTGCTATATCAAGAGAATAATCATCTCCTTGCTAATCAACTAATCTATAAGGAGAGTCACATGAACTGTAATCCACCATTTTTCTCATCATCTCTAATCTTCTTCTTCCTACAAGTATACCATGTTAGATAAACCAAATAGAAACATGATCAAACATACCTTAATGAAGTTTAGAGGAGGTTATATCATCTACACAAATCAGTCCAAATTAGCACAATATACATGTATATACACATAATGACATCAACATTTCAACATATCAACACCTCACATCATGCACGATAACACAAATTGTAACACTAACTACATACATGAAAATTATAGCCACTGGAATATATGCATAATAGACACACATATGACTGACATGCATGCATAAAAATCACATCTAGCCCATCTAATCCTAGTGTTTGAACCCCGAAGCTCTGATACCGCCATGTAACACCTTCTCCCACATTTACTCACTTTTACAAGCTCTCCTGGGTAAACATGAGTTGAGTGTCACTATGATATGACCCGACCTCCAAGTTCCAGTGATGGAAGTGGGGCCTACAAACTGAAAACTTCTTGACATCCCTCAGGGACTACAGACAACTCAAGAGCCAGAAAACCGCCCCAGGTGATCAATCCCTGAGTTGCAACCCTTTTTCACTGACTTAATTCCAAAACCGCAACCTTGACACTTCTTGCATGCAGTTATGAGGATATAACCGCAATCATGGGCCTACTTCCATGCGGTTATGACCCAAAAACCCTTGTTTTATGCTAGTAGTTATGATATCTGAGCCACTTTTCCAAGCTATCCTCCAAACCATTACCCATAATTACTTGTAGCTTTCCATAAGTATAAACAAGATGCTAACAATGCTAACCATTCAGAAATTTAACAATATACCTAGCCATGTCTTATCCATGATAAAAACTCTGTCAAACTTATGTTAAACATATAAGCAATAGGTCATGAATGCATATCTAATCATAAACTTCTAAACATCACCTTAGAATCACCAATAAGGCTTAATTCCCTCTCAAGCTAGCTGCAACAACACTTGTTAGCCCATGCATTCATCAACCATTCAACAAACTATGAAATCATGAATAAAGACATAGCTAGAGCACATCATAGAATT
The DNA here is from genome assembly GCA_031772625.1 of Pinus tabuliformis. NCBI lineage: Eukaryota > Viridiplantae > Streptophyta > Pinopsida > Pinales > Pinaceae > Pinus > Pinus tabuliformis. The sequence goes on along the minus strand of CM062804.1, from coordinate 441,143,011 downwards.
GTGCTTATATCCAACATGTAAAAAAAATAGAAACCATGACAAATCAGCCATAAAATCCACTTAATAACAAGTACAACTGCTCATAGATCATAATAGGAACACAAATCTTATTAACTTATGCAAAATCAAACCAAGTCAGAGACTTCCATGTGCCACCTAACCATAGATTGGGTTGAACCAAATATTTATTTTAGCCAATCACCCTTGTGCCATATTCCAAGCATGAATGTGGGACATAATGGGATAAACAAAGACATAACCAAACATGGAATCCAAAGGTTAAAAAACGTCAACCCTCAAGCAATTGTGATCTCACCTAAACCGGTCCCAGGATCACAACAACAAACCAAGCTTGGATGCCTCAGAATTCCTTCACCATACCTTTGGGAATTTTCTTGTCTCCACCCACTTGTCAAGGGATTCTTGAAGAAAACCATCTCCACCCCCAACCCTTGGGATTTTCCTATGACCACCTCACCCAGTTGCAAAACCTTTCAGCAATCTAAAGCTCAACCAAGAATTAATCCCATCACACCATGGCTATCCAAGAAATGGTAAGGCAAGGATGAAACCATTGTCAAACTAGGAAAAACCCATGTCAATGACAACAAATGAACCAAATAAAAAAAATGCATGTACCATGCATTCACATTCCAACAAGGAAATCACACATGCAACCTATTACCTACAAGATCTTCCTACTAATCCAACCTTCCCCTTGCACTACTTTGATTACCTTTGTAGGTTTTAACCTTGTACAGAAATTACCTACAAACGAATTCTTAAAATAGAAAATATGTAATTGCAAGAACATAAAAAAAATATACACATAGATTTCCCCTAGATCCCAAAACCGAGAATACTGGATTGATTTTTCATTATATTCCTTTCAATGTTACAATACATATATATACACGCATAAGCATTCATAAACCCCAATCCACTAACCCTAGATTAGAAAATAAACATAGTTCCCTTGACCATATCTACAAATACCATGGGAAAAAACAATCTTGCCTAAAAACCATGCACGAAAAACATGCACAAAACCATTGGTTGGTCTGCCCACCATATTTGGGTCCACCCAACAACCTTTTCTTGTCCTTTTATTGGTTTGTTTGCTTTCTTTCCTATCCCCAAATCCAAGAGAATCCCCAAGTGCTCCAAGAATGCTCTAAGTGTGCAAGAATGTAAGAGAGCCAAAAGTTAAAATCATAAAGTTGTGAATTATTTCTTTGAAGCCTTTCTATCATTGATGTCTCATTTTTTCTTCATTTTTCATTCATTTTTCCTCTAATTTCTCTTGCATGCAAATTTGTGTCTCTTCCCTTTCCTTTTCTCCTATTTTCCTTTATATAATTAAATGTCAATTATTGCCTCTTTTCCTTTTCCAATTCCTTTACCAATTTCCATAGCCATCATTAAACAACAAGTGATTACCACTAAATTGTTTTCCCAACATTAAGTTTGGAATACGTGTCCCATAACCTTGGTCTTATTTTTCCTTATTATCCTTTATTACATGAAATTTTAACCTAGGGTGTTACATGATAGTAGAGTTAAGTCGACTAATTTGGGTCATTCCACTGGTCTTGTTAGTCGAGCTAAGTCGACTAATTTGGGTCATTCAACTAGTTAGTTGAGGTATATCAACTAGTTTGGGTTGTTCGCGTGGTCTTATAAATGAGCAATGTTGACTGGGATGACTTGGAAAGGTCAGTCGTCAAGTCTAGTTGACCAAGATGAGTCAATAGGGTCAGTAATTGAGGGAAGTTGACCAAGATGAGACGACAACGTCAGTCAATAAACAAAGTCAACCAAATGAGTTGGTAGGGTTGTTCAATGAGAAAAGATGACTTGGATGAGTTGGTAGGGTTGATTGTCAAGCGAAGTCAACCAGGATGAGTTAGTAGGGTCAGAGGTTGGGCTCCGGAAGGTACCACACCTTGCTAGTTTTTCATCAAAGACGACTACGTGACCCCACGACCAAGAAAAGGTTTCCATCCACGTGGACTTGTCCATGATGGAAGGGTTACCACGTGGGTGTCATGTGGTGTACCATGAAGGCGCCATGTGGGAACCACTGATGATGAGGCAAGGGGTTTTAAATTGTCTAACCTTAAATCGCCATGTCTTCTGATCCATGAGTCAGATTGGGGTGAAGTTTACATCATTGGAAAGTTCTCAACAAGATGAATATGGTGGCATTGTATACCTTGGGTTTTGAATATTTTGATTAAGATCAAAAAATTTATATCCCATCTCCATAACAAGATCATTTTGAATACTATCATTGACCATTTATAGATGAAGCAAGGCCTGAAAGAATAGTGGAAGAATAGCGCCATCCTTAGTTTACATCTCTTTTTTCTTTTATTTATTTATTAACATACAACAATATTTTAGTCTTGATGATAGACCTTCTTATTTTTTCTATCACAGATAGGAGTACCTGTTAACTCCTGACTTTATCGTTGGGACTTTATGTCTAAAAACTATGTATGGTTACGAGATCTCTCTGGTTTTTTGATGTGTAGTCATGCATGTAAATGGCTCATCTTAGAACTTGATTGCAATATGTTTTATGGCATTTTTATGAGAGGTTTCTCTGCAAATCCTCTAGAATGCACTCCTGTAGCACATATATAGAATGTGATTTTGTTTTCAAATGAAATAAAATTACAACTCTTTTTCGTCAAAAAAAGAAGAAGAAGAAGAAGGAAATTGGAGGTTGAATCAACATAGCAACTACCTCCTTCAACCCTTAGTAGGGGCTAGGGATAGTAGGGGGTATGTTATATGATTTTGTCTTGTAATGGAAAGTTTAATCCCTACTCCTAGAAATATAGTATTTGAAGCAATATATATCCCATTGTTCTTATGAACTACAATATTTCACCTTAGATATTAGTTAAGAAGGAACACTTGATGTTGGTTTTACATTAAGGAAATTAATATATATTTGGCACCTCTAACAATTGAATACAACTTTTATCTAACGAGATTATCCTATTTATAATGTTTCTAGGCCATGTAATTCATCAATATTTTCTTCCTTCAATGTATTTTGTCCATACATACTTTTGTGTTTTTGATGCCTTCAAGCTATTTCCAGTCAATATATTATTAGCGATATTGTTAGAGAAAATATGTCTCTAAAAATAAACATATATGTTTTTAGAAGTGTACATTCAATTTAATAAGTGTACTATAATAAAGTAATTCCAATAAGATAAGTCAGAGAATATATATAATATATTCATTCCCTTATGAATTTCCTCAGTCAAAATCTAAATATCCATTATAAAAATTTAACAACATTTACACTTAAGTAGAGTAAATTAAATAAAAAAAATTCCAAAACCATAATTTCATTTGTAACTTTCCTTTATTGCTCATGAATCAATGTCCACCATTCGTATATGGTTGCCTTTGGTATTGCTACCACATTATTAGTTTCCTCAATTCCTTCATATCCCTAATGGATTAGATTTGTTTTGAAATTTGCAAAATATTACCATATTTTATGTTTTTATTTACGAGAAAACATACCTCTCCATAGGAAAGAGACTATGTAAATTGATTCTTATTCTTTTGTTTACAATGTTAACAATTTAAAAAAGGCTTCCATTTCCCTATTTTTCAAAAAAAAAACTTAGTGCAATGCATTCGTACTATTCAACTTTCCTAGACTTTTGAGGCACACTCATATTATTAACAATCCACACCATGTTTAATGTGTCCACTCAAATATATCACACGAATGAAACCAAAGAAAAAAATATTTTTTCATTATTTTCTATTATTCGATATAATGTTATGAGACATTATTAACAGTGGTGCTATATGTTGTAAGTGCATTGTTGAGTACATTTTTACTAACATAAAATTTCCCTAGAGTGTACACTGGTGCTATATGTTAAGTGCATTATTGAGTACATTTTTACTAACCTAAATTTTCCCTAGTTGCTAACACTGTCGGAAATCTATGAAGCAACCATTAGCGGTGCTTCTATACATAACATGAACCTAATAAATTGAAATTTAATATGTACATTTCCCATACTTATCAATGTGCTAAAAAAATGTAAGGGGCACCATAACCAATGATAGCTTACGTATGCATTTGTAATTAGATTAAAATAAATTAATTTTTTATAACCTTGTCAGTGCACTTCAGAATGTACAAACATGCCATCCTTGGTGCTTGGTGTGTACTATCTGACAAAGCATACAATTAAGGACAAAGAATTAAAAAATAACTAAAAATGCACTTTTTAGCACATTATATAATGGTAGGAAACATTATTAATAGTGCCCATGTATATTATATCAGGTGTACTGATTTTAATTGTATCTAACAACATTAATTTTCTCTACTTGTTGGTGCTTTAGAAAATTTATATGGAAACACTAATTTTGGTTCTTTCATCCCTATCAAGCACACTATGAAGCTAATTTAATAAATACATTTTCCCGTGTTTATCATTGTGCTAAAACAATGTAAGGACGCACAATAACCATTGATCATTTACATCATTAATGCATCAATAATCAAAGTAATTTTATCCAATTTTATCATTCTTATCAGTGCACTTCAAGATGTACAAATGTACCTTTGGTGATGCCGCTATGCATACAAGGTGTACCACTCTAGTGTTGATGCCCCATACATATAACCCTTTGTTTACCAATAATAACAATTAAAAAAAATCAACTTTACTAGTGTATTAATGTTTAATCAAAAGCACTAATAATAATGTTTTGATCACCGAGACACGCTTTTGACATTGCGTATATACAAATAATATGTACCTAGTAGTTCTACACATATTTTTTTTAAATAATAAAAAAATAGTTTTAATATTTAATGAGTATCAGAAACGATAATTTAACCTACATTATTTTTGTTGTGTGTGTGTTTTTAATGGTATTTATATGTGAATTATAGATATGATTGATGATAAAATTTCTTAGCAACATGAGTTTGACATGTATAACTCTGTACATGAATGGGAAACATAAGAGAGGAAGAGTGATATGTACCTTCATCATATTATAGTGTAAATTTATATTCTTCAAGTTTTATGAGTCAGTACATCTCTCAAGGGTAACATGTACTTGTTGATGTAGTTGATCAGTCACTAGTATCATGCTAGGTAGGCATTTGAGATTGGTCTCAATTTATGGTACCGATCCTCACAAAAGCATATGTATTTCAACATTGAGTTGTCTAGGAGGGAGGAATTTACCCACTTCACTTATCTAATACCTATCACTGTAGGAGAAGTTGACATATATGCATATATATCTTAGTGTGAACACCATTAATCTCAATTTATTCTAAGTTGTTATAAGCTAGTTTCATTTACATTCATTTGATGTATAAGAGGTTAGGTGTTTAAAGCCCCTAGGGTTAGCTCAGTTGGTCAAAATCAATGCCTCGCCATCGGGAGGTCACAGGGTCCATTCTCCCCGAAGCCCTTAGGGTCAAGCCTAGCTAGTGGGCCGCAGGGCTAGATTCCCTTCGGGGTCGATCAACCCATATTTTTTCGTGGACATAGCGCCACCCGGTGACTAGGGTATCTGTGAACCACAGCCAAAAAAAAAAAAGAGGTTAGGTGTTTATCCATTATGGTCACAACATTGGCTCACAATGCCTCTAGTGCATAGTGCATTAGTTTCCCTCTAATGCACTACGTAGATAGTTTAGTTTAGAGGCTCAAATTGATCAGGTTGTGTCAAGCCAAGAGGTAACTCCTCAAATGAGAATATGTTTATTCATTTTGGCTTTTCATAGTTATATACACAAGGGAGTGACTCTTGAGTTTCATCTCCCGGTGACTCTTCATTTTCTCTTATTAATTATTTACACTATTTACAAATTTTCACCAAATCCCTATGATTAGTTATCAACATTCCCCCTCTTAATTTAAAGGGATGTTGGTGAGTCCAAGTGTCGTTCTATATCTTTCAAGCTTTTCTCTTCCAAGCACTTTGGTGAAGATGTTTGCAATAAGCTCATTAGTGGAACAATGACGAAGATGGATTGTTTTGGCCTCAACATGATGTCGAATCAGATGATATTTGTATTGATGTGCTTCGTTCGATCATGGAACTTTGTGTTCTTGGCCAACTTTATTGCAAAGGTATTGTCAATCATGAGTGGAGTTGAATGTACTTGTTTTACTTGCAAATCTTCCAGAATTTTCTTGAACCACACAATTTATTTTTCTGCCTCAGCTACTACCACATATTCTGCCTCCGTTGTGGAATCTGCTGGAACTGATTATTTGCATGATCTCCAGGAGACAGCTCCTGATCTAAGACTCATAGCATAACTAGAAGTGGATACCCCAGTTTCTTTGTCTCCATCGAATTCTGAATCAAAGTATCCAATCAAGCTGAAGTCACCCACCTGTGTATACTTGAGTCCAAAGTCTTGAGTTCCCTTAAAGTACTTTAGAACTCTTTTGCAGCAGACCAATGTCCCTCACAAGGCTTTTTCATAAACCTGGAGAGGATTCCAACATCAAACGAAATGTCTGGTCTGGTAGTAGTCAGGTAGTTGAGACTTCCTACAAGCTGTCTATACTTTGTTGCATCCTCAAATTCTTTTCCTTCAATGGATGTGAGCTTTAATTTTTGTTCCATTGGAGTAGTTAGAGGATTGTGTTCAGCCATGCCAAACCTATTCAACAGATTGCCAATGTACTTCTTTTAAGAAAGGAATATGGATTTCGGATGTTGAGTTACTACAATACCAAGATAGTAATGAGCATAGCCCAAATCAGTCATTTCAAAACCTTTCCTCAATTCCTTCTTTATGGATGCAATGTAGCTCTCATTGTTCCCTGTCATCAAAAGATCATTTACATATACCACAAGATATACAACTGTTTTTCCAACTTTCTTGACAAACAAAGTTGCATCATCAAGATCATAATGTTTGAAATTGAGTTTCAGAAGATTCTTAGTTAATTTTTCATACCAGGCTTGTGGTGCTTGCTTGAAGCCATACAAGGATTTCACAAGTTTGCATAATTTAAGTTCATGTCCTTTCACAACAAATCCTTCAGGCTAGGACATAAAAACATTCTCTTTTAGATCTCCATTCAAGAAAGTAGATTTTACATCCATTTGATGGACTTTCCAGCCGTTCTGAGTTGTTAGGGAAAAGAGTGTCTGGATGGTAGCCCATTTTGTTGTGGGGGGAAACGTCTCCTCATAATCGACCCCTTCCTTCTATGCAAAACCTTTTGCCACAAGCCTGGCTTTGTGCTTGTCAAGTGAGCCATCAACTTTATACTTGTTATTGTAGACCCACTTGCAGCCAATTGGTTTGGTTCCCAATGGAGGATCAACCAGCTTCCAAGTGTCATTCTTTATCAAGGCATCATACTCCTTTTGCATCACTTCTTTCCATTCATCATGAGAAGTAGCTTATTTGAAGGAAGTTGGTTCAAATTATGTAGACAAATTCAATTAACAATCATAAGAAACATCCATATCAACAGGTGAATTAGAGTCATCTACATCACCTCCATTTTGCCAGGTTGAATTTCTTGTTCCTATCTTTCCAACCTCATCGAGATGAACACTTTCAAGTGTCTTTGTCAGCCACTTTGGGGGACCTTTCTGAGATGGTCCAGGCTACTCGGTTGATTGAGTTGGGACTGAATCAAGATTGAGTCTCCAAATTTTTTCAATCACATCACTCAAATTATCATCAGTGGTTGGAGTTTCATGTGGGGGACAGAGTGCTTTAGAAGAAGATTCCACAGGTTGATCCAGTATAGGAATCCCCCCTTCAATATGTGGAATCTGATTATCAAATTCTTGAAATGATTTTTCATTTGCGAATCTATCCAAGCGATCAAGTTTCCGCTCAACAACATTGTCAGCTTTGGATGATTCAAGAAAGATTACATCTCTAGATACAACGAACTTTTTATTGACTTCATCATAGAGACGATATGCTTTGGATTTGTTTGAATGCCCCAAGAAGATACACTTACGACTCCTTGCACCAAGTTTTTTTCTATGTACCTTTGGTATCAAGGCATAACAGGTGGAACCAAAGACCCTGAGATGATTTACCGAAGGAATGTGCCCATACCACATTTCATAAGGATTCATGTTTCTAATAGAATTATATGGACATCTATTCTTTACATATACAACACAAAAAAATCAATTTTACATTCTTGGAAAACATCATGGAGCGCACCATATTTAAGATTGTCATATTCATTCTTTTAGCTACTCTATTTTGTTGGGGATTATAAGGCACAGTTGTTTGATGTTTGATCCCATGTTGGCGAGGATAATTTTCAAATTCATTTGAAGTGTATTCTTTTCCATTATCAGTGCGAATAGAGCCAATATGAGATTGTGCATCATTTTCAATCCATGTATGAAAGTTCTTGAATGTTTGAAAAGCATCAGATTTGTTCTTCAATAAAGAAACCCAACACATTCTGGTGTAGTCATCAATAAATGTCATCATATATTTATGTCCATTTGCATAAGGAATAGGCATTGGACCACATAAAACTGAATGAATGAGTTCAATTTTTCTATGTGCTCTGGAATGTGAATCATGAAAAGATTGTTTTATATGCTTTCCTAGAATGCAAACATCACATTGCTTAAGTTTCCTAGGAATTGTAAGCAAACTAGTAACACCATTTTTCTTTAACAAACAGAGGTTTTCATAGTTCAAGTTTCCAAATATAGCTGTCATAATAAACATATTATCATTTGAGGAGTTACCTCCTGGTTTCCATTTTCTTGCAATGACTCAAGATAATTTGAGTAAGTGGGATAAAGTGCCTTGACAAAAGCTATCAGAGGAATGTCCAATTCAACATTAGTGACTTTGATATCATGTATAGTAGATTTTACTTTTGATGCAAGAGCAAGAGGATCATCATTTTGTAATTCAAGGCTGAACAATTTAATCATGAGTTGAACAACTTCAAGTGTAGAGTGTGAGTCATAGAGTACCTTCATTTTTTGTAAGGATTCAAAAGCATTTGAAAATGGTGAAATATAGCGACTCACCTCTTCATTTACTAATGCTGCAATCAAGGCATAAGCCTTCTTGTTATTATTTTCCCAAATGGCGAATTCCTTACCTGAGGTAGGTTGTTTTATTTCTTTGTCTTTGTCTCCAACACACACTCCTTTCCATAGCTCATTAAAAATGAGAGTGTTTGATTTTCCGTGACCATTCTAGATAGTTCTCCTTGCCGATAAGAACCACTACCACAATAGATATCAATGAATGCATTTTAAAAATTTGTGTGCTGTAAAAATACTTCTGCTACCAATGTATAAAATTTGTACTTATAACGGTAAAAAAAAATTCAATATGATATGTATAGAGCAGAGGTATTACTACGGGAGGATATATTTGGGAGAGGGAGTATGTGGGGGAGGGAGTATGTAGGCGAGGTATTAAAAAACAAATCGGGTGTATATGGAGGAGGGTCAATGTATTGACCGAACAGTGGAAGGGAGGTATTTATTGTGCAATGGAGTAGGGGCAGCACATTTTTATGGAGGGGCAGTGCATTTGTATGGTGGGACTGGTGCTACGAGTTAAGAGGGAGAGGAGGGGGCACTGCAAGTTAAGAGGGAGCAGAGGGAGTGCTGCGAATTTTTATAACAGTGTGGAATATCAACGGAGCAACAACAGGACTATGGAAAATGGGCCGAGGAGTATGACAGGGACTCAAGGCAGTGCTCACAAAACAGTGTGCAGGCCGAGAGTTGATGATGCGAGTATGGAAGGTGCTAGAAGCAGTGGGAGCGACTGTGTGGGAGAGTCACATGCGCTATGGGAGGAGCTTGGTATGGTGTATTATGAACAAAGATAGTGGCGTATTATGATTTCAAACGCAGTGAGGAGAGTGGTTTGGCCAACGAACAATGCTATGGCTAGCGGACAATGGTAAAAGCATATACTTTCATATACATTCATAACAATACAAAGCAGTGTATTAAACAATGTGAGCGAGGTGTTATGAATGATACTAGAGTAATACCAAATAGCATGAGGAAGAAAAGGATTTTTCTACATGGAAACGGGCAGTCGACAGCGTTGAAAACAATGTGTCTCAAAACCACAATGGAACCACAGCAGTCGAGTCCTTTCATGGAGTGGCGTTCTCAGCTAGTCCTTCGATTCTGCTTCTACAATTTTTGGACTCAGCAAGTTTTGATATATTTGGGAGTGCTACTTTTTGAATTGAAGGTGTCAATATCAGATGCTGGAATAGCTCATTTGCTTAGAGCTTGTGGTTGTTAACCTTTTCATGCAATCCAGCCTTTTCCGTAATGCAATATCACAAAATATGCACTCATTGCACCACAATACACTCAGAGGTGTCAGTTATGCAATATGGGTAGAACATAGGCAAAAAAGGAGTTACAAGGGCAGGAATGCTAAAAATAGAGTTGGCTCTGATACCATGTTAGGCCAGGAGGTAACTCCTCAAATGAGAATATGTTTATTCATTTGGAATGTTCATAGTTATATACATGAGGGAGTGACTCTTGAGTTTCATCTCCTGATGACTCTTCATTTTCTCTTATTAATTATTTACAATATTTGCAATTGTTCACCCAATCCCTATGATTAGGTGTCAACAGGTTGTCTTCCATCTTCTTGTGACAATTTTTTTTCTTTTAATCATTGTCATGTCCTGTTGATGAGATTTTTATCTTTTATGGGTTTCCAAATACCTTTTAATTGTTTCAGAAGATAACTAGATATATTGTTCATTTACATTCTCAAACTAGGGATTTATATAATACTTGAAAACTCTCATGCATTGTTGGAAATTCCCTTGAAATGATACCAAAAATTATAGGCTTCCTAATTACCTCTTAATTGCTTCAAAATATAATTGGGAAAAATATTCATTTACTTTGCTAAACCAAGTATTTGTATGATACTTGCAAACTATCATTCACTATCTATTCCATAGCCATTAATTTATCTACTTCTCTAGTTATGAATTTGCATAAGAGATAAATGATCATAGGACAAATGGTTTCAAGGTATATATGGCACAGTCACCGATGTTAAGTATAACAAGATAGCAACAAGATAAATCTAATTGTGAATAAAGTAAAGTGCTCAAGCTAGGCATGGAAGCAAGGTGTTGTGAACCCTACATGGATTAAAGGGAATAAAACTAGGATAATATAATTTCAACTAGCCTAGAAGCAAGATGTTTCTAACCCAACTAGATGGAATAGAAATGAAATGAAATGAAGTATAACTATATTTAGAAAGGAAACTTCAAATAATTGTAAAAGAGGAACACACATTTCTAGTAACTAGTTATAAATAGTGATTGTATCAAAAAATAATTTCCACTCTCAATCCAGTAGATAAAAATGAAGAAATTTTCACATGGATGACTTAATACCTTTCTAAATTCAACACAACTTAAACAATTAGACCACATAGACAACAAGATGGCAAGTATGTATATTGAAAACAAAGTATCATTTCTGGTGTTTTAGCAATAAATAAATGGCAATATAACACATAGGAATTTTAAGAAAAATGAATTCAGAAACTAGATCGATGCTACAAAACCTTAGGACTCATCCAAGGAGGGGGCCCCACTTCCCTAGCTGAGGCATTGGGTGAATCCTTCAATCAAAATCTCTAATCAAATATTCATTAACACAAGCGAATTCTACAAGAACTAGTTCAACACTTTGTCTTATTTGGAGAAAATATATTTTTTATTACAATATTGATGATACCATCTACTTGAATTGATCAATAGTTTTTATACAAATTAAATTTCCCTTTCTTAGCACAAAAGGTTTGAGAACAACCATGAGGTTCTAGTATCCTTGGGATGTTCTTCATTTAATTCTAATAGGTTGACTAAGATAGGGAAGAGTACAAAAATAGTCTTTGCCATTTTCATCAATTTGTCTTCATGTTAGTAGGGGACATTGAGTAGCTATAATCGGGTGTGTTGGACTTCCATGCATTTTTTCCTCTCTCCATTGTTCAAATCGCCATTTGATCACTATAGTGGTTTATCAATTACCACTACTATTATATCTGAATCTATCTTCATTGGTGTATGGTAACATGAAATAACAATGTCAACAATCTATTGATGTTTTGGCAGCAATTAACCGTTGGTGTTGTAGCAAGATCAAATAGTGTCACGGAAATATTTCTAACATTGCAACATCACATCTAGTGTTATAGAAATGCATCTAGTGTTACAACAACTACAATAATACGTGTAACCTATTTTACAACAGTTATCACAAGACTCTTCATGAATAGTCCAAAATGTTTAAGTTCTTCTTTAATTACACTAGCATAGAATACTAAAATGACATAAGTTACAAGAAATCAAACAATGGGAAAAAATAAATATATTATTACAAATAGGTATAACTAAAAGGACAACTAGGATTATAGTAAAAAATTATCAAAATGAAAATATAGGGAGATTCTATTAAGTGGCCCAACTAGAAAATATAAGTTGGCCCAACTAATTTTACAAGTCGATCCCATAAGGGAATGCAAAAACACTATAAATAAAGGATATGCGAGTGCATATGAATACCATACAAGAAAGAATGGATTTGACGTTCACAAAAGAAGTTGGGGGATAATCTTGGGGCTTTAAAAATGGAGAAAAAATGTGAGAACGATCCATATTGGATTTTTTTCTATAACTTTTCTTCTGGGATGTTTCAAACTATGAAATTTTGAGGATATGAAGGAAAGAAATTCTTGTACATGTTATAAAATTTTAATAATTTGGTTTTCTATAATTTTGGATATATTCCATATGGAATTTAGGGTTTCTAAATAGTCATGAAATAAATTTCAAATAGCTCAGTTTAAAATTTTCACTATAACTTATTTTTAGTGATGATTTAGACTGGAATATTGAGAGACTTGTGGAGACATAAAATATTACCTCAAGAAGAAATTCCAAACTTTGGTTCACAATAATTTCATAAATATTCTTTATGGAAGTCAAGGTTTTTTATTCATCCTCAAATCAACTTCAAATAGGTTAGCTTTGGTTTTGGATGTAACTTCTTTTCTAGGACATTTCATATTGTGGAATCTTTAAAGATATGAGTAAACATATAGGAGTGCCTCAAGTAAAAATGTTAGAATCACATTTGCAAAATTAAATACATTTCATTGATCCAAACTTAAACAGGAACGCAAATAATAGAAAAATATTGAACTATGCTTACAAACAAAATGGAAATAAGGTAGCTCAGGCGATGGTAGCTTATCTCTGAGAAGAGATGTGGCAACTACATGCCTCCGAACTATCTTACAATGAGGCTCAAGGGCCTATTTATTATTGGAAAACATGCGAAAACCCTAAACAACCAAAACCCTAACCCTAGGAGATGTAACACTAAGAGTTTGGGGGCCTCGTTGCGGTTAGTTGGGCAGCCAACTTCCCGGGGTCGTAACTTGGTCATATTATCTCTGTTTGGCGCGTACGATACCTTGTTGGAAAGGTCTTGCTAAGTACTATAGGTTTTGCCACATGTCCTGCCTATGACTATGGGCTTGTTGTGGACCCAAAAAAAACACCGTTTAGGGGGTCAAAATTGCTTTGGAAGTTTAGGACCCGAAAAACTGTTAAAAATAGTAAATGTTGAAATGAACAAGGAAACAAATGAAACTAACTGAGGGGTCTAGGTGGAATAGGCGAGTGGCCACCAATATCCACCTGGATCATTCCTCCCCCCTTAGGAAGTAATGGTCCCCATTGCGTGCAAAGCCTCCATGAGGTGAGGAAATTTCTATTGATCCTGGTCCCTAGTGAACCACTTGCCCAGATGAAGGATTTGGTCTGCTTTGACAACTCGATATAACTATATCCTCTATTGGTGAGTGTTCTTGATCTTTGTTTCCATGATTTGATTAGTTGTGGCCTATTCCATGCAGTCTGGGTTGAGCTCTATTGGTGTGAGTTGTTCTGCAATGTCAGATGTGTCCAACAATGGTGGAAAGTATGGCCGAAGGAGATCTACATTAAACATTAGGTGCAAACCAAGGAACGATGAGATGTTGATCTCAAAGGCATTGTCACCGACAACCTTGGTAATGGTGTATGGCCCATATGGGAGCAGGTAAAGCTTGCAGTGGGGTCCAGAAAGGTGCTCCTTCTACAATTGTAGCCAAACTTTGTGGCCCACCTAGAACTTGTGTGACACTTGATGTTGATCATGGCGCTTCTTATACTTACCATTCGCTCTGTCCAATATATCATGGACCTATTGGTAGATGTGTTGAATGCGCTCAATGAAGATGTTAGCCCTTTCAGCTTTGGACTGAACGTGAGTTGAATCTACCTGAGTGGCTGCAAATGGTATGGCCACATCAATGGGGCATAATGGCTGAAATCTCAGCCCTACCTGAAGGGGTTGTAGCCTATTGAGTTGTGGAGAGATTTTTTGTAGCTATGTTGGACATAGGGGAGACTTTCATCCCACGTGCGTGGATGCTTCAAGTTGTACATGCGCAGAATGTGTATGATCATCTTGTTGACAACCTCTGTTTTGCCATCAGTTTGGGGATGGAAAGTCGTGGACTTAGTAAGTTTTGTATCCAGCATCGACCGGAGACTTGACTAAAATGCACATAGGAATATACTGTCCTAATTTGAGACAATGGACTACACGATCCCAAAGTGTACCCACACTTGCTCAAATAAGAGCTTACCAGTGGCCTCTGTTATGATACTCTTCTTGTAGGTCTCCATGATGGCCATCTTAGAGAATATGTTGACGACCACGAAAACATAATTTTTGTCGTGCTTAGTAGAAGGAAGTCTTGACATGTAATCCATGGAGACAGATTCCCAAGGTCGGTTAGGAGTAGGTAGAGGAGTATACAGGCCTTTCATCTTGATGGTTGGTTTGGCAATGATGTAGGCAGTGCAGGAGCTAATGTACTTCCCAACATCCTAACGATGTTTCAGCCAATAATGTAGAATTTCCTGTAGATTCACAAGCTCATGCAATGTACCAAAGCACATGACAAGAAATTCTATCACAAATCCTCCTATGACGCGATCAATCTAGTGATTTACAACATGTATGATCTTATCTTTAGAGGCTTCCAATCTCCACACTAGCTCTGGAGTCCACACTATTGGACTGTCAAGCCTCCACCTTCCTTAGTCGTCTGCCAATTTAGCGATCCACTTGTATAGTTCAATTGGGAAGGAGCAGAAGAAATTTTTGTGTATCTCTCTGTACAAATATCTGTCCAACCATTGTTCTTTTGTCAGGCGCGACTTTCTATTTTCTTGCGCCGTGAATTCATGGATCTTTTTATCCAACCACTTCTCAATTTATTTCTTTGTTGGATTCTAGTGATGCGACATCACACATCTCTTTATGCAGATCTCGTTCCCAGCAACAGAACCATTTTTTGGCTTAATGGGTCCTAACCCAGGTTTAGAGTTAGTTTCACCAATCAAATCCCTACACTACTGGCCCTTTCGGCATCAATCTGTGGAGCACAGACTGAAATCTCACCCGAAATAGTATGGGGAATGATGGAAGCAAGTTTCCACACCCAAATATCAGTGTAATGTCATTTTATGCCATAAATATACCTTCGCGCATATCAATAAGCCTTTAGTTCTTATCGATATAACTATCTTAATCAACCTCTAGATCTCTGCAAAGGTCTACGACTATCTTTCACAGACCCTGAATAGGCAGATCAACTACTTATGCGCATTAAAGATTACTCTTAACCCCGTAATTACTTAGATCAGCTTAAGTGTTCGATAACTTTAACATGCAACAAGATATTCTTCGTGTAAATAGTTAACATCAATTTCATTCATATAGCAATATAAATCATGTAAAGTCGTGCATCAATACAGTATTAATTCACAAATCGATCATTCATCATAACATAAAGGCACATTCATTCATAGTATAATTTCTAGAATAATATCTTTATTAATACTTCAGTTCTACTTACAGACTCAAGACTTCCCTATGCACTCAGCTGTAGGGGTCTGCGCACTCAGCTATGGACTCTACTCTAGGCCTCTGTGCACACAGCTGCAGAGCCTCTCTTCTACTCTAAGACTTATTCGCTCTTCCATCCATTGACCCATTACATTCATCTTTGTCATCACTTTATGCCTTAGACTCTCTAAGACTCTCCTATTTATACAATCCCATGGTCCCTGGACCATGGGTAGATCTTCAAAATCTGACTCAACTTACATAAAATAAGGGTAAAGAATTTATGACACTTTGACTATCTACGCACTCCGTGGCCACAACTTGCAGAGACTTTACATTTTATACAACAAAACTTGGGATTTTTGCCCCAAAACCTAGGCTTTTGTCCCAAAATTGACCCTAGGGGACCCTGTCCCAACAATAGGCTTAGTCAATGTAAGCTTGGTCAGTTCAGTTTTCGAGCTCTCTCTCTATTCTCTCTCTCTCTCTCGTACTCTTTAACACTTAGAGTTTCTTGGAGCACTCTTGGGGAGTGTGGCATACTTGGATTTTTGGAGAAAGAAAGCAAAGGGAGTGCAGGAAAGTGCAAGAGGACATCAGGATCAACAACTACATTGAGTTTTTCTTGCAAGTACCAAGTTGCATGTATGTTTTCCTCACTAGTTTTGGCATGCATGGCGCATTCATGTGGTTTATTGGTTATGATATGCCACTAGCATGGAGGATTACCTGGATTGACAGTGGATTTACCTAGCCTTCCCATTTCCTGGATGCCATGGTTTTGTGTGTTTATTTCTTTGTTTTTTCTAGTTGGTTCTCATGTTTCCTTTAGCTTGGGTTGATTTATTAGTTCCTAGAACCTTGGTTGGACAAACTCTCCAGATGCTCTGTAATGGCTTGGGTTGATTTATTAGTCCTGGAGCCTTGGTTGGGAAAACACTCTAGAGCCTTGTAACAACTTGGGTTGAGAGTCCTAGAGTCATGGTTGGACAAATTCTCTAGAGCCCTTGGTGGGTTGAGTTACTAGTCCTAGAGCTTTGGTTGGACAAACGCTCTGGAGCCCTATATAAGATGTGGCTTGAGTTACTAGTCCTGCAAGTTAGGTTGAAACAAACACTCTAGAGCCCTGGAAGGCTTGGGTAGAGACCAATCCAATGATGGTTTTGTGATGTATGACCATGAGGTGGAATCATTGTTTGATGGGTTGAGGTGGATGGCCTCTAAAAGCCCTTGATGGTTTTGGATTTATGAGTTCTATGAGATCGCACATTCATGCTTGGAATATGTCATGGGGGTGAATGGTTGAAGAGATTTTTGGCTCAGTCATTCTACAGTCGGGTGGAACGTGGTAGTCCCATACCGAGTTGGCCTTTGCATCATTAATGTGAGGTTATTTGTCCTTGTTATCCCACGAGTATTATACTGGTTTATATGTGGATTATATGGTTGTTGTTTTCTTAGTATTTTTGTTGTTATTATGATAGTTATGAATATTTGTTATGACAGTGGCTATGTATTTCTCTCATCATGTTTTTACTTGTAAATGAATGAATAATGTATCTATGACCTAATGGATGAAACTGTAGCTAAAGTGATAAGGAAACAATGCCTCATAGCAAATCTCAGATAAGTATGAGACCTCTATGCTTAGATATTTCTTTTACACTTGTAGATTACATTGATGCAAAGTGTTTTATAGAATTTCAGTCCTAGTTGGGGATGGTCAGGCCTAGTCCTGGAGTTAGTTTTTTATTTATTGAGCTTCTTGTCATGTGTTTAGTAGATTTCGGAAGTTAAAAAAGTTCTGGAAAGTGTTCGGAATTCTAAGCTTGAAAAGTTCCTTAAATTCCTCAAACTCTGGCACAAATTTGCTGGAAATAGTCCCTCGACACAGGCATGTAGGTTTGTGGGATCATCTAGAGCTCTTTGGATGCTAGCAAGCCCCCATAGCATGGGAGTGTCCAGAGTTTTAATAGCTTAAAAACTCAATGGGACCCAGGGGCTGGTTAGCAGAAAGGTTGGGATGGTTCCTAGGGGTACTGTTGTTGATGTTGAAGGTCTGTATGGTGTTTTTCCATCGGTTCCACTTCCTTAAGGTCACCTAGGAAGTCGAATCATATCATAGTAACCACTCGTCACATGTTTACCCCGGTTGGTCGGTTACTTGGGTAGATGTGGGAGGAGGGTGTTACATTAATGAAGCAAGGTCCAAATGATCTCTCAAGAGAGAGCAACTCTTGGTCAATATGGTGAATGAATGGGCCGAATAGGACCTAGGTAAACTATCCAAGGAAAATTGGGAACAATATGTTTTTGCCTTCCTCAACTAGAAGATGAAACAACAACAATCCTTAGGATAAGGACAATTAGTTTGGTCCTTTCAAGCCCTCAAAGAGAAAGAAAAATAAATTCTCATCAAAGTTTTAAAAAAATATCTCAAAAAAAAGGAATAAAACCTAAAAAGAAGCAGTGTAGAGTGTATTAGAGAATTTATTAAATTGTGTGAGGTAAATGCCTTACCGAAGATATCTTTGCTTCAATTGAAACCTTCACCATGAAGATTTTATCATGGAATATCCGCGGGCTAAATATAAAAGGGAAGAAACATTATCTTAGAGAAAGGAAAAGGATTAGTATGGAAAAACCTATGGTTATAATTTTGTAGGAAAAAAAATTGATGGGGGCTAAAATGCTTACAATCGCTGAAAATTGTTTGAAAGGTTTCCAAACTATGTCCTTTGATGAAAGGGGTAGCGAGGGTGGCCTGATAATTTGGTTGAACCCTTTTGAAGTATTTTTTCAAGGCTAGATGGCCAACCCTAGAATATTCATGGGAATATTCTGCTATGTCAAGATGAAGGAGATTTTCTTCTTAACAAAAGTGTATGGTCCTTCCATAGCTTGGGATAAGGTTAATTTTTTGGAGCAACTGATGGATACTAAAAAAATGATCCACGATCCTTTATGGGTTGTTGGTGGAGATTTTAATATCATTAGATTGTTGATAGAGAAAAGAGGAGTGTGTAGATTGGATCATGAATCTGCCTCTTTTGATAGGTACATTGAGCAACTCCAGCTGGTAGATATCCCAACCATTAATGGTCTACATACATGGAACAATTATTGAGGAGGAAAACAAAAATAGTGAGTTATTTGGATCACTTTCTTGTCTATGAGGGGGTCTTGTATAAAGAAATTTTGTTGAAGCTACAATATTTCTATGCATTTCCTTATACCATTGGCCTATTAGACTAGAGCTAGATTTGAAGAAGGCTCCCCTTAATCGTCCCTTCTAGTTTGAAATGTTTTGGTCACAAAAGTATGGTTTTGTTGAGCTCTTAAACAAGTGGTGGTTGAAGCTTCATATTCGATGTAAGTCTAAAATGCAAACATTCCAGCTAAAGCTTAGGACATTAAAGAAACTAAAAAAATGGTGGAATAAGAAATTTTTTGGCAACATTTTAGAATATAAGGTGATATTATAAGGTTAGACGCAAAGGATACAATAGATTTTGATCCTGGAGGGAATATCCCCTGAGTTGGTAGCAGAGGAGGGGTTAACTCTTCATAAATTGGAACATCGACGAAAACAAGAAGAAATCCTCTAGAAACAGAAGTCTAGGGTATAGTGGCTCAAGGAGGGAGAAAGGAATTCCCAATTTTTCTATAACTCCATGTTACAATGGCGTCATCATAATAGGATCTTCTCTATTCTTGGAGCTAATGGGGAGAGAAAAATCCACCACCAAGAAATTGAACACGAGTTGGTAAGGTTTTATCAAGACATTCTGATTGAGGTATCCTTCCAAAGACAACCAACTATCAATTCAGTTCTTCATCATATCCCATGAATAGTTAGTAAGGACCATAATTTTGCTTTGATGCAACCAATATCATTCTAAGAAGTGGAAATGGTGTTTATGCATATACCTAGGAACAAGGCACTAAGCCATGATGGTTTTACTTCTAACTTTTTCAAGGTAGGTTGGGGATTCCTAGGTATGAAGATTCATGAAGTGGTGGAAGAATTTCAATAGAATAAGTCAATATATGTTGCTCTAAATGAAAATTTTCTCACCCTTATATCGAAAGGATGAAATTCAGAGAAACTTATTGGTTTTAGACCTATTACACTCTACAATAATCTATAAAATATTTCAATGGTAATAGTAAATCGATTGAAACCCTTGCTCCTAGTTTTAATATTGTTTGACCATACCATTTTTGTGAAGGGACGGCATATTACAGACGGAATCATTGCAGCATAGGAAATTATACAATCCCTAAGGGTGACAAAACTCCATGTATGATAATCAAACTAGATATGTCTAAGGCTTATGATCAGATTAGTTGGGATCGCTTGTTATAGGTCTTACATGCTTTTGGATTCTCTGGGAAATGGATATACCAGGTGGCGTCTCTCATTTCATCTACTTTTTTCTCTATTCAAATCAATAGGTCACATTCATTCACTTTCACCTCCTCTAGAGGTTTGAGGCAAGGAGACCCTCTCTCACCCTTTCTTTTTATTCTAATTATGGAATGGTTAGGGAGAATGTATAAGAAATCATGTGTTTTGGGTCATATATCTGATCTTTGTTTATCTGGAAAATATCTTCCTATCACACATCAACAATTTGTTGATGTTGTACTCTATGGGCCACCCACATTAAAGGAATTGAGAGGACTACAAAATATCTTACAAACTTTCATGGATGGTTTGGGAACAATGGTAAACAACGATAAAACTAACATCTTCTTCTTTATTTGCCAAAAGGTTATACAAACACACTTGACTCGAATATTGGGATTTTAAGGGGCTAGGTTGTCATCTAAATATCTGGGAGTTCCTTTGGTTTTATATTACAACCAGGTCTCAACCTAGGAAGATCTTATAGAAGGGATCGAGAGAAGAGTAAAAAATTTGGCTTTTCGAGCCCTCAATTACCCTAGTCACCTAGTTCTTACCAAAGAAGCATTGTATGCAATTCCAAACTACCAAATGGTGGTAATTCCCATCCCCAAAATAGTTTTTCATCGATTCCATTCTTTATGGAGAGACTTATTATGGAAGGGATTAGTAAAATCATGAAAGTAGTCTCTTGTAGGATGGGACAAACTGACTAGATCAAAATCAATGAGAGGATTGGGACTACATGGTCCAAAATTGACTAGATATGCCTACGTATGAAATTATGGTAGCTTTTATTTAAGGGAGGCCCTAAACTCTAGAAGCGCATTTGGCTTAGAAAATATGTGCCTCTACATGCATTGGAGGAACGAATACATTTTGTTGGTACCATTCAAGGATCTGGTACCTGCACTTGGGCATAGAAATGTAAAGATCTAGTTAGATGATAGGCGTTATAGGATGTAAAAGGAGGAATGATAATGTCTTTCTGGGAGGTAGCTTGGCAGCAGTATTGTCGCTTGGAGGAGCAACAAATCCTACACTCCATTAAAATCTTATCAAAAGCTTTGGGCACTAATAAGATAGTAGACTTTTGGACACCACTGGTTGATATACAACAAAGGAAACAATGTAAGGATAAAAGTGATTAGCCTACCACTAATGCCACATATCCATGGTAGTATTTTCGAAGGATACTTGAGTACATGCATATTAGGTTTTCTTAGACGAATGATATTTACAATGGGGAGAACAATCATCTGCTTCGTTTTATTTTAAAGAAGCTTACTCCTTATTAGTAGATTTTTCATCAAAAGATAAGGCAATCATGTGGAGTTGGATATGGGATGGTTCATGGTGGCCAAAGCTATCAACTTTCCTCTAGTTAACTGCTTGGGGGTGTAACGTCACCTAGGATCACCTTCATAGAAAGGGATATGAGGGATCATCATTATGTCAACTTTACTTTCAGGCAAGGGAGTCAAAAAATAATATTTTCCCTATATGTATCTTCATAGGAGGAATTTGGCAATTTCTTCCTAAAATATTGATATGTACTCGACCCTCCTCTCCAAATTTGAAGACTCTCTTAGATCAATGGTTAAATTTATCAAAAATTCAAAAACCTCATGAGATTGGTAATTGGTGTTAGGTTTTACCCTTTAGAACTTATGGAAAGAATGAAATCTTATAGTTTTTAGTATGAAGAAAATGTCAACATCAACATTAAAAGAGGTGATCCTTCTCAAACTTTGGGAAATTATTCTTGCGTCCTCTTGGACTATTGATAATTGGCAAGTGGAGGAGTTGAAAGGACATATTTTGAAGGCACTCAATTTGAATTGTTCTATGTCTTCTCCCTATCTATCTATTATGTCATGTCCGAGTCATCCTACCACCAACTCATATACTCCAGCCCCAAGCTCCTTCTTGAAGTTGAGTTTTTATGGTGCATCCAAGTGAAATCCTTATGCTACTGGATATGGAGATATTTTTTGATATGACAAATCATAACCTATAAATATATACGTTGTTCATTCAATGTGACCACGAACAACCTTGCAACATTCCTTGCTATTGAAAAAGGATTACAAATTTTTGTTTGAGAAGGTTATCATTTTATTTAGTTTCATGGAGATTCTCAGGTGGTTATCCAGTGTATCCACAAATTTTTAAGTTCCCACCCCACACACAAAATTACATTGTTGGCCTTTACAGGAGGTGGTTTCCAATATTGAGGTCTTATACCTACAATTTGATTATATTATCCCTCAACATACATGATAGGAAGGAAACAGGGTAGTGGATGCATTGGCCAATTGGGGCATCAAGGAACGACACCTAGCCTTAGATGAAGCCTGACCAATTGTGTCACTTAGGGAATATGTCCAAATGAATAAGGAAGTGAGTGGAGCAAGATAGGTCTTCACTGGAACCCAACATCCCCGATGGGGGTGTTATTAAGATCCACTAAAATAATGTGAATCATGATTAACATGCCAACATATGAAGGGAGCATGGGTTGGTGGCCTTTGGAACGGGAGCCACACCCTACAATTATCACCTCTTGGTACTCACATGGCATGTTTTTCGTTCATAATGTTGAGATAGCCTACTTCAATCCTATCATTTTAAATACTTGCAGGTGCTAGCACTTGCAATGGAGTACAACATTCCCTCTGTTATTTGGGATCATCACTTAGCGATTGATATGTTTAGGCTTTTGCAAGTCAGATTGGTCATAGTCTCAAGAGATCCTAATATATAGTGCACAACACTCATTCATGAGCGTATGATTTATGGGAATTTTTTGGTTTTAAAGAGTGTACCAGATCATACACATGTCCTTCCTTGGACCTCACACACTCTCATAATTACCTTCAAATATTGGGTCCTCTCACATCAATGACCCTTTATAAATGCATGGGTATTTTCACAGGGTGGCAAGATAGTTATGTTATTTGCACTAGTGAAGAGGGTTTCTCCTCATACTGCGACTCTTGGTTTCAATAGTCGATATCATCAAGGTTTAAGGGAGGTTTGTTTCCTTACCATTATCATCCTTATTATAGTTTTTATCCATTGTTTATGAAGCAATCCTCCTGGTACCATCTATGTTACTTTGGGAGTTTAGGTGAGGATCAATATTTTTCATCCTCTTTCTTCATAACACGAGTACTAGTTCATATTTTGAACTAGTGGTAGTTCTACCCACCTCGTTGCTTCAAGTTTTTTATTTTTCTCGCATGTCTTTCAATTTTCCAGTTCTAGTTTGCAGGGATTGGTACCCAAGTACCTTTTCCATTTCGTTTGGATGGTATTATTTTTTCGTCTAGTACTATAACTTACTTCAGGTCTTCGTTCATCCATTTTTTCTGTCTCTCATAAATTGAGATATATTCAGTGCTAGGGTTGGTATACTTGTCAAAATTTTGGGAAATTTCGTTATTTATTATTCCTTAAACAAACTCACTTTCCCTTCTCTAGTCCTTTGTTTATGATTCCATTCTTGCTGAGCCTACTACCTCTTACTTGAGAGTCTATCTCATTCTGTGTTTTCCTCAGTTGTATGTTCATTTGTTGTATCAATCATTTCTCTCTGGTATTATGGCTCCTCGACAAAGAATGCCAAGCCACTGAGGTGATGCAACTTCCTCATCTTCCTCTCACCAATGGTGGTCTGGATGGGAATCAGTGGCGGACTACTTTGACTTCGTCCCTCCTAAAGTGATGAAGGAGATTCTCCTCCTAGAGTCAAAGGAGTTCGGTGACCAGACATATTTCCCCGGTTTTGTGGTCAAAGGTAGTCAACTAAAATGGATTTCTAACCTGGGTAAGTTCAAGGAGCGTTAGCTCCACTTCCTTCACTCACTCACAGTGCACCAATAGATGGAAACACTACTGCACATGGTTCTTTGAGACAAATAGGTAGACAACTATAAATTTTTTTGCAAGTCAGTAGGACATCAAGAGAATTCTTTGGAATATTCACTTCAGCTTGGATGACATTGTGATAAGATTAGCAAGGGTGGAGAAATATGTGGTCTTAGAATCAGACACTTAGTTTAAGGAGATGAATGAAGCATCGACAGTTATTAACATGCTACCACACAATGTCTCTTCTCTTGTTGTCACCTCTCGAGATGAAAAATCCTCTCCCCTTTCTCCGTTTATTGTCTTTGATTAACAAAATTTGATGGAATTAGAGGGCTTTATGCACGCATCTCTATAGTTAGATGTCTTCATGGAATTGCGGAATGTAGTTGGATTTTTTCTTCGGCCTCTTCATGATCAACATAATATTATTTTTTCCTCCTTGTATCTTTGTTTTTCTTTCAGTTGGATGGAACAAAAATGCACTTTGAGGCTTATTTATGTATCGTTGTTTTATTCTCAATCTCCCTAGTATTTTGTCAAAAGTTCAAGGGCACTGGTGGACAAGTCGAGAAAATTTAGTTGGGTCTCTTTGTTTATGTGATAGTCAAAACTTTTGTATCTTAACTTTGAACTAGTAACAATGGTGCTATTTTGGATACACTTGGTTGAAGCAATGGACTTCTAGGGTAGTCATTTGGGAACATGGAACATAAAATTCTATCAATGTAATATCCTATTTTATTAATGGAAATCAGTTATAGAAGCTTACCAGAAAAAAGACATCATGAATAATATGGTATATTTTAAATTAATTTAAAGTTATTAAGATTTAATGTTTAGTAAATATTAATTTTAAAAAAATATATACAATTATATTATATGATATGATTATATGGTTATGAATATGTAATTTGTCATAATTTTATATTTTTATTATAATAAAGGTAAGCATAAGCATATGATTTTTAACCTTACATTTTAAAATTACACATTTAGATACACTTTACATGATATCCTCTATAGAAACGAGTGAAGTATTATAACAATTGTCAACTTTTCAAAGTCTATATTTTAATATATTATCATTCATATATATAGATATATATAAAAAGAGGGTTGCCCCTTTTTACAAAATTCAAAAATAGCATGGCCAAATCGTGGGAGGTGTCTCTTATTCTTTAGTATATTTTTTCTTTACTTTGTATTTTACTTTATTTCTAAATTTTAACTTTATTTATTTTAATTTTGTAATTTTACAAATAATAGTTCTATAATAAAAATGAAACTTTAAAATTGATCTTTATTTAATAATTTATTTAGTAATATATTGATGATTTTTTTGTTTGTTTATAAATTGTTAAATTAAATAATATAAAATTAGTTTTCTATTAATTTTGTGATTTAAAAAAAAAAACAACTATACATTTTAAATTTTGATTCAGCACATTAGCATCTCTTACAGTGGTATGACTTTGACATAATACCTTATTACCAACCACAAGTAACATTTAAAATGTTATTAATTAATAAAAAACAATAATTGAAAATTTAAAAGTTTATACAAATAAGAATTTAAATTTATGTATTTATTATTTATTTATTTTGTGTTGTAATTTGTTATGTGATATTATGATGTATCATAATGTGTTGTGTTATGTATCATAATGTATGATGTATCATAATATTTGTACAATTGAGGTACTATTAATTTGTATTTTTATTATTTATTTGAACGTAATGGATATAAAATTTATATTTTAAAATTTAAATTATTGGTATATATTAAAATGATTTTTTTTTTTTTATTTAAATAAAAATGAATGATATGTTGAAATATAATTTTTATTAATGTTAATTTAAGAAACGTCAGAAGATGCCTCTTCTTTGTTGACCAAAATGACATGGAAAATCACGATTTTAAGAGTCAAGACCACTATTATTGGACTCTCCTCATCATGACAATTCCAATAGTATGTGGTATGCCATGAGAGCTCTCACATTTCTAGAGATACACTTGTTCCAATTTGAAGCCACGCCTTGTGGTCAAAAGCCCCAAACAAGTGAAGATGAGGCAACATTATATTGGCTAGACTAATGGCACATTCCATAAGAAGGAAGAGGTTAAAAATTTATTTTGTTACAGTTAATTTTTTGAGAAATGGCAAAATCTAGTCTTGCAAATTTTCCATAGTCTAAAACTCGAAGGAAAAGTCTATTTATTTCAAATTTAAAATAGTCCAGAATTTGGAGGGAAGGCTTTCGGCTCCAAAAAAAAATTGAAATTAATTTTTTTAAATTCTATTTTCCCTCCATATAACGTTGCCTTTCCCCTCCAAAATACATATACATTATGGAGTCTATAAACATAGTGCCTTGCTCTCCAAATGGGTAAGAAAAAATCATTATTATCTCTGAAATTAGATTTTTCCTTGAGGAGTGTTGAAGATATGATGAGGAGACAGATGTTTGAAAGGGTTTTAGGCTTATGGTTTGTACTCTTGTGTTAAGGTTTACAAATGGTTTCACTATTTCTTTCAAGTGATTTCAGGTGGGATTCACACCATGATTGAAGGGCTAAATTCATTGTGTTGAAGTTGATCCGAAAGCATCTTGATCATTTATATTGCACCATTAGGATAGTGGTCCAACAACATTATACTTGTGGCTCTGACTTGGCATGCATATGTCTGAAGTTTGTGAACATGAGGCAGTTGATTGAATATCCTACTCAGTCTTTCTTTGGCGCATCTATTCCTATTTCAAAATGATGTCAATTTGTGGACAAATTATTGTGTAGTCCCATGGATAGTTTCGATGGTCATGACTCATGTCGATATACACTTCAAGTCATACAGACCTATTAAACTTACAGCCTGTAGCTTTGTGATATGTTGAAAGCATACCTTAATGGTTGATCTATAGGATTAATTGATTGGAAATTCCTATGAATATTCAGACCTTTGAAGAATAAATTGGAAGCCGGTTTGAGCACTGAAATGATACAAATTGGTCCCCTTGAGTTTCAACCTCTTTGTGTGGAGGATTGAATGTGTAGATCATGCATAAAATTACATTACAATGACCAGCTTGCAAATTAAAATTTGGGTGATTAACATGCTCCAGTTCAATGGAAATTGCAATTAATTAGAAGGAAAAGAAGTTCAGCATCACAATAACTTGACTCTATTAGATCCACAGATCATCAAAACCTCTTGTGTATCAGTGCTTGTTTTATAAAGGTTATATGTTGCTCATCTTTTGGAGGTATGTGTGATTTCTCTGAGAAATTCTAACCAATGTTTTACGGTACTAAATCAAGAGAAGACGTTAAAAAGCACTTGAAAATTATAAGGTGGAGGTATGCCTTAATCATATCTTAAGCTTGTTTACGGAAGATACAATTCTGAAGCATAGTATAGTAATCCTTGAGGTCACGTTTGAGAATAGACTTGTTATTGTCATTGAAATTTGAATTTGAGCAAGGGTTTCATTCTCATGCCCTAGCTTTGAAGTAATCATCTTGCAACAGTGATGATCTTATTGTTAGTACTCTCATTATCATGTCACAACAATGTTAGTTTTTTATGGATTTGGTAGCAGTGGATAAGTGTTCTAGTCTTAGATGGTGTCTAAGAGGTTAAGGAATAAAATAAAACCTAGAAAGGGTTTTGCGAGATAAGACTAAGAAACTCCTTAATTAAATTAATTAGTCAATAGTTTAATTATTTACAAGTCTAATTTAGGGAAATTGGTTAATTAAAATTAATTAATTAAGGTCATTTGATTTTTCTCTAAAGACTTCTATTGAGGGAGTTAAAGTGATATAAGTCATTAATCGGGGTTAGATCTTGGTCGTTGGTTTCCCAGCAGAAGATTATAAGAGCAAGTCAAGGGTTTGCAAAAGTGGCATCAGAGAAGATCAAAGTTGAGCAATTCAACTACTAAATTGCAGGGATTCAGCAAGTGTGTAGTTGATGTTAGAGAAAACATCAAAGTGAGGGATTAGTAGTGATTCTTGAGGAATATTTTCTTAGTATTCTAGTGTCTGAGAGACAAGAAAGAGGGAGGTTGAATTATCTGTAGAGGAGGCCATACACAATAGTGTGAATAGCCACTTTACCTAATGTGAGTTGTCGAAAGAGACTTATTTCATTTTCCAATTGTCTAATAAGTGTCCTAGATGGAGAGTGAGTTGATTCTAGACGCAAAGGGAGGTTAGAAGTATCACCTGGAGGCAGTTCCAGGGCTATATGAAATTATCTACATAGGTAGGGAAAATTTCTGGACTTCAAAGCGAGTAGCAGAAGGAAGTGTGAGTTTTTTGTAGAGGGCCACATTAGTTATAAAGGGAAACAAGGGTGTATTCTAGTTAATTTTTCAAGTTGAAGATTGTAAGAGCCTTGCTAGTTTGGCAGACGAATTATTCTACTGTTGAATTTGTTGAAGAAATAATAAAACCCTCATTTTCTCCACTCATTTTCCCTTCTAGGTTTTTCTAGGGACAATTGTCCAAAAATAACGATGTTAAGTTTTGTGTGTGTGCATCTACTTTTGTTCCGTATTTTATATTTCCACGACGCTTTTATTGTGAATATTGCAATTATGAATTTATCATTATTTGTCATAAGTAAATTACAAAAGACAAATAGACTACTAATAGTTAGAAGATAAATATCCATTAATTGCATTCAAGGAATTTTCACATGGTATCAAAGAACTAAAGATCATATCAGAGGCTCTAGAAGAAAAGGAAGTGATATTGTGCAGATTCAAAGGGATATAAGAAGCACAGATTCCATATCTACATAGGCCAACTAGGTAGTGAAAATTGTAGGGAGGTAGAAATTCAATTTCTATTCCATGTGGGAAGAAAATTTCGATTTGCCTCAAGAGCAGTAGTAGCAAGAAGTAGCATTGCCGAAAAAGGTTTTCGGTGAGCAGATCAGTCATTTCATAAAGAAGATCTAGTGCCGTGATTTTTCAACAACGGTTTTGCAACCGCATATTAGCGCAGGGCAAGGAAGAGAAAAGCACACAAAAACAAAATTTCCTAACAGTTTCCAAATTTCCAGAGGAGGAATGGAGGTCATGATTTCTAGAAAAAAATACCATTGTAGGTAGTTCCATTTCTAGTTCAACTTACACAATTATCTAGTGTGTGTTGCAAAATTTTCAAATCATGTGCCAGTCCTAGAGGTAAAGCAAGCAACTTCAGTGTTCAGTAACAGATAGTGACAATGCCAGACATTAAGGGAATTTTGAGGTCTAAAATGGGCCTCCTAATAAAAATGTACAACCAAAATATACTTTGTAAGAACCAATAGGATTCAAGATGATGATGTTATGATCCAAAAGGATCCTAAAACCCTCTAAGTCTTCATATAGTTAAAAAAAACTATCGCAAGGGGAAAACTTTTAAAAATGGTGGATAACACTATCAGGCCTTAAAAACATTGAAAAACATAGCTATTGAGGGCTTAAAACTACTTTGCACGAGAGTCATCGGATCTGGCCGATCAACAGTCCAGATCTAATCGGCATATCGCAATCGGTGATGGCAGGTGGAGGTTATCAAAGGCGGCCCTATGAATGTTGCAACAGTGATCAACGCGAGTCAACAAGGACCATCTATCAAGTGCGCAGATCGACAACCCTAGTTAGCTCGCAATATCGCATCAGCAAAACACAAATGGAAAGGCTTATGGAGGACTGAAGATCGTGTGCATGCGATTGTGATATATCGCATCGCATTATCGCATCGAAGCAATATAAAGGAGCGGGGCCGATACACTTGCGACTTGCGATATCCAGACCCGATGGAGATTATGAATGGAATTTAATATATTTTGAGTTCCGTAAAAAGGTGTTTTTTAATGTAAATTTGTGTTTTCGTTAAATAAACGAAAACCAAAGGAAGTGCGAATTGGGCGATAAAACAGACCGAAAGGATTTTTATATGCAGTGATATGTGTTTTGAGTCTGAAACGAGCGAGATTTCGGGCAGGCCTTAGGCAGTAAGCGATATTGGACGAGCTTTGCCTAAGCCCATACATTGGCCGCCACGTGGCCAGGCGCCAGAGAGAGAAAACCACCCTTTTCGAGCGGTTAATCCCTATATGCATAAGCCGCCCGAAATGAATCTCAGCTATTGCATCAAGATCACTCAGATCAATGGTGGAAATGCGATAGCACTATAAAGGCGGACCCGATAGGAGTCTAGGGTGGATTTAATGATATTTCAGGTCCGATAAATGGCAGATTGGCGGATTTTCCCATGTTTTAGTGTATTTATTTGTGTAAACAGAGAATGACTATTCTGAGGATTTCAAAGGCGCCGATGGTCCTTCCATTACAGAACAGGTGGCCACCATCCCTAAAGGTGTTTAGCAATGATTGCTAACGTTCAGAGGTGGATTTGAGCAGACAGAGGTCGGAAGCCAGAGAGCCGAGAAGAGGAAAAGAACAGACAGTGCCGATTGGCTTAAAAGCCATAAAATGACTGAGATAGAGGCAAGCAGTGCTGAGATAGGGAGAAAACAGATCCAGAGAAGGAGAGAAAGAGTCTGTGTACTCAGAGAGGCTTGAGGGATTCAAGCAAACCCCTGTTGTTTTGTATTTGTTGTGTTGAGACTCAATTTGAGCTCACATTTTGTAAAACTCTGCTCTTGAAGACATAATAGAGAGGTCACCACTGAAGGTTGGACCAGGAGACGTAGCCCAAGAGTTTTGGGTGAACTTCATATTAACTTGCTGTGTTATATGTGTTTGTTTATTATGTTTCTTTAACTGCTTCATGTCTATGTTATTTGCAATCTTATCGATCCATTGCACTAACTAATATAGGCAAATCCATGCACATGAGTCTGTAATACCTTAATATTAGTCTAAGATCTCATTATCAGATCAAGTGGTATCAAAGCTTTAGGTTTGTTAAGGTTAGATAAGCTTGTGCTGGATTATTAAATGCTAACTAGGTCAAAGCTCAAACTAGGAGAAGGAGAACTTGTTGAGGCTAATCTAGAAATTGGAAGAGTCTATCCTAGGAGGAAAATGGCAGAACAAACCCCATTGGAATCAGAATCTCAATTCATGGACAGTTTCATGACCATGAGAGCCATGGTAGAAGAGATGTATCGAGAATTTAAGAAAGGTCGAGGTGAAAGTACTTCAACCTCCAAACAAGACAAAGGAGCAGAGGAACCTTCTCTAGATGCCCCAGAGGGCAAAGGGAAAGGGGAAAATCTTCCTCCATCATCTCCTCCACCATCACCTCCATCATCCTCATCTCCTAGCCCTGAAAATAAAAAGAAGAAAACATCTGTGATTAAATTAGATGTGAAATTTGATTTTCCAATTTATGATGGGGAATTAAATGAAGAAAAGCTAGATAACTGGATTAGACAAATTGATGTATATTGCAGGGTGCAGAACATTGATTCAAAGAGGAGAAAGATTCAGCTGGCAAGCCTTCACCTTGGAGGAACTGCCCTAGTGTGGTGGGAATGCAGGACACAAGCTGATTTGAAGAAGCATGGTAAAATTCCTTCTACCTAGGATGAATTTGTTTCTGCCATTAAAAAACAGTTCTATCCTCTAGCTTATATGCAGCAAGCAATGATGAGTTGGAAAACTCTTCACCAATTAAAGGGCCAAAGTGTACAAAGCTATACCTAGGAATTTAGAAAAAGAGCTTTAACTTTAGGCATTTCTCTAGACTCACCTGAAAATTTGTTGAAGTATATAGGTGGTCTACATAGCTATTTGAGGCACACCATTCTCATGTTTAACCCCACTAGCCTAGATGATGTATCAGTTCAGGCTACACATTTAGAGGCTAGAGGCAAGAATGTGAACCCAGAGATTGGGGGATCATCAAAACCATCTGCAAGTAAGAACAAGGAAAAGAAGAAGCAGAAATGGAAGGAAAGGAAGACAAATGTTGTACAGAAGGACAAACCTTCATGCACTCACTGCAAGAAGGATGGACACGATGATGAACACTGCTGGTCATTGCATCCGGAGCTGAAACCCAAGAAGTTCGGTGGTAAGAAGAAGAAGATTGTTGCTGCTATTCAGAAAGATTCAGGGTTAGACTCAGGTGATGAAACAACAGTCACAACCACAGGTATAAAAGGTAAAAATTTTGAAGCATCTACAAGTAATTCTACACAATCTATTGATAATGAAGATAGTGAGAGGAAAAGACATGAGCTTTTTCATATTAGAGTTATTTCCAAGCAACAAAAGATTGATACTTTATTTGATAGTGGTTCACAAGTAAACTTGATTTCTGAAACAATTGTAAAGAAATTGGGCTTACTAACAACACCTCACAAGAAGCCATATCCATTAGGTTGGGTATGTGATAAAGCAAAGCTACAAGTTACTAGACAATGTAAACTTAGGTTTGCTATTGGGTCAACTTTTGTAGATGAGGTTGAGTTAGATATAGTTCCCTTGGATATATGTGGCATTGTTTTAGGAAGTCCTTACTTGTATGATAGAAAAGCCATTTTCTATAGAACTGAAAATAAGTATCAACTCACAAAAGATGTAATAGAATATATTGTGAGAGCTCATCAACTCAAAAATAACTATTCTCTCATAAACTCAGGGCCGATGAAAAGAATTGTAAATTCATGCAAGCAATTTTTACTAATGGTTGTAAAGGAAAAGACCCCTGATAAAACCAATGTATTTGAAGCCTGTGATGCTAAAAAGAAAGCTATTTAGATAAAGTTGTTTCAGAATATGATATCCTATTTCAAGAACCTAAAGGTCTGCAACCCAAGAGGGAAATAGTACATGATATTCATTTGCAGCAAGATGCTCCATTGCCTAACATCAGAATGTACAAGTTATCTGCTTTAGGGAATGCAGATATCAAGAAGCAGGTACAGGTGTTGCTCGATAAAGGGTTCATAAGACCAAGCACATCACCATGTGGATCTCCAATCGTGTTGGTGAGAAAGAAAGATGGTTCGTGGAGGATGTGCATTGACTACAAAGCACTGAATAAAATAACGATCAAGAATCGTTATCCTCTTCCTCACATTGATGATATATTAGATCATTTGAAAGAAGCAATTTACTTTTCCAAGTTGGACTTGCGTAGTGGCTATCATCAAGTCAGAGTTGCAGAACAAGATGCATGGAAGACTAGTTTCAAAACAAAGAAAGGGCTGTATGAATGGTTGGTTATGCCTTTTGGCTTAACTAATGCTCCTGCCACTTTCATGAGAGTTATGAATGATGTACTCAGACCTTTTATTGATGATTTTGTAATTGTATATTTAGATGACATTCTTGTTTTCAGTAAAACATGGGAATAACATTTGAATCATGTAAAGCAGACTTTAGATGTTTTGAAAATAGAAAATCTCTATGTGAAGTTATCAAAATGTGAATTTGGCAAAACATCTTTAAATTATTTGGGTCATATTGTAGGGGGTGGTGAATTGAAGATAGATCCCTCTAAGGTTGAAGTCATTGTGAACTGACCTAAACCCAAATCTGCTATAGAAGTTAGGAGTTTCCTACGAGCAGCACAATATTGGAGAACATTTATTGCTAACTTTTCCTTGATTGCAACTCCCTTACATGCTTTGACAGGATTGAACAAGGTGTTTCAGTGGGGAGGCAAATAGAAAAAATCCTTCAACACCTTGAAAGAAAAAATTAGTACAACACCAGTACTAGCATGCCAGATCTTCAACGACCATTTGAGATTGAAACAGATGCCAGCAACTATGCCATGGGAGCTGTGTTGATGCAACATGGTAAACCCATATGTTATCATTTTGAGACATTTACTTTTGCAGTAGTTAATTATCCAAAATATGATAAAGAATTGTATGCATTAGTACAAAGTGTGAAAAAGTGGAAAAATTACCTAATGGGCAAAGAAACAATTATACATACAGATCATCAACCACTTCAATATTTTCACTCACAACTAAATTGCAGCAATCAAGACACTATAGGTGGATGGGTTTTCTACAACAGTTTCATCTTGTCATCAGATATAAGAAAGGCATACACAATAAGGTTGCAGATATGTTATCAAGACCAATCATAAATGCATCTACTATACTTAAGCATAACTCAGTAATGCATGAAAGCTACATTGAACAATATGCTCAATATGTAGATTTTAAAGATGTATATGCAACCTTAAGTCATGGAAAACAAGTAGAAGAATTGGATTATCATGTTAAGGACCAACTCTTATATCATTTGGGAAAGTTATGCATTCCACAAACTGAAAGATTTAACATAATCCGAGAAGCACATACTTCTCTTATATCATGTCATTTTGGTGTAAGTAAAACAATTGCACAACTGCAAAGGTTCTGTTATTGGCCAAGAATGCATGAAATAGTTTCTAGATATATTAGAGGGTGTACCACGTGTGCTAAAAGCAAGCCCAACAATAGAAAAATAGGCTTGTACACTCCACTTCCAGTTCCTTCTCGTCCTTGGGAAAGTCTTTCCATGGACTTTGTTGGGGGGTTGTCAAAATCTAGAAAGGGTCATGATTATTTATCTATTATTATGGATAGGTTCAGCAAAATGTGTATTTTAATACCTTGTAACAAGCAGATTACAGCTGAAGAAATAGCGAAGTTGTTCTTTCAGCATGTATGGGTTCATTTTGGGTTACCCACTTCTATTATATCTAATCGAGATTCCCGATTTGTTGGGAGGTTTTGGTCAAGTCTATGGGAGCTAATGGACACCAGATTGAAGAAAAACACAACATTTCATCCATAAACAGATGGCCAAACAGAGGTAGTCAATAGGACAGTGATCCAGTTGCTCAGGGGCTATTGCAGCAAGCATCCCAAGCTTTGGGATGAACATTTATGTTATGTGCAACATGCTTACAATCGTGTTAAACACTCTTCTACACAGAGATCTCCTTTTGAGACTTGTTTTGGTTTTACACCAAGGTCTCCCTTGGATTTTGTCTTTAGTAAAGACATAGTAGTTGATGGACACAGTGATGTGGACAAAGCAACCAAGTTCATTGATCAAATCCAAGGAATTCACCAGGCAGTGCAGGAACAGCTGGAGAGAAGCCAGGCCAAGTACAAGGCAAGGCATTATAAGCATAAAATTGAGCATAGCTTCCAAGTTGGTGATCAAGTCTGGTTTTACATCAGCAAAGATAGAATGCAAGGTAAAGGTAAGAAGTTAAAGCCAATAAGGTATGGGATTTTCAAGATACTTGAGAAAATTGGTGAAAATGCTTTTCGCCTTGATTTGCCAGCTTATATGAATATATATTCAGTCATTAATGCAGAGAACTTGAGACTATATGAACCGTCATTGATTGAAGATCCCAAAGAGCAAAGTCAGTTGCCTTCTATTGATGATCTATTGCCTGAATATCTCAATGAGTTGCAAGAAGACACAGTTCTGGACAAGAA
This sequence comes from Pinus tabuliformis, assembly GCA_031772625.1. Taxonomy (NCBI): domain Eukaryota; kingdom Viridiplantae; phylum Streptophyta; class Pinopsida; order Pinales; family Pinaceae; genus Pinus; species Pinus tabuliformis. Next base: position 441,107,269 of record CM062804.1, on the reverse strand, counting down.
GGTGAGAACTACGCGTAGAGGGGATCTTGAGTACCTTAGAATTGGACTCAAAGGTTCAAAACCAAGCAGTGCAAGATGGATAGAGATTGGAAAAGTGAGGAAGCTGTATCCTCACTTGATTGATGCTTAAAAACCAACTTTTGGTGGTCCAAAAGCTTTTTCAATGGGAAGGCGTGATCCAAATGGATCCTAAAACCCTCTAAGTCTTCATATAGTTAAAAAAAAACTATCGCAAGGGGAAAACCTTTAAAAATGGTGGATAACACTATTGGGCCTGGAAAACATTGAAAAACAGAGCTATCGGGATCTTAAAACTACTTTGCATGAGAGCCGTCGGATTTGCTCGATCAAAGGTCCAGATCTGATCGGCATATCACAATCGGTAATGGCAAGTGGAGGTTATCGGAGGCGGCCCTATGGACATTGTGATAATGATCAACGCGAGTCAATGAGGACCGTCGATCAAGTGCACAGATCAACGACTAAGGTTAGCTCGCGATATAGCATTGACAAAACACAAAGGGAAAGGCCTACGGAGGACTGAAGACCGTGCGAGATGAGATTGCGATATATCACATCGAAGCAATATAAAGGAGCAGGGCTAATACACTTGCGACTTGCAATAGCCAAACCTGATGGAGATTATGAATGGAATTTAAAATATTTTGAGTTCCGTAAAAAGGCGTTTTTTAATGTAAATTCATGTTTTCGCTAAATAAATGAAAACTAAAGGAAGTGTGAATTGGGCGATAAAACGGACCCGAAAGGGTTTTTATATGCAACGATATGTGTTTTGAGTTTTGAACTGAGTGGGATTTTGGGCGAGCCTTAGGTGGTAAGCGGTATTGGATGGGCTCCGCCCGAGCCTATACACTGGCTGCCGCGTGGCCAGGCACTAGAGAGAGAAAACCACCCTTTTCAGGTGGTTAATCCCCATACGCATAAGCCGCTTGAAATGAATCTCAACCATTGGATCAAGATCACCCAGATCAACGGTGGATATGCGATAGCGATATAAAGGCAGACCCGATAGGAGTCTAGGGCGGATTTAATGATATTTCAGGTTCGATAAACTGCAGATTGGTGGATTTTCCCGTGTTTTAGTATATTTCTCTGTGTAAACAGAGAATGACTATTCTGATGATTTCAAAGGCACTGATGGTCCTTGCATTACAGAACAGGTGGCCACCATCCCTGAAGGCATTTAGCAATGATTGCTAACTCTTAGAGGGGGATTTGAGCGGACAGAGGCCAGAAGCCAGAGAGCCCAGAAGAGGAAATGAATAGACAGTGTCGATTAGCTTAAAAGCCATAGAATGACAGAGACAGAGGCAAGAAGTGTTGAGACAGGGAGAAAACAGAGCCAAAGAAGGAAAGAAAGAGTTTGTGTACTCAGAGAGGCTTGAGGGATTCAAGCAAACTCTTGTTGTTTTGTATCTATTGTGTTGAGACTCAATTTGAGCTCACATTTTGTAAAACTCTACTCTTGAAGAAATAATAGAGAGGTCACCACTGAAGGCTGGACCAAGAGACATAACCCAAGAGTTTTTGGTGAACTTCACATCAACTTGTTGTGTTATGTGTGTTTGTCTAGTATGTTTCTTTAACTGCTTCATTGTCTATGTTATTCACAATCTTATCAATCCATTGCACTAAGTAATATAGGAAAATCCTTGCACATGAGTCTATAATACCTTAATATTAGTCTAAGATCTCATTATCAGATCATGTTAACCATGGGGGTTGATTCACCACTCTTGCAGTAAAAAGGTAAAAAGATTAAAATATAATAAAATAATAAAACTACTTTTTAACTCGTATTTTCAACTTATCTCCCTAAGGTTTTACTCAAATTTCGAGTGAGAGTACTAGTTGGATGCATAATTTAATTCCTCATCCAAGGAGTACCCATGTTGTATAATTTTGATGGACCCTGCTAGATGAAAAATGAGAATACATGAAAAAATGTGATTGAAATCACATTTTTCATGTATTTCTCATTTTTCGTGTAGTAGGGATGATCAAATGTATGCAACATGGGTACTCCTTGGATGAGGAATCAAATTTTACATCCAATGAGTGTTTCCACTCAAAATCTAAGTAAACACATAGGGAGATAAGTTGAAAAAATGAGTTGAAAAAATAGTTTTTCTTTTCTTTTTTTCCCTCTAAAATTTGATGATGTAATCTAATATTATTTTATTATTTCTACTATTATTTTATGATTTCCTTAGGAGGCCCATTTTAGACCTAAAAATTCCCCTAATGAAGGGTTTCCAAATGCAAGATTGAAGTCCAAGGTAGTATTGTGTAGTCTAATGTTAGTTGCAGGATCTAGTACTGGTTATAGGATCTAGTTATAGATGGGAGTGCGAGTAACAGGGATCAAGTCGAGTTAATTTTCTAGATGAAGGAGATATCCCAGCATATATTTCTCTATTTAATTTGAGCTTCACAGAGATGGTCACAACATGACTCGCTATCAAGACAAGTTGAACATAGCCTCCAAATTTGGCATCTGTAAGGCTAGGAAGCAATCCCTTTCGGATGAGCATGATGTGAAGGAGTTCAATACAAAAATTATATTTATATTGATAAATCCCATCTAGCTACATGATTACAAGAGGGGCATGGCCAAGGAAAATAGGATGGTACTAGACTAAGTTTAGGATCAAATTTTCATGCATATTACAGTTAAAAACATAACAAAGGAAATGTGGGACACCATCAGTAAGTTGTACCATGATCCGTCTGAGAATCGGAAAATGATTCTTAAGGAGAAGCTGAGAATGATCAAAATGAAAAAGGTTTAGAATGTTACATCCTATCTCACTAGGATTCAGGTTGTTAGAGATGAACTTGCAACTCTTGAAGAGAAACCATTAGATAGTGAGTTGGTTCACACAAAACTCAATTGGTTCACAAAGGAGAAGTGTACATTCGTTCAAGTGATTTATGGGTGAGACACGCTTCCTAGTTGGAAGTTCCTATGCATTGACTTTACTCAGGAGTTTGAGCTAAGGCTCAATATCAAAGAGGGTACTACTAGCAGTAGTGGTAAGGGACTGAAGATAGATAAGGAGGAGGGGAATGTAGCCCTTGCAAGAAAGGGAAAAGCGAAGAAGGGTCCTAGTCATGGACAAGACTGAAATGGAGAAAAGAAGAAAAAGGTCTTGTCGAAGGTAAAGTGCTTTAGATGTGGTGAGTTTGGTCCCAACATCACCTAATGTTTGAAGAGGAAAAGGACAAGAAGGGGAAGCAAACAAAAATTTCAACAAAGATTAATGACTTGTCCACCAGGTTAGAGGATTTGTTTGATATGTTTTCCGCATTATTCTCAGATGGAAGCGGAGTATGATGCTCCATGGTAGGATCTGTGGGAGGAGAAACAGGAAGTGTGGATCTATTGAAGGAGGGCTTGATCAGTAGATCAGATCTATTTGTTGTATATTCTTCACATGGATCGATACCTTTTCTATGGGAACCCATAGTAGTAGAATAGCAAGAGGATCGAGGTGTCAGCTAGGCATAGTCATATACTTGAGACACAGTGTAGAGCTAGGGTGGTGCATTCAAAGGCTCAAGGAACAATTGCAGTGACACAGTAGATCAGTGATAGTTTGAGACTCAGAGGGAGTTGCCTTATAGAAGATTGATCTTTAGGATCTGAGAGATTAATACACACAAGTGAATTGGTTTTAGTAGCGTAGAGGCATTAGGAATGTGAGATAAAGTATGTGTAGTAGCATAGTGGATAGTGACTATTTTCTTCACAGTGATTTCAGGTGACAGATAGTCATTTCAGCTTAAATATTGGAAGGAGGGAGTTATCATAGATGTTAGACATCAGCAGCATGGATCAGGTCAGTTACTTCATAGAACATATGGGTATAGTGGAGAACACCTTCATCACTAAGAGGGAGTCATTAGAGAAATTTTGAGGTCCCAAATGCACCTCCTAAGGAATATTATAAAATGATAGTGGAAATAATAAAATAGGATTAAATTACATCATCAAATTTTAGAGGGAAAATTTAAAAAAACCACATTTTCAACTTGTATTTTCAACTTATCTCCCTATGTTTTTACTCAAATTTCGAGTGGGAACACTCATTGGATGTAGAATTGGAATTCCTCATCCAAGGAGTACCCATGTTACATACTTATGATATACCCTTCTATAGGAAAAATGATAAATACATGAAAAACTGTGATTGCAACCATATTTTTCATGTAGAAGGGTCCATCAAAAGTATGAAACATGGATACTACTTGGATGAGGAATTAATTATGCATCCAGTGAGTGCTCCCTCTTGAAACTTGAGTAAAACCATAAGAAGATAAGTTGAAAATATGAGTTCAAAAAGTAGTTTTGTTTTTAGTCTTTTTTATTTTTTACTCAAAAAATGGTAAATCATCCCTCATGGTTGACATCATCATATTGAATCCTATTGGTTCTTATAAAGTTTATTTTGGTTGTAAATTTTTGTTTTGAGGCCCATTTTTTACCTCAAAATTTCTCTAATGATTTGGTAGCAGCGAGCAGGTGTTGTAGTCTCAGATGATGTCCAAGAGGCTAAGGAACATGAGATCTCCAAAATCCAGAAAATGTTTCATCAAATAAGACTTAAAAATTCTTTAATTAAATTAATTATCTAAAAATTTAATTACTTCCCATTTTTAACTTAGGGAAGTTGGTTAATTAAAGTTAATTAGTTAAGATAATTTGATTTTTCTCTAGAGACTTCTATTGGAGTTAAAGTGAACTAAGCCATATATTGGGATTAGAACTTGGTCATTGGTTTCTCAATAGAAGACTATAAGAGCAATTTGAGGTTTTGGAGAAGTGGCATCATAGAAGATCAGAGTTGAGCAGTTCAACTACCCAGTTGTAGGTATTCAGCAAGGGTGCATTTGAAGATAGGGAAAGCATCAAAGCGAGTGATCAGTAAAGATTTTGGAGAAGAGATTTTGGAAGAAGACTTTCTCAGTATTTCTAGTTTCCGAGAGATAGGAAAGAGGGAGATCAAATTATCTGCAAAGGAGGTCGTACACAACAATGGAAATAGTTAGTTTACCTAATGTGAGTTGCTGGAAGAGACTCATTTTAGTTGTCATCTTTCGGATCAATGTCCCAGAGGCAGAGAAAATTGATTCCAGAGGCAGAGAGAGGCTAGACATATCGCTTGGAGGTAGTTTCGAGGTTGTATGAAATTATATGCGCAAGAAATGCACATTTCTAGACTTTAGAGCGAGCCGCAAAGGAAGTGTGAGTTTGCGAGTGAGGGCTAGATTAGTTGCAGAGGGAGATAAGGGTGTCTTCCAGTTAATTTTTCCAGCTGAATATTGTCAAATCCTTGCCAGTTTGGAAGGTATATTATTGTACTCTTGAACTTTCTGAAGAAATAATGATCTACTGCACTGGTTTTCCCTTCGGGTTTTTTCCAGGGACAATTATCCAAAAATAACAGCGTCAATTTTTGTGCCTGCATATATTTCTCATTTCTGTAATTTATATTTCCATGGTGTTTTTATTGTGAATAATGCAATTGTCAATTTATTATTATTTTCTGTAAGTAAATAATAGAAGACAAATAAACTGCTAACGGTTAACAGATAAATCTCTAGTATTTGCATTCAAGGAATTTTCACAATCAGTAGGGTCTCATTGACAACAATATCATTATCATATTGTAGTAGTAAGGGTTTCATCATCATATTCATTTGCAGTTGTATGGTTTTCAGTAAGGGTTTCAGAAAAGTGATCATTAGGAGTCAATATAAGCTTCACTATGTTGAGGATAGAATAAGCAGTTAAGCTAGTTTGGCATCAAGTACATTATTTATTGTCACATAAATATTGCATCAATTGATTTCTTCTGAGATTGAATAATATTTTGCATTCATCAATATTTGAAGACGGTTAATAATCTAGTGCTACATTTTCCTTATCATTTTACAGCAATTGAAGGAGTCGAGAAGTAAGGTTTTCATTTGTCGTTCAGTAGTAAGGGTGTCATTGTAGGGTTTCACTAAATATCTTTTAAGTGGGTCATTAACCCTGGTATGAGAGCCCATAATTGTTTATCTAATTTATATTTCAGGGTGGTTTGGTGGTGCAAGGCATGTGTTTGAAGTCACCTTCAAGTTGTATCCTGAAAACACTTTAGGGTGGTAGGGTGGTGCAAGGGAAAGTTGGAGCTTGTAGGGCATTAGAGAATCCTTCCAGTGGGTGCTGGTAAAACAAGGTGTAGGAGCATTCTTTCAGGAGTTGGAGTTGCTTGATAAAACTAGAATGTTTTTCTAGAGTACTATGGGGTTGGTGCTTCCCTTTCAGTTGGAGTCGATGTATTGTGCTCATAAATCATATTAGAGAAGTGTTTGATGGTTTTTCTCCTAGAAGGATTTCCACCTAAAAAATCAGTGTGCATTGTTATTTCTATGTGTTGAAGTTTCCTTATTGTGTAATGCTCTAAAAATCAATAAATACTAATTGTAATCAGAACTATTGATGTTCTTATTCACCCCCCTCTTGGTAGTTCCAACATAATATATTTGATGAATTATTTGAAATAGTAAGGTAAAGAAATGTATATGCTTTTCAACTTCTTTTTTTCTTAATGAAATAGATAGGGATTATATTAAAAAGAAGAAAAACTAGATTCTAGGTCAATACCTTTCATTTCAAATATTTCATTGTCCAATCCCTTCCAAGCAGAGTTGTCCCTACTTCTATAATTTCTTTTTCTTACATTCCAACATTGTTATCAACCATATATCCTACAAAAGACACCTAGCAACAAAATATACATGCATTACATCATAAAGTTATTAGGAGAAACTATAACCTGGCAGCCCCGCTTGCGAGTCTGATTTTCTCATATTTGCTTCATGTTCTAGATATTCTTGGCGTCGAGCTTCAAATATGTGGCTCCTTTTATTATGCCAAACTATGTTGATGTCCATCTCCTCTTGCTTGTTCTTTACACCATGATTGAGAGAAACTTCCAGTCTTTCAACTTTGACATTTCAAATTGTTTCCTCCACCTAACAAGCTTAATTTTATTATCCACTAACACTAATTGCAAGGCTCTTTCCTTGTCCTCCAGTTCAATATGCTTGTTCATGAGCTCCAACAAAACAATAATTGATTTTGATAATATGTCGATCATATGGTTCATTTGAGCCAGAGCTTGCTCAAAGTATCATTGATCCAAATAATTCATTGATCTAGAACAACTAATTTTCTCCTTAATGAAATTGTTAGCAAAGAAAAAGCATGCCTCACTATTGGATAACTAGTGCAGGAGCACCTAAAGAGGGATAATGACTCCTACAAAGATAACTGAATACTAGGCTGACTGGATCCATGGAACAGGAGAAAAGAACCTCACACACATCCACCATTAAATTGCAATATGGACAGAGGATTTATGCAATAACTGAGGAATGTTTGAAACTTGAATGATTGCTTGGATTTCCAAGAAAATTTAAATTGTAGAGCCCAAAATTCCCTTAGTTTGACCCAAACAACTATCAGCTATAATTCTTGTTGATTTCAATCAAGGACATCCTATAGGTTTCATTAGTTCTTTCATACTCCATATTTGATTTAGTTGATAACTCTACCTCCATTTTCCTTGTGATTGGTGCAGGGTTAACTCAATAATTAAATAGGAATGTTTATAATGAATCCAATTGGAATTTCGACGACCGGGGTATTTATTTCAGTTATCAAATCTCCCAACCTTTTCCTTTACAATTTGTTGTTGACTCATGAAAGGGGGTGTAACTTGTATATATGTTATATATCTCCATCACACCTTGTTCTAGTCTAGTCGTTTTATTTGCTAGAGCATTTGCATCACTATTCAAATGATGAATGATATGGAAAAATTTAACTCCCTTGAAATGCCTCAATTACATATAGATCCTTGGCAGTGTTGTGGGAGCCTTATTAAGATATTCTTCAATATTTTATAGTTGTTTAATTACAAGCATTGAGTCTCCACATATCGTTAATCGATGAATTCCTTTTTCTATGGCAATTCTTAGCCCTTTATAAAGGGATATGTGTTCAACCTAGTTATTTGACATTGTGCCCACAACCCAAGTGAATTGAATCTCTCTTTGTTCATCAAGGAAAATAATTATTCCTCTTGCTCCTGGTAACCCAATTTTCAACTTTACATTTTAAAATCGATTTTTAGCACATTTTTCACATGATATCCTTTTATACCAACCACTTCTTATGTTTTAAAGTTTGATTTCTTACCACATCGCATCTCTTTCACATGATAGCCCTCTAAACCAAAGTGAGTTAATAAAAAATAACTTATAAAAAATTAAAAACTATATTTTAATACATAATTAGATATTCAAAGAGGTTGTTCTTCTCATAACCTTTAAAGATAAAATGGCCAATATTTTGGGAGAGTCTCTTGTTTTTTAATAATATTTTTATTAATGTTTTTTAGAATTTTGCAAATAATAAAAGTAAAAATGAATTTTGATTTAATGGTTTATTTAAGTGATATATTAATTGTTTGTGATTTATAATTTATTTAATTAATTTACATAGAATTAAATTTATTTTAAATATGTAGTTTTAAAATGAAAAAAAAATACACTTACTACTTTATATTTTAAAATTTGATTTTTAGCACACACATTATTTTCACATTCGCATATATACTAATTCGAGGTGATTATGTCATGAAGAGCTATGAATCCTAGGATGAAAGAGATGTAATGTCTTGTCATGTTATGTTATGTAAACATTTTTACTAAGTCAAATTACATAAAAAATAAAAGTAAAAATAAATTGGAATAAAAAAACAAAAACAAAAAATAGTAATTATAAATATTAATCAAAACCTTTTGATTTGGAAGGTATATATATATGAATGATTTTTTATCACTTGTAGGCATATTAGTACTCATCAAATTAGTATTGGAGGCAATTCTAGTATTTTGGATGTTTGTTCTAGATACCCAAAGGTATATTAGCCTGGTTCGAAAAATATGTTGTGGTTTTTTGTGAAGAGGCACAAAATAAGGCAGAACTTTTGCTTGGGTTAGTTGGGAAAGGTTTTCACTCCCAAAAAATGGGGTGGTTGGGGAATAAAAAATTTAAATTGTTTCTCTCATGCGCTTTATGCTAAAGTTGGATGGAGATTGTTATCTCCTGCTAGTTTATGGACAAAGGTTGTATCAAGGAAATATATTTACCACCTCTTTGGAGGATTGGACCAAGTATCCAAATAAGAGAAAACTAAATATATCAACTATTTGGAAGGTCGTAATTGACTCATTCAATATCATTGGTTCAATTTTGGCGTGGAGTGTGGGATCAGGTGAGCGGGTTTGAATCAACCTCGATCCATGGTTTATAAGAGGTGATCAACACATAATCCCCCCTAAAGTTGTGACATTTTTTGCTAAGAAGGGAAAAAGAACATTAAATCAAATAGTTGATTCGAACAACACATCTATTTGGGGACAAGGATGGTTATTGGCACAAAATCTAAATCTTCCTATAGAATGGCATGAATTGTGGAATAATTATATCAGACCCCTCACAAAATCTCATGTTAGGAATCTCGATAGGGAGGATGAACTACTTTGGATTCATTTTTTGCATGGGAGATACACCCTTAAAGAAGGATATAGATATCTATATATATATATATATATATATATATATATATATATATATATATGCATGCTAAAAAAGAACCTAAGGTACCCTCATGGTGGTGGAAGCATATCTGGAAACTGAAAAGTCCATCAAAAGCTTGACTATTTTTATGGTGTTTTTTGGAAACAATATCCCAACAACAAATAATATAAAAAATATATCTTATCATGGTCCACCTTGGTGTGATTTATGCAAAGGTGATGAGGAATCTGTAGATCATTAGTTTATTTCCAGTCCTATAGCATCCCAGATATGGAGTATGATATATCATAATTTAGATGCATGTATCAGGTGGCAGGGAAAATATTTTAATGAGGCATGGAGGACATGGTGGAATGAGGCATCTTCAAACAAATTATGGAATGTTCCCTACTGATCTTGTATAAAACCTTGTAGATTCACAATCTCATGCAATGTACTAAAGCACATGACAAGAATCTACTTCTACTTTCAACTAGCGGAAGCCAATAGATTCATGAAAACAATATGACCAAGAAGAAGATAAATCAATGGCACATAACACAAGATTTATCCGGGGAATCCACTGCTAAAAAATGACTACTATCTATATTACATTAAATCATAAATATGAGTGAAGATTCAAAGCTCGTTCTCACTAGAACTATTATGCACAAGTATGCTCAACTCTCTTAGCTCACAAGCTAGCTCAAGCTAAATCCTTAGCCTATTCAGTATCTCTCCAAGCTCCTAATCTCTTACATAATTCCCAGGATAAATAGCCCATATTTAAAGGGAATTCATGCTTCCAAAACTGCGCAATCCAAACATAGGACCAATCTCTTATGCATGCATGATATTTACACTCCAGTAAATAATACCATTGATAGTACACTCTCCTTGCACTCTAGTATCAACTAGGTCTTTCTCCGAACTAACATGCATGAGTTTCTCATGAGGGAATATTCACTTAACTAGAGTAGCACTAGTGGATGCATTAGTGCACCAAATGATTGTTAGTCCTATATTAGTTCCAAAAACAATTTAGAACTAATTTAACTTAACTTAACTCAATAAAGTGAGTGATTTAATTTCCAACTCAATTTAAACTCATACCGAACCCCTAAAACTTAGAGATAACATATACATGACTTGAGAAAGACTTCCAACTTGAAATTCCTAAGCTAATTAAGTTAATTAAACTTAATTAGGTTATTTACAAGTTGCTATGATAATAGAATTCGATTCTAATTCTTAGTTTAATTCAAGGACAAATTAAACTGGAATTTCTTGTTGCCATTTATCAACACTCCCTCTCAACAAGAAATGGATTATCAGTTACCCTGATCCTATCTTTGTGAAGCTCGAATTTACATCTTGACAATGCTTTTTTCAAAATGTCAGCATCTTGCTCCTCCATGGGAATGTACTCTAACAACATAATCTGCCTCAATACACAATATTTGAGATGATGATATCAGATATCAATATTCTTGGACCGATCATGAAAAAATGGATTTTCAAAGAGTTTGATACAACTCTGATTATCGCAGTAAATCATAGTTGGATCCATCTACTGGCCAAACAAACCAACCATGATCTTCCTCATCCATATGGCCTCACATGTTTCCTGACTCATAGCCATGTACTCTACCTCTACCGAATTGAGTGCAACCAATCTTTGTTTCCTGTTGTACCAAGAAACTGTCGCTGACCCAATACTGAAGATCCCTCCTAATGTGCTCTTCATGTCGGATGGACTCCCTACCCAATATGCATCGGTGAAGCCTTGAATCTTCACTCCCTTTGTCCTCTTGTACCATATTCCATATTGAGAAGTGCCCTTGAGGTATCTCAACACATGCTTTGTCACCTTCCAATAAATCTTTGTAGGCCTAACCCTCACTTGACTAAGTTGGTTAATTGCATAGCACATATTCAGTCATGTGTTCACCAAGTACATAAGTGAACCCATAAGCTGGTTGTAAACAATAGCTTCCACTACTTCCCCTAAAGTAGCATCCTCCTTCCTCTAGTTACCTGTTAGAGGAGTCTCCATGGGTTTTCTACTCTCCATGCAGAATCTCTTGAGTATCTCATTGGCATACGTGCCTTGAGAGACAAAAACTCCCCATCTCCCTACCATACCTCCATGCCAATAAATTAATGCATGAGACCCATGTCCTTCATCTCAAACTTTCTTGCAAGGTCCTCCTTGCAAGATTTGATCAACTGATCATCACCTGTCAGTATGAAATCATCAACATAAAGTACAATGATCAACAGTTTACCTTCCACCACTATGTGGTAGATGTTCGCATTCACTTCACTCTTCGTGAAGTCCAACCCAATGAAGTAGTTGTCTATCTTGGTGTACCAAGCACGGGGTGCTTGCTTCATCCCATACAAATCTATCTTGATCCGGAACACATGCAACTCATGGTCAAAGGCCTCAAAACCTTCACGTTGCTCTATGTAAACCTCTTCCTAGATCATGCCATTAAGGAAGTTTGTCTTCACATCCATATGTTGTATCTTCCAACCCATTTGTGCTGATAGTTCCAATATAGACATGATTTAAAAATACCTTGCAAGAGGATCAAAGTTCTCATCATAGCAAATCCCCTCTACCTGTGAAAGGCCATGGGCCACAAATCTAGCGTTATGCTTCTCCACACTACCATCTACATCTTGATTTACCTTGTAAAGCCAACAAGAGCTCACCACTGACTTGTCCTCCGGTCTTGGGACCACATCCCAAACACTATTACGAACTATGGAGTCATACTCCTCCACCATGGCATCAACCCAAACTAGTTGCTACACTACTTCCTTAAAGGAATATGGCTCTGTCACAACACATTCGCCCATAAGAGCCATGTATCTAGTGTACCTCTCAGGTGACCTCCTCTGCCTGCGTTGAGAAGTGGGTGCTCCCACATTCTCCCGTGCATCATCTAACAATCTGTCAGCCTCTCTGGTATGCTTTCTTCCCTCTCTGGAAGACTTTGCCTAAGTGGATCTCTCCACTCCCTAATCCTCTGCATGTGGTTGCTCCACATAAATCTGAGGCTCCTCAACCTTAGGAGCTAAAAGCTCCTCATCCGCATGTAGCTCAAGCTCCCTCTCAAGGGAAAATCACATGGCCTTCTCCTCATCGAATTTGACATCCCTGCGAACCATTGTCATCCTACTAGTAAGCAAGTACACCTGATAGTTGTGAGGCGTGTTAGTGTACCCCACAAATATCCCCAACTTTGTTATCATCTCAAGCTTCTTCCGTGCATCTTTGGTCACATGGAAATATATCGATGACCCAAAAATCCTGAAGTGACGAACATATGCTTTCTTACCGGAATAAGCCTCCTCTTGTGTCTTCATCTCAAGTATCCAATGTGGGCTACGGTTATGAACATAAACCGTAGTGTTGCATGTCTCGGCCCACAAGTGTAGTGGTAGGCCCTGATCATGCAACATCGCCCATGTTGCCCCTACTATGCTTTTGTTCTTCCTCTTCGCCACCCCATTTTGCTGAGGGTTATGGGGTGTCATCAACTCCCACTTAATCCCTTCCACTACACAGAAGTTCTTAAACTCATTTGAGACATACTCACCATCGTTATCACTTTGTAGAGTTTTAACCTTCTTTCCTGGCTCTTTCTCCACCAATGCTTTAAAATCACAAAACTTTGTGAAAGTTTGATCCTTTTTTCTACATGAAAAATATCCAACATTTATGAGAATAGTCATCGACAAATATAACATAATACCTATGTTTGTCCACAGATTTTGTCAAGAACGATCTATTGAAAATAGCAACAAGAAATGATAAAAATAGAAATGCTATAAATAGCATTTCTATAGATAGCATTTCAGGATATATTCCAATTTTAATTTGTCCTTGAATTAAAATTGAGAATTAAAATTCGAATTTAGTCTCACCAGTTGTTTGAAAAATAATTAATTAACTCATCTTGAGTTAATTAGTTGGTGAAAATCAAACATGAAGTCTTTGTGAAGACATGCAACAGTTATCCCTTTGATTGAGGAAGTTATTCCTTAATTAAGGAGATAAGGATGAGTTGTATTTGAGTTGTAATTAGTTAGCTCAGTTAATTGAGTTAAGTCAAGTTAAATTAGTTCCAAACAGTTTGTGGAACTAATTGTGAGTTCATTCAGTTAATGCATGCATGCATGCAACTAGTGTTCTCCAGATAACTTAATATTCTCTCATAAATAACTCATGCATGTCAGTTCATACAAATACCCAGTTGAGATTAAAGGCAAGGACAAAGTACTATCAATTGCTAGAATATTCCCATGTGAATATCTCTTTCATGTAGAAAGAATTCATTCCTTGAGTATTGCGCAGTTGCTACAGAGGTCAGAGTAGTGTGTGAGGTGAGAATCACACAGGTGGCAGCTGGAGGACCCAAGAGAAACTGCACAAGGATAGGAGGCTTGGAGGACTGAAGGAAGGCATATGTGTTGTCTATTATGTGCATGAGTAGCAATGAGGGATTGTACTAAGAGTTGGATAGCTAGATAGCTAAAGCTTTGTGTAATCCTGAGATATTTCCACTTGTATGATAATACCGATAGCGGGGTTTTTAGCTAAGGCTTTCCCCAAAGTATTCTTTTGTGTTTCATGTGTGATTGATTCTTCTTCTCCATTATATGTGTTATGTTTGATCTTGCTCAAATCAATTAAGCTTCCACAAGTTTGATTGTAGAAGTAGATTAAGTATTTTGCTTTAGTACAATGCATAATCAGTTTAATCTACAGTGAGAATTTATACATGGTATTGAAGCAAAGGTGATCAAAGTGGAGAACAGTATACAAAGAAGGGAGAAGTTCAAAGTTTGAAGTTCTTGATTGTAGGTACAGAATCGATTTCTTATCACATCTCAAAGTTCACCAATGGTGTTCAATGGCTTGAGACTCGAGTATGCCCTGGATGGCAGCTCGAATTACATAGCTTGGAAGGATCACATGGAAGCGGTATTAGAGGAAGATGGTTTGAAGGACTTCATTGATCAAGAAGTCCCCAAGCTAGCAGTAGCTAATGCCCAAGAATTGGCAGAATGGAAGAAATGTGTGGCGAGAGCGAGGAGGATTCTTCTGGAGGGAGTTCGAGACCATATTGTCTCGAGTCTCCATGGGAAGGAGACTCCATTTTCAATGTGGAAGACATTGAAGGATCTATATCAGAATAGCAGTGACTAGAGGAAGCTGGCGCTGAAAGACAAGCTTCAGAAAATCAAGTGTGAAAAGGGCGACACAATCTCTACATATCTAAACAAGCTCACCACCTACAGAGATGAGCTTGGAAGTGTAGGAATCACGACAGTTGATGATGATATGGTGAGTCTTTCTCTCCTCAGTCTTCCTAAGAGCTGGCATATCTACCAAGACTCGGTGAATAGAAAAGAGGAATTGCCAGATTGGGAACGATTGTGGTTAGATCTGATGTAGGAGGAGATCAGGAGAAGCACCAGAGATGGTTCTTCATCAAAGCATGATGATGAAGAAAATCTAGCCTTAGTAAGTAAGGCACGGAAAGGGAAACGGAAGGCTTCCCATTCCAAATCGAGTTCTTCCCATGGTGGGAAGAAGATTGACAAATCTAAAGTGCAATGCTTTAATTGTCATGAGGTGGGCCATTATGCAACAAATTGTCCATTGAAAAAATCCAAGAAGGGATCCTCGAAAGGATCAGATGGTGAGGCACTGGCCTCACAGTTCGAATTGGATTTTACCCTCATTGCATGCATGGTTTCATCAATTTTGGGTTGTAGTTGGTGTCTTGACAGTGGAGCCTCATTCTACATGACTGGCGATAAGATTTTTTTCAGTACCTTGGAGGAGAAAGACCTCCAAATGCGCATAGAGATGGGTAATGATGAAAGGTATAATGTTTTAGAAGTGGGAACAGTTGTTTTTCATAGGGAGCATTGATCCAGGTGGATGTTGGTGGCCACCCACCTATCCAATTTGGACCCCCACAATTGTCTCTTTCAGCATTTTCAGTTTCCTTAATTGTAGCAAAACTTACTATTTTTAGCAACTTTTCGAGTCCTGAACTTCCGGAGCCGTTTTGAGGCCCTAAACAACGTTTTTTGGGAAATATAGGGGCAACATGGGTCCATGGACAGATGTTTCCCTTCCCAAAGTTGTAGTGCTTAGATAGATCTTTCGAACGAGCTATTGTACACGTCAAACAAAGATCGTATGCTAAAGCTACGACCCCGAGAAATTGATGTACCAATTTACCCAAACGGGGCCCACAATTTGGCGTTTCATATTCTAGGGTTAGGTTTTGGGATGTGAAGGGTTTTAAATTGTTTCTCAACAATAAATAGGCCCTCAAGCCTCATTGTAAGACAATTTAGAGGCATGTATCCACCACATCTCTTCTCAGAGATAAGTTACCATCGCCCTAGCTGGTTTATTTCCATTACTGTTTGTAAGAATATTTCAGTGTTTTACATTAATGAAAGGAAGTATTATTTCTGCTGCATATTTGTGTTTATGGTTATCTCTATAATTTGTTGTGTTCCTATTTAAGTCCAGATCAGTGGTATTAGAGCGGCCTGCTTTTTCTCTGTTTTTCTTTGCATGTCCCCAACGAGGTCGGGATATAAGGAGTTAGGGCTTGAACTGGTCGAACCTTTGCAAGACCAGCCTCGCAAAACCCGACAGCCTCCCATGGCGGATGAAAAGAAAGACGAGGGAGCAGGAGATCCTATCAAAACCTTGCTCGAAGAGGCCCTCGAGCGACAAAGGAACACGATGATGGATAGCTTTGCGCAAATCCTTCAACGGCTACCCAGAGGCGACACATCGGTTTCCAACAGCTACTCTGGAAATGCTACACCATTTAAGGTACAAGTTAATTTTGAAATCCCCATCTTCGAAGGTCAAATAGATGTAGATGTCTTAAATAAATAGTTAAATCTGCTAGAAGGATATTTTTCTATTCGTGAATTTTCGAGTCGGGAAAAGATTGTTTTCGCTCTTCTCAAAGCAGCCCCCCACGTCAAGGACTGATGGGAAACCTATTGTGAGCAGAAGGATGAAATTACAAGCTCACTATTTTCAGCTGCACCCACTTGGGATTCATTCTGGGATGCTGTCAAGGAGCAGTACTACCCTATCAAAAGCTATGAGGACAAATACTTCAAACGAACCACGCTACGGCAGGGATGGGACCAGGATGTGCTAGAGTTCACAAACATTTTTGATACCCTTTGCACACAATTGGGTATCAAGGACTCTGAGCTGCATGTGGTACTCAGATACCATTGTTTCCTACACAAATACATCCAGGAAGAGATGGAGTTCCTCAACATCTCCTCGCTCAGCATGGCGTACCAATATGTTGTCAAAATCGAGCAAAAGTTCAAACAGAAGAAGCGAGACTTTGGATCTGCAAATAGAAAGCCCAAAAGACAAAGCCAAGGTGGGGTGACCCAAGACAACCCGTCGAAGCCGCAAGAAAAGAACAACACCATGAAGCCAAAGAAGGACACAGGAAAGTGGTGTGAGTTCCACAAGAGTCCCACTCATAACCCAAGTGAGTGTCAGACCAAGCAATCGTTGGTGGCCGAGTTGAAGGCTTCCGAATCAGATGCATGTTCTGACCCTGAGCCAGAAATTGACAAGGGGAATGGCAAGGGGAAGCAGATCATTGATGCGGATCCCAGCGCCACTGTTGCCACTGCCAAGATCCAGAAGAATGAACCTGAAGATCTAGAGGAGGGGGAACAATTTTTCCACTCACAGATGTGGATGAAGGGTTTACCGCTGTAATTCATTGTCGACAGTGGCAGCCAAAAGAACCTCATTTTAGCAAAGGTCGTGAAGCGGTTGGGCCTACCGACTACACAACACCCGCAGCCGTACAATATTGGGTGGCTACATGAAGGACGAGATCTCAAAGTTCACCAACAGTGTTGCCTTCCCTACAACATCAAGCCCTTCACAGATGAGGTATTGCGTGATGTTACACCTCTGGATGTTTGTGATGTACTATTAGGCCAGCCATACTTGTGGAGGCGACATCCTGTGTATGAGTTAAGGCCTCGCGCTGTCATTATTTCTTTGGATAATTCATTATACAGGATACCAGAGGTAGCCCCACCTACCGCCACCTCTTTGATCACTGCCAAGAAAGGCAGCAAGCTCATCTCCTAGACTAGGAAATTCATTTTCTATCTAGTTCACTCCCAAAGCAAGGGGAAGATCGTTACTACATCCATCACCCCCGCGAAGGGTTCCTCCACGCAGCAGCAGCAGCAAAGGGATATGGTCATGACAGAACATAGGAACAACTTCTCCTCACCCACAAGGGTACCACACAAGCTTCGGGTGGGCAACAAAGTTTGGTTACATCTGCAGAGAGAATGCCTTACCAGAACCCATTAGAGCCTCAGACCACTCTGACATGGTCCTTACACCAGTACCAAGGCTACGGGCAATAATGCTTTGAAGCACAACATTCCTCCATCCCTTCTCTTGCACCAAGTGTTTAATGTTGACCATCTTCGACCATGCTTCCCACCATTTCTGGACACATCAGAGATTGCAGAATAGCTCACCAGAGACCCAGCTCAGCAGAAGCTTCCTCATCTCAAGGAGGAACTCAACGCAATGGGGACCATTGCTTCCTAAGGGGGGAGGAATGATACAGGTGGATGTTGGTGGCCACCCACCTATCCCATTTGTACCCCACAACTATCTCTTTTAGCATTTTCAATTTCCTTAATTGTAGCACAACTTACTATTTTTAGCAGTTTTTCGGGTCCTGAACTTCCGGAGCTGTTTTGAGGCCCTATACGACATTTTTTGGGAAATATAGGGGCAACATGAGTCCACGGACCAATCTTTCCCTTCCCAAAGTTGTAGTGCTTGGATATATCTTTCTAACAAGCTATTGTACGCATCAAACGAAGATCGTATGCCAAAGTTACGACCCCGGGAAATTGATGTACCAATTTACCCAAATGGGGCCCACAATTTGGCATTTCATCTTCTAGGGTTAGGTTTTGGGATGTGAATGGTTTTACATTGTTTCTTAACAATAAATAGTCCCTCGAGCCTCATTGTAAGACAGTTCAGAGGCATGTAGCCACTACATCTCTTCTCAGAGATAAGTTACCATCGCCCTAGCTGGTTTATTTCTATTACTGTTTGTAAGCATATTTCAGTATTTTACATTAATGAAAGTAAGTATTATTTCAACTGCATATCTGTGTTTATGGTTATCTCTGTAATTTGTTGCATTCTTGTTTAATTCCGGATCAGTGGTATCAGAGCGGTCTGCTTTTTCTCTGTTTTTCTTTGCATGTCCCCAACGAGGTTGGGATATAAGGAGTTAGGGCTTGAACTGGTTGAACCTTTGCAAGACCAACCTCGCAAAACCCGACAGCCTCCCATGGAGGATGAAAAGAAAGACGAGGGAGCAGGAGATCCTATCAAAATCTTGCTCAAAGAGGCCCTCGAGCAACAAAGGAATGCGATGATGGATAGCTTTGTACAGATCCTTCAGCGGCTACCCAGAGGCGACGCATCGACTTCCAACAACTACTTTGGAAATGCCAAACCATTTAAGGTACAAGTTAATTTTGAAATCCCCATCTTCGAAGGTCAAAGAGATGTAGATGCCGTAGATAAATGGTTAAATCTGCTAGAAGGATGTTTTTTTGTTCATGAATTTTTGAGTTAGGAAAATATTGTTTTCTCTCTTCTCAAAGCAGCCCCCCACGTCAAGGACTAGTGGGAAACCTACTTTGAGCAAAAGGATAAAAGTACAGGCTCACTATTTTCAACCGCACCCACTTGGGATTCATTCCGGGATGCTGTCAAGGAGCAGTACTACCCTGTCAAAAGCTATGAGGACAAATACATCAATTGGACCACGCTACAGTAGGGACGGGACCAGGATGTGCCAAAGTTCAAAAACATTTTTCATACCCTTTACACACAATTAGGTATCAAGGACTCTGAGCTGCATTTGGTACTCAAATACTGCGGCTTCCTACACAGATACATCTAGGAAGAGATGGAGTTCCTCAACATCTCCTCGCTCGGCACAGCGTACCGATATGCTGTCAAAATCAAGCAAAAGTTCAAACAAAAGAAGCGAGACTTTAGATCTGCAAATCCAAAGCCCAAAGGACAAAGCCAAGGCAGGGTGACCCAAGACAACCTGTCGAAGCCGCAAGAAACGAACAACACCATGAAGCAAAAGAAGGACACAAGAAAGTGGTGTGAGTTCCACAAGAGTCCCACTCATAACCCAAGTGAGTGTTGGACCAAGCAGTCGTTGGTGGCCAAGTTGAAGGCTTCCGAATCAAATGCATGTTCCAACCCTGAGCCAGAACTCAACAAGGGGAATGGCAAAGGGAAGTAGATCATTGATGTAGATCCCAACGCCATTATTGCCACTACCAAGATCTAGAAGAATGAACCCAAAGATCTAGAGGAAGGGGGACATCTTTTCTACTCACAAATGTGGATGAAGGGTTCACCGCTATAATTCATTGTTGATGGTGGCAACCAAAAGAACCTCATTTCAGCAGAGGTCGTGAAGCGGTTGGGCTTACCGACTACACCACACCCACAGCCGTACAATATTGGGTGGCTACATGAAGGACGAGATCTCAAAGTTCGCCAGAAGTGCCGCCTTCCCTATAGCATCAAGCCCTTCACAGATGAGGTATTGTGTGATGTTACACCTCTAGATGTTTGTGATGTACTATTAGGCCAGCCATACTTGTGGAGGCGACACGCTGTGTATGAGTCAAGGCCTCGCGCTGTCATTATTTCTTTGGATAATTCATTATACAGGATACCGGAGGTATCCCCACCTACCACCACCTCTTTGATCACTGCCAAGAAAGGTAGCAAGCTCATCTCCCAGACTAGGAAATTCATTTTCTATCTGGTTCACTCCCAAAGTAAGGGGAAGATCGTTGCTACATCCATGACCCCCGCGAAGGGTTCCTCCACGTAGCAGTAGCAGTAAAGGGATATGATCATGACAGAACACAGGAACAACTTCTCCTCACCCATAGGGGTACCACACAAGCTTCAGGTGGGTAACAAAGTTTGGTTACATCTGCAGAGAGAACGCCTTACCAGAACCCATCAGAAACTCAGACCACTCCGACATGGTCCTTACACGAGTACCAAGGCTATGGGAAACAATGCTTTGAGGCAAAACATTCCTCCATCCCTTCGCTTGCACCGAGTGTTTAATGTGGACCATCGTCAACCATGCTTCCCACCATTTCTGGACACATCAGAGATTGTAGAACAGCTCACCAGAGACCCAGCTCAGCAGAAGCTTCCTCATCTCAGGGAGGAACTCAACGCAATGGGGACCATTGCTTCCTAAGGGGGGAAGAATGATCTAGGTGGATGTTGGTGGCCACCCACCTATCCCATTTGGACCCCCACAACTGTCTCTTTCAGCATTTTCAGTTTCCTTAATTGTAGCACAACTTACTATTTTTAGCAGTTTTTCAGGTCCTGAACTTCCGGAGCCGTTTTGAGGCCCTAAACGACGTTTTTTGGGAAATATAGGGGCAACATGGGTCCATGGACGAATGTTTCCCTTCCCAAATTTGTATTGCTCAGATAGATCTTTATAACGAGCTATTGTACGTGTCAAACAGAGATCATATGCCAAAGTTACGACCCCGAGAAATTGATGTACCAATTTACCCAAATGGGGCCCACAATTTGGCGTTTCATCTTCTAGGGTTAGGTTTTGGGATGTGAATGGTTTTAAATTGTTTCTCAACAATAAATAGGCCCTCGAGCCTCATTGTAAGACAGTTCAGAGGCATGTAGCCACCACATCTCTTCTCAGAGATAAGTTACCATCGCCCTAGCTGGTTTATTTCCATTACTGTTTGTAAGCATATTTCAGTATTTTACATTAATGAAAGGAAGTATTATTTCCATTGCATATCTGTGTTTATGGTTATCTCTGTAATTTGTTGCGTTCCTATTTAAGTTCGGATCAGTTGAAGTCCAGATCAAGCATGGAGGTCTCATTACCTTGACAGATGTGAAGTATGTGCCTGGACTAAAGAAGAACTTGGTATCGATCGCGATGCTGGAGGACAAAGGCTACGATGTTGTCTTCAGTAAGGGAAAGGTTTTCCTTAGACACATCACCACGAGACAGGTGAAGCAGATCAGTTCACGAGTCAAGAACATGTATGCTCTTGAGGTTCAAGATGCATGCAAAGCCTTAAGGAGCAAGGAAAATGTTGGAGACTTGGTGGTTGAGAGGGAGAGTAACTTACCTCTCAATATGTAGCCCCAGAAGAAGTCTTAGACAATTGTGGAGGAGCCACAATTGGAGATGTTGAGAGGAAACCAAGTGGGGCATCCACTCATGTAGAGACCTCCAGTAGGAGGAAATTTTGAGCCAAGTGGGCAGAAGGATCACATGCAACCATACTTCCAGGTGTGAGGTGGGGCAATTTGAAGTGATAGTCCCATGAAGGCTGAAATAGGGGCAAGATCCTTGAGGTACCCAGCCTCTTTGATTAGACCTTGCTACAGGAGCCCCGATGAGGAGTAGCAATATTGGCTGAGTGGGTAGAGACAGATGCGTATGGAGCGGTAGAGGGAGCTTTAGCATCAGAGGGTGTTTCTAGCCCAACAGGGAGGTCAGTTGGGAGATCAGGTACTTACTTCTCAGTAAGTGAGTTGTAGTGCAACATTGGGCAGCACGATGCAACATGATGAGAGGAGGTGTAGTGCGGATGCAGTGCTGGGAGATAGGACCAGCAGCAGCACGGATGCAGCAGGAGGAATCAGTGTGATTGATGTAGTTAGATATCAATGTGACAGAGGCTAGAGCAGTTAGATACTGAAGAGCACAGAGGTGCAAATTTTTCAATCGACAAAGGCAATAAAAGTCAGAGACTTTGATGACAGAGGCATCATTCTGATTCAGGTTGGATATTTTTTTTGTTTATGAAGTTGCTGGAGCAACAAAACTTGAGAGAAGTGTTGCATGTAGAACATTCCAAAGGTTCAGGATCAGGTTCGAGTTGAATTCCTTTCTTGTTGAGAGGGAGTGTTGAAAATAGCAACAAGAAATGCTAAAAATAGAAATTCTATAAATAGCATTGCTATAGATAGCATTTCAGGATATATTCCAATTTTAATTTGTCCTTGAATTAAAATTTGAATTTAGTCTCACCAGTGGTTTGAAAAATAATTAATTAATTCATATTGAGTTAATTAGTTGGTGAAAATCAAACATGAAGTCTTTCTGAAGACATGCAATAGTTATCCCTTTGATTAAGGAAGTTATCCCTTAATTAAGGAGATAAGGATGAGTTGTATTTGAGTTGTAATTAGTTAGCTCAGTTAACTGAGTTAATTCGAGTTAAATTAGTTCCAAACAATTTGTGGAACTAATTGTGAGTTCAGTTAGTTAATGCATGCATGCATGCAACTAGCGTTCTCCAGATAACTTAATATTCTCTCATAAATAACTCATGCATGTCAGTTTAGACAAAGACCCAGTTGAGATTAAAGGTAGGGACAGTGTACTATTAGTTGCTAGAATATTCACATGCGAATATCTCTTGCATGCAGAAGGAATTCATTCCTTGAGGTTTGCGCAGTTACTACATAGGTCAGAGCAGTGTGTGAGGTGAGAATCACACAAGTGGTAGCTGGAGGACCCAAGAGAAACTGCGCAAGGAAATAGGAGGCTAGGCTCAAGGCATGGTTGTGGCATTGAGTTACCCACCTCTATAGATAAGGAAGCGGAGGACTGAAGGAAGGCATATGTGTTGTCTATTCTGTCTATGAGCAACAGTGAGGGATTGTACTGAGAGTTGGACAGCTTGAGAGCTAAAGCTTTGTGTAATCCTGAGATATTTCCACTTGTATGATAATACAAATAGCGGGGTTTTTAGCTAAGGCTTTCCCTAGAGTATTCTTATGTGTTTCATGTGTGATTGATTCTTCTTCTCTATTATATGTGTTCTATTTGATCTTGCTCAAAT
This sequence comes from Pinus tabuliformis, assembly GCA_031772625.1. NCBI lineage: Eukaryota > Viridiplantae > Streptophyta > Pinopsida > Pinales > Pinaceae > Pinus > Pinus tabuliformis. The sequence continues at coordinate 441,083,565 of CM062804.1, read as the reverse complement.
CGATTAAGCTTCCACAAGTTTGATTGTAGAAGTAGATTAAGTATTTTGCTTTAGTACATTGCATAATCAGTTTAATCTATAGTGAGAAGTTCTACATGATCCACACACATCTAAATGGACTCACTCTAGAATAGCCTCTGCTCAACTGTCTCTGTCGTGAAAGGAAGACTTGATGTATTTTCCCAAAATACACCCCTTGTATGTATCAACTTGCTCAAGTGTACCTTTGGGAAGACCGATAGATATCTGCTACAATATCTTCAAAGCCCCATGATGCATGTGGCCCAATTGCGTGTGCCACAACTCGCCAATGTCTCGATTTTGCACCCTTTCTATTTTTTTTCTCAAAGAAACACACTACTCTACCTCCAAATTATAGAGATTCTTCACCCGAATCCCTATCTTCTTTACTTGACCCATGGCTATGTTCGAAGGAACACCTTTCCTTTTGAGAATATAACATCATAGCCTCTATCCTCAAGCATGGCAATGGATACCAAGTTGTTCTTCAGCTTGGGCACATACATAACATTCTCCAAGGTGAGTGGAGCCCCATGCTCCCTCTAAAAAGTAATTGTGCCCAATCCAGTAACACTATACTTCCCGTCATCACCCATCTCAATATGCATCTGGAGATCTTTCTCCTCTAGGTTACTGAATAACTCTTTGTCACCAATCATGTGGAATGAAGCTCCATTTTCTAACTACCATACACTCCCCATCATTGATGACACCATGCATGCAATGAGGGAAACATCCAATTCGAATTGAGAGGCCAAAGCCTCATCCACCTCTCCTCCTGAGGACTTCTTCTTAAACTTCTTGAGTGGAAAATTTGTAGCAAAATGGCCCAGCTCATGACAATGAAAGCACTTAAATTTCGTCATGTCTTTCTGCTTACCTACATGATAAGAATTTTATTTGGAATGGGAATCTTTCCCTTTCCCCTTCTTCGCCTTAATCTCTAAGGCACGGTTCTCTTCATCATCAGTATTTGATGAAGATCCATCCCTGGTGTTCCTCCTAATCTCCTCCTCCATCAAATCCGACCATAGTCGTTCCCAATCCGGTAACTTCTCTCAACCATTGACAGAGTCCTAAAAACTATGCCAACTCTTTGGGAGTCATAGAAGAGCAAGACTCACCACATCATCCTCGGAAACCATGATTCCTACAATTCCAAGTTCATCACGAAACTGAGTGAACTTGGTCAAGTATTTTGGATTCGTCTCGCCTATCTCCATTTTTATTTTTCGAAATTTATCCTTCAGTGCGAATTTACTTTAGTCACTGTTGTTTTGATACAAGTCTGTCAATGCTTTCAACATAGCATACGTAGTTTCCTTGCCATGGAGACTTGAGACAATGTGGTCTCACAGTCCCTCAAGGATTATCCGCCTCACCTTCACCACACATTTCTTCCATTTGGCCAAATTTTGTGTATCTGATGTTTCTAGCTTATGAATTTCTTGATCAATGAATTCCTTGAAGCCATTATCCTCTAGCACAGCCTCCATACTGTCCCTCTAGGCTAAAAAATTTGAGCTGCCTTCGAAGGCATACTATAGCCGCAAATCGTAGAACGCCATCTGTCGATCTTGGAGTATGTATTGCAAATTCGAATTTCACCCGTAACCCAAAACTCAAAACTTCAAAATCTCGTCTAGTGTATTGTTCTCAGCTCCAATACCATGTAGAAAATCATGTAGATTCACAAGATCATGCAATGTACTAAAGCACGTGACAAGAATCTACTTCTACTTTCAACCAACATAAGTCAATAGATCGATGAAAACAAAATGAACAAGAAGAAGATAAATCAATGGCACATAACACAAGATGTATCTATGGAAAGCCACTGCTCAAAACCCCTACTATCTATATTGCATTATATCATAAATATCAGTGAAGATTCAAATCTTATTCTCATTAGAACAATTTCACACAAGTATGCTCAACTCTCTCAGCTCACAAGCTAGCTCAAGCCAAATCCTTAGCCTATTTAGCAGCTCTCGAAACCCCTAATATCTTGTGTAATTCCTAGGATAAATAGCCCATATTTAAAGGGAATTCATGCTTCCAAAATTGTACAATCCAAACATAGGATCAATCTCTGATGCATGCATGATATTTAAACTCCAGTAAATAATACCACTAATAGTACACTATCCTTGCACTCTAGTCTTAGCTCGGTCTTTCTCTAAACTGACATGCATGAGTTTCTCATGAGAGAATTTTTAGTTAACTAGAGTATCACTAGTGGATGCATTAGTGCACCAACTCACTGTTAGTCCTCTATTAGTTCCAAAATTCCAAAAATAATTTTGAACTAGTTTAAATTAACTTAAGTTAGTAAACTATGTGATCTAATTCCAACTCAATTTAAACTCATACTCAACCCCTAAAACTTAGGGAGAACATATACATGACTTCAGAAAGACTTCCAACTCAAAATTCCTAAGCTAATTAAGTTAATTAAACTTAATTAACTATTTACAAGTTGTTATGAGAATAGAATTCGATTTTAATTCTCAATTTAATTCAAGGACAAATTAAACTGGAATTTCCTGTTGCCATTTCTCAACACATCTGTTGGGGAATCTAGATCGAGAGAAATCGCAAAATATTTTAAGACAAAGATATATATCCAAAGTATATTGGGGCACAAGTTGCAGCAATATATAATCTACTTCCTAAAGAAGAACCTAGAACCAAATCTCAGTTTATCGCCTTTGAATACATTGATCAATCTATGTTGCGGGCATATTTCGATGGATCAACACAAAATGGAAGGTGTGGAGGAGATGTTGTACTATTCTTACATAGTGATCACTCCTTCAAGCTAAAGTGTGGACTGGCACCCAAAACAAACAATTATTTTGAATTCTATAGTCTCAAATTGCTCCTTCTCTTTGCAATAGAAAAAGTGTGTTGACAATGTCAGGTTTTTGGTGACTCACGAGTGATTATTGATTGGTTTAATTGGAAATCTACATGTCATGTGCACATAGTCAGGAACATTTTGGATGAAGTGTTGATGATAAAAGGACAGTATGATCTTGTTACATGTCATCACATTTACAAGGAAAGGAACACCATTTTCGGTCATCTATCCAAAGAAGGCATGCACCATGCATGAGGGATATGGTAGGTATTAGATCATAATGGAAATGAACACTACCAGTACTACCACCAACCTTTGGATAAGCACCTACAAGCAGAAGAATATCATGAATTATACTCAACCATATACACTTTATATATATATATATCTATATATATATATGGTAAACAATTAGATGTTTTTATGTAGGACATATTTATAGTTTCTTTTATGATGATACTTTGACGATAATTTTGTATATATTCTGCATATGGATTATGTTTGGAATTTCTATACAGATGATCGATATGCGAACAACAACCGTATTTTGGATATGTTATAAAAAAAAACATCTATAATATGTAATTTTCACTATTTTTTAATGAAAATTGTGATTTTTCCCTTGGAAAAACCAAAACATTTCTTGTCGATCAAATTACATAAAGATAACAACTAAAATAAAATAAAATTATAATTATAATTAATAATGAAACCAACCTAGATCCATCTTAACTTTATATCTAGCTAGCTTCAAGAAGGATCAAATCTCATGGGGTACAAACTTGTTTTAGAGTGAAAAAAGAGTTGATCCCTCTTGGCACCTGGTAGATCTAGAGTTTAGATGGATCTAGGTTGGTTTAATAAAAATGAACTTATAAGTTTACCATTAAAAAATTTAATCTCAATATAATTTTGACATTTAAAATTCTATTATTTAATAAAAAATAATATTTTTTTTTATATTTTTTTTTAGTATCTTGATGAATCGGCAAGTGGATTGATCTCATACCCACGTGACATGAGATTGATTGCATTCACTACCACTATAACCCCTAAGTACTTACATATGTTTCTTTCGCATGCATAGGTGGATTGAAAGGGAATTTGAGCAACAAACCTCCTTGCACATAACAATGCATTTTCATGGCCAATGCCAATTGAATTTCCCTTGGCAACTATTTAAGTGTTTATGCAAATAAAACTTTAAATTTATATAATTATTTACACTATTATTGTAATGTGGTGAGTAATGTATTGTTTGTTTGTATATATGATTATGCACATAACATTGTGCATAATATGTTATATTTTAAATTAATTTAAAATTATTAAAATTTGATATAATTAATTTGAATATCAAATATTATAAATATAATATATATAAAATTCATAATTTTAATTTAATTTATTGGTATATATTAAAATAATAAGTTTTTTTAAAGAAAAAAAAAACCAGGTATATAATAAATAGATTATTTTAGAAATTTTATAACATGAAATATTAAAGTAATGAGATGTATATAGTTTTCAACTCAACATTTTAAAATTTGATTCTTATTTTATGATATTTATTAATACAACTTACAATTGAGTTAATTAAAATTAACTTATATAGTTACAATCAAATTTTTTATTTCAAACTAACTTTTATTCTTAAATTTTTATTATTTAATAAAAGTCAATATTTAAAAATTAAAAATTAAAGTTATGTGTTTATTTATATTGTATTGTAATGTGTTGTGTTGTTATATCTATATATATATATAACTTAAAGTTATTAAAATTTAATGTTTAATAAACATTAGTTGTTATATTTTGTGATTATGAATATATAATTTATCATAAATTTGTATTTTTATTAGGTATTTAAATGTAGTAGATATAATATCATTATAAGGATCAATGAGAATACCTTGTGAGTTGGGATTTAGGTATTGCCACAAACAATAAATGAGAAGCTTATGTGTTTTTCAATTTTTATTATGGCTACAAAGAGAAACATTCAAGATTCCATTATCATTAGTAACTATGTCATTATTTTACATCACTCTGTTAATGGCTCTCATTCATCTGACAAAAAACTCTAATTCATTGTAAAATGATATATCATATGGTAGGAAGATTTCATTCCAAATCATTTATTCATGTTCATAGGCACAACATCAAGAAGGCATATCAACTCATGAATGAGGGATTCCATCTAGTAAAAGGAAACCTTAAAAGTGGATAGGGTTCTATGCTTAACCCCAGGTACTTAAGTCTGATTGCAAACCATGTTTTGTAAGTATTGTTTTTTAGTTGGTCTATTTTAGAGGATCTATAAGCTAGCATTTTTAAAACGCTAACGCTCTTGTGCCTACTCCATGGCATAGTTTTGGATCACAGTTTAAAATTTTGTTGTGTACTACAGTATTGATGAGTCTAGACTGGCAAGAATACTTTTTAAAGCTATAGAATTATGCTCCTAGCACAGATTTTATGAAATATAAATATATAAAAAATAAAACAAATGTAACATATATAAACTTTATGCATTTAATTTAATTTATTTCTATATATATTAAAATAATCAAGCTTAATTTTTTTTTAAATTAAATGAACGGTATATGTGATAATAAGTTTGTAGTTTGTGTTTTTTTTGGGGATGTTTTTTATAATGTTGTTTAAAATATGTACATATTAAAAAATATTTTTTTTGTTGATCAAAATCCTTTATTAATTGTTCAAAAAAGTACAAAATTCATCTTGTTGGCCAACTTCTATCCCCGTTTCATTTTGACTGGATATTTTAGTTAGGAGAGAAGTGAAAAAAAATAAGAGATATTTCCATTTGTTACATGAGTCCCGAAATAAAAATGGCCAAGTTACTCAAAACACAAACAAAACCAAGAAGTAACCTACAATATTCATATCAAGGGAGAGGATTCAGAGCGTGATAGCCACCCGGTGCCACAGGAGGGTCGTGCCCTTCATAACTGTGATATTCAATATGCGCTAATTGGGCCTCAATATCATCCATTCGATCATTGTTGTGGCATTAACTACATCTCACTGAAGAAATAAACTCCAAAAATTCTCCCTGGATGTACTCGACATCATTGACATAAACTATGATTTCATTTTTGTCAGCATATATTTGTTGGTGGATCACATCAAGGGAGGCTTGAATATCTGTTAATTGGTCAACTATCATGGTTAGGGATGGTGGTTGCTCCATGCAACCCGATGATTAGGCCTACTCATGGGCTACCTCCCCCACCACATTTTATCCTCCCTCTGCATCAACGTATTGCTCTTGAGATTCTTGCTCCACATATTGGCTTCGAGGGTTTCCACCCCAACGAGTACGCCCGCATTGGCACAACATATCCTCCACCTCTAGGTACCAAGACTGATTAACCGAACTAATACACTACTCTGACCATGAGTGTTGGAACACCACTCTGCTCGAAACCACACTACTCTCCAACAACAACCCTTTTGTCGAAGTGAATAACTAACCAAAATCCCATAGACGATAATAGGAATTTGAGAAGCACCTACCCACACAATGAAGGAGGCCCAAGTGACCATAGAAGACCTGAAATCCCCACACCAGTGCAAATGGGCTACATAGATGTCACCACGCTCACCCAACTACCAGCCCACACATTCCCCTTCCCTACCCAGCTCCAATTCAAGCATACATAAAGCATTACATAAATTTTTAGGTATAAAATGGGCCTCTTACGGAATATCATAAAATAATAGTGGAAACAATAAAATAAGATTGGATTACCTCATCAAGTTTTGGTGGGAAAAAATAAAAAATATTTTTTTAATTCGTATTTTCAACTTATCTCCCTATGATTTTTATTAAATTTTGAGCAAGAGCACTTATTGGATGAGGAATTTAATTTTACATCCAAGGAGTAGCCATGTTGCATGCTTTTGATGGACCCTATTACATAAAAAATGTAAAAGAACTGAAAAAACATTATTGCAATCACATTTTTTCAAGTATTTCACATTTTTCATGTAATAGGGATCATCGAAAGTATCCATCATGGTTACTCCTTGGATGCAAAATTAAATTCTACATCTAACAAGTGCTCCCTCTCAAAATTCCAGTAAAATCATAGGGATATAAGTTGAAAATACAAGTTGAAAAAATAGTTTTTTTTTATTAATCTTTTTACTCCAAAAATGGTGAATCATCCCCCCCATGGTTGACATCATCATATTTAATCCTACTCATTCTTATAAAATTGATTTTTGTTGTACATTTTTGTGTTGAGGCCCATTTTTTACCTCAAAATTTCTTTAATGGAAGTTGCGACCAAGGAAATTTAAAAACACGAGAGCCCTAAACTTTCTAGGGTGAAACCCAATACCCGCTCCTTTTCAATACACAATAGAAAACTATAAAGGGTTTTTCCACCAAGAACAGAACACCCAAAATATCAAAAGACCAAGAATTGAAATTGAAATCTCCCAAAATGCCAGACGATACGAACATATACTGGAATTCCAATTAAAGGTAGGAAAGAAGGAGTTACCTAAACATCGACTCTAGACCCCTGACTAACAAACCCCACACTATTGTGCCAAGGTCACATAGGAAACCTCACGCTTCCTAGGTCTGATCTCAATTTTAGATGACCATAAAAAAACCAACCTTTGTTCACTGAGCAACCTAGGGTCCCAGATAACATTTTGGTCCTTAATTGCATTAAAAAACAATTTGTATTTCTAGACTACAACATAGTCAGTTTCCTCCACCAATCAAGATGCATGCTTGGCCCTCCAGATATGCCTCCCAATTAAACCAAGCAGGTTATCTTGTTCAAACACCACAATTTCATCTCCTGGTTAAGTATTCTACTCACCACCACAAACACCATCAGTATAATAACCCATATACATTCACAAAGCTTCCGCTACAGGCCATCCAACCCAGTGTACTTGCCACCCCAAACATACATGACTGCCACATGTGTGAGAGGGTATTATTCCGAGTTGTTCTATTTTCTAAGTTTCATTGAATCTCCACGATGGTGGCACACAGGAGCTTTTAGAAGAAATTCATATTATGCTCATTAGACCATTTGGGCAATTTGCAGGTGCATTGGGCAAAAGTTTGGACGTGACAGTTTGGGTTGGCTCTAATGGGAGATTGGGACAAGCCCTGTATTGAAAGTTCAATCATTTCAATATTAGTTTATAATTCCCAAATGTTTTTATGATAGTTGTTTCTTTTTCAACTTTTAGTGGATTTATTAGATTTTCCTTCAATATATGGGGTTGCATGGTGGTTATTGGTAAATTTAAATATTAATTGGTCAAATAGTTGGGTGATTAGTTTGGGATAATGGGCCATAATTATCACTCTTTGGTTACGAGGTAGTGTTAAGGTTGTGTGTAGGTGTAAGTAGACATTGAGAAGGCAGCAAGGCCCCAGGGGGGGCAAATCTCTTATATTATACGTTGAATTATCCATCTGGGTTGTACCCCGACGTATATGGTGTTGGCCCTTGGCTCCAGCCTAGGAGGAAGGATACAAACATCTCATTTACATTTGTAACTCGGTGCAGCTCACTGCTATAAATTTTTTTGGTGGTGCAAGCATGCTAAAACAAAGGGATCGGGTAAGGAGAGGGGTTGCCTACTACCAAGAGAGAGCTTAATGAGGGAACACCTAGATGCATCATCGTATATAAGTGTTTTCCTATAGAAATCAGGAACTCACCCCAGATTACATACAGGAAGAAATCTCCTAGGAAAAAGGAGAGACCTCTTCCAACAAAACCTCCCTCTTTGACACAGAGGTCTTGATGGAATGGACAGACTAGATACCAGTGGGAACATGAGGGTATAATTGCCAACACATGCAAATGATGGATCTATACTAGAAAATGAAATTTCTATTAGGAAGGTGTTGTAGCGGCTACAATGCCCCTCCAAAATTTTGGCCTGCACAAATTTCGGAGCCTTCCTTAGAGAGTTTCACTTGATGACTGCACACACTCTGGTTCACTCTGTGAGCTCATGTGAGTCTTTACATTCGCCTTGCTTGTTTATTGCACTCAAGTCTTTGCATGTTGATGTCTAAGTCATGCTTGCGACCGTTTTCTGGTTATGCTCAAAGTCTTTGCTTCGTATGTGTTTGATGTGTTTGCCATGAAAGCATCTATCGCACTCACACATGAAGTCACATTCATTGTCACACAAGCATCTTCTCGATCATGAATGATCAATCACGAGTGTCGCGCCTTTCGCTTGCACCGTCGGGTAGTCATGTTTAACATATGTATCGGGATGGTTTGGTAGTTTTGTCGTCAAGTCGTGCAAGTGTGTGTCCGTATGATCACCTATGCATATTTCAACTGTTCACACACTTATTCATTTTCGCTGAAATTCTGATGACCAAACTCTTCACTGATAGCTAGACCATCTCCCAGCTTTCGACTCGATCGACTATCAACCAGAACAATGTAGAAGCACCAAACTATTTCTTTCAAGTTGTGATGCCCGCAAGCATTTTAATAAACACTCATGCTAGCCACCTGGACAGTCGACCAACTATTCATCTCTGAAATTGTGCAGTGCTCATGAGCAGGCCTCCCATTGCCCATAAGTTAGCTCAGCTCAGAAATTGTGCAAAGATGATCAGTAGGCTGGTCTCCCAACCTTAATGTAGTTTTCCCAACCAGCAGCTCCCAACAGCAAACTGCCTGTTCCCTCCAATAATTGCGCAGTTTCTGCTGCCAATGACCCCAGCAGCCAACTTGCAATTCCCTCTGGGAGTTGCGCAAGTCAGTCTGCCAGTGAACCCAATAGGCAACTGGCAGTTCCCTCTTGGAATTGCGTAGATTTGGTTGCCAGTGACCCCAGCATCCATTGGCAGTTCCCTTTGGGAATTGCCCAAATCTGGCTACAAGTGACCCCAGCAACCAATTGGTAGTTCCCTCTAGGAATTGTGCAGATCTAGCTGCTAGTCTCCTAGGAAGTTCCCGAGGAAAATTGTGCAATTCCTACATTTTGAACCCTCATGCAGCCTGACCCGTTCCTCTGGAAAATTGTGCAAATTTGTCTATCTAGCCCCTGCTGACTGTTCATTTTGGAAAATGCGTATAGCACGCTTTCCTTGCTTCCAACAGCCCAAACTATTCCTCCCAAAATTTGCGCAATTTTTCCTCTCAGCCGAACTATACCTTGCAGTCAGTCATTGTCGACACAGATCGTCTATCTCCATCTCTCAATGACTCTTGCATAGTTTTCATCAGCAGTTGCCTGGAGCCATCATCTCGCATCACAACCCTGCTGCCTCTCCCGGTCACTTGCATTTGAATCATCATGTGTCATGGTAGACTAGGAGGTTTTGGATTTCATTTCGTCTCATCATGAGTGACTGCAGGTACAGGTACACTAACAAACATTTCAAGGTGATGAATGGGATGAATGAAGGGAGCACATGCAGATGGATAGGTTCACCAATAGACGAACGAACGAAGCATGTGAAGCAAACAAACACGATGAACATGCACCTTCACGAACAAGTGAGCATATCAACCCTTCCAGCATGAAAGCAAGGAACAACATGCTTAAGCTTCATCAAGTGAACCAAGGACCATTAAGGACTCCACTCACTTCTCCATGCAGAGGTGAAGCTATGATACACCATGAAGACATCCATCACTCAGCAACACTATAGCTCGACATGCACTCCAGCAGCAACACAAATGTACCAACATTGTCATGTCAAGTCATGTCGAGTCAAGTCATGAGTCATGTTGCCCACATCTCCACTATGGGCTTGTTTTCAATCAATGTGATGTAATGTGTAAGTCCAAGGGACCCACTTATTGAACATAGAGTCATGTAAGTCAAAAAGTCATGGAAGTTGAACGATCATGAGGGTAGTTGAACAACCACAAGGGTCAGTTTCACCCTTGGCTATAAATACCACCCTCATTTGTACATGAAAGGACTTTTCACCTCAACTCCTCCAACATAGCCAAGAGAGTCTATAATCGTTTCTTTGAGGAGTAAGTAGTGGCTCCAACACCCCGCTGATGGGGTTAGTGATGTATGGTGTAACGATGTGTCTTGGAACTTTTGCTTAATTCAGAAGACTGCCAACAAGCCAGCACGTTTTCACACATGTATTGTATTTGTTGTAAGACTGATATTTAACACCTGTAATGCATGTTGTTTTAACCATGTGTTCTACATCTAAACTAATTCATTTGTTGTAATGCATAATCTATTAATGGAAATGTGTTGTATATGCTATTAATGTTGTCCTGTCCATGTTGACTGCTTTGCCGGACATCATACAAACCTTTCACATGAACCTTGTTGTAACAACTGTTGCACTCGTCTCGGATTGATTCGTGAGCGTTGTACGTGTTATCTTACCTTGTGTGTTGTGACTGTCGCATCCGAGTGGAATGCTCCACAAGAAACTATGCATGCCCTTTTATGTTGTGTGTTCCTAGATGAGTTGGGACTAATCCCTTTCAACCTGGAACTCACCTTCACCTTTTCCCCCTCACAGTGAAAGAACCATTGACACAAGTACACTTACACTCACTAGGCACGCGAACCTCACTTCTCAAAGACAAAGCAAACCACTCTCTTTTGCTAACAAGAAAGAGTTGAGGAAAATCCTTAAGACAATGGCAACCGGGCCATCATACCGGATGGGACTCCCACACCAAATGGTGTGAGGTCTAGTTGGGACTTCATATCGAGGTGATCCCCTGAATGTTGGCGGGTCCAACATTGTCAACATTTCTGGCGGTAGAAGGAGGAAAGCCAGTTGTACATGGCTGAAATTCCCCTTACACTCACTCGTCAACCATCTGGTCAAGGCAGTAACTTGCAACCCCTCTCTAAGGACTCTACAGTTGGTTACTCCTCACCTCCCAATATTGAACACGAAATTTCATATCAACACCTTCGCTCCGTCCATCCCATTAGTCACCAGTTCGTGAAAGCAGTTGGACTGATCCTAGGTGTACAGTACCTTCCACACGCATCTAAGAAGCTAAAGTCCACTCCCATAGGAGTGGTTGTATCATCGATGGAAGAAGTAGTCCTTGTTTCTCTTAAAGTTTTTGAAGAAGCTATTGAAGATGGAGAGGAACCTCCAATCTTCTTTGAAGACGAATAAGGCACTCTTGTGGTCTTGTGATCAAACTCTAGTATAGGAGGCGAATGGGAAGGTAACAGAGGAAGTGGAGGTGGAGACGAACTGGCAAACTTAGATCCAGAACTATCAAATTCTAAAGGAGAGGAAGAAGATGGAGAGGAAAAAGAGATGGCTGATCCAAACCTTGAATGGATGACTCAAGGACCATTGGCTATCCCAGATGTTCTGCACAAGATTCCGAAGAAATTGGAGAGAATGAACATCAAGTTTAACCCTGACAGTGCAGTGAAGGTAGAAGGACCACTTAGACAACTTTTACCTATAGTTGCAGACCCTTGAGGTACGTTATGACGACATAGCATGTAGATTGTTTCCATGTACCTTGGACGGCCGGGCATCTTCTTGGTATCACAACCCTCCACCCAACTCTATATAGAACTGGGGTTCTTTCAACTGCATGTTCCTTGAAAAGTTTGTTAATGATAAGACCCCAGCCATGATACTCAAGGATTTGGGAAGCCTCAAGATGGAAGGAAAAGAGAAAGTAAAAGATTTCAATCAAAGATTTGTGCATATCTAGAACAAGTTTTTAGTAGACACCAAACCTCATGACTCCATCACTGTCGACTATTACACATCTGCATTTCCAACCACCATTGTGCAATTCATCAAGAAAGCTACGAAGCCAACACTGTTAGAAAGATACGAACAGGCTATTTCTATTTAGAAAGACTTGCACATCATTGGAATCATCAAGGATGACGAATCAACAAAAGAATCCAAGGATGCGAGTAGAAATCCCCAAGCAATGGAGAGAAAAGGTAGAGACAAGGAAGCAACTGACATTGAGACCCTCACTCACCCTGTCAAGAACTTGACCACCGAAATGTCTGAACTTAAGCAATGGAAGATGGACACACTCATGAACATTCATCTACCCAAACAAATATAGGAAAGCAGTTCATCAATTGACTCATCAAGCAATAGTTGGTTCAGCTCCAAATCTACGTACAAGCCTATGTTCCAACTCAATCAATGCACTAATCCTAAGTATTGTTCCTTCCATGAAGAATTTCATCCCGATAACTCTTGTTTAGATTGGAAGCAAGTTGTTATCTTTGTATATACTCATACACTCGATGCGGATGGCGACATACAGGAGAAACCAGAAGACACTGACGATAACAAAGTGGTTGCACCAGATGAAGCACCAAGTTTTGGGCATGTGGTGAATGCATATCAGTGCTCACAAGTAGTCTTGAAGACAAACACCGAGAAGCAACCTCAAATGAAAAATGGTCGCTACAATATTAGGAGTGAAGGGGCTTCCCCCGACACTTGAGGAGATGCAAGAGAAAGTGAGACAGATGATAAAGAAGGTCGATCGACCAGCTACCTCAAAGAAACAAACACAAAGCAAGTCCGGGAAGACAGCGGCAAATAAGAACACATCCGTGAGCAGCAAGTTGCTGAACATTCCGCTAGACAACACAAGCATCCTTTCCACCCCGAACACCTCGATGAGTCTACCACCTATGGACTACAACATAGTCAATTACATGAAGAAAACTCGAGCAAACATCCGTTTTTTCAAATTAGCCAACGAGATATCCTGCTGCACGCATTGGGATAAACGAAAATAGACAGCGTGGCCTCTACCAGCAAGGGAGCATGCACACCTCCCAAATCACTATCCACTGTGCTCAACACACTCCAGATGGAAAAATAAAACTTAGGTTGCCCCCCATTCCTTCTTTCATTCGAATTTTTCAACTACAATTTCCATAACTGTTTGGTTGATTTTGGCATGGCAGCCAATGTCATGCCGCTCTCCATTGCTAAGAAGATCAATGCTCAATGGAGCAAAACATCCGGGAGGATCATCCAACTTTATAAAAATTCAGTACCATCCATTGGTGAACTACGAGACGTGATCATTCGACTATCCCATGATAGTCAAGTCCACTAGTGCATCAACATAATTGTTGTGGACATACTTGTTGGCATTATGTTTCTGGTATGGCTATATGTTACAGATGTTGTACTTGATGGCAACTCCCATGGCAAGGCTCTCAATATGTTGAAAATTAAGAAGTACGCAGGAGATCAGTTCAGAAAGTGCGTACCCGCAGGTACACCGTGAAGGGACCGCGGCCGGATACGCAGATAAGCCATCCAGGAGGTGTGTACCCCAGTGCACACATTTCAAGGCAAAGAAAAGCACACGTGGGGTTTCTTATGTTTAACTAGCCGACGGTATTTGTGTTTCTATGGTTTTGGCTCGTGGTATTGATCCATGATTTTAGGAGGAGCTTGCCTATATAAAGCAAAGGAGATCACTTGGCTAAGTATCTTTTGCAATTGAATATCTTAAGATCTGAAATATTGGGTTATGATCTTAAAAGCTTGATCTATATGAAGTTGAAAGTGAATCTGTGAGGGGTGATCTCTCAAGCGCATGATCAGATCTGGGCATCTGAGCATCTGTGCCACTCTGGTGGACTGCCTATTCGGCCCTAATCAGAAGTACGCAGGTGTTTAACAGGAGAGCAGCGTGGGTACGTAGAGCAGAAACAGAAGATCTGCGTGGGTACGCAGAGAAGAAACAGGAGATCTGCGTGGGTACGCAGAGAAGAAACAGGAGATCTGCGTGGGTACGCAGAGCAGAAACAGGAGATCTGCGTGGGTACACAGAGCAGAAACAGAAGATCTGCGTGGGTACGCAGATCAGAAACAGGAGACCTGCGTGGGTACGCAGAGCGACGAAGGTTCAGGTGCGTACGCATAGTAACTGTACGCGGCGCGATGATATCTCTGGGCGCGTACCTACAGCAATAGTACGCGGCGTAATAGTGTCTCTGGTTGCGTACCTGCAGTAACAGTAAGCAGCACGGTTGAAGAAACAGTGCGTGGACACGCAGTGCGGCAAAAGGGTCTCTGCGGGTATACACAGGGGAGCAGAAGGTGAAGTGCGTACGCACGCAGACCAGAGAAAGAAGAACTGCGTATCTGTCTTAAGACATTTTGTTTGGCTGTATTTTTCTGTTGATAAGGTGTTCTGGGTTTGGTTCTATTTACTACAGTTGACAGGGTGATTTTCTTATACTTGATGATCATTTGATGCTTATGGATCCAGTTTGAAAATTTATGAAAAGTGGTCCTTGTAAGAAAAGAAGTAGGGGGTTGTAGCTCCCTTCCAGAAGAGACTGGAAAACGAGAGAGAGAGTTGTAGCTCTCTGCAGGTTGCAGCCTGCGTGCTGGTAAAGGACTGCACCAGTACGAAACCATTGTAAAAGGAGTTTCTAATTTGAAAGAAGATAGAGACATATTCCAGCAGGTGGTTTTCACCCACATTGGGTTTCCACCTTACATCTTGTGTTCTTTGGTGTGACTATCTGTTTTCTTTGTTCATGCTCATTATTTTATGGTACTGACATGCAAAAATAATTCAAAGAACAAATAAGGAAGATTTATTAAAAGAGTTAGATAATACTGATTCACCCCCCCTCTCAGTATTATTTCCAACAATTGGTATCAGAGCAGGTCCTTCAGAGAAGCTTGATCGCTTGAAGGTAGATCGTTCATCATGAGCAACTACGAGAGAGAAGCATCAATCAGGCCACCGGTTTTTGATGGGACAAACTTCAATTATTGGAAGGTAAGAGTTACTGCCTATCTTCAATCTCTTGGTACAGAAGTTTGGGACATTGTAGAGACAGGCTACGCTTTTTCTTCAGCTACTCCTACAGATGCAGCCGAGAAAAAGAAGTATGAAACAAATGCGAAAGCAGTCAGTACCCTATTAGGATGTATATCCCAATCGGAATTCATGAAGGTAATGCACTATAAATCCGCAAAAGAGATATGGGACAAAATTGTCACGAGCTATGAAGGAGATGAACAGGTAAAGCGTGCTAAACTTCAAACTCTCAGGATTCAGTATGAGACTCTCAAGATGTATAATGATGAAAGTGTGGCTAACTATTTTCTTCGGGTAGATGAGATTGTTAATTGTATGAAAAATTTGGGTGAAGAAATAAAAGAGGCTATTGTGGTTGAAAAGGTTCTAAGATCATTGTCCCCCAAGTTTGAATCTAAAGTATCTGCAATAGAAGAAAAGGAAAATCTACGAATTCTTACTATGTCTCAGCTACATGGAATTCTAACTGCTTATGAAATGAGAAAGGGAGGTCCAGCAGACAGAAGAGAAGCTGCTTTCAAGGCATCAGGCAAAGGAGATTATTATGAAGCAAGCCACGTCCCAGAAGAAGAGGAAGAAGAATCAAATTTTGTCAGAAATCTTCAAAGGGGTTCTAGAAGGTTCAGAGGTAAGTTACCTTTTAAATGCTTTGCTTGTGGAAGAGTAGGTCATTATGCTGCAAAATGTCCTTATAAGGATAAAGGAAAGGAACCTGCTAGATGGAACAAGAAACAGAGTGCAAATAAGAAAAGCTACTACACTCATGAAGATAGTGATGGTCTATCAAACAGTGATGAAGATGAACGAGGTAATGAATATAAATTGTTAATGGCATTTGAAGATGATGATTATATGGATGCTATAGATGTGGATAACCTTTATGAAGAAATTACTAGACTCAAGAGATGTATAGAAGAAAAGAATATGATCATTGATACTCTACAATTTCAAATTGATGAAAAGGAAAAACATCTTGAAAAATTAGAAGGTGAAATTGTTGGTCTTAGAAAAGAGATTGAGAAAACAAAAGCTATTAATCTTAAGTTTGTCAAAGGATCTGAAACTTTGGATGAGATTATCAATGTGCAGCGGTCTCCACTAAACAAGACAGGTCTGGGCTATAATGGAGAAACTTCTCAAGCATCCACCTCAAAAAGTTATCTTGATGCAGCAAAAAGAAATGAGCAAAAGCACAATGAAGACCATCAGGTAAAGCAGGGACGAATTGCAAACAGAAACTATCAAGGGCAATCCATCTTAAGGGTGAACAAAAGCTACAACCAGCCACAGGTAAAATCTTCTCAATTTGGTTCAAGAATAGATGACAATAGAAATTACAATCAATTGGCTGGTAGATTCGATAACCGCAGAAGTTTCTTCAATGGACAATGATTTTCTTGCCATAACTTTGGTCACAAAGCAGCTCAATGTGTTGCATATAAAACGATCATGACTAGGGAAGCTCAAAAACAAAGAAGTATGACCGGGATTACAAAAAGGACCTATAACAACTTTTCGGTTCTTGAAAATGAAGTTGAATGTTCTATTTGCAATAACTTTGGTCATGAAGACTCTGAATGCAGGAGCAGGTTTCAGCAGAAAAAGGAACAAGCCTCAAGCACCAAAACATGGAGAATAAAGGAACCACAAACAGAAAGATGTGGGATAGCATTTTATGCAGAGGGACAGGAAAATCTATGGTACATTGACAGTGGATGTTCGAAGCATATGACAGGTGATAAAGAAAAACTTGAGTCATATTCTACTCTAGAAAAAGGAAAGAAAGTCTCTTTTGGAAATGATACTCCTGCAACTATAAAAGGAAAAGGCATTGCTCAGTTAAAAGAAAAGGTCAAGGCTGGAAATGTTTTGTATGTTGATGGATTGAAGCATAATCTTCTAAGTGTCAGCCAGATGTGTGATCAAAGAACCGAGGTTATATTAAGATCAAATGGATGTCTTGTTCGTGATCTTGATACAGGTAAAACAGTGATCAAAGGCAAAAGAACTCCAAATAATCTGTACATATTTGAAGAAGGACAACAACAATGCTATCTGAGCAAGGATGATGAGCACTGGTTATGGCATCGGAGGTTGGGACATCTAAGCTTTTCACAAATAAGGAAAGCATGCAAATATCAGGCAGTTCGCGATCTTCCAGATATCAAAATTCCTGACAACACCATATGCAAATCATGTCAGTTTGGAAAACAAACCAGAACTAACTTTCCAGAGAAAGAAGGATCAACTAGCATGCCTCTTGAGCTAGTACATACAGATACATGCGGTCCTTTCAGGAAAAGAACACCTAGAGGAAAAGAATACTTGATATTATTCATTGACGATTTCTCCAGGTTTGTCTGGTTAGGACTTATGAAGCACAAAGATGAAGCATTCGAAAAATTCAAATCCTTCAAAGCCTTGGTTGAAAATGAATCAGGTCACAAAATTAAGTGCCTCAGATCCGACAGAGGTGGGGAATTTACTTCAAATGAATTTTTCGATTTCTGTGAAGAACATGGGATAAGAAGAGAATTCTCTACAGCAAGAACTCCTCAGCAAAATGGAGTTGTGGAAAGAATGAACAAAACAGTCCAACAAATGGCTCGTGCTATGCTTGATGAGTCAGGAACTCCCGCAACTTTCTGGGGTGAAGCTGCACATGCTGCGGTTGTTATTCTCAACAAAACAAATGTCCGGGTGAACAGCACTCAAACTCCTCATGAGCTCTGGAGTGGTAGGACTCCTTCGGTAAAGCACTTCAAAATCTTTGGGAGCAAATGCTATATCAAGAATACTGATGAGCAGCTTGGCAAACTTGAACCTAGAGCAGATGAAGGCATTCTTCTTGGTTACTCTCCACATAGCAAAGCATACAAATGCTACAATAAAAGACTTGGCAGAATTGTTGACAACATTGATGTAGTGGTTGATGAGAAGGGATACATTCCTAGGCAAGTACATCATGAAGACATCGAAGAAGATGAAGGCTACCCTCAACGACAGAATGATGAAGAAGAAGAACCTCAAGAAGAACCAGAGGAGCAAACAAGAATAGAAGAAAAGACTCCATCCAGATATGTTCAGAAGAATCATCCAGAATCTCAGATTATGGGGCAGAAAGAAGCAGGTGTACAAACAAGAAGAACAGTTGCAGAAGCTTCAAGCTATTTGGCATTACTCTCTTCTACTGAACCACAAAATGTGAAAGAGGCATGCAAAGATGAATGTTGGGTGAAAGCAATGGATGAAGAACTTGAGCAGATCGAAAAGAACAACACTTGGGAGCTGGTTCCTAGACCAAAGGATAAGAATGTTATCGGAACAAAATGGGTCTTCAAAAATAAATTGAATGAAAATGGAGAAGTAATTAGAAACAAAGCCAGACTTGTTTGTAAAGGGTATGCGCAGCAAGAAGGAATAGACTTTGAAGAAACCTTTGCTCCTATTGCAAGACTTGAGGCCATCCGAATGTTCCTTGCTCTCTCAAGTTTTCAAAACTTCAAAGTATTTCAAATGGACGTGAAATCAGCCTTTCTGAATGGAGACTTGGAAGAAGAAGTATACATTGAACAATCAGATGGGTTCATTCTTGGAAATGATCCAAATCTTGTATGCAGATTGAAAAAGGCTCTCTATGGTCTCAAGCAAGCTCCAAGGGCTTGGTACTACCGTTTGGACAAATATCTTCATCAACAAGGCTTTTCAAAAGGATCAGCAGATAGCAATCTTTATATAAAAGTTGAAAATGACAAATTGCTAATACTTGTTGTGTATGTAGATGACATTATTTTTGGCAGCAATGAAGAAGCTATGAGTCAAAGCTTTGCCTTGGTCATGCAGAAAGAATTTGAAATGTCCTTGCTAGGAGAACTGACATATTTCCTTGGTTTGCAAATCCAACAAAAAGAAGGAGGAATCTTCTTATCTCAAACCAAGTATCTCAAACAGATTTTGAAGAAATATGGCATGGAAGATGCAAAACCAGTATGTACACCCATGGTCATAGGATGTAGCCTCAGTACAAATGATGAATCTGCAGCAGTACATCAACCAACCTACAGATCTATGATTGGAAGTTTACTTTATTTGACAGGTACCCGACCGGACATCATGCATGCAGTTGGAATAGTTGGAAGATTTCAGGCAAATCCGAAGGAGACTCATCTTCAGGTAGTGAAGAGAATTTTCAAATATCTTCAAGGGACTCAAAATTATGGCTTATGGTATCCTAGAGATACAGATCTTACACTTCATGCTTATACAGATGCAGATTGGGTTGGAAGCGTGGATGACAGGAAAAGCACAAGTGGTGGTGCGTTCTTTATGGGTTCCAGACTAGTATCTTGGTTCAGCAAGAAACAGAGTTTGATTGCCTTGTCTACAGCTGAAGCGGAATATGTTGCTGCTGCATCTTGTTGCACCCAACTCCTTTGGATGATGCAGACTTTGCAGGATTTTCAAATCACTTGTACACCACCTATCTCTATCTTATGTGATAACACAAGTGCAATCAGCATCTCAAAGAATCCTATTATGCATTCAAAAACCAAGCACATACCAATCAAGTATCATTTTCTCCGGGAACAAGTGCTGGAACAGAAGGTCAAGTTGGAGTATGTTCCTTCTAAGGAACAAGTTGCTGATATACTCACCAAACCATTGCCAAGGGACACTTTTGAATACCTCAGGCAAAAGCTAGGGGTTGTTGATGCATCATCTTATTTCTGAACCTCTTCTGATTGATGGTTGTATATGCATACATGAGCTGGGTGGCTGATTGGTTGAAGTTTGATGGTACAGGTTCAGGGGGAGCATATAATGCATTATTGGCATTATGGAGGATGTGTAGAAGGAGATTATGGAATTAGCTGCAATATGTCTCTATCTCTTTCATGGTGGATTATGGTTTTTCGCTGCAGATCTGGTTCATATTCAGGGGGAACATGTTCTTAGGGGGAGCATAACCCTTTTCCCTTGATGTCAAAGGGGGAGAATGAAGCTGAAGTCTGTGAGGTTGCCATCAAGTCCAAAGGGGGAGATTGTTGGCATTATGTTTCTGGTATGGCTATATGTTACAGATGTTGTACTTGATGGCAACTCCCGTGGCAAGGCTCTCAATATGTTGAAAATTAAGAAGTACGCAGGAGATCAGTTCAGAAAGTGCGTACCCGCAGGTACACCGTGAAGGGACTGCAGCCGGATACGCAAATAAGCCGTCCAGGAGGTGCGTACCCTAGTGCACACATTTCAAGGCAAAGAAAAGCACACGTGGGGTTTCTTATGTTTAACTAGCCGACGGTATTTGTGTTTCTATGGTTTTGGCTCGTGGTATTGATCCATGATTTTAGGAGGAGCTTGCCTATATAAAGCAAAGGAGATCACTTGGCTAAGTATCTTTTGCAATTGAATATCTTAAGATCTGAAATATTGGGTTATGATCTTAAAAGCTTGATCTATATGAAGTTGAAAGTGAATCTGTGAGGGGTGATCTCTCAAGCGCATGATCAGATCTGGGCATCTGAGCATCTGTGCCACTCTGGTGGACTGCCTATTTGGCCCTAATCAGAAGTACGCAAGTGTTTAACAGGAGAGCGGTGTGGGTACGCAGAGCAGAAACAGAAGATCTGCGTGGGTATGCAGAGAAGAAACAGGAGATCTGCGTGGGTACGCAGAGAAGAAACAGGAGATCTGCGTGGGTACGCAGAGCAGAAACAGGAGATCTGCGTGGGTACACAGATCAGAAACAGGAGACCTGCGTGGGTATGCAGAGCGATGAAGGTTCAGGTGCGTACGCACAGTAACTGTACGCGGCGCGATGGTATCTCTGGGCGCGTACCTACAGAAATAGTACGCGGCGTAATAGTGTCTCTGGTTGCGTACCTGCAGTAACAGTAAGCAACACGGTTGAAGAAATAGTGCGTGGACACGCAGCGCGGCAGAAGGGTCTGCACGCAGACCAGAGAAAGAAGAACTGCGTATCTGTCTTAAGACATTTTGTTTGGCTATATTTTTCTGTTGATAAGGTGTTCTGGGTTTGGTTCTATTTACTACAGTTGACTGGGTGATTTTCTTATACTTGATGATCATTTGATGCTTATGGATCCAGTTTGAAAATTTATGAAAAGTGGTCCTTGTAAGAAAAGAAGTAGGGGGTTGTAGCTCCCTTCCAGAAGAGACTGGAAAACGAGAGAGAGAGTTGTAGCTCTCTGCAGGTTGCAGCCTGCGTGCTGGTAAAGGACTGCACCAGTACGAAACCATTGTAAAAGGAGTTTCTAATTTGAAAGAAGATAGAGACATATTGCAGCAGGTGGTTTTCACCCACATTGGGTTTCCACCTTACATCTTGTGTTCTTTGGTGTGACTATCTGTTTTCTTTGTTCATGCTCATTATTTTATGGTACTGACATGCAAAAATAATTCAAAGAACAAATAAGGAAGATTTATTAAAAGAGTTAGATAATACTGATTCACCCCCCCTCTCAGTATTATTTCCAACAATACTGGAGGCATATGGTCTGCTGCTCAGTAGAGACTGGTCCAGCAAGCTACATGGATACTTTTCTACACACTGGTCTCACATGTGGCTTCCGTACAAGGGCAAATGAAACCAAATCTAGGTGTTATACGAGAGGTATATGAAACACAATGTCACTCCCCTTGACAGCAAGAACGAACCATTGGCCTTCGCAGAACTCATGTTTGGCAACTGCTTCCTAGAAAAGACATTGGAGTGTCATCTCACACGGCCAACCCCAACCTCATCAAACAAGCAGTTGGGACTCCTTCCTCACCCAACTGATGATAATGAAACTTGTACAACTTGTTTTTCTGTTAGTAGCAGTAGTAGCAACAGCGGTAGTAGCAGCAGTACTAGCATGCCAAACGTTCCATGTACAGACAAGTTGTGGACCATGAGTCTTGATAAATCAGGAACGCATGATGACTCAAGGACCGAGTGCACCTCCATCATCCAAAAAAATGAATTATGCATGGTTTTGAGTTGTTTGAAGTTTGGAGCCACAAACAATTATGTTGAAGCACTCATGTTCAACACACAAAAGGCCAACACTATGAACAAACAGAGAAACCCGGGGATCCACCATGATGCGAAGATGGCTAATCTCGGTACAAGTTACGCACTGCAGCAGCGACCAATTGTCGGTCACTTGATCGAACAGTACGACGATGGGCCTACATGAGTAGATGATGACCTAAGTACCCACTACATGCAAACAATCCAACATGATATTCCAGTTAAAGGAGAAGACAAGCCATTACAACAAATAATAGGTAACACATGCATATTGTTTGTACTCTTTTCACCCAATAGATTGATTAACATTTTAAGTGTTTGGATTACTTGCAAAATTCGTCATCACATTTGGTTTCTGATTTAAATCCTCCACATAAGAAATCTGGGAAGATCCACTTACGCATTGACCTCAGAAACTTGAACCCTCATCCGAGCCCATGTTGCACACAGTACCTAAGACAGTAGTGTTGTCTTCACTTGAAGGTTTTCTAGAATGCCACCAGGTTCTGGTAGTAGAGCCCAGTGAGCCAGCACTAGTCCATGAGAAACTTGGCTCACACACCTATCATTTTCAATTGCTCGATGGGAGGATTGATAATCTTCCTGTCAAATGGCCAAGTCCTCAAACATTAGTTTAGTAGGTCGGGTCGTGCCCGCGCCTTGTACATAGTCTGCTTTCTACTTCTTGATTCATTTTGTTTTTTTGTCTTATTATATTTTCTTTTACTTTGTTTTATTATCATTACTATTTTTGTTCACTTGCATTTTGTTTTTTTGATATATTACTATTTTTGTTTCTGGAAATAAGTGCTACCAACTACTACATTTTCACTTTCGAATAGAGTATGTGGCTGAAATTCGAAGAGACTTGTGACACTGCAGCACTTGGCTAGTCTCGTGTCCATTTTCTCTGTCCTTGGTTACAACCTCCGGCCGATGAAGTCCTAACAAAAATATGAACCGTCTGTAAGGGAAGATTTGGTCCAACCGTGAACCTATGTCCACACTAGGAAGCACCATGCCTATACTCAACCTTCTGCTCTATGTATTGAAGCTAATCCAATTAATAGAAATGGAGAAGGAGAAAAATGTAAACAATCAAACTGATGTCAGAGGTCTTACATGCTTCTCTGAAGGAACAACCTCATCTACTCTCAATAAGTCGGGATCCCTCTTCCACCCCAAAAATAAATAAGTTTCTATGCACAGTTCTCTTAAAAAATACAAAGGCGAAAGAAGAGAAAGGCTTCCTACGCAGAGAGGTGAAGCATGCAACTCCACTAGGGTACTGACTAGGCTCGCTGGCAGTGGAGCAATGTGTGTGTTCATGAGTGACTCCATTGAGGTACTGTCCAAGCCTATTGGCAATGGAGCAACACCAGAGATGAAAACTTATACTCTGAAAATCTTCAACTCCCAAACTAAACTACCCTTCCCAGATTTGAAACACTGAGATCTAAGCTAAAATTTTGATTGTGTTTGACTAAGTTGGAAAAGGGTGAACCATGTATGCCCATGGGGTAAGTGGGGAAACTGAAGTAACCTGCACAACAATTCAATACTTCCTAAAGGACCAAGGCCCTGTGCTAGCAATGAACTGAAACAGAGAAGCTGGAGTTCTACCAGTCTGTCGCCAAGTGTTGTAGCAGCTACAACCACCCTCCAAAATTTTGGCCTGCACCAATTTCAGAGCCTCCATTGGAGAGTTTCACTTGATGACTGCACCCACTCGGGTGCACTCTGTGAGCTTGTGTGAGTATTTAAATTCACCTTGCTTGTTTATTGCACTCAAGTCTCTGCATGTTGATGTCTAAGTCATGCTTGCGACTGCTTTCTCATTATGCTCAAAGTCTTTGCTTTTTATGTGTTTGATGTGTTCGCCATGAAAGTATCTGATGCACTCACACACAGAGTCACAATCACTGTCACGCAAGAGTCGTCTCGATCATGAATGATCAATCACGAGTGTCATGCCTGTTGCTTGCACCGTCGGTCGGTCATGTTTAACATATGTATCGGGATGGTTTGGTTGTTTCGTCGTCAAGTCATGTGAGTGTGTGTCCGTGACACACACCACAAAGAGCTGCACGTCATGTAGTCCTTCCTCCAAATTAGTAGCCTCCTCTCTTGTCCAATGCACAACAGATGATCCGGTCCAGCATTCAATCATCCTGGTCTCACAATAACTTTAAAACCATATTCTTGAAACAACAACAACTATCTACATATTCCCCCCCCAACATAGGCTTGTTCACCAAGTACTTCAATGCAGAATGGTTTGTATACATCTTAAAGTGTAAACCTAGCAAGTAGTGCTTGAACTTCTAGAGTGCGTATACCATAGCCAGGCCTTCACGCTCTGTCGTTGAATAATTCTTCTTACCTTTAGATAGCTTCCTACTTGGGAATGATATGGGATGATCCAATTCTCCCTCACTGGCCTATGTCAGTACTGCTCCTAGCACAATACATGACACGTCCACATGCACATGAAATTCCTTCTTCCAATCTAGGAAGACTAGGATCGGTGCGGTGACCATTTTCTCTTTGAGCACATCTAAGCTCTTCTAGCTTTCCTTATTCCAGCAGAATGTAGCATCCTTTTTTAACAGTTTCTCCATTGGCATGGTAATATGGGCAAAAATTTTGATGAACTTTCTATAGTACCCTGTATGCCCCAACGTCATGTGCAATTGTTTCACACTTCTTGGTGCCTCCAAATTGTTTAGAACCGCGATATTAGCAGGGTCTACCATCAAGCCTTGTTTGCATACTACGTGACCCAGCAAGATCCAAAAAGGGATACAGAACAAACACTTCTTCAGATTGAGTGCGATTTGGTACCTCTGGCATGTATCCAACATCAAGCGCAAACTCTCTACATGAAACTTTACTAGTCTAAACATTTTCCAATCGTCAAAGTATACCTCCAAAAAATTTTGGATGAAATATTTGAACGTTGCGATGACTAAGTGCGAGAAGATTGTTGGCGCGTTCTTCAACCCAAAAGGCATTACAGTATACTAGAATGATCCCCATTCAGTGGCGAAGGTCATCTTATTTCTATCCTCCGGCACGATCTTGATTTGATGGTACCTTGAGAACCCATCAGTAAATAAATATGCTTCTTGGCCGCCAACATTACCCAGCACCTAATCGGTGAACGGAGTTGGGAAAGGATCATGCACACAAGCATCATTCAACTTCCTAATATCTATGCGTATCTGTATCTCTTCCTTCTGTTTCTTGTCATGAACTACCATTGGGCTTACCCAATCATACTCTTCTACTAATTCAATGATGCTTGCTGCAAGCATTTTATCTAGCTCCAAGCATACCCTTTCTTTATACTTCGGGTTGAGGCAATAAGGCCTTTGCTTAACTGGCTTCGCGTCTGGTTTTAGAGTGATCTTCATGACACCCAAGTCCCCTATTATCCCTTTCAGATCTGAAAATTTCGTGGGGAATAGATCTTGATATTCGCGGAGCTATTCGATGACCTTATCTACTGTCCCGTCATCCTAGTAGTCCCCAATCTTTGCAAACTTCGTCTCTACTTCCATGCCAATGCTCACCTGTCTAGTTTTGAGTGGCTCAATGATGTCTGGAGTCTCTAGTTGCAGTCCTTCAACTTCTCGGTGACCTTTAGTCTCTGGAATATTAATCTTCCTCGAGTCTTCGTCTTCCTCTTCTGTTGTCACATTGTAGCACTCTGGTGCGTGGCTCAGCTGGGTAGTCCAGCCAGGTTGAATCAAATCTAGAGGATCCTATGGTATCCTAAAGATCATTGCCTTGAATTCCTGCAATGCTTCATCAATACATTCAAACCCACCTTCAAAGTTGAATATCATCAAAAATCCTTGGCACAAAACATCCCATTCTTCAGTTCCATGGCAGAGCTCTATCTCCAAGTACCAATTCATCGGTATAACATCCAAGGTATGACAAAACATATGTACCCACTCCGGCTGAGGCTCCGCTCCATACACTTCAGTCCATTTGGTGAAATGTTCACGCGGGTAATTCCTCCCATCATATTTTTCTGTTAGCCGCATCATTTTTCTATACACAAGCCAATCATCAAAACTATCCTTGTGCGTGCCCCACCATCTCGTAGGCGTAGCACACAACGCCCAGTCCAAGGCCTGGAAGCGATGCTTCTCTGGAACTTCCCTCTTGAATGCATCCAAAAATTTATCAACATCAATTAAACCATCATAGTAAGGTATATTTCTTACCTTTGATGATACACAGCGAAGCGACTTGGTCATCATATTACAGCGCAATGTATATACTTCATGTAGTTGATTCTGTCAATGCTCCAACTCTTTGTCTGAATATGATGTGTAGTAACTTTCACAGTCCCATGCAATATGCCCATCTGCTGTCAGATTCACCCAATCCTAATCTTGTGTCGTTATCTTGTAAATTTGGTCCAAATCGTCATCACTTTCATAATCGCAGATCGGTTCAATATAGCGCGGTCCTTCTGCAGGGTCTAGGGGCACCACTATGCGGAGTGATTTCTTCTCAAATATCATCTTCTGCTTCTTCAAATTGATTACCCCATTCATGTCAGTGGCCCAATCGATCCTAAGGAGCACGGGGTAGGGATTGTTGTCATCCACAATCTCTATTACTTCAAAATCAGCTAATGCACTCGCACCCTCAATATCAACTGTTACTCCCTGCAACCTTCTCATGGGGATGATTTTCTGCTGATTCGCCATCCTTAACTAAATCAGAGACCACTATAGCATAGGTCTCCCATTCTCTCCCATGTTTACTTCGGTAAAACATTTGCGTTCGACCCCAAATCTAGAATAACTTGATCCATCTCATATTCTCCTATCTGTGCAGTAAGCCTCATCTCGTGCCCCATTCTTGCCTTATGCCTGCCAATATTTCTAACTACGCGCGGTCCGTCAGTAGCATTCTCCTTCCCAACACACCTATTGATCAACTCCTGTAGCCCCTTCACAACCTTGCTATCGCGTAGCGTCTTCATACAGGTTTCTAAGAAAGTGGTAATCATGGACGGGTCCATTTATTCAGTCAGCTTCTCCTAACTTCTTGGGGTAGAGGCCTCAGCGAAGATTTTCTTCGCTTCCGTAAATGTCTCTCTTGTGCATTCTAGATCAAACTTGGTTTCTTTTTCTGGCACTTTGCAGACCTAGTCACCTTCTTTCAGTTGCTTCCCCTTATATGTTGGGTGTGGAGCACCATTATTTAGAGGTCTTTGTTTTAGCCGGATGTATACCCGAGGAAGTTTGTACACCCCTCCACGCAGGGGGGTGTGGAGGGGACTTGTCCCCCCCATAGGGGTTCAGGGGGGGGGCGATTCCCCCCGACTGGGGGGTCTGGGGGCCAGTGGTCCCCCGGCGGGGGTTTCGAGGATAGTGCCCCTGAAGCTTAAAATAGATGTAAAATTTCCTTATAAAAGTATAGTAGTTTCTACTCAATCTGGGCCGTTCATTAGGCAGATGATCTGACGGTAGAACTTATGTTTAATTTAGGGTTTTTTTCCCTAGAAGGCAACCCCTCTCTTTGTATGAGGGCATTTTATTGAGGCTATGTAATAGATGTGCATTCTTCGAGCAAGAAATAGAGAGGTGAGACTGTAAGAGAAAAAAGAGGATATTACAACAGATCTGTTGTAGGTTGTGTCTCTTCATTTTGCTGGATAATATAAAGGAAGGGCTGGTTGTTCAGAGTGGACATAGCCTAAACTGGGTGAACCACGTATATCTGTGTCTCTCTGGTTTTATGTGTTTTCTGTGTTTATATTTATGCAATATTCTATGTGTTCCATTGCTCTGTAATATATAATTTTCTAACAACTAGTTTTAGAGCCGAAGGTCTATTTGGCTGATAAACTCGCAGTAAAGAAGGGTTCCTTATTCGAGTGGGAGCAATGGTGGAAGATGGTAAGTTTAGGGTCGAGAAATTTAACTACCAAAACCTCTTGCTGTGGAAGATGTCAATGGAAGATTATCTGTATCAGAAAGATCTGTACCTACCATTGGGCGGACAAGCAAAGATGCCGACGCGTATGACAAATGAAGAATGGAACCTTCTCGATAGAAAGGCACTTGGAATAGTACGGTTGTGCCTCGCAGTGTCAGTTGCCTTCAACATTTCGAAGAAAACAACGACAGAGGGTTTGATTAAGGCGTTGGCAAAACTATATGAAAAACCCTCGGCCTCAAACATGGTATTTCTTATGAAACGGTTATTTAATATGAAGATGTCGGAAGGTGGATCTATTGCAGACCATTTAAATGATTTTAATACTGTTACAAGTCAGTTAAGTTCTATAGGGGTAAACTTTGATGATGAAGTTAGAGCTCTATTATTCTTGTGCTCATTGCCAAAAAGTTGGAATGGTTTAGTAATGGCCATTAGTAACTCTATTTCTGGATCTAGTACTTTAAAGTTTGATGATGTTGTCGGTGCTATCCTTAGTGAGGAAATGTGACGGAAAAGCTCTGGTGAGACATCAGGTAATGCTTTAAGTGCAGAGTCTAGGGGAAGAAAAATAGAAAGAGGAAAGAGCTCAGGATATCACAGTAAATCAAGGAAAGGCAGATCCAAGTCCAGATCAGGGATAGTGTGCTGGAAATGCGGAAAGAAAGGACACCTAAAGAAAGACTATATATCTCGGAAGGGAAAAGAAGAAGATGCATAGCAAGAAAACAATCATGAAGCAAATGTGACAGGTGAGGTGTTACAATATGCTTTGATTCTTTCTTTCGAAAATATTACTGATTCCTGGGTGGTAGATTCAAGGGCCTCATTCCATGCCACACCTGATAAGAATATTTTCATGACTAGTTCAAGGAGATTTTGGACAAGTCCATTTATGTGATGATAAACCCTGTAAAATTGTTGGAATGGGTAAGGTTCTTGTAAAATAGCAGAATGGAAACCAATGGCTACTAAATGAGGTAAGGCATGTTCTAGATCTGAAGAAAAATCTGATTTCAACAGGGAAGTTAGGCAGTGAAGATTGTGCGACAACTTTCACAGATAAAGCTTGGAAGGTCACCAAAGGATCTCTAGTAATAGCAAAAGGTGAAAAGGTTGGTACATTGTATTTATGCAAATGTATTTCTAACTTTGTTAATGCTTTAACTTCCAAAGGAGCAAATGCAGCATTATGGCATCATAGGCTCGGACACATGAGTGAGAAGGGGATGAAGATTTTTCACTCAAGGAATTTGTTGCCGGGTTTGAAGAATGTTGATTTGGACTTCTGTGAGAATTGCATTTATGGAAAACATAAGAGAGTCAGATTTCTCAGAGTTGGGAAAGAAAAGAAGAGCAAAAAATTAGAGTTTGTGCATACAGATGTATGGGGACTTGCTCAGGTATCATCTCTAGGTGGCTCTCGTTATTATGTTACTTTTATTGATGATGCAACTAGAAAAAATTGGATTTATTGTATTAAGAATAAATCTAATGTATTTGATACTTTCAAGAAATGGAAAGCTTTGGTTGAGATTGAGACAGGAACGAAATTGAAGTGCCTCAGATCAGACAATGGAGGTGAATATTGCATAAAAGAGTTTGATAGGTACTATTCAGAGCATGGAATTCGCAGAGAGAAGACAGTTCCAAGAACACCACAAGAAAATGGTGTGTCAGAAAGGATGAATAGAACAATCATGGAGCGTGCAAGGTGCATGAGATTGCATGCAGGATTGCCTTTACAATTTTGGGCAGATGCTGTAGATACTGTTGTTTATCTAATAAACAGAGGGCCTTCAAGTTCCTTGGATGGTGGTGTTCCAGAAGAAGCATGGACAGGTAAAAAGGTAAACTACTCTTTTTTAAAGCCTTTTGGGTGTGAGGCCTTTGTCCATATTAATAAAGAAAATAGAACAAAGCTTGAGGCAAAGTCAAAGAAATGTACCTTTATTGGATATGGTGTTAATGATTTTGGTTATCGCTTATATGATTACAAAAATCACAAAATCATTAGGAGCAGAGATGTAATATTCAATGAAAAGGTCTTTTATAAGAATCAGTTGCAGGAAAAGAAACAGGAAAAAGAAAACAAGGAATACACAATTCTTGATGAGATCACTGAAAAAGTAAAGGTGCCTGAAAATAATAATAATCAACAACAGCAACCACCACAACAACAACAGGCACCTCAAACACCTGAAAGTGGTGTTAGAAGATCTACCAGGATAAGTATACCCCCTGAACGATACTCTCCTTCATTATATTATTTATTGTTGACTGATTCTGGTGAACCCAAATGTTATGAAGAAGTAATGCAAGTTGAAAGCAGGAAGAAGTGGGAGCTAGCCATGGAAGAAGAGATGGACTCCTTAATGCATAACCAGACTTGGGACTTAGTCAGGTTGCCTACAGGAAAAACTACATTGAAGAATAAATGGGTTTACAGGCTAAAGGAAGAAGATGGAGGAAAACAAAGGTACAAAGCTAGACTTGTGGTGAAGGGGTTTGCACAGAAGAAAGGTATTGATTTTGATGAAATATTCTCTCCTGTTGTTAAAATGACTTCAATCAGAACTATTTTAAGTCTAGTAGCAGTTGAATATTTGCATCTTGAGCAGTTAGATGTAAAGACAACCTCTCTCCATGGGGATTTGGAGGAAGAGATATATATGCAGCAGCCACAAGGATATGATGTAAAAGGGAAGGAGAAACTAGTGTGCAGGTTGAAGAAGAGCTTGTATGGCTTAAAACAGGCTCCAAGGCAGTGGTATCTAAAATTTGACAAGTTTATGTCTGAACAAGGTTATACTAGATGTCACTTTGATCATTGTGTTTATCTGAAAAAGCAAAATGATGGTAGCTATATTATATTGTTATTGTATGTAGATGACATGCTTGTTGCAGGGACTAACATGCAAGAAATAAATGTGCTCAAAAGAAAATTGGCAAATTCATTTGCAATGAAGGATTTGGGAGCTGCAAAACAAATCCTTAGTATGAGAATAACTAGAGACAGGAAAAATCACAAATTAACATTGTCTCAGAATGAGTACATACAAAAGGTGTTGAAAATATTTAATATGCACAATGCAAAACTAGTTAGTACACCTTTTGCTAGCCATTTCAAACTTAGTAAGGAAATGTGCCCAAAGACCCAAGAAGATATGGATTATATGTCTAAAGTTCCATATGCATTAGTAGTTGGAAACTTAATGTATGTAATGGTTTGCACAAGGCCTGATATTGCACATGCAGTGGGAGTTGTAAGCAGGTACATGAACAATCCAGGAAAGGAACATTGGATGGCAGTGAAATGGATTCTCAGATATTTGAAAGGTACCACAAATCAAGCATTATGCTTTGGTGGTTCAAACATTTCTCTACAGGGATATGTTGATGCAAATATGGCAGGTGACAGAGATAACAGGAGGAGCACTACAAGATATGTATTTACTGTAGGTGGAACAGCTATCAGTTGGGTTTCAAAAATCCAAAGTGTTGTTGCACTTCCAACAACAGAAGCAGAGTATGTTGCTACTATAGAGGCTAGTAAAGAAATGATTTGGTTACAAAGGTTTATGGGTGAATTGGGTAAGAAGCATGATATGGGCACGTTATACAATGATAGCCAAAGTGCCATTCATCTTGCGAAGAACTCAGCATTTCATTCCAGGACTAAACACATACAACTCAAGTAACATTTCATACGATCAGTGTTGGAAGATGGAGAGTTGAAGCTGGAAAAGATACACACTAGCCAGAATCCTGCAGATATGCTAACAAAACTTGTAACCAAGGGGAAACTAAGAATATGCTCAGTTTCAAATGGTCTTCAAGGATGACGATGAAGATGAGAAATAGCCAGGTCCAAAGAGGAGTCATTGTCCAGCAAATGAAGCAATGGTGGATTTGCTATAATCATTCTCCAAGTGGGAGATTGTTGGGTGTGGAGCATGATTATTTAGAGGTCTTTGTTTCAGCTGGATGTATACCCCAGGAAGTTTGTACACCCCTCCATGCGGGGGGTGCGGGGGGACACTTTTCCTCTCCGCGAGGGTTCGGGGGGGCCGACCCCACCCCCAGCTAGGGGGTCCAGGGGCCAGCGGTCCCCTGGCGAGGGTTTCGGGGGCAATGCCCCGAAGCTAAAAACATATGTAAATTTGCCTTGTAAAAGTATAGTAATTTCTAGTCAATCTGGGTTGTTCATTAGGCAGATGATCTAATGGTAAAACTTATGTTTAGTTTAGGGTTTTTTCCCCTAGAAGGCAACCCCTCTCTTTGTATGAGGGAATTGTATTGAGGCTGTGTAATAGATGTGCATTCTCCGAGCGAGAAATAGAGAGGTGAGACTGTAAGAGAAAACAGAGGATATTACAGTGGATCTGTTGTAGGTTGTGTCTCTTCATTTTGCTAGATAATAGGAAGGAAGGACTGGCTATTCGGGGTGGACATAGCCCAAACTGGGTGAACCTCGTATATCTGTGTCTCTCTGGTCTTATGTGTTTTCTGTGTTTATATTGATGCAATATTCTATGTGTTCCATTGCTTTGTAATATATAATTTTCTAACATTATCTTCACTAGTCGTCGCTCCACTCCACAGCATAATATTTACCTTAGTATCCTCCTCGCAGGGCTCAACCCTCATCATCTGCAAGTTCTGTGTCTGTTGCTGAGGTTGCACCCCCTTTTCATGTATCTTATCTAATAATATAGGGAAATCATCCATCGCGTGGTCAAACTGAGTACAATAGCGGCATGACAAACACATCGAATTCGGGCAGTCTCGTGCGTAGTGTCCTGGTCCCCCACAATTGTAACGAATGACCTGCTCTCGACCTCTACCAGGTCCTCCTCCACCTCAGCCTCATCATCACCCCTGATGCTCGCCTCGCACTCCCCTAGTACCTTGTTCCGGAGGCCGAGTTTCTGCTTTCACCCTATATGTAGGCGTTCTATCCATCATTAACTCGTAACTACAACAATTGCACTCATCATGACCCACCAATCGACAGAAACTGCAAAAGAGCTGTTGCAGTGTCTGTACAAATTTCTACAGTAAGTGGCAATTGTCTGTTGCGCGTTTTTCAGCTACCTGATAGATAGCACACCATAGCGCAGTTCTTATACTTGGCCCTGCTAGAGCTTTCGGCCTCAGAGGCATTGGTCCCCCTGCTACAACATAATTTGTGAAAACTGGACAGTGATCTTTGTCATGCCCCTGGCTTTTTCACTTCAGGCACCAAACTTCTTCACGCACCTCAGGTCGAGTTGTTCTATCTTTCTTCAGACTCTGCATTTCGAGGCAAATGTTCTGCAACTGCACATGAATCTGTTGAACCCCTAGATTATCATCTTGCATCAGTGTCTCATGCAGTCTCATCACAATTTCCAGGGCTTCCGCCTGGGTCCCAATCTTTTGTTGTGATAGCACAACCCTTAGATGAGGTAGGAGTGAAGCCACAAACCATTCGCGGTGCTTCCCATCAATCAGATTCATGTTAGCTTCATAGATTGTACACTTCAATCTTTGATCTAGATCCTAGGGTGTCTCACCAGGCTTCATCATGATCTCCTTGAATCCCACAATTGATTGTGCTTCAGACTTAGGTCTACTGAATTCCTTATTCAACGCAGTCTGGATATCTGCCAACGCGGACATCAGGTTATCAGTGCAATACTTAATGTACCACGTTAGCATGTGATCCTACAAAGCACTAACCAACATTTCTCTCTTCATTTTATCATCCTTGATACCCTGAGCTTCCCACACAACCTTCACGATGAACCAAAAATGGTCAGGATCTTCATTTCCCATGCTCTTGAACACAGGTAGCTTTACTGAGTTCTCCATGTTGAACGGTGGCAGAGGTGGCAATGGTGTAAGCGAAGGTGTATGCAGTGGGGGTGAAGATGGAGGTGGTGTGGGTGGATGGGGTATTCGTAGGAACCCTTGCATTATCAATTGAACAACACTCTCCGGAGATGCCTGTGTTTCTTCCTTGACGTCACTCTGAGGAGGTTCAATTAGCAAGCTATATTTAGGGCCTATTTTCCCCTTGTTCTTAAATTTCCTTCCACTTCTCTTAGCCCCAAACATCAAGGTAGCTTCATAACCTACTTTCACACAAGAGAATCTTAATCTAGGTATTTAAGGATTTTAAATACTTACCTCGTGGCCTCTTGAAGAATCGGCACTGCTTTGTTGTAACTAACCAAGGTATCGACCACGAACTCTTTCACAAACCCTCCTATGATACAATCAACAGCACGTGTGATCTTATCTTCAGAGGCTTCTAATCTCCGCACTAATTCCGGGGTCCAGACAATTGGACCATCAAGCCTCCACCTTCCTTGGTCGTCTTCCAATTTTGCGATCCACTCGTACAACTCAACCGAGAAGGAACATAAGAAGATCTTGTGTATTGCTTTGTACAAGTATCTATCCAACCATTGTTCTTTCGTCAATCATAGATTCATGTTCTCTTGTGTCATGAATTCGTGGATCTTTCTATCCAACCAGTCTTCGATTTCCTTCTTAGTTGGATTCCAGTGATGTGACATCACACATATCGTTATGCAGATCTCAGTCCCAAAAACGGAACCATTTGTTGGCTTAATGGGCCCTGAACCAGGTTCAGCGTTAATTAGTCAAGCAAACCCCTACACTACTGGCCCTTTCAGCATCAATCCGCGGAGTGCGGACTGAAGTCTCACCCAAAGCAGTATGGGGGGATGCAGGAACCAAGTTTCCTCACCCTGAGATGGTTGTGATGTAATTTTATACCCTAATCCTTTATTTGCATAGACTGATGAGCCTTTTTAGGGCTTATCAATGCACTTGTCTTATTCAGTTTCGAAACCTTCGCGAAGGTTTGCGATCGTCCTTCGCGGACCCTAAATAGGTAATCCAAATGCTTACGCACCCCTTTAATCACTCTTACTTCTGTGTCTACCTAGATTAGCTTAAGTATTGGTTAACTTCAACATGCATTATGATTATCTTCACGTAAACAAATATTCTTACTTGCATTCATATGACAAAGTAAAGCACATAAATTCATGCATTAATATCGCATTAAATCATAAGCCTAGCATTCAACATAACATAACCGCATACATTCATAACATAAGTAAGATATCTCATACACAAGTATCTCTAGAATAATTCTCTTTATTGATGACTCAGATCTCCATTACAGACTCTAACTTCCCTACGCACACAGCTGTAAGGGTCTGCGCACTCAGCTGTGGACTTTTGCCCTAGGCCTCTACACACTCAACTGCAGAGCCTCTTCCTACGCTAAGACTCTTCGCTCTTAGCTCTCACAGACCCATTACATCAATCAATTGCCAAAAAATTACTTAGAACTGAACTTTCTTAGACTCTTCTAAGACTTCCTTTTTATACATTCCCGTGGTCCGTGAACCAAGGGTGAATCTCATCAAGATGACACAAGCTTCCTAAACTAAGGGCAGAAACCCTTGTTGACTGTATACATCTTCACGCTCTGTGCCCACAAAATGCGGAGAATTTACATTCTTTATACAAAACTTGGGCCTTTAGCCCCAAAACTTGGGCTTTTGACCCCAAAATTGACCTTAGGGGACCCGTTCCCAACACAGCTAGAGCAACAAATCAAAATGGGATTACTCAACCATATAAATTCTAAATATGCCAACATATAAATGACATCACTTCTTATATAAACCATGATCAAAATTTTAGACAATGGTTTCCTTTATAATCCATATCAACAAAACTTCCATGTCAATTGTTGGTCTATAAGTTACTTGTATTTCCTACAGAACTATGTCCAATTGGCCCTGCAGAGACTGCAGGATGAGGTGCAGGAGTGGCATTAACCATCCATCCTGTCAAGGTAGTAACAACGGGTGTTGGTGCTGCTTGAAATGGGGGATGGAGATAAACATTAAAATAACATATCAGAAAAACTCTTCATGATTCAAATACACTTAAATCAAATTCTCTCTTTACAAGCACAACTATCGGCAATCTCATCATGATTTTTTTTTAAATCCACCTGTAATTCAACATACCCCATGAGAACCAAGTGGCAAGAAGCCTCCCCTTTCAGAATCATTTCCATAAGAGAATTAGTTGTTGGAGATGGTGCATGAGCTCCATTTGGCTGTCCACAACGGTGATCAACAAACAATGTTTTTATGTCTAGGTTAGTCCTTGGATTTTTACAGAGTTGATGCTGCAAATTCAAACTGAAACAAATTTCAAAAACCAATACCAGGAATATGAAATCAGTAATATGCACTTAGTGTCGAAATCATAGAATAATATACTATTGGTATTGGTCATCAAAACTAATTACAACATCTACTACACAATGGGCATAAAATACTAAAATTTCAACAATTGTCTATCAAGTCAACTCGAAAGCAAATGTATATAAACCTTTGATTGATAAGTGTTCACAAACAAGAATTTTTGAGTGAAGGAAACTACAGCTTGTCTCAGAATAGAGGATAGGATTGGACTTAATAAGATTTTCAAGCTCGGCTAACATGATATTCCTTGCTGACTACAAAATTATTCAATGACAACTGAAACCATCAAATGCATTTGTTAGAAAATTATATATTACAGAGCAACAGAACACATAAAATGTATTGTAGAATACAAACACATAAAACAAGAGAGACATAGATATAAGTGGTTCACCCAATTTAGGCTACGTCCACGGAGAAACATCCAATCCTTCCTTTTATATTATTCAGCAAACTAAAGAGATACAACCTACAGAAGATATGGTGTAATTCCCTCTTCGCTCTCACACAATCTCCTCTCTCTTTCTCACTCAGAATACATATCTACATAGACACAATACAATTCCCTCATATATAGCGAGGGGTTTCCTTCTAGGGAAAAAACCCCTAAATTAAACATAACTTCTAATGTCAGATCACCGCCTAATGAATGGCTCGGATTGACTATGAAATTACAACATTTTACAAGGTAATTTTACATCTATTTTTAGCTTCAGGGGTGCTACCCCTGATTCCCCACTGGGGGGGGCGCTCCCAAAGGTCGTAGTCGCCCCCCCATGGACCCCTCGTGCAGCGTAAATATTACAGGCAGTGTTGCTGCCACATTATGAACTGGGGTCCAATGCGGCGATACCTCTAAATAAATAAGATAATCAGGCTCCACACCCAATATCATCTTAAGCATTCAGTCCAGTGAACTCCAGTCCTAGCAATACATGAAAGAGGATAACTTATGACATAAATTTAAATAGAATCCATCATGACAACCACAAAGGATCTCTTATTTGCAAAAAAATAAACAAAAAATCAATTCATAATGTTGTTATGGATGACATGTTTACACTGTTAAGTTTATAAAATTAAATCTCAAAACCAACCCAAAAGCATCAAAACTACAATCTAGAGACAAGCCTCTCCAACCTTGGTTTACCAAACAACCCATATTTTAATCAAAATGGAGTTTAGGTATTTCCATGCATTTTTTCTTGCTACAGGTGATTACATGCAAGTGAAGATAATTTCTCATAAATTTAAAAAGAAAATTCTCCCATTAGCCCCACAAAGATACCTTTCAGGAGTCCCAAGTCATGACTCAGATGAAAATTGAATTCAACAAAAGATGCTTTTATCTTACATACATTGTTTTCATTAGAAAGAATTTTACCTTAGCAACAAAGAAGAAATCACATGTGGAAACTGTGCATCCCAAATGCCATTAGTAGAATAGCAACACATTACACCACTTATAGTTAATCCAGATCAAATTAAATCTTTTCTAACACATTTTTTAGCAAAACATTGCACCACTTAATCCAAGAAAAATTTAATTTAATTTGACACATTATTTTCACAACATATAAGTCTATCACTTTATATCCAGAATGATCAACACTCTTTTCAATTCAAAAAGGATGAAGACATTAGGAATTCAACCATACCACATTGTTGGCTTAAAAATAAATTAAAGAGTGTGTTTCAAGCTTGTTACCATATATTAATCCATTGAATAATAAAAGAAAAACCTTGGCAACAGAGCCATATTGTAGCTAAACTTATAGAAATATCAATGTTTGCAATTAAAAATCAATCATCAACTCAAAAAAATATCACCAATGTTTACAACCACAATAATGAAAAATTCAAAATTAAACAAGGGCATCTGATGCATGATTTCTTTGTGCATCACACAAAAGAACAGAGAAAGAAACGATCCACTTACTTGTGAATGGTCTCTTATTTTTCTTCATCCAGGAACTGCAAGATGAGGAAAACCAAATTTCTGCTAAGGGAAGACATGACAGGGGATCGATAAAAGCCCCTTCTCCAACAAACTTTATGAGATTACTCATCATGCCCATTTATTTAAGATATTTTCTCGTCCCTGCTCATTTATTTATGCGTTCCCAACCTAAATCTTCAACGAGTATAGGCACCTACAACAATCCTGTTGAATAGGAATAAATATATAAGAGGTAACGAAGATAAATGCATTGAATCAATGACCAAGAGTTTAAAATATATATATCTTTAATATCTCAGTAAAAATATCAGATTGCAAAAAAAGTGGCTTCATCCTATGCGGAAAAAAAGAGTGAAATAACAGATTGCAAACCATATTCTCTAAAAGTATTCCAACTATCTTATGTTGTAATTTATTTTTATTCCAAAATATATGGTGTAGACAT
Source organism: Pinus tabuliformis (assembly GCA_031772625.1). Taxonomy (NCBI): domain Eukaryota; kingdom Viridiplantae; phylum Streptophyta; class Pinopsida; order Pinales; family Pinaceae; genus Pinus; species Pinus tabuliformis. The sequence continues at coordinate 441,044,131 of CM062804.1, read as the reverse complement.
AGTGCTTGATTTCATAGTTTCTATATCTAAAGCTTGTAAATTTTAATGTTTTCTTCATGCCAAAGAAAGATTGTAGTTCAAAGAGTCATCACTATCCTAGAATATTTGTCTAATAGTTAGTGTGAGAAAGAAGAACCATATTTTAGAAGGGTCTATACACAATAATTTCCAACAATTTCTAACAAAGTTGTTGGTAAAATGGTCAAAGCATTTTGTAGTTTGCAACCATTTCTGGTATTACTGCCGAGTTTCTAAAAACGTTAAGTGGGTTCTGAAAAAGGTTGTTGGATTCCTCCTTTGTTTTTCATGTAGATGCAAGTTGAATCCATTAGTATAAAAGTTTGTTAGACACCTAATCTATTAGGGTTGGTTGGGAGGAATTCCAATAGTCATTCAAGTCCAAGTGACCTCTTGGAAGATGAAAACCAAGGGTCATAAAACTATGTATTAATATGTACATCACCTGAATATAATAAATCCACATAAGTTATTCAAATATTTCCTATCAGTTTTGTGTGTGTTTGACCTGGTATCATTGTAGGTTCCTCTATAGCCTACTTAAATGTGTGAAAGCCATTAGTTTTCAGGCCTTAATGTGGGAACCCTCACCAAAATTGTCCCCTCTCTATGCATGTCAATTTTTCCTATTGAAACTACACCTAAGCATTTTACCATTTATGTTTTCCATATTGGAAACCTAACGCACTTAGCTACCCCTCTGCCTAGTTTTGTCACAGCTCTAACCAATGTTCACCCACAAGTTTGTCAGTTCTATTTAATGCATGTTAAGAAAACTTTAGCATATGAGGCTTCCTCCAATCCTACACCCATTTCTCTCCTTCATAATTTGAAACCCTAGAAATGCACACTACTCTTCTCTAGTGGACTCTCTTATGTCTATTGTAACTAGGCTATTTACCCACAATTAACCTTCAAATATAGTCAGCCCTATATTCAAACAAAATGTCATTTCTTTATGTGTAATAAGCTCCTACCATCATTAGATGGAATGGTAGACTCACCAACTGAATATTGTGCATCAAAAGAATTGATATAACAAAAAAAAAATTCCATGTGTTGGAGAAACCAAACCTTGAAAGAAATGTTGCATCACACTTTGCAAATTTCACCCTCATCAGCAACAGCTCCAATCTTCAGACTTCCAAAATAGTTTTCTGCCCCTAGAGTCCTCACTTCCATGAAATATCCTTCGAACACAATCAAATTCCTTCATGAGGGCTTCCCTATCCCAATGAGGGGCACAGTGCTGAAACACATCCTTCACCCATGTTATAGACATTTTTGGGCCCTACAACCCCAAGCACGAAATGTCCATAAACCAAGGGCTCCTAAGTCCCTAAAAGTGTTATTCTAACCCCTAAAGGAACAAGGTCAATAGATTACAGCTTCTCCCAGAAGTTCTCCATAAAAAACTGCTCAGAATTGGTCAAAACATGATCATTTCAGCTGCCCCATTGGCCAAGTGCGTTGCATCTCACCTAAGTACACTGTGTGGGTGCATTTCATTTCAAAAAGCCCTTCTATGGGGTGCGATGGGCGAGAAATGACAAATGGCAGTGTCATTCCGCGAGGTGGAGAGGCAATGGAAGCTTCCAGAAACTTCTCCTGTGACACTTGCCTCTCTGAATTCGACCAAGGATGAGTAAGAGATCATCAATCTCCAAGTGGAAGCAAGAACTATTAGAGAGAAGACACTAATCAAATCATAAGCTGACTCATCTCCATTATAGATATCTATATATGGATCCCTCATCCCAGAGATCCAGAGGCTGGAATTTTGCATATTGTAAGGAATTGTTGTTGGTTTCTTGAGACAAACATCAGATTGTTGGGTGATCTAAGCTTTGTATGAGGTGAAGAGGGGCTTCCTTGCTGAGAGGTTGATGCTGGGTCAGAATAACTGGTTGTAACTCCTCTTGGCTCTTTCTTGTTTATCAATAAAAGCTATTCAAGTTTTCCTCCATACTCTTGTGTCATTGATGTTTGCTGCATTTGTATGGTCAATTTACATCTGATCCTAAATTGTTTATGATTATAGATCCATGTCTTTGTATAGTGCTATGCTACTGTGATCTTACAGGTACTTTGTGAAGCTGGGCGTGCAAGGGAACAAGTAGCGAAAGACTATCAAGGAAGAGAGGAATCAAATCAAGAGATTAGCGCAAGACAGAGGTTGGTCTTTTTGTTCCTCTCTATCTATAATTCATAAAGGAAAAACGAAAGTAGCTTTACTCTGTTTGTTTCTAAGGCAGCTGTCACACCTTAGTGGGATAGAGCAGTTCTGTATAGCCACTTTTCCCTAAAACAAAATGGCGACTCTGCTGGGGACAAATTAGTTTGTTTATTTATCTTCCTTGTTGTCTATTTCATAAACTTACAGGTAGCATTCAAACTGCATTTGCCGTAGCAAATGCAAAGTAGATAAATGCTACTTCAGTCCATCTGCGGGATCTGTTTATGATTTAAACAACTGATTCACAAACTCTCTGATTGCCCTTGTGATAGCTCTTAGATCCTCCTTAGATCTACCCCTGATTATTGAGTTACTGATTGCCTTTTGCTCGGCGAAAACCCATGAACTAAACTGCAAACTGTGACCCGGAACCCAAACAGAGTCTCATTTCTAGCCCAGCGCAGGTACTGTTCAAAGAATCTGAACTTCAGCGCACTTCCCGAGTGGAGAAGGTGCGCTGCATTTCAAATTCCCTGTGTTACAGGTGCGCTGATCAGGCTAGGCTCTGTGCAGTTTTGGTTTCTGTGATTCATTCTTTCTAGTTCTATTCCTGAATTTTGCTTCCTGTGATCAGTATATGTCTATTTGAAACCCCTTTTCCTTGCTGTTATTCCGCCTCCTTTGTACAAAAGAACTGTAAATGTGTTTTTGTTTTTGTTGAGTCATTTTCAGTTCTCCTTTGCAAAAGTAGCGTAATCGTACTATCGTCCTTTGATTTGAAACTGTCGCAAGTGTCGATTTCAATCATAGGAAAGAGTTTGATTGCAGTTGATGGTCGATTATCCTGTTACTATTGTTTTTGGTCTGAATTTGTGATTTTCTAGTGTCAAAAACAAGTATTCATTTCAAAATCGTAAGGTGTTGTGATCGTCTCCATTTTTTATTTCGAAAAGAAACTTGTTGATATTTGTCGCTTGAAAAGAAATTCAGATTTGTGCATCAACTTTCTTTTTATCATTCATATACTAAGAAAGTCGAAAACAAATACATGCATGTGCATTTGCATATAGACAGTCTGATTGGTTTGATTTAGGAAAGTGCATTTAGAGTGTGCTCTTTTCTCTTTGTGAAAAGATTTTGTCTTTCTTTCCTTAGTAGCTAGGATTTTCATTGCACAAAGAAGATAAAAAGATTGTTTATCATCTTAGATTGCATTTTAGGAATTACATCTACATCTCGCGGTGAACCTGAAAGGAAAACTTCATAAACAATATCAACTATAAAATAAATTCAATGATTCTAACAACGCTTTGGAACTTAACACACAACATTTAGAAGTCTAGGCTAGAGACGTATTCCGGTGTCGTAAAGCCTGGTAACTGTTGTTCTCACTGATGGTTGGGTGATTCCTCCACTTTGAGGCGATAAGTGCCAGTACGGACTTGTGCTCCCACGTATCGTTGAGTATATTTTGGGAGACCCCAATAGGCTTAATCCTTTATCCATAGGAAGCCGTGTCTGCCGCCCTATCGATCGCAATGCACTGAACACAGCATTCGGGAAGATTGACTGCCGTACCGTAAAAAGTATTATGTAGTTTTGCGATTGGTTTGGTAATCCCTCTACCTAGATTTCTAGAGCAGTCCCTTTTGTTCCTTTTCAGACTCTTTAACAGAAAAGGTCCATCTGAGCACTTGTCACTTCAGGCTCATTAAAAATCGAAGGAGACTACAGTCATCTTTTGTTTTTTCTCGACTCTTAAAAATTGAAAAAACAAGTTGTGTCAAAGCATCTAAAATTCATTTAATTCGGAAACATACTTCCCCTTTATTTTTGGTTGATCGAGTAATCTGCAATCGTGGAAGAAAGTCAATTGAAACCCCGTCGTTCGCGGAGGCTTACGAGTCAACCGTCTTTGTCTCCGGAATCGAAGCTAGTACGGACAAAGCGAACTCGTTTAACCGGTTCCAAATCTCCTGTTAAAGTTAGAACAAGTGTTCCAACAACATCAGAGACTCCGATTACTCCAAACATTTCTGGAATCCCTGCCTCTACAGAAGAAGTTCAGCAGCCACAGAAGGACAGTAGTACTGATCCTAGTGTGAGGGTAAACACTTGTGTTACCGAACCAGTTCCATTTACAACCGGTTCGGAGAGTCTTGCTCCTCAAACATCTATCACTGCCGATTCCATACCTTCTTCGGCACCAAAAATATTCTACGGACCTAACGGTCTACCCCTTCCACCTGGTCTGATTGCCATAGAAGAGATTGTGGAAGATCCTCCAACGAGTACTCCATCGCAATTTGGAGTCAGGATCACTCTATATCCTTCTTCATCAAAAGTTAGTCTACCACCAGCGGAAGCTCCTTTAGAATCGCTAGGCAATCTTTTGGATAGACTACAAATGGCTGAACAACCATCAACATCTAGGACTGTGTCGTCTGACACAGCGACGGCAAAACCCCCTGCTATCACTCCAACAATGTTCGCCGGTATACCATCTGTCCCAACTAGCTCTCAAGCGCTAGAAGGAGCCCACTCAGGGGCCATTTCGACAGTATGGTCTGTTCCTTTTTGTTCATCCGGAATAATATCCGGGAACTCTTATGTTGAGTCTCAACAAATTGATCCATTTGGAGGTTAATTTGGGCATTCCGGCCCTCAACGGCAAACCATTCCCTTGAGTTCTGGATTACCACCATATGGGGGGTAGTATGCCCTTTCATTATCCCCTCCGGGAGGACAACCATACGGGAGTTCACAAAAAAATTCGGGTTATGTTGGAATTACTTCTAGCGGTTGGGTACCAATACTACCTCAACAACCAAGAGTTGTATATTCGATGCAACAATGCTTACCTATGTCAAGTATACCAACTACGCCAGCTATTGTGACGGTGTCGCAAGTTCAAGCGCTGCCTGTTGTATGCCAACCTCAGGTTTCTCAGGTTGTAATGCAACAGCCCCTTGACCCTGCGACTCAACCACAATCGTCGACTGGTGGAATGACACAGGTTCAGACGGGTACAATTACCCCTCATCTTGGTCAAACAGTTAGTATCGGGCAACAGCACATGGCTTCACAACCATGGCTAGTACAATACCAACAACCGCAATTCCAACAAGTATACCAAGGTTCTGAGCAACAAATCTTTGCAAATAGTGGGCAGCCGTATATTCAAAACGGTCAAAATCAACCATTTTACAATGGTCATGCCCATCAACCTTACCAAAGTTACCAACATCAAATGCATTATTCCGGTATGCAAAGACCAACTGCTCAGGCAATCCCATCTTATCCTGGGTATGCTTCACCTAACCTGAATCAGCAGTTACCCTTTGTGGCAACTTTAGAGTTACCTGATTTAAATCGATTAACAAACGATCTAATCACTTACACCCCTTGGTGGCCAGCGATTCTGCATAAACTTCCATCAGATATTCCTAAATTTAATGGAAATCCGGGTGAAGATCCGTCGAATCACGTGATGAACTTTCATCTGGGGTGTTCATCAAACACCTTAAATGATGATTCGATAAGGCTTCGCCTTTTTCAGAGGAAGTTAACTGGTCCGGCGGCAAAACGGTACATCAAATTGCCTAGAGCTTCATTCGACAACTTCAGTACCTTAGCCACAACCTTTTTAACCCATTTTCAATTACCAATAAGGTATGAAATGGGAACGGAACTCCTTACCAACTTCAAATAGATGACGGCCACTCACATATCTGATCATATACATGAGTGGCGACGTCGTCGTAGAATGGTAAAAACGTATGTTCCCAATCAGCTCTTAGCTAAATGGTTTATCAAGTCATTACTACCTTCCATCACGGAAGATGTGGCAAAGGGGGGAGTCGTAACAGAAGAGCAAGTTATCGCTCGTGCGCAATATTTGGACTTGATTTACACACAGTCCGGCACGCTCTACGATAAAATACCTGACGCCCCTAGACCGGAATTCTTAGTTCCTCCTCCTCCTAAATCAAACAATGACTCTCATGCCGGAAATGGCGTGATTGGCGCAACAGACACGAAATCTACAAAGGCTACATCCAAAAAAGCCCGTAAGATTTCAGGTCAAAATGCAAAATATGAGCTTCTTGCCTCGGAAGTAAATGCCATATCGACAGATAAAGGCAAAGAAACCAATCAACCAGGGGGCAAGAACAAAGGCAAAGGGAAGAAGAAGAAACAGGAAGAATCATCACCTGAAAAATCTTCTGCAAACCCTCCTGGAAATAGGAAACCAAAAAATCCATGCTTTATATGCGATGAGGATCATCGGAACGCAGATTGTCCACACAGAGCTGAGCTTAAAAAATTCTTCAAGAATTCAAAAACCTCCGCAATGTTTACTGATCCGTTTCCAAATCCAAGAACAAATCTGGTTGAGAGAGAAAATGCTTCCCCGTCTCAAGTGCTAATGTTGTTGGTTTCAAAACAGCAAAATGATGCTTTGATATCAACGAGGAACAAAGATTATGGGAATCCACAGCTGTCGAACAACAAGGATAAAGATCAGCCTAGTAGTTCGACAACAACTTCGACAGAAGTTGCGCCGCCCATCATTCCTGAATTGACAATAAAACTGCCAAAGGGAGTAGTACACAAGTCGACGTTTAATCCCCGCGCTAGAGCGGCACAACATTATAATATAGTGGAAGATTTGGCCCAATCGCCATCCACTATGTCGACTCTTGAAGTACTATAAAATTGCCCATCCCAAAAGCAGGCTTTATTATCAGCCATTGGTGGAATAGACCCAAAGGATTCCAATCTTGTATCCTTCGATCATAAAGGATACGATCCTCAATTACCAGCTCAATTAGCTTTCCTTGTTCAAGTGAAAGCCCTCAACAAAAATGTTCATCGAACAATTATTGATGAGGGGGCATCTACATGCATTATGTCGATGAGTTGTTGGAAACTTTAGGATCTCCAACCTTGTCGTGATCTTCGACGACATTAAAAGCATTCGACGGAAGGACATATACCCCATATGGTATTCTAAGTAACTTGAAGGTTGAACTAGGAGGAAAAACAGTAGAAATAGATGTTGAGGTAATCGACGGAAATCTCGATTACAACATCCTGCTGGGAAGACCATGGATATATGCCATGGCTGCTATTGTGTCGACCTATTTTAGGAAGATTTCATTTCCCTTTCAAGGAGGGATTACAATCTTCGATCAACAAAACTTCCTCCCCAATGGTTCTCAGGTTACAGGAAGCATTCCTATGATCCATGGAAGCCCCCATTCGCTTCAAAATATCGGAGTAGGCCTACTAAAAGATCTTATATTAATGGGAACTTTCACCCTTCCACCTCCAATCCATCTGGCGGAAGTAGCGTCGGTAGGAACCTACAATATGATATCTTCTAAAAAGATCTCAGAAAACGATATCAACATGGATCATGCAATGGTTTTGCCTCCAAGCCCAACAGAAGTATTGTAGCAATCAATGTTCCTAGCTTGGATGGCGAACCCAAATCAACGCTCATCAAGCGTTTGGATAGATAGGTCTGAGGAATATGATACCCCTTCAGATCCTTGGTCGCGAGTGCATGTCACCGACGAAGGAATTGTTCAATCAATGGTAATTGAAGGGGCACCATGGGATGATTACCACCATCGTTCCCTTCTTCCGGATTGTGGAGAAGATACTCCTGATGACCTTTATCATCCTTCAGTTTTTGATTTTCTATCAAATACTGTAAACACGGTGGATTTTGAGCGAAACTTGTCCAACATTGAAGAGACTATCGCCATAAATATCTCGACCAAAGCAGATGTTGTAGAGAATATTTATGTTGGCAAATGTTGTTCTCCTTCAGAACTGGAAATATATGATGCTCTTTTTCACGAATTCAGAGATGTCTTTGCTTGGTCATATAGTGAAATGCCAGGCATTGACTCGAGTATCGTTGAACACAAAATTAAGATGTATCCAGATGTCAAACCAGTATGGCAATGGCTACGGTAGGTGCACCCCAAGAAAGCCGCTGCAATTAAGGTAGAAGTTGAGAAACTTCTCCATGCTGGTTTCATTTACCCGGTTCCTCTAACCGATTGGGTATCGAATATTGTCCCTGTTATGAAAAAACAAGGAACAATTAGAGTGTGCGTCGATTATAGGGATGTAAATCAAGCTTGTCCAAAAGACAACTACCCTACACCCTTCATCGACTAGATAATTGATGAATGTGCCGGATACGAAATCTTTTCATTCATGGATGGATTCTCCGGGTATAATCAAATAAATATCCGCCCACAGGACCAGTGAAAGACTACATTTATTTGTCCATGGGGCACATTCGCATATTGAAAATTACCTTTTGGTTTAAAGAACGCAGGGGCGACGTTTCAGAGGGCAATGAATTATGCCTTCCATGACATAAAAAACATCGTTCAACCATACCTCGATGACCTTCTGGCTCATTCGCGAAAGCGGACTGATCACCCGCAGCATTTAAGAGCGATATTTCTACGTTGCCGACACTACAAGATACGACTCAATCCACACAAATGTGTATTTTGCGTCAGTTCTGGTAGTTTACTTGGCGTCGTAGTCTTAAAGGACGAGATTCGTCTCGACCCATGTAAGGTTCAGGCAATCATAAATTTGCCTCCACCTTCGAATTTGCTTCAGATTCAGAAACTCCAAGGGAAAGAAAACTTTCTGAGGAGGTTCATTCCAAATTACGTCGAACTTGCTAAAGGTTATACGCGTCTTTTGAAAAAGGAAGTACCCTTTGTCTGGGATCAGGTTGCGCAAGCTTCCTTTGATGCTTTAAAAGAATCCCTAATGAAAGCATCATTAATGTACGCTCCTGATTATCAAAAAGATTTTAACCTGTATCTGGCTGCAGCGGATACGACCATCGCAATGGTTTTAGTTCAAGAAGACGACAGAATCGAACATCCTATATATTATTTAAGTAAAAACTTAAATGATACAGAAAGAAAATATTCTTATGTTGAAAAGCTAGCGCTCGCAGCTGTTCAAGCGATACAGAGATTTCGACACTATGTCCTCTTTCAAAAAACTACCATTCTGTCAGATTGCAACCCCATGACTTATATATTGTCGCGAAAGTTGCTGGGGGGAAAATATTCAAAATGGATAGCAATCCTACAAGAGTTTGATCTGGAATTTGTAAAATCCAAGTCAAAGAAAGCTCTGGTTTTCGCAGAGTTATTATGCGATCTCCCATCGTCGTCCAACGATGAAACGTCCGAAGAAACAATCGTGGACAAAAGTTTGTTTCTAATATCTTCAAGCAATGAGTGGTATGGAGATATAATAATTTATCTCCAAACCCAAAAATATAGGCCAAATACCTCCCGCTCCGAACAAAAATGTATTCGATACCAAGAAAAAGACTACATGATCGTCGGTGATACACTTTACCGTCGCGGTATCGATACAGTTCTGAGAAGGTGCCTCACGCATGAGGAGGCCGAAAAAGTCCTGAATGATTGCCATTCAGGCACGTGTGGGGGGCATCAATCCGGTTATGCTACAACACAAAAAATCTTACGAGCAGGATACTTCTGGCCAACAATGTTTAAAGATTGCATAAACGCAGTCAGAAGTTGCCATGCTTGTCAAATTTTCGATAGCAAAACCAGAAGACCACCCACACCTCTGCAGCCAATAGTTGTTTTAAGGCCATTTGCCAAATGGGGCATCGATTTCATGACATGTAACCCCACCTGGACCGGGGGGCATGGGTATATCATAGTCGCAGTTGACTATTTTACCAAATGGGCCGCGGCGATGCCTACATTAGATAATACTGGTGAAATAGCTGCCCTCTTCTTTTTCAATCATGTAGTCGCCAGATTCGGCATACCACAAGCTATAGTCACAAATCATGGATCACATTTTCGCAATCACATGATGGTCGAATTAGCTGCCAAACTAGGGTTGTCTCACGACAGCTCTACTCCATATTATCCGCAAGCCAACGGACAAGTTGAAGCAATCAACAAGGTCCTGAAACGCATGCTGCAAAGGATGATTGGAGTTCAAAAAAGAAGATGGCACCTAATCCTGTACTCAGCTTTGTGGGCTTACCGAACATCGGTAAGGAATGCAACCGGGTTTACACCTTTCCAACTAGTATATGGCCTGGAAGTAGTCTTACCAATCCAGTGTGAAATCTCGTCTCTCAAACTCACAATTGATCTCCTCCCCGGAACTTCGGAAGAAGAAGCTCGTTTCTTGGAACTAATCCAATTGGATGAAACCCGTCATGATGCCGCTTTGGCTAACGAAGCCCATAAGAAATGAGTCAAAGCACAGTTCGACAAAAATGTCAAACCCCGTGTCTTCTCAGAAGGTGACTTGGTCTTGCTTTATGACCAAGAATCTGATAAATTGGGAGCAGGTAAATTTAAGTCTTTATGGATGGGCCCCTATATTGTTAAGCGAGTGTTAGCAAAAGGAGCCTACGAGTTAATGGATTATGACGGAATTCCACTAGCGCAACCTCGTAACGGGTTGTACCTCAAGCGTTACTATGCGTAATTCAGTATGGTAACCTGTATGCTTTTGTTACGTTTTTGTTTTTGCTAAAGTGTTTATTTTGGTCAAGTAATCCACTTTTTACATTTATTGCAGATGTCAAACCTATTGGAGTCATGTGTTGGATATGCCGACGGAGCGAGTCGTAGTTCGCGGAACCTATCTTCCGCGGCCTAGGCCATTTTTGATCCAAGCGGCGAGTTAGTAAGTTTCATAGGGGTATGTATTGGTCGATCAACGAATAACATCGTTGAATATAGCGCGTTGATAGAACTTCTCTCTGATGCCATCACACATGGTATACGCCGACTGATTGTCAGGCTAGACTCACAACTCGTCATACTACAACTCACTGGTATCTACTCTGTCCGAAATCCAGCTATTTATCGCATGTTCCTAAGGGTTAAGATTTTGGAAAGACAATTTGATTTTATTCAATATCAACATATTTCCATAAACTTAAACACATTAACTGACTCATTGGCAAATTATGTGTTAGATAGACATTTGCAACATTTATAAAAAGAAGCATACCATCAATGTTTGCATTTGGATCATGTAATTTAACCAAAATAAAACTCCGAAAATCAAAAATATATATAACTGTTTATGGTTTACACATAATGTTCTGTAACCAAGACAATGACCAAAAAACTCAAAATGCTAGGGGGCACCCTAGTCTAATGATGCTCGTGATAGCAAGTCACAGCCTGTGCGATCATGCGTAAGAGACGAGTCCATCGTCTTGGCACACCAGTAGTATGCTGCTGCAACCTCAAGGGCAGCTCGTCAGTCCTCACATCTGGAATACCAAGAGTGAGGCCCTCAACCTGCTCCTGTAATGTTGTGAGAGTCTCGGCCACATCGAGGTCGCGAAGGATAGCCCTTCCAACAGCCTCTCCTGCTGGGGCGACAGCTAGCACTCTCAGGCGTACTACTGGCCGAACAGGACCAACATCTGCATGAACACATGAGTTTGATTAAGTCTTGACAGAATAAAGCACAAGGACATTATAAATGAAAAACGATAAACAGGAATATGGTCAAAGAATTTACCAATGGCGCCCCACTGTTCGCCATCCGGAAGTATTAAATCTGGATCACCCTGGAAGTCCATGCCAGCATATGGATACTCGGAATAAACCATCTCCTAACGATCAAACCACCCGAAGAAGGTATCAGAAAATGAAATCTGAGACTGACCAGCATGCCTAGACATATGGTCAACCCATCTCTGCATACGTGGTTCAGTAGGTGAAGGTAAATCGAGTGCAATATACTGCGGCTGCATCAGTGGTATCTTTTCCAAGGCAAAGGCGGTCAAAATAGAACCATACCAAAAGTTCTTCAACCTCCTGATCTTTACCTTGTTCAACTGTTCTTTCATCACAAGAAGTACTGCGTCGCACCAGTTGAACACCTTCGGTTGGAGGCATTCCAAGGCATACTGCATATAAGATCGATTGGCTACATGAAGATCCGCACCACCAGCCATCCTACCAAAAGTAAACAGAATAGTCCTGAGGGAGCTGTCAGTGACATCATGGATGATGATCTTTCCGTATTTACTCGGCTGAGATCCCTCTCTGCAATACCGGCAAACATAATCTCTCACAGATTCACCTCCTCGGGCCGAACCTGATAAAGAGATGGGGGCACCCCGCCTCGACAAGCCAGTCAAGAAATAGATGTCTACTATAGTCAAGGGGATGGATTTGCCCCTGATCTGGAAAACCTGGTTGGTAGGATCCCAAGCATCGAGCAAATACTGCAGTAAGTTGATCTGTTGTCTCATGCTAGAAATGCGGAAAAACTTCAGCAAGCCACAGTTCTGCAGTGCGTTTACTGTAACCGGATCATGTAGGGCAAGCATGTCCTCTTCTTCATGCTCACGTTCTCGTGATGTAATAGTCATCTTACTCCAAAGATCTCTGAAAAACAAACAAGAGAAGAGTTAGATCCTGATTTTGGTAAGAAACAGGCAAACTTTCCATCAAAAACTGTGCATAAAATTCCTTCTCTGCGCCCATCACACCTACAGTAGTGCTCTGGGTGCGTTGCATGTTAGATGGCCAGTGAACAGGCCAACATCCAATGCACCTTTCGATACACAGAGGGTGCGCTGAAGGCAGAACGAGTTTTTCAAACCCCAGAGGCTCAGAAAAACCAGGAATCAAGCTCAGAATGCAAAATGGAAAGCATGAAATGAAAGAGCTCAGGTTTAGCTCCTACCTGGTCCAGACGGTGCCGCGAATCGTCCACAGAATCTCCCGAAATCAGCTTATGAAAATCAAAGGGGGAAAGCACCTCCAAAGCTCCAACAAACCAAAGTTCAAATGAAATGGTAAAATAAGAGGTAAAAGCACATTTTCATTACTTTTTACGTAGTTCAAAGTAAAATATTAGTGTTCTAACTCATTTTTCAAGCATATATTGTTCATTTCTGACTAGTTTGATGAAGCGATTGAAAATACAGTACAATCTTTGAAAGAACAAAGCCATTTATGGTAAAGTCAAAAAGAGACCATTTAATCGAGCAGTTTTAGCACATAGTTCAAGCTCGTTAAAAAATAAACATAAGCCCTGAGCAAATGTTTCCCCCGCGTTTAAGCTCATTAAAAAATGAACTCTTCCCCGGTAAATAACCATCGTGAATGTAGTACTTCAGCCTTTAAAGCCTTGGTCATGTTTGCACCGTCACCTCCACTTTTGCATTGGCCGATCATTCACCTCCATTTGATTGTTTACCCATTTTGAGGAACAGCTGCGAAGAGTGATCTCACTATCCATCCTTGTAACACTGCCGTGATTGGAAAATTCCAAACCTTACCTGGAATCAGTTGCTACCCATCTTATCACTTGTTCCTCAAAAGACGAGTCTCCTTTAAGCTCTTTTCAACTGACTCGTAAAATATGAAAAGATTGCCGAGCCATTGTCCTCTCCAGCTCGTTAAAGGGACCGGAAGTGCTATCCCTCCTCTAAATTTTAATCTTTTTGGACTTGAGGGATCATTACACAAAAAGATTGAGTGCTTGTTTTGTTCGGCTCGTTAAAAGTATCGAAAATTCATCCCTTCTGTATTGTTTTATACTTTTTCGGACTTAAGGGATTAGATGATGAAAAAGGAATTTTGGAGTTTCCTTTACGTTCCTTTTCAGACTCTCTAAAATTGAAAAGGACCGAGTTATCTTTGTCGTTAAACTCGTTAAAATTTTAATAGCGACAAACTTGTCTATAGATGAGAACGAGTTTCACTATCGCTAAGCTCGTTAAAACATAGCGATGGGTTTGCCCGAAGGGAAAATTATAGAACAAGCATATGTTTCCTCCTCAAGCTTGATAAAAATAAAGAGGTACTGGTCAGCAATGACTGGGGAAAAATTGGGAAGAAAACTTGAAGAAACTTTGTTGGTAGCAAGTCGCTCTTGAACATGACACTTTCACTCCCCATCCAAGTCGGGTTGGGTTGTTTCATTCACCAGTCACATCACCATGGTCCCATCATACCATCCACATTTGGGGTTAATGCTACCAATCCATCACGTCAGTGTCGCCAATATGTTCAAGAGAAGTCATTCAGAGAATTCACCTGTGTCTCACCCACTACAATACATTTGTACTCCATTCTTTCATGACCGCCACCCTGAACCTTATATCACCAGATCGTTTTCACCTCCATTAAAATCATTTGCTCCATTCCGTGTCATTGATGTGGGATTCATTAAGGCCCTCCTATGACGGATCACTTCTTGTCGACATCAGCTCATTATCCAAGAAGTTGATCTAGGAACACCCCATTCAGTACATTGAAGCTTGCATGCCTCAATGGCAAGTTTCTCACTTCCGGCGACAGGTTTACATCAATGACCTTCGACCGAAAGATTTTGCGTGGTGTTTGACGCCAAGTCCTTTTTTCACACCACGTGAATTGTACTGCAGTACCTTGAGGGTCATTATCATTATCAGTGATTCCTCTCGCGCTTGTTAACAGCTTATATCATTGGTTGGTAATCAAGCGATGTCTTTCCATGTTCGACTTCAGAACACCTCTCACATGGACAGACTTGTACTTTGGGTGAAGATCGAACGAGATTGAAGACCCCGGATCTAGTTTCATCCATCCGGGCTGCGATATATATTCAGGAAAATAAAGACATCAAATCTACATCATTGTTGCGTAGATAATCATCCAATCAAAGGGATGATGGCTCTTTCAGAATCGTCAGTCTACACTCAGACGATTGTCTATCCTATGTACATGAAAATGAATTTATAAAGCTGAGCATGGGAATGCCCGCCTCAGCTAGATCATGAAAATATTATGAAGATAATGTATTGTATTATATCTTATTACAGGTCTCCTCCCAGCTTGAAAGAACTTCGGATCCTCATAATAAAGCATTTCACCCAACATCAAAAGATTAACGACCTCATGCTTTAGGGGGCAACTGTTATAGACATTTTTGGGCCCTACAACCCCAAGCACGAAATGTCCATAAACCAAGGGCTCCTAAATCCCTAAAATTGTTGTTCTAACCCCTAAAGGAACAAGGTCAACAGATTACAGCTTCTCCCAGAAGTTCTCCATAAAAAACTGCTCAGAATTGGTCAAAACAGGATCATTTCAGCTGCCCCACTGGCCAAGTGCGTTGCATCTCACCTAAGTACACTGTGTGGGTGTGTTGCATTTCAAAAAGCCCTTCTATGGGGTGCGATGGGCGAGAAATGACAAATGGCAGTGTCATTCCGCGAGGTGGAGAGGCAATGGAAGCTTCCAGAAACTTCTCCTGTGACATTTGCCTCTCTGAATTCGACCAAGGATGAGTAAGAGATCATCAATCTCCAAGTGGAAGCAAGAACTATCAGAGAGAAGACACTAATCAAATCATAAGCTGACTCATCTCCATTACAGATATCTATATATGGATCCCTCATCCCAGAGATCCAGAGGCTGGAATTTTGCATATTGTAAGGAATTGCTGTTGGTTTCTTGAGACAAACATCAGATTGTTGGGTGATCTAAGCTCTGTATGAGGTGAAGAGGGGCTTCCTTGCTGAGAGGTTGATGCTGGGTCAGAACAACTGGTTGTAACTCCTCTTGGCTCTTTCTTGTTTATCAATAAAAGCTATTCAAGTTTTCCTCCATACTCTTGTGTCATTGATGTTTGCTGCATTTGTATGGTCAATTTACATTTGATCCTAAATTGTTTATGATTATAGATCCATGTCTTTGTATAGTGCTATGCTACTGTGATCTTACAGGTACTTTGTGAAGCTGGGCGTGCAAGGGAACAAGTAGCGAAATACTATCAAGGAAGAGAGGAATCAAATCAGGAGATTAGCGCAAGACAGAGGTTGGTCTTTTTGTTCCTCTCTATCTATAATTCATAAAGGAAAAACGAAAGTAGCTTTACTCTGTTTGTTTCTAAGGCAGCTGTCACACCTTAGTGGGATAGAGCAGTTCTGTATAGACACTTTTCCCTGAAACAACCCACCCTAATAGTTCTGATGTCCTCTTACAGGCCCTACACCTGAAAATCATTTCAGATGACCCTATACCACACTCCCATATCTTGAACAGTCAATAAGTCAACATATAACATCTTGATATGCATATTAAAAAGAATCAGCACTTATTTTAAACGACTAAATATATCACAACAAAGAACACAATCAAATTCCTTCATGAGGGCTTCCCTATCCCAATCATGGGCATAGTGCTGAAACACATCCTTCACCCACCCTAATAGTTATGATGTCCTCTTACAAGCCCTACACCTGAAAATAATTTCAGATGACCCTATACCACGCTCCCATATCCTGAATAGTCAATAAGTCAACATATAACATCCTGATATGCATATTAAAAGGAATCAACACTTATTTTAAATGACTAAATATATCACAGCAAAGAGGCATATTGACAGTATTAGAATTTATTAACACATTGGCAGTACTAGAATTTGTTTAAATCCTCATCTAGCTAGAATATGATAAACCTAAAATTCTGAAAATTTTGTCAAAATTTATAAAACAAATATATATAATCTTTCAGCATCATTTCAATTTTCAATGTTTTTCAACTGCTTCTAAAATTGTAAATTCAACAAATAAGATTGATACTAAATACCATGGAATTTAAGAAACTCGTGATGCATAATTTTCAGTCCCAATTGGATATGTTTCATATCCACTAGGTCAATAATTACAAGACACTAATCTTAACTCTCTTCTCCAAAACCAACTTAACAAAAACAAGAAATAAAACTAAGTAGAAAACCTACAGGATTTACAAACTCTTATCTCCTCCCCAAAAAATGGTTAAAAGATTGGTACCTATGCTTATTTTTCTGGCATGGATTACACAATCTGTGTGTGTCCAGTGGGAACAAGTATCACAGTCCACCCATTGACAAGTAAAAATACCATACCTACACGAGCAACTCTATGAATTCCACCAATATGAGACAACACTATTTGGTAGCTTACTCAACTAAAAATGTTTCCATCGCATGGAGACAAAACCACTAAGGTATTACAACAAATTCAAGGGCCTCAAGAAATAATATTAGCATAGTCAGATTCTTTTTTAAATGAAAACAAAAAAAAAAAAAAAAAAATTTGTTAGCCGACAAATACTTACAACAAAACGTGGTTTCCAAAGTTCCTATACCCAAGCCTTAAAAATCGAATTAGATAGAACTCAATAGAAAAATTACACAGAGTGTGCATTGCTTGAACTTATCACATACACCAAAATGAAAACCAACAAATATGTGCATAGGAGTTTCATCAGAAAGGATTTTATTACCTCAAGGAATCCCTTTAAGACAACCTTTCTTGGCATTTTTAGAGAAACAATCATTGCAATTGCTACCTCCATGAATAACCAAAGAAATGGTTGAGCCAATAAACTCAATTCATGCCCAAGGGCACCCATTTTTAGGTTCTATCATGCCTTGTGACAACGTCAGCTGCCCAGGGCCATTACAAAAGGACTAGGCTATCAAAGCAAAGAATTAAAGATAAATAATGGGCACTGAATGTTAACAATACCAAGCATTAAGCCCTATAAGAACACATATAAAACCCTAATTCAGAGGTATTCATCCCATGTCCTTTCTAAAAAACCAACACCAAGTGATCCTTCCTTCTATCACATTCATTTAGAGAGATTATCCATTCTTCCACAAAAATATATAATTTACAAAGAGATTAACTTGGAAAAGATAATTATCGACATAAACAGTGATAGATTCTCTATACCTTTTCTTATACTACCTGTGCATTTAATTTGACCTATGATTTCCTTGATGCTGCAAGGTCTCATGATTTTGAAGTTTATATATTACCAACCAACTTTGTATTTTGTTTCACCATGATAGTCTATTGTTATGAAATATTTTTGGTAAAATATTGCAGTCCTCAAAACCTGGCAGAACTCTTAGCATCCTTTATTTTTCAATCTTGACATTAAGCCCCATAGCTTAAGATCATCCATGCACATATATTATGAGGTACCAAATTATGGGATATTTCTTAAATCCAACCTAGCCTTCTTATATGTTGTTAAATAGGAGAAGTTATCCTTCTTCCAAAATAATTGTTGGCAGAGGAACTATTCCATCTAATTGAGAAACCATGGAAAGATACGTGAAAACACTGAATTTAACCCAGAATGCAAAATTAGCCTCCTATGCAAGAATTTGGATGGTTTCCTATATAATAATTTCGAAAAAGGCCAGTTTCGAATACCTACTTCCCAAAAAAATCTAAAAATTGATTATGTCTTTGATATGCACAATATTCAACGAGTGTAGGCACCTACAACGATCCTATTGAATAGCAAGAAATATAGAAGAGGTAATGAAGATAAATGCATTGAATATATATATCTATATCTATATATATATATATATCTTTAATGCCTCATTAAAAATGTCAGATTGCAAAAAAAAGTGGCTTCATCCTCTGCGGAAAAAGAAGAGTGAAATAATAGATTGCAAACCATATTCTCTAAAAGTATTCCAACTATCTTATGTTGCAATTGATTTTTATTGCAAAATATATGGTGTAGACACAGTGCTTGATTTCTTAGTTTCTATATCTAAATCTTGTAAATTTTAAGGTTTTCTTCATGCCAAAGAAAGATTGTAGTTCAAAGAGTCATCACTGTCCCAGAAGATTTGTCTAATAGTTAGTGTGAGAAATGTTAGTGTCAGTGTCTTCACACTGCCATCAGTGATCAAAATCTGCTCTTTTGCATTTCATAGTAGGACTCCCATACTGATGAGTCATTCCATTAGGTCATGGATTCACTGATGGTAGGGTTTGGTTCCAATTTTTCTCCTCATGATCTGTACTTGTTGATCCCCTTTCATATTTCAGTCATGGTTCATGATTTACTCTGCAATTTATCTTATTAGGTCTTAGGGTTTGGTGTCTTTAGGTTTTATGGTTTTATCATGGTCAAAATCAGTTATTTCATGCCAATAACGATCAGCAAGGATATGAGGAGGAAATAAAGAGTCTTAAAGTCATAATTTATTAGTTTTAAAGACAAATGTAGTTCTCACCTCAAAAGTTGTTTTGAGGTGAAAACAGAGTATTATTGTTTTTATCATCATTTATGATGTAATTTTATTGTTTCTATATGTAATATTTGCTCCCAAGCTCCTCCTAAGCTTGTTATGTCGCCAACATCTGCCACTTCAAAAAATCAAAGTGATCTAGAGCATTAGTCCACTTGCAAGCAAAAGAGAATAAAAATTGAAAAATAGAGTATTGAAAGAGACAAAGAGACATTACAAAGATGGGTTTTCAAAAAGCAAAAATTAAAAAGGGAATTCATATATAAAATCATTCTTTCCTATTTTCATGCCATTGTGTTATTTAGCAAATCCAAAGAGCCAAGGAGAGAGGAAACACAATTTCTAAGTGTCATTGAGAAAAACAGAGGAAAGCGTTGCGCTTCTAGAGGTTTTGGACTGGCACTGTGCTCCTATAGATGGCACTGCACTCCTAGCCTGGTGCTGACCTCTTGGACCAGTGCTGCGCTCCTACCGCTGGCGCTGCGCTTTGACCAGCAAAGCCCAAAAGTGCTCCAAGCATCCAAATTTTGCCAAGTTTCTTCCATATTTGCTCTTAGCAAGTAAGTAATATCATTCCTCTTGTTGCTTAGTGTGCACATGTGAATATTTTCATGGTTTTTCATCCTCAAAATTAAAACCCTAATCTCTATTGTAAAACCCTAGTTTTCCTACTATTCATTTCATAAGCTAGAACCCTTATTCCATCACTACTATCACACTCTATCACTCACTTATCACTCCCCAAACCCCCTCCCTCATACATTTTTCCCACACCTTCATTTGCACCCCCATAGCACCATCCATACATTACCACTGTGCAAACTAAAGGAAACATGGACAGAGACAGTGATCAAGAATATGAGGAGGAAAAGTTTAGTGACAGTTCTGTAGAGAGGTACAGGCAACAGAGGAAGCCCCATAAAGGAGGAAAAATCATCAGAGTGGAGCCCACCAGTTTGAGAGAATTAAAAGCTTGCCCACTAGCAGTTTCTTGTTTCAGACACCAAGCATGTTTTGAATTTTGTGAACTAGTGGAAAGAGTTCAGTTTCACCATGAGTTGGCCAAACTTTTTGTGACTCATTTACATAACAATGAGGTGACACTTGCCGGAGTAACCTTTACAATATCGCCAGCTGTCATTTCAGAGGCCACTAGAATCCCTAATGTTGGTGAAAAATGGTACAAGGGTCATGATCTTGATGAGGATTACTATGAACCTTACATCAAGCCTCAATACAGAAACTAGGTGAAGAGGCTTTTCCCCTTTAAATTTTTGGAGAACAGGTATGTTCCTTTGATGAGGATTATTATCAAGTATTTCACTTGTGAAGGCAGATTCTCCCGGTTGTATGCTTACCATATCAGACTCCTCATGCACTTCACTAGGGTAAGAATGATGAATCTCCCATATTTCTTGTTTAGAAATATTGATAAGATAGCTTACATTGTGCAGAAGAAACCATACCCTCAGCAGTTGAACAACATCTATCATTACTCTTTGATCAAAATCATTGTTCTTCACCATCTCAGTCTTCTTAACATTCCTTGGGAGACTTTCATTTCTCATGAGATTTTCAAAGGTCCACAGATCCCTTCACCAATGCATCAAGAAGAAGGTGGGCCTTCTAGCCATGGAGAAATAAGGGAAGAGGTCAAGGAAACCAAAACTGCTGAGGTGCCAATGTACTTAACATATCAGAGAGGCACAAGGAGACTTTTTGCAGCTGCTAGGCAAGTGTTTGCTCCATAAGGTGTGGAAGGGGCCTTGCCTTCGTCATCAGTCCACAGGAAAATGTTATCTCCACAAGGTGTGGAAGGGGCTTTGCCTTCGTCATGGAAAAAATAGGTACAGGTTGAGAAGTTGAGCAAAGGCAAGGAAAAAGTGCAAGAGGATGATCTTGATGATGAGGAGGAAAGGGATTTTTATCTAATTAAGCATGAGGAGCCACAACAACACTTTCCTCATCATGAATTTGGCATCATTGACTTGGAAGCTCAGGATGAAGAAACTGTTAAGGACATCATCATTAAAGAAATGGAAGCTCAAATACAAGCTTTGAAAGACAACTTAGAGAAAGCCAAGTTCATCATCAAATATTTGGAACAGGAAAACAAACAATTGAGTGACAAGCAAGTCCTCATGGAGCTGCAAATGATCAAAGCAAACAGGCAAATGGCTAAAGAGGCTCATGTCACATTTACTCCTATTGAGCAAAAGATTGAAAATTATAGGGAAACTTGGCTTGAGAGGGTCAACATATATATTGAAGGATTCATTGATAAGGCCAACAGGGATAAGAAAATGCTTCGACACATGGCCTACTATTACATGACCCACAACAAAATCTGTAATATGAGGATTAGGAAGCTGAAAGCTAGGTTGAGGAGAGCCTTAGAGGGCAAGAAAGAGCAAGATAGGTTGAAAATGTTGGTTGAAGCCTCCCTAGCCCATCAAAGCAGCTGATGGTGGTGTTCCATGCCAAATTTGGGCAAATTTTGGAAAGTTTTTTCATTTTTGAAATTTTGTAATTTTTAACACAGAAATTTTGCCCAGAAGCGCAGCGCCACTGGCGCTGCACTTTTTCCTGGAGCATTAGATGGAGAAAATGTTTGCATATTTGGATTCAGGATGATGAGGAAATGCACCCTGGAAATTTTCAGAAGTTTTGGAGCAAATCTAGGTCACCAAAAGGTCCAAAAACTACCAAAAAATGACCTCTCTGCCTCTTTTTGGACACACAGAAGCAGTCTTGGGAGATTCAAGTTTTGAAGGGGAAAGTAACCTCCAAATTCAAAAATTCTAGGTGTTCCAAAAACGAGACTTGAATACCTTTCCAATGAGCTATCATGGGCTCAATTTTGCTAAGGGTAAGGCCTCCAAAAATAGGTGGAAAGTGGCATTGCGCTTTTGACCAGTGGCGCTGCGCTTTTGATCATTTTGCTCATAAAATCAAAATTCACCTGTTTTGACTGTGAATCTGATTTCTCTCTCCTCATGGATGTTTTTATTGATGTAATTCATGACATGGCATGTAAATTTAATGGTAAAATAGTGTTAGAGGGTAGATTCATTAGATAGAGGTGGTTTTGAGGTGAATGAATAAGTTTCCCTACTTATAGAGGCAAGTTGTTTGACTGCCTATATTCCTGGTCCTTGTTTGGAAATGGTTGAAACAACTCCTCTTCTCATGGTTTCGACCCCTGATGGTTAGGATGAGGGATTTTAATGTCTATATTATGTATTTTATTTCTCATTTGCAAGGGTTGGATTCACTTGGATGCTCTGAACTATATTGTACATCATTGTAAGCAGTTTGGCAAGGAAATTAATAGGAGTTGCAGCTATTTTTATGGGATACCTGTGGTATGGTGCTTTTGCATAGTTTCTTCTTTTGTTATCAGTTTTTTACATGTTTTATGTATGCCATCATCTATTTCATAGCTTCTAACTGAATGATATCAAGATAGATAGGTAGAATTCATTGTTTGCAGTGCTCTACCTTGGGAAACCATTCAATATTCTATGTTTTTTGTTGTTTGAGAAGGATACATGATCATTACATGCCCTCCTTAGCTCCTCACCAGTCTTAGACATCTCACCTCACTCAATTTCAAGTGTAAAAGCCTATACCTACCTTGCCCCATAGAACACCCTGCATTCTGACCTAATTTCCCAGACCCAAATTGCCTAGCTCCATCTGATCCAGCAAAAAAACAACAAAATCAATCAAAACCCTTGAGCTACTATACCTAGCATAAAATATTGTTCCTAATCTAGTCATCTTGGCTGAGATTCATAAGGAGAGAGCCCTCTTCCGACCTGGTAGGGCTAGCTACCAAGTTAAGCTTGGTTTGTGGTTACCCTAGAATTGCCTTCCTTCAGCCCAAGGTCAAACTAGGTGATAACATAGTGGCGACCATACTGGGGAACGTAGTTTTATGTTCCTCAGTAAAATTTATCAAGTTTCAATCTGATTGTTGATGGTGGACAATGATCAGACATCTAAAGGCTGAAATCATTCACCTAGCGACTCTAAATTAGTTTCGAGATCAGATCCAAGGACTCCACTAGAGGATGAACCCGACCAGCAGAAACATGAAAGGACAATATGGAAAGATTAGGTATTCAAGTTGGAATTTCATCCAAGACATTATGTTCTTTGTTATAAATTATTTCTTCTCTTTTCCCGAGAATGTCAAGAAAGCTTTACAAAGTATATTGTATTTGAGAGAAGATCCTAGACCTGCATTTGATTCTTTCCCTTTGAAGATTGTGAATACAAAATGTTCGCATGCCTTTGATCTTGATCAAGACCCTTCTTCTAAATCTTATGATGACCGTCTTCAAACTGATGAGCCTCAAGATACCAAGAGTGATTCTACAGCTTTTGTATATACCCCTATACCTTGTAAAATTCCATATAGATACAAACCTCTAATTTTACCTCCTCTATCTCATTCTTTCCCTAAAAATCATTGCTGATATCTACCAAGATTTGATGGTGACTCTGACAACATCACTGCTGAGAGACATGTATTGAATTTTGAGTCTTTTCTCGACCTTTTTGAAATTGATGAAGATGATGTTAGTATTAGGCTTTTTTATCTTTCTTTGGAAGGAAAAGTCAAGAGTTGGTTCAAAACCGTGCCTGATGCGAGCATCTCAAATTTCCAGCAGTTTTTCAAAGTTTTCCTCGACATGTGGGTGGTCAAACATAACCCTTTCTTGATTCTAGAAGAGTATAACCAGCTGAGAAGACAGCCAGGGGAGACAGTACAACAATTTTTTGCCAGATTTAACCAAGTTTATTATTCTATGCCTATTAATATAAGACCTCCTCCTGGATCCGCTCTCTTACACTACCCAGAAGCCTTTGATCCAAAAATGGAGTTTCAGTTAAGGGAAAGGGACCTTGCAACACTTGAAGAGATGTAAAACAGTGCAGTAGATGTAGAGGCTAATCTATTGATCAGAAGGGCAAAGTTGAAGGAAGAAGAGATGAAGAACATAGATCTAGAGGAAACGACATCTTTAGAGGTAAAGCTCGACATTTTGGTAAGTGTAATGGAAGAGATGATGCAAAACATAATCACAAGGAATGAATACGATGTTCAAGACCATGGCTCACTGATTGAAGAAAAAAAAGTGGCTGATCCAAAACATTCTCTTTCTTATCCCGATTGTCATAGACCGGATAACGATTGTTTTATAGAACATCTTGGAGAAGAGAGATCTATTGATATGACATGTATGCTTGATGATGTGTTTTATACTGATGATTTCCCTAAGTTTGATTAATATGATGATGATTATGTTCTCCAAACAAAAGCTAATCTTGCAGACAAATCAGCAGTTGATTTGTGGAGGGAGGAAGTTCACTTTCAGCAGCTCGAATACAATGATCATCCATTGCATATCAACTATGGAAGTGAGGAGGAAAGTGTAGAAAATTTTGAAGTAAGTGAAGGATCTTTGCCTTTTTGTTTTACTTCGTTTCAGTTCATCAGAGACAACTTTCGTGCAATCAGAAATCAACCGCCGATAATTTTTGATCTGGACCATATTAAGGGCAATGAAATCCTTGTTCAAGACTTCTCATATCTAGATTTGCAGCCTCCGAATGCCATTGAATGTCAGGTTGCAGATGAAGACTTGGAAGCTAGAACATATGATCAAATGATGCAAGATGATTCTGTACCATTCTATTTTGAATCATTTCAGTTTTTGAAGGGAATTTTGCATAGTATATCTTCAAATGAGCAACTTGTAGAAAATCATGCAATCTCATTAGAACTAATAGAAAATGGGTTGCAACAATCTTTTCAAGTTTTTCACGATCCAATAGCTGATGTGTTGGATGATGTCTGCAGTCAAAGTCCTTCTCCATGAGCTAACTTTGAACTTGGAAAAATTATTAATACAAACTGGATCCAACAACCGGTTTCTTTGTCATTTTCAGCAGGAGTCTCATCACAAAGCTCAGATGAAAGTTTTCATTCATGGTATGAGGAGAAGCAAAGTAATCAATTGGATGAGCTAAGTCCCAGTGCACATGAATTTCAAGATCCTTATGCAGTGTTTTTGGAATCAAATAGAGATTCTATATTATTCAATTTGGGAAAATTTGGATCTAGCCACAAGATCTCTTGTTAGTGTCTACTTTATACCTTTTTCCACTTCGCGTTGCCCCAGTCTCTTATTCATATCTTTTTCCAAACATAATATACTAATTTGACCACATTAGAAGAATTCCCTTTTCACACAAAATAATTTTAATCGAGAATTTCAAATAGCTCAAGTACTTACCTCACATTCCCTTGAAAAAGTTTCGTTCAGCTTCGTTGTAGGACACTGACGAGTCTACTGTGAACTCAATAATAAATCCTCCCAAAATGTTGTCAACCCAGAAATCAACAACTCTTGAAATTCTATTATCAGTGTTCTTGAGTTGTTGTATCAATTCTGGAGTCCAATGCTTAGGTTCGTCTCCTTTAAAACAATTATTTCTCTCTGTCAACCTTGAATTCCACTTGTACATCTCCACAGGAAATGAAACGAATAAAATTATGTACTGATCTTCACAAATATATTGTTGTAGTTACCTTTTAGATGATCATTTAGGGTCTATGTTCTCCTTATCTGCAAATTCATGTTCCTTTTGTTCTACCCACTCTTGGATTTCTTGCTTCGACAGATGTCAAAACATATCCCTCAAACAGATCCTAGTTTCCACAACGAAACCATTTGTTGGATTAGGTTGGCTCAACCTAGGTTCAAAGTGTACTACGCACCAAAAAAACCCTCAACCACTAGCCCTCCCAGCAACGACCTGCAAGTAGACTGCAGTCTCACCCAAAGTGATTATGGGAGGTTACAGAACCAGATTTCTACAGCCTGAGGGATACTGTGAAGTGGCATTTCTGTATTTTCCTTATGCTTTAACTCTTATAAAAAGCTTTGCATTAATAAATAATTTCAAACTTATACATTACTTTGCATAATTACATTCATCACTTAAGCATAACATAAACATTCATAAATTGTGCAATACTGAAATAAAGTGCAGATAATAAGAAAATAAACACTTGAGACATAGATTTTATCGTGGTTCATCCCAATGTGGGACTACATCCACAAGAACTGTTGCTTATAATATGGAATTTGGTACAACAAACATTTCTTCCTTGGGCACACAATTGCAGGGTGTTTTTGCACTAAGCTATAGACGATTTGCACACTAAGTTGTAGATCCAGGCCTCCGCGCACACAGCTGCAGAGCCTCGCCCTTCCTCCAAAGTGTAGACCACAAAAAATATCACATAAACATAGATATATATCAATTCTATTGATTTGATGCCTTCCTTCTTTATTATTCATCCCTATATATACTATTACATGAGGGATTTACATTGCTACCTTACCATGGACCTGATACCATGGTTTCTGAAATACAAGGGGCTATGGCCCAAAACCAACAACTTTACAATATTTTAATACTTTTATAAAAAGGAAGGGGATTCACCGAGAAGCCCTGATGGTGCGCGGTGACTTTGTTGTGTGGTCTTCTTCATGCTCCGTTGCTCTGTTGCGTAGTTCACTTCGTACTTTGTGACATCCTTTCTACTGCACGCTTCCACAAAACTTGGATTTCTTCCCAAAATCTGGCCATGTTGGGTTGCACCCAACAATTATCACCACTAGTCATCTATTAACCAGGTAATGATCTGTCATCTCCACTTGTTGAAGTCTTCAAAATGTCAAAGAAAGTTGTGTTGTCAGGTTATGCTACCCACATTCCTCTCATGGGCACTGAGAGGGATGTGTTTGATATAATTTTCTCTCTTAATCTAATGGAACTTCATCAACATTTAGTTAACCAAGAGGAGTCCCCTATGTATGTTGCAGTCATAAATTCTTATATTTTTGTTGCAATAATTCCCCAACCCTATGTTTTCCCTGAATTTATTTACAGGTTGGTCTCTGCTCTCTACCCTCAAAAGTGATTTGTGATGAATGCATTAGGTGAAAATATTTTTCTGGTTTCTTCCCTTTTAATTCAACAAACCTTGTTCTTTCCACCTTCAAGTCTTTATACCTCATTTTCAAAAGAAGCTTTGTTTTCTGCTTTTAAAAAAAACAATTGGGAAGGATTATGCCTAGATGACCTTCTTTTTAATGCCTACAGGACAACAATTTCCTATAGAATCTACTCAATTTTCTCTTGAAACTTTTGTTGAATATGTAAGACCAATTCTGCAAATAATTGCCAAAGTTTTGGGAAGGGAAGATACAACTGTCATTGACCGAGCCATTTTGGGGATGTTTAATTTAATGTTGCAACCTGAGACTGTACTTGATATACCTTCCTATTGGGAAAAACTAGTTAATTCTCAGTTGTCAGACCTTGCTCTTATTGGTTGTTTTAGATTTCCTTCATTAGTGACTTATCTTTTCTTGTACACTCATGTGGACAAATTCATGCATTTGGGTCTTAATATAATGGATATCCATAAAAAGAAGCAATCAGTAGTGAATTAGATAGATACCTTAAGAAGTCATGCCAATTATGAAGGATTTATATACTTCACTACTTCTTTCTTGTAAGTAGTTTATTCTATTATAAATAGATCTCCTCCACCTTTTATTTTTCCAAAGGCTCAATCTCTCCTTCAGCTTACCAAAGATGTTAAAGTGGGTGATTGGTTCCAATATGAAGATTATGTTGAGATTAGACTGTATGGAGCAGAGGTTTCCCCTTATAGCTTCCCACATTTACACCTATGAGGTTGTTTTCTTTAGAGTATGAAAATGGGGCACTTAAGCTTCTTTTCTAACTTAGAAGAACCTCTCCTACTTCCAAAGCTTTAAATATTCCCAAGTCTTATTGATTAACCAATGCGGAATTAAGAAATTCTTGAAAATATAGGTGTATTATTATATTTATTGTTGGTTGTTTATGGTGCTTTAAAATCTGTTGTGTATGCTGATATGTAAATACATACAATAAATACTAATGCAGCAATAAACAATCACACAGAAACAACAATTTAATTAGGATTTCACCCACAACTCTTGGGCTACATCTCTGTGAGCTCTAGTCAACTCAACTAGGCTCTCTGGGATTATGGTATAAGTCCTTTTTACAAGCTCTTGGCTCAACTCCTGTTGTTTTACATAGAAACAGTGGGTTCAGACACCATTTTATCCCCTGGCTCTTGAAGCTCTGGCTCTTGGCTCTTGGTTCTGGCTCTTGGCTCTGACTCTGGCTCTTCGGCTCTGGCTCTGGCTCTTGCTCTTCGGCTCTGGCTCCTTTCTACTCTCTATCAGTTTACAGCCCTCTTGGCTTTTCACTTGAACTCCAAGTGACTCCCTTGGTTGTGTGCACTTCTGCTTTTACTTTCTGCTGCTGCCTTTTTGCGCTTCTCTCTTCCACCTTAGCTTCATGCTTTGGCTTCACTTTCAGCAACAAACCCCCAACAACCAACAACAACTTTGTCTTTGACATTCATGGCTTTTTAAGCCAATTGGTAATGTTTTTTTCTTTTTCCCTTTCGGGCTCTCTATCTTCCAGCCTTGGCCCACTCAAATCCCCTCTCTGAGCGTTAGCAATTATTGCTAAACGCCCTCAGGGATGGTGGCCACCTGTGATGTAACAAGAGAGTGCATCGGCGCTTGAAATCCCATACAAATAGTCGTTCCCCGTTTACATAGAGAATGTTGTAAAACACGGGAAAAATCCACCAAATCACTATTCATCGGACTTCAAAAGTCCTTAATTCCACTTTATAACACTATTAGGTCTGCCTGAAATCGCTTATCGCAAGTCGCAATGCCCATTCCATGGCTTCCCCTTTGTATTTCAAAAATACATTAAAACGCTGAAAATCCCACAAAATGGCCTTATGGTGGATTTGAAATATTATTCATTTGCATTTGGAAACCCTTTCGAGTCCGGTTTCATCGCATCGGCACTTCCCTTTGCTTTTCGTTTATTAAATGAAATATGCGAAAATACACATAAAACTACCTTTTGACGGACTTCAAAATATATCAATTACCACCTATAGCCCCGTCGGGTCCGGCTATCGCATCGTGTATATATACATACATATATATATATATATATATATATATATATATATATATATATATATATATAGCCCCACACCATTGCATAGCTCCAATGCGATATTACAATGCGACTTGTCGCAATCGCATATCACACATACCCCACGCTGTTTAATGTGTGTTCCACTGTAATCGTCGATTGCAATATCGCTCCGTTTTAATCGTCGATTGCGATATCACGATCACAATAATCATATAACATGTTCCAATATCCTCCGCCTGCCACCACCGATTGCGATTTGCCGATCAAATCTGGACCGTTGATCAGCCAAATTTGACAGCTCCTGTTCATTGCTTTGTTGACTGCCAATATGCCTGTTTTTGGTCGTTTCTTTGTGTTTTTTCCTTCCGATAGTGCAATCCAATATTTCCAAAACTTCTCCTTTTGTGATGGTTTTTGGATTTTTAGAAGACTTTGAAGACTTAGAGGGTTTTTAGGACCCATTCTTAGGGGATTTTGCCTCTTTTTCCAAAGGAAAAAGGGTAGCTTCATTTTGTTATAACTTCTGCATCCTAAGTCAGTTTTTGCCCATTCAAGTTGCAATAGATTCAGAATGAGACGATCTCTGCAATGGGGCTAGTTCCAGGAACTTCCTTGGATTTTTATTTTCCTCTGATTTACAAAGGATTTGTGCCATTTGGCACCTTTTACCTCTTATATGAAGTCTTTTAGACTTAGAGGTTTATTCAGGATCCATTTTTGGATCAAGAGTTTATCAAACAAAGTTTAAATGTTGATTAGGTTCATTTTGTCCCACCAAAGAAGGGGCACTTATTCAAATTGCCAAAAACAATTGGGCCTTTTATTGTGAACAACAGACATGCCATGGAAGAAGTGGAAAAGATTCTTGAAGGCATGCAATTACAGCTGGGTGAAAAATGGTCATATGATCCCCATCATATTATTTCTAAAAGAAGAGTCGAAAATTCATATGCTCCTTATACACATGAACCTCAACCAGATGTGGAAAAATTAGCAAATGGTGGTCAAACAAGAGCACAAGGAGGAATAGAAATTGAAACTCCACATCCTACTGAAAAAGGTTTGAAAAGAGGTAGTGAAGACATAATTGATTTGGAAGGTGAAACAAACCAAAGTTAAAAAAGGCCAAGGTTGTCTGAGATAGAAAAAGAGCTTGAATCTCTGGCTGGAAGCTCCTCAGCTACAATGGGTTTTTAGTTGCAATTGGGAGATGCTACTTGTACACCTTCTTCCCCAGTGCCTAAAGAAACTTCTCAGAGTATTGTTCCTATTATAAAGTAGTTGTATGGTCAAATAGAAGAAAGAAATAGGAGGGTGAAAGAAAATATTTAATCTCATCTTGAAGAACAATCTATTTCTAAATATCACATCAAGATATTGTTTGTCATGGATGTTGAGAGAAATCAATTGAATTTGTCTTTCTCTCATCCTTCTATTTTGTCTGTTTCATCATCATTAGGTTTTAAAACTGTTAACTTGATTGTAGATGCAAGAGAAATCCCACTGCCTAACAAGATTAATTTTCACAGGAAAATAGGAGAATTAATCTACAATGACTTAAGAAAAACATCCTTGGCTGCTAGCAAAGTTGAAGCTTTATTAGGAAAGGTGGTTAATTAGCTAAAATTGGAAAAGGAAAATTCCAGAGCCTTGTTCACCTAGAATGAAGAGTTAAAGAAGTTGATTGTAAAAATTGGGGTAAATCCTGAAGACAGGAGTGTTGTACAAAATTTTTTGCAAGTGGCAGAGACTAAAATTCAGGTCCCAAGGAAAAAGTTAAAATTACCTTATGTGGATCATGTGATGGCCCCAGAGATATCTAAAGTAAAAAAATAGAAATAAATTCTAACAAATGAACTTTTGCAAAGAAATAATGAAATTGTTGCCCTCAAAGAAATGAATTCTAGTTTGTAGCAGAAACTAGATACACATGTTTGTACTATTTTAGTACAACCTGATTCTGATGATCCTGCAGAGAAGTTGACTAGAGTAATGACTGAGTTAAAGATATCAGAGGATGAGATGAAGAAGATGCAAAGAAATTTAGATGATACAAAGAAGATTGTGAAAATAACATAGAGGGAATTATCCATGGCTAAAGATATTGCCTCTAAGTAGCAACATGATTATCATATTTCTTCTCATGAAATTAAAGAACTCAAGGAGAAGGTGAAAGGAAACATGTCCCTCATTCAAGCCAGGGAGATTATTTGGAATGATATTATTCATACAATGAAGAATGTTTGGGAGTTTTTGTCAATTGTAATAGAGGAGAAATCCATTGTTAGATACTTGGAAAGCATAATTACTAATAATAAGAAAAAGCTCCAACAACATACACAATTTTCCAAAAACATGATCAATTTCCTTAATTCTAAGTCATCACAAGAGTTAAGAGAGATGTGGATTGAAGACAGAACAGAATTGGTGTTGGAGATAATTAAAATGATTTTGAAAAAATTGTGTAGGAAGACAGTTGAGACAAAGTTCGCAGAGATCAAAGACTCTGTTTTAAAGCTTAACACCAACTTTGATAAGAGAACCAAAGCAGGATTTCCTTCATGCTGAGCTCAATAGGGAAATATTTCCCCTAGGAGACTTATGAGACCTTGCTGGTAGAAGACAAAAGTAAGATTGTCACTTCTCATGAAAAAATAGCAGTTTTGAAAGGGGCAACAAGTGTAAATTATCTACACATGGACTTTCAGCTGTTATGGTTAACTAGAACCATTTTTACTGAGAAACCGACTTATGCGGGATTGTCAATTTCAGAATGGATCACACAAGGTTTGTGAAAAGTCAGGGCTCGGATATGATAGCTTGGAAAAAATGTAGAGAGTGGATGTCTCCCACGGCAACAACAACAAAAGTTGGACCTTATATTGCACCAAAATCTCAAATTAATCAATGAGAAAAAGCCACCAGTTACTTCATCAGAAATTTTCAAAATGTTTTTGTAAAATTATGTAATTTTTCTTTTATTTTATCATAGATGAGGTCCTTTGAAGGACCATATAGTTTAAAACAATTCAAGTAGTTACTAGTTTTGACAGTTGACAGTTTCATAACTGTCCTCATTGTAATTATCATGAAAGGAAATTTTGAGGAATGAGGAAGGGTTCCGAGTTTTTGGGCTTCAAAAACAAAAACTTTTTTGTATAATATTTTCATCTTCTTGGTGTTTTCAATAAATCTTTCAAAGTGATTCCAGACAGATGTTGAATGTGACATGTGTTTCCTCATATCTGTGAATTTAATGTTGTTCTTCTATAGAATAGAGTAATGAATTTGTTGGTCTTTAATATTATAGTTTCACTAAAATTATGGTATATGTAAGTTAAAGTTAAATAACCTTAATATGCGCTCCTCTTTTCTGTATTTCAATTCATCTTTCTTCCATAATTCTACTAAAGTTTAAAACAAGAGATTCTGCCATAAGTAGCCTATTGTTTAAAAATTTCCTAAAAATATTTTCATCCATTGTAATACAACTTAAAATCATATTCACCATCAGAAGGCCACTTTGAAAGGGTGTTTTATACCAAGAAGAATTTATAGTTTTTACCTGTAAAACAAACACTTCTGGAGTTTCACAATGGAACAACAAATTGATAAATTCATCATTTTGGATAAATATCTTGGGCACTGACCTCTACTCAGTTGGGGGTTGTCTCCTAAGGTACAAAAGGGTTCACAACTCTATTCATATGCTAGATTAGATTTGAATTCAACTCATTGACTCAATCAACCACTAACTCCACTAGCATTTTGATATCTTCAAATTTAATCAGCTTTTGGAGGTCCCATGAACTTTTCTAATCATAAACCGAAAATTTCTAATCAAGGATGTCGCCAAAACACAAAAAATAGCTCAACAACATGAGGAATGCAGAGAAATTATTTTGAAATCCTTCAGTCACTCCCACAACACTAAATCCATGCGACTGAGGCTATAATCGCTCTCATAGTCTTGCATCCTAGTGTCTAGAGCCTTTCAGTTTCTCCCTTGACTCAACATGCATGTGGCTGGAGCTAAACCTCAGTAAAATCATCATTTATTAAGTCCAAACCCTTTGCCACTTGTTGGACCATCTTCATCAACATATGAACACTCCTCCAAGCCATTGAGATAAGTCTGCAACTAACAAATAAGCTAAGAACAAGTCAATGGCATGCAAGACTTGTTCTACCAAACTTAGCACCAAGACCAACACCTCCAGCTCCTCAAGTAGAAATCACAACATCTCTAAACACCTCCAACACCTATAGCAACATCTCTGACTCTTGTAGCAGTAGCATCATGCCATACAATTTCCTCCAACACATACAAACTCATCTCATCACATGTAGTAGAAATATAATGTCTCCAAGACATGTAGAGACATATGTTGCATCTAGAGTGGAACTCCAACCACCTGCAACAACAACATCTCTAATCTACATAGCATGTCAACCTCAAACCAACATCACATGTGGAATCCACCTCCAAATCACCTCCACTAGGTCTAGTCATAGGTATTTTGACATGAATGCCAACTAACATGACCATCAATCCAATCACCCATCAAACACTCATCACACATGCATATGACCAACATCATCTCCAGCTTTTTGACATCAATGCCAACACTACAATGCCAAAAAACTCCCCCTTTGGCATTGATGTCAACCTCCATCCAACAAGTGAGGTTGATCTTTATCCATCCAAATCTCTACCCCTTTGAAACAAATGGAAAAGGGCCATATCAACATTGAAGAACAACACCAATAATGGCATATGAGAGTAGGAATCCCTCTGTCATACACAACACCATACTAATGCAACTCATAAAGGTATCTCCTGCAAGATAAACATGTATAACAAGGAAACTGGTTGCCAACACCACAAGCCAGTGCCATGCCAACTTTGAATATTTAACATGCTCCCCCTAAGCATGTAATGGAGTTGAAATCATACAATTTTCCTATTGAAGAAACACATATGCTTGTTGCAATGAGCCTCCTTGCTAAGTGCAAGAGACTACTACTCAAGGACCATGACTTCAACTGAATTTGGACATGATATACAATACATTCAATGCTTCATGGAGAAAGTACATAGTTGTGACAAGTACATAGGACTGACATATGACTCCTCTACACCTATCACCAACCATGACTCTATGGACCCAAGTTTACATCATGCACCTAATGAAGTGGGGAAACATCGATGATATACAAAGTAATACATGACTTGGACTCCATTGACCCATACATAGTAAATGACAAGACATACTAGACACCATGGTCACTCCATGAGCAATGTGCCCAAAAGATGAAACAATGGTAGTACATGTCTTTTACATACGCACACAATGGTGCTCTTATCAATACATTCCCCAAATATAAAATAGCATGAGTACATGGCATCAATGATCAATGAATATGCTCCATATGGTAGCAACAATGAAATACATGGTATATCCATCAAACACAATGCCTCCATGAGCTATGACATAAGCTCTCCAATGTATAGCAACAACATAGAAGAACTATCCAAACCATATGTTAGTGCATGGCCACTCAACACTTTGGCCATCAGATCTCAATAATGAAGATCCTGCAACAAACACTTTATAGCAAGGATAATTTTAGGGGCGAATGTTCGCCCTTTGGCGAAATTAAGGGGTTTTAAATTTTTAGTGGGCGAATATTTTGTATCATAGTACATTTTTACAAATCACCTCAAATAGCCCACCTTATTTTAAGGGAGAGGGTAAAAAAGATAAATTTAGCCCTTGAAATTAGGACTTACAACCTTCCATTCGCCCATTTTCAAGAATAGGTTTTATTTAAGTGAATCCATTCGCCCATTTTCAAGAATAGGTTTTATTTAAGTGAATCCTATGGGCCAAATACCATATTTATAAAAAAGGTATGGTAAATTAATAAAAATATAAATAAATGAGAGGTATGGTAAATAAATAAAACATTTTTTATATTTACTCCATAAGTCACCTTATATACATGTAAGGGTGTAAACAAATAAAAATATAAGTAAAGTGGAGGTATGGTAAATAAATAAAACGTCTTTTTATACTTACTCAAAAGGTATGGTAAATAAATAAAATTATAAATAAACTAGACGTATCGTAAATAAATAAAACCTCTTTTTATATTTAATCCATAACCCTCGTTCTATTTATGAAGGCTCAAGAAAGAGGTTTTATTTAAGTGAATCCTATGGGCCAAATACCATATTTGTAAAAGAGGTATGGTAAATTAATAAAAATATAAATAAACGAGAGGTATGGTAAACAAATAAAACATTTTTTTATATTTACTCCATAAGTCACCTTATATTTACGAACACTCAAAAAATGGGTTATATTTAGGTGAAACCTATGGCCAAAATACTATGGGACAAATACCATGGACTAGATTGTTATTAATACCATGCAAAAAACCATTATTAACCCTAATATTAGAATTAATAAAAATAAAAATGGCACATGGTATTGACCCATGGTATTCACCAAAATGGCACATGGTATTGACCCACGGTATTCACCTGGAATGTAGCCTATTTAAATGGGGGAATTAAACCAGCATGTAGCCTATGCTAAGATTCACTAGGACTTTACAAAGTTTTATTATTTAGTGAAAGACTCGCCAAGATCTTACAAGATTTTATAATTGAGTAAAATATTCGCCATGCCTGGTGAGAGATTCGCCAAAAAATTATATATACATATTATATTATTGATAAAATCGCCTTCCATTTTTCCTATATACCATGGAGATTCGCCCATTTATTATATTTATAAATTTAGGGGGGTTCTTAAAATTTTCCCTGCTTTATAGCCACTAGAAACCACCATCACTCCATATGTGCATCAACGGATAGAAGCAACATAGGAATATGTAACAATAGTAGCAAAAAATGTATCCACGTCATCATTAATCCCATCAACCATCAACAATAATGGATCATCAACTATAAACATGGGTAGCACATCAATCAGTAGAAACAATAAAATATCATGTGAAATATCTCCATGAGTGCAAAAGTCGAGCAGTAACATCCATCATGCCAAAACATCATGAGCAGCGACAAATACTTATCCTCATCATAGGTCAGCAATATATCATCAGTGAGGCATGAGCAAACATATCATTGAACAGCAAGACATGTATACTCCATATATGAGCAGAAAAAACATAAAACATCATGAGTACAAAGTATGCATCAAACTATCATGAGCAGCATCAATAATCTTCCTCATGTCTTATCCATCCAAAAATAGATGAGCAACAACATGATACATCTAGAATAGTAAATATGAGAAATAAAGTGCATACTCTAGATGAACTATCTCCAACACAACATTTGATCTCCATGGCAGCAACATATGCATGACAACATATGACATAAATATGATCTAACAGTAAGATCATCATCAAAATACTAACTATGTCATGAAAACCATATTATCTCATCCAACATGCAATGTGTGGCAACAACAACAAAAATCTTCCTAAACACAATGCCAACACATTCCAAATCCATTTGGAAGCACAAATTCTCCCCCTGAATGTGTGATCCCTCATCACACCTAAACAATGCATGGCTGCCATATCATCATTAGCATCAACATAAACCAAAACATATAGTTTCTCCAACTAAAAAAAACTGGAAGAAAATAGATCAGACATAAAAATACACTTCACCTCATGTACTCCCCCTAAACACATGCATCTCTAAAAATGCAAATTTTTCTTCTCATACACTTACCCATATGGCTACATAATAAATAATTTTCATGCAACTCATAATGCAACAAATGCTACCCCTGAGACCATCCAGACCTCAATTTTTTGTGGGAGTACCTTACTGCTCTTTTCTCCTCCAAAATTTCATCTACTAAGCCTTTTTCTTCTTATGTGGTTGACCTTGCATATTCTCTTCTCTCTGAATGGATCTCCTGAAACACATGGGAAGCTTGCAATCCTTGGCCTTATGGCCAATACTTTCACACACAAAACATATAACGTGGCCAAGGAATAGAGAAATAGATTGATGTCTTCTACTAGAATAATTTTCATTCCTTGCACGTGCCCTATAGTCAATAGTCCTATGGCCAAAATCATTGCATGTGAAACCATAACCATAAAATGGACTATTATACCTAACGGATGGAGATCTTCTTTGCATGCATGCTTGATGGTGTTTCTCATTTGGCTGCTCCTTTTGATGAGAGAGATTGATCTCTCCATTTCTAAAACTTCTTGTTATGTGTGCACGAACTCTACACTTAAAACAATTCCTAATTCTATTCTTCTTCTTGGACCTTCTTCGCTTATTGTGTTGCTTCTTGCATGGTTCATGGATCTCAATATTTTTGTTGCAACTAGGTGCTCCAATAATTTCATATTTGCATGTTGATGCTTGAGCACTAGTTTTTAATCCCTCCAATTCTTCTCTTGCAGAAATTGCTTCACCCTTCAATTTTTGGCATTTATCCTCCAACTCTTTGTTTTCAGCCATGAGCCTTTGAATCTTTACTTCTAGTGCCATGATCTTGGATTTCTCATCATTTTTGTACATGATGCTCGATCTATCACTGCAATCACTAGTCCCTTCATCTTCTTATGAGGAGGATTGATTAGTTATTGCAATAAAAGTACAATCCTTTGCATTTTTTGTTGGGTTGTTTTATCTTCTTTCGACGACTAGCCCCCCTAGCTAAACCGGGGGGTTAGAGGGGGGGCGGACCCCCCCCTTCATTACATCGATGCGCAGCGGGGGGATGGTAGGCCCCCTATATGTGGGGTTTGAGGGGGGTGGTTAGCCCCCTCTACGGGGTTTGAGGTAGCGCCCAAAGATATTTTTTTTGGACCCGTGGTTTTTTCCATAGTTTTGTGCATGGTTTTCACACATGGTTTTGGGCGCAATGGTTTTCGGTCCATGGTATTAGATGCTTCAGCTGTATATATATGTATTGTAACATTGAAAGGAACATAATGAAAAATCAATCTGATAGTCCTAGTTTTGGGATCTAGGGGAAATCTCTGTGTAAATGTGTTTTATGTGTTATTCTCTCGCCATTGTTTATTTTCTATTTTTTAGAATTCGTATGCAGGTAATTTCTATATGGGGTTAAAACCTACATTTTTGTCTGATTTTTAAAAATCCAATTTTCTTCCAAGATACAAATTCTCCAACATGACCAACATTTCTTTGGTAGTCTCACAATGCTTCACATGCATGCTATCATATTTTTAATTGTTATTCAAAATAACCCTTTTAGCTAAATCATTAGATTTATCTTTAACTCCATATTCAACTGATAGCAAAATATTTGCATCGACGGACAAAAATTACAAATCCAAATTCTCTCTCCAAATTACAAATTTACCTTTATGAAGTATTAGAATACCTTTTTGATCCATTTCAGAAAATTTGCAAAAATTCTACCAAAATCTCCAATATCCACTCTCTAGTGATCAAGCTACAACTGAGAGCCCCACTCTAATACCAATTGTTGGAAACTAGATCACTACTAAGAAGGGAGGGGGGAGTGTGGGGGTGGTGAATCAGTAGTGTGGCATTTTTTAAAAATTTATACAATTACTTAATATTTTACACCATGCATAAACTGAAACACACAACCATATATCAAAGCATCAATAATAAACATTAAAGCATAAAATTAATCAGCACATGGACACAAGTGTTTCTAGTGGAAAACCCATCCTAGGAAAAAAAACCACCCTGTTGTTGTTGCGTTACTCCATTTTGTTATTAATTATTCAACAAATTATACAAGGATCAGCTCACTCCTATGAGTCATAAGACTCAACTTCTTTCACAATATGTTATTCCTTTCAGACATGAACTTGTTTCTCTCTCAGATCTACGACTACCATCCATTGAAGGCCACCATGATCAACGATCCCCACCCAACTGCCATTGGACTATCCAACTCCTATTGGATGGAGAAAACCCTTCCTTCTACTGAATCCACCAAGTCATTTTCTACTCAAATCCTCTATGTCTTCACTTCCTCCATGTGAGCCTTGTTTCATATATTTTCAAACTGGACTCCTAAAACTTGCTCAACATGAGAACTGCAACATCAAATGTCATCAAATGATAAATTGGCAGCACAAGATGCAATCAAATGCTCCACACAAAAACTCTACACTAGATGGAAAACAATCTCATCAAATCACTACTACAATCTTTACATCAACACTACACTCACTGCATAACATCATGGTTGAAACATACTTCAACTCACTACTGTTACAACTGCAAACTGCTTCAAAAATTATGCACTAGAAAGACATATAGCTTGCAAGCTTTTCTCCAAGCTCTCACTCACCCCACACAACCACTAGACAATCAACCAACTCACAATGAGCTTCCTCCAATATGTAGATGAACTCAAGTGCTCAACTCAATAATTACTCAGAAATAAACAATGTAAACTTTGAAACGAGAACTCTAGCCAAAAAAACTCAAAAAAATCCCAAAAAACATGAAAAACAGTGCTAAAAACAAAAAGTGTTGATACTGGAATAACACTTTTTTTAGGGTAAATTTTGAACATGTTTTAAAAATGGCAGTGAAAACGAATTTTTTGTGCAAAAATTGTACAAAAAACACCCTCAAAACGAAAAGTGTTGAAGTTGGAATAACACATTTTTTTTCTAAGGTAAATTTTGAACATGTTTTAAAAAATGCAATGAAAACCAATTTTTTGTGCAAAAAACACCCTCAAAACGAAAAGTGTTGATGCTAGAATAACACTTTTTTTTTTCGAGGGTAATCTTCAACATTTTGAAATAATGGTACAAAAGATTTTATCATGACCGCGAAAAACATTAAAATTTCAAAAGAATAATGAAAACATAAAAATTAAAAATTAAAACAATGAAAAAAATATAACAAAATGTAAATAAAAATATATATTAAAAACAAAACAAAAAATAAAAACAAAAAAATCAAATATATAAAAAAAAAATAATAATAATAATAATAACAAACAAAAAAAACATTCATAAAAATGTAAAACAAAAAACAAAAAAACAAAATTAACCTATAAAAAAATATAAATAAACATAAATAAAAAATAAATAAGAAGAAGAAGAAGATAAAATAATAAGAAAAATATATTTTCAAAAAATATGTAAAAAAAAATTATCTCGTAAACCATAAAAAAATTTGGGAAAAAAAAACAAAACAAAAACAAAAACAAAAATACTACATTAAAAAAGGAAATAGAAAATTAAAAATTACTAAAATTAAGATTAAAAAAACTTAAAATATATATATATATATACTCTAAAAAAAAAAAAACAAACAAACAATTAAAATTTTAAAAATCATATATTTTTATTTAAAGAAAATTCGGCATTTTTTTTAAATAATTTGTTTCTAAATAAAAAATATATAATTTTTAAAATTATTTGAAAACATTTTAGGAAGAAATCACATCTACCAATGTGATTTCTTCTGAAAATGTTTTCAAATAATCAAAATATGAATTTGTTTTTCTTTTCTTTTCTTTTTAATTTAATTTGAGGTTTTTTTCAAGTGTTTTTAATCTTAATTTTAATAGTTTTTTAAATTTTTTAATTAATTTTCCCTTTTTTAAAATCTAGTTTGTTTTTAAATTTTTCTATTTTTACTTAATTTTATAGTTTTTTTAATATATATATATATATATATATATATATATATATATATATATATATATACATACTTGCACATTTTTATTAAAAAAAAAATAAAAAAATAAAAATAAAAAATTATGAGAAGGTTTAAATATATGTTTTTATTTAAAAATCAAAAAAATTTATGCGATTTTTTTTTCAAAACATAGGCATTAATTTTTTTAAATACATTTTTATTTTTTAGTTAAAAAAAAAGAGTATATTTTGGGTGGCCTTTTGCCTCGCCCCACGGGCGGCAGGAAAAGGCATGCGCAATTTTTTTTTTTTAAATATATGTTATGTTTTTTAAAAAATAAAAATGTCCCATAATTTTTTTTAAATAAAAATATGTATTCACATAAATTTTTTATTATTATTATTATTATATATATATATATATGTTTAAATTTGTTTTTAAATAAAAATGGCAAGTTTATATATATGTGTGTGTTTGTGTGTGTTTTTATTTTTAAAAAATTAAAAATATCTAAATGATTTTTTTAAATAAAAAATATATATGTTTTTTTTTTAATTTTAAATGTTTTTTTTTTTTTTTAATCAAAAAGTATATAGTTTTAAAAATTTAAATGTTTTTTTTTAATCGAAAATATATATTTTTTTAAATTTTAAATGCCTTGTTTTTTTTGTTTGTTTGTTTTTTTTTTTGTTTTTTTGAAAATAAATAAATAAATAAATAAATATATATATATATATATATATATATATATATATATATATGATGATGATGATGATGACGCTGAGACCAAACAATAGTCTATCGGACCTAAAGAAACAAATTATTTATTTTGATTTAAGATTTTATTCCTATGCTCAAAAAGCTTGGAGAGAAACCTCCCGAGCTCACTATAATTTTGACATTATAAAAGGCTAGGAAGGTCAGTATTGTAACAAAGATTGTGAAACTGAGATCTAAT
Organism: Pinus tabuliformis; assembly: GCA_031772625.1. Classification (NCBI taxonomy): domain Eukaryota; kingdom Viridiplantae; phylum Streptophyta; class Pinopsida; order Pinales; family Pinaceae; genus Pinus; species Pinus tabuliformis. Next base: position 441,002,059 of record CM062804.1, on the reverse strand, counting down.
GTGGTTATACGTAGGGCATTCTAAGAGGAAGTGGTTTTCATCCTCGATGTTCCTATTCTCACATATATGGCAGATCCTTTCCATCCATGGCGTTTTAGGAACTGCCCAACGACCTGTTTCACTATGGAGCTCATGAGAATTCGTTCTAATCTTTGCTATATTAATATTTTTCTTTGAGCTAGTTAAAATAGAGAGATACTTTTGATCTTCTAGGGTGGGGTTGATGACCTTCTTATAATAACTTAATTTTCTTTTAGCCGCTAAATCTTTCTCACACCACATTTTTTCTTTGAACTTAGAGGTAACAATATCTTTAATGTTATTTATGTTTTGCAATGCATCATTTTCGTTGATCTCCCAATAGTTTAACCAGGCCCTTGTGTCTTTATGCCACCCTCGATTGAGCCTTAGGTGGTTTTGGCTAGAATTTAAAGCTAGCTTAGGAAGTCTATGATCGTCTATGTTATTGATTTTGTGCTTGTACAATAGAAACATAAGCATAGCTAGGCTCTCAATAGGGGAAAGACCTGCTTATATTTATTTATTTATTTATTTATTTATTTATTTGACTATATTTTTGTTTTTTATTTTTTTTAAATGTTTTGATCTTAATTTTAGTAGGTTTTTATTTTTTATTTTTGTTAATTTTCTATTTTTTTTAACATAGTTTGTTTTTAATTCTTTTATTTTTTTTTAATGATTTTTAAATTTTTCCTATTTTTACTTAATTTTATAGTTTTTTTAAGTTTTGTTGTTTTTTTTCCAAATTATTTTATGGTTTACTAGATAATTTTTTTTTTTTTTTACATTTTCTATGTTTTTTTGTCTTTTATATATATATATATATATATATATATTTTAAGTAATCAACATTTAAAAAAAGAAAATTAAACAACTAGAAAATTTGTTAAGTAATCATGATTTCAAAAAAAATTGGACATAAAAAATTTTAAAAGTGTCAAAAAACTGTAACATTAAAAAAAATTAAAAGATCCTTTAGGAAATTGAGAAAAAAACTGTGTCCTCCACTATAGAAGATAATTCTCAATCTTCCTCTATCTAATGTGAAAACCAATTGCGCTCACTTTCGGCTAATCCCTCCATCCATTCAAAAGTGAAATCCTGATTTCTACATGCCTATACACAGGTTTTATTAGACAATTAAATACTAATCTCGTAAAGGAAATTTCGTCGGTCATCATGCTATTCAACACAAAATTCCACAGTATTTCTCAGATTCACGGCCAATGCACCATAAGGCTATTAAGACACATACAGACACAAATTCCCACACATGATATATATACAAATTCACACTATTTTGGTATTTTTATAGGATATTTACAAGGAAAACAGTCACATCTGACTGTTTCAGTTCTTTTCCATGAAATCCATCTACTTCTCTTTCTAACTCCTCACTCTTGATCTTACTACCCTCTAGCTCTCTAACCCTTAGCTAGCCTTTAGCTAACCTCTCGAATTATTCAAAAGATCACAATTTATACAAAAACAAATTCATTAACCAATTTAGTTCAGATCCAACAATCTCTTACTCTCTCCTAAAGTGTCTCTTCAGCTCCACTCTTTTCTCAAATAGAAACCCAAATTAATCATTTAAATCCCTCAAATCCTCACTCTTCATAGGATTACTTAACTGTCTCTAAGATCTTTACATTCACAACATATTCTTCATTAATCAAATTACAATTAAAATCCCCTCAACTCAACTAAACTTAGGAAAATAAATAAAATGACTAAGGGAACCCACACTCTTTAGTAAATGTGAACTAAGACTCATGGGTCTTATAAGTTTGGAAGAATGCTCCTGCATCAGACTCCCCGGGTTGAAATAATTCATGGACTCTTGTTCATGAGTCTTCCCACTTCCTCTGTTGTGAACTTCATCGGATTTCATCTTCCAACTAGTTGTCTGACCTTTTCCAATTGTAGGTGCATTTACCGCCCTCTCTCTTTCTCCTGGATGCCAAACTCTTTGTTGTGGATGTCCTTTTGCTATGCTATCATAAGCATCTCCTTTGCATAACTTTTTGGTGCTAATATTCTACATAAACAACTCCTCAAACAATATAAATTTATGTTCTCTTTTCTGTTGTTGTCTTGTCATCATCTCAATAGAATTGAGCTCCAACTTTATGTACTTTCTACTGTCTTGTACCTGACTGTTCATTTTGATTTCTAACCCAATCACAAGTATCCTCTCTTGTCTATAAACCATTTCCTTTATGATGTCCTGTATATCCTTCCATCTTTCCTTGACTTGCTGACTTTGACAATTCCTCATGCTCATCACCTTTGTAGTTTTCACCATCCACCTATCTAATATCTTGAGTAGAATCCTCCCAATCTCAAAAGAAGATTGTTGCTTGTTTGATACAAGAACATATAACCTTTCAGCCACATATTTTCCATCAATTGCAAATATTTTAGTTATTGAACCTTGTTCAATTTCCTCCATATTCCTATTAAATTTAACTGAACTGTTCATCCCAATTTTCAATTGCAAATTCAAAATAAACTCTCGATATTCCAATCTTCTTTGAATCAAGAACAAAACCTGTTTGTGGATTGTACTTTCACATCCTCTGCAATTTTCTTTCTCTTTTGCAATGACTTGTTTAAGAGCTATGCCAACTCTCCTTCCTTCATCTAGAACTTCTGAGTCAACTAGTTGTTTTCTCCCGTTTTCTTGTTTCCATAAGGAAAATTGTCTTTCTGTAATTCTGGAACTTATATACTCCTTCATGTTTACTTGTGCAAACATATTTCCAAGAGAAAATTTCCCTTCATCCTGAAAACCACATTCAACAATTAATAATTCAAAATCAGAAAATACATTACACTTTCCATCTCTTTCCTCATTAACTCTACTCCAATTTTTCTTTGATTTGTCATCCTCTTGATATGCATATGACATGCCAAATTTGTCATGTTGTCTTGTCTTGAAAAAGTCTTCTTGGTCTTCACTTTGCTCTTGATGCTATCTAATTTCTGAATTATGTTCTTTGCTCTTCTCTTTGGCCTTCCTTCCTTTCACACTCCTTTTCATTCTTCCTGTTTCTTCCTTACTAATCTGTAAGCCACTACGTTGCCTTTTCCATGTCCCTTCCTTTTCAACCAAAATCTGAAAATCTCTGATTTTATAACCTAAATTTCTCTTTGTTTCTATACAGGAAACAAAATCACCATATGCAATAGATTTTTCATTCCACTGTAGAGTCCCTTTTACAACAGTAAAAATTACTGTCAACACCATGAATATCACATTCCACTAAAATCCTTTGCAACTTACTACAAATGTATAGTTCATGAAAGCATCCTTTCCTTCATCCTCTAAGATTGCCTATCTCTTTCCAAGTTGTTGATTACCTTCACCCTTACTCTTTTCACAATTTGTACAAATAACATTGTCTTCAATTTTCTATTGTGCATCAGCCTCTACCAACCTCTCTTTAAGTTCTTGGTTGTCCTCCTTTTCTCTCCTCTTCATAGCCTTTCCGGGACTAACTGTTCCTCCTTGCACTGAATTCTCTTTATGAATCTTTGTTCTGCTATCTTCCATAGTACACTCTTTAGTAAAATTCCTTTCCATTAATGTTCCATTATGTCCTTCCAAGACAATTTCTTGTCCATTAACTATCAATGCAGGTTCATAATTTTTGAATAAAAATTGAAGAGATAATTCCATTACCTCAATGTTTGTACTGCACATAAACTCTTGCTTGCTCCTATCATAAGGTTATCTTCTTACCTCTCTTCTACTTTTCCTTTTGTAATCTGCACTTTCCTTTTGTCTTCAGACTATCTGCTATCTTTTTTCAAAGTTTTACTAGATTCATCATCCTCAGCCTCCTTAGTAGTCTTCAACGTTTGTCCATCTTTAGTGTCTTTGAATACATTTTCAATTAAGAACCATTCTATTACATCCATCTCTTCTAAAAGTTTCATTTCTTTAGCAACCTACATAAACATATCTTCTAAAGGTTGTTCATCACTTGCATACATACACAAATCACAAGTTTCAAAAATACTAGGCTCATCTTTCTTTGATGTTTCAATCATCACATTTCTTTGTTGATTCGAGCTTGTCCAATAGTTCAAGAAATCATCAATGGTTCCTTCCTCAACAAGGTAAACCTCTTGCTCAGGTCTACAATAGTCATCTTCCATCTCTAACTCAGCTTCTCTGAGTTCTTCTCTTAATTTGTTATACATTCTCCTCTTTATCAGTTTCTGCAACAGCTTCCACTTTATCTTATTTCTTTTCATAGTCCAACCATAACTTTGGTCCTTTTCACATTTTTCTAGCAGCATTATTATGGAATCCACACTTGCTTTCAATTCTGCAATGTATTTGTCAAATATCTCTTGACCCATCTCCTCTCTTTTGCCATTTTCCTTGGCATATTCCTTTCTTCTGTTGTGGCTTCTCTTTGAACCCCTGCTATGACTATCAGTAGTCATTTCCTCATTATATCTATGAGTTCCTCACTCACTATGAGCTGCTCTAAGCCTCTGTAACAACAAGTCCTCCCTGCTGTCACTTACCTCACTAATCCCCTCTCTGGACTTGGTCTTTGGCAAGCATTGGTTCTCTATCTCTGGAACCTCTTGAGCACTCTCTTCTGCTCTCTTTAGGATTATATCCTCAACTCACCTTATCTTTGAGAACACTTTAAATTTCCTCCCTGTCCAACTTCCAGCTGGAATATTTAGGTTCACTGCCACTAACACAACTCCTCTCTTTCTTTACACAATCTGCTATTGTGTGTTACTGCTATCATTCTCTTTCCCTATAAAAACAATTCAAATGAACCAACATAAAAATACAACTCATACCTGATGATCTATCTCTTTATCCTTTCACTGGCTTGGCAATACACATGCTGCTTTACTTTTCACTATCTGCACTTTAGTTCTTCTTTCAACTGAATTTCTTTTCTTGTTGAGTACATCCATATTCACTTTATTTCCTTAAAATATCTCTGCTGCAGTTTCTTCATTTTCTTCTTTGTCACAGTTACCTGGATGAAACTTCATTAACTGCTACTTTCATTCACCTACACATATCATTGAAGTTTTAAAGCCTACAAGATCCTTCCTGATCATGTCTTCCTCAAATCCTTTTTCCACAGTCTATCTTGAATGAACCAACTGAAGTCTTCATTGCCTGTAACATTTCAAAATTCTTCTCTGCATAAAATCTTGTGTTCTGATCTCCCAACACCAATTCCTTTTAGATCATATCCCTCTATATCTAAATCTATTACCAATGCAATTCTACACATTTTGAGAATAAAATTCAATCTTTCAACCAATCTCCATAGAGCATTAATCTCTACTCTGATACCAAATGATGCAGAGGTAACACTTTAACCCAACTATCATGTAAGGTTAACACTAAACCCCGTTGTATAACCTAGGTTAATGCTCTGCTTCTAGGTGATTAATCATTTATATATTACTATGGGTTAAAAAAAACCCTCTCCAACCTTACTCCTGATTCTCATCAATCAATTCTATAAGCGAAGTACTTTTCAACTAATTAATCTTATTAAATGAAATACTCCGCAACCCTTTTCTACGTGGCTTGTGGGACCTCCCGGCGTGAATACCCATAATAGAACTTTATACCATAAGTTAAGCGCTGAGCCAATGACTTAACACTTTCCCATAAACCTTTCTTATTGCAAAGTTGATTCCGCGCCATGATCCCCATCGTTGGTTCAATGCTGATCCAACGACTATCACGCCATCGCGCTTCAACTAGCCCGATAGTTATTGTTTTGTAATCATGTGAGATAAGTGGTTTTGGTTCCTCATCCTTGTGCTATGTGTCACCGCCACGGCTCATCACGTGAATTTTAGAAATACCGTTTACCAGGTTTTTTCCGCGTGAGATACCATTTACCACTTGCCTGCTGGAACTCAAAGAAGTTAAACTTCTTTTGAATAACTCATCGTGTCCGTTTTTTATGTTAACTTTCTTGCATGTTTCCATGCGATCACTGTGGTTCTCCCCCCATTAGACAACTATGATGTTTCCTCCACCATTCCTCTTCCATCATTACAATCCGTCGATCTGGACGATCCAACAGTTCCCGTTCTTTACCGTTTTAATTCTTTCTACGTCATCAATCTTCTATTTTCAACAATGCGACTTAATATCCACTATTCTTTCGCCCTTCACTGTCTCTTTACAATCATTTAGGAAATTGAGAAAAAAATTGCGTCCTCCACTATAGAAGATAATTCTCTATCTTCCTTTGTCTACTGTGAAAACTAATTGCGCTCACTTCCAGCTAATCCCTCGGTCCATTCAAAAGGGAAATCTTGATTTCTACATGCCTAAACATAGGTTTTATTAGACAATTAAATACTAATCCCGTAAAGGAAATTCCATCAGTGATTCATGCTATTCAACACAAAATTCCATAGTATTTCTCAGATTCATGGCCAATGCACCATAAGGCTATTAAGACACATACAGACACAAATTCCCACACATGATATATATATATATATATATATATATATATATATATATATATATATATATATATATATATATATATATCCACACTGTTTTGGTATTTTTATAAGATATTTACAAGGAAAACAGTCACATCCGACTGTTTTAGTTATTTTCCATGAAATGCATCAACTGCTCTTCCTAACTCCTCACTCTTGACCTTACTACCCTCTAGCTCTCTAACACTTAGCTAGCCTTTAGCTAACCTCGAGCTAACCTATTGAATTATTCAAAAGATCACAATTTATACAAAAAAAGATTCATGAACCAATTTAGTTCAGATCCAACAATCTCTCACTCTCTCCTAAAGTATCTTTTCAACTCCACTCTTTTCTCAAACAGAAACCCAAATTAATTATTTAAATCCCTCAAATCCTCACTCTTCCTAGGATTACTTAACTATCTCTAAGATCTCTACATTCACAACATATTCTCCATTAATCAAATTACAATTAAAATCCCCTCAACTCAACTAAACTTAGGAAAATAAATAAAATGATTAAGGGAACCCACTCCCTTTGGTAAATGTGAACTTAAGACTCATGGGTCTTATAAGTTTTGAAGAATGCTCCTGTATCATAAAGACTTCGCATTTTGTGGGTGTGGAGCACGAATTTGTAAATGAGACATAGGGTTGTCGGCCCTCATTTTTGTAATGTAATGTCGGCTTTAGAGATCTACCCATGGTCCGCGGACCATGGGATTGTATAAATAAAGTGAGGCTCTAAGCTGTAAATCAAAGAATAGAAGAAAGTAATAGATGGAGAGTTGAGTCTTATCTAAGTGAAGAGTCGAGTTGTTGGGTCGTAGAGTAGGAGAAGGCTCTGCAGCTAAGTGCGTAGAGGCCTAGTAGTCCGAAGCTGAGTGTGTGGACCCCTGTAGCTGAGTGCGCGGGGCAGGTTGAGTCTGTGATCGATTGAAGCATTAATAAAGATGTTGGGCGTGGAATCCCCCCAAGGCATGTTTTGGGGCTTAAAGCCCAATTTTTGACTAAGTCCATTGTAAAGACTCCGCGAATTGTGGATGCTGAGCACGAAGTCGTAATAGAGTCATAGGGTTGTCTGCCCTGATTTTTGTGATGTAATGTCGGTTTAAAAGATCTACCCATGGTCCGTGGACCATGGGACTTTGTAAATAGAGCGAGGCTCTAAGTGTAAGAAGGGGATCTATCTATGGAAAAGAAGGAATAGAGGCATTGAGTTGAAGTGTAAGTCATGTCTTTGGGTCATAGAGTAAGATAAGGCTCTGCAACTTAGTGCACAGAGGCCTAGTAGTCCGCAGCTGAGTGCGCGGACCCCCGCAGCTAAGTGTGCAGGGCAGGTCGAATATGTAACCATGGGAAGAATTGATGAAAGAAAAGTTTTACCATATTTCTGTGTATATTTTCCTGTTTTATGTATTATTGGGTATGAATTGCAAGTTAATTGTTTATTCACTGCGCAAACTCATATGAATGTGCTAAATAAGTAAATATAAAATAAGGCATCTGTTTAGGTGAATATAATGAACTGTTATAAGAAGATAGGTAAAGATCTCAGGTGTGACTTAGGGAAACAGTACAGATCACTGCTCTAGCAGCCCGAAAGCCTCACAACCCCTAGTTAGGGTTGCACGAAGGCGAATATATCAGGGCGCGAAGGCTAGGGAAGTGCGCGAAGTAACCTGCGTGAAGAGATTCTCAGTTGAACCAAATCAACCCCTCAGACATCTCAAGGGTGCAGAAACCTGGTTCCAGAACCCCCCCATACTACTTTGGGTGAGACCTCAGTCCGCGCTCTGCAGACCGTTGCCGAAAGGTCCAGTAGTACATGGATTTGTTTGGCTAATTAACTCCGAACCTGGGTCAGGCCCCAACAAGCCAACAAATGGTTCCATTGCTGGGACTAGGATCTGCATAGAGATGTCTGATGTCGTATCATTGGAACCCAACTAAGAAAAAAATTGAAGATTGGTTAGATAGGAAGATTCACGAGTTCACGACACAGGAGAACAGGAATCCGCGACTTTCAAAATAAGAGTGGTTAGATTGCTACCTGTACATAGAGATCCACAGAATTTTCTTCACACCATTCCCTATTGATCTATACGAGTGGATCGTGAAGCTAGCAGATAGCCAAGGAAGGTGTAAGCTTGACAAACCTATTGTGTGGACCCTAGAGTTGATCACTAGCTCGATCGAATTATAGGAGGATTCATCACTGAATTCGCAGTAGATACTTCAATCAGCTATAGCGAGGCAGAACGACGCCTCCTCAAAGGACCGCGAGGTAAGTACGTTAAGTCCCTGAACACTTGGATTAAAATTCTAATGTGTGAAAAATGGATTATGCAAATACATTTATGTTTGGGGCTACACGAAGTGGGAGAATGTACAGAAATGAAGGTAGTGTAGAACTAGAAACTAGCCCCTTGATTTCATCTCCGCGAGGAAAACGAGGAAGAGCTCGCGATGGTCTCACCAAGAGGTGCGATCAATTTGATAAGGCAAAGGATTCCACGCATACCACCCCCACCCACACCACTGCTAGTTTCACCGTCTTCACCCCCATCTTTTCCCATACCACCTCCGCCACCACCGTGGTTCAATATGGCAAGCGCGATAAAATTTTCGGTATTCAAGGGAATATGAAATGAAGATTCGGACTAGTTTTGGTTCATGATAAAAGATGTATGGGAAGTGCAGGGAGTTACAGATGAAAATATAAAGAAAGCAACGTTGGTCAGCGCTCTTTAGGATCTACGTTGACCTGGTATATTAAGCATTCCAATGACAATCTGAATGCAGGGATCGCGGATATCCAAACTACGCTGAACAGAGAATTTAGCAGGCCGAAGTCAAAGGCACAGTCGATCATTGGGTTCAAGGAGATCACGATGCTACTAGGTGAGACTCCTTGGGAGTTGGATCAGAGACTGAAGTGCATGATTCACGAAGCTAACATGACTTTGACGGATGGACAACACCGTGAATGGTTTGTAGCATCACTAACACTGCATTTAAGGAACGCGTTGTCACAACAGAGGCTAACAACTCAAGCTGAGGCCTTGGAGATCGCGATGAGGTTGCATGAGACCCCAATACAGGATCCTAACCTAGGAGTTCAGCAGATCCACGCGCAGTTGAAAAACTTGTGCCTTGAGATGCAGAGTCTGAAACAAGACAGGACAACTCGCCCGGAAGTGCGCAACGAGGTATGGTGTGTTAAATGTAAGGGTCAAGGTCATGACAAGGACCACTGCCCAGTGTTTGCAAATTACCTCGCGGGAAGAGGACTAATGCCATTGAGACCAAAGGCATAAGCAGGACCCAACACGGTGCCTGCGTTGTGGTGCGTGATTTGTCAAATAGGAGGAATGCATGCTATGGACAACTACCATTTATTGCAGAAGTACACGCAGAATTTGCAATAGTTGTTCTGTAATTTTTGTATATCAGTGGGACATGATAAGTGCACCTGTAGAAGCTATGAACTGATGATCTATAGGACTCCCACCTACAGAGTTCAGACCAAAATGTATCCCCTTGACCAGAATGCAGGGATGGTGCAAACCAAATTTCAGGGGCGCAGACGAGGCCGAGGTGGAGGAGGGCCTGGAAGAGGTCGCAGACAGCTGATATGTTACAATTGTGGGGGGCCAGGACATTATTCCCAGGATTGTACAAATCCAACGCGTCCATCATGCTTGTATTATACATTGTTTGATCATGAGATGGAGGATTGTCCCACACTGATAGTGCGGCTGTGCGACAAGGGAGTGCTCCATCCTCCCCCAACTCAAAACCTACAAATGATGAGGTCTGAGCCACGCGAGAAAGACCCTAATGTGAACATTGTGCTCCAAAGTGGAATTACGACAGCGAATGAAAAAGGCAAGCAGCTTGAAGATAGTATTTGGGTTTGCAAGGCTTCGACGAAAGAACCAGAGTTTGATTTGGATCGTGCTAAGGAAACCTTCATGGAATCCAAGAAGAGCTTCGTTGATGCTTCCACTTCAGGAAGCAAAGATAAACCAGAGCCAGAAATGGATCCATCAACACTCATGTCGTTCCTAGAAACATGCATGAAGTTGTTGCGTGACAACAAGGCTGTAAAGGGAATGCAAGAACTCATAAATAGATGTTCTCGGACCGCGCCAGGAGAACCACATGTAGTCTGGAAGGTTGGAAAGCACGCGACAAGGACGGGAAGAGAAATGAGGTTAACCACGCAGATTGGGGAATATGAAATGGACCAAGCGATTCTAGACCTAGGATCAGACGTGAACGTTCTGCCGAAGCAGACATGGGAGCACATGGGAAGGCTTACACTGGAATGGTCTCCTATCCAACTGCGAATGGTGAACCAGCAAAAGATCCTACTAATGGGAAGATTGTAGGGAATTAACGTAGATATCGATGGGGCAAGTGCATTGGCAGATTTTGAAGTGATAGAGATTGTTTATGATAGCAATCCCTACCCTGCGTTATTAGGGATAGATTGGGCCACTGACATGAATGGGGTGATAAATCTGAAGAATTGAAAGATGATTTTTGAGAAAAAGTCCCTGCGCGTAGTCGTACCTTTGGACCCTGTAGAAGGATTGCGCTACACAGAGCCAATGTGTGACTACGAAGGCGACAATGACTTAGACTACATCTACAAGATAACCATGCAAGAGTAAGGCTGGGTAAATCCCATTGTGGATGGATGAATCTCATGGGAGCGTGAAAGCTCTTGTACATCGAATTCGGACGAAGAGATAAAGCGATGGCAGAACTGGTTACATGAGGTAACCACGCTGAACTGCAACATGATGACAAGATCGTTGTGCTGCATATCAATGGAGGTAAGGGATCTGCCTATGTATGATGGGTTGAGCGAGGTAGATGACTTCCTGAACAGATTCTAAAGGGAGGTGTCGAAATAGCAACATTTTGAGGCTTTGAAATGGGTACTGTGCACTACGCCCATGAGGTGGTGGGGCACGCACCAAGGAAGCTTTGAGGACTAGCGCGAATGTAGGAGAATGATGCACATATGGTTTGGGAAGCCTCAGATGCGATTAACAGACAAGATTTCCAGACGGAATGATCCGCGCGCGCACCTGTCCAGATGGATACAGGCATATCTTAAAAAACATATGCGGATGCACACAGACTTTGCGTTAGGAGACACAGTCAGTAAGCATGTGTGGGTGAGGCAATTGCGCGAATGACCCCTCCGGTTGGAACAACAGAGTATGGAAAGAACGAATGTGCAGAAGGTTATCCACGCAGAAGCCTTTAACGAAGTATGTGAAGCACTGAACAAGGTATATGATGTGTAGCGGACTGATTGGGACCTGCACATACTTGCAGTACTATGGGCTTATAGGACAACGTACAAGAAACTAATGGGAAAAACACCTTTCCAATTGGTCTATGGTGTGGAAGCTGTCATGCCAATGGAGTATATTGTGCCTAGTCTACGCATAGCAGCGCTCACAGGTATGACAGACCACAGAGCCCTAGAGGAGAGGCTCATGCTGTTGGAAGAACTTGAAGAGGAACGGTTCCTAGTTGGCTTCCATCAGAAGGTACAAAAGCGGCTTGAAAAGGCCTAGCACAATCGCCATATTAAGTTGTGCACCTTCAAGGTAAATGATTTAGTGTTACTGTATGACAATAAGCTTAATAAATTCCCGGGAAAGTTCAAAAATGCATTGGTTGGGACCGTATGTTGCTAAGGAGGTCACATACAGAGCTGTGGTGTAGTTGGTAAAGCTAAATGGAGAACCTTTCCTAAGCAAAGTGAATGGCAGTCGATTGAAGCCATACACGGGTGGCCCGGCTATCTGACTAGTCGACACAAGCACAGTGTTCGCGCTCTAAGTAGCCAGAATAAGGCACAAGACTATAAACAGATGCAGGGGATACAGGAACAGATCTAGGGAAGCATTTCTGACACCGCGATCTCGGAACAACGTGTACAAGAGATTCAGCAGGTAGTTGCTCAGTGCATTGCCGACCTTGCAGCCGTTTGAGCAGAGTTGGAGGGTCTCCACGCAAAGATCTCCGCATCGACAGAGTGACTCAAGGTGAGTCATGATGTTTGTGTTGGGGGCTTGTTGGGTGTGGAACCCCCCCAAGGCATGTTTGGGGCCTAAAGCCCAAGTTTTGACTAAGTCCATTGTAAAGACTTTGCGAATTATGGGCATAGAGCGCGAAGTCGTAATAGATTCATAGGGTTGTCCGCCCTTGTTTTTGTGATGTAATGTTGGTTTGAAAGATCTACCCATGGTCCGCAGACCATGGGATTGTATAAATAGAGCGAGGCTCTAAGTGTAAGAAGGGGATCTATCTATGGAAAAGAAGGAATAGAGGCATTGAGTGGAAGTGTAAGTCGTGTCTTTGGGTCATAGACTAGGAGAAGGCTCTGCATCTGAGTGCGCAGAGGCCTAGTAGTCCGCAGCTAAGTGTACAGACCCCTGCAGCTGAGTGCACAGGGTAGGTTGAGTCTATAACCGTGGGAAGAATTAATAACAGAAAAGTTTTACCATGTTTCTGTGTATCTTTTCCTGTTTTATGTATTATTGAGTATGAATTGCAATTTTATTGTTTATTCACTGTGCGAACTCATAGGAATGTGCTGAATAAGTAAATATAATATAAGGCATCTATTTACGTGAAGATAACGAACTATTATAAGAATATAGGTAAAGATCTCGGATGTGGCTTAGGGAAACAGTATAGATCGTTGCTCTAGTAGCGTGAAAGCCGCACAACCCCTGGTTAGGGCTGCACGAAGGCGAATATATCAGGGCGCGAAGGCCAGGGAACTGCATGAAGTAACCTACACAAAGAGACACTCGATTGAACCAAATCAACCTCTCAAACATCTCAAGGATGCGGAAACCTGGTTCCAGTACCCCCCCATACTACTTCAGGTGAGACTTCAATCTGCGCTCCACGGACTGTTGCTGAAAGGGCCAATAGTACAGGGATATTTTTGGCTAACTAACTCCAAACCTAGGCCAGGCCCCAACAAGCCAACAAAAGAGAAGTTTTATACCATTCCTATGTATTTATTTACTATTTTTTGCATTGAATGTATTGGGTATAAATTACATTTCTATTGTTTATATGATGCGTGAACTTATATGGTTATGTTGATTAAGTGAATATAAGGTAAAGCATCTGCCTATGCGAAGTTAACTAACAGTTATAAGAAGATAAGTAAGATCCGTGGGGTAACTTGGGGAAATAGCGCAAGTCACTACCTTAACAGCACGAAAGCACCTCAGCCCCTGGTTAGGGCTGCGCGAGGGCGATTATAACAAATCGCGAAGGTCTCGCAGGTCAGGACACTGTGTGAAGTGACCTGCACAAAGGTATTCACAATTCAACTAAATCGACCCCTCAGAGATCTCAAGGGTGTGGAAACCTAGTTTCAGCATCCCCCCATACTACTTTGGGTGAGACCTCAGTCTGCACTCCATGGGTTGTTTCTGAAAGGGCCAGTAGTGTAGGGATTTGTTTGGCTAATTAACTCTGAACCTGGGTCAGGCCCCCTCAAGCCAACAAATGGTTCCATTACTGGGACCGAAATCTGCACAGAGATGTCTAATGTCGTATCATTGGAATCCAACTAAGAAGGAAATTGAAGGTTGGTTGGACATGAGGATTCATGAGTTCGTGATGCAGGAAAACAAGAATCTGCGACTAATAAAAGAAGAGTGGTTAGATTTCTACCTGTAGATAGAAATCCATGAGATCGTTTTTGCATCTTTCCCTACTGAGCTGTATGAGTGGATTGCGAAGCTAGCAGATAGCCGAGGAAGGTGGAAGCTCGACGGTCCTATTGTGTGGATGCCAGAGTTGGTGCGCAAATTGGAGGCATCAGAGGATAAGATCGCACACATTGTTGATCACTAGCTCGATCGGATTATAGGAGGATTCATTACTGAGTTCACGGTAGATACTTCAGTCAGCTATAGTGAGGCAGAGCGACGCTTTCTTAAAGGACCGCGAGGTAAGTACATAAATTCTCTGAATACTTGGATTAATATGCTATTATGTGAAAAGAAGGTTATGAAATTACCTTGATGTCTGGAGCTACGTGAAGCGGAAAAACCTACAGAAACGAAGGAAGTAAGGGACCAAAGAATAGCCCTTTGATTTCACCTCCGCGAGGGGACAAGGAAGAGCTCGCGAAGGTCTCTCCATGAAGTGCGATCCATTTGATAAGGTAGAGGATTCTGCGCATACCACCCCCACCCACACCACCACCAGCTTCACCACCTTCACCCCCATCTTCACCCGTACCACCTCCGCCACCACCGCGAGTCAATATGGCAAGCACGATAAAGTTGCCTGTGTTCAAGGGAGTAGGAAATGAGGATCCAGACCAATTTTGGTTCGTCATAAGAGCCGTATGGCAATCACAGGGAGTGACAGATGACAATATAAAGAAAGCGACATTCGTCACCGCTCTGCAGTATCGCGCAATGACCTGGTATATTAAGCATTCTAATGATAATCTGAATGTTGGAATTGCGGACATCTAAGCAGTGCTAAACAAAGAATTTAGCAGGTCGAAGTCAGAGGCGCAGTCAATCATTAGATTCAAAGAGATCAAAATGCTACCAGGTGAGACTCCTTGGGATCTAGATCAGAGGTTGAAGTGTACAATTCATGAAGCTAATATGAATCTGACAGATGGATAGCACCGCGAATGGTTTGTAGTGTCGCTAACACCACATCTGAGGAGTGCGCTGTCGTAGCAGAAGTTAACGACTCAGGAAAAGGCCTTAGAAATTGCAATGAGGTTGCATGAGACCCTGATGCAGGATCCAAACTTTGGAGTCCAACAATTCCATGTGCAATTGAAAAACTTATGCCTTGAGATGCAGAGTCTAAAACAGGATAGGACAGCTTGACCAGAAGTACGCGAAGAGGTATGGTGCGTAAAATACAAGGTTCAGGGTCATGATAAGGACCATTGCCCGGTGTTCACGAATTACCTCATGGGAGGAGGACTGATGCCATTAAGATCGGAGGCACAAGCAGGACCTAGCGTGACGCCTACTTTGTGGTGCACGATTTGTCAAATAGGAGGGAAACATGCTACAGATAACTGTCGTTTGTTACAGAAGTATACACAAAATTCACAGCAATTGTTCTATAACTTTGTAGGTCAGTTGGACACGATGAGTGCACTTGTAGAAGCTATGAGCTAATGATGGATAGAACTCCCACCTACAAATTTCAGACTAAATCGTGGCCCCTAGACCAGAGTGCAGGAGTGGCGCGGACCGGATTTTAGGGGCACAGACAAGGCCGAGGTGGACGAGGACCTGGAAGAGGTCACGGACCGCTGATATGCTACAATTGCGGAGGGCCAAGACATTATGCCCACGATTGTACAAATCCAATGCGTCCATCATGCCTGTATTGTACCTTGTTTGATAATGAGACAGAATATTGTCCTACATTGATAGCTAGGATACGCGACAAAGGAGCACTACTGCCTCCCCCGACTCAAAACCTACAAATGATGAGGTCTGAGCCACTCGAGCAAGATCCGAATGTGAACATTTTGCTCCGAAGTGGAATCACAATGGGAGATGATAAAGGAAAACAACCCAAAGATAGTACCTGGGTTCGCAAGGCTCCGACGAAAGAAGTAGAGTTTGATTTGGAGCATGCTAAGGAAAACTTCATGGAAGCTAAGAAGAGCTTCACTGATGCCTCCACTTCAGGAAGCAAAGATAAACCGGAGTCGGAAATGGACCCTATGCTTACAACATTCCTGGAAACATGCATGAAGCTATTGTGTGACAGTAAGGTTGTAAAGGGACTACAGGAACTCATTAACAGATGCGCTGGAACCGTGCGAGGAGAACCGCGCATAGTCCGGAAGATTGGAAAGCATACGACGAGGATAGGAAGAGAAATGAGGTTAACTGCATGAATTGGAGAATATGAGATGGACCAAGTAATTATTGATTTAGGATCGAACACGAACGTTCTTCCGAAGCAGACATGGGAGTGCATGGGGAGGCCTATGCTGTAGTGGTCTCTTATTCAGTTGCAAATGGCGAACCAGCAGAAGATAATATCTATGGGGCGATTGCAAGGAATCATTGTGGATATTGAGGGAGCGAGCATGCTAGCAGACTTTGAAGTAATATAGATTCTTGATGACAACAATCCCTACCCCGTGCTCTTAGGAATTGATTGGGCCACTGACATGAACGGGGTGATTAATCTGAAGAAGCACAAGATGATTTTTGAAAAGAAGTCTCTACGCGTAGTTATACCTCTGGACCCTACGGAAGGATCGCGCTATACAGAGCCAGTGCACGACTATGAAAGTGACGATAATTTGGACTGCATCTAGAAAATAACCGTGCAAGAGAAAGACTGGGAAATCCCACCGTGGATGGATGGATATCATTGGAGCACGAAATCTCTTGTATGTCAGATTCTGATGAGGAGATAGAGCGATAGCAGAACCAGGTACACGAGGTAACCACGCTAAACTGTAATATGATGACAATATTGTTGCACTACGTATCGACATAAGTAAGGGATCTTCCTACTTATGATGGGTTAAGTGAGCTAGATACTATCCTAGATAAGTTTGAAAGGGAGGTGCCGGAAAAGCAATGTTTCCAAGCCTTGAATTGGGTACTGCACGCTACACCCGCAAGGTGGTGGGGTATGCACGAAGGGAGCTTTGAGGATTGGCATGAATGTAAGAGAATGATGCGCACATGGTTTGTGAAACCTAGAGTGCGATTGGCCGATAAATAAAATCGACGGGATGGTCCACCCACACATCTGTCCAGGTGAGTATAGGCATATGGAAAACAACCTGTACAGATCCACATGAACTTTGCATTGGTAGATACGATCAATAAGCATGTGTTGGGGGGGAAAATGTGCCAATGGATTCTCAAGTTGGAACAACAAAATGTGAAGAGAACAATCGCGCAGAAGGTTATCCACGTGGAAGCATTTAACTAGGTGTGTGAAGAACTGAACAAGGTATGTAGTGCGCAGCGAAGTGATTGGGACCTGTGCATACCAGTAGTTTTATGGGCTTATAGGAAAACGTGCAAGAAACTGACGGGACATGTGCCTTCTAGGCTGGCCTATGGAGCGAACGTTGTAATGCCAATGGAGTATATCATGCCTAGTCTACGCATAGCAGCGCCCGTGGATATGACAGATCGCAGAGCCTTGGAAGAAGGGATCGCGCAATTGGAAGAGCTCGAAGAAGAACGCTTGGGACCTAATGAAGAGATCCAGCAAGGCGATCTTAGGCTCCAAGAACTCATGAATGAAAGTGTTCGGTTCAGGAAGAAAAGCGCCATGGCGGAAGCAGAAGTCAAGAAGCTGGAGGACGGAATAAAGAAGGACTTTCTTGATAAAAAGACTATGGTGATAGAACATAATGAGCTCATTTACGTTGATGAACTTGAGGACTACCGCCAAGAGTTGATCAGCTTGATGCCTTGGATTGGATCGTATGTAATTAAGGAGACCTCGGATAGGGGTGCGGTGTGGTCGATGAAGTTAAATTGCGGACTCTTCCCAGGCAAAGTAATCGGTAGTGAAGTTAAATGGTGAACTCTTCCCATCTGACTAGCTGCAGGGAGCACAGTCTTAGTGCTCCAGGCCATTGAAAGGAGGTGCGAGACTATAAACTACTCTGCCCAGGAGCTGTGCAATGTCTGGACTGCGCGTAGTAGTGAGGTATCACAGGGTCCGCGACGGTGCAAGGGTAGTTGCGTTGTCGCACGGGTCAGCTGGAAAGTGACCGTTACTGTCACTATTCACGATGTGATGCTTGGTTTGAGACCAAATGGAGTGGGCAGCAAGCATTTAAGGCAAACTTTATGGGCTAGATTTGGGAAAATCTACGCCAAGGGAGCATTAATGGACCGAATTTGGGGGGAACGGTCGAATTCGAATTCAAAAGGTGCTATAAATTGCAAAGGGGTGCCCAGCAAACAACACTTGGCCATTTGAGAATTGAGTTATCGTGCGCCCAGAGATTTCTGAACCCAAACCTGTTTGACCTGTTGGAGTTGAAGGAGTTACCTGAGCAGTTGAGAGATTTGTGGAACAGCATCTAAAGAAGCCATGGATATCCGAAGAAATAACCGTTGAAGAGGTCATGCAGGCCATGGCGATAGGAAACACCCCAGAAAGAGCCGGCATAGTTGCAGAAATCCCTAAATCGTCGCGCACGCCGAGGCCCAAGAAAGACAAGCAACCTATCGTTCTGGTGCGCATTTCCCCTTGAAACCCATTGTGAACTAAACTAACCATGGAAGAAAAGGGGAAATTTGTTAATTTAGAAACTGACGAGGAGGAGGAAGACCTTGAGGAAATCTTGGTGGAAGAGGAGGAGGATGAAGAAATGAAGGAAAAAACCCAGGGTTCGGACCCTCTGACCAGGCTGCCCGCGTATGTTCCTCCATGGAAGGGGAAGGCAAGGGTGCCCAAGGACCTAGATGAGAGCAAGAGCTCCCTACAGACTCTGCTACTACCCAATGATATCGTTTTTGAAGGAGGGCACTTAGGACGGGTGCTGGGTCTAAAGTTTGAAGACTAGGATCTCGTGGACCATGAGAAATTCTCACACTTGGCAACTATGTAGCTAATGCGGCTAAAGAAAAACACAATGGAGAGATTCATATAGTTGGAGCCACACAAGTGGTTGCATGGAGTAGAAAAAACAGGGTTGTTAAACCTGCTCTGGGTGTCGCATTTCCACCGCGCCCCAGTAACTATTTTTGTCATCAGGCAACTGCTCTACCTGGTGCATGATGGGTACTTGTGGTTGGAGGAGCCCATCCCCATCATGGACCACCTAATCCACAGAATTACCCAACTCCCTTTCAAGGGGGAGGACCCAGCAGATATTTCGGAGGGTAAAAGTAACGATCTAGCCATCGCGGAGGCCATGAAGAAAAAATTCAAGCTGGAGAAGAAGAAGAGAGGGTACGTGATCTCCAGTATCAACAATAATGCAGTCAGAGTTATGACCCAGATACTCGCTGGAAAGGTTATGCAGAAGTGTCATGCAGATGAGGTTCCCGCGCCGGTGATAGCACTTTCCGCGTAGTGCACGAAGGGTGTCCAATTTAACTGGTCAGAGTACTTGTGCAAGGAGTTCCTAGAAAATTGTCGCAAGGCACAGGAACAGGGGAAGACCTTCCACTATGCATGGCTTCTACTATCCATAGTGCTGGTAATTTGGGAATTGCCCGAGGATAGCCAGTTCCCCACGATTGCAAAGGATCTCCCGAGGCAGAAAAGTACGCTTTGTTGTGGGCCACTAAAGACGCACAGAGAATCAGAGACAGAAAAATATTCTGGACGTTCATGGAGATGAACATCAGAATGGGGATTAACCGCAAGCTGCAATTATCGCCCACTGTCTACAATAGTCTGCAGAGCTTTGTGGAGTTCAAGGCAGACTTCCATCACATATATATCCAAGTGTGCAAGGATCCTGTGAAGAAATGGAACGAGCTCCCCTACCTAGCCATAGACGATGTCATATTCATCGTGCTTGAGTCGTGGCCACCGGAATGGCGCGCTCTAGCTAGCTCCGTGGTGGAATCTAAGAAGTCCGCTATGCAGAGGAAAAAGGAGGAGGAAAAACTGCAGATGGTGTAGCTGGAAGAGAAAATAAGGAATGAAGCAGCAATGGCCAAGGCATAAGAGGCATGGGACACCGCGAAGGTAGTAGTAGAATAGCCACAGGAAGCTGAGAAGGAGCGTGAAGGTCAGAAGTCACCTTCTCTTGAACAGGAGCCCGATACTGAGGAAGGTGGTGCGGACCCACAGAAAACATCTACACAGTTGAATCGCTAGCACCTGAGAGATCAAGTGGGGCCACGAAAGAATTCAAAAGCCTCCAAGACTTCTTTTGACCCGATCACCCTCACTGAGGGGGATCTGCATGACATAGGGGAGACGGTGCATGACATCACCGCGGAGGCCCTCCAACAGTTTGTGGAGGAAAATCAGATGGTGTTGGGGGACCTTCGGACACAGATACAAGAGTTGCTGGTGCACACTCCTCAGGCTGGTACTCTATCGACCAGCCTTGTAGTAGGCACTGCCGTAGCTGAGGAAATGTTGCATGCCCACACAACCAACAATATAATGCTACCAGAAGGGGCATTGGTTACAGAAAATGAGGCCGACAGGCCTATGGTTAGTGTGTTGAAGGGAGTGGGGATAAACATGGTTGCGCCCCCTCGGCAGATGCTCTATGTGTTGTAGGATGGAGTGATTACAGAGCTACGGGCCAAGGAGAATCACACACTCTAGGTAATGAGCGGAAAACGACTTAACATGGAACAATTGAGCCTACAGAACGACGAGGTAGTGGCGCAGAACTGACAGATTGTGTAGGTGTTTGAAGAAGTCTTCCAGATGGTCCCTGAGTTGGCCATCCCAGTAGAAGCGCGCATTCGAAGGCTAGCAGTAGGGGTGCGCGAGGTGAAGGAAGAGATGGCTAAGGTTCATCTGGAGCTGAACCTTTAGATAGTTGAGCTACAGTTGAAGGCGCAGCCTTCAACTCCACCAGAGGTGAGGGAATAGCGAGCCCATGCCATCACAACGGGAACAGAGGAGATTAGTAGTGCAGTGAAGGATTGCACCAAACATTTGGAAGAGTTGTTCGAGGTCCTCACCACTCTCCAGAAGGACCCAAACATATAGCGCTTAGAAACAGAGGCATGTGAGCTGCAACAAAGATATGATGATATAAAAGGGACCGTGCAGACGGTGGCCCTTACACAGAGGCTCGCACGGATGCAACAAGCAAAAGCACTCAAGGAGCAGGTAGACGCGGTGCGGCATAAGGAAATGATTTTGAAGGTGCATGTACAACCTTGGATAGATGAGGCATTCGTCATTATAGCCTCGATTGAAGCCAAGCTTGCACAGATACAGGGAATGCAGGAGAAGATGCAAGGAAGTAGTTCAGGTGTCGCAGTCTCTGAACAACGCGTCCAAGAGGTGCAGCAGGCAGCCACTCAGTGCGTTGTCAACCTTGCAGCAGTCCAGGCAGAGTTGGGAGGTCTCTGCACAAAGATCTCCACACTGACAGAGTGACTCAAGGGCGAGTCATGATGTTTTTGTTGGGGGCCTGTTGGGAGCGGGATCCCCCAAGGGAAGTTTTGGGGCTTAAATCCCATATTTTGACTAAATTTGATGTAAAGACTTCGCGTTTTGTGCGCGCGAAGCATGAACTTGTAAATGAGTCACAGGGTTGTCCGCCCTCATTTTTGTAATGTAATGTCGGCTTTAGAGATCTACCCATCGTCCGTGGACCATGGGATTATATAAATAGAGTGAGGCTCTAAGTTGCAAATCAGAGAATAGAAGAAAGTAATAGATGGAGAATTGAGTCTTATCTAAGTGAAGGGTCGAGTCGCTAGTTCGTAGAGTAGGAGAAGGCTCTACAGCTGAGTGTGCAGAGGCCTAGTAGTCTGCAACTAAGTGCGCAGACCCCTGCAGCTGAGTGCGTAGGGCAGGTTGAGTCTGTAACCGATTGAAGCATTAATAAAGAGAAGTTTTATACCATTCCTGTGTATTTATTTACTATTTTCTGCATTGAATGTATTGGGTATAAATTACATTGTTGTTGTTTGTATGATGCACGAACTTATATGGTTGTGTTGATTAAGTGAATATAAGATAAAGTATCTATCTACGCGAAGTTAACTAACAATTATAAGAAGATAAGTAAGATCCATGGGGTAACTTGGGGAAATAGCGCAGGTCGCTACCTTAGTAGCGCGAAAGCACCTCAGCCCCTGGTTAGGGCTGCGCGAGGACGATTATAACAGATTGTGAAGGTCTCGCGGGTCAGGACAGTGTGCGAAGTGACCTGCACAAAGGTATTCACAGTTGGACTATATTTACCCCTCAGACATCTCAAGGGTGTGGAAACCTGGTTCCAGCATCCCCCCATACTGCTTCGGGTGAGACCTTAGTCAACGGGCTGTTGCCAAAAGGTCCAGTAGTGTAGGGATTTATTTGGCTAATTAACTCTGAACCTGGGTTAGGCCCCCTCAAGCCAACAAGACATCAAGCGAAATAGTTCACATATATGCTACAATTGTTAAACTTATCACAACACATTTCCAATAATTTTAGGAACAAAGTCACCAAAATAGTCCAATTACTTTAGTACATATCAAATCCAGCATAAACCGCAAACATTAGAAGAATAGCCTCAAAAAATCCATGATCCATGCATGAAAATGTGTCGGTCGAATGGATTCCAGTATTAAGTAAAAGTTCCAAGATACATGAATACAATGAACATCACTAGCTCCAATAGTGGAGCGTTAGAGCCACTACTTGCTCCCCAAAATTATTATATCTACCTATCTATTGCATTTTGGGAGAAGCCAAGATTAAAATCGTTTTTCTTGAGTAATGAGGCTCCTTTTATAACTTGATTAATGACCTTTCACATCCTCGTGACTCTTGAGTTTCTTTTATGACTTTTCAACTTCTAATGACCTTTGGACTTCTATATAAATGTTGGGACAGGGTCCCCTGGGGTTAAATTTTGTAAAGTTTTGAAGTCTCCACATTTTGAGGAGTGGAGCGTGAGTAGCGTAGGTCGATAGGAGTCAAAGGGGCTTTAGGAAGGTCAAAGCCCTTTAGTTGTTAAGAGTTAAGTTATTTTGGGATAGGATCCCCTGGGGCTAAATTTTGTAAAGTTTTGAAGTCTCCGCATTTTGAGGAGCGGAGTGCGAGTAGCTCAGGTCGATATGAGTCAAAGGAGATTTAGGAAGGTCAAATTCCCTTATTTTTTAAGATTTAAGTTGTTTTGTGATCCGCCCATGGTTCGTGGACCATGGTATTGTAATAAAGAATGATATAAAAGGAGTCATAGAGAAATCAACCAATCGATGATCTAAGGAAGAAATGAAGGATTTGGGTTTTTTTTTATACTTAGGTGAAGTGGAAGGATCCTGTAGCTGTGTGCGCAGAGACCTTGGTAAGTTTGCAGCTGAGTGCGCGGGCCCCTGCAGCTATGAGTGTAGGGTTGGAAGAGTCTATAATAGAAGATCTAAGCATAATAAAGGTTGTTCTGAAGAATTATCTGTGTATCTGTGTATCATTGCTTATCTCTGAATTTACTGTATGTTTTGATCTATTTAGTGCAATTAATCATGAAAAGTACTTAATATATGTGCGAATAAGTATATCTGGTTATTTACATGATGTTATGAATGTTTAGTGCAATCGACGAAGGGTTTGAATTTGTTAACTATTAGTTGTTGTAATTTCTGGGTTTTAAGGATTAGGGTTCATGAAGGTTGGGATAAAGCCCTAAATTTAATAGAAACACATCACATAGTTATTTGGATGAAGAAACCTAGTTCTAACATCCCCCAATACTGCCTCGGGTGAGACTGCAGCCTGCGCTACGCAGTTTGTTGCTAAAAGGGCCCATAGTGTAGGGTTTTGTTGGTTAGTGCAGCTAACTCTGAACCTAGGTCCAAGCCAACAAATGGTTTTGTTGTCAGGACCAGTATCTATCTGAGGAATGTGTGATGTCGCATAAGTGGATACCAACTAAGAAAGAGATTGAAAAGTGGATAGATTAGAAGCTGCATGAGTTTGCTACTCAAGAAAACAGTAATCCATGCATATCGAAAGAAAATTGGTTGAATAGATACGTGTATATAGAAGAACACAAAATTTTATTCTACTCTTTTCCGTGCGAGTTATACGAATGGTTGGCTAAATTGGCAAATGGTCAAGGTACTTGGAATTTGGATAACCCTATTGTGTGGATTCCAAAGTTAGTACGACACCTGGAAGGTTCAAAAAACAAGATCACGATGGATGTCGATTATTGGATTGATAGTATCTTGGGTGGATTTATCACTGATTCGCGATTGACACGTCTCTCAGTTATAGTGAAGTTGAAAATTGCTTTTTCAAAGGACCAAGAGTTAAGTATCTGAAGTCCCTGAAAACTTTGATTAAAATGATATTGTGTGAGAAACAAGTTATGCCATTAAATTGATGTTTAGATGTGACTTGATGGGAACTACGCGATCTGGGAAACCATTCAGAATCGATCTAGATTTAGGTGCTAAGTACAGTCCTTTTTTGGGAGTGCCTAATAGTGACGAGGAAAGTAATAGTCTGAAGACACCTCAAGGTGCGTCGCAGACAGTAAATCAGGGTATTTCAGAAATACCACATCCATTCACTCCACCTTCGCCATCACCTCCACCCCACACACCTACACCTCCACCTCCACTATTAAGTATAATGAATGCTATGAAGATGCCTATATTCAAGGATCTAGGGATAGAAGACACTGAACAATTCTGGTTTGTAGCAGATGCTATGTGGAAGTCACAATAAATAATGGATGATGACCTGAAGAAAACGCATCTAGTCACAACATTGCAAGATAGGGCGCTGAGCTAGTATATTAAGTATATTACGACTCATCCAGCCACGACATTGAAAGATACGAAAGATGTGTTGAATAATTAATTCAAGAAGCCTAAGACTCAAGCTCAATCTGTAACTGAGGTTAAATAAATTGAGCAAAAAGTAAATGAATATGCATGGGATTTTAATCAAAGGTTGAAATGTCTGCTACAACAAGCTAATATACAGAGCTCAGATGAGAAACATAAGGATTGGTATATTTCTTCTTTATTACCTCATTAGAGATTACCATTGTCACAACAGAGGATTGGAACACAAGTTGAGGCACTGGAAATTGCTATGAAGTTGGAGGCCTCGTCTATCCAGGATATGAATCTAGGAGTGCAATAGATTCAGTTGCATTTGGCTAGCCTGCATATGGAGTTGCAGAGTCTCAAAAAGGGAAAATAGGTCCAGAATGAGACCTGCATGGAAGTATGGTGCTTAAAGTGCAAAGGCCATGGTCATGACAAGGATCATTGCCTAGTGTATCAGAATTATCTAATTGGGGGAGGTCATGTCCCCCTGAAACCAGAAAATACCGTTGGGACGAGAACCAGTGTAGTACCATGGTGCGCTATCTACCAGATCACAAGAAAACATATGATGGACAATTTTCATTTGTTGCAGAAGTTTGTACAGACTCCCCAACAACTGTTTTGCAATTTCCTAAAGTCTGTAGGCCATGATGAGCCCAATTGTCGAAGCTATGAGCTAATGATGGACAGAATTCCGACATATAGAGTACAAACTGAGGCACATCCTCAACAAGGTCAAGGTGCAAATACAACATGTGGAGGGTTCCAAGGATGACGAAAAGGACGAGGGGGAGGAGCTGGAAGAGGTCACGAATAGATTATCTATTACAATTGTGGGGAACCAGGCCACTTTGTACGAGATTGTCAGAACCCGACGCACCCCTCTTGTCAATATTTTGACAGTTTGATCACGTTATAGAAGTTTGTCCCATGCTCATTGAAAATATGCAAGAAAATAAGACCCAGACCCAAAAGCCTACTCAGAATATTTAGATGATGAAATCAGAACCGCACGAAGATGGACCCAGTGTTAATATTGTTACGCGAACCGGTATAGATACCGAGGAGGATAAAGGGAAACAACTAGAAGACAATATCTGGTTGCACAAGGCCACTAACAAAGATTTCATATTCGATTTGAAAAAGGCAAATGAAACTTTTATGGAGGAAAAGATGAGCTTTGTGGACGCAGGAGCTTCTACATCAAAGGCTTAGAGTACACGAACAGAGAAGCCTGACGAGGTCATTGGTGCGCAAGAAACAAATCCTTCATTGTTAAAATCTTTCTTACAGACCTGCATGAAGCTCCTAAGGGACCAAAAATAAGTAGAGGGACTGCAAGAGTTGATAGATAACTACATTGGCAAGGGTCAGTCGATGCCTGAACAGTGCGCAATGCATAAGGTAGACAAGGGTAAGAAAAGGGTTGGTCGAGAGATGAGATTGACTACATAAATCAGAGAATTTGAAATGGACCAAGTGATCCTTGATTTAGAATTTGATGCAAATTTTTTGCCTAAACAAACCTGGGAATGAATGGGAAATTCAGCACTACAGCGGTCCCCAATCCAGCTGCAAATGGCAAACCAGTAAAAGATTATCCTTATGGGGTGCTTACATAGAGTAATCGTGGATATTGAACAGGTGTGCACTATAGTTGATTTTGAAGTAATTGAAATAATGGATTATAGTAATCCCTATCTATCGAACCTGTCACGTGGGTACAACCAAACTGGAGTACGCAGTTGTGCCATTCTCTGGAATGCTACAATGTGACCACAGAATAAGGTGAGGAAGATCCCAGGAACATCAATATTCCTTATTCAGAAAGACAGCACGAAGTCACTAGGCCTAAGGAAAAAGTTCCTGATATCTCAAAACCCTTGAAAACTAAGCAAGTGAACATTGGGTCAGAAGCACAGCTGAAGTTCATAAATATAGGTGATTATTGGAATGAGGACAGAGTTGAAAAAGTCACAGAGTTATTACGATAATATTAGGACTTGCTTCCAACAAAGTTCTCTAAACTGAAGGGGATAGTAGGTGATCTGGGTGTTATGAAGATCAATCTTAAGCCAGATGTGAAACCAGTGAAGCAGTGCCCGTAACAATTGAATCATAAGTACAAATAAAGCGTGCGTGAAGAATTGGATAAGATGCTGGCAACAGGGATTATTGAGCATGTAGAAGAATTGGACTAGGTTAGTCCTATGGTGGTTCAGGAAAAGAAGAGGAAGGGTGAAATCTGAATCTACGTAGATCTAAGGAAGTTGAACAATCCTTGTATACATGACCCATTCCCTACGCCATTCACAAATGAAGTATTAGAGAATGTTGGTGGTCAAGAAGCCTACTCATTTACAGATGGGTTCTTAGGGTATCACCAAATCAAGATCGCGCCAGAAGATTAAAGTAAGACTACCTTCGCCACAGAATGGGGTTGTTTTCAGTATACAGTTATGCCCTTTGGACTTAAGAATTCCCCTGCGATCTTTTCTAGGGTGGTAGTCGCAGCTTTTAAAGAATTTATTCATAAGTTTTTGGAGGTTTAATTTGATGATTGGATAGTGTTTGGGTTAGTGAAGAAGCATGTTGCCAGTCTTCATCTCATGCTGGATACTTGTAGGAAGTATCAGATATCTCTTAATCTGAAAATGTGCATATTTTTCCTACCATATGTGATACTCTTGGGGTTTTTGTCTGTAAGTAGGGGTTAACAACAGACCCTGCAAAAATTACATTGATTATCAATCTGGAGCCTTGAAGGAATCTAAAACAGATGAGCGCAACATTGGGCCATACAAAATACTATAGGAAGTTCATCAAGGCATATGCGCAGATCACTGTGCCCATGGAGAGACTATTGAAGAAGGATGCGACATTTTGTTGGGATGATGACTGTCAGAAAAGCTTGGATGTGTTGAAGGAAAAATGGTTACAGTGCCTATTCTAGTGTTCCCTGACTAGAATAAAGAATTTCATGTATATGTAGATGCATCATGCATAGCATTAGGAGTTGTGTTAACCCAACCAGGTGATTTGAAATGTGGCCTAAAGGCTTCTTGTCATGCTTACAAGAACGTCTCCCACTCCAAATCTTAAACAATTTCCAAGATCTAGCTTATGATTGACAATTGCGGAATTCAAAGTGCTTGAAAGAGGTGTATGTTTGTGTTTGTTTTTAAATTGTTCAAGTGCTTATGTATAATTGCTTACGCTGATATTTAAACACACCTAACAATAAATAAAGCAACAATTCAGCAAACACATAAGACAACAATATAATTAAGAGTTCACCCAAACCTCTTGGGCTACGTCTCCGTGAGCTTTAGTCAACTCGACTAGGCTCTCTGGGATTATGGTAATCTTTCTTTTACAAGTTCCACACTCAACTCCATTGGTTTACAACTGAACCTATGGGTTTAGAATACCATCTTATCCCTGGCTGTCCATACTCTGTAGACAGATCTAGGCTTCTCTAGACTAGACCCCTTCAATCAGCGCTCTGAGCTATCTTGAGCTCTAGCTTGCACCAACTCCCTCAGAATTCTTTCACTGTCTCTGGAACTCCTTCTTCTCTCTTCAACACACTTCGGACATCAGTAATAGCTTGATCATTTCGATCTCTTTTCTGTTCTGACTTCATTACAGCATCATGCCTCTTAAAGTCTGCTTTGATCTCTCTGGCTCTGCAGCTCTCTGGCTTTGCAACTTTGTTGCGCTTAAGCTCTCCGGCTCTACAACTCTATTGTGCTCAGCTCTTGAGGATTCACCCCTTTTCCATCACCCCAACCTCTTGTGGCTTCTTTGGCTTTCTCGAGCTCTCTAGCTCTACGACCTTGTGGCTCTCGCCTCTGTCAGCTCTGCGAAGGGGGAGAGATTACTATGTGATTCTGTCTCTGCCCCCAGTTGTGAGCTCCCTCGAGAGAGAACTCACTTCTCTACTACTACTTTTTTGTGAGCCCCCTCGTCAACTGTGCTCTATGGCTTTTGTGAGGCATTCTTCTGGCTCTGCGACTTCCTGTCTATTTCTCTATGTGTAACCATTCTTCTGCCTCTACGTTTCTTTGACTGGCCCTTTGGCTCTCTAGCTCTCTGGCTCTACGATTGGCCATCTAGTTCACTGGCTCTATGGCACTGCATCTGCTATAATGCATTCCTGTTACAAAATGCCCACTTACAGCGTGGCAAGGACAATGGGAGTCATTACAAAGAAAAATACACAGGCGGCCTTTCTTCTGCCTTAATCCAGGAAATAGCAATATAACGGAAATACACACGTAAAATGCATCATGAACCATTTAACTAGACTTCAAATAATATGTAATCACCCCTATAAGCCTTTCAGGTTCGTCATTCGATCGCATATCGCAATCGCATTGCATATGGCCAAAAACCCAATACATGGGAAAATACAAAGAAATCCCATGAAATCGGGATTTCAAATGATATGAAATCGTGCTTATAAACCTTATCGGGTCCACACATTATTGCAAGTCACAATCACATGTCGCATGGTATAGCGCTCCCCTCTTCATTGTTGTGATCTAATCGTCGATCACACTATCGGCGCATCACATATCGCATATCACAATGTCCTCCCGCCAGGCCTTTATCCCTTCCAAGCTCCGATTCGATATGTCTTACAAATCCGATAAGGGTTTTAGGCTGCGGAATATAGTATTTCGGGTCCACTTCCATATCGCTCCATCACCGATCGCTTTATCGCACATCGCAATATTGGCACATCACAATTCGGCTTACCCATGGTTTCGATGTCACACAAAGGCCTTCCTCCAATGCGATATATCGGAGATCACTATCGGGGAGTCCTTCCACCTTCGTTTAAGTCCTCCCTTTGATCCTTTTCTAATGCGATTTCCCTTAAAGACCACATATTTCTATTAAGTCCCATTTAATAAGAAAAGGCCTCCTTTTCAAAGGACAATGGGCAAATTTCTTTTTAAAATAACTTCTTCATCTGAAGTCTATTTTCGCCCATTCAAATCGCTTTTGATTCATAATGAAGAGATCTATGCAATGACACTATTTTAAAGAGCATCCTTTGACTTTCATTTTCCTCAGTTTGGAATATTTTTAGACTTAGAAGTCTATTACTAGATCCATTTTGGATCACGCCTTCCCACTAAAAAGCTTTTGGACTCCAAAAGACTGATATATTAATATGAATAGTAAATGAGAGTACCTCACCCTCTTCTTTTAGTCTCCACACACTTTCCTTGCATAGTGCCTCTGACCCAAAGCCTTTGACCACTTTCCTTCTTGGATGTGCTTGTCCTCCTGGGAAGAACTGTCTTCCTCCTTGACTTCCTGCAGAACTCTTGTTGAGAAGGTCACAGAAGGTAGTTTGAACTTTTCTGCCTTGATCATTGATCCAAGGTGGCTCAAACCAATGTGAAGTTACATCTGCTTCACAAAATTTTCATTTGTACTTGTTTGACATACTATCAACAACAACTGTTAACAACAATAGAATTACAGACAACAACTGGATGGCCTAAACTCCTGCTTCAACAAAAGAAACAGATTTCACATTTTGTGAACACCTCCATGCCTTTACATCTACATATAAATGATTGACTAGATAACAAGCCAACAAAACATGCCTTTAAAACAATTGACCCTTCAAGTCAAGCATGTAGAAAAAGAATTCCACAGTTCTTTTCCAAAGATGAATCACTTCATCATCATCTCCATCTTGGAGACCAAATCAACTTTTCTCAAGTCAATATTGTATTACATGCATGCTTAAAAACAAAGAAATCAACCCTTCAAGTTAATTACACATACATGTTCAAATACAAGGAAATCATCAACATCCATGTGTTCATGCATATCAAGCTTATGCATGCATTTCATCCTTCAACTTTCACTTAAGTACACTATACCTTCGAAGCTGAAATGAACATAATGTTGCAGCAATAAAGTGAGTCTCCTACTCAACTTTTCCATTCACCCTCTTGGTAAAATCCTGCAACTTGCATCTCATTAACAAAGAAATGCAAATAGATGCATTATATCAATAAACATGCAATCTTAATTGGATAAGAAATCTAACCATTTTTTACCAATCCATTTCAAAGGTCCTTCCTTTGTCTGCACATCAGCATCAACATGTGAATCATCCTGAAACACATCAATCATGGAATCTTTTTTTCCATTCCTGCCATTCTCTCTTTTCACCTTCTTCAAGTTTCATGGAAGCATTGTTGGATTCAAAGTCCAACATTTTTCAGCGATATGTCCTTGCTTATGGGAGTAAGTGCAACACATGTGCATCCTTTTGACAACATGAATTGCCTTGTCCAATGGACCTTTGGCTTTTTTCTTCCTTTCCTTCAAAAGTTCCCTGTATGTGGCCATTCTCTTCCAACATCTAGAAACATTATGGTTAACTAAACCACAAAAGGAAAATGCAATTATTTTCCCATGCTTATATTGAAATTTATGATGCTTTGCATAATCAAAAGGAATATGGTTAGAACCAGATTTATACCTTTCCTTTTCACCTTTATTACCTTCTTGAGGAGGTGAATTGAATGAAGAAGTAGCTCCCTTTGGAACACCATCAACCTCTTCAATGGTTTCAGAGTTTCCACAACTCTCTGGTTCAAGTGTATGCTAATATACACCTTCTTTCTGCAAAGTATGCTTCACACTATTGCATTCCCCAAGAATACAATCTTCACACTTTTGAGGTAGAAGACCTGCAATGAAACTCCTTCTTGGAACTGTTTCAATGGTCTTCATGGCAGCTTTGGAACTGTCTCCATAAGATTGTCCATAGCGAAGACCCAAATACTTAGGCCTTTCCTCAACCATTATTGGCTCAACAATACCTTGTGCATGTTTTCCCAAGCCTTTTTCTTCATAGCCCATCTTGGACATTAACTTGGAACCTATGCCTCTGGTATGTTTTTCAAGAGAACCAACATAAACATTCTTAGAATAATTTGAAGACAAACAGGAATCTTTAACTCTTCTTCAAGCTGATACTTGACCAAGGCTTCTTTGGCAACAAGGAGTTGTGTCTCCAACTCATGCATCCTTTTCAAGTTCATATTTGCAATATGAATTTGCCTCTACATTCCCTGCAATTTGTTAGAAAGCAACTGATTCTCTTCCTTCATGGAATTCAACTGCTCTCTAAGTATGATGCTCTTCCTTCCATCCTCATACATTTCTCTCACCATATCCATCATGGTCAACAAGTCTTGCTTCATGTCTTCATCAAAGAATCTTGTGAAGAAAGAAGAATTTGAGGACTCACTTGTAGAAGTAGTCATTTATCAAAATGAACAAAAGAACTTCAAACAAGATTAACAAAGAGCTTATTCAAGAAACCTTTTGCAACAAACCTCTTGTGCTTCAAGGATTGCTTTGATGTCCTTTGGGTTAAGAAGAATGCCTTCAGCCCTTCTTCCTTCTTGTCCTCTCCTAAACTTAGCTATCAATAGCTCTCTTCACCTATGCAAACTCAAACAACAGTCAGTTTACAAATAATTAAACAGCAAAATCCTTT
Organism: Pinus tabuliformis; assembly: GCA_031772625.1. Lineage (NCBI taxonomy): Eukaryota > Viridiplantae > Streptophyta > Pinopsida > Pinales > Pinaceae > Pinus > Pinus tabuliformis. The sequence continues at coordinate 440,969,462 of CM062804.1, read as the reverse complement.
CTACTATTTGAACACCTTTCAAGTCAAACAAGCATATAGATTTCTCTGTCAATCAAGCATTATGATCTGATACCACTTGCATCATGAGACAACCTGCTTCATGATACAACCTGCACTGGTATAACTTAACTCTAATATCACCTTCTTTGAAGGTGGGGTTAATCAACCTAATGCTCTAATACCACCTGATCTAAAATGGGGCCTAAAGGCTTCTTGTCATGCTTACAAGAACCTCTCCTACTCCAAAGCTTAAACAATTTCCAAGATCTAGCTTATGCTCGACAATTGCGGAATTAAAAGTGCTTGAAAGAGGTGTATGTTTGTGTTTGTTTTTAAACTGTTCAAGTGCTTATGTATAATTGCTTATGCTGATATTTAAACACACATAATAGTAAATAAAGCAGCAATTCAGCAAACACATAAGACAACAATATAATTAGGAGTTCACTCAAACCTTTTGGGCTACGTCTCCATGAGTTCTAGTCAACTCGACTAGGCTCTCTAGGATTATGGTAATCTTTCTTGTACAAGTTCCACACTCAACTCCATTGGTTTACAACTGAACCTATGGGTTTAGAATACCATCTTATCCCTAGTTGTCCATACTTCGCAAACAGATCTAGGCTTCTCTGGACTATACTCCTTCAATCAGCACTCTGAGCTATCTTGAGCTCTAGCTTGCACCAACTCCCTCAGAATTCTTTCACTCTCTCTGGAACTCCTTCTTCGCTCTTCAGCACACTTCGGACATCATCAATAGCTTGATCATTTCGATCTCTTTGTTGTTATGACTTCATTACAGCATCATGGCTCTTAGAAGTCTGCTTTGAGCTCTCTAGCTTTGCAGCTCTCTGGCTTTGCAACTCTGATGCGCTCAAGCTCTCCATCTCTGCAACTCTGTTGCGCTCAGCTCCTGAGGAATCACCCTTTTGCCATCGCCCCAACCTCTGGTGGCTTCTCTAGCTTTCTCGAGCTCTCTGGCTCTATGGCCTTATGGCTCTCGGCTCTGTCAGCTCTGCGAAGGGGGAGAGATTACTATGCGATTCTATCTCTGCCCCCAGTTGTGAGCCCCCTCGAGAGAGAACTCACTTCTCTATTGCTACATTTTTGTGAGCCCCCTCTTCAATTGTTCTCTCTGGCTTTTGTGAGGCATTCTTCCAGCTTTGCAACTTCCTGTCCGTTTCTCTGTGTGTAACCATTCTTCTACCTATGCGTTTCTTCAACTGGCCCTCTAGCTCTTTGGCTCTGTGGCTCTGCAACTGGCCATCTGGCATGCTGGACCTATGGCACTGCATCTGCTATAACGCATTCCTATTACAAAACGCCCACTTACAGCGTGGTGAGGAGAATGGGAGTCGTTACAAAGAAAAATACACAGGCGGCCTTTCTTCTACCTTAATCCCGGAAATAGCAATATAACGGAAATACACAGGCAAAACGCATCATGAGCCATTTAACCAGACGTCAAATAATATGTAATCATGCCTATAAGCCTTCCGGGTCCGTCATTCAATCACATTTCATATGGCCAAAAACCCAGTACATAGGAAAATACAAAGAAATCCCTAGAAATCCGGATTTCAAATGATATGAAATCACGCTTATAAACATTATCGGGTCTACGCTTTATCGTAATTCGCAATCACATGTCGCATGGTAAAGCACTCCCCTCTACATTGTTACGATCCGATCGCCAATCACCGTTCGCGCTATTGGCGCATCATATATCGCATATCTCAATGTCCTCCCGCTAGACCTTTATCCCTTCCAAGCTCCAATCTGATATGTCTTACGGATTCGATAAGGGTTTTAGGCTACAGAATATAGTATTTCAGGTCCACTTACATATCGCTCCATTGCCGATCGCTTTATCACACATCGTAATATCGGCACATCGCAATTCGGCTTACCCAGGGTTTCGATGTCACGCGAAGGCCTTCCTCCGATGCAATATATCAGAGATCACTATCGGGGAGTCCTTCCACCTCCATTTAAGTCCTCCCTTTGATCCTTTTCCGACGTGATTTCCCTTAAAGAGCGCATATTTCTCTTAGGTCCCATTTAATAAGAAAATGCCTCCTTTTTAAAGGACAATGGGCAAATTTCTTTTATAATAACTTCTTCATCCGAAGTCTGTTTTCTCCCATTCAAATTGCGTTAGATTTAGAATGAAGAGATCTATGCAATGAGACTATTTTCAAGAGAATCCTTTGAATTTCATTTTCCTCTGTGAGGAATATTTTTAGACTTAGAAGTCTATTACTATATCCATTTTGGATCACGCCTTCCCACTAAAAAGCTTTTGGACTCCAGAAGACTGATATACTGATCTGAATAGTAAAAGAGAGTACCCCACCCTCTTCTTTCAGCCTCCACACACTTTCCTTGCATAGTGCCTCTGACCCAAAGCCTTTGACCACTTTCCTTCCTGGATGTGCTTGTCCTCCTGGGAAGAACTGCGTTTGTCCTTGACTTCTTGCAGAACTCCTACTAAGAAGGTCACAGAAGGTAGTTTGAACTTCTCTGCCTTGATCATTGATCCAAGGTGGCTCAAACCAATGTGAAGTTACATCTGCTCCACAAAATTTTCATTTGTACCTGTTTGACATACTATCAACAACCACTGTTAACAACAACAGAATTACAAACAACAAATGGATGGCCTAAACTCCTGCTTCAACAAAAGAAACAAATTTCACATCTTGTGAACACCTCCATGTCTTTACATCTGCATGCAAATGATTGACTAGATAACAAGCCAACAAAACATGCCTTTAAAACAATTGACTCTTCAAGTCAAGCATGTCGAAAAAGAATTCCACAGTTCTTTTCCAAAGATGAATCACTTCATCATCATCTCCATCTTGGAGACCAAATCAACTTTTCTCAAGTCAATATTGCATTACATGCATGCTTAAAAACAAAGTAATCAACCCTTCAAGTTAATTACACATACATGTTCAAATACAAGGAAATCATCAACATCTATATGTTCATGCATATCAAGCTTATGCATGCATTTCATCCTTCAACTTTCGCTTAAATACACTATACTTTCAACGCTGAAATGAACATAATGTTGTAGCAATAAAGTAAGTCTCCTACTCAACTTTTCCATTCACCCTCTTGGTAAAATCCTGCAACTTGCATCTCATTAACAAAGAAATGCAAATAGATGCATTATATCAATAGACATGCAATCTTAATTGGATAATAACTCTAACCATTTCTTACCAATCCATTTCAAAGGTCCTTCCTTTGTCTACACATTAGCATCAACATGTGAATCATCCTGAAACACATCAATCATGGAATATTTCTTTCCATTCCTGCCATTCTCTCTTTCCACCTTCTTCAAGTTTCGTGGAAGCATTGTTGGATTCAGAGCCCAACATTTTTCAGCAATATGTCCTTGCTTATGGCAATAAGTGCAACACATGTGCATCCTCTTGATATCATGAATTGCCTTGTCCAATGGACCTTTGGCTTTTTGCTTCCTTTCCTTCAAAAGTTTCATGTATTTGGCCATTCTCTTCCAACATCTAGAAACATTATGGTTAACTAAACCACAAAAGGAACATGCAATTATTTTCCCATGCTTATATGGAAATTTATCATGCTTTGCATAATCAAAAGGAATATGGTTAGAACAAGATTTATACCTTTCCTTTTCACCTTTATTACCTTCTTGAGGAGGTGAATTGAATGATGAAGTAGCTCCCTTTGGAACACCATCAACCTCTTCAATGGTTTGAGAGTTTCCACAACTCTCTGGTTCAAGTGTATGCTAATATACACCTTTCTGCAAACTATGCTTCACACTATTGCATTCCCCAAGAATACAATCTTCACACTCTTGACGTAGAAGACCTGCAATGAAACTCTTTCTTGGAACTGTTTCAATGGTCTTCGTGGCAACTTTGGAACTTTCTCCATAAGACTATCCATAGCCAAGACCCAAATACTTAGGCCTTTCCTTAACCATTATTGGCTCAACAATATCTTGTGCATGTTTGCCCAAGCCTTTTCCTTCATAGCCCATCTTGGACATTAACTTGGAACCTATGCCTCTGGTATGTTTTTCAAGAGAACCAACATAAAAATTCTTAGAATAATTTGAAGACAAACAGGAATTGTTTAACTCTTCTTCAAGCTGATACTTGCCCAGGGCTTCTTTGGCAACAAGGAGTTGTGTCTCCAACTCATGCATCCTTTTCAGGTTCATATTTGCAATATGAAGTTGCCTCTGCCTTCCTTGCAATTTGTTAGAAATAAGTTGATTCTCTTCCTTCATGGAATTCAATTTCTCTCTAAGTATGATGCTCTTCCTTCCATCCTCATACATTTCTCTCACCATACCCATCATGGTGAACAAGTCTTGCTTCATGTCTTCATCAAAGAATCTTGTGAAGAAAGAAGAATTTGAGGACTCACTTGTAGAAGTAGTCATTTATCAAAATGAACAAAAGAAATTCAAACAAGATTAACAAAGAGCTTATTCAAGCAACCTTTTGCAACAGAACTCTTGTACTTCAAGGATTGCTTTGAGGTCCTTTGGGATAAGAAGAATGCCTTCAACCCTTCTTCCTTCTTGTCCTCTCCTAGACTTAGTTATCAATAGCTTTCCCTTCACCTCTGCAAACTCAAACAACAGTCATTTTACAAATAATAAAACAGAAAAATCATTTCTACTATTTGAAAACCTTTCAAGTCAAACAAGCAAATAGATTGCTCTGTCAATCAAGCATTCTCATCTGATACCACTTGCATCATGAGACAACTTGCTTCATGGTACAACCTGCACTGGTATAACTTAACTCTGATATCACCTTCTTTGAAGGTGGGGTTAATCAACCTGATGCTTTGATACCACCTGAGCTGAAATGGGGCCTAAAGGCTTCTTTTCATTCTTACAAGAACCTCTCCCACTCCAAAGCTTAAACAATTTCCAAGATCTAGCTTATGCTTGACAATTGTGGAATTAAAAGTGCTTGAAAGATGTGTATGTTTGTGTTTGTTTTTAAACTATTCAAGTGCTTATGTATAATTTCTTATGCTGATATTTAAACACACCTAACAGTAAATAAAGCGGCAATTCAGCAAACACATAAGACAACAATATCATTAGGAGTTCACCCAAACCTCCTGGGCTACGTCTCCGTGAGCTCTAGTCAACTCAACTAGGCTCTTTGGGACTATGGTAATATTTCTTTTACAAGTTACACACTCAACTCCATTGGTTTACAACTGAACCTATGGATTTAGAATACCATCTTATCCTTGGTTGTCCATACTCCGCAGACAGATCTAGGCTTCTCTGGACTAGACTCCTTCAATCAACGCTCTAAGCTATCTTGAGCTCTAGCTTGCACCAACTCCCTCAGAATTATTTCACTGTCTCTGGAACTCCTCCTTCTCTCTTCAACACACTTCGGACATCAACAATATCTTGACCATTTCAATCTCTTTGCTATTCTGACTTCATTATAGCATCATGGCTCTTAGAAGTCTGCTTTGAGCACTCTGGCTCTCTGGCTCTCTAGCTTTACAACTCTGCTGCGCTCAAGCTCTCCAGATCTGCAACTCTGTTGTGCTCAGCTCCTGAGGAATCACCCCTTTGCCATCGCCCCAACCTCTAGTGGCTTCTCTGGCTTTCTTGAGCTCTTTGGCTCTATGGCCTTGTGGCTCTCAGCTCTGTCAGCTCTGCGAAGGGGGAGAGATTACTACGTGATTCTGTCTCTGCCCCCAGCTGTGAGCTCCCTTGAGAGAGAACTCACTTCTTTGCCGCTACATTTTTGTGAGCCCCCTCATCAATTGTGCTCTCTGGCTTTTGTGAGGCATTCTTCCGGCTCTGCGACTTCCTGTTTGTTTCTCTGTGTGTAACCATTCTTCTACCTCTGCATTTCTTTGACTAGCCCTTTGGCTCTTTGGCTCTTTGGCTCTATGACTGGCCATTTGGCTTGCTGGCTCTATGGCACTGCGTCTGCTATAATGCATTCCTGTTACAAAACACCCGCTTATAGCGTGGCAAGGAGAATGGGAGTCGTTACAAAGAAAAATACACAAGCAGCCTTTCTTTTGCCTTAATCCCAGAAATAGTAATATAACAAAAATACACAAGCAAAATGCATCACAAGCCATTTAACCGGACTTCAAATAATATGTAATCGCCCTATAAGCCTTTTAGGTCCATCATTCGATCGCATATCGCAATCGCATTGCATATGGCCAAAAACCCAATACACGGGAAAATACAAAGAAATCCCGTGAAATTTGGATTTCAAATGATATGAAATCACGTTTATAAACATTATCGGGTCTGCGCTTTATTGCAAGTCTCAATCCAATGTCGCATGGTATAGCGTTCCCCTTTGCATTGTTGCGATCCAATCGCCGATCGCGCTATCGGCGCATCACATATCACATATCGCAATGTCCTCCCGCTAGGCCTTTATCCCTTCCAAACTCCGATTTGATATGTCTTACAGATCCGATAAGGGTTTTAGGCTGTGAAATATAGTATTTTGGGTCTACTTCCATATCGCTCCATCATCGATCGCTTTATCGCACATCGCAATTCGGCTTAACCAGGGTTCTGATGTCGCGCAAAGGCCTTCCTCCGATGCAATATATTGGAGATCGCTATCGGGGATTCCTTCTGCCTCCATTTAAGTCCTCCCCTTGATCCTTTTCCAATGTGATTTCCATTAAAGAGCACATATTTCTCTTAATTCCCATTTAATAAGAAAATGCCTCCTTTTCAAAGGACAATGGGAAAATTTCTTTTTACAATAACTTCTTCATCCGAAGTCCGTTTTCGCCCATTAAAATTGTGTTAGATCCAGAATGAAGAGATCTATGCAATGAGACTATTTTCAAGAGCATCCTTTGACTTTCATTTTCCTCTGTGAGGAATATTTTTAGACCTAGAAGTCTATTACTAGATCCATTTTAGATCACCAAGCACAGGTGATATTGACCATCTGATTGCGTTTGTGAGTAGGAAGTTGTCTAAGGCAGAAAAGAATTATTCAACCACAGAGCACGAAGGATTGGCGATGGTATATGCACTCCAAAAGTTAAACATTATTTGTTGGGTGCACACTTCAAAATGTACACAGACCATTTTGCTTTGAAGTACCTGGTCAACAAGCCTGTGTTGTGGGGGGGGGGGGGGAATTTGCAGATGGTTGTTTCTCTTTCAGGAATATGACTTTGAAGTAGTTTTCAAGTCAGGGATATTAACTGTTGTATCGGATCACCTTTCACAAACAGAGAATTGCGACAAGCCTATAAGTCTGGATGAAGGATTTCTTGATGCACAGCTCTTTGTTATGTGCGTCGCAGATGAATATTTTGAGACATAATCCAATTTTTATCTATGGGTATAGCTCCTGAAGGGTATACGACACAACAGAAGAAAGAATTGGTGGTCAGGGTTGCAAATTTTTTCGTTATTGCAGAGCACTTGTATAAAATGGGATCGGATGAATTTTTGCGCAAATATGTACCATATTATGAATGAAAAAGTATCCTCACTGAAGCACATGGAGGAGTGGCTAGTGGAAATTATGCGAGAAGAGCAAATGTGCAGAAGATCCTACGAGTTGGGCTATGGTGGCCAATTCTGCATAAGGATTCCAAGGAATATTGTCGGGCATGGGATGTCTATTAGAGAACAGGGAGGTCGTCGCGAAGGGATGAATTGCCTCTAAACCCACAAGTGTCGTAAGTGGGAAATAGACTTTGTGGGATTGATTCAGCCACTAGGAAAGAAGACAGGAGCAAGATACATCATTATGGCAACCAAATACTTGACCAGGTGGGCTAAGGTGCAGCTTGTGAAGGATTCTAGCGCAGCTATAGCTGTGAAGTTCATATTTTAATACATTTTGCCTTTATTTAGCTACCCTAATATTTTGATGAGCGATAGGGGTTCACACTTCTTGAATGAAACAATTGTTGCTTTGCTTGAAGAGTTCCATATGTATCATCAGAAAAGCACGTTGTATCATCCTCAAGAAAACAGAATAATGGAAGCCTTCAATAAAATCCTGGAGAATGATTTGATGAAAATTTGGAATGCAAATCGAAATGATTGGGATGTGCGCATATCAGTTGTTCTTTGGGCGTATAGAACTACCTGTAAGAAGTTGACTAGACAGACACCGTTCAGACTAGTTCATGGACAAGAGGCAGTGATGCTAATGGAGTACAATGTACCCAGTTTGTAGATTGTTGCAGTCATAGAAATGGTCGATTGAGATATCATGGAGGAACAACTCGCACAGATAGTTGAATTGGAAGAAGATCACTTCTTGGCAAGTTTTTATCAACAGGTGCAGAAGGCTCACAACAAGGCGTGGCATGATCGGAACATTAAGCAGTGCACCTTTAAGATTGGAAATTTAGTGCTACTATATGATAGAAAATTTGGAAAGTTTCCAGGGAAGTTCTAGACGCATTGGTTGGGGCCATATATCATCAAAGAGATTACAGATGGAGGTGTAGTTCAGCTCGCGAAGCTTAACGGGGAATTGTTTCCAGGAAAAAACAATGGGAGCTAGCTAAAGTTGTACAGGGGCGATCCCACCTCTGTGCAATGACTATATGGATGTAGGACAATCTTAGTACTCCAGGAAATTTCAAGGAAGTGTGGGACTATAAAATACAATGCCAGAAGGGTAGTTTACCAAAGTGAATAGGTTGCTCGATGAATAGAGGAAAGGTGAAGAAGGGAGTTGCAACGACAGAGTTGTGCTAACATGGTGGGTCTCACATAGCTTGGCCAAAAAGTGACTGTTGGAAGCACTGTATATGATTGGATGGCTATTTTTTCGTTAAAGGGAGCTAGGGGAGAGCATTTAAGGAGCATATCTTTGGAAATATGCTGCCAAAAGCACATTAATGACCGAGATCTGGAGGGCACGAATGGATTTGAATTCAAAATGGGCTATAAATACCGCATCCCGATCCACATTCGAACACTTTGCTTCTAGAGAAATTGTCTTGAGATTTTGTGCTTTAGTGTGCGCCAAGACAACTGCTGCATGTTTGGAGGGGATTGGAGGGAGACTCAAAAGAAGTTTTTACAGCAAGGACTTGGGTGGGAGGAAAATTTAACTCAGTGGTAGAAGGAAATATTTTAGGAGAAAATGACTGCAAAACAACCCATACCCACCACAGCGCCTAAGTTGTCGAGGCCTAAACCCAATGCCTCCACAGCAAGAGAGAAGAAGCAAAAGAATCCCCAGCAAGTGCCAATGCAGCAATTGCCATGCAAGAATCCAACGGAGGTCAGACAGAAGGGTCGGACGGATAATAGCAAGCAACCAACGGAACCCTTGGACTTAGATGAGGAAGAGTTAACTATGGGGGTTGAAGAGATTGATGCTAACAAAGCAGTGTTGATTACTCGACTACCACCTTATGTACCCCTAAGAAATCCACAACCAAAGTGACTAAGGACCCAGACTCAGGGAAATTCCAGGTCTCCACACCATTGCTGTTAGAGGAGGTACCTTTTGAGGGAAATTTGTTGGCCTAGATACCATTTTTGAAGATGGAGGATTGGGACCTGGGTGATCACACGAAGTTCCCATAGTTGGAACTGAGAAAATATCTGAAGAAGGTCTACTATGAGGAGTTGGATGTTACACGACTTGAGCCAATGAAGTGGGCGACTGGAATTGAGCGCGCGGGGTTGCTCAACATGTTGTGGGTGCCACAATTTAGCCGTGGCACCATTAACACTGTCTGTGTGCACTAATTATTGACGTTGGTTCACGATTGGTGCATTTGGTTGGGAGGTCCCATTCCAATTATCGATATGTTGATCCACCAAATAACCTTGTTTTCGTATCAAGGCGTGAACCCTGCATATGCTTTTGTAGGGAAATCACAGGAGAAGAAGTTGGCAAACCAAATGAAGAGTGACTTCGGGTTAGTGAAGAATTTGTGCAACTATGTGATTAGCTCCATATTTAATGGCATTGTGCAGTTTGCTACACAAATTTTGGCTGGAAAGATAATGAGGAAGTGTCGTGTTAACGAAGTTTCAGCACCAGTAGTATTTTTGGCCCTGTAGTACAGTAAAGGAGTGCAATATAATTAGGCCAAGTATTTATGTCATGAGTTCTTGGAAGATTTTCATGAAGCCCAGAACGATGGCAAGGCGTTCCACTATGTGTGGCTACTTTTGTTGATCATGCTAGTTGCATGGAGGATGCTTGAGGAGAGCCAGTTCTCGTAACATGATCGAGACTTATGTGAGGCTACAAAATTCACCTCATTGTGGGTGATGAAGGATCCTGAATGTGTCATGGAAACAAAGATATTTTGGGTCTTGTTCGAGTCAGAGTTGCGGATGGCAATCAACCAACGACTGTGTTTATCACCAAGCTTACACGCGCAATATGCTAACATTGCAAACTTCAAGGCAAATTTTTATAATCTATCTATCCGCGTAAAGAAGTATGCCATAGGCACACAGCATAAGCTACCATACTTAGTTGCAGAATATAATATTATGGGGGTCATCAGCAAATGGCCGAGCAAATGCTCACCCCATCGGATGCAGGCACAGGAACAAGTAAGGTTGTAGAAGGCATAACTATGAAAGTAGTGGAGAAAAACAAGAAGAAAGAAGCATAGAAAAGCTTCTATGAAATAAAAGGCCACACAGTAGAAAGAGGCCTCTACAAAGGAGAAAGAAGCACCGAAAGAAAAGGTCTCTGCAAAAGAGATAGATGTGCCAAAGGAGAAAGCTGCAACCACGTCGCAGGCCACTATTGACCTCGACGAACCTAAAACGGAGTGCACCAATGTGGAGGTCAAGACTCAGGATGAAGAGGAAGGGGGCGCAGACTTGGAGTCCCCCTTCATACTCAAGAAGAGGCAGAAGAGGAGTTCCACAAGACCCCGCAAGAAGAAGAAGGCTGATAGGTCTGTGAGCACAATTCCATTGGTCCTCACGGAGGGGGATCTAGATGATATCGATGATGTTGTGTTCAACGCTACGAAATCTATTTGGGGACACATTGAGGACCATTACCATCAGGCATTGGACAAGGTACAACAGGGCTTAAGGGAATTGTAGGTCCAAACAGGGGTGATTCAAGCGAGCACGACAGCCTCAACAACAGAGATCATCACAAACCTTCACACAGTGCAGTTACCATAGGGATCATTGCACGTTGAGACTTCAGAGGATAGGGCATGCCTATTGCATATGAAGAATTTGAGCCTTAACCTTGCAGTGCTCCCCATTCAGTCATTGCATGAGTTGCATCAATGAGTATCATATGAGCTTAGGGTTCAGGAACAACAGGAATTACTGGTTATCAGTGAAGTCAAAACTAACAACCAACAAATGTTCGAGGAAAAGGCACAGGCGCTCAAAGAATGAGAAGAGGTCGTTGCGCGTAGTCAGCAGCTAGAAGCAGTGATAGCGCAGTTCTACAGTGAGCTTCTTGAGCTCCAAATTCCAGTAGAAGCAGCCTCTGCAGATAAAATATAGAAGTTAGTTATTGTGGTAAAGGATTCAAAGGAGGAAATTGGCAAGGTCTGCTTTGAGCTGCAGCTGCAGATATCCACCTTCAACTTAAGTTGCAGCCAACCACTTCTCCGGAACTCAAAGAGCAGTGTGAGGCTGCTATTAAAGAGCATGTGACTACTCTGGAAGTTGAAGTCAAGGATTGCAGCCAATTGTTTGAGAAAACAATGGAGATGTGGAACTCATTGCAGGAGGATCCACGTGTAGAAAATTGAGGTAGATATCCAAGAAAAATAGGTGTTGTTTGACGAGATTAGGGCAACAATGCGGACCTTAGCACTAGTGCAAAGGTTCACCAAACTGCAAGAGGGAAAGTTCATCCAGACCTAGATTGATGAGTTGTGTTGGAGGGCATCTATCATATCCTCATGGTCATAGCCCTGGGCCGATGAGGCTATCCAATTCTTACAGACACTTTAGAGAAAGTTGAAGGCTATGCAGCAGACACAGAGAACCATGGGCCTTACCGTCGAAGGTCCAACTACAAAGAAACTGGTTGAGGAAGTTCGTCACGTTGTTGCGTAGGGAACAACATATATTCAAGCATTGAAGATAAAATTCAATAGTCTGCAAGCAAAGATCGAGGCACCACCATCAGAGTGGCTCGGGACAAGTCACGACTTTGTGTTGGGGGCCTAATGGGACAAGGTCCCCTGGGGTTAAATTTTCTAAATTTTTTAAGTCTCCGCATTTTGAGGAGAGGACCGCGAGTAGCACAGGTCGATAGGAGTCAAAGCCCCTTATTTTTTAAGAATTAAGTTGTTTTGTGATCGGCCCATGGTTCATGGACCATGGTATTGTAATAAAAAATGATATAGGAGTCATAGAGAGTCATAGATAAATCAGTCAATCGATGATCTAAGTAAGAAGTGAAGGATTTGGGTTTGTTTTTTGTACTTAGGTGAAGGGGAAGGCTCTTGTAGCTGTGTGTGCGGAGACCATGGTAAGTCTGTAGCTGACTGCGCGGGCCCCTGCAGATGTGTGCGCAGGGTTGGAAGAGTCTGTAATAGTAGATCTAAGCATAATAAAGGTTGTTCAAAATAATTATCTATGTATCTTTGTATCATTGCTTGTCTCTGAATTTACTGCATGTTTTGATATGTTTAATACAATTAATCTCGAATATTGCTTAATAAATGTGCGAAGAAGTAGATATGCTTATTTATATGATGTTATGAATGTTTAGCGCAATCAGTGAAGGGTTTAGATTTGCTAAATGTTAGTAGCTGTAATTTCTAGGTTTTAAGGGTTAAGGTTCGTGAAGGTTGGATAAAACCCTAATTTTAACAAAAATACATCACATAGTCCTTTAGATGTAGAAACTTAGTTCTAGAATCCCCCAATACCACCTCGGGTGAGACTTTAGCCTGCGCTACACGGTTTGTTGCCGAAAGGGACAGTAGTGTAGGGTTTTGTTGGTTAGCGCAACTAACTCTAAACCTAGGTCCAAGACCCCTCAAGCCAACAATAAATATTGGACTTCTAAATGACTTTTTGAATTACATGTCTTTTGGAATTCTTCATATGGCACTTTATCCATACATTACTCTTGGACTTCCACTTCTTTGTCTTTACAATAATTACATAATTACATCATGATTTCCACATCATCATGTGGTTAGAACATGACAAGTCACTAACATTGATGACATGGACTCATAGTGGTTGGTGACATGGAATTTCTTGATAGGTGACAACGTTTCCACTTGTATCTTAGATCTTTCATGCAGCTTCCATGTTGTTGATTTGTTCATCCTCCAAAGGTTATTTGATCCTATGGAGTCTTTCAGATTGCTTCGATCATCAGGATTTCAATGTTCCTCATTTTGTCATGTCACGTGTTCTTCATTCTTGAATGCTTCCTTTGACTACCCCTTTTTCCTAATCTCTTCATGTATCTTTTCCATTTTGTTTTGGAATACCTGCAACTAAGATCACTTATTGTAGGAAAATATTAGTATGAAAAATATCTTATTCTAACACGTCTCATGCAAAAATTTTGGCCATGACTTAACAGTGCACTATGGAAGAATAAGAATATTTTATGGGCATAGGACGCACTACCAAAGGGGGAAGGACTAACTACTTCGAGGCTTCAGGATGCACTTCTGTGCTCAGCTGGAGACGGGAAGCTCAAGGAAGGGCATAAGGCGCAAGTTTGATGGGTGAAGGAAGGCCACTAAGGCTTCCAAAATGCGTTATGCACTCAAGGGAACCAAGTAGGGCATAGGGCACATTGTCAAAGGCTGAAGGGATCATGCTTGTGCCTTCCCAAGTGTGTTGTGCACTTAAGAGAAGCCATGAAGGCATGGGGCGCGAATCCAAAGGCTAAACGGATCATGCTTTGGCCTTTCCAAGTGTGTTGTTCGCTCAAGGGAGCCAAGGAGGGCACAGGGCGCAAGTGTGAAGGAAGAAGGGGTCATGATGTTGCTTCGATGGTGCACCATGTGCTAAACAAGGAGGAAGGCTTTCTATAAGGGCACAGTTCAGAACAAGGAATGGGGAATGATGCTTGGGAGTGTATTATGTGCTCTTGGAGGGTACAGGGCACACTTCGGAACAATGAATGGGTCCCGACTAAGGCTTAAGAGTACGACATCCGCTCTCCTAGCCCTAGTGGGTTAACTTGTGCAACTGAGATTTTTCTAAGTTTGAAAGATAAGACAAGGGACAAGAACAATGAGTTTAGACACAAAATCAAGTTTGACACACAAAAAACTCATCAATAAGACTTAGACAGGATTGAACAATGATAAATACACATCAAAATGCCAGTTTGCAAACACTCCCAAAGTATAATAGTGTGTGCGACTACGACCAAAAGTGTAATTTTATGACAAACAAAGGTATTATACCCATGAAGTGCACTAGAGATGTTATAAAAAATGTGACAACACTTAGGAATGATCAAGAACACTTGAAACATGTGGAATGACTTGAAATGACACTTAAACACCAAAGAGACACTTGATATGATAGTTTGGTAGGCTCCAAAATTTGAATGTAGTGAATTTTTGCAGAGTATTGTAGCAGCGACAATAGTACCCTAGAATTCTCAAGGCCTACATGGTCTTCCACCAATGTTGGGAGCCACTTTTAGTCTTTCCATTTTTCTAGCTCAATCTCCCCCTTTGCATTCACCTTTGAACATTCCATTACTTGGCTCAACCCTATTAGGACCAGTGTTGTTAGGCTCAACCCCTCATCACACTACTCTTGAAATACCTTCCTCATCTACAATTATTTCTCGTCAGTTAAGATCAATGGTTGGTACACCACCACCATATTTGTCATATATGGCTTTGTTAAATATTTCTTATTCAATGAAGTTAACTAATTATCCCATTTCACATGATCCAAGTTAGTCATTCACGTCAGCTAAAATTCACTCATTCATTCCCCAATTTGAGGAAAATTTGGGTGAAGATATGGCCAATCATGTCATGACCTTTTAGTTGTGATGCTCATCCAATAACATGAAGCAAGATTCTATCTAGTTAAGGCTATTTCATAGAAATTTTATTAACATTTATAAAATGGTATGTAAATGAGAAAGCAAGTTCTCATGTAAATTTTGCATCATTAACAAATTCCTTTTTAATATTTTTCCAACTACTAGTTTATCGTGATACTAGTTTGGAGGTTATCACATAATTCAAGTAGACCACCTCATAAACCATGGATTACATATATGAGGGGCAATGTCACCATAGTTTATGAAATATTGAAATCAAGGATGCACTTCCCCTAGATTCGTTCTTGAACTCTTGCTTGCCCCTCATTACAATGGACTTCACCTCTACCATGTCTTAGATTGAGGAAGAGGAAATAGTCAAAGCCATCACTTCAGTTTGATTTATGCCCAGTTTGGTTACCTCTAGATAGCCCTTCTAGATGACTCTCACCCTCATCCATATGGGAAAGAGAAACCTGGGACCTCATATTCTACAAATAAATTAACTAGGTCCATAACAAATTCAAACTTATCATGTAGTCCCCCCACTTCATATAGTATTGGTCATTTTAGTAACCATTATGGTGGATGCCCCTCATATCAGCCTACTATTGGAGCATCATGCTCATCTAACAGCATGTTACACAATACCTCTTCTAAGAGATCAAGTGGGCATAATACAAGCACATCTCCACTAACACCCCACACACCCCATTAATATATGCAAGTTCCCCCACCCATGTAAAGGCCTCCCTTTTTAAGTTTCATCTTTGAAGGAGGATCTTACACTTTATATAACCCATATGGGATTCCACCATATAATATCCCATACTACCTGTTCCATGGTCATTTCCAATCCAATTTTGTGCCATCACAAGCTCAACAACATGCCAACATTAAATTTGACCAACCTTTACTGGCTTAGTAGGTCTAAGAATTTGAATAGACAAACCTAGTTAATCCTAATACCCAAAAAAATAATGGGAATAATAAGGATAAAAACAAATAGAATGGAAAGCAGGGATATGGGGGGAAAACTCCCATAACTAAAACAACAATGCTAGCGGAAATCTTGATGTTTATAACTAGAATCATAACACTAGTAACATCAATAACAACTTGCAATGACAAGGGAATAATAAGAAACTTTGCATGAACTTCAACTTGTTCCATATGCAAAGAGTATGGTCACAATACTCACCATTTCCCTCAAATTGTATATTATAAATAAATGAATCAATCAAATTCCAACCAGGGTCCCCATTCCCCTATGGGCATGGAACATACCCAACATGCTTTCCCTCAACCAATGCAACCCATTGTTTTTCACAACGCCTTCCCACAACAAGGATTTGTACCTACTTAGCAGAAAACTTAATCATCATCTTATCCTTCCACTTATTTGTTGCCAACATGTTAAGCTTAATTTGGAGATCATAACATATTTATGAATTCAATAGATATTCAATTGTAAAATCATAATTGTTTGTATACTATGTCGCTTGACGTCTCTCCAACCACCTTGGATGCTACCCAATTGTTGGCTACTACAACTTCGATGTTGCCAAATCTTAGTGGTGACCCAAAGACACCTCCATGACATGCTACCCGTAACCCTTATGCATGGGTGGCACGTAATTATATCATAGTAGACAACTTGTCCCAATCCCTTGCTTATAGGTTTTTCAAACCTTCCCTTATCAAAGTAAGGCTCTACTATCTATGTTATAGGAAGTAAACTTTTTTTCATGCTTGATCACATTTTATTTGGAAAAATTAGAACCATGATTCCCATCTCTAGTTTCATTTCAAATTCTAGTGGCCATACAAAATATCACCATTGATTAATGCATCATAGATGAGGGGGCATCTACTTGCATTATGTCCAAGAACATATGGAAAAAATTGAGCTCTCTTAAGCTTACCCATTTTTATATCACACTAAGGACCTATGATGGTCACCCCTCTTAGCTCGAAGGCCTTTACAAAACTTTCCCCATTGAGCTAACAAAAAAAATCATCTTGATCAACATCAAGGTTGCTTCTTCGATGTTTCAGACAATGATATTCCCTTATAATGTGTAGGTCATCACTATTGACCAAGTTATGTATTATGATTAATGGACCACTACCAACTTGGATTAAATCCTTCCCCACATTGGGGCACATGAGGAATTCCCATCATTTTTTGAAATGGGACCAAAGATCTTTAAAGGTTCCACACTCCTTGGCACTTACCAAAATGAGCCACCGTTTTCTTCACCCTTGAACTCTAGTCAGTGTGTGTCATCACCTCAATTACAATTGAACCATTCTCCCCTTAGTCTATCCTAGACCCACCCCCTTTAGAGGAAAAACCTCTTGTCATGCATACAGTGTTGCATTGTCTCACCCAAATCCTATTCTTCTACTCCCCACCAGAAGTTACAACATTCCAAGCTATTTCCACATGCACCCTCCCAAATATTATGTTGGGAATTTATGTTTGGTATCTTGAACCTCCATCCATGGTACTAATACTTACATCATCACCCCAGTTTGTTGTACAACCAATCCAACCCATTGTCAACAAACACGTACAAAGACTAGTAACACAATTAGGGCCATCAAGAAGGCTACTAGGGGCAAGGAAGAAAGTAATGGGTATTTCTTTAACCACTCCAAAAGTACCTCCTCTATGTGCTATTACTATATTTGGTTGTCCCCCTGGCAATAAACCTCCTCCGTCTAGTTGGATTTTGATTGCCATCAATTATGCTCTACCCAAGCGAAGTGTTAAACCTCATCCCTATTGATTCTTTTGACCTCATCCATCATTATCAAAATATACACACATTATCAGTTAGCATCTGGTACATCTTCAACTAATTTCAAGGGACACTCTATAATTTGTGGTCACATATTCATTATTGTCAAGGTCAATTTCCACATTTTTCCAAGAATGTTGTGGTATTTTGATTCTCATTACCTATCAAGATGATGAACCCTAGATGAAATAGAGAGGGTCATCATTTCTCTCTAATTTCATTAACTTCCTTGATGTCAACACTAGCATGTCTCCACTTCGGATGGGTCTTACATTGTGACAATTGTAACTTCTAGTCCTAGCCGAAGACCCCTAAGGCTTGACAGGTCATCAAAGCCATCAAGTAAAAACACTTATCATTGGTGTTCATATCAAGTTCTAGGGAATGTTCTCCTTAAACAATAGTTTTTTTCTATTACAAGTGCCTTTGAGGGTAATGCATATCTATACTTCACAAACTTGTCAGTTACAACCTCTCTTCCGCACACTTTTCATGCTCAAAGAAGATCCCCAAACTCTCTCTCTCTCTCTCTCTCTCTCTCTCTCTCTCTCTCTCTCTCTCCCTCCCCCTCCCCCTCCCCCTCGCTCACTCTGCTCTCTCTCTCCTCGCTCTCTCTCTCTCTCTCTCCCTCTCTCTCGCTCCCTCCCTCTCCCTCCCTCTCCCTCCCTCTCTCTATCTCTCTATCTC